>OY728164.1:1099761424-1102261424 GCA_963277665.1 Viscum album
AATAAAAGAAAAACAGACCTGCGCTGCGCGGAAGGAGGAGGCGCCGAGCAGGGGTGCCGGAACGGGAAGAAGAGGAAGGAAAGAAAGGGGAGAAAAAGAAGAGAGGAGGAAGAAGAGAAGAAGAAGAAGGGAGAAGGAGGAGAAGAGGGGAAGAAGAGGAAGAGAAGAAGAAAGGAGGAAGAGAAAGAGAGGAGGCGCCGAACAGGCGCGCTGGAACAGAGGAGAAGAGGAAGAAAAGAAAGGAAGAAGAAGGATAGGAGAGGAAGAGGAGAGGAAGAAGAGGAGAGGAAGGAGAAGAGAAAGAAAAAGGAGAGAAGAAGAGGGGGGGAAGAGCAGCGGAGGGGCGGTTCGGCGGGAGCAGCAGGCCGAGGCGGAAAACAGTGCAAGCGGGGGGGGGGGGGGGGGTTTGCCGCCTGAGAGGAAACCGGGACGGCGTTGGGGAAGCCGGGACGGCGGAGCGGGGTCGGCGCAAGGCGGAGGAGCAGGGCGGAGGTCGGCGGTCGGCTGGTGGAGGAGCGGCTTCGGATGAAGTGGGAGAGCGGGACTTGCCGGCTGGAGGTGCAAGGGAGCAACAGATGCAGGGCTGGTCCGGCGTGGGAGGTGCGGGTGAGGGAGAGCAGGAAAGAGCAAGGGAGGCCTGGTGAAGGCCGGTGTTGGGCGGGGGCAGCGGGTACGGGAGTGTAGGTGAGGTCGGACGATGTCTGACGGCCAGGCACTGCGCGCAGAAGGCCAGGGGAAGGAGAGAATAAGAGGAGAAGGGAGAGAAAAAGAAAAAAAGAAAAAAAACTAAAACAGTGTAACAGAATTGGTTACGGGAGAGAGAAAGGAAAGAAAAAATAAATTAATAAATAAAATAAACAAAATTAATAATAACAAATTACAAAATTTATAATAAAATTAAAAGTAAATAACAATAATTATAATAGTCAATAAAAAATTTAAAGACAATAATAACAATTACATTATAAAAGTTATATATAAAATAAATAAATAATAATAATAATAATGATAATATAGTATTAGTAATATTGATAATACAATATATATATATTATCAATAATAATAATGTTATCAAAACAATTATAAAGTTAATAATAATATTATTATATTGATCATAATAAAATAATGATACTAATATTATAATAGTAATGATAATGACTTAATAATATATCATCAATAATACTATCATAATAATAACAATGATAATAATAATATAACATTGACAATAATAAAATAACCATGTCATAATAATAACCAAAACCATGAAAGTTCCATCCAGTATTCATCGTCCGAGCATCGGCACTACGTGTCGATCGACGTGAAGTAAACGTGCGCTTATCAGCACCTCCGCAATTATTCCCCAACGACTCAGCCCACACTTATCAAAGCAATAAAATCAAACTGACAACATAAACTCATGAAATAAAAATTTAAAATTAAACGCATACCTCAAAAAAGTCCGGGCGTGACAATTCTCCCCACCATGAAAACATTCCGCCCTCGGAAAGTCAGCTCAAAGCCTGATCAGAGAATAGAAATGGGTACTCCTGCTCAACCCATGACTTCCGCTCCCAAGTCTCGTGTTCTTCATTCCGGTGCTGCCAAAGAACACGGACCCGAGGAATGGACTTTCCACGCAGCACCTTCTCCCGAGAATCCACTATACACACTGGTCGCTCGACCACGGACAAGTCGGACTCTATCTCCAGCTCCTCCCAATTCAGCACATGCGACGGGTCGGGGTTGTACTTCTTTAGTTGGGAGACATGAAATACGTCGTGAATCGACGTCAACTGCGAGGGCAAATCTAACCTGTATGCCACCTTGACAATCCGCTCAAGAATCTCAAAAGGTCCGACAAATCTCGGTGTCAGCTTTCCCTGTTTCCCCAAACGACGGTGACCCAAGCGAGGGGCCACTTTCAGGAACACTTTGTCCCCCACTGAAAACTCAAGGTCCCGCCGCCTCTGATCTGCATAGGACTTGTGGAGACTCTGAGCTGTCAACAACCGCTGCCTAATCAGCTTGACTTTCTCAGACGTCTCCTGTACAAGACTCGGTCCCAAGAGCGAGGCTTCTCCTATCTCAGCCCAACACAGAGGAGACCGACAAGGCCGGCCATAGAGCGCCTCAAAGGGTGCCATTCTGATGGAAGACTGGTAACTGTTATTGTAAGAAAACTCGACCAGCCCCAAATGGCTATCCCATGAGCCTCCAAGATCTAACACACAAGCTCGGAGCATGTCTTCCAGAATCTGATTCGCCCGCTCCGTCTGGCCATCGGTCTGCGGATGGTATGCCGTGCTCATTTCAATCTGTGACCCCAAAGCCTTCTGGAGGCCTCCCCAAAACCGTGATGTAAAACGGGGGTCCCTGTCAGAAACAACTGCCGACGGCACACCATGAAGTCTGACCACCTCCTGAACGTACAAGCGGCCCAGTTCCTCTACCTTCGATGTGTCTCTGATCGGAATAAAGTGGGCCGACTTGGTCAGACGGTCAATCACCACCCAGATAGCATTCCTCCCTCGAGGTGTACGAGGCAGGCCAATGATGAAGTCCATGGCGACCTCGTCCCACTTCCAGGTAGGAATGGGTAATGGCTGGAGTAGGCCAGATGGTCTCTGATGTTCTGCTTTCACTTGCTGGCAAGTGTAACATCGGGATACGAAGTCGGCTATGTCCCGTCTCATACCTGGCCACCAGAACTGCCAGCGAACATCGTAGTACATCTTGGTGGTACCAGGGTGGACGGCCCACTGAGACTGGTGGCTATCCTGCATCACCACCTTTCGCAGAGACGACGACACTACAGCACGGCCCTTGAAGCATAGAACCCCTGGGAAGACAAGGACCAATCAGAAAGGGTCTCCCCACCATGAAGAAACTGCATAGATCGCTGACGAAACTCATCACTAGGCTGCTCCTGCTGAATCAACTCTAGAAGGGCAGGAGTCAACTAGATGCTAGCCAAGAAAGTACCTCCACTATGCTCCCTGCTTTCCAAATGCAACTGGGCGAAGAGCCCCATCAAAGTCCACTCATCGCTGGACTTCTTCAACGCCTGCACTGGTACTTTTCTGCTCAATGCGTCAGCTACCACATTACCCTTGCCAGGGGTATAGACAATATCAAAATCAAAACCCTGTAGGTACTCGACCCAGCGGCGCTGCCTCAAATTGAGATCCCTCTGAGAGAAGATATAGGCCAGGCTCTTGTGGTCAGAATAGACCACAAACTTCTGCCCAAAAAGATAGTGGCGCCACGTCTTCAAAGCATGCATCACTGCCGCCAACTCTAAGTCGTGAGTCGGATAGTTCTTCTCATGCGGCCGGAGTTGGCGAGAACCATAATCCACCACATGGTCATCCTGCATGAGAACACATCCAAGGCCCGTACCTGACGCATCACAGTACACTACATAGCCCTTTCCTGACTCCGGTAAGGTCAACACAGGTGCGGTGGTCAACCGCCGCATCAGCTCCTCAAAAGATGTCTGGCACTGTGAGCTCCACTCAAACTTCACCCCTTTCCGGGTGAGTGCAGTCATGGGGGAGGCAAGCCGTGAGAAGTCCCGGACAAAGCGCCTGTAATAACCAGCCAAGCCCAGAAAACTCCTGATCTCAAACACATTTCTCGGCTGCTCCCAAGACATAACTGCTCTGATCTTTTCGGGATCCACTGAAACCCCATGTTCTGAGACGACATGCCCCAGAAACTTCACTTCCCTGATCCAGAAAGTGCATTTCGAGAGTTTGGCATATAAGCGGTGATCTCGCAAGGTGCCCAAAACAACGCGCAAGTGGTGCTCATGCTCCTCCTCAGATCCAGAGTAGACTAGGATGTCATCCATGAATACCACGACAAATGAGTCGAGATATTGGTGGAACACCCTATTCATGAGTGCCATAAAAACTGCAGGAGCATTCGTCAGTCCGAAAGGCATGACCAAGTACTCGAAGTGACCGTACCTGCTTCGGAAAGCCCTCTTCGGGATATCTGCTTCTCTCACCCTGAGCTGGTGGTATCCCGAACGCAAATCAATCTTGGAGAACCACTTTGCTCCCTTCAACTGGTCGAACAAATCGTCAATCCGAGGCAAAGGGTATTTATTCTTGATGGTTACCTTGTTCAGCTTCCGGTAATCGATGCACAACCGAAGGGTTCCATCGGCCTTCTTCGCGAATAAAACCGGTGCGGCCCAAGGAGAGACGCTCGGGCGAATGAATCCTTTGGATTCCAAATCGTCCAGCTGTATCTTTAATTCCCTCAATTCGGTGGGGGCCATGCGATATGAGGGAAGAGATATAGGCTGTGTTCCCGGTGCCAACTCAATTGAGAACTCCACGTCTCGCTCTGGGGGTAAGCCAGAAAAATCATCTGGAAAAACCTCTGGGAACTCATCCACTACACGAGGTAACCCGCCCTGTGGAATACCACCATCGTCCTCCAACGCGAGCGACGATAACTGATAAGCAAGATTTCCAAGCTCAGGGAGTGGAGGTCCTGCACGTCCCGACCGAGGATCCCATTCTCCGTGAAAAAGCTGAGGAGTCTCATCTGGTGCTGTAAAGCTGACTCGGCATTGATAGCAATCAATGTTCGCCCAGAAGCGCACCATCCAGTCCATACCGGGGATCACATCAAATAGGTCCATGTCAAGGACCAAGAAATCCCATTCCATCTCGACACCCGACACAGAGTGTGCGCACGATCGGCACTTAAGGCCTTGCTCCCTCTTTTTCCCCAACGGCGTTACCAACTCCATAGCAAAGGATAAAAGCTCGGATGGTAGGTTCAACAGATTCACAAAACGAGCAGATATAAAAGAAACTGAAGCACCAGTATCAAATAAAACTGCAGCTATAGAAGATGCAACCAAAATAGTACCTCGAACTGTCGAGGGCCCTGCATCAGATCCCGCTGGTGCCTGATCCACAGCATGCAGTTGCCTGGTCCCTGCCTGAGAGCGACCGCTCGCCTGAGGCTCCGCCCTGACATGGCTCTGCCCTGAAGACGATCTGGTTCTACCACCATGCCCACCAAACCGAGATCCTATCGTCCTGGTCGGCTCTGACTGAACTGATGCCCCTCTAGAAGCCACCGATCCAGCCCCACTCTGATAAGGGCGTGCAGTCCTGCAGAAGCGCTGTAGATGTCCCACCACTCCACATCCATGGCATGGCCTGGGAGGGTATGGACAAACAGGTCGGATGTGTCCTGCCCTTCCACACTGATGGCACACAACAGACCCTGCACCAGAAGCCCCAGATGAAAACTGCATGGGAGGATGACCTGAGCTGCCATCACCCTTCTTCCACTGCTCATCACGCTTCCTTTTCTTCTCAGATGAACTGCTACTGCCAAGCCTTGACACTGATCCAGAAAACCCCGACTTTCCCTTCTGGTCAATCTCGGCCATACAAGCACGATCGACCACCTCAGCATAAGTCTTCAGCTTGAACAAGAAAACCTAGGAGTGAATTTCTGGTCGAAGGCCCTTCTCAAACTTCCGAGCCTTCAAGAATTCGCTCGAAACTATCTCAGGTGCGTACAGTACTAGTTCAGCAAAGCGGTTCGCATACTCCATCACCGTCTGATTCCCCTGCAATAGCTCCATGAACTCCCGAGATCTAGCATAGGCTACAAACTCTGGACAATACTGCTCGTTGAAGATACCCTTGAAATCCTTCCAGCTCATGTGCTCGTGCTTCCCAGCCTGGACCACTGATTCCCACCATTTGCGACTGGAACCCTCCAGCTGGAACGAGGCGCACTTCACCCTGACTTCCTCAGGCGTGTCAAGGAAATCGAACATGCGTTCTATCTTCTCAAGCCACTCCTCTGCCTCCTGAGGTTCTGAACCACCTCGGAAAGAAGGAGGTTTGTTCCTCAGAAACTCCTGAGCTCTATCCTTTCTGGAGCCAAAATCTTCCCCTCTAGCTAGAACAGGGGCGGGGGAAGGAGTCGCCCCTTGTCCTAAAGCCTGAACGGCTCGGACCATCGCCTCAACAAATCTCTGATCAAGCGGCACGGGGGAACTCTCTCCGGCTTCCTCCCGTGGATGCATGGGAACTCTCCGGGGAGGCATCTTACTGAAAAAGAGCAGCAATCAAGAAAGGAAACCCATCAATAAAAAAGGATTAAATTTTCTTCCAACCAGATAAACATTCATCAATGAACCAATCATGCGAAAACAAATCCATATAAAAGCTTTACTTTCTTTATCTGGTGTCCACGTACAGTCTGCAGCCTGCACGTCCCACCCAGAAAGAAAGTGAAACAAGCACCCTGACATCCCATGGTGACTCAGTATCTGTCATGAGGCGTGCTGGCCAGGCACCCTACTCGCAACATGAATTCTGAGCCCCGACAGACCCAACTCATGTACAACCCAACTCATCCCAAATAACATAAACTACCAACACAACCTGCCTCTGATACCATTTTGTCATGAACCGAATCGGGTCGTCATCTGAACCGACGCCCGACCCGGCCCGCGGCAAGGCCCGAAGGGCGTTCCCGATCCCCACGGGCTGGCACAAGTGCCCGAGTATAAAATAAACCTTGGGAACGATTTACCCGAGTGAATAAATGTAAAGCAGCCAACCAAAATGACTAAGTAAAAGTAGAAGTGACAGTCAACAACCATTTAACCAATACAGGTTTTTAGACAAAGTAGTCAAAACTCACACAAGACAAAAAAAAACAAGGTGACTACAACCAATCTAGGGGCTGCAGCTCAATGTGGGAACACTGCCTCCAAGTCACCACCAAAACGTCACGTAGTCAGTCCAGCTAACAACCTGAACCACTGCCTCCAAAAGCCGGGCCCTTACCTGTATCAGAAGTAAACAAGTCTACTTACACCCAAGGGTGTAAGTAGGGTGTGAGCCATCGCCCAGCAGGATATCACCAAGCAAGATTCCACGCACAAGTATAAAGAGAAAATCCATTAGCAATGCTGTATAAAGTAAAAGGTGCAAAAAAATAAACAAAAGATTTTCACAAAAAGCTTTTAAAGAAAAACGGTTCAAGTCACATACCAGAGTGAAATTCAAGTGGTATAAATATCACGGATAAGTGTGCGCACAAGAATCAGTAGCACCAGAGGATGGGAATGCCCTAAGGATACTAGTAGCAGTGGGACCCTAGGACATCGTGTCTCAGTGAAACGTGGCTTAGATGGCCACGACCCTCAGAAAACGTGGCTTAGAAGGCCACGATGCTCAGAACACGTGGCTTAGAAGGCCACGACCCTCAGATATCATATGTTTAGTTAGTGTTGCAATCGTCAAACCTGCCAGTGAAACCGGGTCGAGTCATCTCCGGACCACCAGCTCACTAGTCCTAGTCCACCCACCTAATACCCAGGCTTCCCTCCTTGTGCTCACCCAATTTAGAAAACACCTGCCTTATCACCCGCACACTGATATTCTTTCTTTTTAAAATACCATACGCACACCATAGCATTTCAAAACATAGTATGTATTGCAAGTACTCTAAATAAAACAGTAGCACAGTTTGAAAATAAACAACATCCTTTTTCTTTTCTTCAATCAGGTAAACCAAAACAGTACTTTTAAAACTTGCTGATAACTATTTTAAAAGAGAGAGAAAGAAAGACATTCAAAGTTTTAACTAGGTCCAAGTAATAAACCCATGACATTTCTTTAATAAGGGGAAAAAGTTCATAGTATGTAAACAGGGGATAAAACATTTGATTAACTAGGAGTGCAAGCAAAGGATTATAAACTCATACTTGAGTGCGGAACCACCTACCTCAAACGGGTGCGTGAAACGACGCGGCACCGAATTCCCAACGAACAACGGTCACTGTAGGAAGCCGTCAAGGGGCCCTAAAACAGAAAATCGTTAATAAACTTAGTAATAATATAATAGAATAATAATAATAATATAATAACGATAGTAATAATAATAGTAATAATAATAATAATTATACATAATAATAATAACAATAACATTAATATTAATAATAGTAATAGCATATTAATAATAATAATAAAAATAAAAATAAAATGATAATAATAGTAATAACATATTAATAATAATTATTATAAATAATATTAATAACAATAATAATAATAATATTATTATTATTATTATTTACATAATTACAATAATAACATATTAATATTTATAGTAATGATATAATAAATAACATCTTAATAAAAATAACAAAAGAAGACTTAATAACTAATTAGATAACTTAGAATAATAAAATAAAATAAATAAAATAAAAGAAAAACAGACCTGCGTTGCGCGGAAGGAGGAGGCGCCGAGCAGGGGTGCCGGAACGGGAAGAAGAGGAAGGAAAGAAAGGGGAGAAGAAGAAGAGAGGAGGAAGAAGAGGAGAGGAAGAAGGGAGAAGGAGGAGAAGAGGAGAAGAAGAGGAAGAGAAGAAGAAAGGAGGAAGAGAAAGAGAGGAGGCGCCGAACAGGCGCGCTGGAACAGAGGAGAAGAGGAAGAAAAGAAAGGAAGAAGAAGGAGAGGAGAGGAAGAGGAGAGGAAGAAGAGGAGAGGAAGGAGAAGAGAAAGAAGAAGGAGAGAAGAAGAGGGGGGGAAGAGCAGCGGAGGGGCGGTTCGGCGGGAGCAGCAGGCCGAGGCAGAAAACAGTGCAAGCGGGGGGGGGGGGGGGGGGTTTGCCGCCGGAGAGGAAACCGGGACGGCGTCGGGGAAGCCGGGACGGTGGCGCGGGGTCGGCGGAAGGCGGAGGAGCAGGGCGGAGGTCGGCGGTCGGCTGGTGGAGGAGCGGCTTCGGATGAAGTGGGAGAGCGGGACTGGCCGGCTGGAGGTGCAAGGGAGCAGCAGATGCAGGGCTGGTCCGGCGTGGGAGGTGCGGGTGAGGGAGAGCAGGAAAGAGCAAGGGAGGCCTGGTGAAGGCCGGTGTTGGGCGGGGGCAGCGGGTACGGGAGTGTAGGCGAGGTCGGACGATGTCTGACAGCCAGGCACTGCGCGCAGAAGGCCAGGGGAAGGAGAGAATAAGAGGAGAAGGGAGAGAAAAAGAAAAAAAGAAAAAAAAAACTAAAACGGTGTAACAGAATTGGTTACGGGAGAGAGAAAGGAAAAAAAATAAAGTAATAAATAAAATAAACAAAATTAATAATAACAAATTACAAAATTTATAATAAAATTAAAAGTAAATAACAATAATTATAATAGTCAATAAAAATTTTAAAGACAATAATAACAATTACATTATAAAAGTTATATATAAAATAAATAAATAATAATAATAATAATGATAATATAGTATTAGTAATATTGATAATACAATATATATATATTATCAATAATAATAATGTTATCAAAACAATTATAAAGTTAATAATAATATTATTATATTGATCATAATAAAATAATGATACTAATATTATAATAGTAATGATAATGACTTAATAATATATCATCAATAATACTATCATAATAATAACAATGATAATAATAATATAACATTGACAATAATAAAATAACCATGTCATAATAATAACCAAAACCATGAAAGTTCCATCCAGTATTCATCATCCGAGCATCGGCACTACGTGTCGATTGACGTGAAGTAAACGTGCGCTTATCAGCACCTCCGCAATTATTCCCCAACGACTCAGCCCACACTTATCAAAGCAATAAAATCAAACTGACAACATAAACTCATGAAATAAAAATTTGAAATTAAACGCATACCTCAAAAAAGTCTGGGCGTGACAGTACATGTGTCATATTCACTTCATATTTCATTATGTGATTTATATAATACTTGGGATGGTATTTTCAGATTTTCCCCAAAAAATTATTGGGATTTATATATAAATTATAGTATCTCCTTTTAATGGGTATATTAGTTCAATATTTAACAATTGTATAATTGTTTTATGTAATCATATCATCGTTAATCAACATTATTTATGATTATGCTTCCAATGATGAATTATTATGATATATCTCTCAAGAAACTATATAAACTTATTCACCTCTAGTTATTTATTTATAAATACTAATTTCCAATAATTTTCCTCTATTTATATACCCAATAATTGAAAATATTCTTTTTAATGTAATGCACCATTATTTTACTCTTCGGGTGAATTCCCTTTTTGATCCCACCAAATGTTTTCTAAAAAAATATGAATATTTATTTAAAAAACAATATTATTATTTATTTAAGAAAAAATTATTTTTCTTTTTCTTTTTAATGAAAAAAATGAATAAAATATTCATTAAATTTTCAAGCAAATTATTATTTGTAATTTTATCAAATATGTAAAAAGAATATTTATTCTAACATGACTGAAATAAACATAATTTCCCACTATCTGGAATATTTTTTTCATTGAAAAATACATTATGTGTTTTCAAGTTTATTTTCATCAAAAAGGATTTGAAACATATTTATGAATCTATAGTTGTAAAATTTTATTAAAAAATAAATTATATCTTCCTCAAGAATTATTAAAATTGATTTAACTTTTAAAATAATTGTCTATCTAACATGATATCCCTTGATGTAATTTATAATTTTATAGGGATATAAACTATGTATTCCATTTTTATTCATTCACTGAATGTTTAATGAATAATTTATTTATGAAACATATTTTCCTTCCACGGGTTATATGATGATAATATTATTATTAAACTTACTTCATTCTTCATCGGTTATGAAATTAAGAAATGATGAAATGATTATGAATCCTATTTTTCCATAAGTTATGATATGGAGAAATTTTATGAAGCACATTTATTTTACATTTTTTATGTTCTTATGAACGTTTTATGATCTTATGGAAATATATATATATTATTATTTTTATTATGTGATTAGTGATATGTATAAATAATTATAATACATTTGGAAATTATTAATTTTATATGATCTCCAAGTGAAAAGGTAATGTTATTCCAAACCCAAAATAGGGTACATGAGAGTTTTTCCCAATCCCAAAAGAGGGTACATGAGATGTTTTCCAAAGCCTGAATGAGTGTAGAATATAGTTTATCCCAATCCCAAAGTAGGTATAATAGTGGTTATTCAAGGCATAACATATATTGATTGTCTTAGTAGGTAGCCTTAATATAATATTTTCTATCCTTATGTGTATTCCACAACTCTATGTATTATACTAATGTTATTCCCTCATGGATCATGTTAGTTAGTTTTCTTATGATTCATTTGTTTTGTAACACTCTTTTTCTATCAATTAATAAATATTCTAACCATTAATATATAGAGTATGGGTTTAATGTGATTTGATCATGTTCCTTTACCCCTATACCCATGTTATGATAAAATAAATCCATTATTTAGACTTACAAAGAATATTATCACACCCCTTCTTATGTTTCAATTACCAATGTTATGAATATGGAATTATATAGGGTATGATTGTGAAAAGTAATAATGTTTGATGTATTTTTGGGATATTTTGAGGATCTGTACTCAAATTAATGGATTCACCACCTATTCATTAAAGAAACATAAACTATCGCAGCCCAAAGACATGTGTTTTTTAATGTATTTAATTTTAATATAAAATTATTAAACATCATGTATGAAAATCTTGGGATTATATGTTCATACTCTTAAAATCCATTAAATTTTCAAAGTAAATAAGATATTTTATTATATTTGGTAACCCACACACATTATGAATCACCTATAGGCTAGAAAATATGATAATTAGAACCAGTAAAGCTCTCCTCCAATTTTCCATAAGTTGGTTGACTACCACAAGGTGTATTAAACACATATATTAGTGGAATTACACTTCTAATACATCTAACAAATAATGATAACCACCAATCTACTAATTAATGTAAAATGAAATCCAATATCACATAATACATGTAAATTAATAATCAATAAATTTTTAAAAATGAAACTCGATGATAAAAGTCTTATGGAAGAAACTCCTACATCATTTTTCATTGATCTCATATTTTCTGTCTTAAAAAACTAAATACCAAATGGAAATCATATAAAATCATTCATAAATATGGCTATGAAATAATGTATACTTATTAGAATAATTCAGTAAACATATATAGAAATAGTTGATAAAGAATACTAATGCCTCAACGAATAATTAGTAAAACCAACACACATATAATTCTAGCTGATTATCATCATACCTAACAATGTATCACTCGTATAATAATATTTCTATGAATAATCACATGTAAATGAACGAGTCTATAAATAATTTAAATAAAAACAAACTCATCATTAGTTTATCTCTCCCAGGAACCAATAGATAATTTAATAGTTCTCCAAATCATTCTTTATTAACCATATATTAACATATTTTAATCCCTTATCACCACTAAAACAATTGCATCAATATCTCAACATACCACATTGTACATCATAACATGTACCAAAACTACATCTCATTACCACACATCACATCATCATCATAGAATAGAAGTATGAGCATGAATGAAAAAAACCATATGTCGTCCTCTAACCATTAACGATCCATAACATGTTCCACATCATAAATCACATCACCGTCACATCACATTACATCATTTCATCATCATCATCATATCATCATCACATTACATACTTCAAAATCGAACCTCTATCCATTAGAACCCATCCATCCTAACATTAATACATTTAAATATTTACATATATATAAGGGATAACGGTAATTAGGATTAATAAGGAATTTATTCCATCACTATCATGAATGTTGGGAAAAACCTTCAACCAATAAAATTTTAGTGATGGTGAGGCTACAAAACACTAGTAGTGTATGTGATATATCACATGAAAATAATGCATTCATATAAATATACACACACACAAACCAAACTTAAGGGTTCATACCAATACAGAACATATAATTCATATATCCATCACCAAATAATAACCACTAATCAATAAGAATAATTATCATTTCTACAACATAATACAATCCCACCTTCCACAAAAAATAATAATAACACCCACCGTTTCCCATTTATAAAATATCATATACTGAATTATATATTTATTAATTTACCAAACATATTAGTATCATTATTCCAAGTATTTATCCATATTTAAGTTAAAATAACTCACTAGCCATCACCCACACTTGTCCTAGCAATAACCCATTAATCCCAATCAGAAATAGTTCATATATTCCATACATTTGTAAAAATTTCTGCCCATTACACATTATCATTTTAATTATTACCAACTATATTCCATGTCATCATCATTACTTCACATAACCAAAATAACATTCCAATATACACCACAACATCAGAAAATAATTTTCCATCTCACATAACCAACCATTATAATCATTCCAACAAACAATTGACCACATACCACTACCACATCAAAAGCCTCATCATTCATTCTAACCCGAGTAAACCAGTCACAATATCTACTATAAAACCCCAACAAAAACAAAAAAAATAAACACCATAATCTTAAACAAAGATGACATCAATAAATTTAAGGGTAAAAAAATTGATAAATAGTAAATACCGTCCAAACTAGTCATAAATAAAATTAATGTAGTATATTTAATCATTCATCATGGAAAATAAATTATGGACTCCATAAAAAACAATACCAGAATTTCCATATTTCAAAAACACCCATTTCTATGTAATATTTAAATGGGTTTTCCTTTTACAGTATATAAATTAAATACCATAATTATATATAAAATACACATATAAATACATCAACCAAAATCCACATTGTTAATATTAAACCACTATAAATCACATACATTGTCATAGAATAATTTGAATTACATGTGAATCACCCAACCCCTACAATTTCTTATAGTATGGATCAATATAATCATTAGGATTTTCCTTTTCTATAAACCTAATGATAATATATACATTATAGATTAAAAATTTTACATAAATAAAATATTTATAACATTAAAATGGCCTAACTTACCCAAATCTTCAACAACCATTTTTTCAAGAATTAGATGATGGAGTTGGCCACAATAAAAATACCATTGGAGGAATGTCCCGATAAACCAGACCACAACTTCCTCAATCAAATCCATGATCTAAGGATTACTAAACCAATGTTAATTCATAGTCATAAATAATCAATTAATAATAATCAGGAGATAAACCAAATAAATGGTGTAGAATCTCACCTTGGATTATGTTGAGGTTGATCTCTTAAAATACAATGTTAAACCCAAAAAAGGATTATCAAATATCTCCCTGGATGATCCCTTGATATTATAAAGTACAAGGGAATTTAATATCTAAAAATAATGTCATGATATACATTGTCTACCCAAATTTAAAACTCAATAAACCTACACATAATTTGATACAATAGTTGAATATGATTGTGAAACCATGGTGGCCATGTTGGGTACAGGTTTTTCTAAAAAACATGGAACATCATTGAACAATTCCAAGACCAAATAAGAGAACAAAGCCCTAATAGTACCAAATGAGGTTGAAATATGGTTCAAACATACATGGTTCAATCCAATCCAGTTATAACCATTCTATAATATCCAATCAAGGAATATTAAAAAAATCCCCAGTACCCTATCATGTATTCACCAATCCTTTCATGCCAAGACAAATTATATGTAATGGGAAATTAAAAATAGAGACCCTTATACATAATTATAATGCTATGAACAAAAACCCTCATGTAGTTACCTAAACAAATTAGAATGAAAGGTGTAATATTTTAAATATATATTTTAGTTTTTTAACATCGTCAATTTCCACTTTTGTACCACTCACACTACTACCAAATCGACAATGTTGAGACCATATAACTTCCTCAGAATCATGAGGCTCCAAACCCTCATGTAATTTTAATATAAGGACCATGTTTTGACTCAACAAATCATGGTACCACACAAAAAACTAAATTGCATCCCCTCTTCTAACCAACCCTTTATATTACAACACCCAAGGCCATATCTTGAGGCACCTCTTTGTTTATAATTTCTATTCTTACTCCTCTTATATTCCTCTAAAACCAACAAAATAAAATGAAATAGTACCAAATGATATAAATATTTACATCAAGTTTCTCTCATACTATTCTCAAATTATAAAATCAAAACAAAACCTGTGAAGATAAAATTGAAAAAAACATTACCACGAGATACCATTAAAGTAAAAAATTTAAATTTTTTTCAAACTGTGAACCTACTCAAGGAATGAATAACTAAACCATAAAAACATTGATGAAATCATTTAAAACTAACTTGTTTTATTGGATAAAAACGCATAAAAGTTTTTCAAATAGAAATATATATTTGTATAAATTTCTTGTTAAAAAGTTTGATGGTATCCAATGAAACTACACTTTAACCCAATGATAACTTGATCACTCATGTACCCACCTTCTAGTTCATTGGGATTACAAAACCAAATGGATACAATATACCACAAAGTCACATCCATTGACTAAATAATTATACTAAAACACCATCCCCAAAATAGAATGGATGTTTTTTGAATCTAACAAATAAATAAGACACTTCTAAAACTAGGATTATTCTATAAAAAGGAAAACAAAAAAATGAATAACTGGGAATGAAAACATGGATCATTCGAACCCAAAATTCATCAAAACTAAAAATAACTATTAATATTTTCATATTGGTTAAATAATTTCAGTAAATTATGTTTTTAAATAAATTCATTCTAAGAATCATGACTATTACTTTTAAAAAATATTCACACATTTAAGTAAACTAAAAAATTTATATAATCCTAGATCATTCAACCAGTATTTTTTAAAATTTAAAAGAAAATTTTGATATAAGTAAAATAAGATGTCTCTAATAATTTACTTTATAATAATATTTTTTAAAGAAATTTTAAAAGGGTTCATTATAAATGGAATATTGTCATTAAATCACGACGTTAATCACATATAAATAATCAAACCAATCATAATACTTCTTAACTATCAATCCACTAAGGTCAAATTACTATAGTGATCATTTCAACCAACTTACCAAAAACTAATAAAAATTTTAATCAAGGAGAAATCAAATTATTGGAGTCATGATATATGAAAAAAACATGCTAGGATACCCAACACGAGATGTTTAATGTTACTTAAACCCAATTCTCCAAGTCACCATTATGCCTTAAGGTACAACATCACTTCTCTCCATCACATACCAAATTCCCCACAACATGATTTTTTTCATCTGAGACATTTATAAATTAAATTACCCTTTGAATGAATAAATGCATTATTAAGTAATGTAGTTATTGAAAAAAAGAACTAATTTTTGTCATTTTTGACCATTACAAGTTATATAATTTCTCATTTTAAATATTTGTAAGAGTCACAACTATTGATAATAAATTAGTTATATAGTATCCATTAATATTTGAATATTATTGGTTATTATATAGTCCATTTGACTAAGACAAATGAAGTGATGGCCTTGAAAAATATCATCATACCCTATGATTCACATTTATCATGGATTCCAGGGGAGATAGAATCAGTATGATTTACCATTTATTAATACCCAATCAAGAATAAAAATCTAATGCATTAATTAAACCATTTATGTGATATTTTATAGCTCACAATATCATTCCCAAACCATTTTTAGTGAAATACCCCTAGAAAAGCTCACCATGCTACACCATACCATTGCGGAACTCACTGGTGTCGTAAAGAGATATGTATCTAGACCCTAAAACAATTAATTTTGTTATAATATATTCAATTAATTATTTATTATATTCATATTTTTCTAAATTACATTTATAATTATTAAAAAATTATTTTGATAAGATTTAGATTTTTATAATATGGGACACTTATTATATTTTGGGAAATATATAGTATTAATAAAGAAAAAAATTTAAATTAATTTTAAAATTTTTAAATAAAATATATTTATAAAATATATTTTTTAAATAATATTAATTAAATATAAATGATAAAATTATATTATAAATTCAAATGTAATTTTCATAATGGTTAGAAAATATTTGTTTTCAAAACCTTATTGTTTTCAATAAATGTGTATATTTGATATAAAACTATATTTTATTATATTTATATAATTATTTTTATAAAATTAATATTTTATTTCAAATCATCATATCAAAAATATCTACCAATGATTTTATTCATAATTTTTTAAGACACCCAATTATTTTGGTGAACATTAAATACTATATGAGTATACACCATGTATTATGGCCTAATAAAATTCCAAAAATGATTTAATTACAATTATAAATAGTTTAATTTATCAAAATTAGGATTCAAGTTAAAAATAATTTTTTTTCAGTTATTTTCATAATTTTACGAACCATTAATTAATCTTCTATAAAATAAATTATATTTTTGGGTTTCAAAATTCAATAATTCCTAAACATGACCCCTTTCCACATCACTATGGGTATTTTCAAAATTTCATTATCCTTGACCACATAAAATAAATAATATAACTCACAATTGGTTAAATTTTTAGGGAAAATGTGGGGTTGTGGGTTTTATTAATTTATTTTAGAGGGTAGAAAACCAAAAATTGAACATTAATAAATTATTTTCCTCTCTTTATATAAAAACCCACCCATCCCCAATTCCTCTTTACTAAAAACTCAAATGATATGAATTTTTTACCAATAAATATAAATATCCCTTCCAATGTTCACCAAATATCTTAATAAGCTCCTCTAATTCTTTTAAAACCACCTTTTCAAGGAATGAGATCCTCTACTTGTCAAATTTATTCTAGATCCTTCTTTAAATGATTCCTTTTAATATGCATTTATTCATGTTTAGATATGTTATTTTGTATCCCTAAATCTTCCAAAACATTATTCAATTGATGATAAAATACTTTCACTTTCATTAATACCTTCTATTAATATTTATGTACTATCTTTGTGCTTCTGAAATTAGTATGAAATTTTCCATGCCAAATAACTATGAAGTGAATAACCATACCCATATCCACTCATATGGATTTACCTACATGTAAATAACATTAATTGGTTTCATTAATCCATATATTTATATATCACTTCTGAACCATGTGATTATACAATGTAAAATACATCCTTATGTAAAATTATCTATATGAGACACTTATACATTTACATGATATGAAAGAGATAGGTGGGCCTATAGTTATGTATCCTTAATATGTATTGGGCAATATTTTTATTTAATGTGATTATGAGAATAGTTCATGGAATGTTATCATATGTACAATATGTAATGTAGTATTGGTCGTTATAATTTCCATATATTTATGATTTAATGTTTTATGTTGTTTCCACATTCTGATGTTAACATTATGTAATCATGTTATATCACGACTCATTGTTTAAGATTTTGATTAAACCCCTTTTGTTACCTTTTTATTTCAATTTTCTCACATGTACCAGTTTAAATTATTCTATTCACTTTTTATTATATTTCATGGATTTATAGCTCCCCCATTTCTTATATATGTCCACAGGTTATAACATGCATTTTTATAAATATCAAGAGAATCCGATAGAATGGTGTAGAGTTTTTTGATTAAATCATTGTAATTAATTAAAATTTGTTATACTAGATACATAACTAACCAAATAAACTAGGCCTCAATAGATTCTAGAGTTTTATAAAGTTAATATTTATATAACAATTCATGAATTAATGTGTATAAAAATTTGGGTTATCAAAATTGGTATTAGGGAAAAGTAAATTTATTTTTGGGAAAACAATTAAAAACTCTAATAAAATCATTCAGGATTATTATAAACAAAGAAAAACATACAATAATTTAGTAAAACTATATGGTATGTTATTTCTAGAAATTTATATCACTATCTGGATACTACAAGTGGTTGTGGAAGTGAAATAGTGTTTCTTCGGGTTAAAAACCTAGAAAACATTAAATTAATCTAGGCTCGATCATCACTAGGTGAATAACAACATGCCTTACTACACACCTAGTTTGACAACACTATGATATATGCATTGCTGAAATCACAAGCTCATTTCAAAGAATTATTAAGGGAAAATAATACCCATAAGATTTTATGTTTGGAAATATATCATGAATTAAAAAGAGTGAATCTAATAAATTCATAGGTTAATGAATATTTTTATTTTATATGTTACCTTTATAGTTTCCACAGTTCTCCTTTTATTTGTATAATAGTTTAAAAATTCTCATCTAGATTTTCTTCTTTATTTTTAGTAAATATATGGACTTAGTAGAAACTAAGTAAATAACCAATATAATTAGTAATGGGTTGACTACCCAAATGAGATTCTTAACATGATGGGTGATAAAGTAAGATATCTTGTGATCATTCCTATCAATCTACTATTAATCACAATTTAGAAATATAAAATATATGAATTTCAAAACATAACAACAAATAGGTTCATGGAGTATCAATTATTTTCATTTGAAAATGGTTATTGATGAATGAATATTCAATTTTCTATGTGTGAAAAAATGTGGGAAGAGTCATAGAGGCAAATGACACAAAGGAATTCTATGTTGTTTTCTATGTGGAAAAATATATCATAAAGTAACTAATTACTATGAAAAATTATGATTTTAGTTAACATGATATATTATATTAATGTTCAATATAATAAACTAGTAATAGTTATATGTTGTAACTGGGGAGTAATTGGGCATTATGCAAGAAAATAATATATTCCAAGGGATAATAGTCATTATTATTACAAATAATATCCAAGACCGAGTGGACAAAGAAATTCCTGTGTTGATATGGATCATGATGAATAATATACATGTAACTATAACTTTAAATTTTTTTATCATGTTTTATTTTAATTCATGACATATTAGAATATCTTGAAGCTTTTATAAGAACATATTTTCACCACCGCCAATGATTTGATAGCATCAGTGAAAAACATCTATGATTATTATTTCCCCAGTTTATGTTTATGAGAATGTTATTGAAAACTATTTCATTTTACTTTTAGTGAATTATTATTCCTTTCATGGTATATATTAATTTTCCCAGTTTAGACCTGATATAAATTTCAAGGATAAGTAATTTAACATATGTATAATGAGTCATCCTATGATTATATAAATGTGTAAGGATGAGGATGAATGTCCTCTAGTATCGTAATTTCAAGCATGGATATTAATTCTTTATAAGAAAGTGTATCAAGATCAAATTATTGAGATAAAGAAAAATAAAATCACTGATGACATTCTCATTTTAATGTAATATATTGATATGTTCCCCAAATAAATTCCAATGGGACCTTAAAAGATCGAGTGATTGATTTCTCAATCAAATATATACCCAGAAAAAGAAACATTCCTAGATCAAGTTATTACAAAAAATTGATATATTTGGATCTTTATAAAACAGAGTAAATTGAAGGATGACCCATACCAACATCAATGATGGAAATACAAAACATACTTGGATTACAAAATTACTAAAAACAATTTATGTGAGAATTTTTATAATTCTCCATCTAACTATCAATGCTTATTTATAAGGGAGTTAGGTTTAGATGGATTGATAAATTTGATGAAAGCTTTAAATATATGTAAAATGGCTAATCACTACACATGTACTCACATTAAAGACTAGTAGAATAGGATTTTAGATCTACTATGATGAGTGTAAATGGTGCTGGGGTTGATAACTAATACAAGAATACAATTTTAAAGACTATTCCTCATACTAATTAAATATACATGTGGATTAATATCTATAACATGATCTATAATTCCTTGTAGTTATCATCACATTTATTATTTGGTGACATTATCTCTTTAGAGAAATTTCTAAATAGGCATATAGATCACAAAATCCTCAAGTATATATTCACACACAAAGATATGAATATGTACCCATTAATTTGGTCAAATTTGGTCATGGATTGTGATTTTTTATTCCATCACTATCAAAAGAAAAAAAAGTTGTTTATTCACTAATTATAGAGGATCATTCCACCCTATCCATGATGACGCTTTCAAGGGATCCAATCTTATTTGACATGAAAAGGATTGAAATTGTAATACCCAATGGATATTTAACCAAATATTATTAAATAAATAATTATCCAACCATTATTTATAGAATCAATGAGTCATATACATATAATGAGTTTTTAAAAAATATGGTAGGTAATAATATAGAGTTCAACTTTTAAGAAGAATAAGGTATATTATTTAGAATAAAGATATTGGTCCCGTAAAATCTAAAAAAGAAGAGATAACATATAGATGATTTCCATAGACCATACATATCAATTAATATAATAATATTTTATATGTATTGATATTTTAAGAAAACTAATTGTTAAGTCAATAGGAAGAGGAATATTGTGGAGTATTTTTCTCAAAGCTTGGTATGCCAAAATGTTATTATGGAATGAAATATGTATTGGATTATGATGAAACCATTTCCTGTAATATAATTGAAATAGATAAAATAACTATTTATTTTATTATATAACTCCATTGTACATCTAAAGGTGATAATTCTATATGGGTGGTAATTGATCTTTATACAATGTCATCAAATTTTACTAATACCAATAATGATTTATATCTTGACCAACCCTGAATGATATACATAATGGATGTGGTAATATTTCAAGGATTTACCCTCACTATTGTATCTGAATGAGATATGATAATTACATCAAGGTTCTAGAGAAATTTTTAAAAATATTTGGATACAGAACTGAGCTTCGTCACTTCTTATCACCACCAAACAGATGGATCATACAAAATATATATGATATAATAAGATCATGTTAAATGGGTTTTAATTTATTTTTCGATCAATCACTCACCTAGTGAAGTTATTATATAATTTTTTTTCTCTTCATGAATTTAATTGTAAACTAATGATGATATATGTGTACCGTGGCCTAACACTCCAATATTCTACGATGAAGTTGGAGAGAATAATCTGATGGGACATGATCTTATCCAAGATATGACACAGAAGGTTAAATTTTATTTGCATCATATGAAATATATCCAATGTTGATGGAAAATCTCTGAATTAAATCATCTACATGACCAAGTGTTTGAGATCGTATATAATTTATTTACATATTATATCACTATAAATGAAATCAGTGAGATTTGGAAGGAATGGAAAGCTTATCCATAAATTAATTTTCCCCTTTGATATACTTGATTACATCAGATCAGTTTCATATTGATTATAACTTCCAATAAACCTATCTCAAATGAATTATGTGTACCAAGTGTCCCTCTCGATGAAGTACACACCATACTGCAAACTTATACTAAATCTAGTGGTGATACCATTAAATAATTATCTTTCATATAAGTAGTAGCTAGTTTATATCATAGCTCATATTGAAAATGTTGTTTGAAACCAGGAAACTCACCATGTCAATGTGGTTTGGTGGAACTATACATTTGAGGAAGTGACAAGGGAAATGTAAGAGAAGATAAAAAAGTACACCGATTTGTTTGAGTGAATGAAACAAAAAAAATTATTGAAGAATTCATGATGAGTGAATAATGTAATGACATGGAATCTCTTAAATTAAATTCCTTATTTCAATGAATATAAGAATTATCATGTTTTATGGTAATTAAAAACTCATGAACTACTTTGGTTATTTTGGAATATTATATGTTATATGAAATATGACTTAAATGAACATTAATCATCATAACCATTGATAATATAGTTAATGTACAGTGAAACATATGATTAATACATTAAGGTTTTTGATAGAAATCATTTTTGTAATATCATGTTTCGTTCCAAGGTACTTCTCACCCAAATTTTTATCAATCATTGGTTGGGTATCATTCAGGGGTTCTATGGGAGTAATTTTGAATTAAAATTAGAAAATTATTGGCTGTTCATAGTTGGTGTATAGTTTCCCAAACATTTCAGCCAGGTGGGGTAAACCATGCAATCCCAAATAGTGTGTTTTTTATGGTTAGTTCATAGTTCAGAAAAAAATTCTCCCACCTAGTAGAAACCATGAAACCAATAATCTGTTTACTCTCGTATGGAATACAATTTGACAAATTGGGAGGCCATTCCTAGATAATCATGCATACATAATTTTTTTATTCTAAAAAAAATTAAAAAAATATTCAAACTCCTTTTATACTCTCACTCTTGGATAATTCATGATTAAATTATTTCATAGGTCTTTAGATATCTAAATTACCCCTTTTGATAATAAAAAATAATTCTCAATAGGATTGAATCTTCAATAATATCATTAATTCCCCCTACAATAAGCGATCTTCTCTCATTATTTCTCTCCCACTATCTTCTTATTACCTTCTATGATTTGTTAGATCATCATTTTTTAAGGATCTACTCTCAATTTAATTGGATAATTATTATAAATTCATTTTTAATATCTATATTTATTTCACTCTTCATTGGCAATTATCATTGCGAGTGTATAGTTATGTGAACTATGAGATTAAATATAGGTGGTTATTTTTATATTTTCCGTGAAATAGACCCCTGATTTTCTTAATGTAAATTAAATTTTGAAAACCCAATTCTATTCTTATTAGGAGTTGAATTTATTTTTCATAAAAATTTGTAAAACCCCACTATTTTATTGGAATTTTAATTTTGGGTGTGATTTTAAAATTGATGTAATATTTAAAAATTGTTTTCTTGAATTAATTGTTGAGAAAATATCTTAAATTGATTTATTTAATACCTATGATTGGTTTTATATTGATAATTCATGAAATTGTTAAAACCCTTTTTTTGGTTTTAAATGGTTGTTGGCAAATTGAAATTCGAAAATGGGGAAATTATATTTTAAATAATTTTTAAATAATTTTCCCATTATTGGTTTCCTATTAAATCAAATTTATTTTTTGGATTTAGTGGATTATTTGGGAAAAATATCTTGGATGGTAATTCTGTATTTATAGATTAATTAGTTACAACTCTCACATAAAACATGTTTTTTAGATCTTATCCCTAGTGGGATGATGAAGCATCCTATTCATCTAGAACCCAGGATATGTGTGTGAAAATTACAATGATAATAGAAATTAGTGTTCAAGGATCCAATAACATGACCAATCATACCATAGGGTAGATAAAATTTTATTCAATTTTGATAAATTTTATATTTATTTCATTTATTTTGAAACTGATTTACTCATGATCAGATATTAATGTAAACAGTTTTATATAAAATTATTACTTAATCCATTTATTAAAATGTCTACATTAACTGAAATGAAAATAATTTTTTATTTTAAATAAGAAATAACACTTCCCACTATTTTTAATCAGAAATTTAAAGACAAGTTTTTCATTTTTTATGGAATCTTATTATGGAACACGTGGTTGAAACGTACTATGTCTTTTTAACTCACTCACTACATTTACACTTAATGTTAGTAGATTTCCATCTTCTAGTTTCAGGAAAGGTGAAAGAGCCACTTATTGGTGGAGGTTGCAGATATTTTAGGCTTAGAGTGTTGTTTCCATTAAAATTTGGGAAATTTATCTCATAATTTTGTTACATTGGGGATATAATATTTTGGGTTTTGATATACATATTTGAAATAATGCATAATATCCATTGTGATTTTTCATTGAGCATGCTAAAATTTTTCTATTTCTTCCACTATTTTTGTGGAAAAAACAGTCAAACTATTTTCAATGTATGAGGCCATGTGGTAGTCACCAACCCGTGGGGATTTGGAATTATCCTCTAGTCATGTCAGAGCCAGATCAGGTGTCAGGATCTCAGATAACCTGGTCCAGTTCTGGAAAAAGTTGTATGAATGGTGTAGGTTATGCATATTGTCTTCATGTTAGTTTCAATGAAGAAATGTTTTTGGGATGTAAAAGGTAGTTGTGAGTGAGGTATTATAAATCTCTCTTAGTAATGATCCTTAATCCACCAAGGGTGATTTTGGATAAATGTGTTGAATATTATTTCTATTATTTTATATACTTTTGATCAGCATAGGATAAAATCCATATATTATTTATCTATTTGATGGGATTATTTTTCATGTTTCTCTTATTTGAGTGTTAATCAGAGTGATATTATGATGTCTTAAATGTTATGTACTTTTTTTTTGTACCATCATCCCTCTGAGAGAATAAGGGAATAGACTGCTGAAGCAAGATGATAACGAAACATAATAAGAAAATAATAAAATGGACCAAAATCTTGTTGAGGTTATCCTTCATGTTGTACAATATCAAAGACAATCAGTAGATCCCATTCCCATTCAAGATACAATTATAGAACCTCAGAGGAATTAATTTTAGAATCACGATCTGGAGGTTATTTTCTTGAATCCTACATTGTTCCAAGGATCAAAATATTTTAAAATGGATAAGGATTGTTTATGGATAATGTATATTATTTCTGAGTTCTTGTAAAGGCTCTATAAAATAAAGGGGAAATAATACAACTTCAATATAGAAGGACCTAGAAGGATATGGCGAGACATGATGGTGATAGAGAAGAAGAACAATGACATAGAGTGGGGGTAAATTAATTTTATTTTAATTGACATGTCATATTATCAGTGTCTAGTGTTGGCTAAATCTGTAGAGTTTTCCAAACTCAAGCAGGGTGGTAAGACCGAGAGTGAGTATGAAAATATTTTTTTCTACGATTTTATAGTTTTAACCAGAGATTGTATTGAATGTGAAGATAAATAGTCAATATATCAATATGGTAATTCAAGCAGATATTCTCCTCAATATTTCTTACTAATATTTTCCTCTCATGTTGTTGTGATGGAAGTGGTATTGATGGTTGAACATGACATGGCTACTATGTCGGGTTTAATCGTAGTTCCTTTTTCTTATAGTTGTATTTTGATGAGTTCCCTAAATGGAAATATAAATAATTATTATTCTAATGGTGGTTCATGATAGTTGGGTTCTTCTAGAACACAAGAAGTGGCTAGAGGAATACATTTTATTTTTTTTCTAGTTTTGAAAGTATAGGTACATAAAACGGGTATTCTTTGAGGAACATAAGATATGTGGTTTGTATGGAAAATCACATCACATGTATAAGTTTTATCATGTATCTTATACTCCATCTAGTGGGATGAAATTTTAAAATATTAATAATAATGTAGTTCCATCAAATTCTTCAAAAACTAAGGGGTTCTATCCATAGGGATATTGAACAAATCTTCATCGAATAGTTGATGACCCTCCACGGAAACGAAATAAGGGTCCATTAACTTTTATCAGCACTATTCCTATAGATTTATCTTTAGTGACTATTGTATCTGATACCAATGCATTTAATTTATTATATTGAATCATATTTTGAATTTTATAAATCTTCCATCTAATAATTTATCTTATATGATTGGCTAATGTTACACCCCTCGAAACTATGTGAGAGAAGGGTCTTCATTTACATTCTTGTGGAATTTCTATATAATGGATTTATCATCTGTGGGATATTATGTAACATTAGATAAAACCTTTTGATTTCATATATAGGATGGATTGGATCATTGATAATAAATAAAGGATTAATTATTATATTTGATGGGTCTTTTTACTATGCCTGACAGTGTGTATCATATCAATCTAGATGAATGGTACCCAACATTGACCGGTACCATACATTCCAAACCATTTATTATGAAGGTAAAATCTATTTTTTCTTTTGACTATTAGTGATAATATTCGAGTGAATATCTCTCCATAGTTTTCCTCAAGTTTCACAACATTTTTCCTTTTGACATATTTGGTTTTCCACTTGTAATGAAGGTAGTTTTTATATTGATTTACTATAAGGCCCCGACCTTAAACCTTACTTAATATTGAATTAAATGAATAATTCACATTGAGGATATCTTCCGGTTTAGAGTTTTAGAGAATTAGAACATAACTATTACATCTCAAAAAATTACAAAGTAGACACTTCTACTAAGTTTCCATAAAAAAACTCTTAAAAAGAAACATGTCTAGTTCCATGTCTTATATAACATGACATTCCCTTGATCCCATCCTTGATCTTATTCCACATTAAGTCCTGTGAAAAACATTTCAAAAAACTTGGTGTGAGCATAAAAAGCTCAGTAAGGGATACACAAAGAATGAAAACTGTTAGTTTTTCAAAACAACAAGTAAACCATGTATACTTTATCAAATAAGTACATTCACCTTCATGAAGTAGTAAAAACTCTTCACTGAATAAAGTACCATTACATACCTTTTTGTAACCAAAGGATTACCTTAAAACCCATATAAAGGACACATAACATATATAAAGGTAACTTGGGACATAAACATACTTAAGTGGAATAACCATACGGTCGACTTCCACACATATCACTTAATGGATTAGCCATTCGGCTAATTTCCATACATACTTAATGGAATAGCCATACGGCCGACTTCCATACCCAATGCATTGGAGGTTATAACGTAACCACCCGTCCTGGTATTCACGGAACCACCCATCATAATGTCCAAGTACCATTATTACACATAAAATATTGAAAATATAAACATTTCAATAACAACATTTCATTTGCATTCACAATAAGTAATTCCCAGATATTGAATTAATCAATCCATTTTCAAAAACCATTTAAAATATATTTTTGAATCAAAGTGTCCCATACCACTTTGAAGATTTTAATGGAATTACAATTTTAAGTCATTAATGTCCATATAAATAAATACTGAAAAACATTTTGAAAACATGGACATTAAATATAAAGATTTAGAATAATAAATCTTTAAAACATTTAAAACGATATTTTTGTTAAAGAGTTTTTTTAACAAAATGAGAGACTCTTGAATAAAAATAAATGTGGAATAACATTTAATCCGAACTTTATAATATCATGAGAATAAAGGGATTCATGACATAATATGTCAAAGGACAGTATACACAGCATTTAATAGTGAATTGGTGCATAACAACAATGAAGTCTCAAAAGAAATGTCAAATGTGATGAAATCCCTTATAAAGAAGGTATCCTTAAATTAAGGATAAATCAATCTCAAAATTATGTGTGACAAATATAAATACACCCAATATAAGTGGATATTAAGTGTATAACAATAAAAGGTCATTAACACATATTCAAAGGATGACATATTCAATAACTAAATGTTAAACCCAAAGAAATCGAAATTGGGTTAAGTGGTTCCCTTGGTAAAATTCGACAGCCTAACGACGTCACATAAAATTTTACAAAATGGGTTGATGAGAGAGATAAAGGGGACCTCATCACATGGACATAAAATTTACATCAATAAGGATATATGAGAACATATCCCAACATAACAATATGTAAATTAAAAGACCCAACAAATGAAGTCTTTTAAAAGGAGGAGGGTGAAAGTTTCCTTTACCGACATGGGTATCTTTCGAAACATACACCCCGTGAAAGAAGGACAATACATAATTGATGTAAAAACTCATAAATGAAAGAATATTACTAATTGAGTAAAATATTGGTCATTACATACACCACTCAAAGGAAATTGTGTCAAATATATCATAAATCTCACGAGAATAAAAGTGAGATGAAAAATCCCTTACGAAAACTCGACAGCCTAACGGCACCACTTAAAACTTTCAAAATGGATTGATGAGATAAAATAGAGTATATCATCATATTAAAATAAAATTTACAGAATGAGTAATATAAAAGAACATCCCCCATCATAACAAATAGGAGCTCAAAAGAAGTGACAAAAAGGAGAGTACTTAAAAAGAAAGAGAGAGGTTAGATCTCTTAAGAAAATTCGGCAGCCTAACGACGCCACCCAAAACATCAAAAATGGATTGATGAGAGAGAATAGGGTATCTCATCACATGAACATAAAAATTAAAGTAAGTGTAATATAAAAGATCATCCTAATAACAAGAAATATGAGATTTAAAAGGAATGACATAAAAGAGTGTACTTAAAAAGAAAGAGATGAGTAAGATCCCTTACCATGGGTCCGACTTGACTCAATCGTTCTTTAACATCCTGAATAATAAACTTGAGTTAATTTATATTTTCTTAGGAACCTTTTCAATTTCATTATTCCTTTTATATCACTTATTTACATTTTATAGACATTATGTAATCATTTTAAGTAAATAATGTTTGTATTGTCGATATTTGGTTCTTAAGTCGAAAGTGAACTTCTTAGAATTACATGTTGTTTGTGTGGTCAATGGTTCATTATATCCAGAATTATATTCATGATTTTGGATACCATATATATCATATATATCCAGCATATACATGTATTTATAATATTACATAATCATTTAGAGGTAAGAAATGAAATGAACCGTTCATGGAGACGGTAAGCCGTACGTACGCAGGAACGCTACTTTCATTTCTATGTCATATTAATTGAATTAAAACTAAATGAGAGGTATGTATATTTTAATTCCAAAATTATATTCATCATTTAGATATATCATTCATTATATATATCCATTATACACATGTACTTTTAATAGTACATTACATTTGGGGATAAGAAATGAAATGCACCATTCATGGAGACGGTAAGCTGTATGTACGCATGAACGCTAGTTTCATTTCTATATCATACTTTAATGAAAAGAAATAATAATTATATATAGGTATATTATAATTCCAGTATAGCATCATATATAATAACTTTAAATCCATCCTTTATACGTCCCACGTATGGCATTAACGAATCAAATCACTTTGAGGGGGCGGTAGTCCGCACTTCCTAAAATGAAATTATCGTGTTTACCCACAATGGAAACCATAAAGGTATGAAACAAATGAAAATACAGAAGATTAAGTAAAAAATAAACATATTATTTATCATATATAAATATATTGTCATCTAAATGGCCACCTTTGAAGGTGTTATATGAGTGTTGAACAATCATCGTTTCGGGAGGGAAAATTTCGCCATCCACGGAAACCATATGTTATTTAACCATTTGATGTAGTTGTGTTAGAGTGTAGCTCGAATATATATTATAAAAACATCCTAGTATATTTAATATACTGGTGTAGTTATAAAAGAAGTAAATAAAAAGTGTTTAGGGTGTTGGAGAATCAAAATAAAAAAAATGAACATGTGAGAATGAATTACCTTTAAAAGTGTAACTCCTTTTGATTTGAGCCTAAAGGCTTCCTTTGAAAGGATTCTGCCCAAAGGGAATCCTCTAGGATGAGGATAGGGATGTGGAGAGATTAAATGGGCATGGTATGGCCGAGCGAAAGGCTTGAGGAGTGTGTGAAATGAGGTAGAGGTGGGGGCCTTTTATAAGAGGAGAGGAGGGGCACTTTTGGAAAGTAAGAAGCATTACTTTATTTGAAAATGTGTTTCGGTTTTAAAAGGTCCCACATTGATATAATTCATGGATGAGGTGATAAGGGTTCTAAATACACCTATCCAATAGGTTTTAGACATGTTAAGGTTTTAGATATTACATTATCTTTCCATTTTATTTAAATCGTTAAATAATGAGGTCATCACTGCATATTCATTATGTCATAAATAATTTAATTTATATAATGTCTAAAAATTATAAAAATATACTATGATGTAGGAAATATTTTTAGCTTTACAATTACTATTTATAGTCAAAAATATGACTTGTATAACCCCATGTAAAAATTGTTTTATTAAAACATCTCATGTGTGTGTCATTTTTACTTTAACATTAAATAAAAAGTTATTTATGTCATTTCCCAACCAAAATGTCTCCATGGGGTCCCCAAGTTGACCCATGGCTTGTCTTGGTCGGCCATGACACATCCAATAAGGGCAGGACATGTGTCTAGGTCATTTCATATTATTAAATCATTATTTTTACCTTAAACTGCACTAATTACCACTAATCGCGATTAAGAACTTAAAAGTTACTATTAACCAAAAAATTATTTTAATCCCATTGAACCACATTTTACTTCTTAATGAAAACCATGTATGTCGGATTTTTGAAATTCAAAACACAAAGATGGCAAAAATTTCATTTAAAAGGAAAAATCAGTTTTTATAAGTACCACTTAGGGGTGTCACTATTCATCAAAAATTGCTGTTTTTCAGAAAAATACCAAAAATTCAACCTAATCTATATTTTATTTTTGAAAATTCAAAAATGAAGTCTATTTTAAAAAATTAAAAACATATAAGTCACATTTTTTAATTTAATAATTAATTCCCGCTGTCAGAGCAAATAGCGTGTTTTTACTAAACAATAAGTATCAAAAGATTGACACTGGTTTAAGTCTGATTTCAAAGTGAAATTAATTCCAAAGACCACTATTGGATTTAATGGTAAAAATATATTCTGATTTCACTTTAAAACCAATTCAGAAGATAATATAATGATATAAATAAATTAGATTAAAAAGTGGTTTTGAATTAAAATACAACATTTTACACCGTTCCTTAAAAAATGAACTTTATCGGAAAGATACCAAAAATTTACACAAAATAAATTTTGATGCCCCAATTCTTATGAAGAGTTTTATTTGGTCCAATAGAATGTATAAGAGTAAACAAAACTATATTTAATGACGGTTCGCCATCAAAAGGTGATAAGTGAACCTTTAGTGGAAACTAGGGCATATACGCCTAAAATTGAATTCTTTCCATATTTTAAGCCTTTATATTTTATTGGATAAATGTAAAAACATTAAAAACATATATAATCATATTTTGGTTATTTCTATACATTCTCGCAAATACAACAGCTACATGTTAACTACCATTTAAAATAATATTATTTTATTATTAGGGTGCAATGTAAGATTCCCAAGAAACTCGTTGTTGCGTGTTGGGTACGCCATCGAGCATAGCGTCCCCTTTAAGGTCATGTTAATATATTATTCACAAATATGGATAAATATGAAAATGTCATATTCTATATTTACGTGGGGTGTTACATCCTTCCCCCCTTTTGGGAATTGCGTCCTCACAATTTTTAAAATAGAGCTTGGAAACATCCTTGAATGTCCCACATTAGAACAAGAGTCGGTAAGACAATCACTTTAAAATAAAGGAAGATAAGTACAGAGGTCACCCGAGTTAACCCATACTAGGATTCCATGTAGGAAAACATGGACATGGAGAAGAAAACATAGGTTCTTGTTCTGATGGAGAGTGATAGAAAACATGTTTAGGAGAATGTTAAGAATAAGAAAATCACAAACTTGTGATGGGTTAAATGGTGTTGGATTCCCTAGTAGGAAAAGTTAATAGACAACATTTTTTTTAAGTTAATTTATATCGAGGAATTTATTTTTGAGCTTAAGTAAAACATAAGAAAACATACTTACTTGTCATGTTGACTTTCAAATTTTATTAGATTTCTCACACAGACTTATACTTTCTCCAAAAGATGAGTATTTAGGAAGACTTTTTCGCATTAAGAGTACTATAAACAACTTCTAGAGAATCACCTAATCCACCAAGGAGAACTATATACATCCCATGTCTTTAGGCGTTAACCAAAACCAAAAAGGTTAGTACATGGTCAGATAATCCAGAAAAGGATAACCCATTAAAAAGAAAATCTATGCTTAATCTCCAAAATTTGTCCAACGAAACCTAAAGTTCAACGAGGACCATCCGATAAACAATTTTTCCATAAAATTCTTCAAAGAAAAACAATATAAGATTGAAACCCAAATATTTGAAGGATTTTGTCACATAGTCTTCCAAGTTAAATCGTAACATTTATCTCCAAAAAACATCAGTTGCTCCTAAAGTCTCGTATTGCAAAGTAATTAACCTAACAAAATATCCTCCATGATAGGTTAATCATTTTCATAAATAACCCAATATCAACTTACACTTAATTCATAAAATCATATAACTAAAAAGAATCAGTCAAACTAACCAGGGACTTCACGTAGTCCAGTGGTAGGCGATAAATACCAGTTGCACTTTGGTTGTGGGTTCGATTCCTGCAGCTTTGTCTGACGCGACGGTTTGTCACACGGTCTGCGTGTTGTCCTTTTTCCAAAACTATATAATTCACAAAACATTTCCCAAAACGAGATAAAATATTCAAAAATGATCATAACATATTTTAACCTCATGTTTATCTCATGCCTTTAATTTTCCATCATAACATATAATAACCCATAATTACCTCAAAAGTAAGGATCATATAAACCCTAATGGTTACCTTTATAATTATTACCTGAACTTCCACATCGATTGGTCATCTCGTACATGATACATTATAGAACATACCAAGGTTCAAGTGGTTGATCATGACTCCTTGATAGTTGGTTTCGAACTACCACGAGTTTCCTCATTGAACACCCCATTTCATCCAGTCTCTTAATCAGAGAACCAACACAGTTTCATTCAAACCAATGGTCACTTTGGTGCCTGCTAGATCTAGCCATTTACTAAAACCAAAAAGGTCAGTGTGAGTATATCAAAAAAACCATCATGTACTAATGAGGATGATAAACACTAAGATATACTTACTCAAAAACTTGGACTCTTTCTAAAATCCTAACCATTATGGTAATGCCACTTATGCTTAAGGAATACCCTAACCTCTAAAGTTATCTAAACCGACCTCTGATACCAACTATAAGGCCCCGTACTTAAACCTTACTTAATATTGAATTAAATGAATAATTCACATTGAGGATCTTTTCAGGTTTAGAGTTTTAGAGAATTAGAGCATAACTATTACATCGCAAAAGATTACAAAGTAGACACTTCTACAATGTTTCCAAAAAAAAAACTCTTAAAAAGAAACATGCCTAGTTCCATGTCTTATATAGCATGACATTCCCTTGATCCCATCCTTGACCTTATTCCACATTATGTCCTGTGAAAAACATTTCAAAAAACTCGGTGTGAGCATAAAAAGCTCAGTAAGGGATACTCAAAGAATGAAAACTATTAGTTTTTCAAAACAACAAGTAAACCATGTATACTTTATCAAAGAAGTACATTCACCTTCATGAAGTAGTAAAAACTCTTCACTGAATAAAGTATCATTACTTACCTTTTTGTAATCAAAGGATTACCTTCAAACCCATATAAAGGACACATAACATATATAAAGGTAACTTGGGACATAAACATACTTAATTAGAATAACCATACGGTCGACTTCCACACATATCACTTAATGGAATAGCCATACGGCCAATTTCCATACATACTTAATGGAATAGCCATACGACCGACTTCCATACCCAATGCATTGGAGGTTATAACGTAACCACCCATCCTGGTATTCACGACACCACCCATCATAATGTCCAAGTACCATTATTACACATAAAATATTGAAAATATAAACATTTCAATAACAAAATTTCATTTGCAATCACAATAAGTAATTCCCAGATATTGAATTAATCAATCCATTTTCAAAAACCATTTAAAATATATTTTTGAGTCAAAGTGTCCCATACCTCTTTGAAGCTTTTAATGGAATTATGATTTTATGACATTAATGTACATATAAATAAATACTTAAAACCATTTTGAAAACATGGACATTAAATATAAATATTTAGAATAATAAATCTTTAAAACATTTAAAACGATATTTTTGTTAAAGAGTTTTTTTAACAAAATGAGAGACTCTTGAATAAAAATAATTGTGGAATAACATTTAATCCTAACTTTATAATATCATGGGAATAAAGGGATTCATGATATAATATGTCAAAGGACAGTATAAAGACCATTTAATAGTGAATTGGTGCATAACAACAATGAAGTCTCAAAAGAAATGTCAAATGTGATGAAATCCCTTATAAAGAAGGTATCCCTGAATTAAGGATAAATCAATCTCAAAATTATGTGTGACAAATACAAATACACCCAATATAAGTGGATATTAAGTGTAAAACAATAAAAGGTCATTCACACATATTCAAAGGATGACATATTCAATAACTACATGTTGAACCCAAAGAAATCGAAATTGGGTTAAGAGGTTCCCTTGGTAAAATTCCACAGCCTAACGGCGTCCCATAAAATTTAAAAAAAAAGGTTGATGAGAGAGATAAAGGGGACCTCATCACTTGGACATAAAATTTCCATCAATAAGGATATATGATAACATATCCCAACATAACAATATGTAAATTAAAAGACCCAACAAATGAAGTCTTTTAAAAAGAGGAGGTGAAAGGTTCCCTTACCGACATGGGTATCTTTCGAAACATTTGCCCCGTGAAAGAAGGACAATACATCATTGATGTAAATACTCAGAAATGAAAGAATATTACTAAATGAGTAAAATAATTGTCATTACATACACCACTCAAAGGAAATTGTGGAAAATTTATCATAAATCTCATGGGAATAAAAGTGAGATGAAAAATCCCTTACGAAAACTCGGCAGCCTAACGGCGCCACTTAAAACTTTCGAAATGGATTGATGAGATCAAATAGAGTATATCATCATATTACAATAAAATGTACAGAAAGAGGAATATAAAAGAAAATCCCCCATCATAACAAAGAGGATCTTAAAAGAAGTGACAAAAAGGAGAGTACTTAAAAAGAAAGGGAGAGGTTAGATCTCTTAAGAAAATTCGGCAGCCTAATAGCACCACCCAAAACATCCAAAATGGATTGATGAGAGAGAATAGGGTCTCTCATCACATGAACATAAAAATTACAGTAAGTTTAATATAAAATATCATCCCAATAACAAGAAATATTAGATTTAAAAGGAATGACTTAAAAGAGTGTACTTAAAAAGAAAGAGAGGAGTAAGATCCCTTACCTCGGGTCCGACTTGACTCAATCGTTATTTAACGTCCTGAATAATAAACTTGAGTTAATTTCTATTTTCTTAGGAACCTTTTCAATTTCATTATTCCTTTTATATCACTTATTTACATTTTATAAACATTATGTAATCATTTAAGTAAATAATGTTTGTATTGTAGATATTTGGTTCTTAAGTCGAAAGTGAACTTCATACAATTACATGTTGTTCATGTGGTCAGTGGTTCATTATATCCAGAATGATATTCATGATTTTGGATATCATATATATCATATATATCCAGAATATACATGTATTTATAATATTACATAATCATTTAGAGGTAAGAAATGAAATGCACCGTTCATGGAGACGGTAAGCCGTACGTACGCAGGAACGCTACTTTCATTTCTATGTCATATTAATGGAATTAAAACTAAATGATAGGTATGTATATTTTAATTCCTGAATTATATTCATCATTTAGATATATCATTCATTATATATATACATTATACACATGTACTTTTAATAGTACATTACATTTGGGGATAAGAAATGAAATGCACCATTCATGGAGAAGGTAAGCCGTACGTACGCATGAACGCTACATTCATTTCTATATCATTCTTTAATGGAAAGAAATAATAATTATATAGAGGTATATTATAATTCCAGTATAACATCATATATAATAACTTTAAATCCATCCTTTATACGCCCCACATATGGCATTAACGAATCAAATCACTTTGAGGGGGCGGTAGTCCGCACTTCCTAAAAGAAAATTATCGTGTTTACCCACAATGGAAACCATAATGGTATGAAACAAATGAAAATACAGAAGCTTAAGTAAAACATAAAAATATTATATATCATATATAAATATATTGTAATCTAAATGGCCACCTTTGAAGGTGTTATATGAGTGGTGAACAATCATCGTTTCGGGAGGCAAAATTTCGCCATCCTCGGAAACCGTATGTTCATTAACCATTTGATGTAGTTGTGTGAGAGTGTAGCTCAAATAAATATTATAACAACATCCTAGTATATTTATGATACTGGTGTTGTTACAAAAGAAGTAAATAAAAAGAGTTTAGGGGGTTGGAGAAGCAAAATAAAACAAATGAACATGATAGAATGAATTACCTTTAAAAGTGTAACTTTTTTTGATTTGAGCCTAAAGGCTTCCTTTGAAAGGATTCTGCCCAACAGGAATTCTCTAAGATGAGGAGAGGGATGTGGAGAGAGTAAATGGGCAGGGTATTGCCGAGACAAAGGCTTGAGGAGTGTGTGAAATGAGGTATAGGTGGGGGCCTTTTATAAGTGGAGAGGAGGGACACTTTTGGAATGTAAGAAATATTACTTTATTTTAAAATGTTTTTCGGTTTTAAAAGGTCCCACATTGATATAATTCCTGGATAAGGTGATAAGGGTTCGAAATCAACCTATACAATAGGTTTTTTACAGGTTTAGGTTTTAGATATTACATTATCTTTCCATTTTATTTAAATCGTTAAATAATGAGGTCATCACTGCATCATCATGATGTCATAAATAATTTAATTTATTTAATGTATAAAAATTATAAAAAAATACTATGATGTAGGAAATAATTTTATCTTTCCAATGAATATTTATAGTCAAAAATCTGACTTGTATAACCCCATGTAAAAATTGTTTCAGTAAAACATCTCATGTGTGTGTCATTTTTACTTTAACATTAAATAAAAAGTTATTTATGTCATTTCACAAACAAAATGTCTCCATGGGGTCCCCAAGCTGACCCATGGCTTGTCTTGGTCGGCCATGACACATCCAATAAGGGTAGAACTTGTTTCTAGGTCATTTAATATTATTAAAGTATTATTTTTACCTTAAACTACACTAATTACCACTAGTCGCGATTAAGAACTTAAAAGTTACTATTCACCAAAAAATTGTTTTAATCTTATTGAACCACATTTTACTTATTAATGACAACCATTTATGTCGGATTTTTGAAATTCAAAACACAAAGATGCCAAAAATTTCATTTAAAAGGAAAAATCAATTTTTATAAGTACCACTTAGTGGTGTCACTATTCACCAAAAATTGATGTTTTTCAGAAAAATCCCAAAAATTCACCCTAATCTATATATGATATTCCGAATTCAAAAATGAAGTCTATTTTACAAAATTCAAAACAAATAAGTCACATTAATTAATTTAATAATTAATTCCCGCTTTCAGAGCAAATAGCGTGTTTTTATGAAACAATAAGTATCAAAAGATTGACACTGGTTTAAGTCTGATTTCAACGTGAAATTAATTCCAACGACATCTATTGGATTTAATGGTAAAAATATATTCTGATTTCACATCAAAAACAATTCAAAAGATAATCTAATCATATAAATAAATTAGATTAAAAAGTGGTTTTGAATTAAAATACAACATTTTACACCATTCCTTAAAAAAATGAACTTTATCGGAAAGATACCAAAAATTTACACAAAATAAAATTTGATGCCCAAATTCTTAAGAAGAGTTTTATTTGGTCCAATAGAATATATAAGAGTAAAAAAACTATATTTAATGACGGTTCTCCATCAAAAGGTGATAAGTGAACCTTTAGTGGAAACTAGGGCATATAAGCCTAAAATTGAATTCTTTCCATATTTTAAGCCTTTATCTTTTATTGGATAAATTTAAAAACATTAAAAACATATATAATCATATTTTAGTTATTTCTATCCATTCCCGCAAATACAACGGCTACATGTTAACTACCATTTAAAATAATATTATTTTATTATTAGAGTGCAACATAAGATTCCCAAGAAACTCGTTGTTGCGTGTTGGGTACGCCATCGAGCATAGCATCCTTTTTAAGGTCATATTAATATATTATTCAAAAATATGGATAAATATAAAAATGTAATATTCTTTATTTACCTGGGGTGTTACATTTACAACCTTGGAATGAGCTACATTATATTACTTATTATGATATGTCTCTAGCTAGAATATAATTATTAACAAATTAGATGGATGTTCTTTTTTAGAAAGGAATTATACACCCACGTTTGTCACCTTGGGTGTTCCAATTATCACTGTTAAGAAATCTAGAAAACACATGAACTTTGTAATGATTATTGAAAATTCAATTATGTTTAGGTAAATTATAGGTATCTATTTCTATAGATTAAGAATATTTTTTCCATTTGGAGGGGGTAAATTGGTTCACAATGAATGATCTTTAATCTAGTAATAGGCAGTTGAAAAGGAAAAAATCTAGCATTCGAAGAACCACCTTCTAGAGTAAGCATGACCTTTATGAGTATTTTGCAATAACATTTTTTCTATCCAATGTTCATGTGTTATTTGTGGATTTAATTAATATGATCATCCATGAGTATCTTGAAAATTTCATTATTGTCTTTGTGGATGACATCCATGTTTACTCTATGTCTGAGGAGGATCATTCACATTATTTAATATCAATTTCATAAATATTGAGAAATCACTGAAAATATTACATGTTATTGAAATGTGATATTTGGATTTGAAATTTGTTGTTTTGGGACACATGGTTTTGAAATATGGTATCTCAATTGATCCTGAAAAGGTGAAATTTTCATTGGCATGGGATCAACGTTTTTATGTTTCTTGAGATTTCGAGCTTCTTGGTTTTACTTTTTATTATCATGATTTTAGTAATGAATTATTGATTTTTGATTCTAAGATGAATTTCCTAACTTGAAAAGGATAGTTTTTTATTAGTACAATAATGGTAAATGTTATTTATTGATATGAAAATTTTTCTAACTTCTACACTAATGTTGACTCCTCAAGAGGATAAGAATTCATATGTGGTCTTCTATGATTCATATAGTTTGGTTTTTGGATGTGTTATTATGAATTGTTATCACATCATTTATTATGTATCATAGTATCCTAGGACAAACAAGAAGAATTATCCATCACATGACATTGAAGTTGAAACTGTGATTCATGTGATTAAAAATTGGTAGAATTTTATTTTTCGAATAAAGGATTTCCTTTTTTGTACTACATAACCATGATTTATATCATCTCTCAAAATTATTTGAATCCTCTATATAGGAGTTTGGTAGAATACCTAGAGGATCATATCATCAATATCATCAATAAACATGGGAAAGCTAATCTCATTATTAATGTGTTTAGAAGAAAACTTCCAACCCATAAAATTAATGAGTCATCAGATGAGTGAAACTCAATGGATATTTTTACACAGATTCAATTAGGATTCCCATATAAGGAGACTATAATTTTCATGGAATGTTTTTAGTTAACCTCCACTCCAATCGATATTATTCATCAATAAAAATTATGATGTGTTCTATAGTGTTAGAGATTCAATTTATTTTTGTGAGAATGATGTTGAGTGTTCATTATACATGGTGGATATTCTAGGTTTTCATAAATTTTTTATTGTGCCATTAGGTATGAGAAAATATAAAATGATATATTTCTAGAATTCCTATAGGGTTGTGCACCGAAGAGCACAAAAAGATGTTATATGGAATATGACAAAAATTCTGGAGTCTTGTACGATACGAGATATCACTGACTATATTTCTCATTTTTAATCATTCAATGAGCTCAAGAACAAGGACTAAAGACCATCAGGTTTTCTTCAATAACTTTCAGTGCTGACATTGATGTGGGATGATATTTCTATGGACTTGTTCATTAGGGTTTACACATACCAATATGAGGAAAATTGTTATATGGGTTGTGATTGATAGGATGATCAAATCATATCACTTGTTACCAATTTGTGATACACCCAAATTTGTGGAGTAATGAAATATCTATGTGAATTTTTCTATTCATTTTCATGGAGTTCCACCCATTATAGTCTCTGATTGAGGTCCCTAATTTACTTCTCTATTATATATAGGCATTTAAGGGGAATTGGGATCATAGTTTATTTTTAATACAACATAACATTTGTATATATATGTTCAAAAATAGAAAGCTATAAATATTCTTATGGATATCCTTCATACCAGCGTTCTTGGATTTGGAAAAGTTTGGTATGACCATTTTGGGATGGTTGAGTATTATTATGATTATATTTATCTATACACAATTAGAATGGCTCCATTTGAAGCCCTATATGGCTGGCCTTATGAATCATTAGTGTGTAGGTTGGTGATAGATGAAAGTTACTTGGTTGGAACTAGATTTTTTCCAGAGATGACATCAAATATTCTATTGATTTGTCAAGTAATTTTTATAGAATAGATCTTGTATAAATCTTTGGTTGATCGATATAATTGACTGCTAAAATTTTCAGTTGGTGGTCAGGTGTTCTTGAGAATTTCACCTTGTTTAGGTCATGGATTCATTGGAAGGGAATGAAAGCTTGCTCCATATTTTGTGGGATATTTTCATGTTGTTGAGAAGGTTGGGAAAGTGTCTTACCATTTATAATTTTTTTTTCCTATTATAATTTAATACATAATGTTCTTAATGTGTCACAACTATGAAAGTATCATTATGATCTATTTTATATTCTAAGATGGTGTGATCTTGATGTTGATCCTGATTTATCTGTAACTAAGAATATTGTCATTATATTTGATTCTTAAACTAACATCCTTAATTGTAAGATAATACCTCTTGTTTTAATATTATGACATAATGGTTCTGATACTCATGAGGTGTGGGAAAACAAGGCAATGATGGGAGACTAGTGTCATTATATTGACAGGGATATATCTTGAAATGCATTTTGAGGAGAATAAATTTCTATGGTGGGAAGTGGTAACATCGTATTTCTATTTTCAGGAACTCTTTAAAAAAATTTATCATAAATTAGTTTTTTTCTCATTCATGGGTTATTTATGTTTAATTATGAAAAAATTGGGAAATTCAATAATTTTCCTAGTTTTCGCATGTTATTTTTCAAACTCTACACCCACCATGGTTAAACTATGAAAATTAAAATACTGTGGGTTTTCACAATTGGTATAGAGTTTAATAAACCATGAACCCACCTTGTAGAAACCACCCACACCATCATAGGGAACAAATTTAGGGTGCATGGTTTGTGAAACCATGTGGTCCTTCCCAGGTCATCATACATACATACATTATTAATTCTAAAAATTATTAAAAAAATTATCAAAACCCATTTTATACACCCACTCGACCCTAATGCTAGATTATATTTTTTTTCTTAGGTAATGGTAAATATCAATAACCCTATTTGGATCCTCCAACCCTATTTATAATTTTATTGAAGCTTGTAGAACATAATTTTACCCCTCTTCGATAAGTTAACTTATATCATTCAATCTATCATTACCTATATTTATTTCTCATATAGTTTCCTTGATATATTTGTATTATTAAATCTAATCTCTGTTGATTTGGTTATTTATTTTATTTTTAATATCCCACTATTGTTATTCTTTGTCTGGAATTCCCATTTTAATTATTTTGATATGTGATCTCTATAATAAAAGGTATGTGGTTTTGTTGATATTTTCCTTGTTTTAATCATCTAATTTTATTCATGTAAATTAAATTTATATCTATTGAATTATTAAAATAAAATTATATTTGGATTTAGAGTTAAAATTTACTAGAAATAATATTGAGGAAGACCCCAAATTCCATGAGAATTGGAAATTGAGGTGTGATTTTGAAATTTATGGAATTTTTAAAAATTGATTTGTGAAATTTATTTTTTAGAAAATTGATTAAATTTATTTCTTAAAATAAAAATTATCAGTTTTAAATTTAATATTCATTAAATGATAAAAACCAAATGTTTTGTGTTTTAAATTGGAGTCCTAATTTTGATATTATAACACCATAAGATTATGTTTTTAACTCTTTAAATTTTTTTCATGTTATTGTTTGATTGATTTTGACCATGTGAGACTGGGTAGTTAGTGGATTATTTGAGAAAAACACACTGGGATGGTAATTCCATATAATTGGATTGATGCTTTACACCTCTAAAGTAAACCTTGTTTAGTAGATCTTATCCCAAGAGGGATGATGATGGGTCAAATGTTTTTGGAGCCCAAGGGATGTGTGTGCACATTTCCATGAACAATGAAGTGTGTTTGCTTGGATCCTATAACTTGGATCAATAGGACATCAAGGCAGATGACCATGTTTCTTTTTTAATTACATGTATGCATATCCTATTGATTGTGAATCTACTTTAATCATGTATAGAGATTTATATAAACTATTTAATATAAGAAAATATGATAATACATAATTTAACATGTTTCCATCATCTAAAATGAAAATCATATTTTATTTTATATATGAAATTTTATTGAAATTCCTTTTTAATTTCAAAATGAAATAATAAATTTATTTACTTATTATGGAATCTTATTATGGAATACTTTTTGATACCCTACTGGGATTTTTTTCAAACACACTGCCTTTTCTATTGAGATTTTGTAAACATCCTTTTATGAGATTTCATCATGGAGAGAGTGCCACATGGTGGTGTTTGTTGTTGATCTTTAGTTCCATAAGTTCAATGTTTGTATATTCTTTTTTTATATATCATGTTCTTCTAGTACATTAGTGTTTTACTTATTAGGATTTGATATTCCTATTTGATTTCTAGTACTGTTTCCATTGGGATTTTTCTATTAGAATACTGACATGTTTCAATTTCTTATACCGTGTATGTGGAGAAACCATTCCCATTTTTTTCATGTATGGTGAATTTTCCTAGTCTATAATACATGGGGATCAAGATATCCCTTCAGGCCTTCTTTGTGCCAATATGAGTGTTAGGGTACCAAGTTACCCAGGTCGGTTTGAGAAAATTTAACACATAAATATGATGTTATTACCTCATCCAGTATGATCGCACCCCATGAATCCCATTTATTATAGATAACAATGGAAATTACATCATTCAAATTTTCCCTTCACCAATCAAATGTTGAGTCTTAATAACTAATTCATGAATTAAATTATTCACATTAGAAGTTATATCTCACCGATATCATGGCCCAACCCATGTTCACCAAACCATCCCCATGAAAATCTCACAGTCATGATCCTTACCTTTAAGGAATTAGTTTCTGTATTAAAGAAACATGTATCCTCGTAATAATAGTCCGAATGTGTGGATTTCATTTAAAATATAAGAACATTTATATTTTCTTGTTTTTTACGTTTACTTTTTATTTGATTAAATAATGAATTTGAAAAAAATTAGGCTTTGATATGTTGAACACTAATTGTATTTTAGTAAATATATAGTTTCAAAAAAGACACATTTTTTGATAAATTTAATAATATTTTAAGTAACTTTTAATTTAATAAACTATTACAATTAAATAATATTTATCAATTATAAGTGATAATTAATTTTATGAAGTAAAATTTTATTGTTATTGCGATTATAAAATTAGTGACCCAAGCATGAAATATATGGGTATTACATAATTTTGTGGAACACTTAATACATGGAACAAAAAAATACCAAAGATATTATTTTTTTAGTGTCTTTGAAACTCGAAACATAATATTATATTAATGGTGAATGATATTCAACATCTCCAAAAAATCGCCCCCTTTTTTTCCCTAACTAAAACGTTTCTTCATATCCCGGGGAAAAGAAAACATAGAATGGGTGAGCACAAATTATAATTAAGGGTAAACCTGGATAACATAATACAAACCATAAAAATTTGAATGTAAAAATGTGAACATAAAGTTTAAACATCAAAATCCGGATCAATGATGTAAATCATAGCAATATAAAATGAATGGATCATAAAGGAACATAAACCGTGATAAAATATCATTTTTATAAACCATGTAATTTTTAAAAAATAATAAGCACATATTATGATTTCTATAGTAGCCAAGGCATTGCTACCAAGACCATCATATTTGAAAAAGTCCATTATTGAACAGAGTTTACTTGTCATTCCATCCATGTACTACTGAACCAGATTTACATGCCATTCCATACATTTCTATCTGAAGAGAGAGATATATATATATATCCAATGCATTGTAGGGAGATATAGGTCTCACCCATCTTATAATGAAATCATTCTTACATATTCCACAAAAACATAAATTGTTCAACATAGAATAACCCATGAAATAAAATGGAATTTTTAAACATCAAGTAATCATAATATAATCCATATAAGATAAATGGAATTCATAAAAATAATTCCATCATAAAATCAATCACGAAAAATATAAATAATAGGGATCGAAACATAACCCTATTTCAGCATAGATGGAAAAATAATTATGATAAAATAGTTTACCTCAATTTTTGAGGAAAATATCCTTTCATTTTCAAAAACAGTTTCTTTTCATGAAATGTCATGAAATTGTATAAGAAAAGTTGTTAATTGAAAATAATCTTGAAAAAATTTAAAGGAAGATTCATGGAAATAATTATTTTTTAAATCATAAATATCCATTCATGTTGTATATGTTTACAAAACATTCTCCTTATACTTTTACTAGAAAAGTAAAAAAATACCTTATATGGTAAACAAAAGAAAGATTCCTTCTACACCATGTTCAAATAGTAATAAAAGGGTAAAATGACTTTAAATATAAATATAGGAAAGTTAAAAATTTTATTAAAACATTTTTAGAAAAAATGGATATGGATTTTATATATCCCCAGTAGAAACATATGAATAATCTATCTCAGATAAAAATGAGTTTGGAAAATTTAACACTTACCATAGGTCCAATTTCTTCTATGCATGTTTAAAATGATTTTATAGTGGGTATAAACATATTATTAACTCGTAACACAACTAACATAGTATTTATGATATTATATATGTTTCACTTACAACATAATATTACCTGTTTATTTGTCAATTCATTATTGATGTAATGTTTTTGGGAATAATAGTTTTATTTATTCTACGTGTTTGGACATGTTATTCATGATATTATTACATAGATCATGATTTAATTAATTATTGAAAATAAAAAATGTTTTATATATAAAATATATTCAGTATATAAATATATATAATATATTGATAAGTGGAAAGGAAGACACCGTTCATGGAGACGGTAGGTCATATGTATGCATGAATCTTGTTTCCCTTCCCTTATTAAATTGAACAGAAGTCAGTAAATAATATATATATATATATATATAAATACATTAGAATTATCATGTCTTTTATTTCATCATTATTTATAATATATACATTATAGTCAACCTTGAATAGTTAACATGTAGAACGAATCTCATCACGTCGTGGAGATGCTAAGCTGTACCTATGTACGAGTGACAATATCATCTTATAGTTTTTGAATAGTGTGGATGTGGATAGTGTATAATATCTTATGATTATTATTATGTTACAATAATCATATATAATTATTATTTCTGCCATTATACCAATCCAAATAAGGTGTTAGGGACAAACAGATAACACCACGACATGGAGACGCTAATCCGTATGTACGCATTCACAATGATCTCATTTTTCGTAGGATGGATAGGAGGGGAAATAGGGTTTTTAATATTTGTAGTAACATATATATATATATATATGATTATGATGTTATTACATTATAATGAATAAACTAAATAAGAGGAAGTATAAGAAGAAACAAATTTGACAGAATCTGTAGAAGAAATTACCTCTTCCTCAACATGCCTCCTTTAAATTTTCACTCAGGGAACTAGATTTGGTCTTTTGGAAGACCACCACATTTAGAATGTAACTAGAGATATTTATAATAGAAATTGTGTATCACCCGAGATTTTTTTTATTTTTATGTTATATAAATCATTAAAGGAATCTTTCAATACACACAAAACTAGCTTGTCTTGCTTTACATGAAACTGTAACCTTCCTCGATAGCTTGCGTTGTACACAATACTGAGTTTCACTAAAAATTGACATGCTATTAAAATATTATTAAAACTAGCCATTATGAATAGTAATACCCACTTTTTGAAATTTTATAAATTTTATCATTCAAAATGGATATCATTTTTGGATTCAGATTATCAAAATTATCCTAGGGTGAAATTTTGGTATTTTTCTGAAAACATTCAATTTTTCATGAATAGTGAAAACACTGGGATACTATTTAAAAAACGACATTTTTATTTAAATAATTATTTATTTAATTTAAATTTATTTTAGGTAAAAAATGATATATATTACCTATATATGTTCAATTTAATTCATTGGAGTCATTTTATAATAATTTTAGATATATAAAAATTTTATTGAATTTTTCACCGTCTTTTACCCATATCCTAGGAGAATTTGCAAATTCACATAAAACTTAATTTTAACGCTTATGTGAGTGGAATTTCATAAATCCGAGATGCATGGTTAATATGAAGGACTAAAATGTGGTTCAATGAGATGAAAATAATTTTTGGTGAATAGTAACTTTTTACTTTTTTTACCACGGTTAAAAGTAAAAATGGTAATTAAGGGTACAAATGATATTATTATTACTCTAAAAAATGCCCTAATTCTATTATAAAACTGTAATTCGACCAAAAAAAACCTTAGCAATAAAATATGACCATTTAGGCCCACTTGGATTAGATTAGGACATTTAATATTATTTTATTTAAAGAATAGTTAAAATAGTTAAAATCATTGTTTAATAACTAAATTTTTTTTAATATAGGGTTATACATAAGATAAATTAGACTATAAGTATTGATTAGAAAGATAAATAGATATCATACATAATTTGATTTTATTTATAATTTTTAGACATTAAATAAATTCATTTATTTATAACACAATGATGATGGAGTAATTATCTTATTATTGAAAATTTAACATAATTGATATTATAAATATACAAATAAATGTAATTTGAGGATTTTTAAGAATTACCCTAATTTTATAGGTTAACATGACATATTTTTATTGATATAATTAACTTTTTTTCGAAGTAATCATGCAGTTAATATTTTCACAAAAATCATGTACAAAATAGTGTCCAAATTGACAAAAAATAGTTTTGAAAACAAATATTATATTATTAATTGTAATTTTATTCATAAAAATATATGGTTCTACCAAATAACATAGATAAGGTTATATATATTAATCATAAACAACTTGGTGTTAGTTTGTCTTGTTATAGTATGTTTATTAACCTTATAGTGTAAGAAAACAAGAAGACACGATAAAAAGTAAAATTATTTAACTTAAAGTTAAATATAAATGATAAGGTTACAATAGAAAGATAAACTTGTATAAATTCTATTGGATGAGATGCTTTCGACCAGTCCCCATCTTAGCTTTGAAATAAATCAATTTTTAGCTATTATGAACTGAATATGACTTTATAATAAAACAATATTTTTGGTTTTTCCAAAGGTGCCCCTGTCCTACCTTATAAAAGGGCACCTCCTCCCTCTCCTCCTCACACAACATTGAGCCTTCAATATCAGACAAACCCTACCAATTTCTCATCTCCACTCCACTAGAAACATTATAGAGGTTCTGGTCTTCTTCAAAGACCATCTTTATTATGCAAAGAAGTGGTTAAGAAGAGGTGCTTCAAAGAAGAGGTAATGTCCATTACTGATTTTTTCAAATTTATTTCTTCTTTACTTATTCTTATTTAGTTGTTTAATTATGAAGTAATAACATCAGTATCAATCATATACTGATATGTTATTATAAATATGAAACTACCCTATTTCACTATCTATCCATCCTACGGAAAATGAAATCACCGCGTGTGCGTACGTACAGAATACTGTCTCCACGCCGTGGTGTAATATTTTTTCCACCACCACCTTATTTGGATGGGTATAATCATGTATAGAATAACTATATATGATAATTTTAATGTTATATTGATTCTGAAACAGTATACATACAGTCAAATACAATTCCACGATCATGGGAACAATATCATCGCTCGTGCGTACGTACGGAATACCATCTCCACAATGTGATGCGACTCATTCTACATGATATTCATTGAATTAAGAGTATATAAATGAATTGAATGAATAAATATGATATATATTATACTAATACCATTTTTTAAATGAGGTATCTATAACCTAAAGAGAAGAATATGAATTTATTCGACAAAACACGCATAAGAACAAAAAGTAAAAAACACCCGAATAACAAGTAGCAATGAAATATTACTAATAAGAAGCTAAGTATATGACCATATATGATATCATAACAATGATTATGATTCCAGAATAAGTCAATGAAATTATTTATATCATTATACAGTAGGTTCGGACACATAAGAAGCAAATCAGATCTAAGGTTAGGGAAAATCTCGCAATCTCAATTTTTATCCGAGATTGTTTATACTTCAGAATTTACTGGGGAATATTTATCATCCACATACATGTTTCCTCATTATGTAATATTATTTATATCCTCCTACAATTTTTTAAATCAAATTATACCCTTCGGTGTGTTTTTAGTAAAAGATATGAAAGAAATCTTTTGTCGTTTTTCGTACGAGGTACTTATTGACTTTTCCAGCCAAAGTACGAGAAGAATATTTTTTTAAACTTATAAAACATGAATGTATTTTTAGAAAATTATTTCCATGAATATTCTTATATAAGTTTTCTTGTTTATTTTTAATCAACTTCTATTAGTTTAAAATTGTATGAAATTTTAAGAAAGGAAAAAAAATTGATGTAGAAAGGATATTTTCCTCAAGAATAGAGTTCAAGCGTTTTATCAAAATTATTTTCCATATAAGATAATACAGGGTTATGTTTCTATACCTATTTTTACATTTATTTGATTATTTTATGATGGAATTATTTTTATGATGTCCTTTCATCTTATATGGATTATATTATGATGGCATGATGTTTAAGAATCCCATTTTTGTTACATGGGTTATGCTATGATGTATGATTTATGATTTTGTGGTAAACATAAGAATGGTATCATTATGATATGGTTGGTACCTACATCTCCCTCTAAAACATTGGGTAAAGATTTATATCTCATGAGATAGACATGGCTGGAACAGCAGTTTAATCTGGTTCAGTGAAATAGGACTTAAATGAGGAGTGAACTCGGTTCAGAAATGGACTTCATCCGCTAAGATAATCTTGGAAATGAGTCATGACTACTAAGAAACGATTCTCTATGATTATGTGTGTATGACAAAAAATTTCCTTTTTTATGTTATGATTATTGGGATTACATTTCACTACTATGATTTATCCCATATTTTGTTCTTATGAATAATATGTGATTGATATTTATTTTGTTTACCATTATTGAGCATTTGAGATCACCCTTTTGTATGTTTTCTTTCCTGAGTCCAGGAAGAAGGTTACTAAGTAGGATATTCCAAAAGGGACTCTAAATATGATGAAATAAATCGGAGACAATGTAGATGCTTTATGAACTCATTGTTTATGTTTCCTAGTTTCTAATGACACTATACCTATATGGTCCTTTCATGGTTTTGTTATATGTTGTAATAATTGTGATTCAATTTTGAATCAACAACAATGTATGTAAAGTATGGGATGTTATAGTTGGTATCATAGGAAAGGAATAGTCAATCATTGGAAACTAGGATGTGAAAGCCTTAGTAAGAACCCTAAGGATATATCTAAGCATAGAACAAAATCATAGTTAATTAGAAATGGCCGTAAACAACCTATGATAAGACCTTAAGTGTAAAATTTTATTCTTGATTATGTGGTTTTCCTTTTATAATTACTGTTCCTCACACAATTCTTCTTGGTTTTAGTCAATGGCTAGAACCCGAAGGAATCGTGTTAACACGTAATGCAATGGGAAATGCAATGATTTCCCCCCTGAGCAACCAAACGTTTTTGGATCTGGAATGCAAAATCTTACAGCTATGCTCACAAAAATTTCTCAAGCTATGAATCATGGAGGACTTCCAAACGAGCTAAGGAAAGATCAACATTCTGGTGAATCCTTCATGAGGCAACGTCCACCTTAATTCAGTGGGTCTACTGATCCATTAGTTGCTGAAAAATGGATCAGTACTAGTAAAAAGGTATTTTTAGTTCTTCAATGTTCTGAACATGAAAAAGTCATCTTAGCAGTGTATCGTTTGGATGGTGATGTTGATCAATGGTGGAATATTATCAAGAATATGAGGCAAAGAGATGAAATTGAGTCCATGGAATAGGACGAGTTCAAGAACTTATTTTTCAATAATTACATCCCTCATATTATTTTAACAATGATGGAGAAGAAGTTTCTTGAACTCAAGCAAAAGGATGATGAATCTGTTGGTTACAAAGAAAATTTTACAATACATGTAAGGTACGCTTTTGGGATTATTATCCAACCTGAGAGTAAGATTTATCGATTATTTAGTAGCTTAAAACCAAGTCTTCGAAGGGAGTTAGCCACAAGGGACTTCAATAGCTATGAAGAAATCGTTCGATGTGCTCTCAAGGTTGATATGGAGATTGGAGTAACCCATCAGTCATATGGGTTTGGTAAGAAGAGGAAAATGGAATTCAAAGGAAAATATAAAGATCACACATAAAAGAAGATGAGTTTTCCCTTATGCTCAAAGTGCCGAAAGAAACATGGAGGGATTTGTCTTAATGGGAAAATTAAATGTTTCAAATGTGGAAAGGAAGGTCATCGGGCATTTGAATGCCGTAATGATGGGAAGAATATGTCTAGTGATGCAAACAAAGAAAAGGCTACACAGATTGCACCTCCTACACTTCAATGTTACAAGTGCAAGGAAATGGGTCATTATGCTAATCAATTACCTAATCCAAGTGTTGTTGATGATGATCAATGTCAAAAAACTCTTAAGGCTAAAGACAAAGGAAAGTCACATGCAATTTCTATCAGCGATATGGAGTATGATAATGAAGTGTTGAAAGGTGCACTTACCATCCAATCTAAAGTAGAAAATGTTTTATTTGATTCTGGATCCACCCACTATTTTATTTCTGAAGAACTTTCTAAGGGTATCACCGTATTACCTCAACAAATAAATGTTGAGTAAGCTGCAACAACTCCTAATGGAACAACAGTCGTATAAAAAGTTTATAATTCTTCTCCGATTTAAGTTTGTGGAAAAGTGCTTCCTGCAAATCTCGTGATCCTTAGTATAGTGGAATTTGATGTGATTCTTGGCATGGATTGGCTTTCTTTATATGTAGCTCATATCAATTTCCAAAGAAGGGAAGTCACATTTCATATTCCAGATCAATCTATGATCGGCTATCGCTGCAAGGATGAACATAACCTTCCAGTGGAGATTTCTTCCATATTATGTGTCTTGATTCAACTAAATGGTGGTTATTTAACTCAAATGGTTGGAGAGAAACTCACGATTATGAATATTCCCATTGTACGAGAGTTTGATGATTTATTTCCAGAGGAATTGTAGGGTATTCCACCAAATCGTGAAGTTGAGTTTTCAATAGAACTCATACTGGGTGCTTTGCCTATTTCAAAGACCCCTTATAGAATGACGCCAATTAGGTTGCAGGAATTAAAGAAGAAACTCCAAGAGAATCTTAAGAAGGGATTCATATGCCCTATTGCGTCACCTGGGGGAGAACTTGTTCTGTTTTTTATGAAGAAAGATGGATCAATGAGACTCTGCATTGATTATCTAGAACTTAACAAGATCACTATAAAGAAAAAATATCCTCTCCCACACATTGATGACTTATTTGACCAACTACGCATAACTCAATACTTTTCCAAGATTGTTCTTTATTTAGGGTATCATCATTTAAGGGTCAAAATGGAGGATATACCAAAGACGACATTCCGTACAAGGTATGGACACTATGAATTTATAGTGATGCCATTTGGTCTTACTAATGCCCATACTATCTTCATGGAACTAATGAATAGAGTATTTAGAGACTATCTTGATTAGTTTGTGGTAGTTTTTATAGATGATATTCTTGTCTATTCAAAGAGCAAGGAAGAACACGAATATCACTTGAGAATTGTATTGAATACCCTGAGAAAAGAGAAGATTTGTGCCAAATTTACCATGTGTGGATTTTTGCTTCAAAAAGATTCATTTTTGGGTTACATAATCTCAAAAGAGGAGATATCTGTGGATCCAGCAAAAACAGAGGTTATTGAAAGATGGTCGAGACTAAAAATAGTAACTGAGATCCGAATTTTTCTTGGTTTGGCTAGATATTATCGAATTTTTGTGAAAGATTTTTCATGATTATCTAATCCACTCACCAGGTTGACTCGAAAAGGAGTTAAGTTCATGTAGACGGTGGAATGTGAAGAGAATTTCAAGGAGTTGAAAAGAAGGATATCCAGTGCAACTGTACTCACACTACCTTGTAGTGGAGAAAGGTTTGTGATCTATAGTGATGCATCCAAGAAGGGGCTGGGGTGTGTTCATATGAAAAATGATATGGTGATAGCTTATGCCTCACGACAGTTGAAAATCCATGAGAAAAATTACCCAACTCATGATTTGGAGTTAGCTACGGTAATCTTTTCATTAATGATTTGGATTCATTATCATTATGGTGAAAGGTGTGATATTTATACTGATTATAAAAGTTTAAATTATATTTTTCACACAAAAGGAGTATAATATTCGCCAAAAAATATGGTTGGAGTTGATTAAGGATTATGACTGCTCAATTCATTACCACCCGGGGAAAGCAAACAAGGTGGTAGATGCATTAATTAGACAAGACCATGCTAGCTTATCCATGATGAGGATCACAAAAGATCAAATATTTATGGATTTACAAAGGATAGATCTTGGAATTATAATGGAAGGGGAAAAATATTATCTTTCTAAAATTAATGTTCAAACATCTATACATGTGAATATTAAAGAGGCACAGAAAGAAGAAGTAGAGTTAAAAAATAAGGTGAGAAATGTTCCCGAATTAAACCTTGATTGTGATGGGATAATAAGGTTCATGAATCGGGTTTGTGTTCCTCCCATCACAGAATTAAAGAAGGAGCTACTGGATGAGGCTCATAGTTCTTCATTCTCTATTCATCCTAGAAGCACAAAGATGCATAGGGACCTGAAAGAGTACTTCTGGTGGGTTGGCATGAAAAGAGATGTTGCTGAATAAGTCTCTCGACACATGGTTTGTCACCGTGTTAAAGCTAAGAGATAGATGTCTAAGGGGATGTTACAACCATTACCCATACCCGAATGGAAATGGGAAAACATCACTATGGACTTTGTCACTAGACTTCCTAAAACATCCAAAGGCAATAATGCTATTTGGTTCAAAGTTGATCGTCTTACAATATCTGCACACTTCATTTCTATTAGAGAGGATTTCTCTCTGGATCAGCTTGCTAGGATATATTTGAAGGATGTGGTAAGATTTAATGGAGTACCACTTTCCATTATATCTAATCGGGATCCGAGGTTTACCTAAAAGTCATGGAGAAGTATTCAGCATACTCTGGATTCAGAGTTGAGTTTTAGCACTGCTTATCATCCTCAGACAAATGGTCAATCTGAGAGGACAAGTAAAACTCTAGAAGATATCTTGAGAGCTTAATCTATGGATTTCAAAGGTGGTTGCAATCAACACCTACCTTTAGTGGAATTTTCTTATAATAATAGCTTTCACTCCAATATTCAGATGGCTCCTTATGAAGATCTCTATGGAAAGAAATGCAGGACTCCAACTTGTTGGGATGAAGTCAGGGAAAGAAAGCTATTAGGATCTAATCTTGTTGATGAGATGGCAGAAAAGGTCAGATCTATTTAACAACACATATGATCAGCTCAGAGTCGATAAAATTTATGCCCACAACCGAAGAAAAGAAATATAGTTTAAAGTGGGTGATAAAGTGTTCTTACGAATATCTCCTTGGAAGAGAGTAATGAGATTTGGAAAGAAGGGAAAGTTGAGCCCTAGGTATATCGGTCCTTTCGAAATACTAGATCGTATTGGGAAGGAAGCTTACCGATTGACACTTCCACCGAATCTATCTCAAGTTCATGATGTGTTCCATGTATCTCTCATGTGAAATTACACACCAGATCCTTCACATGTACTTTTCTCAAAAGTTGTACCACTGGAGTAAGAACTTTCTTATGAAGAACAACCGATAGAGATTTTGGATCGTAGTGAAAAAGTCTGATGAAACCAGACCACTCGCTTGGTGAAATCTTTATGGATGAACCACCAATTAGAAGAAGCTACATGGGAGCTTGAGGATATAATGAGGGATATGTATCCTCATCTGTTTGTTACAAAGTAACAAATTTCGAGGGCGAAATTCATTTTAAGGGGGGTAGAATGTAACACCTGAGATTTGTTTTTTGTTTTTATGTTATATAAATCATCAATGGAATATTTCACTACACACAACACTAGCTTGTCTTGATTTACACACAACTGTGGCCTTCCTCGATAGCTTGCGTTGTACGCAATATCGAGTTTCACTAAATAACGACATGCTATTAAAATATATTTAAAACTAGCCATTATGAATAGTAATACCCACTTTCTGAAATTTTATAAATTTTATCTTTCAAAATGGACTTTGTTTTATGAATAGTAATACCAACTATCTGAAATTTTATAAATTTTATCTTTCAAAATGGACTTTGTTTTTTGATTCGGAATATCAGAATTATCCTAGGGTGAAATTTCGGTATTTTTCTGAAAACATTCAATTTTTGATGAATAGTGAAAACACTGGGTTATTATTTAAATAACAAATTTTTATTTAATTAATTATTTATATTATTTAAATCAATTTTAGGTAAAAATTGATACTTAATACCTATATATGTTCAATGTAATTCATTAGAATCATTTTATAATAATTTTAGATATATAAAAATTTTATTGAATTTTTCACCGTCTTTTACCCACATCCTAGGAGAATTTTAAAATTCACATAAAACGTAATATTACCACTTCTGTGAGTGGAATTTCAAAAATCTGAGAGACATAGTTAATATCAAGGACTAAAATGTGGTTAAATAAGATGAAAATAATTTTTGGTGAAAAGTAACTTTTTACTTTTTTTACCACGGTTAAAAGTAAATAGGGTAATTTATGGTAAAAATGATATTATTATTACCCTAACAGATGCACTAATTCTATTTTATAAGTGTAATTCGACGAAAAACATCCTTAGGAATAAAACATGAACATTTAGGCCCACATGGATTAGATTAGAACACTTAATATTATTTTATATAATGAATAGTTAAAATAGTTAAAATCAATGTTTAATAACTAAAAATTTTTAATATAGGGTTATACATTAGATAAATTCTACTATAAATATTAATTAGAAAGATAAAAATATTTCCTATGTAATGGTAGTTTATTGATAATTTTTAGACATTAAATAATATAATTTATTTATAACACAATAATGATGCAGTAATTTTCTTATTAATGAAATATTAACATAATTGATATTATAAATACCCAAATAAATGTAATATAAGACTTTTTATGATTTACACTACTTTTATAGGTTAATATGACATATTAGTATTGATTTAATTAACTTTTTTTGAACTAATCATGCTGTTATGAGTTTCCCAAAAATCAAGTACCAAATAGTGTCAAAAATGACAAAAAATAGTTTTTGAGACAAATATTATATTATAAATTGTTATATTTTTCTTAAAAATCTATTATTTGGCCAAATTACTTAGATAAGATTATATATATTAATAATAAACAACTTGGGGTTTTTTTGGCATGTTATAGTAAGTTTATTAACCTTATAGTGTAAGAAAACAAGAAGACACGGTAAATGTAAAATTATTTAACTTAAAGTTAAATCTAAATGATAAGGTTAAAATAGAAACCTAATCTTGTATAAATTATATTGTATGAGAGTATTTAGACCCATACCCACCTTATCTTAGAAATAAATCAATTTGGAGCTATTAAAAACCAAATATGACTTTATAATAAAATAATACTTTTAGTTTTTCCAAAGGTGCCCCTCTCCTCCCTTATAAAAGGGCACCTCCTCCCTCTCCTCCTCACACCTCATTGAGCCTTCATGCTCGGCCAAACCCTGAACAGTTCTCTTCTACACTCCCCTATATACATCCTAGAGATTCCGGTATTCTTGAAAGACTATCTTTAGTGCCCAAAGTGGAGGTTAAGAAGAGGCGCTTCTAAGAAGAGGTAATGCCTGTTACAGATTCTTTCAACTTTATTTCTTTTTCTACATCTTCTTCTTTAGTTGTTTCAGTATGAAGTAATAACATCAGTATCACTCATACAATTATATGTTATTATAAATATTAAACAAACTTATTTCACCTTCTATCCATCCTACAGAAAATGAAATCACCGCGCATGCATATGTACGGAATACCGTCTCCACGCCGTGGTGTAATCTGTTTTCCACCACCACCTTACATAGATGGGTATAAAGGTGTAGAGAATAACAATATGTGATAATTTTAAAGTGATATTGATTCTAAAATAGTATACATACACTCCAACAAAATTCCACGATCATGGGAATGATATCATCGCTCGTGCGTACGTAAGGAATACCGTCTCCACGATGTGATGTGACTCGTTCTACATTATCTTCATTGAATAATGATTATATAAATGAATTTAATGAATAAATATGATATTTATTACACTAATACCATTATGTAAATTAGATATCTATAACATAAAGAGAATAATAAGAATTTATTCAACAAAACATGCATATGAACAAAAAGTAACAAACACCCGAATAACAAGTAGAAATGAAATATTACTAATAAGAAGATAAAAATATGACCATATATTATATCATAACAATGATTATGATTCTGGATAAAGTCAATAACATTATTTAAATCATTCTACAGGTGTTTCAGACACTTACGAAGGAAATCGGACCTAAGGTAAGGGAAAATCTCGCAATCTCAATTTTTATCCAAGATTGTTTATACTTCAGAATTTACTGGGGAATATTTATCATCTACATCCATGTTTCCTCAATATGTAATATTATTTATATCCTCCTACAGTTGTTTAAATACAATTTTACCCTTCGGTGAGTTTTTTGTAAAAGATATGAAAGGAAGCTTTTGACATTTTTCGTACGAGGTACTTTTTGACTTTTCCGGCCAATGTACAAGAAGAATGTTTTTTAACTTATACGACATGAATGGATTTTTAGAACATTATTTCCATGAATCTTCCTTTTATAGTTTTCAGGAGTATTTATAATGAACTAATTTTATTTTAAAATTTTATGAAAATTTAAGAATGGAAAAATGTTTTTGAAGTAGAAATGATATTTTCTTCATGAATGGAGTTCAAGCGTTTTATCAAAATTATTTTCCATCTAAGATAGTATAGGGTTATGTTTATATATCTATTTTTACATTGATTTGATTATGTTATGATTTAATTATTTTTATGATGTCTTTTAATCTTATATTGATTATGTTATGATGGAATGATGTTTAAGAATCCCATTTTTATTTCATGGGTTATGCTACGATGTATGATTAAGATTTTGTGGAACACATAAGAGTGGTTTAATTATGAGATGGGTGGGACCTATATCTCCCTCCAATTCATTGGGTAAATATTTATATCTCATGAGATAAACATGGATAGAACGACAGGTTAATCCAGTTCAGTGGAACTGGACTGAAACGAGGAGTGAACTCAGTTCAGAAATGGACTTTTTCCGCTAAGATATTCTTGGTAATGAGTGTTGACAACTAGGAAATGATTATCTATGATTATGTGTGTTTTCCACAAAGTTTCATGTTTTAATTTATGATTATTTGGATTAAATTTCACTACTATGATTTATCCCATGTTATGAAATTATGATTTCTTTTGCAGGTTAAGATTTCATAAATGTTATGTTCTTATGAATATGATGTGATTGATATTTATTTTGTTTACCCTTACTGAGCATTTGATCTCACCCTTTTGTATGTTTTCATTCCCCAGTTCAGTAAGAGGGTTACTTTGTAGGATATTCTCAAAGGGACTCTAGATATGATGAAATAAATGGGGGAAAATGTAGAAGCTTTATGAAACAGTTGTTTATGTTTCCCAGTTTCTAAAGACAATATACCTATACGGTCCATTAATGATTTTGTTATATGTTGTAATAACTTTGCTTCAATTTTGAAGCAACAAAAATTTATGTAAAGTGTGTGTCATTATAAATGGGCAGGGGTTGGATGAGATTGAATTATCAAAATGGAGTGAAGATGATAGGGTGGAGGTTCCCTTTTATTAAAGAGGAGAGAGGCACTTTAGGAATGTTCCAAAATATTAAATTATTATAAATTCCATTTCAATTTTAAATGATAAAAAAATTAATAACATATAATTTTTGATGATTTTGGTTCAATAAAGAATCACACAATAATTTTTATAAGTGTTTTTAATATTTTATTATCCTTATCTTTTTATTTTATACTTATTTTACCCTTTTTAGTCATACCATGATATCATGTTATTTACACATTGTGGGTTAATGTAATTATCATATCATGTCAAAAATGCAAAAAAGTTATTTATGAAATATTTGGACTTACATTAACCATTTGGATGAATCTTATATTTTAGTAATTTAATATCATTTAATAAACTATTTTAGTATATTGAGGACTGTATTGTGTTAATTTTAGACACTATTCATACTTGACTTTTCAAAAAATTCATAACAAACAGATTACTTCAAAAATAAGTAATTAAATCAAATATAAAATGTAAATATCATCTTTAAAATTCATGTATGGTGTAAAGATAACCAAATTAAATCTGTTTTAATATTTAAGAATTCATTTATTTGACTTCTTTATTAATGAAAGTATCACTGCATCATCCTTGTGTCATAATTAAATTTATTTATTTAATGTCCAAAAATTTTAAACAAAATATCACGATGTAGAAAATATTTTCAGATATCAAATTATTATTTATAGTCTAAGATATCACTTATATAACCCCAAATAAATGTTGTTTTAGTAAAAGATATATGTTAGGTTATATTTCCCTTAACATTAAATTATATGCAAATCAATGTAATTTTCATTTAAAAGTGGGTCCATGAGGTCCCAAAATCGACCCATGGATCCTACAGTCGTCCATTTATCGTCCAATAGGTTTAGGAAATGTTTTAGTGTAATTAAATTTTATTATTACAATATTATTTTTTACCCATATTTTTTAGATTTACCCTTTAACCATGGTAAATAAAATAATTACAGAAGTTACTATTCATATTGTCTAAAAATAATATCTGCCTATTTACACCATTTTAACCTTTAGATTCCAAATATGGAATAAATTTTTCTAAATTTAAAACACATAATTTTTCATTAAATAATTTAAAATTAATTCCCGTTGTCAAACCCTAAATGCTGGTTTTTAAGAAGTAATAACTCTCAAAATATTGATAACTGTTTATGTACAATTTGAAAGTGAAATAAATTCCAATGAAAAACATTGGATTAAATGATAAAAATATAATACAATTCAGCGTTAAAATCAATTAAAATTAATATCTAACTATATAAATAAATTATATTAAAAAACATTTTTGAATTAAAATATAATATTTTTCACTATTCATAAAAATATCAATTTCATCAGAAAGACACCAAAATTTTATAAGAAAATAATTTTGATGTCTCTATTATAATGAAAAAATTTATTTTTTCAAATGGAACATGTAAAAGTGACAAAAACTAGATTTAAAATGGGTTTGCCATCAAAATGCGGTGAAACTGCATTTTTTTAAAAATATTTCTTTTATCTTAAAAAATAATTTAGTTATCATATCATGCTATAGAAAATGTTTATGATGAAGGCTAAGGATATATAAAATTAAAAATGTTGTTAATACTACTCATAACGACTATTTTATATCCCATTAAATTGTATTATTTTAATAGTATATTGTTTTTTAGTGAAACTCAATATATCGTACAACAAAAGCAATCGAGGAAGGTCACTCATGCGTGTAACACAATCCAATTCCGTATTGTGTGTAGTAAATTCTTACATTGGTGATACACATAACATAATCCAAACCTAGTTCATTTTTACATTGTACCAAATCTATAATCTGTTTTAAGTTCTATCAAAAGTACTTGAAATTGTGTGCAACACAGGCCAAGAATAGTACTGCGTATTCTACAAGCTAATACGGTGTTGCATATAGTGAAAGATATTCTTGGGGTAGTGTAAAACACAATACATCCAGGAAATTAAAAAAATCTACCTCATAAAATCTCAGGGTGTTACATTCCACACCCCTTATAATGAATTATGCCCTCGAAATTTGTTGGTGGTTATAAATTGTTTCATACTTGGATGTTTATTTCATGGAAACCCACATCATATAACAGAGTAATAAAACATCATTTTATCAAATAGAAGGTTTGAAACATAACGGTTACACAAATTAACATATCACTAGGTTTCAACATAGATGATCATAACTCGGAAGTGAAAACATAGATATTGAAGAAAAATCAACCAATCAAGTTCTGATGGATAGTTATAGAGAATAAGGTTTGGAGAAAGATAACTACCTCAAAGCCATAAATATTTGAGGATTTAAGGACCGTATGATTCATTGAATAAGAAAATACTGGGACAACATTTTTGTTGTTATCAATATCATTTTTTTAATGATGAAGAACATGAGAACAAATACTTACTTGAATTTAGTACAATCGCATCATTGGTCATGCCTTGAATAATTTCCACATAGTCTCTAATTAAAATAAAAGAATTGGAATTTTTCATTCCTAAAGTATTCGAAGATCATGAAATAGAATGATATGTCATTCCATCTATCTCAATAAAAAGGTTATCGTGGGTAATCAAATATGCATAAGCCCATCTATAGTGAGATAATTCATTTTTCTAACAAACCTAAAATGGAAGTTAACATACACTATCACTAAATAGAGAAATTTACAATCCTTCCAAAAAATTTAAAATGTTAGAAGTAGGTGAACTAAAACAACTTAACATTTATCTCCCTTAACACATTTGACAGTTCTCAGCTGTCACATTCCAAACATGTGAATACATTAATATTGTATTCTCTTTAAAAAATGATAATAACCTGAATTTATATATAATCTCAGTAAAAAAATTCATTTTGTACAAATTAACTCTTTACAGACACAAAAAATACCAAAAAATTCAATATACTCAAACCATGATATCACGTTTTGCTTACATTCATTATGAGCTCATTAATACTATCAAACAAATCATATCTCTTTATCCCTTCATTATGTTTATATCATGTGTTTTTAAAAATATTTCGGTCACATTTTATTGTTACCAGTACAATATAATTATTGAAAACCACAAAAAACCAATACATAGATATTCCAATATTACATAATACATTAAATGTGATTGCACAAAAATATTTTATAATCCCATTACATAAACACTTAATCATTCCACCACTTCATTATCATACTAAACATAACCAACAGTAATTTCATGTAACTTCACTTTGTATTTTTCCTTAAGAGATTGCTGATGTCCATCATCATTAACCCTTGGATTAGGATATTGGTTTGAATAATACCCCATTTCCTTGCACTTTTAGTATTGAAGTGTTGGTGGTGCTTTCTATGTAGTCTTTTATCTATTCACATCATTGGAATCCATTTTCCAATTACATTGGCACACAACTACTCGATCAACTTATTTTTCACACTTGAAACATTTTCTAGTCCCTTTAATACAATCTCCACCATGCGTCTTTCCACAATTTGAGGTAAGGAAACATCCATATATTATTCACCATAGTTTTGAGATTTTCCAATGAACTCTATCTTTCAATTCATGTCAAAACCATGGGATGTATATATAAAATAAACTACTATTTCTACTTTGATATCACAACACACAATGTCATCATAATTACTGAAGTCTCTTACAGCTAATTCCCTTTGAGGAATTCGTTTTAATCCACTGAACAATTGATCAACTTTACATTCAGGTTGGACTATGAAATAATAAGCATACATTGCAAGCCTTGTACAATTAACCTTGTATGTACCTACATATTCCTCATCAATTTTATTAATCTCAACGAACTCAATTTTCAACATTGTTTGAAGAATACGAGGAATGTACATATTGAAAAATATGTTCATGAACTCATCCCATTCCATGGATTCAATTTCATCTTGGGTCCTTACATTATTAATTAGAATCCACCACTAGTATGCTTTTACTTTAAAATAGTAAACAACCAAAATGAATTTTTCTTGTTCTTAAGAGAGATGTAAGGAAAATATATTTTCAATGTTTCGGATCCATTGTTCTGTAACAAGTGGATTAGAAGACCAACTAAATGAAGATGGATGTTGCCTCATGAATAACTCAATAGAATATTGTTCCCTTGTCTACTCATTTGGATGTCTAGAATGATTCATAACTTGTGTATGTACAAAATAACATTTTGATCTTCATCTCCCATAACATTTGGATGTTCTGGAAGATAATCATTGCATTTCCTAGGGCATTGATCATTAACACGGTACCATCAGGTTCTATCCATTGTCTAAAACCCAAAAAGAATATTGTGAGAGGAAAAAATCATACTATGAAAACAACATAATCAGGGAGGAGTAAATCTAATATCTAACATCTTAGGTTTAATCTTTGGTTATTCATAATCGAATACATAATTCAAGTTATGTAACCTATACTTATACTTAACCCTAGTAACATCCCTATACATGTCTTATAAATATCTCTAGGGATCTCACAAAAGTTTTTGTATATAAGTTTCCAAAGTTCAACTATACCTTCACTCTGATACCAACTATAGAGACCCAATCATGATGTACATGGACATTACATTTATTTTTATGAATAATTAATTCATGCAACCAACAATGTCCTAAATATTGTATTAGTTTATTGTCTTTGGAATCTCGGAATATAATCTTCTAATCATGGTGAATGATCTTCATCATCTCCCATAACGAACTTCCCCTTTTGTTTCCCTTCCTAAAACCGCTATTTATATCCTGAAGAAATGAAAACATAGAAAGGGTGATCTCAAATTCTAAAAATGGGTAATCAAGAATAACATAAAACAAAACATAAAGATTAAACATCAAAATCCTGAGCAATGACCTAAATCTTAGAAGTACATAAGGCTTGGATTATAATGGAACACTAACCATGATAGAAAAGAATTGGAATAAAACATTTAATTATTGAAAACAAATAAGAACATATTATGATTTACATAGTACCCATGGCATTGCTTTCAAGAGCATTATAGTGGAAAAAGTCCATTATTGGACTGGGATTACTTGTCATTCTAGCCATAAATTACTGAACTAGATTTACCTATCATTCCCGTCATGTCTATCTCATGATATATAAATATTTACCCAATTAATAAGAGGGAGATATAAGTCCCACCGATCTCATAATGAAATAATTCTTACTTGTTCCACAAAAACACAAATCTTTCATCATATCATAACCCATGAAGTAAAATTAGATTCTTAAACATTATGCTAGCATAATAAAATACATATAAGATAAATAGACTTTAAAAAAATTTCTATCATAAACTCAATAAAAACAATGAAATAAACGGGGTAGAAACATAACCATATTTCATCTTACATGGGAAAATAATTTTGATAAAACACTTGAACATAGTGTTTGAGGAAAATATCCTTTCTTATTTAAAAAAATTTCCTTTCTCAAAATGTCATGCATTTTTTAAGGAAAAAAGTTAATTAAATATGAAATGAAATTTTTTAATTTATGATTCCTGGAAATAATTTTTTTTAAAGCGTAAAACATAGTTCATTCCATATAAGTTAAAAAAACATTATCCTCATACTTTTACTAGGAAAAGAAGAAAAGTACCTTGTATGGTAAAGAAAAGGATGATTCCTTCTATACCATGTATTAAAAGTAAAAAAGTGGTAAAGATTAATTTAAATACACGTAGAAGAATATTAAACAATGGATGAAAACTTTTTTAGAAAACAAGGATATGGATGGTCAATATCCCAAGTAAAATCATACGAATAAACAATCTCAGATAAAAATGAGATTATAAAAGTTATCTATTACAGCATGTCCAATTTCTTCAATAAGTGTCTAGAACATCTGTATAGTGAGTTTAAACATATTATTAAATTTTAACATAACCATACTAATATTTATGATATCATATATGATTCACTGATGACATTATATTAACCATTCATTTGTAAATTCCTTGTTAAATCAGCGTTTTGGGTAATAATCGTTTTATTTATTGTACCTGTTTGGACTTTTTATTCTTGAAATTATTAATTAGATAATGATTTAATTACATAATGAATGTAAAACATTATTTATATATCATATATATTCAGTATATAATTATATATAATATACTGATAAATGTAATGGAACACACCGTTGATAGAGATGGTAGGTCATATGGTTGCATGAACATTGTTATCATTCCCTTATTAACTTGTATGGATGTATGTAAATTATATATATATATATATACATAAATCCAATAGAATTATTATTTTATATATTTCAGGATTATTTGTTTTATATACATTATAGTCATTCTTGAATGGTTAATATGGTGAATGAATCTCATCGCATCGTGGACATGGTGTGCTGTACGTATGCACGAGTGGCGATATCGTTAATATAGTTGTTAGATAGTATTTAATTGGATGGTGTAAAATATCTAAAAATTAGTATTAAGTTATAATAATCATATATAGTTATTATTTCCATAATTATACCCTTACAAGTAAGGTGTTGGTGAAAAATAGATTACACCATGACGTGTAGATGATAATTTTTATGTACGCCCGCACTGTGATTTCGTTTTTCATAGGATTAATAGAAGTTGAAATAGTGTTCTTTTATATTTATAATAACATATTAGTATATTATTCATACTGATTTTATTAATTTATAATGAAGAAACTAATGAATAATGTGTATGTGAAGAATTAAATTTGAAATAATCAGTAGAAGAGATTACCTCTTCCTCGATATGCCACCTTTAAATTTTCTCTTTGGGAACTATAGTTGGACATTTGAGAACACCAGAACCTCTAGAATGTAAATAATGATGTCTAGAATAGAAATGGGTTGGTGTTGACCGAGAATTATACATGAAAATTTATTGATTAGTAGAGGGAGGGGGTGACCTTATATAAGAGAGGAGAGGGTCACTTTAGGAAAGTTCCAAAATATTTATTTCTTATAAATTCAATATCAATTTAAAATAATAAAAAACTTATTTAAATTTAATATAATATTATTTTGGTTCGAATTACCATTCTCTAATAACTTTTTTAAATGTTTTGAGTATTTTTTTATCCTTATCAGTTTGGTTTTATCATTATTTTACCCTTTTTAATATTTCTGGGATATCATGTTATCTACACATTATGGGTAAATGTAATTACCATATCATCTATAATGACCTAGAAATAGTTATTTATGACATATTTGTATTTATATTAACCATTTTTATGAATTTTATATTTTTAGGAATTTAATATCATTTAATAAAATGTTTTATGTTTTGAATTGTGTACATTTAGGTCACTATTCATAGTTGATTTTTTATAAAAATTCTGATTCCTTCAAAAATAATGGATTAACTCAAATATAATATGTTAATATAGTCCATAAAATTCATTTATGACATAAAAATAACGAAATTACATATTTTTTCTTCTTTATATATTCAATTATTTGAATCCTTTATTAATAAAGTAATCACTACATCATCCTTCTATAATAATTAAATTTATTTATTTAATAAAGAAATTACAAATAAAATGTCATGATATATAAATATTTTGTTATTTATAGTTACTATTTATAGTCATATACATCACTTATATAAACTGATATAAAAATTGTTTTATTAAAAGATATATGATTAGGTTATATTTTCCTTAACCTTATATTAAAAGCAATTAAATGTCATTTTCCAATAAAAGTGGCTCCATGGGGTCCCAAAATCGACCTAAGGAATTCCATGGTAATATATGTATGATCAAATAAGGTTATGAAAGATGTTAGGGTAATTTAGTAATAATATAATAATATTATTTTTTAACCTTATATACCAGATTTAACCTTTAACCGTGATAAATAAAATATTTTCTGATGTTACTATTAATAATGTCTAAAATTAAAATATTCATATTTAAATAATTTTTTCTTATGATTCAAAATCTAGATTCCATTTTTACAAATTTAAAACACAGAATTTTCAGTAATTAATATAAAATTTATTCCTCTTTTCAAAACATGAAAGAGGGTTTTTAAGAAGTAATTACATTCTAAATATTGAAATATGTTTATGTTCATTTTGATAGTGAAATTACATCCAATGACCAAAATTATATTAAATAATAAAAATATAATCTTATTATAATTTAAAACCAACTAATATTACAAACTACCTATTTAAATAAATTAGATTAAAAAGTATATTTGAATTAAAATACAGTATTCTTCACTATTTATAAAAATATGAATTTCGTAAGAAAAATACAAATATTTCATCCAATGTAAATTTTCATGTTCCACTTCTAAATGGGAAATTTATTTTCTCAAATGGAACATATAAAAGTAAAAAAAACTAGATTTAAAATGGGTGTGCCATCAAAAGGTGGAAAACCATCATTTTTTGAAAAAATACTTCTTTTATAAGAAAAAATGACTTTGTTCTCATATCATGTTCTATAAAATGTGTAAGATAAAAGATAATTTTATATAAAATTAAAAAAGTGGTTAACATTATACATAACCTCTAGTTTATACCCCATTAAATAATAATATTTTCATAATATATTGTAGTTTAGTGAAACCTAGTATCTCTTACCATGCATGATATCGAGGAAGGTCATTGTTGCATGTAACACAATCTAAGTCAGTGTTTCTTGTAGTGAAAGATTCCTTTGGGGTTTCATATAAAATAATCCAAACTTAGTTCATTTTTCTATTAAAAAAATTTATACATCATTCTAAGTTCTATCAAAAGAACATAACATTGTTTTTGCAACACATGCCAAAAATAGTGTTGTGTATAATTCAAGCTAATACAATGTTGTGTATAGCGCAAGATAATATTTTTGTAGAATACAACATAATACATTAAATAAATTAAAAGGAATCTATATCATAAAATATTGGGGGTGTCACCATCCACCCCCTTAAAATGAATTCCGCCCTCAAAATTCATCGGGGTTATATATGGTTTACTACATGAAATGTTCGTCCATGGAATCCCATGTTGTATAAAAAAATACTAAAACATCATTTTAAAAAATGATGGTGAGAAATATAATAGTTACCCAAAGTAACTCGTCGGTGGGTTTCCATAGAGGAGAGAATAGGTTGGAAGTGAAAACATGGATATAGAAGAGAAATCTAACTAAAAATTTTATATTGTTAGTGATATATAATAAGGTCTGAAGATGGTAAACTACTAAAAATCCATAAATCTATGATGATTTAAGAGACTATCTGATTCATCAAATAAGAAATTACTTGAAAACATTTTTTAAATTTTAAGATACTTTTCCTAAAGATTAAGAACATGAGAAGAAATACATACTTGATTTTAGTACAATCTCATCATTGGTCATGCCTTGACCAATTTCCACTTACTATATAATTTAAAGAAATGAAGTTGAATTTTTAGTTCATAATGTGTCAGAAGATAATAAAATAGAATGATAGGTCATTCCATCTATCTCAATTAAGATGTTTGCACATTTTATCAAATATGAATAATTCCAACTATAATGAGAGAAAACATTAATATAAAAAATTTAAAATAGGAAATATTTTATACTATCCATAAATGGGTAACATTAAAATCCTTCCGAAAACAAAACAAAATATAAAACATAAGAAAGAGGTGAACTAAATCGAGTTAAAAGTTATCTCCTATAACTCATTTGGAATTTCTTAGTTGTCACATTCCAAACATGTGAATAACTTAATCATTTATTCTCTATAAACAATTACTATAACATGAAAAACCATAAAAACTCATTGAAAACATGCATTCTGTATAAATTAACTCCTTCCACAAACAAAAAATACAAAAAATTCTACATAATCGAACCATGATATCACTTTTTCATTTTATTAGTCATGAGCATATTAATACTATCAAACATGTTCTTATCTCTTTATCCATTCATTATGATCTTATCATGCGCTTTATAAAAATAATTCAATAACTTTTCATGGTTACTATTTCTATATAATTGTTGAAAACCACAATAAACCAATACATTATATTCCAATATTCCATAATATTATAAATGAGATTCCACAACACTATTTTGGAATCCCTTGAAATAAACCCTTAATCATTCTACCACATCATTATCATACTCAAAATTACCAATAGTGATTACATGTGACTTCCCTATGTCTATTTCTTTATGATATTGCTGACGTCAATCATCATTAACCCTTAGATTAGGTCATCAGTAAGGATAATGCCCCATTTTTTTGTACTTGAAGCATTGATGTGTAGGTGGTGTGTTTATTGTAGCTTACCCCTATTCAAAACATTAGAAACCTTTTTCTCATTACTTCACTAGTAGACTACTCGATGACCTTCTTTTCCACACTTGAATAATTATCTAATTCCTTTAATAAAATCACCACCATGCTTCTTTCCACACTTTGATCATAAAGAAACATTTATCTTCTCTTCACCATTTTTTGAGAATTTCCCCTGAACCCCATCATTAGTTTCATGTCAAAACCAAGAGATTTATATGTAACAAAAACATCTATTTCTAACTTGATAACAGAACGCACAAAATATTTATATCTACAAAAGTCTCTTATATCTTATTCATTTATAAGTCTCGGTTTTAATCCACAAAAGAATCGATCAACATTACATTCAGGTTTGACGATAGAGACAGAATCATACCTTGAAAGCCTTGTAAAATTTTCCCCGTAAGTACCAATTGATTCATCATCCATTTTATTAAGATCAAGGAACTCATTTTCTATCATTTTTTAAAAATATATATAAGGAAAGTACTTATTCAAAAATATATTCTTTAACTCATCCCATTCCATAGATTCAATTTCATTTTGGTGTCTTATGTATATAATTATAGTCCACCACCGGTCTGCTTCACCTTTTAAACAGTAAACAACCAAAATGACTTTTTCATGTTCTGAATAATGATGTATAGAAAATATCATTTCTATGGTACTGATCCATTATTCAGCAATAACTAAATTAGAATACCCACTAAAAACGTTGGAAGTTGCCTCATGAACGAATCAATAGAATATTTTTCATTTATCTACCGATTTGGAAGTCCATGACGATTCATAGATTGTGTTAGTATAATAATAAGATTTTTCAATCCATATCCCATAACATTTTGTTGTTTTGGAGGAAAATCAATGCACTTCCCAGTGCATTGATCATTAACACAGTTCCTTCAGGTTCCAGCCGTTGTCTAAAACATAAAAAGAATAGTATGGGAGGCAAAAATCATAGTAGGAAAACAACATAATCACGGTGGATTACATTCAATATCTAACATCATTGGTTTAATCTTATATTATTCACAATCATTATCATAATTCTATAAATGTAACCTATACTTATACTTAACCTTAGGGACATCCCTAGACATACATTTGAAACTACCATGGGGATCTGAATAATGTTTTCACACCCTAGATTCCAATGGTTGTCTAAACATTCGCTCTGATACCAACTGTAGAGACCCAAGATTGACATACATGTACATTAAAGTTCTTTTTTGGAATACTTAATACATGAAACAAACAAAATCCCAAATATTTTATTAGTTTAGTGTATTTTGAAACTCACAAAATAATCTTTTAGTCATGGTGAATGATCTTCAATATCTTCCACAAAGATCTTCCCATTTTCTATTCCTAAATAAAAGCTTTCTTTATATCCCAGGGAAAAAAACATAGAAAGGGTGATCTGAAATTCTCAGTAAGGGTAAACATGGAAAACATAAAACAAACCATAAACATTATAATGTTAAAACATGAACATAATGTATAACGTCAAAATATTTTTCAACGACATAAATCTTATCATTATATTAGGTATGGATCATAAAGTTACATTAATCATGATAGAATATCATTGGAATAAAACATGTAATTATGGAAAACTAATAATCATATATTATGATTGCCATAGTACCCAAGGCATTTCTGTAAAGACCATCATACTAGACAACGTACATTATTAAACTATTTATACTTGTCGTCCAGCTGTGTATTCTTGACCCAGATTTACCTGCTACTCCAGTCAAGTCTATATAATGTGATATAAATATTTACCAAATTAATTGGAGGGAGATATAAGTCTCACTCATCTCTTAATAAAATCAGTCTTACATGTTCCATAAAAACATAAATCATTCACCACAGCATAACCCATGAAATAAAATGGGATTCATAAACATAATATCATTATAACATAATATATATAAGAAAAAAGTAATTCATAAAAAATTACATCATAAACTAAATAAAAAAAAAGAAATAATATGGATAGAAACATTACCCTATTTCATCGTATTTGTAAAAATAATTTTGATAAAACCCTTGAACTTAGTTATTGAAGAAAATATCCATTCCTCTTCAAAAATGTTTTCTTTTCTAAAAATGTTGTGGAATTTTAAGAGAAACAAGTTAATTGAAAATTATCCAAAAAATTTCTAAATGATGCTTCATGGATGTAATGATTTTTGAAAGCATAAAAATACATTCGTGCAGTACAAGATAAAAACAATTCTCATCGTGCTTTTACTTGAAATGATAAAAATGACATCGTTTGGAAGAAAAAGAAATATTACTTCTATACCATGTAGTAAAAGTGAAACAGTGGTAAAAATGACTTTAAATATAAATTTTATAATATTAAACAATTTATTTAATCATTTTTTGAAAACATAGATATGTATGGTAAATATCCCCAGTAAAGACATGTGAAAAACAAATTCAGATTAATAGGATATTGGAAAAGTTATCCCTTACTTATGTATAATTTCTTCCCTATAAGCCCAAAAATCTTGTATAGAGGGTTTATTCATATTATTAACTTGTAAATAAACCATAATAACATTTTTTATATCATATATGATTCACTTACGACTTTATATTAACTTTTCATTTTTCAATTCCATGTTAATGAAACATTTTGGGTAACAATTGTTCTATTTTTCATACGTGTTTAGACTTGTTATTATTGATATTATTAAATATTTCATGATTTAAATACATACAAATTTTAAAAAAGGATTTATATATCATATATATTCAGTATATAAATATATATAATATATTGATAAATGTAATGGAATACACCATTCATGGAGACAGTAGGCCATATGTACGCATGAATGTTGTTTTCATTCCCTTATTAAATTGAATGAATATAACTAAATGACACATATATATATATATACACATAAATATAGAAAAATTATTATGTCAAATATTTCATGATTATTTATTATATATACTTTATATTATTTGTTGAATGGGTAACATGGAGAATTAATCTCATCACATCGTGGAGATGGTAGGTCGTACATACACATGAGCGGCGATATCGTTCCCATAGTTGTTGAACGGTATTGAATTTGATAGTGTATAATATCTCATAATTATTTCTCATTTAAAATAATCATATATATTTATTATTTACACCATTATACCCATCCATGTATGGTGGGGGTGAAAAAGGTTTTATTCCATTGCTTAGAGACGATAATTTTTACGTACGCACACATGATGTTTTTTATTTTCATAGGATAGATAATAGGTGAAATAGGGTTGTTAAATATTTATAATTACATATAATTATATGATTTATAATGATCTTTTTGATTTACAATGAAACAAATAATTAATAATAAGTATAAAAGAAATAATTTAGAAAGAATTGGTAGAAAATATTATCTATTCTTCAACGTGCCTCTAAATTTCCTCTTAGGGCACTACAGTTTTTATTTTGAGAAGACCACCACCTCTATAATTTAACTAATAAATTTTATAATAGAAATTGGCTGGGGTTTGAAAATATTAATGTCTAAAAATGGAGTGAAAAAGAGAGAGAGAGGAGGTTCCCATAAATAATAGAGGAGAGAGGTACTTTAGGAATGTTCAAAAATATTAATTTATTGTAAATTAAATTGAAATTTAAATTGGTCCAATTTTTTTTAATATAAGATAAGATTATTTTTGTTCTAAAACCCATAATCCAATAATTTTTTGACATGTTTTTAATATTTTTTTATCTCTATTGTTTTGGTTATAGACTTATTTTACCCTTTTTAATTATACCGTGATATCATGTTATTTACATTTTTTCTGTTAATTTAATTACCATATCGTGTCAAACGACACACAAAAAGTTATTTATTACATATTTGGACTTATATTAACCATTGGATCGAATATTATATTTTTAGGTGTTAAATAACATTTAAAAAACTATTATATGTTCTTAAGTATGATTTGTGTCAAATTTGAACACTATTCATACATGACTTGTTTTAAAAATTAATAATAGCCTTATTACTTAGAATACAAGGAATTATTTCAAATATAATATTTCAATTTCATTGTAAAAATTCGTGTATTAATTCAAAATAATCAAATTACAATTTTTTAATATTTATAAATTCATTTATTTGAATCCATTATTAATGAAGCAATCACTGCATCATCTCTGTGTCATAAATAAATTAATTTATTTAATATCGAAAATTTACAAATAAAATAACGTGATATTGAAAAATATTTTATCTTTATAACGATTAATTATAATAGAATATATCACTTTTATAACCCAATATAAAAATTTTTTTACTAAAAGATATATATTTAGGTTATATTTTACTTAACATTAAATTAAAAGTAATTAAATGTCATTTTCACTTACAAGTGGCTCCATGGGGTCCCAAAATAGACCAAAGGATGAATATGTTCAGACATTTATCATCCAATATTGTTAGGAAGCATGTTAGGGTAATTTAATAATATTATTATAATATTATTGTTTACCCTTATTTACCAGGTTCACCTTTTAACAAAAGAAAATAAAATATTTACTAAATTTACTATTAATACTGTTTAAAAAAAATTACCTATTTACACAAATTTTTCCACCTAATTAAAAATATGGAATCAGTTTTTCAATATTCAAGATAATTATGTTTTCTTAAATAATATAAAATTAATTATAGTTGTTAAAACAAAAAGGTGGGTTTTTAAGAAATAATAACGATCAAAAGATTGACATATGTTTGTGTACATTTTGAATGTTAAATTACATAAAATGACAAAAATTTTATTAAATGATAAATATATAATCCAATTATACTTTAAAACCAATTAAAATTGAAATCAATCTATATAAATAAATTAGATTAAAAAAGGTTTTAATTAAAATGCAATATTTTTCACTATTCATAAAAATATGAATTTCATAAGAAAAAAATCAAAATTTAATAAAAAGAAAATTTTGATGTTCCTCTTATAAATAATAAGCATATGTTTTCAAATATAACTTATAAAATAGGAAAAAACAAGATATAAAATGGGTTCTCCCTCAAAAGGTGACAAAACGGCTTTTTTTAAAAAATACAACTTTTATCTGAAAAAATGATTTTCTTATTATACCATGTTCCATAAAATGTAAATTATGAATTATTATATTATATAAAATTTACAATTTGGTTAATAATATTCATAAAATCTAGTTCAATATCCCATTAAATAATAATATTTTAATAATATATAATTTTTTAGTAAAACATGATATCGCGTGAAACACAAGCTATCGAGGAAGGTCACTATTATGAGTAATTGAAACCATGTCAGGGTTGCGGGTAGTTAAACTTCCTTTTGTGTTTCATAAAACATAATCCAAACATTGTTTATTTTTACATTGAAAAAAATCTATACTTAGTTTTTAGTTCTATCAAAAAAATAATAAAATTGTGTGCCACACAAGCTAAAAATGGTGTTGTGTATACTACATTCAAATATGGTGTGTCGTATAGTCAAAGAAAATATTATTGTAGTGTAAAACAGAAGACATAATATAAATTAAGAAGAACCTATCTCATAAAATCTAGGGGTGTTACAATAAAACATTTAATGTAAAAATAATATTTTTTTTAATAAGTGTGGATATTTGATTTAAAAGCATAATTTATAATATATAGAGAAATATATTTTTGAAATAAATACTATTTTATAAATAAAAACATCAAAATTATCCTATGGTTGTTTTCTTAATTTCATGAGATAGTCAAATGTTTATATAAAAAGTAAATATAATATAATTATACACTATATATTATGAAGTCATAAAATAGTCAAAGTGAGGTAATAAAAAATAATAAGATTATCGATGACCAAAATTATGATTCCACATTATAATATTAGGATTATGAATTTATTTGGTTAATTTAATAATCCCTTGATGTGTCTTTCAAAACCTATACTATATTTTATGGTTTTAAAATAAATTCATTGATGACATGGCTCACTTCAACATAAGCATGGGAGTTATTTTAATGTGTTCGATTTTTATCCTTACAAAATAATGAAAAACACCCCCTCTGGATGAATCAATAGGAATAATTATTGGATATTTTGTGGCTTTTATTTCATTATCCTATAGATTCCAAAACCTATGTTTTAAAATTTATACATAATTCTCCCCTCGTTTTCTCTATAAAACCACCCTAACTACAATTCATCATTACTAAAAATTAATTGATAAAGAATTTACTCTAAATATAACTCTTTATAACCATCCCAATGTTCCCCCAAAACTTGTAAAAATATCCTTTCAATCTTTTTGAAGCACCCACTCTAGGTAAGGAATCCTCAATTTCTTTTCTTTATTCCATATCCTTCTATAAATTATGCCTTTAAATTTACATTTTTTTATTGGGATATGTTATTACTCATACCATGTACTAATATTACTATGTTATAATTATTATATATCCCATTCACTGCCATTAATCCCTCATATTAATATTTAGGTACAATCATTGTGCTACAGAAATTATCACGCGACTTTCAATGAAAAACATTTGTGTAATGAATACTCTTCACCATTTGCATTTAAAGGAATTAACCTATATTTAAATTTGTTTATTTTTTTTGGGAAATAAATGTATGTATATCCATCTAGTTAATAATGGGATTAATAGTTATTAATGGTATCCCTATGTTATATGATTTAATTGGAACAAATAAGTTTTTACATGATATCAATGTGAAGCGTGGCCACAATATTATATATCCCTCAATGCTTTAGTAAATGTTTTTATCCCATGATATTCCATATATAGGGAATGGGAGGTTATCCTAAGAACACAATGTATTTCTTTTTTATAAATTATCATTTAGTTCTATTTATAACATCATATTTTATGTTGTTTCCATAGTACCACGTTTTTATTATGTTATCATTTTATATCATGCCTCATTATTGAAGATTAAACTTCTAACCCATGTTATATTCTCTTGATATTCCTCTTGGATCACATGGACTAATTTACCTTATCCTATTATTTTTTCCGTTACATGGTTTTATAGGTCACCCCAATCTAATATAACTTCCCAGATTATCCTGGGCAATTTTAAAAGAATCTCAAGAATCAAAAGGCTTGTAATGGATTTGATGTTCATGTAATTGTGCTTAATTCCATGTTTTTTATTTATATACCTAATTAATCAATGTAATTAGGCCTTATAAAATCATGTGTTTTTATAAAGTGAATCATTATGTAACAAATCATGAATTAATGTGTACACAAAGAAGGATTGTTGTATGAGGTGTCATCTTAATATTCTATGTATATTACATAAAACCCATCTCAATGACTATTTCATGATTCCTCACATCAATATATGACATGAAGAAAAATATTTCAACTGTATGATGTCTTTTTAAACTCATGTAATACTCAAAATGATGAAATCATATATATCCACTAGCTAAATGTTATGGAAAATGGGCTATCTGTGCACAAAATAAATTCCCCAGATAAAACTCACTTGGTTAAAAATACATTAATTCTAATAGATCCTCCACATTATCATCCCTCTTTTCCATGCAGATGAAATCTTTTATAACCAATTAAATAAATTCTTCCCAGGAAAACACTTTTAACAAATCAGGATTCTTTCTCTACCATGATCGAGGCACCTCCTAAAGAAATACCAATATTGAGGATTCTTGGAATTAATATGGTTTCAATGTTAATTAGAATGTAAGATCAGAAATTTAAAACCAATAATCCACATTAAGGATTTAAACTCCTCCAATGATGATAATGACACCCAATTATTGAAATATGGATATTACATTATCCAATATATCCTTCTGATTCTCAATAAAAACACCACAATAAATAATTATCAAAAATTAAATCAACCAAAACTATCATGACTTGTACCAGAGGGGACCTTTCTATGACTACCCCAAGATCACCTCTAATATTCTATGGGCTTTTGATGAGAACGGAGTAGGCATATCCCACAAATAGGATGCATTAGCCTAAAGTACCTATAAACATTTAGGCATCTCGATGACCAAAAAATTATAAAATATAAAATAACCTAAATAATGTATGAATTTATCTAATATTATAGGACCAATAATGTATGTAAAATAGAAATTAGGGAAAAATAAGAACAACCAAAACTGTAAAGTGTCTAGCCTACTCAAATAGTGACGACTAAGTCAAGAGTTAAATCTTAGTAAACACCTCAATCAGTAGAACTCTAGCTATGACCCACCAACACTATATCCTCTCTTGGAATCATAAAAATGGGCCATCATTTTTACATGACACAAGTTTTGTGAGAAAAGATCATGCATGGTTGAGTAAAAAAAATACTCAATATGACAACAAAAAAGAAATAAACACGAGGCACCATGTAATGTCAGCTCAATACAGGATACAATAATCAATGTCTGACAGAAAGAAAAAAGAAAACCTAAATATATTGAGGAAAGAGACCATGTTATAGGGAGGTCAAAACCAAATATCATCCACATTATTTTTCTCAAATAAATGATTATTCACAAAGAACTCACTCCATAATCAACACTGCCGTCAGAGACAATTGACAAAGTGGTCTGGGTCAATGGACCCCACCATGTAAGATCATTGGTCTAAGTGGATGATGATACACATACAAGGGACACACCTGGAACTACTAGAGGAAACCACAATCCCAATCTGGATCAACCCTCTATTTATGGGATCATTTATCAATGATTCCAGAAACCCAAATGATATTTTCTTGTATATGGGGGATGAATGACCTACGCCGGGAGGTCGTGATGATTCCAAATAAATAGAACTAGGGATGATAGAGGATGACACTCTTGTCTCATAGAGGGACACCACATATCAATCTAAGACACGACCTCTAGAGGCGATCACAGTCAAGATATTTTGATACGGTTTCACACTATACCATTAAGGGAATGGGCCAAGGGAATTCACTCAACCGATACTGGACCTAACTATGAAAACAACGTGCCTAAATAAGTCTTTATGGGACTAAACAACATGTCCCGATGAAAATAAGACATCTCCAGTTATCCCGTGTCCATCCCCTATAGAGGACCCTCACAGGAGAATTTAGACTCCATATACAAGACATATAGATATAGTACATGAAGTGTAGAGACACATGGTATCCTACCTGTTTCACTCAGCTATGTCTGTGAAATGAATCCATGTCTATATACTGGTCCGTATATGCCAATACGTGTTAGTGTAGGAGTATATGACATGTATGCTCCCATTCACTCCAACCATTGTATGTGTACTTATAATGTTGATTCCAAGTCAACTCGGGATGGTCACACACCATGTGATTTTTGTAACACTTCATGTGATCCGTAACTTCACCCAAACCCTAGCAATGCATCCATGAGGCCTCACACCCTCTGTAATATCAGATTACCCAAAATGTTTTTCATGATTTTATAGAATCCTAGGTTCTTCCTTTGCCTTCAATATGGTCCCTCCAAACATCAATCCATTGATATATTATCCATGAAATCAAATATCCAAGATTTTTGTTGCCTCACCATCATCGAATGATGCATCACGTTATTGGATCTTCTCAAAAAATGCATTGAAACCAATATTCGTTGTTACGTGCTGATTAATGCCAAAGAACATGAAATTGTGGAAAATTTTTCAACTAATTCACTACCATAACCAAAATCACACCTTCATCGCATCGTGTCAATTTTAGATATGTGATATTGGATAGTTATTCAATGAAACATATGTGTAATGATCAATTAATTGGGAATAGTTGAACCCCATGCCAAATAAAGAAACCCCATCATGAAATGTGGAATTTGGGACAAAAAAATAATAAATTTAGATTAATGAAACCTGATAAATGTTTTTAATCATTGTTTGTTTCCATTATAACAATAATTTAATTCATCCAAAATTTAATCAAATAATTTCCCTCGCTAAATCCTATAAATAATAAATCCCATCTCATAAGGTGATCTATCCACAAATAAATCCATTCATCAATTGATTTTAATTTCATTTATAATTTTTTATTGGGGACTAATCCTTATAAATAAATCCTATATCAATTTCGATTGATCATTGAGGATGAGTGATTGTGTTTCCATTATTTGTGTGGTCCACAGATTCCATTAGCACAATGATCTATGATATGGTCTTGATCTATCATCACTCACCTGAGATAATTCTGTATATATCTCTCCAACAATCCTCTATAGGATCCCTATTTATGAGGCTAACCCTATAATTATAAATTAAGGCTCTAATTAATGATCCACTAATCAATGCATCAAGTAAATGTATATAAAAGTAATTTTATAAAATAATTTTATTCGTTATAACCCATGTGACAACGTTTTCACAATAGGGATGTGTCAACTAATGATATGTCGCACCAAGGTTAAAACTATAATTATGAACTCAATGGTTCTCTTAGATTTCTAATTTGGTCAACTATTTATTTGTTATTTCAATTTTTCAGGAAAAATGTTTTCTCATTCTATTAAATATATTTAATATATTTCAAACATTTATTCTGGTCACATCAAGCCTTGTAATCGTATTCCATCTCAATGCTAGGTCATGAAAATGTTCCATATAATATTTAAAAATAATTCAAATAAAATCATATACATCTCATTATTCCCACCATATGGAATAACATCCTAAAAACCCAAAACAAGGGATACATAAATATATGTTGGTACTATGCACGAATCTGATCCTCCCACTCCCATATGCTCTCCTGTAGATTCTAATGTCGCACTGAACATGCAGTAATGGACTTGACTACCCACAAAGGATTAACTTCTTGTGGTCCTTGATTTCGAATAGGTACTTAAAAAATGTTTCCCCATCCTAATTGTCTATCTCACCATAGTAGATAACGTGTGATGGGTGATGCTTGTACCTCCTCAAATATGAAATGTGGAAGATATCGTGTCTTCCATCAAACTGCAGTGGTAGAGCTAAGTGATACTCCACCTAGGAAACTTAATGTAGTATCTGAAAAGGAAAAATTTTGCTCAGATATAATTTTATACCACGACCAATCTCCTTAATCCATGTTGAGGTGGGGAACTTAAGAACAAATGGTACCCTTCATAGAACTCTAGTGGTCTCTGTCAGCTGTAATCATAATAGTTATGATGGATTTGTGCAATCGTCATCTCCTCCTAGCTGATCCAATCATTTTATACTTTATCTCGCTCTAACTCTGGGCCCATCAGTTTTGACTCATCTAGATCATTTCAACATAGTGGTGACCTACATTTTACCGATAGAAATACATGAATGGTTCCATACCAATGGTGGAATGATATATATTTTTATACACAAACACCTCCATGATTAGGTGAACCTCCCCAAAAAATCCAAAATCCAACACACAGGATCACAACATCTCCTCCAAGACCTATATGGTCCACTCCATGTAGTCATCAGTTTGAGCGTTGGAACATTGGCCTCAAGCATAATTGTGTCAAAAAACCTACTACAATCTCTTCCACAATTGGGATATAATGTGATCATCATGATCAGAGATGGTTTTCAATGAAAATCCATGTAGTTCAACTATCTCATACATGTTGATGCATCCCAAACTCCATACTAAAATCTGCACTTGTATTGCTAAGAAATGTGCCGACATGGTGAGTTGGTCTATGATAACCTAGGATTCATCATGTCCCCTATAAGTATGTGGTAAAAAAATCATGAATTCTATAGATATCTCATCCCAATTCCATTCTGAAACCACAAATGGATCATAAAAACTGTTGGAACTTAATGCTCAGGCATAACCTATTAACTACTAAACTGTCAAGAGAAAAACTCTACAATTCATCCCATCATCCACAACCACCAAATATGACATTAGATGTCATGGTACATCATTATAATACTTAGATGTACTGCCAATAGGGGTATATGAAACTTCCTTGAAACCTCATCTTGCAAGTTCACTATTACCATTATGTGTCTTTTGAAATAAATAATGTGATCCCCACCATTATAAAATACATCACGAGAATGTCCTGTGGATATATGAGCATATAATGTCACTCAGTGGGTATCACCATTCCATTCATCCTTAACACATTGTATGAGTGGAGGGTTTAAAACCATATACTAGAGGTAATCTTATTGTTCCCAATCCAAAATGTATAACTGTAATGAGGAAAACTACTTTTTTTCCTTGTTCAAAAACTACAAACTAGATCTTATGCTAGGAGAAGCCCATATCATTTTCCCTTCCCCTGAGTATAGAAAATCTCAAGTAATAGTCATAGAGAAACTATATCATTTTCTTATGTCTGAAGATATGATCCCTATATGAAAATATGCACATTAGATTATTGTGGTCCTAGTATATGATAATTCTTACCCCCATCTTGTAGTGTCATCACATCTTTAATGTGAAAACTATAGATTCTACCAAAATAACATGGGTTTCATATTTTTGATCTTGTGGTCTCAACTCACATGAACTATAGAAAATAACTACTTTCCTATGAATTAGAATTCATACGTTTCTGATCCTAGATACATCATTGAACAATGTGTACTTGACAGCTACATTTGGTATGTAAAATATGGGAGCCCTCATCATACAATAAATTAACTCCTGAAATCACTGATTTAACTTTTCAATTAAGATGAAATGATTCACTTTCCTATTGAAGGATTAAATGGCTAATACCACTCTATATAAGTTGGGTAAAAATATATAATAGTAACCTACTGATGCATGTATACTCTTCACCTTAGTAATACTCTTGGATGGCTCCCAAGCAATCTCTCCCTCAACCATCATGAGATCCACTACCAATCCAGCATCTATGATGATATTTATATGAAAATAGACCTATAAAATACAAAACAAACTTCAAGAGATTCTCTAAATTTTAGTTATCTCATAGTGTGCCTAAGACCACACTCAATTGTCTCACATTATCCATATCCAGAATCAAATACACTAGGATTTCATCGATGAATACTTCTATAAACTAGTCTAAAAAGGGCTTAAATTTCCATTTCATCTATCCCGTAAACACTGAGGGGATGTTCTTTAGGTAAAATTAAATCACCAATTACTCATAGTGACCGTAAAAAAATAAAGGCCATATTTTTTATATCCTTGTCCCGTAATTTTAGCTGATGATAGCCAATTCTAAGGTCAATCTTCAAGAACCATCACGCCCCTTTCAACTGATCAAATAGTTCATCGATCCTTATTAGTGGATACTTTTTCTTCATGTTCAACATGTTCATGTGCATGTAATATACACATAACATCAAGTTTTGTAATTCCTTCTTATAAAACAAAATAGTGGTTTACCAAGGGGAAACACTGGGTTTCTCAAATCCCTTCGCCTATAAGTCCTCCAATTGAATCCCCTTCTCCTGAATCTCTACAAGATCCATCCGATATGCTAATGCAGATATCAGTTCCATGTCATGATTAATGTGAATATTGAAATATATATATAGGTGGGTAGGTAAACCTAGAATATCTTCAGAGATGATGTCCTCATACTGTACCCCCACTTCTAGAAAATAGAAACTCACAACATCCACTACACCATGGGTCATGCTATCCAACTGATGATTAATCAACTACACCCTCTTATTAATGAGTTTGTCCTACATTGAATGAGTTTCCTTTTTCCATGAAAATAAAAATCTGGTCTAATCATTGTGAACACATTACATCCTCCACCAAAAATATTCAATCTAAGCATGAACTGTGGATAACTAGTTTATACCAGGAATGAAATCATATTTCATTGACTCTGCTACCAAGAGGTTCCAACCAAATCTCTCACCTCTAAGAGTAAGGTCACAATGTTGGAATAATTTCATGATCACTAAGTACTCTCTGTTATGGGTCTCTAAGAATATGGATTGATTCAATGATTTTACTGGAATATCTATGTCTCAAACTAGATAAGTGAAAAGAAAGGAATGACTAGAACCAGTGTCTATCAATACTGCAACAGCTATAGAAAATAAATATACCATACCTCGAATGATCCCTAGAGTCTTGGCGTCATCACCCTCTATAGCCTAGAGCTAGCCTCATCCCTATACACCAACTCCTTAATCCTAGTGAAAACTACCTGTGGGTGGTGGTGGTAATTGGTCAAATATCAGACCACCTCATGCTGCCATACTAGCCCCCTGCCATTTCTACCACCATAAGGACCACTGTTCTCCAACCACTATCTGTGTCTTGATTTCACTTTACTCATCTCTTGATTAGTTGTAAAAATAGTCTGGAAATATCTTTCCAGATGTCCCAAACCATCATAGTAGAAACACTTCCTTGTTCATGATTGATTCAAACTGCCCTGGGATCCCTGCACCGCTGACTGTGAGTCATGGGATCACCTATGGAATCATTTAACCCACTTGAATCCCTATGACTTCCATAGCCTACCTTCTTATGAGGTTTTAGCTATTGGGTTCCCAATACTAGATCCCACTAGTGTAGTCTTCTCTACCAAAAAATCACCCACTAACATGGCTCTCTCAAACAGACCAGCATAGGTGGGTCTTCTAAGTGATACCACTAACGTCCTAATGTCCTGGTGAAATCTATTCTAAAATGTCAGAGGCATGAAGTAATGGTATTGTCACATATCCAATAAAAAACTAGATAGATCATTGAACTTAATAGAATATTTTCCCATGATCATATTGCACTACTACATATGAAGAATCTCTTGTACACGTACCAATCAGAACGTGGCTAGATAGAACTCCTCTCTAAAGAGATGCTTGATGTCTATCTAGGATAGAGATTTATCATAGTTTGACTAAGTAAAAAAGATCCTCTTTCTTCAAGAAGAGCCCTAACAAATTATTTCTAAAAGGAATTCTATATGGTCTGTAGGATTCCATACTTGGGAAAAAATTTGAGTGAGTGCCTCTACCCAATTCCTAACAACAGGGGTTTCATGATCGCACTGTAACCTAAGAGGTTACAGGCTTTGAAACATGTGTTACTCACTCAAAATGCATGCACCCTTGGCTGGTAGTACACATGTTAGCTCCTTCTCAATGGGTGTTGATATAGATGGTTAATTAACATGAGGTTTTATCTCTAGTACAAGTCCATGTAGTAATGCCACATCACTAGGATGATCATCCTGATGGTCTATTGAAGGATTTCTAGCTGGATGTCTATGTGGAGGTATCCTGAAATAAAAAAATATATATCCTGGTCAAGTTAGTATGTTTAGGGAGATGAATAAATAAGAACATAGAAAACAAAAACATTACTATATGATGCATCTACCAGTGTTTCCCTTGCAACCAGTTTTCTAATGTACCGAGTTTAGAAGGATGTTATCAGAGTCCTCGTGTATGGATACATTAGCCACCACACCAACATTAGGTTCCCTATCTATAAATTTAAAATCAAAACACATAACATTGCCTCCCCATAGAAATATAATAGACCCTGGCCTTAAAGTAAAGTATTACTTCACTCTGATACACTTGTATCACAACCCGCCCCAAAGGGGCCCGTGGTGCGACCACCCCAAGCCTGTCTCCAATATGCTAGGGGCTATTGAATAGTTTTGAGTAGGAATATCCTATAATTGGGAGTCATTATAATAAACTACATGTAGATAAGAACCCATCTCGAAGACCACACAATGCTGAAATGTAAAAAAACTCAAATAATGAATGCATACATCTATGATTCCTTAATAGAGAATAATAATAAAGTACATAAAATAAACAAATAACCAAAAAACTGAAAAAATGTAAAGATTAAAACCTTTTCCCTCGGTGAGGACTAAGAAAAAATTATTCTCTTAATAAACACCTTATTATTTCAAGCTCTATATATTCTCCCCAACTAGTCATCCTCCGAGGACAATGTCCAAAGGGGACATCGTCTGCATAAGATTAGACATGTGCGGGGAAATCTTGTAAAGGTGTCAGTATTACAATACTTAATATAATATCGTGGAATAATATAAAATTTAGAACCAATTATAGTAAGATCAATAAAAACATAAAAACAATTATGTATGATAAAAAAAAATAAAACTCTGATATGCTCGTGAAAGAGACCACATTATAAGGCAGCCATACCCACTAATCAACCAAAGGATTAAGCTCAAATCAACCCTCATTCCAGGAGAACTCGCTCTATAAGAAATTATACACTCATTGAAACTCTATGAATTGGTCTAAGACATCAGACCCCACCAAAGTAAGCTCACTAGTCTACAACGATCATGATACACAGATTGTGGTATTTCCTATAACCGTTGGGGGACACTGCGAACCATATCTGGATCAACCCGCTACATAAGGGATCATATGTATAAGTTTTCATAATCCCTAACAATATATCATCCTAGGTTAAAGATAAATTCTCGACCTAGGGAGGGCATGCTTATTCCACAAACTCGAACTAGGGATGATAGAGGATCAAACTTCAGTCTCATAGAGGAACACCACAATTCTATATGAGAATCTTCTACTAGAGTGGAACACATTATAAATATTTTCATATAAATTTTCACTATTCCCTAAAGGGAAAGGAGCAAGGAAATGAACTCATCATATACCAGTCCAATATAACAAAATGAAAAGATTCATCCTCTATTTAAAGGACTACATTAAGTGTCTAAAGGGGAATACAATGTGTCCATATGTCCCAAGTCTTTCCCATGTGGAAGATCCTTAGACAAAATTTAGTCTCCATATACAAATCCTATAGAATTTGTACACTTTGTGTAAAGACACATGTTATCTAGCTCATGTAACCTTGCCATGTTCGTGTACCAAATCATTTTTTTCTGTACCGGTCTTTGTATTCCATGTTGTGTCTATGTGCGAGTACATGGCGTGTTTGGGCTAATATACTCAAAACCATGTCCATTTACTTCTGATGTACAAGTTGAGTCAACAATTTTGGGTAATCTGCTATGTGATCCTTAAATTAGTCAAAAACCTATCACTAAATCCATAGGGCCCCACTTGTCATGTATTCTTAGATTACACACCATGTTTTGTAGGATTTCTTAAAATCCTAGATTCGTCCTCTTTGTTAAATTTGGTGCATCTAAAAATCGATCTAGTGATTATTTTTCCATGGAATCGAAGATACACACTCTTAAAAGCCTTAAAATCATTAAGCAATTCGTACCTTCATCATATATTAACTCAAAATGTATTGAAATCAAAGTTTCTTATTCAATACTGGAGAATGTAGAAAAAAATTAAATTGTGGATCATCCATCATCCAATTCACTTCTGCAGCCATCGTTGCACTTCCATCACATCATTCAGATTCCCAGTTTGTGATATCATATCATTACTCTATGAAACAAGTGTGAAATGATCAACTTAATAAGAATATTAGAACCTCGAGACAAATGAAGAACACTCGAGGTGATATGAGGAATTAGGGGAGAATAGAACAATCCATTAAATGGAACAAACCTCGATCAATATTCATCTCAATATTGGATCATTTCTATTAGAATAAAAATATAATCCATCAATAATTTAATCAATTAATATCTCCCATTAAATCCCCAAAAAACAAAATCCCATCTCACAAGGTGATCGATTCAAAAATCAGTCTGTTCGTCAATTTATTTACGTTCAACAGAAAATTTTAAAATGAGGAAGAATCGATATAAAGCAAACATCATACCACAATTTGGATCAATCATAAATGAATAAATATTATGTTTCGATAATTGAAGATATCATTATATTGTTTTAGTGCAATGATCTACTACCTGATATTGATTTGTCATTTTCACCTTAGATAATTATCCAGAGCTCAATCCAATGATCCTCTAGAGGTTCTATGGGTATGAGGTTGAAAAATGAATTCTAACATAAGGATCTATTTAAATATCCACGAATCATTGAGTTACAAAAATTTATAAAAATAATTTTATTAAATAACATTATTTGTTTTAACACAGAGAAATACTTTTTCACAAATGGCACACATCCACTAATATTGAGTCTCGTCTAGGGTAAAACCTTCATTCTAAACACAATGGTTACCTTGAATTTCTTCTTTGAGAACCTATTTAGATGTTATTAAATTTTTTTAAGAAAACAATATTCCCATCATATTTAATATATTTAATATATTTCAAACATTTATTTTGGGAACATCGGACCATGAAATCACACGTCATCTTATCGCCTAGTCTCAAAATTAATCCATATAATACTTAAAAATTATATCCAGAAAATTATAGACATTAGATAAAACATGAAATAAATAATGCTATTCTAAAAAAATCACACACCAATATTTGAGAAATCATATACTCCTCACATAATTTATATATACTCTGACCCCCATTACCTCCAAAAAAGTTTCCTTAATAGAAAAGTATCATTATATTTCCTAAAAAACCATTCCATCCCTTATTATCACACCAATTCATCACTTCGACTTCATTATCCATATTATGCTTGAAAAATAATATCCCTCCCATGCCATTGTCTATCCAACTACTGAATAATAACATAACCCCCTCCTAGAACCAAAAAAATCATATCCAATAAAAAATGGAAAAAAATCCAAATCTAAGGATCTAATTCAACAATATCTATGAATAAAACAAAAATATTTGTTTTTTAAATTGAATCACCTAAATCATGTAAAAAAGGATCATAACTGAAAACATTCATTATAACCTAAAATTTTATCCCTAAAACCAAGACATATAAAACATTTAAAATTGACCAAATGAATTCCCCCAATATTCATTTTTCCTAAAAAACATTAAATAAAAAATATATAATAATTATTTAAAACTAGTAGTTAACCAAAACCTATTTTAAACCACCCAACCCATTATTTATGAACAAAACAAAAATCAAAATACCATTCATAAAAATGAAGTATTACATTTATAAAAAAAATAAAATTACAAAAAATTAACTATAACGTACTGATAATTTATAATATGTTTATATTTAATTAAATTTGGTTTTACTAATACTTTTCATTTCATGCAACAATGAGTTTAAACAAACTGAGACATAATATAAAAATATTATTATTCATTTGTGACTCATATAAAATATAAATTAAATTTATGTGTAGGAATAATATTAATATATTTAGGAAATATATAAAATTTTAATTCCCAATTTAAATTCATTTATAAATTCTTAATAAATATTCACTCAACCTTAATTTATATATTTTATATAACAAAAAATATATTTCCTTCAAAAATATTATTGATTATTTATGAAAATATTATAATTAATTATTGCAACATTATGAAATTTCTTTTATAAAAATTGATAAATTTTAAAGATAATCATATTGATATTAACATAATGTGACATTTTGGGACTTTTTTTTGAAAATATTTATTTTCCAGTGAATAGTAAAAAATATCGATTTTTTTGTTAAACTATCACTTATCATTAATAAATTAAGTAATTTAAAAGTAATGTTATTAATTAATTTTATTTAATAGTAACTTGTTTTTTAATATTTATCCCAATTTACTAAATTTAAATAATTTTTATATTTCATTTGAGCATATGTTTTTTTTATTTTAAATCACTCTTTTCCAAAAATTGTCAAAAATTACATTAGGTTTCTCTATTTTAATTAATTTAAATAACCTAAAAAAGATAAATTATTTCAAATTAATTTATAGATAATATATCTATGAATATTAATTTTCATTTATTTTTTTATTAGTAAATTTCATTAAGTTATTACAGGATAATATTATTCTTGATAAATGCATTTCTTGAAAACCTATTTTTTCAACACATCTCTGAGTTTATTTTTATATAAAATTAGAAATAATTTATGAATATAATTTGATAATATTGATTAAATATATTTATTCAAATATATTAAAATTATATAATTTGTCTAAAATAATATTTTTTCATAATGAATAGTAAAAATTATAACAAAAATATAGTTATCATGGAAAAATATTAAAAGGGTAAACGTGAGTACCCTTATATGTTTAAGGAAAAAATTATTTAAAAAATGTTTATTTTGAATGTTAGAGGTGTTTATAGGACGTAAATATTTTAAAATCCCATAATGTCAGATTTTTGAGGTACTTGGATTTCGAGTTACTCCACATTAGAGAATAATTTTTGGGTATTTACAATAATTCCACTCCTCTTCCTTTATAAAAGGTCACATACAATCCTCTACATTACACGCATTAAAAAACCATTAATTCTAAAAATAACTTCAAAAATAACTTCCTTAAACCCCTCCCTTCATAATAAAATCAATATTTTTTTTTTCAGAAACCTAGTATAAGAAGGAATTAGAAATAATTTGAAATATGTGGTGTGAAAAAGTGTTTATTGTCTTCATTAAAATAATTATTGTTTTCTTTTTATTTTAAACCCTAATTTATGTACTAAAACATAAAATATAATTACACCAGTATCTCAAAAATAATTATATTATACTATGTTTATGTAATAATAATTATACATCTTTTCTTACATCAATAGGGATATAAATCTATTGTTCGAGTGTGTGGTAGACTACTGCCTCATGAACTGATTTTATTCATTTTACATTATCACCCATTATAGTTATTCATAATTATGGATTTAATATATATATGATATTGAAGGCATATAAATAATTATTGAAAATTAATATATCAAATAAATTCATACCTTACCAACCACTGATGAACGACAACATTGTTCATGTGTACATCAAACTACATATTCATTAAAGCAATGAGATTAAATTTTTACCACATCCCATGGAATGTATATGTGAGTGTATTTAATGAATTAATATTATATTTATTATATTATGACAAATTTTTAATGATAAAATAACACTTAGCTTCTTTCCACCATGATCATTGAAAAATGGAAACATTACCCTAGCGTATGCATGGCATACCCAATTTATGACTGTAACATAGTTAATTTTACATAAATACAATTCACAATTATTTTTACAAGTATAATTGAAATATAAAAAATAATTATTTAAAGCATTTTATTCAAATGAGGTACATATTATATTTTCTTAAAAAATTAGAAAGGAATATTTTTTTACCTAATATGGTTTACACTGAATTAACAGAGATTATTTATTTTGTATACTATTTTATAACTATATATTGAAATTTTCGAATAAATGAATTCCAAAAAGAAATTAAGAATTCTATTTTTATAAAAACTGATTTTCAATGTGGTAAGGTAATTGACCTCATGATTTTTTTTTATTTTAAAAATTATAACTATTAATAAACTATAAAAACCTTTAATGTTATAGAACGGAAATAAAATATGAAAAAATTTATATTACATATATTCCTTTCTCACAATACCTTCATTTTAAGGGTTAATATATGAATTATGATAATTTATCAAAATCATTCATTATGAAATGTACAATGGTTATGACACCAAAAAAAATTATATAAACCATTTTCATTCCCTGGGAAATTATTATGTTTATTCCTTATGACTGATTTCCTTTAATGGAATACATATCAATGTACATAAAATTAGTTTTATTGGTGGGAATATAATTATATATCCCTACAATGAAGTTAATAATGTTTTGGTATAATGTGACATAATATATGATATTAGAGTATGAAAATAATCCACTATGGGACATTGTACACCATGTGACATTGTCTCTAAATTTTTAATCGACTGATGTCTTTGTTATGTATTATATTTCTACCACATTTCCTATGATTCCATAATATTATGTTACCATATTCATGAAATTTTGATTCCTTGAGATTACTAATGGGTATCTATTTTATGATATCAAGTTATACCTTTGGTTAACATGTTATGCTTCCTTATCATGTTTATTTATATACTATGTTTTTTAGATCGCTCATTCTTTATAGGTATTCAAAAAGTTATAAAATGTGATTTTTTTATTATGAATGTATTTTGAATTTAATAATAATGAAAAAAATAAATATTTTTATTTTACCATCACATTGTTATTTAATGAACATATTATTCCAAATACACTAGGCTTCATGATCATTTCATTGTAATTAATTTATATTTATGTTGAAAATCATATAATGATATGTGTAAAGAAAATGAATTTATATAGTTGGAATCATTGGGATGTTTTATTTAACCATTGTAAAATATGATGAAATAAAATAAGTAAGAACACATGGTATAATTCTAAAGATACGTATAATTATAGAAAATTGTTATGGAATCTTAGAGAAGTATAGACCAAGTGGTTTTAGACAAATTTAATCCTTGTCAAGATAATACAAGTGGATGTTGTTCGATAACTGATGTTCCATGGGGTAATAACTCTAAAAAATTAAATGTTAGAATTGAATTAAGAATTAAATTGTATAATATAATTGGCCTGACTGTACACCTATTTTGAAACTTTAGAGTGATATGTTTTGTAAATACAAAAACTCTATACAGATTATTATGAACTACATTGAAAAAAATTTAGGATATGAAATCATGTAGGAATAATTATTAAAGAAAACATGGATTGAGATAGAGAGGAATATATATCAAGATATACTTATCATTTATAAGTAATTATTTATATGTTTATATTTTTATCATTTATTAATGACAAAGTAAATTCATTATTTTTTATTTATTTATTTTATTTTATGCTGGGAAATATGATGAATCATTACAATAACCAATGGGATGGGAAACTCAATTCTTTCATTAATGATACTCTTAACCTATGGGGAATGAAATTTCTAATTCGTGTGAATATTCCAAATGATCATTATTTATTCTTGATTAAAAAATGAAACATAGTTGAATTTATTAACACACCAATGAATAACTGGATGATGTATCATAGAAGATCAAATACTAAATATAGAAAAATAGAACATTTAATTTCCTAAATAACCAAAATATGGGAAGATCCACTAAGGAAAATGCAGTATAGTAATTGAATAATTTTTTATTTCTGGAAATGAAAGAAAAATGCAGAAAATCCAGATGAAAAAGTGATGTGTCTATTTGACCCGATATACCCTAACAATGTTAACCTTATGTTGCTATTAATTGTTTAATAACCTAAATGTGGGGAACTTGTTCATTATCTGGGTCAATTACCTAATCCAAATATTAATTATTAAGGGAATATTTCAGGAAAATCATTTAATTATAATGATTGATGTTTTTAGCTGTTGAAACACTGGAATCCTATTATTATAGAATTTTTATCAACGGAATTTTTGTTATAATAATCATGAAACACATTAGTTTTATTCAAGATGGAATTTATTAATTTTTTTCAAAAATATATTGAAGGTTACTAATTGAAAATAATTTGATTTAATGGTATAGTAGAGTTCTATGAAAATAAATTGATTGAGGAAAAGATAATATTAGATAAGTGGATGCTGTTGAGGTAATTATAGTCAATTAAAATTAATTTTTTTTGTGAAAAATTATTATTTGGATAAAATAATTATAGTTTATAAAATAATTATTTGATAACTAATGTTATTTTTGAACGATAATCATCATATTATTCAATATGTTATAGGATCAAGGTGAATTATAAATATTATTATCACATAAAATTTACCATATTTTTATAAAAAGAACAACCCATTAGTGGAGTTCACCCCCATTCCATATCGAAAGGTCAAGGGTATTTAACACACAATAGTATGATATAATGGAGGAGATCCTACAACATTCATAAATGATATTATGGTTAGTATGAATTTTTTTCACATTAATTTTTACTATATAAATATTAAATTGAATTTTGGAAGCATATTAAAGGACTAAATAATTATAAATATTCATGATTTTTAGATGATTACTAATATTGGTGAATTGTTTATTGGATTGAGATATATATAACCCTTAGTTTTAATGTAAATGATTATTTTTGAAGTACAATTTTCTATTTTTTTATGATTTAACCTAAATGTTATCATATAAACATTATGGTTAAAACATACTGTTATATTGAGTTTATTAAAGTCACTTGGGATGTATGGTTACTTATTTATGGAATGATCTTTGTAAAACCATTGAATTTGTTATTGAATATTGGAGATTAAAATAATCTTATTCAATATGGGTAATATATTTCGTTATGCTAACCATTTTGGTTTTAATAAAGGTTGGAAGAATATATTGTTACTATTTTATGAGTCTTAGGATATGTAAAAACATAAATTTAGAGCATTAAGAATAAAATAATTCATTATCAATATTCATTACATTGTGTAAGAGGATAAGTGAAAATTATTCAAGGCATAATAAAAAGGTGAAATTTAATTTATGAAATAAAAATACATCAATTAAGTATATTTTCTAGTTTTATATATCTTAATCTGAGAAAAATCCTTCTACTCTATAAAAAGGTTCTGGAAACAACAATTATATATTATTAACATGAAATCTAATGAATCAGTTATCTTAAATTTTTCAAATACGAATGGTTTTTTGGTTGTTATCTTTTCTTTTTTCTTTCACTTTCTTTAGATCAATGGTCTCCATCACTCTCCATAATAATTTAATCTTTTCTTCCATGCAGAAATTTTCACCTCCAAAAAATGTTATTCTATGTGGAATCATAGTTATAGGATGAAATTCATAGTTACCTTTCCCTCCTTTTAACAGGATTTTTTATTAACCACATTTATAAAGTGGGTTTCCCCTAATGAAATTTTCAAATATCTAAACATTGATAACAGTGCCAATGCTGATATTTTGACAATGAAATTTATTTAAGGTGGTGTAATATAACAACTATATAATTTAAAATATATTTTATATTTAAATAAATTTGATTTCTACAATATCATGTGTTACAAACAACATTGATTATAAACGAACCACATCATAAGATTAAAATATTATTATATACACATGAAAGATATTACAAAGCAGTTTAATTGAAATGTATGAATATTATTTACTAATTTATGAAATATAAATTAATAGGTCATAATATATATTTATTCTTTACCAATTTTTAATAAATAATAACTCAACTTTCAGAAATATATTTTGATTTAAAAATATATATGTTTGTTTAAATTTTTTTTATTTATTTCATCAGAAAATATTATAATAAATATTTTTGAAAAAATTTAAATGTTATTATATAAAATAAAAAATATTCATGAAATTAAGACATCGATATTATCTTTGGTTGGAATTTTTTTCTTTTAAAAAATATTGACTTTTCAATGATTGGTGAAAGGTAATAATATTTCTATAAAACTGTAATTAATTTTTAATAAAATATATAATTAAAAAAGTATATTTATTATTCAATATATCTTATAATTGATATAATAATTATTTAGTTAAATTCAATCAAATTAATTACAATTAAATAATCATTATATTATATTTTAATATATGTTTATTTTTTGTCACATGAAATTGTTTTGTCTAAAATCTATTCCAAACTGCATAATATTTCTCCACATTGAATATTTAAAATAACCATCAATAAATTATGATTAAAATAACATATATATTATATAAATATTAATATAAATTTACATATATTTAATTATAATAACTCGTCTTAGAGTTATTATAATATCATATTATAGTTGAAAAATGCTTTTCATAAAAAATAGTTTATTCAACTTGACTGTGGGATTAATTTTAAATTACATTCTATTAGTTGTGTATTTCAATATTAAAAAATGGACTAAATGTTTTGAATCAGAATTATTTATTTAATAATTATTTAAACAATATACTTTTTTCACAATTAATATAAAAATAAGTAAAATCGTTAGTACGGTAGTAAAAGTAAATGGGTAAATAGAGTAACATTAGTGGTAAAGAAGATAAAATGTCTATAACACATGATTATTTAATGTTATAAGTGTGTAAAAAAGTTTTTCTTCTCTAATCCTTTATTGGTAATCTTTTTGGGAACTTTTCTTGATATGGGCATCCCATTATTGGATAGTTTTGTTTATTTATGAGAATTCTACCCCTCACATATAAAAAGGAAACTCCTATTCTCTGCATTAAAAAAATAAAAACCAAATTGAATCATATAATACCAAACAATATAACTTCAATAATTCCCTCCCATAATCCTATAAGAATTAGTTTGATTAAAAAATACAATATAAGAAGGCTTTAGGTATAATCTTAAAGAGGAGGTCTGAAAAAGAGCTAATAGACTTCACTGTGATCCGGATTTTCTAATTTTTATTTTTATACATTCAATTAATTATTAAAAAATATATAATAACACCAATATATCAAATCTAATGATATTTTATTATATTTATATCAGGTTATTAATGCATTAATTTTTAGATCAAATGGTAAATTGAGCCTTTGTTATTGTGTATGGCGCACTACCACCTCATGAACAGATGTAATTCATTTTCCATCATCACCCACGTGCATGATAATAATGATTGACATAATGTTAATATAATATATTAACAATTTATCAATATTTATTTAAATGTATTATATCATACAATTACATAACATATAATCCACTAAAAATTGATAACATCATTCATGTGGACACCATATTACCACCTCAAGAAGTAAATTGAATCATTTGTTTATTAACACATCACATAGATAGTATATGTAAGTTAATTTAAAGAAAAAATATTATATTTTTGAAATTATGATAATTATTTAAAGAAAATATATCATTGTTCTTCTATCATTCATGATCATTGAAAATGGAAATTTTTCACATGTGTACATAAGGCCTACAATCTCTATGATTTTAATGTACCACATTTTTCATAAGAATAATTCATGTATTTGTGTAAATTAATAATTTATGAATAAAAATGATACTTATGTAATTATTATTACTATTAATATGATTTAACAATGACCCCTTGGTCCATGGTTAATACCCTAATTCAATTTTGAAATTATGAAATCAGCATCATCAAAACACCCGATGTAGAGATAATAAATAAAGAAATAATTACAAACATAAATTGTATATCTATAATGTATTAACATTCAAAAATTTACTTAAAAAAATAATTGTTATAAATTTATTATAAATGCAGAAACATACGAACATGACAAGCCTGGACTCGATGTAATGGCTTCTTTCTGAAGACATCCTTCATTGAGACACATGTTCTCTCATACTACCGATTTATTTAATGTAGTGTATATAAGACCACATTACATCTTATATCATTAAAACATCACAATTAAATTAAATTTATGTTTCAATTCACTTACTTTACTCACTAGGGTTATGATTGAAAAGTTACCAAAGCATCAAGGGTTTATCTTCAATCCTATTTTAATCAGGATTGTTTATTTTGAAATTATTATTAATGGAAATTATATAAAAAATCACTAATAAAATTAAAAATATTCTCCTATAATTAATTATTAAATTTTTATTTAATTGTACAATTTTATTCACTTATTTACATCAAAAGATGGATTTTTTTGTTCAATAAAATCTTACTTCATTATACTATTCAGTCAAAAATATTTTTTCCTTCCTAATATATGTTTTCTAAAAACTAATTAAATAATATTTATAATTTTATCCAAAGATTTAATAATGAAATTTTTGCCAAATTTTCGAAAATTATTTTTAAAAAAATTAATATTCCTGTAGTTTTTCAAATGAGGACCTTTTTCAATTTTAATAAAAAAAATTGAATGAATTTTTTTAAAACTTATTTGGAATAAAAAATACTAGTCATAATTTTACTTACAGAATAATATATATTTTTCCAATAATATTTTCATTGAAAATAATTCCAAAAATATATTGTGGATATTAAAACTGTATTTTCAAACTAGAATGATTATTATCTTCATAAATATATTTTTTATCTTTATAAAAGTGTTTCTATTGATTAATAAGAATAACCCTTAATTTTATTGTCTTTTTTATAAAATCCATAAATATGTATCTTACATATATAAATTACTCACACTACTTTTCTTTTATGTCGTAATATACTCCTTATTTTAATTTCTAAAATTACTTTACTATTAAAATTCCATTGATTATGAAATGATCTAATAATATGTAACACATTCTATTTCTATGGGAAATTGTTTTTTCCGTTCTGATTGATTTCCTTATGTGGAAAAAATTTGAATGTATTTGAAATGAATGTTATGGGTGGGTCTTTAATTATATATGCCTCCAATGAATTGTGTACCATTTTATTCTCATTAGATTTAATATACTTGATTTCATATTGAATGTAATCCATTATGGGACTATGTAAACCATGTGATGTTGTCTCAGCTACTAGTATTGAATAATGCATATTTCATGGATTTTGTTATTTCCAAATTTCCTTTGATTCCACAATCTTATGATGCCACATTCCTAGGAATTTGCATCCACAGGATTAACCAAATTACTTATCTTTTATGATATCATGTTACACCATTTAATCACATTTTAGGTTTCTATTATGTGTTTATATCATTACTAGGCATTTTATATCATTATTTTTATCTTTGTATTACCTATGTTATCCTATGAAGTATTAGGATATTTAATGTATTTAAAAGCTTCTTTTGGTGAATAACATTATATATATATATATTAGCTTCTTGTTGATGTAATATAAACCTAGTATTATAAATTCATTATGCCTCGAAATATTTTTGTGGTAATTGTTTGATGTTTATGTGAAAAATTATATAATGGGATGTGTATAATGATTGGGTCACTATAAGAACATCATTGTTTATGATTGTTATTTAAAAATATATATATGGCTCATTACATCCTATTTCATATCATGGGATGATCAATCTAATTATTTATGATGAAACCTAAAAAATAATTCTCCCGGAATTCCTAAATTCTAATTAATTGGACTCAATTACTCAATAAATTATAAAATTTAACAATTTATTTAATGTTATTCCATATTTTCATAACAAAATTAAAATGATTTATGTTACAAAATCTACGAACACTATAAAAATTTAGATATAAAATATTGGATGATTAATATATTGTACTACACAGGACACCATTACTAATAGAACAATTAAAAAATGGATACAATATTATAGAAAACCTGTCATTAAAATTATTTTTTATATCTATTTTAATAGTCTATTAGCTTAATAAAATATCAAAAATTTCCAAGGATTCACAAATTAAGACAATATTTTGTTTTAAAAAATATGAATTTTTTATTATGTTTTTCAAGGATTAAATTTATCCCTTACATGAAGTCAAATTCGTTTATTATTGAAGATTAAAATTAATGACATATATTAATTTTTTTATAAAATTCCAAAAAATAAGGTCACAATCATATCATCATTTATATTTTAAAATTTAAAAAATTAATTTATATAGAATTAACTCATAATATAGGGACACAAAAAATCAGAAACACCACAATATAAGAGAAGACATAGACATCATAATTAAAATATCTCCCCATAAATATCCTTACAAACATAACATTGTAAAATATTTTTAAATTAAAACCCAATCCAAAAATAATAAATTTTATTTAAGAAAATTTATATAAATTATCTCCTATTATCCTGAATCTAAAAAATTCTATGACCAGAATAAATAAAATATCATGCATTTTCCACTTGTATATCACCTAAATGTAGTCATTATTATCTCACAGAGAGTTATTAGTATCATTATGTAATGATCATTAGATGATAGGGGAAAATCACATAGGTGCTATTTGGTCAACCTTTTTAATCACATGCTAATTTCTACTAATTGTATTTCACTATAAAACCCATGTCACCACCAAATGATCCTAACCCCAATATATTATCCTCACTATGATCCTTATAATTAATGAAACCTTTCATGTACTAACCCCATCTGGAAAATCTCATAGGCCTAAATTGATGATGAATGTGACCTTCAAATCCTACCATTAAAAGGACAAGTATTGGAAACAAGAACTGAGGGTGTAAAATAATGATATTGGAGATGTTGTCGTCACAATCCCTAGAAAATATAAATAAAATATTCAAGGAAATAAAAATTTAAAAAATGAAATCCAATATCCCATAATACAAGAAATTTTCTAGAGAAACAAATCTATGAAAATAAAATGATTAAAATAAACTCTTTTGTAAATTACTCTGATAGAAGTATTGGGTGTCGATATTATTTTTTCTAGCCCTGTCACTAAATTCCACATGGAAACCTAAAATATATTTATCTTTATAGGGATTATCATACAAGTATACTACGTAGTATCATGCTAAAGATTTATGTTTTAATTGTGGAAGAAGAAAATTAACCCATCAGTGAAATTACAGTGTAACCCATACACACCTATGTTACCTCAACAATGACGAAACCTCCTCATGGACCCCTCATCAAATATTGCATTAATGTATAATATCATATTAATAAAATAATATATCAAGAGGGTACCTCAAAACCACTACCCCTATGTTTTGTCTCATTTATTCACAAATAAATTTTCATGGTGATACTATTCATTTTTGTATCCACATAAACACATATCTTCAATCTATATACCACGTCATATCTTTGGTCACATCATTAGCATATCAACATACCGAAAACCACATCTTACTGCATAAAAAACCACATCCCATAACTAAAATATACATTATCATTATAGTATTGAATCAATAATATGATGGAAATCACCCATATGCACTATTTATACCATGAATAACCCATACATAGGTCATATCCTCTATCACAACATCAGAAAAAACAAATCAGAACACCTGCATTTTCAAATCATTTTTACTGTATGCTCTATCCATAATAAATCATGAAATTTAACTTCATAGAATCACATCCTTTAGGTGTATAGAAGGTATATTGGTGAATTTAGAGTATTCATCCATACATTACAACACCAAATCTATTGTTGGGTAACTCACCTAAAAAGAAAACATTTGGGTTTCTGTTAGGTTATTAGACTATGCTAGCTAGTGTAATTAACCATTAAAAAGTATAATATATAGAGCCACACACAATACAAAATAATTATATATAACATGAAATAACTAAAATGAACTATATACAATACCACATAATCACCATTACTGAATATAATCCTTTTATATCTATAAAAACCCAACCACATCATTCATAAATAAAATGCAATAAAATCAGGCACAATTTTATTTTTAAAATATAAATTTTCAATTTTCAGATTACTAATTTACAATCCCTATTATATTCATTATTAAAATAAAAAATCAAAATCAAATTTTAAACCATTAATTACTTATCACCCATGCTTTTAATATCTATTACCTATTAATTTTAATCATTAATAGTTCATATATACCAATAAATTATAAAATTATATATCATTTACCATTTTTATTTTCATTATTGTGATCCATATTCTATATGTACTTGAATCAAAAACATAAAACCAAAAAAAAAATTACGACAACAACTACTACATAACTATTTTTCCAAAAAACCCATTCATTCAACTATTTCCATCTTCCAAACAACCTATCATCCACTACTGCAACAATAATATAAACTCACATGATGATCATGGAAAACTAGCCACAACCCCCATTCTATAACTCATTCCAACAACCAAGAAATATCCAATACTATCCACAACCAATTACACAACAATCAAACAAAATGTATCAACCCACCAATAGCAATCCACTTCAAAATTAATAGTAGATCACAACAAGAAATTAGTTTTAATCGTTATTTCATGTAAATTTATTATGGTGATAAAAAACATCACCTAAAAAATATGTATATTTTTAAAATCATATAAAATTACATTATTTTAATTCCTTACATTTTCGGACTATTATTACATCACTTTAATAACAATAACAATAAATATATCATAAAAATAACCAAAAATATCAAAAAGAAATTCAAATTTCCTTCTTTCAGAAACAATATCAAATAACAATATAAAGAACATTTAAATCACCCATCACCTTACATTTCCTTTTCTCCATTTAATTATAATCATTAGGTAAGTAAATACTTTCCCATCAATTAAAACATAAGATGATAGTTATAAAATAGCACATAAATAAGTGAAGTAGATATATTGAATACACTACCCCAACCGAATCTACTAAAATCACTATATATGAATAAAGATATCGATATGATCAGAATACCAAAATCACTATAGCCCCCAAACCAAGAAAATGTTATCATCCATAATATGTGTTGTCCTATTCTGAGAAAAAATTTGTTGATCCACTCGAATAGACTCTCAAAGGATAAAGACAAAGAGAAAACTAAAAATAATAGAATATATAATCATATTGTATTATGAAGATGTGGATCTCTTAAAATAATGAATCAAAATAAATCTAAAAAAGCTAAAACTATTACCTAGGAAAACCAATATTCTCATAGGGTTTAGTAGATGTAAAGAAAATTATAATGGATTTGTGATATTTCCTGAATTTATACTAAATTATACATTTAAATGAATCATTGAGTTATAATTCATGATCAGATTATGAAATGTTTAAATAAAAATAATATCCAAAAATAATCTTGGTATATAACTTTTTTTACCATAATTTATAACTCAATCAAACCCCATAGATTTTATATGATAGTGTATTTCCATGATGTAACGTTGGTTCCCATTAAGTGTATATGATTCTTATAAAGACATAGTGAAGATATAAACCAATCCATTGAGAAATAACTGCTCCTCTAGTAATTATATATAATAATATATAATAATAATTCATCCACTAAAGGCAAAAAATAGGAAGAAATGTTACAACATCGTGATGGATGCTCATAGAAGATTTAAAAAACACTCAACACCCCTTTCTTGAAAAAATTGAATCCCTCCACACTATGAGGAATCATATATATGGGTATATCATAACCTAAAAACCTTTTGTAACATCCATCATTCTCAATCCAAATCCCCTCATATGTGATCAAGAGAGAAATAAATAAATGTTATAAACTATATATATATATAAATGTTTTTTCACTTATCTAAAATCTTCTTCTGAACCCATCATGTCATGACTCAAAAAATTACCTTCTACATAATTACTAAATAAAACATGATGGAACAACACAATAAACACTATACTCCACATAGCTTGATATAATGACAACATTGTGGATAAAACATTCATGGTGGTACTCATGAGACTAAAAAATAACTGATCTTCCCACCAAACCTACACCCCAAAATTGATGTGGTTATTCCACGCCACACCATTTACAATTAAACAATCATTTCTAACCCCATATCTCTTCCTCAATCCTTAAAATGAAACCAATAACACCAACAAACAAAAATTTATAGTCTAAAGAGGTCCATGTCATGTCATTATATATATACATAGACATCCCTAATCTAACTCCATGGGTTTCAACCTCTTTTATCCGATTTCAAAATATACTTAAAATTATTATTATTTCTTCTCTGTGTAAACATTTATTTTATACACCGTTTATATTATAATCAATATCATTGTTATTCCATTAAATTTCCTTAATTATCAATTATATTTTCCTTATTTATTACAACTTGTAAGATAAATGTCATTACATATAATTAATATTTTATTATATATAATTAATATTTTACTACACCCCATTAAATGTATTAAATGTCACAACATTGAACTAATTTGATCATGAAAATATAATGATTACTTTATTAAAAAATTATATTAAAAAATAATTAAGTGTTTAATTATTTCTAATCCTCAATTTTTATTTATTTCTATTTAAAAAAATGATTTTTTAAAATCCACAACAAAATTAATTATCATGTATCTTAATTTAACCGCAATTATTATATTAATTTAATTATTTTAATTTACCAGAAATACATAAAAATATCTTTAGAAAATTATAATAAATATAAAATTAATAATTTTTAAATTTTAACATCATAAATTTGTTAATCAATATCTATATTTACATATCAAAATAACATCATCCTCAAAATCATTTATATGAATTCTAATGGGGTTTGAAAATTCCTTCCTCATGGTCTATGTGAAAAAATTAGTATAGTACACTATTAATTTATCAATAATTTACACTAGGTAAAAATTATATTTTAAATCAAGACATAGACACAATATGGAGTATGGAGGTCTTGAGGCATGTAATACAGTTTTAAATTACCTATCACATATTGATCATAATTTATTCATATCATAGTAATCATCATATAGTATGGCCCCATTACATTTCTATAAGTTATTATTTACCATTTTCTTTTAGATTTAATTATCACTGGATGAGTAATTCCAAAAATTAAATGGGAGGTTACATATAATGGTAATGTTAGTGATTTGTGAAATTTTTAGATTGAATCTAATTTTTTTCCTTTCTTTTGGAAGTTACGCATCATGTAATGGGAGTACATGATGTGTAACATCAAATTAAAAGAATATATGAATTATATACACATATATAGAGTTTTACATGTTGTGTACTGTTTTCTTATTAGGTAATGTAAAATAACATATTTTTTAATAAAACGGTTATAGGTGTTTAGTCATTGTTTAGATTCATGGATTACACCATGTGTAATTTAATTACACACTATATAATATTCGTTATTAGGTATTATAGCATGATCTTTGTGTTCTTTCATATTTCATTTTTTATAAATCCTTACTCTTCAACTAGTGGGTCTCCCTAGGTTATTTTGGGTGATCCCCTCCCTTTCAGACCACTTTGTTCAATGATTAATCACCTATGTGGATGGATTTCTTCTTTCTTGTTAGTTAATATTTTTTGTTCTTATTTTTATTTATTTACATATATAGTTTTAGATATATTTTTTTCATATATTTTTTCATGTCAACCATTTTCAGCTACATGGCATGCATTATCTTTCCAAGGATGTTCACTTGGTTTCGAGTCACCATTATAGAATACAGTTTTGTTTTTACATCATTAATTTAGGTATTTCTATGCAATTAGTTAATTGGATGAATTTCGAGTCGCTATGGGTAAATTCATTTATTTTTTCATTAATTAGAAGTCATATGTGGTTTCAAATTATTTTTTTAAAATAATTTGTATTAAAAACAGTGGGATTTTATTTTAAAGTGGTTTTTTTATTTGAAAATGGGTTTTCAAATTCCAAATATAAAATTATTAGATTTGAAAAGGTTTTATAAAATTGTGTGGTTGGTTTTAAAATTAGTATTTAAATTTTAACATTAGGGAACTTGGGTGTGTCAGGAAGGATACACAGGTATCCATAGTCTGTGTTGTATTACGATAATGTAACCATTTTTTATATTGACCAGTAGAACATAATATCAGTTTGATCCAATGTATTATTAATTATGATTTTGAGTTTCTATTACACATTTCCCCATATTATAGATCCTAATATGAGGTTCATTTTGATTTTCCATTATTGGTTGTTAATCACATGATTGTTTTTGTCATGGATTATTTTTAACAGGTTTTATATGAGGTTGTATCACATAGATTTGTACGATATGTTATTTCATGGATATGTATACCTCACGATGCATGGATAGAATTTCTTATTTTATAAAATTTACATTTCATATTACTAGTTTTATAATATAGTAGTTTTAATGAAGAGAAAAGGATAAAATTGGATAATGATTCACAATATGATTTAGTTTCATAAAATTCTTTATAAAATGATTTTATTTTAAATGTTATAATAATTTCATTCTAGATAGTAGATCTTGTATAGAAATCATGGATATATCCCATTGGGATTTATCTTCCTTTATGAGTTTTAAGTTTTCTTTACTATATTATAGTAAAGGTAATATAATATTGTATCAATTTAGATTCCCTTGTTACAACTTATTTTTGTTCTAGTTATTCTGGATGTGATAATTAGTCACATGGGGAATTGAAATATTATCTATTTTAGCGATTTTTCCCATGGGTTGTATATATTTATGGTATAAAATTTAAATTATTAACCATACACTTGTTTAATTTCATGTTTTTCTTATATTCAAGAAATATTTTCTATACCATTTTACATATATTATGTGATGGTCCAGTTTGGGTGTCTTCTACAGTTGACCTAAGATGGTTCGTTATAATTTGGTATTAGAGGGATATCCAACCTAAACTGTTATGATGTTGCATAAGTTTGGTTCTCTGTCTTCGGTATATAGGAGTTAGTACCACCAGAAAAAAGATAGTATGTATGAAAAAAGGTGCATAGAAATCACTTTTTCATGACTAAAACCAAATTACCATTATTGGTCAGGGACATTTCAGGTTCGATACATGGTGTTTTTGGTTACTGGAATAAACTTAAATGGAATTATATTTAAATATATGTGTTCCTTTTTAAGTTACTTCATTTAGGGTTGCTTTAAAATATTAATATTTTAATGAATTGTTATCAGTACTTGATGTTGGTCTTGGGATTTTGTAAATTCCAAAGGGATGGTTAATTTTTGTGTTTCTTCAGAAAATGAATCCTAGAAGTGATCTTTCAAATATGAGAGAGGATGTTCTGGGATATATTTATTATGAACATCCTCAAGTGTACCCTACTTTGGTAGAAATATGGTACATACTATTCATACACTATGTCAAGTGGGTGTAAGGAAACTAAGATGTGTGGTGTATCATGTATCTGAACTCACTAATTAGCATCCAACCTTATTTTATAGTGACAATGGAACCCACATTCTGAGGAGTGTCTTGATCAGAATGTGAGGAAATTCAAGATCATGATAACTCATAAGACTCTAAGGTTTTTTTTCAAAAATATGCTCAAGGTATTGGGAAATTGATTATATGGATCAATTGAGCATGATAATATTTATAGGGATCTTACCTGATATTCAATGAATAATGTATTTTCCTAGTGGTTCTATCTCATAAATTTACATGCGACAATTAACAAGGAGTTTTTGACCTTATAGAAGTTGTAGAATAATCGTTAGATTATTCTAACCATTTTGCTAAGTGGTAGAATTTAACATCAGATATTTTCTTTAATAACTACATGATGACATGATGGTTTTACTTATTATTTTGACCTGATAATTAGTTTACGTTGATACTTATGTGCCTTCTAAACATTGGGATATATTTGGAAAGGTAGATATAGATGATGTTGGCATATATGGGATGATAGGATTGTGTGGAACATTAGTTGGTTTTGTTGGTTAGTAAGGGTGTATGTTCTTTCTAGAAAAGTAAGATTAATAGTGGTTAGATTTCTTAAAGACAATTTTCAATGAATTTGATAGAGAACTAGTAGGTTTTCTGTTATTAGTGTGGGAGACACTATCACAAAATTCCTAACTATATGTAGGATCCTATTAGTTTTCATATTTCTAGATGATCTAGTCATCCACATAGTTTTAGTGAAAATATATCTCAATACATTAATCTTGTACCCACATTCACTAAGGCCTTGAACTTCCATAAAGATTCCTCAATTGTTGGTGGGTCTAATACCCATACCACGGGAGATGTTTTTTATTATTGTCAAAAAAATGTATGCATAGGAGTATGTGCCAGAGGAATATAAATTATGCAAACTAATGTTAGATGTACTGTGTTTATATGGCCTTTTATGGTTCAAGATATGTTTTATATAGGTGTTACATATAATTTTATATCTTTAATGTTTGTGGATATTTCTGTTTTTATTTGTAACGTATTCCATTCTTGTTGGGAATTCCCACTCTTTTGAGTAAATGGTACAATAAAGGTTTTAGATGTCCTATGTCTCTGGTGGTGATAACTGACTTTATGGTGGTGTGTCAATTTTTAGAGCTCAATATTTACATATTCAACTTGATTATTAGAATGGATTAGATGATTAGTGTTATGGTCTCGATATACTATTTTCAATTTCAGGTTCAGTTATTATCTATAGATGGGGTCAATCGTTTATTCTTGAGTGAGTGGGACTCTTGACTGACAAGGGATGGGGCTATTTGTCATTACAATATGGTAATCTTATTTTAGTTGTAAGATATATTTCTTGATGCAGTTGAACGTTTTTTGTTGTTGTTTACATACTGTAGTTCTAAATGAATACCCCATGGACTTTTTGGATGATATTTCTTATTTACCACCCTAGATAGATTTTTAGTTTACTATCGATATAGAACATGGTATGATGCCCATTTCAATGTTTTATTACCGTATGTATCTTTTTGAGTTGTTGGAACATATGATCCAAATATAGGACTTAAAGGCTAAATGATTTATTCATCCTAGCTTGTAACTGTATGATATGCCTATCCTATTTTATAAGAGGTCAGAATGGATACTCATATATTTTATTTATTATCGAATGTAAAATACAGTAACCTTTATGAACAACTATATTTTTAAAGGATTAATAATCTCTTGGATCATCTTAGAGGGGATCATTAGTATTCTATGTCTTTAAATTATCATGGGTATCACCATTTTAGATTTTGATAAGAGGATATATATAAAGATACAGTAATAAGTTGATATAGGAAATTTATTTTATGTTTATGTCATTATATAACAATAATTCTTATTTGGTGTTTATTCATTTTACGAACCAAATCATTCATCAGTTATTGAAATATATTGATATTATTTTCATGGATGATAATTTCATGTACTCCAAGTTAGATATGGATCGCATAGATCATTTATATATCATTATTCAAACCATGAAAGAACCTAATATGAATTTCAGTCATTACAAATATGAGTTTTGGCTACGGGAAGTGAAGTTTCTACGACATGTGACCTCAAATAGGGCCTTAATGTAGATCCTAAAAATCAATAGGTAGTTATATATGGGATCATCCAAGAAATGTGTTTGGGATTTAGAGAATATTGTATTGGGATGGTTACTATACATAGCTTTTTCATTACTTCTCCAAGATGGAAACTTTGATGGGATCTTTAACTTATATGGGTGTGAATTTTGATTCGAATGGAATGTGGAAGATTTTTTTGAGGAGATGAAGGTAATGTAAACATTAACAACAAAGAATATTCAAAAAAATTATCTTGATATTTATTATACCCCTAGGAATGGTGACATTGTATATGAGGCATTTAGAGATGATTACTAACCCTTGCACTAAAATAATTAGTTCTAAAGTGGTCTCTGATGAGTTCTTTTGAAAATATGAGCTTATAAATAGAATATATTGAGAGAAATGTGTTCTTGGTTTAGATGAAAGATGAATAGTCTTTTGATTAATAAATTAATATCAAGAAGGTTATAGACAAAGAGTTCTAATGCTTTAGTGAAGGAATTTATTATAGTGAGTCCATGGGTGAGTGGTCTCAGTCTCCCAAGGTACCATTGTGCTCCCATAGCAGGTTGGTAGTTAAATTTTTCCAGAGTTGGTAGTTGTTGGACAGTGGAAAGAATTATTGTTGGTGTAAACCCAGTTTTACAATGATATATAATGATTTGAGATGTCATTATTTGTTTTGGGTGATGAGATGGTAGAATGTAGATTTTTTTTTCATGGTGTCCCACTTGTTAGGAAATTTTGGAGGAACACCATAGACCATCAGTTTTTTTCTGCTCTTACTGATTCTAATATGGATGTGGGAAGATGTCTCAATGGGTTTCACAACTAATTTTTTCTTGAACTCTTATATGGAAGGATTGTATTTGTTTGGTCACTAATCAAATAATGAAATAATCAAATTTCATACCTATCTAGTAGGTGAAAGATGTAGAATAGATTGGGGACTTTTGTGTATGATTGTTTTTGAGACTTCATGGTGGTCTTTATGTATTTGTTTATGACATGGTCACAAGGTTAACTTACATGATCTGGATAGGATTTCAGGAGGTTGTGTATTCCATGATTATATTGAACATGGATTAGATTATGTATACCATTGGAAAGAGGGAGAGGGATATCTTGGTGGGTTCGAATATTCCCTGGAATTTTGTGTTTAATTTGGGTGTTTTAGTGGATAGGTAGTTTCCATTAGTAAAATGTTTGAATAATAATTGTCATTATGATTCAGTCAGGATAGATACCCATGTGGATTTTTATAAGATTCCATGTGCTTCTCCTTTATGTCGGTAAGAGTTTGGAGACCAGTTCTGGGTTGTGTTGAGTGTTTTAAAGGAGAAAATATTGAGGGTGAAGTAGATCCAATGGATTTTTTTCATGTAATAGAGACCTCATTAATGTTATCCAGGACATCGAAATCATCTTTTGGAGTTTGACGTCAGTGATCGGGTAATTATTAGAGATTCTCCTTGCTTAAGACATCTTTGGTTGGGTAAGAGGGGTATATTTTCACTGAGGTTTTTGGGTCCCATTGAGATTGTTGGAAGATTGGGAATTCTTTCCTATTAGTTATAAATTATGTATATATTGACATATTTCCATTATGGGTTTTATTTTTCCTAGTAGAGGTGGTATATTCTAGATCCCTTCCCTGTGATTAGATGGGGGTATTGATCATGACCCCGATACCTTATTTGTTGAGAATCCTGTTCATAGTAAAGATTTTTTGGATAAGGTATTACACAATAAAATGACGTCCCTGCTCAGGTGACTATAGCTATATGGATAGAATATCCATGAGATATGTGTGTGGGATTCATTTATGACGTTTCAATGGTCTTCTCATTTTTCGTATCCATGATCTTGGGGGATTTATTGGGGCAGAAAATATTTTTGGTGGGGGGATTGTAATACCTATTACCATTATGTATGGTATGTATTGACCGTTACTTTTTGTTTCTTTTTTCATGGGACGAGTAATGTCTAAAAATAAATTTGTGGATACCAGAAATGGTGAAGATACGTTTTTTCTGAATTTTCAGCATAAACCTATGGTTTTTATGCATGATGTGAGAATTTCCACCACATAATTGGAGTACACAATATTTAATTTCCACTATGAAGAACTTGATTATATACACATAGTGATATTTTTACACATAGTGTATATTGTCAATGAAAGACAATGAACAATATACATATTTTTTAAAATAAATTCAATAGTATTTTTGGTATATATGAGCTTCATGGATTACACAACATGTAAGGGGATTAAAAAACATGTAATGGACATATATTGGGATTTTATAGTGTTTCATGAGTTCTTTTTTTCTACATTCATTGAAATATTCTATAATATTAACCTATAGGTTATCGCTAGGTGATTTTGGGTTATCCCTACCCTTTGATATTGCTTTTTTAATCGATTGATCACCTTTATAGTTGGATTTTTTCTACTTGGGTATTTAATTCTTTTGTTTCATATTTGGCATTATTTATGGGTGTTCTTTTGGATATGGATGTTGTAAGATACAGTTTTTTATCAATCCTTTTCATTTTAGTGGTGTTCCTTTTCTATTGAAGGTCGTTCTTCTAGTTTGTTTTCTCAATTTTTGAATGCAACGTGGATTTTACAATGTCAAGGTATATGTTTCTATAAAGTTAGTTAATTTGTTGGATTTCATGTATTTATTAATTTATTCATTTTATTTTTTTCATTTATTAACAGATAAATATGGTTTTAAATTATTTCTATGAAAAGATAATGTTTTTTAAATAGTATTTCATTCAAAACAGACATACATAATATGGAAATGGTATTTTAAACTCTGATGGTGATTGTGTTGGATTTTAAATAGATTTATAAATTTTTGATAATTGAATTGAATGGAACTTGAAAAAATGAATATTAGGAACCTAAGGTGAATCTAGAATGATACACATGTATCCTTACTATTTTTTTCACCACTATGATGTAACATTTAATTATATCGAATTGCAGAAAATGATATTGGTTGGATATAATATTTTTTTGAATTATGAGGGTTTAGTATGCATTATCCCATTGTCCTGATCCCAATATGTGGTTCTTTTTAATTTTCCATTTATTTTTATTTATCACCTGATTTTTTTATTATGGATTGTTGCTCAAAGTTTATTATATGTTTTTGTATAAAATAACATCACATGATAGGTTATTTCATGGATATGTGTACCTCTTGATGAATGGATTTGATTTTTTGTTTTTTGGATTCTAGTTTTTATATTTTTGGCTTGAGAATATGAAATTATTTTATAAAGACAAATAGATTACAAAGAAAAATGATTTACCACAGTATTCATCTTCTGAAATTGATTTGTAAATTTTTTATGTTTTAAAACATATAATTTTTGTAATCATGATATTATTCCTTCAATAGAAAATGTTGTGGTATCCTAATATGATTTTCCCCACATATTACTTATGCATTTTGTAATTGTTAGATTTTTTTAAAGGATTCATGTAAATGTAAGAGTATGTTTTATCATTCCAGCATCTCTTTTTTATGCCATTTCTTCGAGTTGGTCTGGAGGGGACTATTAGTCATGTGGGGATTTGTCATATTTTCTAGTTTAGCCTATTATTGGCTAGTACTAAATGTTTTTGTGGAATCTCATCTATTTTCTTTTTATATAGTAGGAGTACATATTGTTATTATTATATTCAATATTTGTTTCTATTATCCAGTTTTACATGTATCACAAGATAGACCGGTTCAGGAGGCTTGTTTAGATGACCCAAATTTGATCATTATATGCAGTTCCATGACCGTATTGTAATTCTAATGTCATACCAGATATATATTAATATGAAATATTAAATCATAATAATAATAAATTATATTTTATTACCAATATTATTATTATTATAATTAAATAAATTAATAAATAATATTATATATGAAATTTCCCTAAGAAATGAGCATCAATTGTTTTATAAATAACTTTTTTCAAAATAAAATAAAATATAATCATAATATGTTTGTTGATAATTTTTTTAAACTATGTTCATCTTTTTTTGTGAATATGTGTCGACTAATTGAAGTTTTTTATGAAAATAAAAAAAAATTAATTAAATACTCTATAGTATAATATTACACAAATAAATCCACTAAAATGTTCTTCAACCACTATAATCTTGAATTGAACCATTTCCCAATATCATACAAGGTTTATGATATTTAAAATATATTAAATTATTCTAATAATTTTAATATGAAATAAAAATTTCTATAGATTTATGAATGTTACAAATTTGATAAATAAGTTCATCTTATCATTAATTATAAATTTTTTATCTACAAAAATATTCCAATATATTTATAGTTATCAAGATAATTATATTCAATGTTATTTTTATTAAACCTTAACAAAAAAAATATTTAACGACTAGTTGATTTGATTAACGCAAACCAAACACCGTTTAATTTCTCACATCAAGACAAAAAAATTGAAATATATAATCTGATTTCGTAAATAATTAATAATATTGGTTATATATTATTATTTCAATTATGATCAACATATTAATTGGAGAAGATGTAAAACTATAATCAGATAATAATATAATAGATCATTACGTTTGTAATATAAATGAATTCAACACATGTATATGAACTTTCTCACATATTTAATGATATATTAATTGATTCTTAAGGATAATGATCATTTTATGAATAATAATGACTATATTAACATTTATAATGGGGTGTATTAGGTTTTAATAAATAATAATACATGTATGATGAATTTTGGATGAGTTATATTATCTTTGATATTCTCTACTCACTGCAATAGTGAGAACTATAAAAGGAATGCAGAAGATATCATAAATATCATTTAAATTATCTCCAATGACTAGTTTAAATATTTATAAATATGAAATCTATTTTAACATTATAAAATAATAATATATTATTTAAAATCACCCAGGAAAGAAAATTTCAAAAAACATGAATAATTAATCAATTTATAACCTCCTTTGGAACAATGTATTTCTGAATTAATTTTGAAATCATTTTTTCAATAAGATTCTATATTAAATTGGTACCCTATTAACCAAAAAAATATTTGACGAACAAAAACAAATTTTATTTATAACCTATAAATGATATCATTTCAAAAATTACTAAGATTGAATCCAATAATAATAAAATAGGTGTCTAATTCAAAGCATAGGGAACTTTATTATCAAATGAAATCATTTACTATTTCCTAAAATATTTTTTTATTCTTTTTTATACATATTTATCCATTGAGGATATATCACAAAATATTTTCTTGTATCTTTTTAAAATTATTAGTTAGAACAGAAAAAACATTAGACGAAAGCAATATAAGAATAAAAATATTTTTTATCAACTACCATATAATATGAAATAATTTGATTATTCACGTCCTAGTCAAATGATAAAAATATAATTAATAATATTAAAAAACTAAATGAATATATATATCAACATTATTTCAATTTTAAATTATCTTTAACTAATTAATTTGAAAACATAATTTTTATATCACATATATTTACTAATTAATTAAAAAAATCATATTTTTAGGAACCTATAATTTTAAAATACATAAATAAAATAACAAATTATTACAATTATATATATGTGTGTTTTTGTGTTTTAATATCTATTCACTAAAATTTACATATGTACACATAATATAATAAATGACGAGTTCATTGTTAGTGTAACATAAATATTATGGATGAATTGATGTTGGTAATTCATATTGATGTAGCTAGATCATGGTCCTGAATTAATTCATTTTAGATCAAAGTGATGTGATGGAGAAAATTAATGCATGGTTCTTTTATTTATATATAATATGGATTTTTTCAATTACTATAAGAAAAAAATATTGAAAAGGGGTAATTGTAAATTAGATATAAACTTGTAATAATAAATATATTTACATTATTTAATAAAAACATGTTTCCTGAATAAAAGGAATAAAAACTGGGGATATCCTGTTTGGGGTCAATCATATTCCATTCAACCTAACAAGATCGTAAAATTATATATACGATTGATATTTATTATAAAACCTTTTGATAATAAATTGAAAAGGATTTACAAGGTCAATGAACTTATAAATATGGAACAAGGTTAGTCCAAGTCCCCAATTGTAGATTCCCAAGTCGTTCCACACAGAACATGGTCTTTTTAGGGTCTTTGAAATATCTAATTAGCATAGGAAACCAACTCATCCACCTTACTCCCTTATGCCTACTATCATTCACCCACCTTCATAGTCCGACCCATGCATCATTGACTAATTTTTTCCCTATTAATCTGACGCATTGGGTCTAAATTTAAAAATGTTCGAATAGAAGAAGTGGAATTTCGATATCCATTCACTTAATCTCAAATTTTCCTTTAGGAATCCTATTAGGAATAAAACCAAAGGTAATAAACTAACCAATAAGGCATGTTTTGATATCTAATGTCTTAAAGCCTTAACAACATCATTGAAGGCTTCATTTTACCACTTCGTCAATACACTTGAAATGAAGGTAGGTATTGGGGTATTTACTAAAGGGTAATTGGATTAATGTAATATATGGATACCTATAAAAACTATGGTTAATTGTAACACCCCAAACTTCTATGGTATACTTCTCTTTGAATAATGTGATAGCGTGCGTTGTACGCAACGAGTTCTAATACACCACAATCAATAAAACTAGCTGTTATGACTAGTAATACCGGCTTTTTGAAATTATATATATTTTATATTTCAAAATGGACTTAATTTTTGGATTCGGAATATCAAAATTATCCTAATTTGAATTTTTGGTATTTTTCTGAGAACTTTCGATTTTTATGAATACTGAAAAATACTTAAAAACAACTTTTTTAATCAAAATAATTTATAGTGATAAATTATATTATTGAGTGGTTTTAAAGTATCATTAGAATATATTTTTTCCATTTTATCCAATGGTGTTCATTAGAATTAATTTCACTTTGAAATTGGACATAAACAATTGTCAATCTTTTGATATATATTATTTTTTAAAAACACGCTATTTGTTGTGACAACGAGAATTAAATATAAAATTAATTAATGCAATTTATATGTTTGGAATTTTGTAAAATAGACTTCATTTTTGAATTCGGAATATCAATTATAGCTTAGGGTGAATTTTTTGCATTGTTCTGAAAAACTTCAATTTTTGATGAATAGTGAAACCACTAAGTGGTAGATAAAAAAACTGAATTTTTCATAAAACATAATTTCACCAATTATGTGACTATAATTTAGACATTCCGAGAGACATGGTTAATATCAAGTAGTAAAATTTGGTTCAATGAGATGAAAATAATTTTTGGTGAATAGTAACTTTTATTTTTATTTACCACAGTTAAAAGTAAATAGGGTAATTAAGGGTAAAAATGATATTAATATTACCCTAAAACATGTCCTAATTCTATTGGAAAAGTTTATCTCGACCAAAAACAATTTTAAGAATGAAATATTATCATTTAGGTCCACTTGGATTAGATTAGGACATTTATTATTATTTAATTCAAAGAAGAGTTAAAAGAGTTAAAATCAAGGTTTATTTACTAAAACATTTTTAATAGAGGGTTATACATAAGATAAATTCAATTTTAAATATTCATTACAAAGATAAAAAATTTCCTACATAATTATATTTTATCTATAATTTTTAGACATTATATAATTTAATTTATTTATGACACAATGATGATGCAGTAATTATCATAATAGTGAAAAATTAAAATAATTGATATTATAAATACCAAAATATATATAATTTTAGACTTTTAATGAATTAATCTAATTTTGTAGGATAATATGACATATTAGTATTTATTTAATTGAATTTGTTCTAAGTAATCATTCTGTTATGATGTTTACAAAAATCAAATTTCCAAATAGTGTCAAAATTGACATAAAATAGTTTTTTTTAAAAAAAATTAATATTATTAATTGATATTAAATTCCTAAAAATCTACGGTTCTACCAAGATACTTATATCATGACAGTTTTATCATTAATGTACCACATGGGGGTCTCTTAGTGGTATATACAATGTTTATTAACAATATAATATAAAAATACAATGTGACATGGTAAGTGTCAAACTAATTAATTAAGAGTTAAAACTAAATGATAAGGTCAATATAATGACCCAAACCGGTCTAAATCCTATTTTTTGAGTGGTTTTAGACCTATCCCCACCATAACCTTTAAATAATCCACTTTGTAGCCATTAGAAACCAAATATAAATTTATTATAAAATAATATTTCTAGCTTTTTCAAAGGTGCCACTCACCCCTCTTATAAAAAGGCACTCCACCATATCACAAATTCACACATTCAAATCCTTTTTGATCGGCCAAACCCTACCCAAATACTCTCTCAACTTCCTTCAATACAACCTAGAGGCCTTAGTTTGATCAGAAATCCAACCTACGGTGCCCTTTGAATCAAATTAATAGGAAGAACCTGAAAAAAGAGGTATTGTATTCACCACCCTTTTTCAAATTCATTTCTTCTTAAACTTATTATTTCATTGTTATTACCATTCTAAAATAATGAATCCAGTATCTCCTATATACCGTAATATTATTATAGATATGGTACAATGATATTTAGTATTCTATCCATCCTTTTAATAACATGTCACAATACGTGCGTACGTACGGCTTACCGTCTCCACGTCGTGGTGTAATTGTTATTCAATATATTATTACTTGGATGGGTATAATAATGATTTGTAATTCATGTAAATAATAAATATAACATGATAATGATTCTGTATATGTGATATACCACCCAATTTTATATTATTTTAATATCAAAAGAATGATATTGTCGCTTGTGCGTACGTACGGACTACTGTCTCCATGAACGTGATGAGATTCATTCTCCATCATATCCATTCAAGTATAATTATCATTTTATGATTTAAAAATAATTTTTAAGTACTTGATATCATCTTGGATATGAATAAGATACAACCTATCCATGAAAAACACAGCTTACGTAACAAAATATTCAAAAGAAAATGAGTAAGTTTACACCCGAAACAACGATAATACTAAGATATTATTAACAAATCAATGTTAAAACAGCATATATGATATCATATTGTTATATATGATTATTTTGTAATTTAATAATAATTATTTCACCATTATACAGGAGGTTATCCAAACCTTAACCATGGAAAAGTACAAGGTAAGGGTTATTTCACAATCTCTTCATTATCTGAGGTTGTTTATACGTAATAATCTACTGGGATCTCTATATCATCCACATATATGTTTCCTAAAAATGTATTTCAAACCATTTTTTACTATTTACTAGAATATGAGTTAAAGTCATTTATACCCTTGTTGACTTTTATAAGTGGTTTATAAAGGAATCCTTCCGTCTTTTTCCAAACAAGGTGTTTTTTAACGTTTTCAACAGATTTAAGGTAAGACTGTTTTTTTAACTTATACGGCGAGTGCAGCTATTTTACACCATTATAAAATAATCAATTCTTACCTTACAAGATTATGAGAATATTTTCAAATAAAATGTTTTATTTTATAAATATATGACTCTTAAATTATTTCAAAAATAGAAAGAGATATTTCTCTAAAAATATTATTGATTTCATCTATGTCAACATCCTTTGATGGATTTTACGCTTATTTGAAGTTGATTTATTATGATAAAAAACTTGTATATTGTATTGAAGGTTTTGTTATATGTTTGAAAATGGATGTGTTATTTTTATACCATTCATGGTTTATGGATAAACTATTGACATTTCGTATGCTAGTTTTAATACGAATGTTTATGTTATGTTTAAACCTGTTCATATAAGGAATTCATTTGACATAATATGTTATTGGTGGAGCCCGCTATAGCTCCTAGATGCATCGGTAGGTCTCATGTGACAAACTAGTGTCTTGGAACAAGGCCTTGACAAAATCTTATTTGTAGTCTTCGCACGAGGCCTTGGCTTTGTGGTTATGATAGTCTGGAATTAGGCATTCCATCATTATGAAAGTGGTTTCTGATATTTCATGTGATTATTTGATTAGTAGAATATCCATGTGAATAAGTAAATGGAATTATTTCATTTTATTTTTTCTATACTATGTTTATGTTCATGTTTAAAAGGATTTTCTTTTAGTTATACATTATCTTAAATGTATATTTTTAATTATGAAAGTTTCTGCTATATTGTTATACTTACTGGGCATTTGAGCTCACCCCTTTTCTATGTTTTATTTTTCCCAAGATGTGAAGATGTAATTTATAAATGACCTGCAGGGATAGTATGAGGGGATAAGAGTGTGGACTATGGAGACTATATTGTTTTAGTTTTCATTTTATGATGTAATGTAAAACTTTATTAATATATCTAGTATTTCCAAGGCTACTAAACTAATTGGTCATTCAAGATTTGATCTTTCTTGTGATCATACCAGTGTTATGTAATAATTCACCGACTCTAGGTAACTGGGGTCAGGGCGTTACAGTTGGTATCAGAGGAAGTTTATTACAAACCTTGGAAGCTAGATTTATATAAAATCTGATTAGAGCACATAGATTTAAGATGGAATTTTAGGATTAGTATAGAAGAAATTAATATATTTTTGGTATTGTAGAGATTTTGTGAGTTTTCCGAGCAATACATCCATGTCTGGATACGAGCAGGTAGAGGTGGCTCTGGCATAGATGTACCTAGGGGTAAAACTAGAAAACACCACTTTGAGCTAGACTAGAATGGGAACTGGTGCACGACAACAGGCCTTGCTGTACTCTTGGTTACGTCACTCCCGAGGGATATGGTTATGACAACACTCATTTTCATTAAAAATCATTATGAAGGGTTTATGAGTATATACATCCTCAAAGAAAACATTTTCATGATTATGGATTATATCCATAAATAGTTCAATTTATATAAAGCATTTTATAAGTATGGAATTATGTATTTTGATTCATAAACAGATCTAGTTTATGGAATTGTTTAGAAATGGAACCTAGTGGATTAAATGGAAACTGTATCAATGCACACACTCCATGTATTGATTTCCCTCCTGCTCAAGATAATTGTAGTGGAGCTAGTGATGCAAGTGGTGCTGATCAACTAATCACCATACTGGGATAACTCACTCAGGTTATGAATAATAACCTTACTCTTATGGAGCACCCTGATCTGCAACGTGGATGATCAATGTTAGATCGCTTTATGAGGAAACAACCACAAATGTTCAATGGGAGTACAAATACCTTAGTATCTGAGAAATGGATAAATTCCCTAGAGAAAATATTTTAGGCTTTGGGGAGTAGTGAAAAGGAAAAAGTTATGATGGAAGTTTACCGCCTCACTTGAGATGTTGATCAATGGTGGTCATTGAATCAAAACATGATGTAAGATGATGAAGTATCAAATATGAAATGGTGGGAGTTCAAAGATCTATTTTTAGAAAAATACTTTCCTCTTGACCATTGAGCAGATATGGAAAGGCAACTTCTGAGTCTAAGAGAAAAGGAGGATGAGAATGTCACAAAGTATGAGGCTAACTTTACAAGGTTAGAAAGGTATGATGGAGATTATATATGTAACCCAATAAGTAAGATTGATCGTTTCTTTGATGGGTTAAAACCATTTCTCCGTTGAGCATTAGTCTCACAATCCTTCTCATCATTCGAAGACATTTTCTCCTGTGCTATCAAGAGAGAAAACGAATACTCTTAGTCTTATGACTTTAAAGAAATGCAAGAAAAGAAGAGATCTGCTGATCAATCTGGGAATGAAAATAAGGGGAAGAAGGGAATGGTAGAATATCCATCCTGTGGTAAATGTGGGAAGAAACACCCCGGTATATGCTTGAAGTTAATAGATGTATGTTACAAGTGTGGTGAAAAGGCCACTAAGCTCATGATTGCAAAGGGAAGAAGGAAGCTTCCAATGTTCAGTGCTACAATTGCAGGGAGATGAGACATTATGCAAATGAATGTCGTAAGCATCAGGGTAACTTACCTCAGAAAATTCCAAGGGATCAAGGCCAAGCTTATGCTATCACTACTGCTGAAGTAGAAGCTCTGAAAGACGTGCTGGAAGGTAATTTAATGGTTTCCTCAAGTTTAGCAAATGCCTTATTTGACTTTGTATCATTGCATTGTTTCATATGTTCCTAGTGTTCTAAGAAAATTAGATATTTTCAATTTGATTTAACAAGGGAGTTGTCAGTTAAAACTCCTAAGGGATGGATCATTGCAACAATGTTTTGTAAATTAGTCCCCATTAGAGTACATAAATGTTCTTTATCCGCTGATCTCATCGTCATACATATGATTGAGTTTCATATAATCATCGGTACAGATTGTATTTTAGACTATGATGCGAAGATTTATTGTAAGAAGAATAAGGTTACTATTTTTGATGATGATGATAAGGAACACCTTATCTTTACAGCAGAATCGCCACCACCTAATTCTTATCTAGATCCACTCCCAATAGCTCACCTAAATTCAGTTATTGGGGAGGAAGAGGATGAAATTATAGTGGGTGAGGAAAGGAATGTTCAAATAGAGGATGTACCTATTGTGAAAGAATATGTAGATGTGTTTCTGAAAGATTTACATGGACATACTCCAGAGAAAGAATTTGAGTTTTCCATTGATTTAATTCCTGAATCAAATTCTATATCGAAGAACCCTTATAGAATGACCACTTTAGAATTAGTTGAACTAAAGAAACAACTAGAGTAATTGAGTAATAAGGGATTTATTCTCCCTAGTGTTTCTCCATGGGGAGCCCCTGTTCTTTTTATTAAAAAGAAATATGGTTCTTTGAGTTTATGTATCGACTAAAATGAGATCAATGCTATAATAATAAAGAACAAGTATCCCCTACCTCGCATTGATGATTTATTTGACCAACTGCATAGAGCTCAATACTTTTCAAAGATTTACCTTCGATCTAGATACCATCAGTTGTGTGTGAAGAAGGAAGAAATTTCGAAGATAGCATTTCGACCCATGTACGAGCATTATGAGTTTATAGTAATGCCTTTTGGATTGACTAATGCACCCTCTGTATTCATGGATCTGATGAATATAGTTTTCAAGGAATATCTCGATCAATTTGTGGTGGTATTTATTAATGATATCTTAGTATACTCCAAAATCTATGAAGATCATGAAAATAACTTGTGCATTATCCTGAAGACTCTGAGAAGACATGAATTATATGGGAATTTTAGAAAATGTGAATTCTGGATTCAGGAGATTTCTTTTCATGGCCATATTATCTCTAAAGATGGAATCTCTATTGATCCTTCTAAGACCATGGCAATCCAAGAATGGCCAGCACCTATGAGTATAACTGAGGTACGTTGTTTTATTGGTTTGGCAGGTTATTATCGACGTTTCATCCAGAATTTTTCCCGATTGGAAAACCCATTAAGGATGCTCACACGTAAAGTGGTTAAATTTGTTTGGAAAAAAGAGTGTGAAGAATGTTTCGAAGAACTGAAGAGAAGATTAGTCAATGCTCATATATTGACTCTACCATCGGGGAATGATGTGTTCTTTATTTATAGTGATGCATCAAAGAAAGGACTTGGTTGTGTCCTTATGCGGAATGACAGGGTTATTTACTATGCATCAAGAAAGTTGAAAATTCATGAACAAAACTATCCTACTCATGATCTTGAGTTAGCAGCTGTGATATTTGCTTTGAAGATTTTGAGGCAGTAGCTCTATGGTGAAAAATGTGAGATTTATTCTAATCACAAGAGTTTGAAGTATATCTTCTCACAAAAAGAACTCAACATGAGGCAAAGGAGATGGCTTGAATTACTCAAGGATTATGATTTCATGATACACTACCACCCGGGGAAGGCAAAAAAAGTTGCATATGCTTTGAGCAGAAAAGACCATGGAGTTTTGAATAATATGAGAATTGAAAGGGATCCAATTTTCATGGATCTAGTGAAGATGGACATGGGAATAACTAGGGAAGGTGAAAGATCAATGCTTTTTCAAATGGTTTCCAAACCATCTTTACTAGAAAGGATTAAGATTTCTCAGATCAATAATGAAGAATTTCAAAAGAAGATTAAAGTTGTGAATGATGGGAGATTGAGAGACTGTGTGTTTGAAGATGGAATTTTGAAATTTGGGAAGAGAATTTGTGTTCCCAATATACCTGATCTAAAAAGGGAATTTATGGATGATTCCCATAGTTCCAATTTCTCTATACACCTTGGGATCCCCAAAATGTATAGAGTTTTGAAGGAACATTTTTGGTGGGACAACATGAAGACGAAGATTTCTGATTTTGTGTCAAAATGTATTATTTGTCAACAAGTGAAATCTAGAAGGCAACAGCTTTGTAGAGTATTGCAACCTCTTCCCCTACCAGAGTGTAAATGGGACAATAATACGATGGAATTTGTCATGGGGCTACCAAAGACTCTTAGAAACAATGATGCAATATTGGTCATTGTTGATCATCTTACCAAGTCAGCACATTTTGATGCTATAAGGGAAGATTTACCACTTGAACGACTAGTAATACTATATATTAATGATGTTTTGAGACTTCATCGAGTACCCCTATCGATTGTTTCTGATTGTGATCCCCGTTTTACTTCATGATTCTGGAAAAGTCTTCATAAAGACTTGGATATTGAGCTTCATTTGAGCATTACCTATCACCCTCAAACATATGGACAATAAGGACGAACTATTAAAACCTTATAAGACATGTTGAGATCCTACTCACTTGACTTTCAGGGTATGTGGGATCAATATTTACCTCTGGTAGAATTTTCCTATAACAATAGATTCCATTCAAGTATTCAGATGGCACCATATAAAGCGTTATACGGAAAGAGATGTTGTACACAATCCTGTTGGGATAACATTGGTGAAAGAAAACTTGTAGGCCTAGAATAGATGGAGGAAACAATGGAAAAGGTTAAGTTAATACAAAGCCATATCAATGCAGCTCAAAGTAGGCAGAAGAGCTATGCCGATAATTGAAGGAAGGATTTGGAATTTTAAGTTGGTGATCATGTTTTCCTGAAGGTATCTCCATGGAAGGGAGTCATACGTATTGGTAAGAAAGGTAAATTGAGTCCCAGGTACATCAGACCTTTCAAAATTATAGAATGAATTGGAGCTGTATCTTACCGATTGGAAATGCCGCAAAGTCTCTCCAAAGTTCACGATGTGTTCCACATATCTCTATTGGGAAAATACATGCTTGAACCAACACATGTACTCACCTATGAGGAATTAGAACTGGAACCCGATCTGTCTTATTGCGATGAGCCCGTCAGGATTGTTGATACGAGAGAACAAGTATTGAGAAACCGGACGACACGTCTGGTAAAATTTTTGTGGAGAAACCATAAGATGGAAGAGGCAACTTGGGAACTCGAGTAACATTTGATGAAGAACTACCCTATTCTCTTCATGCGGTAGTATTCTAGAAATTTCAAGGATGAAATTATTTGAAGGAGGGTCGAATGTAACACCCCATGCTTCTATGGTACACTTCTCTTTGAATAATGCGATAGCGTGTGTTGTACGCAACATCGAGTTCTAACACACCACAATCAATCAAACTAGCTGTTATGAATAGTAATAACTACTTTCTGAAATTATATATATTTTATATTTCAAAATGGACTTCATTTTTAGATTCGGAATATTAAAATTATCCTTAGTTGAATTTTTTGTATATTTCTGAGAACTTCCAATTTTTATGAATAGTGAAAAATACATAAAAAACTTTTTTAATAAAAATAATTTATAGTGATAAATTATATTATTTAGTGGTTTCAAAGTACAATTAGAATAAATTTTTACCATTTTATCCAATGGTGGTCATTAGAATTAATTGCACATTGAAATTGAACATAAACAATTGTCAATCTTTTGATATATATTGTTTCTTAAAAACACGCTATGTGTTGTGACAGTGGGAATTAAATATAAAATTAATTAACACAATTTATATGTTTGGTTTTTTTTAAAATAGAAATCATTTTTGAATTCAGAATATCAATTATAGCTTAGGGTGAAATTTTGGCATTATTCTGAAAAACTTCAATTTTTAATGAATATTGAAACCACTAAGTGGTATTTAAAAAACTGCATTTTTCATAAAAAAAAATTTTACCACTTCTGTGAATGGAATTTCAAAAATCCGAGAGACATGGTTGATATCATGTAGTGAAATGTGGTTCAATGAGATGAAAATAATTTTTAGTGAATTGTAACTTTTTTGTTTTATTTACCACGGTTAAAAGTAAATAGGGTAATTAAGGGTAAAAATGATATTAATATTACCCTATCACATGTTATAATTCTATTGGACAAGTTTATCTCGACCAAAAACAACCTTAGGAATAAAATAATATCATTTATCTCCACTTGGATTATATTAGGACATTTATTATTATTTAATTCAAAGAAGAGTTAAAAGAGTTAAAATCAAAGTTTATTTACTAAAACATTTTTAATATAGGGTTATAAATAAGATAAAATCTATTATAACTATTCATTGGAAAGCTAAAAGATTTCCTACAAAATAATATTTTATTTATAATTTTTAGACATTACGTAATTTAATTTATTTATGACACAATGATGATGCAGTAATTACCATAATAGTGAAAAATTAAACTAATTGATATTATAAATACCCAAATAAATATAATTTGAGACTTTTAATGAATTACACTAATATTATAGGATAATATGACATATTTGGATTTATTTAATTTACATTGTTAGAAGTAATTATTCTGTTATGATTTTCACAAAAATCAATTTTCCAAATAGTGTCAAAATTGACATAAAAGAGTTTATAAAACAAATATTATATTATTAATTGATATTAAATTCCATCGTCCAAAAAACTTATATCATGATAGGTGTATCATTAATGGACCACATGGGGGTCTCTTGGAGGTATATAGTATGTTCATTAACTATATAATATAAAAATAAAAAGTGACATGGTAAGTGTCAAACTAATTAACTAAGAGTTAAAACTAAAAGATAAGTTTAATATAATGACCCAAACTTGTCTAAATACTGTTGGTTGAGTGTTTTTCGACCTATCCCCACCTTAACCTTTAAATAATCCACTTTGTATCCATTATAAAATGAATATTAATATATTATAAAATAATATTTCTAGCTTTTCCAAAGGTGCCCCTCACCCCTCTTATAAAAGGGCACTCCCCCTTCTCACTAATTCACACATTCCAAGCCTTTTGGTTCGGCCAAACCCGCCCAAATACTCTCTCAACTTCCCTCACTACAACTTAGAAGCCTTAGTTTGATCCGAAAGCCAACCTAAGAAGCCCTTTTGATCAAATCAAAAGGAAGAACTCGAAGAAGAGGTATTGTTTTCACCACCCTTTTTCAAATTCATTTCTTCTTCAACTTCTTCTTTCTTTGTTATTACCATTATAAAAAAATGAATCTAGAGTATCCTATGTATTATAATATTATAATAGATATGGTACAACCATATTCATTATTCTATCCATCCTTTTAATAACATGTCACCATACGTGCGTACGTACAGCTTACCGTCTCCACGTCGTGGTGTAATTGTTATTCAATATATTATTATTTGGATGGGTATAATAATTATTTTTAATTCATGTAAATAAAAAATATAACATGATAATGTTTCTGTATATGTGATATACCATCCAATTTTATATTATTTTAATATCAAAAGAATGATATTGTCGGTCGTGCGTACGTACGGACTACCGTCTCCACGAATGCAATGAGATTCATTATCCATCATATCCATTCAAGTATAATTATAATATTATGATTTAAAAATAATTTTTAAAGACTTGATATCATCCTGGATATGATTATGATACAACCTATCCCTGAAAAACATGGATTACATAACAAAACATACAAAATAATACGAGTAAGTCAACACCCGAAACAACGATAATACTAAGATATTATTAACAAATCAATGTAAAAGATAATATATGATATTATATTAATATATATGATTATTGTATAATTTAATAACAATTATTTCACCATTATACAAGATGTTAACCTACCCTCGACAAAGTAAAAGTAAAAGGAAAGGTTTATTTCACAATCACTTCATTATCCGAGGTTGTTTATACGTAATAATCTTCTTGGATCTCTTTATCATCCACATCCATATTTCGTAAAAATGTATTTCAAAACATTTTTTAATATTTACTAGAATATGAGTTAAATACATTTATATCCTTGTTGACTTTTATAAGTGGTTTATAAAATAATATTTCCTTTGTTTTCCAAACAAGGTGCTTTTTATCCTTTTTGACAGAATTAAGGTAAGAATGTTTTTTAAACATATATGGTGGGTGCAGCTATTTTCTGCCGTTATAAAATCGTTGAAGCTTCCCTTACAAGATTATAATAATATTTTCAAAGAAAATGTTTTATTTTATAAATATATTACTCTTAAATTATTTCAAAAATATAAAGAGATATTTCTCTAAAAAGAGTTTTGATTTCATCTATGTCAACATCCTTTGATGGATTTTATGCTTATTTGAAGTTGATTTATTGTGATACAAAACTTCTATATTGTATTGAAGGTTCTGTGATATTTTTGACTGTGGATGTGTTATTTTTATACCATTCATGGTTTATGGACAAGGTATTGACATTTGGTATGCTAGTTTTAATATGAATGTTTATGTTTTGTTTAAACTTGTTCATATGAGGAATGCATTGGACTTAATATGTGACAAGTGGAGCCCGCTATATCTCCTCGATGCATCAGTAGGTCTCATGAGACAACTTGTGTCTTGGAACAAGGCCTTGACAAAATATTATTTGTAGTCTTGGAACAAGGCCTTGGCTATGTGGTTATGATAGTCTGGCATTATGCATTCCATCATTATGAAAGTGGTTACTGATATTGCATGTGATTATTCAATTAGTAAAATATCGATGTGAATAAGTAAATGGATTTTTTTCATTTTATTTTTATCATACTATGTTTAAGTTCAAGTTTAAAAGGCTTTTGTTTTAGTTATACATTGCCTTAAATGTTTATTCTTATTTATGAAAGTTTCCGCTATATTGTTATCCTTACTAGGCATTTGAGCTCACCCCTTTTCTATGTTTTATTTTTCCCAGGATGTGAAGATGTAATTTATGAATGACCTGCAGGGATAGTATGAGGGGATAAGAGTGTGGAATATGGAGACTATATTGTTTTAGTTTTCATTTTATGATGTAATGTAAAACATTATGAATATATCTAGTGTTTCCAAGGCTACTAAACTAATTGGTCTTTAGAGGTTTGATCTTTCTTGTGATCATGCCAATGTTATGTAATAATGCACCGACTCTAGGTAACTAGGGTCGGGGCGTTATATTAATCCTCTATAACTTTCCTTCACTAGGTCATTAAATTCATGCATACATAAACTAAGGATAACTGGAATATATCTCCCTAGTTTCAGAGTACAGTGAAGCAGAACCAATTCACTTATCTCTATACAAGGGAAATTTTGAAGTAATTAAATCATCCCTCAATATGGGAAGAGTTATTTAATTATAATAACTATATACAAGGGAGAAAAATAAATTTTATCTAAGCCTATGATTTTGTAAAAATTAAACATTCATTTATCCCCCACAAGGGAAAATAAGAGCCCTAACATGGTCCTTACTATAGTAAATTAGAGCCTCCATATTGTCCATTACTAGGGAGAACCCCTACACCCATGTATTTCACCTAAGATAACTAGATATTGAAGACCCCAAATTAGGGTACCATGTATACCCTAATTTCTATTATGGATTAAATTTTATCTCGGGTCTCTAATGTAATCATTCAGTTACAAAGGCCTCCTCTAAAAACACTAGATCGACATTACTATAGAATTTAAACTAGTTTTCACCCAAGATATCAAATATTTAATAAAAAATGATGCTGGAATATCTCCATCGTTGATATTTATAAACCACATTTTTAATATACTCTTGTGTTACATTTATATAAAGGGCCTCTGTCACTAATACAATGTATCATTCTATTGATTGAGAATATTCTCATCCCAACTCTCGATTATAATATATGTGATGTGTCGATATGGGATTCCTTCAAAGGTGTATGCCCCAACCATGTTCTTATTAATTATTTTATCAAAAATAGAATTCACTAATGTAGTAAAATCCACAATAAGGCATGAAATATGAATGATTAGTCCCCACTCATGGCCTCTCTTTCCCAATGAATCACTATAAACCTCATCCAGGGTGTAATCCCCCATCATGTTCTAATTGAATTAAAAAACAATTTGTTATATTAAATGCGGCATGAAAAGTATAATGGGAATCTCAAGTGTAATCCCCAAAATATTTATCATGGTTCTATATTACCCATCTGTCCCATAATCCACTTTAAACTCATTAACAACATACAATAAATAGACCTAAAAATAAGTACCTTCTTTGGTGTACGCCCATTCTCTTTCACCTAAATGGATGTATCTTATACAAGACTTATACTAGGGTATCTCGAATCTGTAATAACCAATAAATCCCCTATTTTCACCCCATTATCACCATAATTTTTTGGTTACCTATTGTTAAACTTAAAGAAAGTTTCTATATTTTTTTATTCAATTTCACAACATTCTTATTTCATTATACAAAACTGAACACTATTTTCCTCACATATGACCTTAAAAATAGTGTCAATAAATATGTGTGCATTATTCATATATATATATATATGACGAGTCTTTAAGGTTCAAACCATATATAAAAAATGTATCCTAATAGAGTCATGATCCTCATAAAATCTCTTATATCCTTTATCATTAGGTATATTCATTGAGTGAAAAGATTTACTTATGATAAATAAACATCAAACTATCTTATCCATTTTGAATATAAGGATGTTGTACCCTTATTAGAAATATACTCTAATATTCTATCATGCATTCACTCTCATTTATAATTAGTGTCTCTCTCTCACCAATGTCTTGGTTGGGAGTGGCCTGATTCATTCATTGTTATCCACTCACAATGATCTTCATATATCATCATTTGAAAATATTTTATTTGAAGTTCATTATTATGATATATTATTTTTCATAATATAGATGTTTCATAAACATATCCCCTCACTAAAATTTTGTATATTGAATTTTTGAAATCAATATTTTTAACAGTTCTGATCTTGGAATATTGGATTCCTCCTTTGACCTAATTCTTTTATCTTTGGATTTTTTTAGAAATGTTGTTATAAGTGTATTTATTATTTTTCATGGTTCTCTATGATGGTTTTTAAATGGTATTTAGACTTTGAATATGGTATATAACCACATTTTCCTCTATTTTTTGTCAATTAATGGTCTCATGACTTATCTCTTTATGTCTAATGGCTTTAAAGCTACTGGAATACTCATTGGGTGGCTGAATTAATTGGAAATGAAAACTACTAAACCCTCTGGTCCATTTAAAGAAAGATTTTTTTATGTTCAATTGAATAAAATAAATCATTCGAATTTCTAGAATCAGAATGGAGATTTTGAATTTTTTCAACAAATTGTTCATAAAATTATCCAAGAATATTACTTTTCCTTTTATAATTATTATAAATTCTATTTCATATTAATTTAATGTTTAGAATGATCAATATCTTGATAGAAATCCTCCACATAGAAATAGTTTTATGCCTATTTAAGGGGAGAAGTAGGATATTTTAGGTCCCTCATAAGTATTTTCGATCGATGATAAAAATCACTATGTTTGTATAAATTTTCTCATAGATAAGGTTGAATTTTATTATAATATCATTCACTGTGAAGATTTTGATGATTCTAGAATATATATTTATTCTATAAAATTTGATATTATGCATGATAAAAATGATCTATCATATAAAATTGATGATGAATTTCTAAATTAAATTTAAAAAAAGGAAATAATCCATTTTTTGACATAGATCTATTTATCACTCCACACCCGGGAAAGAACTTGAGGATTATTGAAGACTATAAATTTGAAATAATAATTATCACTTTATCCATGGGGTTACATTTTAGGGTTTCCAACAATACCTCTCAATAATTGGAGGATAGGACTGATGATGAGTGTGTGGTCAATCTCATATTGTATTATGACATCCCCCATCACAACTATTGTGGTTGAGATGAAATCCTCATTCTTTTCTAGAAATAATGAAAAAAATATCATTCCTAATATAAAAAATTATTATAAGGTAATGTATAACATAAGGGGGACATCAATCATTAGATGGAGGAAAAATATTAAATAATATTGAATATGAATATTGATGGATAAATCATAGAGGTATTTTCACTTTAGGTCCGAGAAAAATTGACCCCTATAATGGGAAATGATTTTTTGGGCAATCTAGATTTTAAATTTTTTTAAATATTTTGGTAATGATTTCATTCTTGTTTTCAATATCTTATTATAGATTTAAACATTCTCACATGTGTTCATATAACATCTTAACAAAGACAGGAATCAGTGTTTTTTCACTAAATTGTGACACTAAAACTTTGATATTCATGCTCTTGAAGAATTTGGAGGACTCTTGGAAGGGATGTTTTCAAATTCTAGGTTTCTTGGTGGTTTGGTTTTAGTTTCTGACACATGATTTGATATTTCCCATTACTTTTCATTTTTATCTTTATTGTGGTTCTTGTTTTAGCAAACCTGATTTGTCTACTTCTTATTATAATATGATGGGATTATGCTAATACCTTTTGGGATTATATGTTTTACTTACTAAATATTTTGAATTGTGGCTAAAATTTTTTGTTTTTAACCTAAAAAAATTTTAAAAGAATGTTTTATTGAAGTTGAAGTCCAATTTAACTACATGAAACATCTGGTGGATGAATAAGGAATGGATGGTAGTGGGGAATTTCAGTTAATGAATAAATCATTTTTTTGGTTGTTTTCAAGGATTAATATATTTATCCTCATGGATAATGGATTCTATTCCAAATATTTATGTTTTTTTAGATTTCAAAATTCTAAAATACTGAAGGTATGTATAGATTTAAGACTTTATTTAACATATAGAAGTCTCATTGTATGTTTTTTTATACAAGAAAATATTTATTATTACTAAATGGATAATCATATAGGTATAATGAAAGAAAATTATAGGTTTGAAACTCTTCTAGAGATTTTATGTTGATATCCTGATAAATTTTGTGGAACATAATTATACTATAGTTCTCATTTTTTGGATGAGATGGGTCAATGGATATGGTTATTTTAATCTTTTAAAAAAAATTATTAATGAAATATAATTGTTTGGTTCATGATGGGATGCACCTCATCATTCATCATCTATATTTAGATGTAGTGGGTGTTGTCAATGATGATGAGGTGTAGTTAATCTGATGTTGAGTCTATCATTGTTGGGTATTCTAATAGTGGATTTTTCAGAAGTGACGAGAACAAGACTAATGTATATGGATGATCATCTCATTGTATTTTGATATTTGATTCTCCTTGGAGTTCAATGTTTTTTTATTATCTTTAATCATTTTTTAGGTGAATGGTTTTTTTGGGTCTCTCAGAGGATGATATTTCTTAATGCTATTATCAACTAGGGTTTATTCTACATACCTATCTAGAATATGATTAAAGGGTGTCTTAAATAATTATTCCCTGATTTAGGAATAACTATGAACATACTTTGAGGTGGTTTTGATGGTTGCAGTTTTTTAGTAATCTTTTTGTATCCAATAATTATCTTACTGATGAATTGTCATTAAACTTTTATTAATTATTGTACAATCCTTTTTGTTTAATAAATTATTTTTAGAATGGGTAGGTCCCAAATCATACTTAATTTTGATCTAAAAGAAGATATCCTTCCCCTAGGGAAATATTCCCTTGAAACTTTCCTCATTAGGTAATATACATGATGTCCCAATATACATAATCATAGGCTATATTCCCAGTAAAATCCATGTAATATATTTTACAGGTTCATACTCTGTGTGAAAAAATACCATTTATATTAATCTATAGTCCCCTTTAGGTCATCAACAGAGATAACATCACGTGTAAGTCTCATGTCAACAATTATAATCAGTATTTCATCTAGGATTCCACCCCATGTGACCTTAATGTTTTATGAATATTTAATGGATATAGGACATTAAAAGGCCCCTTGATGATAATTTCCATATGAATATAAAATGTGTGATTCTTCCCTTTTTTCATAATCAAACCATGTGGGTCAAAATTAAATTTGAATGTGATCCTAAGAAAACCATCTCATGGGTCTAGTCCCGACACCCCAATCAGCTACCACCACCCTAGTTGGAAATAAATCTGAAAAATTTAATATTGGGGGATTTGAGACAAATCATAACTAATTAACTATAAAAATATATGGAATAATTAATACATATAAATTTCTTCATTTACACATATCATTGTAAAATCAGTAGAATGTGGTTAGCAGCCCACACAGGGATTTGGGAATGGATTATAGAATATATTTTAAGTATATTAGAGAGTCCAAATATAGGAAATAATTCACCCGCATATTGTTTAGATGAGAATGAACTCCCATCCAAAAAACCATTAATCCTTGAAATATGTAATTGGTAAATTTATACTGATCACTTATCTTTGAATAGTAGGTCTATACTAGTTCAAGACACTCTGTATTTTATTCCTTAGGGTTTCTAATAAAATTATTAGTGATCCTAATATGAATCCTTTAAATTTGAAAAATATTGGTAAAAAATTCTCTTACATGGTATACTAAATTGATAGTTATTCTTTTTTATGTTGGTTGATACCCTTAGTATATCCAACCACGTAAAGAACTATTTTCATTCAAAATCTATCATAACTTTCACAGTTTATATGCTTACCCTGGATTTTATGAAGGTTGTGTCCTTGATAGTTTAAATGACTATGTCTACCACTCAACACCTTTTTTTCAGGTTAAAACCATGTTGGTTTGATATTATTCAGTGTAATTGTTCTAGACCAACCGTAGAGGATTATAATACTAGTCCTTAAAAAATAAATACCCATAAGTTATCTTATAAATTACTGCTCTAGAGGGATGTATGTGGAACCTTTCTCAACCCCAACCACGTTAAGTGACTCCCCCAATGCACATATCCATGAAAATACGTTATCATATAAATGTTTATTAAGTGGTTTATTATGGACTCACTATTTCATATGAGCTTCCAATGAGGGATCCTATTATAAATTTTCACATCCTTCAAATTATTAGGGGTTTTGTTCCTTGAGACAACACTAAGGAATATACATTAGATACTTCATTCATAAACACTCATTAATGGGTTACCATAAGGATATACTTTTAAATGAAGTAAGTACAACATCATTATGAATTATCCCAAATTCAATTACCACATGATATATTCTATAAAAACATCATGATGATGTGTGAATAAAAGGATCATATCCCTTTTCATTATAATGAATCATTTTATAATACTATAGTGAAATTAGAGGATTTTAATTGGCATGGCCCAATAGCATGAAGGTGTTAATTGTACATTATTACCACATCATACAATGTTCTCATGTTTATTATTATAGAAAATTGGAGACCGGAGTAGAATTATATCACCACCCACCCTAATTAGTGTACTTATATACCCATTATAATGGAAGAGGTATTCTAGTATATTTTTTAGATGATTAAATTTTAGTCTTATATCTCTAATAAAATATTATAGAGATTTCAGAACCTCTTAGAGGCACTAATGGAGGACCACATGAGGAATAACCTGACAGACAACATATGATAGGCTCATATATCTTCAACCAATATCAGATAATATTTCTTGTATTCTATGATAACTTATGAGGGAAGGAACTAAATTCATTTTATTTTGGATTATCATCTACATATATCAATTTGGAATGAATAATATGAGTGATCTTATATTCCCATTCCAACAAGTGTTCACAATCATGCTACTGTAGTTTCTTTACAGTTAGCCCATATTCCTACAAACATTACCGTAGATCGTTAGAATATTTCAACCGCCACTCAGGAACATGATGGTGTTAATTCCTCATTAATAAGAAGAAAATTATAATCCCTAAAAACCTAATAATGTATATCTTAAAATCCTTCCTATGCATGGGATGTTTTTCATCATATTCTAGTGGAAGAAATTGAGGAGGGGGATTATGTTTATGTCCACATTTAGAAGGCCTATATGTATATTCCAATGGTTTTTGAATATAAATAATGATCCAAAATACGTAATACATATAATCATTTTGTATAGAACTAGTATATTATAGATTCCACAAATAAGATTTATTGGCATATCTGAATGATGGGAGGGAGGTCACCATGGGGGTCTGTATGTAAGAAATTTGTTACCAAAATTATTTAACTCCCATGATCGAGGTTATAATCACACTCTATTGATCATGATTATACAAATGGTCTTATCAATGGAAACAAAAATGCCAGGGGAAGCCGCAAATATTTCTTCAAAAAAATATCGATATCCCATGGGATTTATAAAGACTCACTAATAACTCAATAAAATTATAACAAATCATCCATAGGGGAAGTTAGTCATCAAAGTGAATGTCATCCCTGATCTAAATATATAATAAAAGATATAGGTCCTACCAAGACTGATAACCACCAATTCCCCATACCTTGGAAGAAAATCAACCACCCCAATGTTCCTCCTCTGGTAATATTCTATAGAGACCCCCTTATATGGACCCAACCATAAATATTACGTAATATTAAGTTTTTAGTTAAGAAATAAATTTCATTCAAACTCTTAATACTTAATGTTTAGATTCTTATAGAATTATGTTATAATAAATAAATAGTAACTAATATTTTTCAACGTGGACTCTATTGATCAGTATCCATTTATCCCATAATATAAAACATTTAAAATTAAAAGCTTTTTTCAATGAAAACTCATCATTATTGTCAACCGAACTTTATTTTTGTTCTTAATGTCGTTTAAAGATTGTGAAAACCATTTTAAAACATGAAATGGGATAAAGAAATATTAATAAGATACATAAAAATATATTGAAACCCCATTAGACTATTTTAAAACAGTTAAATCATGAAAATATTTTTCCATTAATATAATAAAATTTGGGCACAAAAAATGAATATTAACATAGACTTCAAATTAGAATACCAGCCAGAAGTTTTTTATGAATATCTTTTGATGAACATATAGAGTAAAAAATACAAATCATAAGGTTTTACTCGTAAACATTATAATTCTTGAAATATATCTTCTAAAAAATATAACTTTTACTGGAAATGGGTAATAATCATTACTTTAAAATAAAAAAAAATATTTATATTACAATTTGAAATTTAAATATCACAATAATAACTAATAAGAAAGTATATAAAATTCATTTAAATGATTATATATATCATCTTCATAAAACCCTTTCATGAATTCTTATAATTAGACAAATTATATTGTTGATTTGAACATAATTCTTCCGAAAACATAATAATTACCCAATGTAAGGGAGAGCTCTTTAAAGGCACCCATATTATGAGTAATATCAAGCCCACTAGTCATCATGTCCTATATCATTCTCACTCATCATCAGAAAAAATTCCCAGGACTATATAATAAACAAAAAAATTTAAATATTCACTTTTCCATTATAAAATCCCTATAAAACACTTTTGAACACATATCTAAAACAAATTCAGATTTTAAAATATTTTTACCTTTTAAAAGACCCATTTGGAAAACTATAATCCTCAAATAAATTAGGATAGATATTTTTATTAGAATAAAACATGGAATTTTGTAATTTAATCTGAACCTAAAATAATTGGGTTGTGGGAAAAGACATTTTGACCATAGATGTTAAAATAGAACGTTCATTTTTTCCTTTTGTAAAGTAAAAATGTTCCATATAAAATATATAAGAATATTAATTTTGAAAACCCATTGATATAAGTACAAAGTAAAATAAATTTTCCTTCATTATTATCTTACTTTAATATAAAAATACCCAAAATATGATTTTAAGAATATGGAAATAAAAGGTATATATTTTCAAAATAAGTCTTCAAAACATTTATAATGTTGTGTTTAATATAAACTACCCCTTTAATGAAACTAAAATAAATTTATTTTTTAAAAAATATAAATATGGTCATACATTACCATTACCCTCAATTTTATGAAATGTAATAATTTTCAGTAATCATTTACAAGAACATAGATATATAAGAAAATGGGTCAAAAAGAGAATCTTTAATAGAGGATTCTTTTTAAATGTTCATTAACTCAAGTCTAACTCATTAGGATAATCCATTATGTTCTTAAATAGTAAAACAATTTTATCCATTTACTTGATAAATAATTTTTTTGAATTATTCTTCCTCATACCATATTATATTCAATTACATAATAAATTAAATTCATATTGGACATTTTGACGTTCTTCGGCTCATATGTCCAAAATGACTATGGTAGGATGACTATGGTAAAATTGGTAAATATTCATTCATAAAAAAAATAATCGTGTAATTTTAATAATTAATATATATAAATTAAAATTTTAAAACAAACCATGTGATATGTTTCAAAAAATTAACTATGTGGGAATCATGGATATGATAGGTCGTACAAAGTCATGAGTATCATTTCCAATTTTCAACGGTATTTATGTAATGAAAGAAATAATTATTTTATATTTCCAAAATTATAATTAGGTCATAAATAAAATATTATAACATTATATACATATATATATGTGTGACATACATGTGATATGGTGATGAAAAATGAATCACATCGCTTCGTAGATGTGGTAGTCCACACGTATGCATGGACAACACTATCATTTTTCAAGGATTTAAAATTTATGAAAATATATTATATATTACATATTTATTATTATAAATATCTCATATATATATATATATATATATTAAATCAATCATTATAACCTATTATGAGATGTGGTAATGAAAAAAGAATTACACCAGTTTGCGAGGCGGTCGTTCATCGTACATACAAAATATAGTTTTGTTTCCCATTTGATAAAAGAAAAATAAGACTATTGGATATTCCCTTTACATAATAAAAACTCTTTACATGGGAGATAATTATAATATTATATCATCATGGATGAATAAAATTTTAATGAGATAGAAAATTAAATTAAATTAAATGGCCTAATTTATAATTATAGCTCTTAATCAGACAACCACTTTATGTTTATGTTGAATGATTTAATAGGTTGGTTATATTATCAAAATAATAAAATAATGACCTATAATGATATGTAAATAAGGTAATTTATTAGGGACTAGATAAGAAATTGGTTTTGAAATGTGAATAAAAAAAGAGAAAATGTTCTCTTTTATAAGAGTAGGGTGGATAACACTTGAAATTTATCTATGTATTAAATTAAGATAAATTAATTTTGAAAATAAAAATAATTCTAGATGATTGTATTAGAATAAGATATAATTATGTGTAAATATCATATCAATCAATAAAAATTTGAGAATTTTACATGATTTTTTCTCCAATATCATTTTTTTAACTAGTGTTTACCCTTCTATACAATTATTATGATAATATTTTTTAGTATTTTTGGGTATTAATGATTCATTTAAAAGAAAAAGGATCATAAATTGATATTAATTGATATAAAAAACAGTATCAAATTTACCTCTCTGAAGAGAATATTTTTTTTTATTTTTAAATCTTCAAATAAATCACTATTTTTTATAAAATGTCATTAATGCCAATTTTTAAAATACATATTTAATTTTCTGGTTAAAAATATAAATAAAAATTAAATTTTAGTAAAAACAATTATCACATCTTAAATATATTATAATTATCTAAAAAAATTCTAACACAATCCTTTTTAATATGATGTTACTTTTTTGATTTTTAAAATCATTTGTTGTCTTTTCCTCTTAACTATGAAATTACAGCATCAATGTTGTGTCATAATTTAAGGTAATTTTTTTAAAATGTATAAATAAATCAAAATTATTATAAAATAATTTATATTTTTAATTATTACCTATAAATGAGCATTTTTGTTTTAAAACCTATCACAAAATATTATATTTCTTATATGATAGAAAGTGACATTTTCATATTTATCTTTAACTCAAATATTATAAAGGAAATAATCATCTCAAAATAAAATAAAAGGTTATATATTATAATTTTGGATGATTATGGATGTTATAAAATCATATAATAAAAATTAATTCAATTTTTAGGGTAACATTATATCCCTTATCATATTATTTTTAACCTTTATTTTCCCATTTTACCTTAGCCATGTTAATGATAATTTCTACAATTAATATTCCTAAAGACCAAAAAACTAAAAGGGGACTAATTAGAAAATATTGACATAATTATTACAGAAATGTAATATATTTTTATAAATTAAATTCATATATATGTGTTATAATTTAATTTTGAATTAGTCCTATTATACATAATGAAAACTGTTTTTTATAAAACATGCCTTTTTAATTATATATTTATTTTGTACTATATCAACATTTTAAATTACTTCAAAAATACAATATTAGATTATTTTTTATTAAAATTAAGTAATTAATCTTTAAATAAATGTAAAATTGTATTTTTATTTTAAAATAGTAGAAAACAAAAAATAATTTTCCATAAAACTTAGTATTTTTTCTATTTTATGAAATTCAAACATCAAAAAATATATATCTATATTTCATAGTAAAATTATTTTGATATGGTCATTGAAAAAATTAAATAATTTTAATCAGATAAATTTTCCAAAAATTCTAGATTATAACAATAACATGTTCTCATATTATAGAAACAGTTTTTTAAGGAAATAATTTGGGAAGAATAAAATTAATTTACTAAATGTTGAGTGATTAATTAATATCATTTTCCAATAAAATTATATTACGTAGTACCATTATATATATGTCATAATTAATTTAATCCAATTCAAATCCTCCAATTCATAATCATTGATATAAAATTCATATTTAAATAATTCTATTTCATGTTTCATTTAGGCTCGGTGTTGTCTGCCTTATTTCTTATCGAACAAAGTTTTATTTCAAAAAAAGATTATTTCGGTGATACATTATTCCCAGTTTGAATATATATTTTCCTTTCAATTTTATCTGGGTATTTTTAAATAATGGTTTGATATCATAAAATACCCATGTTTAAATATCATATTATAAACATTTTAATACAATTTCATCCTAAAAAGAGGGAAAATGAAATGTGATGGTCATCACATAACAATGTTTTCAAAGAGAAGAAAATTACTATGCAGGGAGAATACAGAAATGGATAAAAAATGTAATGTCTAAATAATAATTTAGACTAATAGAGATTACTTTTCACAAGAATGTGAAATCTTAATAGAATTTTAACTACAAATAAAATCTTAAATCGATGAGTTTTGAAAAATCCAACAATTCATCATAAATAAATGTAATAGGATATAATTGATTCTAATTTCCCTTTCCTAGAGACATAGTTTCTTTATATATAGTGGAATAACATAAGAAATTATTCATACTTCAAAAATATAATTTATTTTTTTAATCAATTTCTACCACAATCACATGTTTTTCTCAAAATGACGAGTATTTAGGATTAATTTTTATATGAAAAAAGATCTGAAATAAAATTAAATCAAATAAAATTATTATAAAAAATTACAAAAATATATTCCTCTAATTTTTATACATTTAGAAACCAAAATTTTAATTATTGGGAATGAAAAATTTAAAAATAGATAATATTTTATATAAATAAATAATACATTAATCTCCAAAATTCAATAGTAATTATCAACGTTCAAACTACATCATTCTATAAATAATTATCTTTAAAGATATTATTAATATTCTTGAGTGAGATTCAATCATCAATATTATAATGATTTTATCAAATATTATTCCATGAAAAATTTAAAATTTGTCATCATATAACATTATTCACTACTAATGTCTCACAAAAAAATTATTCCATAGTTATATAATCTCTGTTATATTATAATAATTAATATATATTACATGAATCACCGTAATGGTTAAATAATATCATGTATACTTCTAATATATATTTCAAAAGTTAACCATGAAAATTCCATAATATTATTATTACCTTAGTCATATAATTTTTTTCCAAAATCTAGTGATTTTTTTCGAGCAAGCCCAATCAGAAGAAGACCCCTTTCTATAAACTAAACAAAGGAAATTGTAATGTAAATAGAGGAGAGGACGCATGTGAACAACATTCCCACATCAAACCAGTTCCATCCAAAAGAACAAAATTACATGTCGTAATAATCATACCCTTCTATGTACCCGTAATAAGGTGCTTCTTATGCATTTGATGATTACCACTCTGAAGACATTTCATGCTGCTTCAACATAATGACATACTTACTTAAAAGATTCAACTTCTCCAAGGATGACTGCTTCGCAGAGTGTTGCACGAATGACACTAGGGTGGTCCCTATTTCCATATTAGATGAAACTCTGGTGGCCACTGGCATTGTAAGATGAGAGTAATCATTCATGGGTCATATCCTTGTTGGATCAATCATAACTCCATTACTTTCAGACACCTTTCTTCTTCCACTATGAACAATGTCACTGATAGGGGGTCCGACAGCTCCATTATTTTCCTTATCACTGTCAAAATTATTTCCCCAATATCCAATAACCTTTATTGAGACTAATTCATTTCATCTATTATCCTTCCACACCATAACATCCTTTACAACATCCAATACCCCTCCTTCCATCATATGAGATTTCCCCTTATGGTGAATTTGTGCAAGACAGTGAGAGTCTTCCATAACTCCATGACCATAAAAAAACTCTCTATCCATTACACCCTGAATAGATTCTTCTTTCCTGTTAACAGTTTGAACATTCACAGAGAAATGAGATCTATCACCCACATGTAATACCTCCCCTACCTCCAATCATTTGAATTAAATTCTAGTCAAGACATCATAGAATTCCAAATCATTACAATCTGTGCAGCCAACATGTTCTACAGAAGTACCTGATTAACACAAAACTACATTATCATTCAGTGAGGGTCACTTCCCAACCCCCAGATCATTCCTCAATCTATAAATTTTTTTTATCACTATCGGATTTGAGGAGATTGGAATCTCATTTATCCCAGATTTTTATAAAAATTCTGATGTAGCATCATCTCAGTTCAGTCCCTGCATTAGGACTGGATCCATTTGCTACTCCACCAACATACTATCAATTAAAGAGCCTACCACCCAAATGCCTGTCATAGCCTTCATACCATATGAACATACAAGAAACGATTCTACATTATCCCAGGTCTCCCCCTGTATTAGAGCTGTTGTTGTTGGCTCCTCCACCACTACACTACCATTTAGAGGTTCTCGGATCACACCCTGCACTAGAACTGTTTTCTTTGGCTCCTCCATCACAACACCACCTGTTAGATGTTCTACCACCCAAATGTACAGATCAAAAGAATCTCCACACTCGACACAACCATTGTCCTCCTCGGGGACCATATTGACCCCAACTTTAGTGTGACCCATTCTCAAGAACTGATCCAAAACCAACTTATTTATTATATATCAAATTATTTATAAAAGAAATTTTATACAAACCAAGACTTTACATAGGCTAGTATAAGGCATTTCACCCATATTACTATTCAATTGTATGTTCAGGCCTCGTAACCTTTACAGATGTGATAGGTTATACTATTAATAAAACTATATTAATATAATTCTTATAAAATCCCCATGAACATTATGATAATCCTTAAAAATAACATTAAACCTTATAGATCATATAAACACTTAAGGTTCTCAATGAATTCAAACATATGTACGCCAATTGAAAACTCATTCTTTCTCAAATCACATTTTTTTAAATAAAATTGAAACATAAATGGAACATATACCTCAAATATATATTAATACTCAATAAATGTTTCCCCAATATTATCACCATTTTTTCAACACCTATTTTTAATAGTGTAGATTCTATCTAACATATGTCTCAATTTTTGAAAATAATAAGTAAAATAGAACAATGATTTTTTTTGATTATCATATTATTTAGAATATGTCAACCTATCATTGGTAAAATAAAACTAACTCATAATTATGAAAACATAATAAATATAATCATCCTTCATTAAATATCCATACAAAACCATTGACCATGATTTTTCAAATTATTCCTTAATTATTTATTAATATAATTAATCATTTGAATTATGTCCTATTGATTTTTAAACATCATCCCATACATTTATCATACATTAAACCTAATAAAATAATTCATACCATAAATCTAGATGTTAGGATTTCCTTGATATTCCATTTATCAACTAGAATTTGGCCCAAATTCATATAATAATTGATTTATCCCTTTGTGGTATTTCCCTATACTATAGAGTTTTAATAGTCAAGATTTAGAAATAAAATGAATTATATTCCATGAACAATAATGTTTTTAGATATTTTAAAAGTTTTTTGATAAGACAAATAGCTTCATGCATGTGATTCGAATACTCAAGAATATGTAAAAAAACATTTAAATTTTATATTTTAATAATATTTATATTCAATTCATCTATAAGGGATAATAAATATTAAATTATTTCATTTATTACCAGATTATAAATTATTTTTATTCGGTTGAAATGAAAATCATTTAAACATGAATTGAATTATTAACAAAAAATAATAAATAAATAAAAAAATAAAAAAATGATTACTAAATACCACAACACTTCAACCGCTTTATATCTCAATTTAATTATGTCGTATACATTTCCCTTAAAATAAAATAATTTTCTATGACTTTACTTACTATTCCCTCTATATAATACTTTCAACCAATTCTAAAATAAAATCTATACAACTAAATATATCTAAAACATTCTATCATATAATACATATAAGGACCAAAAATTAAACATTAAATAATTTGGTGTTTTCTTGTTAATAACTCCTTTTATTACAAACCTGATGATCTATGTTATAACCGAACAACCCAAGTCAACTATAAAAGTTTCCCGAGTTAGAGAGTCATGGTGGTGGCTTTACTAGATGACCAGTAATGGTTCGTTAAAGAATGGTATCATAGGGATTATCTTCCCAAAATTTCTAACAAAATCCTTAGTTTGGTTTTCTAACATGAGTATACAAGACATAGTACCATCATAATTTAGGTAGTAATTGTTTGAGGGGGTCTGGCTAGCTCACAACCATGTCAGAACTCCAGTTACCATTGTTGCTGAGAAATTTCTTAGCATGCATGACACATTGAGTTTGTCTTCATTTGAATGAAACGTATGGGGGTGTTTATTTAAATTTACATGTTCTTTATTATATATTGTCTACAATTTTTATATTTCATGATTGCATTAAATTTAGGGCTCTTTAAAGAAAAGATTTTACTTATAGATTTTGGTCATATGATTTGAGTATTTGAGAAACGATGATTGTTCATTATCACAATCTTAACAGACAATAAATATGATTAGTGATTTTCCAATTTAGATAAGGGAAGATTTGATTTAGGATTGAGATGAAAATACTCCAATGGAAGCCTCTTTGTTTGATACTTTAATTTATATAATTCAGAATATGGATCATGTTGGTCTTGGGAACCTAGGACGGGTTATGGATAATGGATTTGAGTTCACAAAGAGTTATCCACCCATCTTCTCTATTGATAAGGGGCCCATGAAATATGAGGAGATACTTGAGTGTATTAAGGGAGTTTATACCTTATTGAAGAATCCCGAGGACTCTAAGGTGGGATTCACCGCCTATATGTCAATCGACCAGGAAAGAGATGTTGGTACTCTATTGGGCATGATACGTTTCATGTGAACCTTACCTTGCAATATTCCAATAAATCACTCAATCAAAAGTTATACCCTAAGATGTTTTGTGAAGAAATATCCCAAGAGTTTCTATACTGGAGAAAGAGGAGCATACTATTCTAGATTATTCCACCAGTTTCATTGATTTGGTGAATTTGGAACTAGAGTTAGTCACCAATTTGTACCTAAAGGAATTTAAAGGGGTTTTAATTTTATTTATTTCTAGTTTTAGGGGCTTCACCAGGACAATATTCATTTTCTACTATTAGTGAAAGAGTTGAGGACATACAAATACTAACATTATGAAGGCTCTAAATACATTTCATCATTGAATATTTTCAGGTATTTTGAATCATTTTTTAAAGGATATCATTTGGATGTAAAGAAAGATCTACTCTTTCCAAGTGTTAGATGATTCATACCAATGATTTCAGGAGTCTTTGGTCTAATCCTCATGCCAAGGAACATGTTCATATGGCTAAGATCAGCTAAATTTATTAAGTAGACATTACACGAGAGGAATCTGAAGCAATTACATATACTCTAATGGGTGTTTTGTTTTTTCGTCATATATGGTACTAGACTTGTTTGATACATGATTTACTCTTTTCATGATACCATCAAAGCTAGTTTACATATTCATAAAACATTCATAACTTATTTAATTATTTTTGGATATTTTCTTATATTTAAGAAAGAGGTCTAAATAATGTTTAAAGTGTCCCACGTGTTGTTTGATGATAGACAGCTATGATGTGATATGAGACCTTTTATTTATCAATCTAATAATTTTTGACCTAATACTATTCATGTTTTGGATGTTCAGTGTTAGGTCCTATAGAGACTACTATAATCTCAAGGTTAATTGTTTATCTTTTGAGTGGGTAAATCAAGTTTTTAACGGTGAGTGTGAATCCAGATCAGGATGGGTGGGGCTGTAGTTATTAATTCAAGGGTAATATCATTACCATTTTCAAAGATGTTTCGATATTTAAACTACCATTATTGGGGTATTTTTATTCATGTAGTTCTGTTTTCATACGCTAAGGATATTTTCGATGTTTTTTCCAGGTTATATCCTTAGCAGGTGGCTGTTATTACTATTGAAAAGATCCTTGGTAAGATTTCCATTTCTATTCCATCTTATCGAATGTCACCCTATACGTTGGTATAACATTAATTCTAACTTAATATCCAATGTATAATGGATTTAGTCATCCTATTTTGTCACAATAGGCATCGTCTATCCTCTTTACTAAGAAAGAAACATGAGTAATTGAATTTGTGTTGATTATCTAAGGTTGAATTGGGTCAATTTTCAGAAAACATTACAGTTATATTGGATGGATGATCTCTCTTAAAATATTATAGGGAAATGTTGGTTTTAAGATATTGACCTTTAATCAGGGTACCACCATTTTATATTTTAATACGAGTATATACCAAAGATAGTGATTAGAATTTGATAGTTGAATTTTGAGTTTCTTTGAAATTATATTTTGTTTCATGAATGCTATGAACCAAATAATTCATCAGTTCTTGGAGTATTTATTAATAATTTTTTGGATGATATTTTAGATTACTACACATAATAGGAGGATCATATGGTCCATTTGTGTATCCCTCTTTACACCTTGATAGAACATCTTCTATATGGTAAGCTTACCCAATATGATATTTAGATATGGGAAGTGAAATTCCAAGAGCATGTGATATCTAAGTGGGAGTCTCACTAGATGCTAAGAAAATATATGTTTTTAAGACCTTGGAGTGTCCTAAATATATATTTGAGAATAAAATATTATTGCATTTGGATGGTTACTAATGACAGTTTGTTCTATATTTTTCAAGCTTGTATGTTTGATTATAGTGTTATCCCGCAATTGAGTAAATTTTTAATGAAATGAAAAATGTAAGAGATATTTTGGGGAACTAAATGTGAGGTTGACTTTTACACCATTTTATATTCTTCCAAAATCGAGTTCAATTTATGATTTTTTAATGGTTTTTATATTGGCATGGTAAGATTATTGACCTAGAGGAAACACATAATGGATTATGGATCTCAATAGTTACATATATTGAGAAGAACAACCTTTCAAATGATCTTTTGTTGGTAGAAGTTTTAAATGCACTAAAAATGTGGTGTCACTATCTATTTTGGGAACATTTTACTTTATATTCCATTCATATGATTATATTTTAGATTTTTTACATAGAGTTATCTAAACATGAGACAGAGATGTTGGGTGGAGTAACTTAAGACACATGATTATTTACATTTCATACACTCTTGGAAAAGGGAACATTATTTTTGATTCAAATTTTGAAAGTTATTGACACAATATATGATGGAATCTGTTGAGGATTAGTCTCTGATGATTTTGTTTTCTAATATAATCCTAGGAGTTTAAGATGATGGTGGAAAGGTGTTCTTAGATTAGATTAAAGTTTAATAATATTTTTTGAGAAATTTTTACCTAATAATGTTATAAATATGATGTTATAATGCTTATGAAAATTAATTTATAGTGGTAAGATCTTGGGTGAGGGGACTCATTCTCCTAGGGGAGCTCTGTGCTTCCGTGGTCTGTTGTTTGTCCATATTTCCATGAGGAGGGAGTCAAAGTATAGTGTAAAGTGTTCATGTTGGTCCAGACACCATTGGGCTACCAAGATGTATCCCGAAGAGAGATATTAGTACTGGTGGACAATTATTAGGTGATCAATTGCATATTTTATGTCCCAGTGTATTAATTTTCCTAAAATTAAGTCAAACCACTATAGTCCTTCTAGTTTCCTACAACCTTTTCTCATTCTGGTATGGAAATGAGGATAGATTACCATGGGATTCATAAATGTATTTACGTGGAATCTTAGTTGGAAGGATTAAATTTGGATGATCATTTATCGACTTATGAAATCATTGTATTTCATATCTATCAAAGATATTGTAAAAGTGGAATAGTTTTGGGACTTCTACATTGAATAAATTTTGAAAATTCATAATGGTTCCTCTGTGGATTATATGACATGGAGTCGAAGTTCACATCTAGGTTCTAGAATAGATAATAGGAGGTGATTGGTTTCTAGTTGAAATTTGCAGTGTCTTATTATTAGTAGGTGTATGGATAGACAAAGAGAGCTATAAAGGTTCTGTTGGATAAAATTTCAAAGATTGTGTTTTGGTAGAATTTTTCTACTACAATAGTTATCCTGATTCGATAAATATGGTTTCCTTTGAATACATTTTTGGGAGGTTGTATAAGTATCCCTTTTATTGGGTATAGTTGGGAGAGCGGTCCATGCAAGGGATTAGTCTCATTCAGATAATGATGGAAAAGGTGCATTTTATTTAGAATATTTTTTTCAAAACACATATCAATACGAAATCAAATGTAGACCATCCTCATCAACCTCTAGAGTTGCAATTTATTAATCATGTTATTTTAAAATATTATCCTTTCTTGGGAAATCATATTTTGGGTATGTAGGGTAAGTTGGAACCATGGATTGTATGGTCCTTTAGGTTCATGGAGTGACATGAGATGGTGGAATATTGGTTAGAATTACCATCTCATTTTACATTGATCCATGATATTTTTCATGTATCTTAGATGAGGTGGTATTTTATGCATCCATACTAATTTATTTAAGTTGAGTATGTTGATCTTGAACTCAATATAATTTCTTTTCAACTTATAATTCATATTATGAATCTCTATGATAAGGTACGACATGGAAATATGATTCCCTTAGTTTGGGTTCTATGAAAGTGTGTATTGGATAGCCATGAAACTTGGGAGTGGGAATCGTTTATGGGGATATAGTGGCCTTTTTTATTACGGATCCTATATATTGGGGACTTCCTAGGGATAAAAAGAACAAGTGGTGGGGATAATTGGGACCCTTACAAGTAAAATATACTTTTTAGTTGGGCCTTGGGTTTTCTAATTTTGGGTATGGGAAGATTTGAGGGATAAGAAGCCAAGAACAACAAAATTTGGGGAAAACTAGAAAGGAATATAGTTAAAGTGAACTATTATTTTAAACATAGTATAATCTTGTGATATTACTCTATGATATTAAATTAAAGTTATCTAGGTTTTGAACATGGTTATTCAAACCATGAGACATTCCCAGTGTACCGTGAAAGGATTCCAATGGTTTTACAATGGTGTCACGTTGGTTAATAATGCTTTTCAAAAACCATACATCCCAATGTTCAAATTGTTCAACCTTTGTAAATATGGAGTGACACGGTTAGTGCACCATTGAACTAATGATGATTCCAAAAAATTACCCATAATATAATGAATTGTAGGGATTATTTATTATGGCGCACGTATAGTCAAACCATATGGCCTACACTAAAAAACCATGTGTCCTACCTCTAAACTAAAAAAGTGGAATTTTACCGTTTTTACCATATTTTTTAATCAAAAATAAACCACTAATCTTATTTTCCCTCATCGAAAGCCTTCCACATCACAATGGATGTCTCTCCTATTGGATTATAGGTGGAATCCTTTCATTATTAATTAATCATATTGAAGAAAATTTCATTTTTAGTCTAGTATCCTATCTTTATTGTAGATATCTTCAAGATACCTTCTACTATCTTATTTTTGGAAACTAATTAGGATGTGATTTCATATCAATTTGTTTTAATAGAGGATTGATATTTTTTATTCGGGATCTAGGATCATTCAGACTTGATCTATTATTCCTCAGTCTCCATTTTCAAAGGTGATTTCTTATACCTCAATTTTGATGTGGTTGATTCTATAAAATGGTATTATTCTATGAATTACATATTTATCTAGTAAAATTACTTTGGGATATTCATTTAATTGATGTGATTTCTTATTTAAGGGGTTTTTTTTGAAATTTTCTTATTTTAAAGGGATTTTTCATTTAATGATTATTTTTACAAACCAAGTGTTTGATTAAATGATTGAATGGTGTTTTGATTGGTAGATTGGGTTTAGAAATGAAAACAATATTGGTTTTCATTTGAAAATTTTTTAAATTTTTTTATCATTGTTCTAAAATATAATTTTTTTAACTTCCCACATTGGGAACCTTGGGTGCATATAAAAGGTGACATAAGTGACCTTAGTGTGTGTGGAATTAATAGTGGATAGTTTTTTAAATTAATGGACTATGTCAGGACTTGATGTATGTTGGTACCAAATTATTCATAGTTTTTGTTATTTTATGTATATTATCAATTCCCATTTCTTAGTGTCAAATATATTATACTTTCTCATTTATGGTGATTTATCACATGATGGAATCTCTAAGGGATTGTTTCCCTCATGTTTTCACATGAGGTTGTATCATATAGATTTCCCTAATTGATTATGTCGTGTATGTGTTTTAAATTTCTTAAGTTATGTATTTTTTTTCCAATTTTACCAATTATAATTTTAATATTGATATCTTAATGAATATGAAAGTATTTTATGAACCCTATAGGAAAATAATTTTAAAATGAGTTTTTATCAATTAAAATTATTTTATAAAATTGTTTATTTTTTCAAATCTATGAATGTTCCATTCATAATATAGGTCCATGTATAGAATATTTTGGGATATTCTAAAAGGATTTTTTCTGACACACAACCTTTTAATGTATATTTGTAGATATTGTATTGATAGATTTAGGTAAAGGGAATTGAAACTTATAGCATGTTGGATTCTTTTGTTATCACTGTCATTGCTTCATGATAGTTTGGACGTGACTGTTGGACACATAGAGACTCGTTGGACTTGTTTTATTTATACATTATAATTTATCCCATTTTTATTGGATTATATGGATATTATATATATCCCTTTCATAATCCTTAAACTCAGGTTGAATGTATTATTTTATTTTATGACTGTTATCTAACTGCACCACACCCTTACAATGGGAAAGATCACGCGGGTTTTCTAGATGACTCTAGTTGATTCATTATATTTTAAATTAATAGTTTTAGAGAATAAGGTCACAATTCATACATTACAAGAAAATAATTTAAAAATGAAGACTTCTTATTGGAATCCATTTCATCCATAATCTAAAACATTAAAAGATAAACATTCCATTTTTAAGAAGAATCTTCTTGACCTTCAACATTACTTATTTTTTGTTCCTAAACATTATTAACCCTTGTGAAAAACACTTTAAAATTAATTATATGTAAAAAATTATTATTATGGGAGATAAAAATAAATTAATAAACTGTTATTCTATTTTAAAACAATGAAATAGAAAGTAGAGTTTTCATTCAAGGTAATAAACATTGAACTAAAAAATCATTTACATACACATGAAATAATCAGTTTATCCCTTGTTTTTTGTAAAACCATTTATAATAACATATAAATGAAAAGAATATTAACAATTATTTTTAATAAAAATTTATATCCCCTAAAAAATGAAAAAAACTACATGTTTACTAAAAAAAGATATAATAATTTCTTTAAAACAAAATTTCATTAGCTTATGATTTGAAATCAAATAATTTTCACGAAAACTCAACAAAATTTATAATAAGTTAATATATGTTCCATGAGACATCATCTTTATAGATCCCTTAGAATTATAATAACAATATAGTTGACATATAATAAAATTATCATGAACACATAATAATTACATAATGCATTAGAGTAATATTTGGGTACACCGATAGAATAATATATAACAGGATCACCCACTAGCCTAATTCATATCAGTATCAACTGTCATTATAAATTATTTCCAATGACCATATCTTCAATAAAACATTTGAATATTTCACATTTTCTTCCTAAATTCTTGAATGGACTCTTTTCATCCAACAATAATAATATGTTCGTATACCAAATAACCTGTCAATTTTTTAAACCCATCTTCAAACTAAAATGGTTGAAGAAATGGAAAGGGGGTTTTATTTGAAGATAATACTAAAGATTATTGTCGAACCTGAACATAAAATAGTGGTACTATTATGATGAAAATTTATTGCTTCTATATATGTTAAATTATAATATTTATTTATCTTTTTTAAAGAAAGAGAAAATGTTTTATATAAATTATGTGAAAATATTCATTTTGAAAACCCATTGACAAATATTAAAAATTTTAATTAAACATCACATTTAATTAAATTATGTGCACATAAAAAACATCCATAATTTTATTTTCTGACTATTGGCATGGAAGACATCAATTTAGATTATAAATCTTTAAAAAATGAAAAAGGTTTTTAATTTATATTCACCCATACATAAAATCATGAATGGATTATTTTTAAAAAAATTATAATAAAAAGACATGGTAAAAATTACATTTTGAATCCATTGAGTAATAACTAGTAATTTTCATGAATAAATTAAAATACCATGTACATGGAAGAAAATGAGTTGTAAGGGAAACATTAAAAGATATTTTTTATGAAAATATATTCCCTTACCACAGGTATGAATCATCAAAAAATTTTATTATATTCATGAATAAATAGGTTTTGTAGACATTATAATTTAATTAAAACCATTATACACATATATATATATAGTTAAAATATTTTAAAATACATTATCAATTAAATTTGAGCCTGATGTTTTGAAGATATTCAAATTAGATGTCCAAAATCACATCGGTGGGATGATTATGGTCAATGTGGACATTATTCCATATTTCCAAAAATAGTAGTAATGAAGTAATTATAATTTTAATAAATCAGTTATAATTTTAAAACCAACCATTAGATATGGTTATATAAACTGAACTACATCAAATTCATCGAGGCGGTAGGTCATTCATATGCATGAGTAACATTTCCATTTTTCAATGGATGTTATGAAAAATAAGTATTATTTTTTATATATGAAATTTTTATCATATCATAAATACTATATTATATATATATATATATTCAATGTGATGTACAAATAAAAATGAATCACATCATTGGGTGGAGGGGGTAATCCACACACACAAGAAAATGACATTATAATTTTTTACTGATTGAAATATTTATAAAACAAATGATATATTAATTCTATATAAATATAAATATTTCATGAATATTATATATATAAATAAAATAATTCATTATAACCATCCATGATACTCAGTGATTGAAAATGAATTACATCACATCAGGAGTCAGAAGTTGTAACTCCCCGACCCCAATTACCCATAGTTGGGGAATTATTACATGACATTGGAATGATGACAAAATGTTAAGTCTTGAATGACTGATTAGTTTAGTTTCCTTGGAAGCACTAGATACATAAATAAGGCATATATTACATCATAAAGTGAAGAACTAAAGCATCATAGTCTCAAAAGTCCACACTCACATCGCCTCAGACTATCCTTGCAGGTCTCTCATCAAATACTTCTTCACATCCTGTGAAAAATAAAACATAGAAAGGGTTGAGCTCAGATTCTTAGTAAAGATAACTATTGAGAGGAATCTTTAATAAATAAGTATAAACATTTCAGGCAATTTATAACTAAAAATAAAGTCTTTTAATCTTTAACTTCAGCATAATATGGAAGAAATGAAATTAAATAATTCCATTAACTTATTCACATGGATATTCTACTAGTTGACTAATCACATGGAATATCAATAACCACTTTCATAATGATGGAATGCATAATTCTAGACTATCATAACCACATAGTCATGGCCTTGTACCAAAAATACAAATAAGATTTTTTGAAGGCCTTGTACCAAGACACTAGTTTGTATCATGAGACCTACCAATGCATAGAGGATTTATGGCGGTCTCCACCCGTCACTTACTATGTCCAATGCATTCCTCATATGAACAGGTTTAAACATAACACAAACATTTGCATTAAAAATAGCATACGAAATGTGAATAATTTCCTCATAAACCACGAATGATATAAGAATAACACATCCACAATCAAACATATCAGAAAACCATCAATACAATATGGATGTTTTGTATTATAATAAATCAACTTCAAATAAGCTTAAAATCCATTAAAAGGATGTTGACATAGATGAAATCAAAACTATTTGAGAGAAATATTTCTTTTTTGAAATCATTTAGAAGTCACGTAATTATAAAAGAAAGCATTTAAATTTAATATATTCTTATAAGCTTTTAAGGGAATCTTCAACGATTTTATAACTACGGAAAATAGCTGCACCCGCCTTTTAAATTAAAAGGACATTATTACCTTAATTCCTTCGAAAAGGTTAAAAGGGACCTTGTTTGAAAAACGATGGAAATATTCCTTTATAAACATATTATAAAAAGTAAAACAAGGGTATAAATAACTTTCACACATAGTCTATTAAATTGTAAGAATGTTTTGAAATAAATTTTTAAGAAACATGGATGTGGATGATAAAGAGGTGCCAGTAGATAATTATGTATAAAAAACCTCGGATAATGAAGAGATTGTAGAATTAACACTGACATTGTAATTTTCCTCAGTCGAGGATGGGTTAAAATTCTGTATAATGGTGAAATAATTGTTATTAAATTTATATGAATCATATACATTAATATGATATCATATATGATCTTTTAACATTATTTTGTTAATAATGTCGTCGTTTCGTGTGTTAACAGATTCATTTTCCTTTATATTCATTTTATGTGAGTCATATCTGTTATGGATGGGATGTATATTATTCATATTCATAATGATATCAAGTCTTTATGAGTTATTTTTAATCATCTAATGAAAATTTGTCTTGAAATGATATGATGGGGAACGAATCTCATCGCATTCATGGAGACGATAATCCGTACGTACTCATGAGCGAAAATATCATTCTTTGGATATTAAAATAAAATATAAGTGGATGTTATATCATATATAAATAATCATTATCATGTTATATTTATTATTTACATGAATTACACAACATTATTATACCCATACAAATAATAATGTATTGAATAACAATTACACCACGACGTGGAAACGGTAATCTGTACGTACACACGTATGGTGACATGTCATTCAAATGATGGATAGAATAATGAATATTACTGTACCATATTTATAATAACATAACAGTATATAGAAGATACTGGAGTTATTATTTTATAATGGAAATAACAAAGAAAGAAGAAGGGGAAGAATAAAAAAACATGAAAGAGGGTGGTGAAATAATTACCTCTTTTTCAGGTTCTTCCTTTTGATTTGATAATGAGGGCTTCATAAGTTGGATTTATGACTAAAGGAAGGCCTCTATGATGATGTAAGGGATGTTTACAGGATATGTGGGTAGGGGTTGGCCGATCCAAAAGGCTTTGATGGTGTGAATTAGAGAGAAGGAGGAGTTACCTTTTATAAGAGGGGTGATGGGCACCTTAGGAAAATCTAGAAATATTATTTTATAATAAAATAATTTTTGATTTATAATGAACGAAAAATGTATTATTTAAAGTCTAAGATCAGGATGGATCTACAAACACTCAACCAATATGTTTTCTATTTGTTTGGGTCACTATATTATCCTTTTCTTTTAGATTTAACTCTTAATTTAATAGTTTTACATTTACCATGTCTCTTTGTATTTTTATATTATATGGTTAATAATATTACTATTAACTTCTAAGGAAACCCCAAGTGGTTCATTAATGATACAAAAATCATTATATAAGTCCTTTGGCCGGAACTTAAATTTTTAGGAATAGAATATCAATTAACAATATAATATTTGTTTCAAAAACTCTTTTATGTCAATTTTGACACTATTTGTTATTTTGTTTTTTCTAAATTTATATAATCATAATTACATAGAAAAAAATAAATCTAACCAACCCAAATATGTCATATTAACCTATAAAATTAGTTTAATTCATAAAAAGTCTCAAATTACATTTAATTTAATATTTATAATATCAATTAGTTTAATATTTCATTAATTAGGTATTTACTGCATCATCATTGTGTCATAAATACATTAAATTATTTAATGTCTAAAAATTATAAATAAAATACTATTATATATGAAATGTTATTAGATTTATAATGAATATTTATAATCAAATTTATCTAATGTATATCCCTATATGAAAATTGTTATAGTTATTAAACATTGATTTTAAGTCTTTTAACTCTTCTTTGAATTAAATAATAATAAATGTAATAATATAATATAGGTGGACTAAAGTGGTTAATATTTTATTTCTATGGCTTTTTTGGTCGAATTATTCATAGAAAATAGAATTAAGACATTTGTTAGGGTAATAATAATATAATTTTTACCTCTAATTACCCTATTTACTTTTAACCGTGGTAAATAAAAGTAAAAAGTTACAATTCACCAAAACTTATTTTTATCTTGTTAAACCACATTTTACTCCTTGATATTATCCATTTCTATTAGATTTTTGAACTTCCACTCATAGAAGTGGTAAAATTAATTTTTATGTGAATTTGCAAATTCTCCTACGAGATGATTAAAAGACGGTGAAATGTTCAATAAAATTTTTATATATCTTAAATTATTATAAAATGATGCCAATTAATTACATTAAACTTATATAGGTATTATGTATCTATTTTTACCTAAAATAAATTTAAATTAAATAAATAATAATTTAAATAAAAATTCGGTTTTAAACTATAACTTGTTGTTTTTTCACTATTCATCAAAAGTTGAAGGTTTTCAAAAAAATAGAAAAAATTCAGCATAGTTTAATTTTTATATTCCAAATCCAAAAATAAATTCCATTTTGAAAGGTAAAATTTATATAATTTCAAAAAGTGGGTATTACTATTCATAACGTCTAGTTTAATTGGTTGTCTTGTGTTAGAACTCAGTGATGCGTACGACACACGGTACTATATTATTCAAAGAGAAGCGTACCGTTGAAGCTTGGGGTATTACATTCTCCCCTACTTCAAATAATTTCATCATCGAAATTTCTAGAATATTACTGCATTAAAAGATTCAGGTGGTTCTTCATCAAAAGATCCTCGGGTTCCCACGTTGCCCCTTTCATCTTATGGTTTCACCATAAATCATTTACCAGATGAGTCATCCGGTTTTTCAACACTTGTTCTCTGGTATTAAGAATCTTGATAGGCTCTCTGCAATAAGATAGACCGGGTTCCATTTATAATTCCTCATAGGTGAGTACTTCTGTTGGGCCATGCATGTATTTTCTCAAAAGTGATATGTGGAACACATTGTGATTTTTGGATAGATTTGGCAGCATTGCCAAATGATAAGCTACAGCCCCAATTCGTTCTAGACTTTTGAAAGGTCCTATGTACCTGGGACTCAATGTACCTTTCTTATCGAAATGTATAACTCCTTTCCATGGAGATACCTTTAAGAAAACATGATCTCCTACATGAAATTCTAAATCCTTCCTTCGGTTATCGACATAACTCTTCTTCCTACATTGAGCTGCTTTGATGTGGTTTTCGATTACCTTCACCTTTTCCATCTTATCCTCCCCTAGTTCTGGGCCTACGAGTTTTCTTTCACCAATATAATCACAAAAAGTTGGTGTGCGACATCTCTTTCCATATAACACTTCATATGGTGCCATATGAATACTTTAATAGAAGCTATTGTTATAGTAAAATTCTACCAAATGTATATATTGATCCCATATACCCTGAATTTCATGTGAGAAGGATCTCAACATGTCTTCTATGGTTGAATAGTTCGTTCTGATTGTCCATCTATTTGAGGGTGGTAGGCAGTTCTCAAACGAAGTTCAGTATCTATAGTTTTTTGAAGACATTTCCAGAAACATAAAGTTAAATGAGGATCATGGTCAAAAAAAATTGATAGGGGTACTCCATGAAGTCTCACTACTTCATTAATATATAGTCATGCTAGACGTTCAATTGGTAAATATTCTCTTGTAGAAAGAAAATTTTCTCACTTGGTAAGATGATCAATAATTACCGATATTGCATCGTTCCATCTAGGATTCTTTGTTAGTACCATGAGAATGTACATTGTGATACTATCCCATTTCTACTTAGGTATGGGAAGATGTTGCAATACTCTTCTAGGTTGTTTCCTTCCAGCTTTTAGTTATTGACAAACCATACATCTTGACACAAAATCAGCAATCTCCCTCTTCATGTTGTCCCACAAAAAATATTCCTCCAAATCTATATACATTATGGTTCTCCTAGGGTGTATAGAGAAATTAAAACTATGAGCATGATCCAACAATTTCCTTTTAAGATCAGGTATATCGGGAACACAATGTCTCTTCCCAAATTTCAGAATTCCAACTTCATATACAAATTCACTCAATCTCCCATCATTCACAGCTTTAATCTTCTTTTGAAACTCTTCATCATCAGTCTGAGAACTCATTATCAGTTATAGTAATGATGGTCTGGCAACCATTTGAAAAAGTATTTATGTTTCACCTTCCATGGTGATTCCCATATCCATCTTTACTAGATCCTTGAAAATAGGATCCCTTTAAACATTAATCTTGTTCTAAACTCCATGATCCTTTCTACTCAAAGCATCTGCCACCTTATTTTCCTTGTCCGGGTGGTAGTGTATCGTGCAATCATAATCCTTGAGAAGTTCAAGCCATTGCCTTTACCTCATCATGAGTTCTTTCTGTATGAAAATATACTTCAAACTCTTTTGATTAGTATATAACTCGAATTTTTTACCATAGAGAAAATGTATCCATATCTTCAAAGAAAAGACTACAATAGCATACTCAGGATCATGACTATTATGGTTTTGCTCATGAATTTTTAGCTATCGTGATACATAGGTAATTACCCTTTAATTCTACATAAGGACATAGCCAAGTCCATTCTTCTATGCATCAATATAAATAACGAACCCATCATCCCTTGATGGTAGAGTCAATATAGGAGCATTAACTAATATTCTCTTAAGTTCTTCAAAATATTCTTCACACTCTTTTGTCCAACCAAATTTAACCCCATTACGTGTGAGCTTCATTAATGGGATATCCAATCGGGAAACATTCTGGACGAAATTTCGATAATAACCTGCTAAACCAGTAAAATTGCATTCCTCGGTTATACTCATCATTGCTGGCCATTCTTGGATTGCTCTTCTCTAAGAAGGATCAACTGAGATTCCATCCTTAGAGACAATATTACCATGAAAATAAATCTCCTAAATATAGAATTCACACTTTCTAAACTTCCCAGATTATTCATGTCTTCTCAGAGTCTTAGGATAATGTGCAAGTGATTTTAATGATCTTTGTAGCTTTTTAAGTATACTGAGATATCATCAATGAATAAAACTAAAATTTCATCAAGATATTTCTTGAAAACTCTGTTGATTAGATCCATAAAAACACAGGGTGCATTAGTCATCCCAAAAGGCATTATTGTAAACTCGCAATACCCGTAACTGGTTTGAAATGCTGTTTTCAGAATGTCTTCCCTCTTCACACACAACTGATGATATCCAGATCAAAGATCAATCGTTGAAAAATATTGAGCTCCATTAATTTAGTCAAATAAATCATCAATATGAGGCAGGGGATACTTTTTATTTATTGTTATAGAATTAGTTTCCATGTAGTCGATACATAACCTCATAGATACATCTTTCTTATTAACAAAAAGGACAAGGGCTCCACATGTAGACAAACTAGGGTGAATAAATCCCTTATTACTCAATTCTTCTAGTTGTTTCTTTAGTTCTACTAATTCTATAGTTTCCATTATATAAGGGGTCTTCGATAAGGGCCTTTTACCCGGAATTAAATCAATAGAAAACTCAATTTCTCATTCTATAGGATGTCCAGGTAAATCTTATTGAAACACATCAACATATTGTCTCACAATAGGTACATCCTCTATTTGAACATTCCTTTACTCAACCATAGTCATTTCATTCTCTTCCTCCCCAATAATGGAATTTAGTTGAACTACAAGGGGTGAATCTATATAAGAATTAGGTGGTGATGATTCTGCTCTAAAGATAAGGTCTTCTTTATCAACATAATCAAAAATAGTAACCTCTTTCTTCTTACAATAATTTTTTTTATCATGGTCAAAAAAAAATCAGTACAGAGCATTATATCAAATTAAATCATGGGTATGACGATGATATCAGAAGACAGATAACATTTATTTTCCCTAATAGTAACTGATTCACAAGAAATTGTAGCAATGACACTTCTCTTAGGAGTTTTTACTGATAACTCCCTTGTTATATCAAATTGGAAATATCTAATTTTTATAGCAAACTGGGATGATGTGAAACAATGCGATGATCCAAAATCAAAAAAAGCACTGACTAAACTTCAGGAAACCATTAAATTACATGCAACCACATCTCTCGGAGATTCTACCTCAATAGTAGTGATAACATAATCTTGGCCTTGATCCCTTGGACTTTTCTATGGTATGTTCCCCTAACGCATAGGACATTTATTTTCATAATTTCCCTTCTCCATACAATTGTATCATTTAACATCAGTAGCTTCATTCTTCCCCTTGTAATCACGAGCTTGGTGGAATTATTCACCACACTTGTAACAGACTCCCATTCCCTTCAGTAAAGTATTGGGGTGTCTCTTCCCACATTTACTATAAGATGAATATTCAACATTTCCCTTATTCCCCTTATTTCCATTTTAAGAGTGATCAAAAGATCTCTTCTTCTCTTTCTTTTCTTTAAAGTTGTAAGACATAAAGAGTTCTTTTTCTGTCTTGATATTACATGAGACAATATTTTCGTATAAAGAGAAGGATTTTGAGACTAATTATCGATGGAGAAATGGTTTGAACCCATCAAATAAATGAAAAATATTACTTCTTGGGTTATGTATATAATATGCAGCATGCCTTGCTAACCTTGTAAAGTTAGACTCATACTTTGCAAAATTCTCTTCCTCCTTTTACCTTAGACTTAGAAATTGTCTTTACATATCCTCTCGATGGTCATTTGGAAAGTATTTTTTAATGAAAATATCTTTAAACTCACTCCATTCCATATTTGATACATCATCATCTTCCTTTGTGTTTTTAATCAATGACCACCATTGATCAGCATCTCCAGTGAGGTGGAAAACTGCCATGACAACTTTTTCCCTTTCAATACTCCCCAATGCAAGGATTATTTTCTCTAAGGAATTTATCAATTTCTCATCTATTAGTGTATTTTTGCCCCCATTTAATGTTGATGGTTGTTTCCTCATGAAGCGATCTAACATTGATCCTCAACATTGTGGATCAAGGTGCTTCATACAGTTAAGGTTATTTTTCATAACCTGAGTGAGTTTTCCCAATATAGTGATAAGTTGATCAGCACCAGTTGTATCACCAGGTCCACTATAATTATCTTGAGTAGGATGGAAATCCCTACATGGAGTGCGTGCATTGATACGATTTCCATTCCTTCAAATAGGCACCATTTCTAAACAATGACATACACTAGAATAGTTTATGAATTGCAATACAAAAATACAAACTTTCAAAACACTTAATAGAAATTGAACATTTTAAGGATATAATCCATAATCATAAAAAAAATTTCTTCTAGGAAGTAAATACTCATGAACATTTCATAATGGATTGTAAAGAAAATGATAATTATCCTAAGCATATCTCCCAAGAGTTTCATAACTAAGAGTGTAGCAAGGCCCATTATCGTGCACCAGTTCCTATTCGAGTATATATCAAAGAGGTGTTTTCTGGTACTACCCCTAGGTACATCTGTGCCCGAGTTGCCTCTTCCGGTTCATATCCAGATAGGGATGTATTTCTTGGAAAACTCAGAAAATATCTACAATACCAAAATTCATGGAAGTTCTTCTATACTAATCCTCAAAGTTTATCTGAGGACTATGTTCTGTAATTAGGGTTTTTCTAAATCTAGATTTCAGGTTTTATAATAAACCTCCCTCTTTTACCAAGTGTAACGCCCCAACCCCAAATGCCTAGAGTTGGTGCATTATTACCTAACATTGGCATGATCACAAAAGATCATGTCTCAAAAGACCGGTTAGTTTAGTAGACTTGGAAACACTATATACATTCTATAAGTCTTACATTACATCATAATGTGAAAAACTACAACAACATAGTCTCCATAGTCCACACTCATATCCCCTCAGACAATCCCTACAGGTTAGTCATAAAATACTTCTTCAATCCTGGAAAAAATAAAACATAGAAAAGTAAGAGCTCAGATGCTCAGTAAGGATAACAATATAACAGAAACTTTCAAAAATAAGCATGAACATATAAGGAAATGTATTGCAAAAGAAGCCTTTTAATCTTGAACTACCACATAATTATGGAGAAATGACATGAATTAATTCCATTAACTTATTCACATGGATATTCTACTAGTCGAATAATCAAATGCAATATCAATAACCACTTTCATAATGATGGAATGCATAATGCCAGAATATCATAACCACATAGTCAAGGCCTTGCGCCAAGACTACAAATAAGATTTATTCAGGGCCGTATTCCAAGACACTAGTTTGTCTCATGTGATCTACCGATGAATCGAGGAGCTACAATAGGCTCTACTCGTCACATACTTTGCCCAATTCATTCCTCATATGAACAGGTTTAAACATAACATATACATTCGTATTAAAAACTACATATGAAATGTCAATACATTCTCCATAAACCATTAATGGTATAAAAATAAAACATCCACATTCAAATATATCACAAAACCATCACTACAATAAGGATGTTTTTTTATCAAAATAAATCAACTTCAAATAAGTATAAAATCCATTAAAGGATGTTGACATAGACGAAATCAAAACTATTTGAGAGAAATATCATCTTTTTTGAAATCATTAAAAAGTAACATAATTTTAAAATAAATCATTTAAATTTAATATATTCATATAATATTGTAAGGGAATCTTTGATGATTTTATAACGGTGGAAAATAGATGCACCCATAGTATAAGTTAAAAGACATTCTTATCATAATTCTGTCGAAAAGGTTAAAAAGGACCTTGTTTGGAAAAATATTGAAGTATTCATTTATAAAAATATAATAAAAGGTCAAAAAAGTGTATAAATGACTTTAAACCATAGTCTATAAAATATTAATAATGTTTTGAAATAAATTTTAATGAAACATGGATGTGGATGATAAACAGGTCCCAGTAGATAATTACATATAAACAACCTCAGATAATGAAGAGATTGTACAATTAACCCTTACATTGTACTTTTCCTCAGCCAAGGATAGGTTATCCTCATATATAATGGTGAAATAATATTTATTAAATAACACATGAATCATATACATTAATATGATATAATATATGATCATTTAACATTGTTTTGTTAATAATATTGTCGTTTTGGGTGTTAAAAGAATCATTTTTTTTTATATTCATTATTATGTGAGTCATATTTGTTATGGATGGGATGTATATTATACATATCCATAATGATATCAAGTCTTTAAACATTATTTTTAATCATCTAATGAAAATTATACTTGAATGGATATGATGGGGATGGAATCTCATCGCGTTCGTGGAGATGGTAATCCGTACATACACACGAATGACAATATCATTATTCGGATATTAAATTAATATATAATTGGATGATATATCATATATAAAGAATAATTATCATGTTATATTTATTATTTAAATGAATTACACATCATTATTATTCCCATAAAAATAATAATGTATTGAATAACAATTACACTACAACGTGGAGACGATAATTCATACATACTCACATATAGAGACATGTCATTCAAAGGATGGATAGAATAATGAATACGGATGTACCATATTTAAAATAATAGCACAATATATAGAAGATACTGTAGTAATTATTTTATAATGTAAATAACAAAGAAAGTATAAGTGGAGTAAGAAAAGAACTTGAAGGAAGGTGGTGAAATTATTAACTCTTCTTCAGGTTATTCCTTTTGATATGATCAAAATGGATCCTTAAGATAGCTTTCTAAATAAAGGAAGGCCTCTAGGATGAATTGATTGAAGGTTAGAAGATATTTCTGTAGGGTTTTACCAAGCCAAAATGATTTGAAGGTGTTGAATAGAGAGAAGGGGGAGTGCCCTTTTATAAGAGGGGTGAGGGGCACCTTAAGAAAATCTAGAAATATTATTTTATAATAAAATCATTGTAGATTTATAATGGCTCCAAAATGAATTTTTTAAATGATATGGTTTGTATGGGATAAAAACAACTCAACCAATAGGTTTTAGATAGGTTTGGGTCACTATATTAAGCTTATCTTTTAGATTTAATTCTTATTTAAATAGTTTGACATTTACCAGGTCTATATGTATTTTTATTTTATATTGTTAATAAAGAAAATATATACTTTCAAGAGAACCCCAAGTTGTTCATTAATGATACAAATATAATTATATAAGTATTTTGGCCTAACATTATATTTTTATGAATATAATATCAATTAATAATACAATATTTGTTTTAAAAACTATTTTATTTCAATTTTGAAATTATTTGGTATTCTAATTTTTCTAAATTCATAACAGCGTTATTACTTCGAAAAAAATTCATCTAACCAACCATAATATTTCATATTAACCTAGTAATTTAGTGGAATTCATAAAAAGTCTCTAATTAAATTTACTTGGATATTTATAATATCTATTATTTTAATATTTCATTAATTAGGTAATTACTGCATCATCATTGTGTCATAGATAAGTTAAATTATTTAATGTCTAAAAATTATAAATAAAATACGATTATGTAAGAATTTTTTTTGTCTTTATAATTATTCTTTATAATTTAATTTATCTCATGTATAACCCTATATTAAATATGTTTTAGTTATTAAAATTTTATTTTAACTCTTTTAACTCTTCTTTAAATTAAATATTAATAACTGTCCTAATATAATCAAAGTGGACCAAAAAGGTTCATACTGTTGAGAAAAGTATTTTTTTCAACAATAAATGTTAATGTTATTTAAAGGGGGAGATTATTGAAAATAATACTCTATATCTTTATGATAATTTTGATGCTCACAAATACCCTTAGTTATAATCTAATGATATTATTTAGTATTTGGAAGGAATTTATTAATTTATTTTATTCATGAAATAATGAGAATATAATACTTCTTCAGAATCTTCTTTAAGCGTGTTCTGGAATCACTTTTTATACCTTACGTAGATAAATATAGTGCTGAATCTGCTTTATCGCGTTCTGGAATCACTGTTCATATTATACGTGGATAAACATAGCATAAGGATGAAAAGCGTGTATACTTTTTGAGATATGAGAAAAGTATGGTTAAACAACCATACATTTTCAGCAAAGTATAGAAGGAGAACCTTACGTTTGGAAGGAACCTTACGTTTTGGTTATCAGAAAAGTATGGATAGAGAACCGTACGTAAATTCTAAGTGATATGTTTGTTTCTCAAAAGGATGGTTCATCAACCTTACTTTTGTAAAGAACCATACGTTCTTGGAAAAGTATGGATCAAGTAATAGTATGGATCTTTTAGCATACGTTTGAGTGTTGAAGAAAAAGTATGGATGATCAAACCTACATTTGTGTTCATCCTTACGTTGTCAACCCTACGTTTGTGTTAAACCTTACATTGTTAACATTATGTTTAAAGACTATGTTATTAACCCTACGTTTGGAGGCCACGTCATCAAACTTACACTTGGCGTCAGAAATTTTGACAGATGATATTTATGTGCAATGATCAGTAAGCTGATTTCTGGGTGGATTTCAAGCCGGATTTAAAGTCGTTTTTAAATTACGAATTTGATTGATTCAAAGCCGTATTATTAATGGATTTATGATCGAATTAAAAGGATCTTTTTATGATGAGTCTTAAGGGAAGGTACGACTTCCATGTAAATTCAAATTTTTGAATATCGCAAATCATAATGCAACTTTTATGGATTTAAATGTACATGAGATATGATTTATTATATATGTTCTCTCTAAATCACTAGGTACATGAGTATGCGTTCGATCTATTGTTGAAAAAGGTGGAAAATAGAGATTGCAACTATTCATGATTGATCTGACTGATTCAAGAGGAGTGTAAAAGCTCTATTTGTTCAAGAAGAAGGAACTAGATAGAAGATTCACCTGTTCTACATAGAATATCTACTGTGGATATACTACTGCTAAGGTTGTGAACTATATCTTTATATCTACTACAACTGGATCAATTCAGAACTGCTTCATGTTGAAGATCAATATTTCTAGAGACATAGATCCATCTAATGTGAATTTCATTCTATTGCAATTGTGAAGATCAATAAGAAATTTCTTTCTAAAATTATTTTTTATTCTTGAGTAACCAACTTCTCGTTCTAAGATGTGTAAGTTTGTGTTTGAACCAAAAGGCTTTGTTTTGCCTTGGATTGTAAAGGTATCAACTGCCTGTACTCAGTTGTGAATTGGTCTGTGGAAAATATGACCAGATAGTGAAAATCACCAAGCTCGTGGAGTTGAGCATTGGTGTAGTGGACTCGGGTCCTTCTGTTCCCCAAACTACTATACATCTTTGTGTTCTTGATTTTATTTATTCTGATGCATGATCAAATCTTATAAAGTATAACGGACAAAACTCGTTCAAGAAAAGAGTTATAAAAAAATAGCAAAAGACACAATTCATCCCCCTATTGTGTATAATATGTAGATTCAGATCCAACAATTGGTATTAGAGGAGGAGCTTCTGAAAGAGCCTTAGAAAGATATAAACATTTAAGGATTATACAGTAGATCATCATGAATGATACATGAGAAGGGATGTCAATGGTCAGAGCACCATATTTTAATGCTGACAACTATGGTTGCTGGAAATCATGCATGATAATATATCTGAAAAACCTCGGATATAGAGTCTATTCAAAGATTCCGACTCCTTATGAAATTCTGGAAAATCTTTAGACATGGAGTCTTGCTATAGAGGCATAGTATAATATGAACTCGAAGGCTATGAATTCAATTATATGCGGTCTAGGACCAGATGAATTTAACAGAGTATCTCAGTGCCCAACATCATATAAGATGTGGCAAAAAATAGTTGTGGCGTATGAAAGAACAGAAAATGTGAGGAAAACGAGATATGAAACTACAAAACTGAAATATGATACTTTCAGAATGGTTGAAGGTGAGAGAATTACCCAAATGAATGGAAGATTGAAAGAAATTCTCAAAAACATAACTTCTCTAGGAGAACCTATCAAGCAGGCTGATAAAGCATTAAAAGCACCGAGAGTACTTCCTACTCGATGGAATGGTATCTCTGCTACAATAAGACAATCAACACCTGTCAAGGATCTAACTATGAGAGAGTTGATTGGTATAGTGATGATGTATGATGCTGAAATGCAAGATGAGGCTAATGAACATAAAGTTCTTATCAAAAGATAAGATACTTCCTTGAAGGTAACTTCACATGAAATGAATAGAAATATGAAGAACAGAGAATTCAAAGCTAAATTAGATAGCTCTGACTGATCCAACTTAGATGAAGAGCTGGTTCAACTAGCCATGAAATTTAGAAAGTTCTACAGCAAGAAAATAGGCTTCAAAAAATCCTTTAAGAGATATGATAAGGAAGAAAGATGTTATGAATGTAAAAATTTGGGGCATATCAGACTAGATTTCCCACAATTGAAAGATATAAAGAAGAATAAATTCTTCAAAACAAATGACTTTGAGCAGAAAGACAAGAAAGCTATGAAATCCACTTGGAGTGTATCTGAAGACTCTAGTAGCTTTTATGAATCATGATCCAAGAAATAAGAAGTAAATATAAAGGAAAACATGTGTTTCATGTAAAAAACTGATGAGGTACACTCATATTACTCCTCTGATTCAAATTCTGAATCAAGATACTCAAATGAAAAACTTGCAGCCTACTGCAATATGCTTGAAGAAAGATATGACTCACTATTTAAGAAACATAAATCACTAAAAAATAAACATAATGTCATTTTTGATGAATGAGATACAATGATGAAACAACATAAATAATTAACTGATAAATACAATTCTATTAACACTAACTATATTAATTTTGAATCAAGAATAAAAACACTGCAGGATGAAGTAGAATCTTACAAATAGGCTGTATTGGTTTTTACAAAAGGAGGGAATTCATTAAATGAAATTCTTGGAAAAAATGTCATTAAAAATGAGAGATTTGTAATTGGCAGTAAAGGAGAAAACCAAAGCTATATGAAAATTATTTTGTTCCTAGCTCTAAAAAGGTTAATTATATTTTTTGTGGGACAAAGGGACATATAGCTAAGAACTATTTCTCAATACAACCTCATGTTTGTGGTATTATGAAAGCCTATATTTTAAAATACATATATGATTCAGCTAATTTTAAAAGAACAAAGAAAATATGGATATCCAGATCATTACTAGCTAACACCCCTGGACCCAACAAAATATGGGTACCAAAGAAATTTGATTGAATGTATTTGCAGGTAGCAGGCCACCAGAGAAGAAAAGATATATTTTACATAGACAATGGATGCTCAATACATATGAGTGGAAACACATTGAATTTTTCTTCACTAACTCAAAAGGATGGAGGATTTTTCACATTTGGTGAAAATGCCAAAGGGAAAATCATTGGCATTGGAACTCTTAGAGATCCCAAAATAGTCTCAATCAACAAAGTACTTTATGTATAAGGACTAAAACACAATTTTATAAGTATCTCTCAACTATGTGATGATGGATATACTTTTTATTTTTCTAACAATTGATGTATTGTTTCTAAAGATAAACTATATAAATTTAACGCACCAAGAACTGAAAATGTCTATACTTTGGATTTAAATTCCTTGTGTAAACAACAAGTAAACTACTTGACTGCTAAAGTAAGTGAATTCTGGATCTGGCATAGGAGTCTTGGTAATTTCAATGTATATGTATAACATAATTTATCTAAGAAAAATTTAGTTTCTGATTTACCTTGTCTCAAATTTGAATGTGATGGATTTTGTGATGCATGTCAACTTGGAAAGCAACACAAATCGTCCTTCAAATCTGTTAATAAGGTTGCTACATCTAAACCTCTAGAACATATTCATATGGATTTGTTTTGACCTTCAAGATTAGCATTCTTAGCTGGTAAATTATATGTATATGTTTTAGTTCATGACTATTCAAGATTTACATGGATTACCTTTTTGAAATTTAAAAATAATGCTTTTACATTATTTGAATGGTTCTGCAAATCAGTTCAAAATGAAAAAGGTTTCAATATTATCTCATTGAGAAGTTATCATGGTGGAGAATTTGAGAATTTGTAATTTAATTCCTTTTTCTCAAATATGGGTATTATAAAAACCTTTTCTGCACCTAGAACACCTCAACAGAATGGGATTGTAGAAAGAAGAAATAGAACAATTCAATAAATGGTTAGAACTATGTTAAATGAATATAGCCTACCTATAGATTTCTGGGCAGAAGCTATGAATAAAACTTTTTATATAATTAATAGAGTTTTAATTAGACGTATTTTGAAAAAGACATCCTATGAACTATGGAATAACAGAAAACCTAAAGTAAATTACTTTAAAGTTTTTGGATGCAAGGATTATATCTTAAACACCAAGGATAATCATGGTAAGTTTGATCCAATATCTAAGGAAGGTATTTTCTTAGGATATTCTGCTACCTCCAAAGCTTATAGAGTTTATAATTAGAAGTCAAGGATTATTGAAGAATCAGTTCATGTGAAATTTGACAAATCTGATCCCTTTGAGAAAAGGACAGAACAAATATACGAACATGACTCTAATTATAACATGAGACACGAGAATTTAAATAATGATTTTGAAAATGATATAAAAGAAATTCGGTCTAGTTCCGAGGAACATGATACTGAAGAACCTTAAAATATATTACATAGACAGTCTAGAACCCTAAATAATCAACCTTTAGAAACTGTAATATGTAACCTAAAAACTGGTGTTCAAACTAGAAGAAACTTATGAAACCTAGTGGAATTATCTGCTTTCTAATCTCAACAAGAACCCAAGACTATAGAACAAGCTTTAGATGAAGAAAGCTAGGTAATAGCAATGCAAGATGAATTAATCCAGTTTAAAAGAAATGAAGTTTGGGAATTAGTGGAAAGGCCTAAGAATTATCCTGTAATAGGAACCAAATGGGTCTTTAGAAATAAACTGGATGACCAAGGCACAATAAATTCAAATAAAGCAATATCAGTAGCTAAAGGATACAATCAAGAAGAAAGAATAGATTATGATGGGACTTTTTCACCTATAGCTACGTTAGAAGCCATTGGAATCCTTTTAGCCTATGCATCATATATGAATTTTAAATTATTTCCGATGGATGTTAAATCTTCATTTTTAAATGGTTATTTAATGGAGGAAGTTTATGTTGAGAAACCTCCTAGTTTTGAAAACTCTCTAAAACCATATTCTATTTTTAAACATACTAAAGCTCTTTATGGCCTTAAACAAGCACCTAGATCTTGGTATGAAAGATTAAGTTCTTTTCTTTTGAAAAAATGATTTTACTGTTGGTATGGCAGACCTAACACTATTTAAGAAAACTATGAAAAATATTGTTTTATTGGTTCAAATTTATGTTGATGATGTAATCATTGGATCAAATAATAAAACTCTTTGTCATGAATTTTCAAAATTAATGCAAGAATAATTTGAAATGAGTATGATGGGAGAATTAAATTTCTTTTTGGGTCTAAAAATATTTTAAAAAGATATCGGAAATGTTATAAATCAATGCAAATAAATTACTGATTTACTTAAGAAATTGGGACTTGAAAACATCAAATCATTTACAACTCCAATGTGTACTAATAGAAAACATGATTTGGATGAAACTAGAATATCAGTTGACAAAAAGTTATATAGAGGTATGATTTGTAGTTTGTTGTATCTTACTTATAGTAGTCCAGATATAATGTATTCAGTATGTATTTGTGCTAGATTTCAATCAAATCCAAAAGAATCTCATCTAACTGTTGTCAAGAGAATTTTTAGGTATTTAAAAGGAACTGTTTTTCAATCTCTTCATTATCCTAAGACTTATGATTTTAATTTGATTTCATATTCAGATGTTGTATTTGGAATATGTAGGTTAGGTAGAAAAATCACATTAGGCACATGTCACTTTATGGGGAAAGTCCATAGTATCATGGTCTGGTAAGAAACAAAATTCAGTTGCCCTGTCAACAGCTGAGGCAGAATATGTTTCTGCTGGCAGTTGTTATGCACAAGTGTTGTGGATGAAAAACACTCTTATAGAATTTATATTGAATTTTAATAACGCACCTATTTTATGTGATAATATGAGTGCAATTAATATTTAAAAAAAATCCTATTAGTCATTATATAACTAAGCACATTGATATAAGGCATCACTTTTTAAGAGATCATATTTTTAAAAAGGATATACTTTTATAATTTATAAATATTAAAATTGAACTAGCAGATATTTTTACTAAACAAATTCCCACGGAAAGGTTTGATTTTATTAAGGGGGAGCTAGTTTTATTTAATTTTAAACAATTTATTTTTAAATTTTTATTTACTATTATTTATTTATGTTAAATTTTTTGAATACTATTTAAATTTTTCTTTCATTCTTCATATGAGAAATTTATTTGTTTTTAAATATATGTAATGATTACTGATTACCCGGGAATCAAGGCTGTCAGAGCCTTTTTGACTTCTAAACCCTTTCAAATCTGTCGAAACCCTTTCAAAATCTGAAAATCACACTTCCTGTTCTAAAACCCTAACCTTCAAACATCTAAAACCCTAACCTTCAAACCTTCAGAGAATCTTGTGGAAATGGTAAGGACTAAAAGAGCCAGTGAGGCCGAGCCAAGCAATGCCAAGAGACAACGCACCAAGGGATGAAAAATCATACAGGGTAAGATAATCGATCTTGACTGGTTATTTCAGACAAATCTTTTATTGATGCAAGCGCTATTATTTCAGAATCGTGAATAGATGTTCAACAGTGAAAATACGGAATTTCTGTATGAAGTATAACATAGATACTTCTTCAAATTTGTACAATTTAGTCTGTGAGATATAGAGGATAGTATGATGGCTAAGATAGGGGATATGGATTTCTCAATCTCTTCAGTAGAGATTAGTCAGATTCTCAACTTCCCTCATGAGGATGTTTTTCATTTCTACATGAAGAATATATGAGATTCTGTGCATAAATCTGAAGACATAATGTCTTTTCTTTTTGGTACGAAGACAATAAAGATAAAATTTTTCAAGGATTTGGAGCCTGATTATAAGATTTTGGTCAAATTTATTCAGATAAGAATAGCTCCACGGATAGAAGAAATGGAAAAGATTTTGTATCCTAAAATGTATATAATGTTTCTTATGTTAAGTGATATTAAGTTAAAGTTTCCAATATACATGATAAGGTATCTTAGTTGCTACTGTCAAAGTGAGGCCAGGATGAATTACTACCATTTTGGTAGATTTATTTCTAATCTGTTGTTTAAGAAAGACATGGTGAGATTAGTGGATGCTAGAGTTAACTGTCATCAAATTAATATATTTAATGCTAGAAATTTTAGGAAAGTTGGATATTTCTGGAGCATAATTAAAAGAAAAATTTTTCCAGTAGGAGTTGTAGAAGACTCAGAGAGTGCTCAGGCTCAACCTGCATTGTCCAAGGACGGACAAGCTGAATCTAGAGTCAGCAATGTAGCAAGAAGGATTCTCTTTGAAGTGGCAGATGTTGAGGAAGACAGAAGTTAGTAGGGACTTCAATCAAAATGAAAAAGACAAGTAAATGAGGAAGTCAGTTACACTGCTTTGGAAACTACAACAGAAGCTTTATTTTATTATTCTTTTGTGAGAGAAGATGTTGTTGATAAGGCCATGGAATGTGTTACTGAGAGAACATCTCCAGTAGAGGAATCAAGAGCTGAAAAAGAAACTCAAAGGGAAAATCAAGAACAGATTGTAACTAATGTTGAAGTTTCACTTCAATAGGAACAATAGATTGAGGCAGTTCCTGGTGAATAAGTGGCCAGACATTAGGAAACTACTAAATATATTGTTCTTGAAAACCCAATGGAAGCCATAGATGCTGATGTTTTTGGTGAGAATGCTTTTGAATCTCACACAGAGCTACTTCAAGAGGATTTTTCTGTGGAGGAGTTTGAAAACTCTAAAGAAAAATCAGTGGAAAAACCTTCTCAGGACAGAGAAAAAGAGAAATATGATGCTGAATCATTGCCTTTGGTACTGCTGCATTAACCTAAGACTGTGAATCAACCACATGGTGCATCTGATTCAAGAAAAGAAGAAGACAAAGAACTGTACAGAAAAGTATCTCAGTTGGAATCTGATAATGTTTCTCTGAGAAATGCCTTAGATTTAGAACATTTAAAGTTTCAAGAGCTGAAAGAGTGTACAGTTTCAAGGAAATAAGTTGAAATGTTTAAAGAGGATATGCTGATTGATGTTACAAAATTAAAATCTGAAATGGTTATGAAGTCCGATTTATCAGATCTGAAGTTGTTTATGGAGACTCAATTTGCATCATTTCCAAATAATGTTGTTATTAGATCGGGTACTTCACTGGATTTAATCAGAAGGTTTCAGGCTATCACAACTGTGATGAGAAACATGAATGATAAGATACAAGATCTTCTATGTAACAGCGCTCCTTTGTCAGTGTTGCTGGACAATCAAAAGTACGTAGTGGATCAACTGACATCTAGTGAGCCATCGATCCTAATTCTATTAAATCAGTTATCAGAAAAGATGTCAGTATTTGTTGAAAAACAGGAAAGGATGCATGAGTTTTTCAGAGTTAATTTAATTGAATATATTCATAAAACACAAGTTAAAAGAGAGCTCATTATCAAGCATGGAGATGTGATGATGAAGAGACTTCAGTAGTAGTTTATAGAAATCATGTCTGCAATCCAGAGGAGATAAACCCGGTTTCCTATCTTACCTAAACCATGATTCTTGTGTATATCTTTGTCATATATATACTGCTGTTTTTGAATAAAAATTTTCTTCATTGTTTATTTATTTCTTTTCATATTTGTTTTACTGACTTTTTTTTGATATGTCAGTACTCCAGATTTAATTATTGATAAGCAGTTCATAATATGATTTACAAATAGTTCAGGGTAATATTAAACGTGTTAAAATACAAGATTTTTCATTCTTTTTTATATCAAAAAAAGGGTAAGAATTTGGAAATCCACAGCATCCAAACCTACATTTTATTTAGTGGGAGAATTTATTTTATTGTGGGAGAATATTAAATGCGAAATTTGGATTTATAATTATCTTTTTAGTGGATAAGTTTTTATTTAAAACTTTATAACTAATTTTGAATGTTATTTTTTATTTAAATAAATAAAATTATTTTATGGGTTTTGTGGTCATCAAAAAGGGCGAGATTGTTGAGAAAAGTATTCATTTCAACAATACATGTTAATTTTTTTAAAAGGGGGAGATTATTGAAAATAATACACAGTATCTTAATAATAATTTTGATGCTCACAAATACCCTTAGTTATTTTTTAATGATTTTATTTACTATTTTGCAGGAATTTTTTAATTTATTTTACTTTTGAAATAATGGGAATCTATTAATTATTTGGAATCTGCATTAAGCGTGTTCTGGAATCACTGTTCATACCTTCATAGATAAATATAGCGCGGAATACGCTTTAGCGCATTCTGGAATCACTGTTCATACCATATGTGGATAAACATAGCGTACGGATGAAAAGCGTGAATACTTTTTGAGATAAGAGAAAAGCATGGTTAAACAACCATATGTTTTTAGAAAAGTATTGAAGGAGAACCTTACATTAAGAAGTAACCTTACGTTTTGGTTATGAGAAAAGTATTAAAGAAGAACCGTACGTAAATTATAAGCGATACATTTTTTCTCAAAAGTATGGTTCATCAACCTTACTTTTGTAAACAACTATACATTCTAGGAAAAGTATGGATCAATTGAAAGTTTGGATCTTTTACCGTACATTTGAGTGTTGAAGAAAAATTATAGATGATCAACCCTACATTTTTGTTCAACCTTACGTTGTCAACCCTACGTTTGTGTTCAACCTTACGTTGTTAACCTTACGTTTGAAGACTATGTTATTAACCCTACATTAGGAGGCCATGTCATCAACCATACATTTGGCGTTGGAAATTTTGACAGATGATATTTATGTGCAACAATCCGTAAGCTGATTTCTGGGAGGATTTCAAGTCGGATTTGAAGTGGTTTTTAAAGTACGACTTTGAATGATTAAAAGCCATTTTATTAATGTATTTAAGATCTAATTAAAAGGATATTTTTATGCCGAGTCTTAGGGGATGTTATGACTTCTCTGTAAATTCAAATATCTGAATATCAAGAATCAAAAGGTGACTTTTATAGATCTAAATGTGCAGGAGATATGCTTTATTATATATATTCTCTCTAAAACACCATGTACATTAGTATGTGATCAATATATTATTGAAAAAGGTTTAAAATAGAGATTTCAACTATTCACGATTGATCTGCTGATTCAAGAGGTGCGTCAAAGCTCTGTTTGTTCAAGAACAAGGAACTCGATAGAAGATTCACCTGTTCTATATCGAATATATAATGTGGATCTACTACTGCTAAGTTTGTGAACTATATCTCTATATCTACTGCAACTGGATTAATTTGGAACTGCTTCGTCTTGAAGATAAATATTTCTAGAGACTTTGATCCATCTGCTGTCAATTGCATTTTGTTGTAATTGTGAAGATAAACTAGAAATTTCTTTCTGAAATTATTCTTTATTCATGAGTAACCGGCTTCTCGTTCTAAGCTATATAGGTTCGTGTTTGAACCAGAAGGCTTTGTTTTTCCTTGGAATGTAAAGGTATCAACTGCCTGTACTCAGTTGTGAATCGGTCTGTGGAAAAGAGGACCAGATAGTGAAAATCTCCAAGATCGTGGAGTTGAGTGTTGGTGGAGTTGACTAGGGTCCTTTTTTTACCCAATACACTATACATCTTTGTGTTCTTTATTTTATTTATTCTACTGCGCGATCAAATCTGATAAAGTATAAAGGACAGAACTCGTTCAAGAAAAGAGTTATCGAAAAATTGCAAAATACACAATTCACCCCCCCTCTTGTGTATAATCTGTAGATTCAGATCCAACACATTTTTTATTTATAAGGTTGTTTTTGGTTGAATTATACTTATCCAATAGAATTAAAATATGTGTTAGGGTAAAAATAATTTCATTTTTACCCTTAATAACCCTATTTACTTTTAACCATTGTAAATAAAAGTAAAAACTTATTATTCACCAAAAAATAATTTTTTTCTTTTTAAACCACATTTTACTCCTTGATATTATCCATGTCTCTCAGATTTTCGAAATTCCACTCACATAATTGGTAAACATAACTTTTATGTAAATTTAAAAATTTTCCTAGGAAATGGGTAAAAGATGGTGAAAAGTTCAATAAAATGTTTATATATCTAAAATTATTATAAACTGACTCCAATTAATTACATTGAACTTATATAGGTATTATGTATCTATTTGGGCCTAAAATTAATTAAAATAAAATAAATAATTATTTAAATAAAAATTATGTTTTAAAATATAAATTAGTGTTTTATCAAATTCATCAAAAATTGAAATTTTTCAGAAAAATACCAAAAATTCACCGTATTGTAATTTCGGTATTCTGAATCCAAAAATGAAGTCTGTTTTGAATGATAAAATTTATAAAATTTCAAAAATAATGTATTAATATTCATAACGATTAGTTTGATTGGTTATGGTGTTTTAGAACTCGAAGTTTCATACAACACAAAGTACAATATTATTCAAAGAGAAGCATACTGTGGAAGCTTGGGGTGTTACAGAAGTCCCCCATACACAAGAACTATGGTTTTGTTTACCACTAGATTAAAGAATAGGGTGGATATATTTCTTTAAATTAACATAAACATATATTATATTATGGGAGGAATTGATGTTACTAAACAATAATTTTTTAATAGTATTTAGAGGTATAAGTGTAAATAAAAATAAAATTATTGATTAATAGTTATACAAATTCTTCTGACGACATCATAAGGTTCACACTAAAGGACATTCATAGTTTCATATTTAAAAAAATGACTCTAAATAACTGTGAGTGATGAAAGGAATGGATAAAATTAGGAATCTTTTAAGGTAAGAAATATATTTTGAATAAAATATGTGAGGAGCTTCTCTTTTATATGGGGGGGAAGGGGCTCTCTTATAATTTTTTAATGTATTAAAATAATATAAATTAATCTTCTTATTCAAATTTCTCTAAATTGATGACCATTGAATATAATATAAGTTTTAGTTAAAATAATCTCATTCAATAGAATTTAGATGATTTTAGATGATTTTCTCCATTATTATTTTGTTTTAAACTGTATTGATCCTTTTTGATATTTTCCAAGACATTAATGTTTTTTACTCTTTAAGGGTCAAAATAGTAAATATAAAATGAAAAAATTCCCATAAATATACGAGGGTTTATATTTTCAAACATATCTAATGTACAAATATAATTATAAATATTCTGGTAATTCTTAATCATTTAAAAAATTGTTATTTTTTTTTATAAAATACCATTAATGTAAATTTTGACACTATACATTTAATTTAACTTTAAAAATATCAATACACTTATGGACATAAAATATAAACATTAAAAACAATAATAATATGATTTAAATATAAAAAAATTAAAAAAAAGTAATTCATTCAAATTATGATACTTTTTATATTTATAGAATAATTTATTTTATTGTCCAATCAATTAAAAAAATAATTTTTTGGGGTTGTTTATGATTTTAATGTAATAATTTTTTTACTTAAAATTATAAATAATTTACCATAATAATAAAAAAATCTCATTAAAATTACTATTATATAATGAAAAAAAGTTATTTTTATTGCAATGATAAAACATTAGATATATTTTCATTATGAAATTGACATTTTGTTGTTTTTTATTTTAGTGGGAATTTTTAAGGTCAAAATGAAGACCAATTGTAAAAAATGTCATATATTGTATTTTTAATGATTATGGAAGATATATACTCATACACAAATATTCAGACAAGTTTTAGTGTTACATGATAGTCCTTATCAAATTATGTATACCCTTGGTTAACATATTCTACATTTATCATGCTACTCAAAATTTTCTGGGATAATTATTCTTAACATCTGAAAAAATAAAAGGGGACCATTTTCCAAATTATTATATCCTAATTCCAAATAAGGAATCCCTTTTATTATTTTTTTTAAAATAAGTGGATTAATTTATTTTAAAATGTATCCAATGAGACATGACAATAATAGTTTTTGCAAAAAACATTCCTTTTAATTATATATTATTTTTATACTATATGTAAATTTTAAAATAATTTCATTTATCATAATTATGTAATTAATTAAAATAATAAGTAATATTATTTGGAAACTAATCCAAAATATGTATTTTATTTCAAAATTCATAGAATGAAAATACAATTTTCAATAAAAATCTTTATTTTCCATATTCATTGTAAAATCAAACATTTTAGAAAATTATCAATATATAATCGTAATATAATTTATATATATTGACTTAAAAATGATATAATCTAATTCTAACAAATTTTTTAATACGTTTTGTAATTTATTAAAATATTTTCTCATAAAATAAATAAATATTTTTTTTAAGTAAATTAATTTGAATAATTAATGACTATAATAAAATTTGATTCATTATTGACTATAAATTTATCAATAAATTTATTTTGAATAGGATTCTTATATATATTTCATAAATTATCTGATATTATTCCTAACCTCAAATTTGATATCAAGTTTACAAAATTCGTAGATAAATAATAAAATTTTTTGGTTCGTTTTGGCTTGGTGTTATGTGTCCTATATGCTATCAAATGTAGTTTTCTTTTAAAAAATATCAGGTTGTTACACTCAGTAAACTAAAAAATTAATCAGTGACGAAGGTACTCAATAAAATGTTTAATATAATGATGTAAATGGAAATCATTAACATGTAATTCACTAAGAAGGACCACGCAGAAAAACAATCGTTATTTTGTTGGATGGTCATTCTCCCATCCAAGCCACTCTAGAAATTCCATTACACTATAAGGCACTCGGGAGGTAGAGTATAGTCTCCTAAAGAACCTCATTAATAACATGGGATATTTTTCATCAATTGAATTATAGTTTAAGGCATATAGTAGTTATTGAGATATCTATAGTGTATTTATCCTTTTATATAATTCAAGTATATTTCAATAACCTAGATTCTTTTAACGAGATAATAGGTAAATGGCCCATGTGGTTTGACAAGGTGGAGGAATCCCTTTCCGAGGTGGATATTAACATCACATTCATTCTAAAAGTGTTAGTTGAAGGTACTATATTAGTCATATTTTTCCCATGAATTAATTTTATTATGATTCTCTAATGAATTTTAGAGAGGAGTGTTCAAATAATCTATATTAAAATCTATTGGAACATATTTTCCCCCTTAATGGAAAATATTTTTCTTCTTGGAAATATGTTACCCATGTTGAGTCAATGGATGGGATCTACCATTAGATAGACATGGATATCTCTTGGATTCCTAGAACCCAATGATAATATGTTAACAAGGATACACCTTGTAATTGTGTCCCAATGGAATAAACACACCCCATAAGATAATAGTTTAAGAACTACATGACATCCACATCATTGGTTGGGGAGAATAATGAACCACATAAATCACATCACTTATTGGTCATCATAGTATGATATGGAGTACAACATTTAATTTTATAATCTCAATCTATTTCTTCAACCTGAAATTTGAATTTTCTAATTATCTTCCCAATATCAAAATGCTACTACTAAGGCCCAAAATTTGAAAACCCAATGTATTGATCCATTAAATGGATCATACATCAAGAGTATAGTAATGTTGAGAAAACATATAGTTATATAAATAAAATATTCTCAATCATGGACCATCCCTCACCTATAGGATTATTATATCCCTAATCAAATACCCATAGGTCTATGGGTAAATATATTACCTCTCCCACCATTAGAAATAAAATTCATCTTCTCTATTCTGGGAGAATATTTAGTAGTTAGAGAGGCCTCTGAGTTAAATCCATTGTGTGATTAGTCTCCTAGTTTAATAAAATAGTCGATGATTTCTATAGGAGGATCTTCTATTTCCACCAACTATTTATAAGGGAAACTAAAACCATGCATCAGTCATAAGATAAAATTGGATACTAAGAAGGAAAATTTTATAAAGAATCCTAACCCACCATATGATTTATGTTATAATGATGGTGAATCCCTAAAAATAACCTAAAGAGAATGTTTAAATGATTCCATTATTGTGAAATGATGTAGATAATGTCATCAGAATGTGTTTCGTTAATAATTATAAGAATTACCATCATAGGGAAGATTGAAATGAATAATATATCCACACATCATAGGGATTACACTATATAATAGGTTTTCTTCACCTAATAATATATGATTGACTCAGATACTAGGAAAAATACCAAATACCTAATTACCACCCATTAAGTGTGCCAAAAACAAAGATAATGGAAAATGTGATTCCACACACATGGCTCATCTAGCCCCAGAGTAATTGAAATTATCTTCCCATCAAGGATAGGTGAACTAGATATGAGGAAGAGTTTCAAAAGTTATGTAGATAAATTTTGAATATATTACAAATAATATTAAATCTATGTATCAATATTGGGAAGGAATCAACGTCTCCCCTTTGATACATATCCAACCAAAAATAATATTTCATCGAGTATGAGAGTAATTGTACCAGCCTTCCAATTCCAAATAAAAGAAATAGATCACATAAACAATTGGGGTTATGAATATTAAGAATTTACTCTATTTGTACAATTGAAATCACCAATACAAGTATGATAAACTAGAGTATCCCTAGATGGACCACAAAAACAAACATGAGAAACCTAAATGCACATAGTTTCACCCAATATTTCAACCATATCTCCCCCATTATCGATGATACTATAAAAAAAATTTAAAATACATTGAATAAATTATTATGCCAATAGAAGATGTATAGGGAAGGCATACACCATTACAAATATATAGAAATTCATACCAATAATCGGTGTATTCCACCCCTTCTACAACAAATTTTTGGTATCCAACATCGACCATCATCAAAATCATGGTTGAGCTAGAGTTTCATCCAATTAAATTTGATTCCAATAATACCCCTATGATTTTAATTTTAATGTAGAAATAAGTAGAAAAATTAATGTCGTTATTTGGAATCAATAAGATCTGTTATTTTTAATATACAAAAATATTCCAGCATAGTATATTTCATGACGGGAGGAACATGTAAATATATCCTGTCATCTGAATTTCTATGATGAAAAAAATCCACGAGATCTCAAATTTAAATAAGTGGGAAAAATAGAATTAAAAATTCATCACCAAGATGAATAGTTTTACCTATTCACAAACATAGAACTCCCTAATTAGAAATAAATTGTTTAATGAATAGAAAATATTAGTGATAGGTTACAAAAAACATTGTTTGTGATAAAATACCCTTCTTTTTTTTATTTAGTATATCTTGGTGAAACCTCTAGAGGATGTTATCTAACACTTTGTGTCTATTTTTAGCCAATGTCAATACCCTAATGAAAAATGGATACAAATCTAAAGAGGACCCCATTACACATAATTTGGAACTAGCCATAGATCTACCACCCAAACCAATGTATTATCACATTATGCCTCATCAAGAATTATTAAGGTTGTTGAACACTATTCATAATAGAAGGAAAGTTTTTAGGATCCCACTATTTGGGGATCATAAGAATAAGTTATATTATTTCCTAAATGAGCATGTTTGGAGAAACTTCATTTTTTCTTGAGGGAAAATTATGTTGAAATTTTTAGAGTATAATAACATATTAACAATGGACTTAGTGATAATCCTTATTACATTCACATAAAATAGATTCTTAAGAGAAAATATCTAATAAATATTAATAATAATGTATATTCATCATAATATAGTTGATTATATGAATTTCAAATAAGAAAATAAATTCACATAAGTGACTAATGTTGTTGTTGTCTCATTAAAAAAAGAATAATAATGATAGAAATACACAGATAAAAATTCAAAAAAATTTAGTGACAGAATTTATAAGAATTCATTCATGTATGAACAGACCATACTCTTGAACTAAATAAATTAGTATTTTGAGACCTCAACTACCCATGTAGTTCCTTAGGAAACATTTTAATTATCTTGATCATCTATGATGAATCACAATTGAATGTAGTGAATCTAGTCATGAAAGGATTCATTACATATTCATAAACTAGTATGGAACCATTCAATCTCCTTATCTCAATGCCTTTGAGGATAATAACCATCCAATAAAATAAATATATGGGTATCACTCCCTCCAAAAAAACATTTTGGATTAATAATCATAATATCCTTGTATAAAATGTTTCTATATAATATATCCCTTATCATATGAAGAATATGTGATTAAACCCATGTTCCTTCGATAAAATCAAATAATATGGGTATTAGATCACTATGGATGAGGAGTATGTTCATGGATGGATTGACATGGACATCAACTATTTGGAAATGTTTGGAAATGTTTTCAAAAAACCCATATTTACTATTAATACTTTATGGAAATCACATCAAGGGGATCTATAAAATCACATCACTAATCATAAGTCATCCTAATCCCATTTGAATTTCATTATATTTGAAGTTTGATTTTAGAATGTAAATTATCTAAAAAAAACTAAAACATGGGAAGGCTACTATATCTTAACTATCATATTATAGAAGTTCTTTTGAATATTGTGTGATTGATGAAACCATAAACACAGATATCCTCAATCTAGAGAATATCACAACGGAAGGAATCCTAGGTTCGTGGTCCAAAAGTATGCCATCTAGAAGAATACCAACACTATTAATGTAATCCCTCCATCTTGTATCACCATTTCTATTAATATAATTATGATAATTAATTTTTAATTATCCATTAAGACTTCATAAGGTAAAGGAAATCACTATTTTTTTGGAGTTATTTCCTATGGAGACTAACCTCCCAAAATTCCACATAAATATATACTTTATTGGGAGATATTGTGATGTTTCCATATAATGGAAAATCATTCTGTTATATAATTTTTGGAAAATATATTTTTTCAATTTTCATTGAGCTCGTATTGATAATGGTTCTATAATGAAATAAATATAGTTCTAAATTGTTTTCTTTATGGACTAAAGAGACGTCAATTTTTCTCCGTCTACCATAACAAATAAAGTGTAAATAAAGAGTGATAAAAGTCATATAGGGTAATTGGGCATGGATTCAAATTTTAATACATTTTATATTACTCTATGTTAATGGTTCCTTATCAATAGACGTCTTTAAATACATTATTGGGAATATTGTTGTTTCATTTTCATGATATAGTTCCCTTATTGTACCATCAATGTAATAAATATTTATTTCAATAGCAAAGGATGGGTGTTGAATGGTGATTGTTTCCATTTAGAATAATATGACTACAAATATCTAGACATATATGTTTATGAGAAGGAATGAAAATTAATAAATATTGACTAGTAAATATTACTTCTTGATCCTAATTGTCTATAACTGAATCAGGTGGCAGTATTTTATGAAATAGAAAATGAACATGTGCTTCCCATTAACCACATTAAAATAATGTCTTTAGATTTAGGCATTCATCGACTAATTAGGGTACCATTTGAAAAGTTAGAGAATCTAATTAGATTATTTGTGTATGATTATCTTAAATCTATCCTCATAAAAAAATCATATAATATAGAAGAGAGAATCATACTGTCTCTGAGAATCAGTCTCACCCTAGAGTATTTCTATGTGAGTATTGTTTTCCCTAAAATATTGAGTAGAAATTTTATGCTCTTCGATCAAACGAACCATGAACATGAAATAATGAGATGTTAAATGGTTCCAATAATTATGTCATCCATCCACATGATATTTTTATTATTCAGTAAATTTGGTTATGTATAGGATGAATTCAAACATGGAAACGGTGGAAAACCCAAAATAAAAATACTTTCCAACCATATTGAGAGTCCAATGATACAAATGCTTCATCCCCTAAATCATATGATTTTGTAACATCTCCTACCCCTAAATATAATGGGTAGTATGGGATGGATAAAAATGAATACCAAGATAATGAGGCTTCTGAATTAGTACCATTAATAACCATGGAAACCTCACTATCATTTTTAGGAGACAAAAATGACCCCATATTAATATCGAGATCCTTGTGTTCCCTTTTCCTCCACATTTGATGACATTAATGTAGAGGAAAGAGATTATAAATATCTTATATATTCACCAAAAATATTAGAGGAATGTGTCTCTCCACTATTGATGAATATAGTAGAGTGATTCGAAGAATGGTAGAGGACCTGTAGCTCTCATTTATCAATGCCTCTTTAAAACTAAATGATAAAGAGATGTACATATACTTTATATGTTTGTACTAAAAAATATTTTTCTGGAACTATGAAATACTCTTGAACATAATATTAACATAGAATAAAATCATTGGGGTATTCCATAAAATGAGAAGGCCATTAAATTGGATGAAAAAATAATTCATCCTTCCAATGATTCTATAGTTGATATTAAATTTGATAATCACATGAAATTCATATGTGTAAATAAAATAGTACATTATTAATATTACTAATAATATTCCCGTTGAGAAAAAGAGTGGAATGATATAAGTCTACAATGAATATTGGGATATCAACATAAATTTTTTAGTGGAAGATTTCCCAGTCCTTGTTTCAGAGTAGTTGTGTGATGTGAGAATAATATTATTAGATATTTCCTCCATATATGGGTATTTATGATAAAAATAAAATAATTATGGCGTTAAAATAATAATATGGAATTATTTTTAGGGAACCCCATGGTATATATTGCAACCCTGTAATTTCTTTTCCCTGAGGATTTTTTATTAAATATTTATTCACCATGTATAATATAATTACTCCCCCATTGGAAAATAGATGAATGTTATGATGAAGATAGAGTTGTTATGTCACAATAATTTTGGGATCATCATTGTATCATTGAGATAGTTTTCAATGATCTGCAACAACATATTCAAAAATAAAACCCATAAAATTTGGTTTTTGGTTAATGATGAGAAAATTTCATCAGTTCAATGTATGTAATCATGTAATCAAAATAAATCTAGAGAGGACAAAATTAATCCTTTAATATACCCATTAATATAATATCAAGGATTTTAGGTTACTTTTGGGGCTACATTCTTATATGATACATTTCTTGTCAATATATTAAGTGGTTGTTTATCATGTAAAAGGGTGATGATGAAATGGGTTACCTACTAGTGTGAAAAATGTTTCCATGAAACCCTAAATGATATCAATACATACCTCATGAATCCACTAGTGTTAATGCCTCCAGTAGAACATATTCCCCCATCATTTTCATGTAATCCATATAATGATTACTAAATGATCATTTTTCTCATAAAAGAGATAGGTGGCTATTGAAACCCCACAATTATATTATATGAAACGTGTTTGGTGCATTAATTTAATATTTTTTTCGTTCACATGAATTATTAGGTGTTTATTTTCATTGTGAAAATGCTATGGAATTACATGTTGAACAATGAAGTGCACCTCATCTTTGAAATAGACTGACTCAAATAAATTTATTGTCTCATAATGAAAATAATATTTCTCTCATGGTGGGAGTTCATTCTAAAAAAATTTCATATCTAGTCTGTATCTCAAAATGAAACCAAAGTGTAGTAATTGGATGAATTCCTCACAAAACCCCAATTTTACAAAAGTCATGGGAATTTATTTCTTAAATATTTGGTTTTATCTATTTAAAATACCCCACATATATGGGATATTTATTTTAATGGATCCTCCATAATTTTAAAAAGAATAATGAGGGAAAAAATGTGTTCAATAATTTTGGATTGGGAAATATTCTGATTTCTCCTATAATGGAGGTTCTGTCCTACTATTTCTTACTTTTATAAGTATGAAACAATAGATAAGTAAAATACAATTCTCTCATTAAAATATTTTCATTTCCAGGAAAATACATATGGATAATAAAAATTTCAAGGGTCAATTGGAGTTTTTCATAAAGACAATCAAAGACTAATATTTCATCAAAAGGGGAGAATTGGGACCCCTTGATTAGTTTGAATGAAGATAAATAGAAGAAATATTCTATAAAGCAACACCATATTATATTCTATTTTCAATGAATGAATGAGCTAACACACAATAAAATGTATCTACAACCCTATAGAACCCAAACTGGGATGGTTTGGTTATCAGCATCACACATTATGTGTTTGTTTCTCTATTAATATACAATGAGATTCATGAAATCAATGAAATTTGGGATTCTATTTATTATGTAAATCACAGACCCTAACCAATGATAACTAAATCAATATGGATTTCCCCCATAATATTATATATATTGAGTTGATCTCCCTCACAGGATTGAGTAAATAAGAAACAAATCCTATTTCAGGTAGTGAGTTTTTTCATTTATAAAAACCAGATTCTAAACAATGAAATCCATTGTAAATAACTATTTGATTAATTCCTCCTAAAATTAATTAAAAGAGGATAAATTTAAATTATTTTGTGTATATTTCATGAATTCACTTGTGACACTCAATAGTTGGGGACTGAACTCTCCTATCAAATCAGATGATATGGGTAATTTTTCCATATAAGACATAAGAAACCCCTAAATGAACATTTTTTATCAACACATACCATATTCAGGCTGATTATATTTCCATAAATCAATCAAATTTTTGTATAAAACCAAATAAACTTTTATATTTTCTAATTTGGAATTGGTTTCACTGGTCCATATTCCTTAATAATATCTAGGTAGTTCAAGGACATCCTTATAGTCATTGATATTATCTCTAAGTGTATAAATTCCAAATATCTAATCGAATTAATGACAATGGATATCCTTAGATTCATAAATACAAACATCATGACTATATTTTTAACCCCCATACACACACAAAACTAGATGGAAAACATCACTTATTTCTATTCAATTGACTTGAAGAGACTATATCCAGAATACAATATTCTGTGTAACTTTTCATTAGGCTATCATGTTATAGAGATTTTACAAATATAGGTTATTATCAAGACATTTTCTACTATACTATATAAAAATTGGGAAATGATCAAAATTATATTACAAAAAAAAATTAATTCACTATAAGATTGTCTCATCATAACGTATTTTACTATGAAAAATAATCCTATATTCTCATTAATATTGGAAAGATGTATTCCAACCCATCAAATTAAAGCATTCCTCTTATTTCATCATGATATGAAATTATCTCTCTGAAAATGAAAAATGGTATAAGAGATTAGATGAGTTGAAATGGCTATTTTAGGAAATATTTTTCACATTTCATAACCTATAAGTCCATATACATCGAGTCTCATGCGCACTTATTAAAATTTTCCATTTGAACATATTACTCAAATGTGATTCAATGATAGGAATCCAAACATATATAATATCTTCAATAAAGCCTCTATAGCACTAAACATGGATTGAATGACCATATAAAATACATAAGGTCTACTCAATTGAATATAATACCTTATCAAAATGGATGTAGATCACACCAACCCACAATAAATTCAATATACATCAAGAAATACTATTAATACCACCACATTAGACTCATAAATGTATGAGAAACTAGAACATTAATTCTATAGAATAAGTCCATTGTGTATAACATTTTACCTCTTGGAATAAATCATCTCCATATTAAGATTTTGTGTATGGTTATGGTCCTTTTTTCATGACATAAAACTACATTGTCCTGTATTTTTCAAGATCGATTACAATAAATAGAATAATTGTTCTATCCTGGTCACACAAGATTAAAACCTATATAATTTTATCCATCCTAAATGACATAATAAATAATGATGTTTTTTCGGTATCCACATCTAAAGTGTTCTCCTAAGTAATAATTTTTAATATTTTAAAAAGGCATTATTTCTCTGAAGTCTAATGACTCACATTAACATAGAGGTTATTGTTGACTTCTTTACCTGGCATGATTGAGAGGCATCATTCTTAATGATAGATAACCTAATCCAAATAACATTAAAAAAACATCATCATATAAGATTCATTATACAAAACCCATAATAATTTTTTGGGGGGCATGAGGTACCAGTTCCCCTTACATTATATCCATTTCTATATAAGAGTGTTCAGTGATTGTCCTCTTTCCTCATATATTTTCCAATAATCAAATAAATTTCCATCATTTTATGAACTTTGACTATCTTGATTCCCATAAATTCGGATATAATGTAGTCCCTTGATCCAATATGATTATCCCACATAAGAAATCCTGTCAACGTTATACCCTATCCGAGTGTATGGTCCTATAATTCATGTTAGGTATACCTATGTTGGACTCTACACTATGGTGATAAATATTCTAATAATGACTATTTGTGTCTTGTTTTCTAAATAATGGGGTACATACGGTGGCTTACTAGACCAAGTCAAAAGAAAAATTAAAATTATTCCCCTCACATTGATTTTTTTTTCAAAACCACATTTTCATATTTGGTTCCCTCTCCCTATTCAATGTTATATTAAAGAGACCATGGTCTCTTTTCTATTTCTCAAATACACGTGTCTTGATTTTATATAATTATTAATATGGTGAGAGGACATGACCTTTTATCCATAGGTATTTTTGCTTTTTTCTCATAGTGATTATTCCTGGGTGATGAGACCAATTTCAATTCATATTGGGATGTCTCTTTCACTTTCTCACAAGAGAACCCACTTCACACCTCTTCTATTCTACATTAGTAAGATATTTATATATAGACAATACATTTGAAAAAATATATGTGTTTATATAAATATAAACATATGACACATGGTGACACCTAGATCTCCTTTATCTATCCCAACCAAATATACCTACAAAAATTGTAATGACCTAAAATTTTATAAGTGGAATTTACCTTCAGAATTTATTATTGTTACATATTTTTTAATGTAACATAAGTAAAATTAACAACATGATGAAACTAAAAACAAATTATTATAATAATTTTACATTTACATTTATATAATAAAAATATAAATATGAAATGAAAATATTTCAATGGTATAAATAATAAATAAAATAAAAAAATAACAAAAATAGGAAAATTTAGATCTTCCATATCCATAAGAATAACTACACACAAGAACATTACTCTTGAAAAGTGAAAAATATAATTAATTAAATATTCATATTTTTAATGAAAATATACATAAATTTGTTGTAAAAGAGATATAAATTAAGAATTAATGAAATATAATACAATTATGTAATGCAAGGAATGTATATTACTGCAAAAACTCTTATCGTTTTAATAATAATATGATCATGGGAATAATATTGTGACCATTGGAATAGTAATCATACTATTGGGAATAGTAACATGGCTAATAGAATATTAACCTAACATGTGTAAGGGTAAAATAATATTTAAATATCCTATAAAATGAAGATATGATATAATTAAAATATTGTAGAAGTAAATAAATGTTAAAAAATGAGAAAGGGTTTCTATTTCTGTATAACATAATTTTTTTTAAATAAAACTTTATAAGAAGTATAGTTATTCAAAAGAAAAATTATTTTCATAAAATTTATATAAAAATTAATATTAAGTGAGTTTATAAATATAATATAATTTTATTAGACCATATCTTACTTTTCAAAGGGTTAGAAAATTGATCATAATATTAATAATATTATTATTTCGAATAAATATGAATTTAATTTAAAAATTAAATTTATCATTTTCAAGAAAATTATTTTCACAAAACGGATTAATTTTTTAAAATTTTCACATTAAATATTTTTTATAGTGATTAACTAGTATTTTATAAAATGGTTTATTTTTTAGGGAATAGTAACATATGGTGAACTATGATATTTAATATTATAGGGTAAATACATGAATATTTGGGTCATGAGTGATTTAATGACCACTTATTTAAAACATAAATTCACCAGATACTATATTTAGTTATAAAAATAAATATTATTGTTAATTTGGAATGAATATAATAAACTAATGAACATAATATCAAAAAGCATTGCCCCCCCTTATAAATACCACACATCACAACTCCTACACACACATTTAAATACATTTTGAATGATAAATTTCATCACAATTTACTTCCCAATTCTTGTAAGAATCTGGTTCTTAACTTTGAGGTACGTGTTTCTTCCTTTCTCTTTTCTTTAGGCGTTTTTAACAAAATATGGAAAAATGGGGAAATCCCAAATTTTGGAAAGTACACATCGTGTACTTTGTCCACACGCCATGTACTTTTGATAGTGTGGGATGGGTACATGGGGCGTGTGTCCATGCCGGGGATTAAGGGTGTAGGAACCGACTACATGCCGTGTAGCGGTCCTTTACATGCCGTGTATTCAGTCAGTAGGCCAAAACAGTAAGGTGGTAGAGCAGCCGCCAGCTGGGCGATAGTACATGCCGTGTAGTCAGGATTACATGTCGTGTACTCCTGTCGACGGATGAAGAGTGGGGCGGTGTCACTAGAGGAGCAGTTAAACGATGGAAGTACATGCCTTTTAAATTGAAGTACACGTTGTGTACTTTGATTTTTTCACATAAAATGGGCAGTAGCCTCCCCTGTTCACATGTAAGGCTTAGAACCAGAGGAAGGAGGGGGAGGGGATGGCCGAACGTTTTACGATCCGCCGAGTGTTCTTCTGGAATCTGTTTCCAACTTGGACGATCTCATTGGAACCGCACGGGTAAGCCCTCCACTCTCCTTAATTCGTTCATACAAATTCTTTCCCAAGGGAATGTTATTTAAATTTTAATGGGATTTCTTCTTTGTCAGATCTATGTTCTTATTGGATGTTTCTGGAATCAACGTTCACATATATTGATCATTGGAGTTAAAGGTAGGTGGCTTGGTGTTATTTTTTCAAGCTCCTGTGCGTTTTGTGTATTTTATTGCCATGAACCCATGTTGGGGTGTCGTGTTGCTGAGGCCAAGGCTATTTTAAATACCTATAAATGAATAGGTAATTAATTGTTATATTAAAATGATGTTTGGGATCACTACTTGGATCCAGGACCACCCCGGGGGTGCGTTCCTCTATTTAGCTGTTTGGCTAGGATACCCGAGGGTATTCCATGTTTAAATAATGCATTACTTTGCCTTGAGTGGAATTTTATGTGAATTTAATGTTTATTTACCTGTTGGGAATGGCCTTTCTACCAGTTTATCATGAGGGCAATGTTGTGATTATCCTGTGGGCATTGTACTACTTAGCCTGTGGGCAACTTCTTCGGTGACTGTTGGTAGTTGATTTTGTGCCTATGGGAGACACTTCTTATGTCTGTGGGAAAATACCCCGTGCCTGTGGGCAGATTCTTGGTTTGGTTTCTCTTTACTTGAGGGTAGTTGTTGACTTGTCTAAGGACTTTGGCCATTTTTATAGAATATTCACTGTGGTGATATTTTAAATTAAATGAAGAAATGGATATTAAAATGGAAATATAACTAGTAAAGTTAGTTACTTTCAGTACTGCTTACTTTATTGCATTTTATTACTGTATACTGTTGTTCCATGCTTTCACACGGTTGGTCACATGCCTTTGGTGGGTGCCTACAAGAAATTTATTTCTCACACCCTGTTTGGGTCATGCTTTTCGGCTCAAACTGATTACGTTTCTAAAGGTGTAGATAAGGGCAAGGGTCCCTATACATGTACTTGATTGCTACTGAGGTGTAGGGGAGCATTGTGTCGGGCTTAGGCTCATGATGCTATGGATTGTTTTATTTTGGTTTTCTTGTACTCTTTATTTTACTGTATTTTACTGTTTGTAACATGTTCTGGATGTTTTCTTAGAACTTAAGACATGTTGAATCATCATCTATATAACTGTTGGTTATCATTTACTGCAGTTGTTTATTTTAAATGTGTATGGTTTATTTCTTCTACTGTTATTGTATGTTTTGTTTTATTCCACTGCGCTACACTTTGACAGATGAGGGCATAGTTTCCCCACTATCATAGCTAGTCCCTCACTGCTAGTCGGCAGCCTCTGGCATTTGGGGAAACACGCTTGAGGTCATGTGGAGAACCGGGATCGGGGCACCTGTTGAGCGGCACCCGGATCTGGGACATTACAAAGTGGTATCAAAAGAATTTTCTTTTCATGGAATTACTATTTGGAGTCTTAGTCAGGGATAAGATTGAATGGTTGTTGGTAATAAGCTATGCCCTGACATAGTTAACCTGTGTACAAGGAAAAGCTAATTTACCTCGTATTGCAATTTTACTGATTTTGCGATTTTACAATTGATATGATTTCACAGTTGGGTGACACACTTGTGATTGTGCTGTTTATATTTTATCCATGGGTTTTATTTAGTTGCAACCTGATGAGATGAGGGTATGCCATCTCATGCATCATTTACGAACAAGATAGAAATCACATACATGCATAGTTTCCCTACCATGTAAGTGCATTAGAAATTGCATGTTGTTGTGATAGTTGTTGTGCTAGAAAAGATTGCTGTTGTGATAGCTGTTTTGATAAATACCTTCTATGGGACAGGGTATTTTCTTGTGTGATCCGGTTAGGAGAATAGATGCCATACTTTTGTTTTTGGGGAGTATGGTCCCCCATTGACCGGAATTTGGTGAATCATTAGCTGTTTATTTAGCTATAACACAGATAATATTTCAAACATTGATTCGTGGGGAGTATGGGCCCTCACAAATCAGAATTTGACACGTAGGTGTTGTTTTTTGGTATACCAGGGTTCTTGGGATGTTTCTAAGGGATACAGTCCGAAAACCCAGTATACATGCCGTGTAGTACTTTACACACACTGTGTATTGCCTTCTATTCAGGAATAAAAATGAACTTTTTGAGTACACACCGTGTACCCAGAGTTCATACCGTGTAGTCCCTTCCCGTGTCACAAACTGTGTTGGCGGTGACACAGGGAAGGGAAAAGCATTGGGAAAACATGCCGCGAAGCTTCTGTACATGCCATGTAGTAGATTCCCGTGTCACAAACCATGTGGGCGGTGACACAGGGTAGGGAAAGGCTTCGGTAATACACACAGTGTACATGATGTACACTCCGTATTGTCTTGACCTTGAGACCCGACCGTGTAAATAAAAACCATGGTCCAGTGTAGTCGTTTCTTGAACATTCCGTGTCAATGAAGAACATGCCGTGTGGTGCGACCTGGGGACTCGGCTGTGTAACTAACAACACAGGTCAATGTCACCTCTCCTTTAACACACTGGTACCTGTGGGACACGTCATGTAGTCTTGTTCGAGGACAGACCGTGTGGAGATAGCCGAGTGGCTGGAAAACAGGGTGGTGTACACGCTGTGTGCGGGAGTAACACGCCGTGTAGTGTCAAGACAAGTAGTTGGCTGTGTCACAAATGACATGATCAGTTGAAAAAAATTCACCATACACGCCGTGTAGACGTTATACATGCAGTGTAGTTTTTGTTCAACAGGAGCTATGTGGATCAACTGTGTAGAAGGACCCGGGCAGGGAATGGAAGTCAATTACATGATGTGTAGTCAGTATACATGCCGTGTAATCATGTTTTTCAAATTTTGAATGCCTTCTTCCTCCTGTTTCCTTTTGGGTTTATTTGTTTTTGGCCATTGATAATCTTGTTCTAAGGCGTATTTTTGACCTTGTAGTGTCATGTCGCCTAGATGACCGCGCGTTGTTTTCCAGGAAAGAGGCAAAGAGTATACTCCAGAAATGGTGGACCATGGGCTACTAGTGGATCATCCAGTAGAGCTAGATGTTGCACCAGCTGTTATACCAGATGTAGGAGGGGAGGCACAGTTCCGTGAAGTCTTTATGCGGTTCATGAAGAACTTTCAGGGAGCACCGCCAGCTGCCACATCTATGGCTGATCATACTCGTATTTTTCACCAGCAGCATCCACCTAGGTTTTTAGGGGATGGCGGACCATAGGCTGAAGAGTCTTGGCTAGGATCCATGCAGACTATTTTCAAGCATCTTGAGACACCTCTAGGGAGGAGGGTCAAGCTCGTGACTTACATGTAGTGTAATTCCGCCTAGAGGTGTTGGGATGTTACCACCCAGTCAGAGCATCATAGAGACCGGGCATGGGAGGATTTTCAAGTGGTATTCTATGACTTATTCTTTCTCAAGACACTGAGGTAAGACATAGCTCGAGAGTTCATGAATCTGCAGCAGGGCGCTATGTCGGTGATGGACTATTCTGCTCGCTTTACCGAGCTTCACCGCTTTGCACCCAGGCTGGTGGGTGATGAGACGTTGAGAGCCAGACAATTTGAAGATGGTATTCGGTATGAAATCTGATCACTGGTGAATGTTTTCAGGTTGGCTAATGTACATGCTATTGTGAACCAGGCATTGATTATAGAGAGGAACCTACGGGAATCTAGTGTTGTGGGCCAGAGCGGTTCAGCACCAGTTACTGGTACTATTTCTACTGGAAAGAGGAAGAGACAAATGGACTTCTCTCACGGTGGCAGTACCATTCAGAAGAATGCATCAGGTGTCCAGGTCATGGGCTACCAGTGTGGTAGAGAGGGGCACAAGAGGCTACAGTGTCCACGAGACCCAGTGGAGTGCCGAGCTTGCGGTAGGATGGGTCATCTGCAGTGCTTTTGCTGGGCGTTTCCACTAATGGCTAGTGAGAGGGGTTTTATATAGACTCTACGTGCGGGAGAAGGACCAGTGGATTCTTACCAGTCGGGGAACTCGAATACGTCAGGGTGTGCACGTTGTGATGGTGGTCGTGGCCATAGTAGCCAGACACCAGGATCTTAGAGGCAGTAGGGCGGGACATCTCAGGGTAGTCAGGCTATGTCACAGGGCTGTGACACTAGGTAGGAATATGAAGTGTAACATACCCAACAACAGCAGGATCCTGGACCTTCTACAGTCAGAGAAACTATTATATTAGCTTTAGTTTTATATTCAGGAATTTTCGATATGGGTGCTAAACAATGTTTCATATCAGTGCCCATTGTGGAGAGCCTTGGGCTCGATGTTTCTTCTTCTTTGATATCATGATGCCAGACACTCCATTGGGGACGAGGACAGCTGCTGTGCGTCAGTACATGGAGTGCCCCCTTGAGGATGGTGGGTGTCACTTCCATTAGGACCTCTATGTCTTAGAGATGACATCTTATGACGTCATTCTCGGGGTGGACTGATTGGTTTACTTTCGAGCCTTTGTAGACTGCTATCGTCGCAGAGTGCATTTCATGTCACCAGATGGTGGAGAGTTTCTATAGAAGGGTGAGTGAGATGTTCAGGAAAGTCGAGCTAGACCAGAGCATCATGGGAGAGGTGGAGTCACATCCCTAATTGCGAGTAAATATCTAGACGACCAGTGGACTTTTCAGACAGATTTCCCTCCAGTGTTTGATCGTTTCGGGGATGTCTTCCCGGACAACTTTACAGGTCTACCTCCATAGCGTGAGGTGGATTTCTCTATCTATCTTGTGCCAGGAGTAGCACCATTGTCCATCCCTCCTTATTAGATGGCCACACATGAGTTTTAGGAGATCAAGAGGCAGTTAGAGGAGTTACAGGTAATGGATTTTATCCGACCCAGTACTTCTCCTTGGGGTTCTTCAGTCCATTTTGTGAAAAATGGTGGATGGTACTCTCAGACTGTGTGGTTTATCAGAAGCTGAACGAGTTGACGGTTAAGAACCGATATCCCTTTCCAATGATTGATGATCTTTTTTATCAACATTTTAGGGCACAAATGTTCTTGAAGATTTACTTGAGATCTGGATATCATCAGTTGTGCGTTAGACCATCAGATATAACACTTACGACTTTTCGGAGCAGATATGGTCTATACGAGTACTTGGTTTTTCGATTCGAACTCATGAAATCTCTAGCAGTTTTCATGGCTTTGATGAATCGTGTGTTCCATACTTATCTAGATGCTTTTGTGGTAGTATTCATGAATGATATCTTGGTGTACTCTCACACTTCACACGACCATGCTACCCATATTGAGATTGTATTGAGTACACTGAGAGAGCATCATCTATATGCTAAGATCTCAAAGTACCACTTTTGGATGGACCCGATTCATTTCCTAGGTCATATCATCTCAGAGGAAGGAGTTGCAGTGGACCTAGAGAATGCGAGAGCATTAGTTTCCTTGGAGAATCCAAAGAATGTGTTTTAGATACAAATTATCTTAGGGATGGCTGGTCAATACAGATGTTTCATCCAGGACTTCTCCCACTTATCATTGTCATTGACGGGTTTGACTAAGAAGGGTGTGAATTTTATATGGTCGGAAGCTTGCAAGACAGCCTTTTAGGACCTGAAGGGAAGGTTTACATCACCACTGATCCTGATACTCCAAGAGTAGGGGAAGCGCTATACAGTTTACTGTGATGCTTCAGGGATTGGGCTGGGAGCAGTGTTGATACAGGGTGATCGAGTAGTTGCGTACAGGTCTTGGAAGTTGAGTCCACATTAGAGAAATTAATCAAGGAATGATCTTGAGTTGGCTTCAGTTGTGCATGCGTTGTGCTGTTGGAGACATAATCTATTGGGGGAAAGTTTTGTGGTTTTCAACGACCACAAAAGTCTCAAGTATATCTTTACTCAGCATGACTTGAATCTGAGGAAACAAAGGTGGGTCGAATACTTACAGTCCTTTGATTTTGAGCTTTCCTATAGACCTGGTAAAGTTAAGGTAGTAGCTGATGCACTGAGCAAGAAGACTCAGATACAGATAGTGCAGGAGGCCAGTGATGAGTGCTAGATCATGGTATTGTTCTCTGAGATGCATTTGGAGGTGCACGACAGTCAGGGATAGACCTATATTTCATATTCAGCTATAACTTCTATCCTCCTGGATATAGTGAGGATGAGACAACTTTATTATTCAGATGGCCTAGTTCTATGGGATTCGGTGACCAGTGATAACCCTTCTCCTAGTTGGATGACAGGCGATGATGAAGTATTGTCTTTCCATGGATGAGTGTGGGTTCTATTGGATATACAAGAGGAGATGATTCGGGAGTTTCATGCTTTAGATTGGGAAGTTCATCCCAGGGTTACCAAGATGTACCGTGACCTAAGACGTCAGTATTGGTGGCCGGATATAAAGAGAGATCTGGCTGATTTTGTTATGAGGTGTTCCACCTGTCAGCATGTGAAGGCAGAACATCAGAGGCCAGCCGGACTGTTACAATAATTACCCATTCCGGAGTGGAAATGGGATGATGTTGTGATGGAATTCATGACTGGTTTTTTGAGGTCACCTCGAGGGAATGATGCTATGTGGGTTGTTGGGGACAGACTCACGAAGGAAGCTCACTTTTTGCCGATCAAGGAGACCTTAGGTGTTGATGACCTCAAGAATTTGTATATCTAAGAGATCATATGTCTTCATGGGGTCCCTCGTTATTTCATTTTAGATAGGTACACCCGTTTTACATCTCGTTTCTGGGAGAGTTTTCAGAAGGCAACGGGTACACAGGTGCTTCTGAGCACTGCTTACCACCCTCATACTGATGGCCAGTCATGTAGAGACCCGAAGCCTAACGTACATGAACATTACATTACTTTTGCGGACTACTTAATACATAACAAAAATATACACACAAGGATCGTAATAGTTTAGTGTCTTTGGAAACTCAGAACGTAATCTTCTAATCCTGGTGAAAGATCTTCAAAATCTCCCACAAAGATCTTCCTTTTTTTTTACCTAAAACCTTTATTTATATCCTGGGGAAAAGAAAACATAAAAGGGTGAGCTCAAATGCTCAGTAAGGGTAAACAAAAGAAATATCAATCACATAATTTTCATAAGAACATAACATTTTTGGAAATCTTAACCTGCAAAAGAGAGAATAATTTCGTAACATGGGATAAATCATAGTAGTGAAAATGAAACCCTTACTTAAAACATTACTCATTGTGGCATACACACATAATCATAGAGAATCATTTCTTGTTAGTCAAGACTCATTGCCAAGACTATCTTAGTGGACAAAGTCCCTTTCTGAATCGAGTAATCCTCGTTTCAGTCCTGTTTCACTGAACCGGTATAACCTACCATTCCAGCCATGTCTATCTCATGAGATATGAAATCTTTACCCAATGCATTGGAGGGAGATATAGGTCCCACCCATCTCTTAATTAATCCTTTCTTATGTGTGCCACAAAATCATAAATCATACATCATTGCATAACCCATGTAATAAAAATGGGATTCTTAAACAACATGACATCATAAAACCATTCATATAAGATAAAGGAATTCATAAACATAATTTCATCACAACATAGTCAAATCAATGTAAAAATATGGATAGAAACAGAACCCTTTATTATCTTATATGGAAAATAATTTTGGATAAAACACTTGAATTGAATTCTTGAGGAAAATATCCTTTCTTCTTCAAAATCAATTTCTTTTCACAAAACATCATGCAATTTTAAAAGAAAGAGATTTTATTGAAAATAGTCATGAAATATTTTAGAGGAAGCTTCATGGAAATAAGGCTTTATAAAACAGTATAAATCCATTCGTTCCGTATAAGTTAAAAAAAACATTCTTCGTACTTTTGTCGGAAAAGTCAAAAAGTACCTCGTACGAAAAACGAAAAAAGATTCCTTTCATATCCTTTACTAAAAACTCATAGAAGGGTAAAATTGGATTTAAACAATTGTAGGTGGATGGAAATAATATTACATATTGAGGGAACATGGATGTGGATGATAAAATACACCCCAGTAAATACTTACGAATAAACAATCTCGGATAAAAATGAGATTGTGATATTTCCCTTACCTTAGGTCCGACTTGCTTTGTAAGTGTCCGAACCTCCTGTATAATGATTTAAATCATGTTATTGACTTATTACAGAATCATATTCATTGTTATGATATCATATATGGTTCACTTATGACATTATATTACCCGTTCTTTTGTAAATTCCATGTTAAAGAAGCGTTTTGGGTAAAATCGTTTCATTTATCGTAGGTGTTTTGACTTGTTGTTCTTGACATCATTATTACTTATATCATGATTTACTTACTTCCAGAATATAAAATATGATTTATATATCATATATATTCAGTATATATATATATAATAGGTAGATAAATAAAATGAAAAACACCGTTCATGGAGACGGTAGTCCGTACGTACGCATGAACGCTGTTTTCCTTTCCTTATTGTCTTGAAATGGAAGTAAGTAGATGAAATACATATGTATATATATACATAAATCCAGTAGCTTTATAATGTCATATATTTCATTATTATTTCTTATATATACATTATAATAATTCTTAAATGGTTAACATGGAGAATGAATCTCATCGCGTCATGGAGACGGTAGTCCGTACGTACGCACGAGCGATGACATCATTTCCATAAATATTGAATTGAATTGGAGTGGATTATACAATATATCAGAATCAATATTATGTTTTAATAACTATGTATAGTTATTCTTTACACCATTATACCCATCCTTGTAAGGTGGTGGTGGAAAATAGATTACACCACGGCGTGGAGACGGTATTCCGTACGTACGCACGCGCGGTGATTTCTTTTTCCGTAGGATGGATAGATGGTGAAATAGGGTTGTTTCATACTTATAATAAGATATCAGTATATGAGTGATACTGATGTTATTACTTCTTAATGAAACAACCTAAGAAGAAGAAGTGGAAGAAGAAATAAAGATGAAAGAATTGGTAACGGTAATTACCTCTTCTTTGAAGTGCCTCTTTGAGACCTCCTCTTAGGGCACTAAAATTGGTCTTTGAGGAAGACCAGAACCTCTAGAATGTTGCTAGGGAAGTGGAGAAGAGATTTTTTCAGGGTTTGGCCGAGCTTGAGAGCTCAAATTGGTGTGATGAGGAGGGGGAGGAGGTGTCCTTTTATAGGGGAGGAGAGGGGCACCTTAGGAATTCTTAAAAATATTAATTTATAATAAATCTAACCCCACTTAAAAACCTCCCAAAATGACAAATATTCGATGTTTAGATGAGATAGGGTTGTAATCTCATCAACCAATCAAATTTAGACATGTTTGGATCTTATTTTAAAACTTATCAATTAGATTTAACTCTAAGTTAAATAATTTAACTTTTACCGTGTCTTTTTGTTTTCTTTCACTATATGGTTAATACACTTACTATAACATGCCAAACGAACCCCAAAATGTTTATAATTAATATATATATCCTTATCTAAGTCAGTTGGCCGAACCTTAGATTTTTAGGAATAAAATAACAATTAATAATATAATATTTGATTTAAAAACTATTTTGTGTCAATTTTGACACTATTTGATATATGATTTTTGTGAAAGTCATAACAGAATTAAATGTTCGAACCAAGTTGATTAAATCAACATTAATATATCATAGTAACCTAGATAATTAGTGGAATTCATAAAAAATCTCAAATTACATTTATTTTGGTGTTTATAACATCAATTATGTCAATATTTCATTAATAAGATAATTACGGCATCATCGTTGTGTCATAAATAAATTAAATTATTTAATGTCTAAAAATTATAAATAAAATACCATTATGTAGGAAATCTTTTTAGCTTTCTAATGAATATTTATAGTCGAATTTATCTTATGTATATCCCCATATTAAAAATGATTTACTTATTAAACTTTGATTTTAACTATTTTGACCCTTCTTTAAATAAATTAATAATAAATGTCCTAATCTAATCCAAGTGGGCCTAAATGGTCATATTGTATTCCTAAGTTTGTTTTTGGTCGAATTACACTTGTCCAATAGAATTAGGACATGTGTTAGGGTAATATTAATATCATATTTACCCTTAGTTACCTTATTTACTATTAACCGTGGTAAAAAAAGTAAAAAGTTACTATTCACCAAAAAATTATTTTCATCTCATTGAACCACATTTTAGTCCTTGATATTAACCGTGTCTCTCGGATTTTCGAAATTCCATTCACAAAAGCGGTAAAATTATGTTTTATGCAAAATTCAGTTTTTAACCTACCACTTAGTAGTTTCACTATTCATCAAAAATTGATGTTTTTCAGAACAATGCCAAAATTTCATCCCAAGCTATATTTCATATTCCGAATTCAAAAATGAAGTCTGTTTTACCAAATTCATAACATAAAAGTTGCATTAATTAATTTTATAATTAAATCCCGCTGTTAAAACAAATAGCGTGTTTTTAAGAAACAATATCTATCAAAAGATTGACACTTGTTTATGTCTAGTTTAAATGTGAAATTACATCCAATGACCAACATTGTATTAAATTGTAAAAATATATTCTAAATATACTTTAAAACCACTCAAATTAATGATTAATCACTATTAATTATTTCGATTAAAAAAGTTGTTTTTAATTATAATTTAGTAATTTTCACTATTCATCAGAATATGAAAGTTATCCGAAAAGTACCAAAATTTCACCTTAGGCTAAATTCGATACTCCGAATCCAAAAATAAAGTTCATTTTGAAAAATAAGATTTACTGGATTTCAAAAAGTGGTTATTACTATTCATAACGGCTAGTTTTAATAAGATTTTTATAGCATATCGTTGTTTAGTGAAACTCGGTATTGCGTACTACACACGCTATCGAGGAAGGTCGCGATTGCGTGTAATGCAAGTCAAGTCAAGGATGTGTGTTGTGCAAGCTCCTTTTGGTGTAGCGTACAACAGAAGACATTAATAAAATTAAAAAGAATATTTTTTTTTATAAAATCTTGGGCTGTTACATTCTACCCCCCTTAAAATGAATTTCGCCCTCGAAATTCGTCGGGGTTATAAATGGTTTACTATTTGAAAGTTTCTTTAATAGAAACCCACATCGTAAAAGGGAATACCAAAACTTGGCTTTAAAAACTAAAGTATGAAGTGTAACGATTACCCAAATAAACTAATCACTGGGTTTCCACATAGGTGAAAATATGGATATGGAAGAGAAATCTAACCATCATGTTCTGATGGAGAGTGGTAGAGAACATGGCTATGGAAAATCCAGTAATCACAAATCCATAAATTTGTGACGATCTAAGGTACCATCTGATTCATTAGGTATAAGATCACTAGGACAACATTTTTGGTTTTCAAGATCATTTCCCTAAAGTTGAAAATTTGAATTAGAATAAATACTTACTTTATTTTGATACAATATCACTGTTGTTCGTGCCTTTAACAATTTCCACTTCATCTCTTAAATAAATGAAGTTGAATTTGTTATTCGTGAAGTGTTAGCAGATCATGTGATAGAATGACGGGTCATTCCATCTGTCTCAAAAGGTTAGCAAAATTTATATACATAAGTCGATCTATAGTGGGATTAATCATATATGGTTCCTAAAATGGTCTTATACTTCATATATCATACTGCTTAATATAATAACACTAGTTTCTACTAAACAGGGACTTCCTGTAGGTCAGTGGTAGGCGATAAAGGCCAGTCGCACTTTGGTTGTGGGTTCGATTCCTACAGCCTTGTCCAAAGCGATGGGCTGTCGCCCGTCCTGCAGGTTGTCCCTTTTTCTAAAACTACGTTACTATAACATCCCATCAATAATATCGAAAATCTTCTATACTTAAACAATACTAACTTATGTCCAACATAATCCAGTCTAATCTTTAGGCTTATAATACTGCAGTCCACTCTCATAATATAGTGACAACGATTACCAGAGATTTAATACTGTCGTTGATCCCCGCATATCATAAGATATGTCTTGTTGGTCACATTCCAAACATTCAAAGTCCTTAATCGTGTATTCTCTTGAATACCTTAGTGAAAACATGAGTGCAGTTAAAAGTTAACACTTTCCACATACCAAAATCCTCAAAATTCTATATACTCAAACCATGATATCACTTAGTCCTTATATCAATCATGAGCTCATGAATACTATTAAACATTTCATTTTCTCATCTTCATTATGCGCATATCATCTTATTTCCAAAAAATATCTCAATCACTTTGAATACCACATCAATAAATATTGCAATACTCAATGATACAACATTATTTTGGAATCCCATTACATAAACACTTAATCATTCCACCACATCGTTGTCATATTCAACATTGCCAATAGTGATCGCATGTGATTTCCCTTTGTCCTTTTCCTTCAGTGGTTGCTCATGTTGATCATCACTAACCCTTGGATTAGGGCAATTATTAGCATAATGCCCCATTTCCTTGCACTTGAAGCATTGAAGTGTTGGCGGTGCGTTCTCTGCAGTGTTTGCTTTATTCACATCATTAGAAACCCTTTTTCCATTACTTCGACACTCAGCTGCTCGATGACCTTCTTTTCCACACTTAAAACATTTTCTAGTCCCTTTTAGACAATCTCCACCATGCTTCTTTCCACACTTTGTGCATAAGGAAACATTCATCTTCTTTTCACCATTATTCTGAGATTTCTCCTTGAACTCCATCTTTCGTTTCTTGTCAAAACCATGAGATGGATATGTAACACCAACTTCCATTTCTACCTTGATAGCACAACGCAGAATTTCTTCAAAGCTACTGAAGTCTCTTATAGCTAATGCCCTTCGAAGACTTGGTTTTAAGCCACTGAAAAATCGATCAACTTTACTTTCAGGTTGGATGATAATTCCAGAAGCATACCTTGCAAGTCTTGTAAAATTTGCTTCATAGGTTCCAACAGATTCATCGTCCCTTTGCTTCAGTTCAAGAAACTCTTTCTCCATCTTTGTTCGAAGAATACGAGGGAAGTACTTACTGAAAAACAAGTTCTTGAACTCGTCCCATTCCATGGACTCAATTTCATCTCTTGGCCTCGTATTCTTGATAAGATTCCACCATTGATCAGCTTCACCTTCCAAATGATATACTGCTAAGATGACTTTATCATGTTCAGAACATTGAAGAACTGAAAATATCTTTTCAGTAGTACTGATCCATTGTTCAGCCACAACTGGATCAGAAGACCCACTGAAAGAAGGTGGACGTTGCCTCATGAAGGACTCAATAGAATATTGTTCCCTTCTCTGCTCATTTGGAAGTCCAGAATGATTCATAGCTTGTGTAAGTATAGCAATAAGATTTTGCACTCCATCTCCCATAACATTTGTTTGTTCAGGAGGGCAATCATTGCATTCTCCATTGCATTGATCAACACGGTTCCTTCGGGTTCCAGCCATCGTCTAAAACCCAAAAAGAATAGTGTGAGGGGCAAAAATCATGCTAGGGAAAACAACATAATAAAGGGGGAGTAACTTCAATATCCAACATCTTAGGTTTAATTATATGATCGTTAGCGTAATTCTATTACTATAACCTATACGTATACTTATCCCTAGGGACATCCCTAGACATACCTTAGAAATATCTCTAGGGATCTCACTAACGTTTTCGCATCCTAGTTTCCAAAGGTTGACTAAACCTTTCCTCTGATACCAACTGTAGAGACCCGAATCCTAACGTACATGAACATTACATTACTTTTGCGGACTACTTAATACATAACAAAAATATACACACAAGGATCGTAATAGTTTAGTGTCTTTGGAAACTCGGAACGTAATCTTCTAATCCTGGTGAAAGATCTTCAAAATCTCCCACAAAGATCTTCCTTTTTTTTTTACCTAAAACCTTTCTTTATATCCTGGGGAAAAGAAAACATAAAAGGGTGAGCTCAAATGCTCAGTAAGGGTAAACAAAAGAAATATCAATCACATAATTTTCATAAGAACATAACATTTTTGGAAATCTTAACCTGCAAAAGAGAGCATAATTTCATAACATGGGATAAATCATAGTAGTGAAAATGAAACCCTTACTTAAAACATTACTCATTGTGGCATACACACATAATCATAGAGAATCATTTCTTGTTAGTCAAGACTCATTGCCAAGACTATCTTAGTGGACAAAGTCCCTTTCTGAATCGAGTGATCCTCGTTTCAGTCCTGTTTCACTGAACCGGTATAACCTACCATTCCAGCCATGTCTATCTCATGAGATATGAAATCTTTACCCAATGCATTGGAGGGAGATATAGGTCCCACCCATCTCTTAATGAATCCTTTCTTATGTGTGCCACAAAATCATAAATCATACATCATTCCATAACCCATGTAATAAAAATGGGATTCTTAAACAACATGACATCATAAAACCATTCATATAAGATAAAGGAATTCATAAACATAATTTCATCACAACATAGTCAAATCAATGTAAAAATATGGATCGAAACAGAACCCTTTATTATCTTATATGGAAAATAATTTTGGATAAAACACTTGAATTGAATTCTTGAGGAAAATATCCTTTCTTCTTCAAAATCAATTTCTTTTCACAAAACATCATGCAATTTTAAAAGAAAGAGATTTTATTGAAAATAGTCATGAAATCTTTTAGAGGAAGCTTCATGGAAATAAGGCTTTATAAAACAGTATAAATCCATTCGTGCCGTATAAGTTAAAAAAAACATTCTTCGTACTTTTGTCGGAAAAGTCAAAAAGTACCTCGTACGAAAAACGAAAAAAGATTCCTTTCATATCCTTTACTAAAAACTCATAGAAGGGTAAAATTGGATTTAAACAATTGTAGGTGGATGGAAATAATATTACATATTGAGGGAACATGGATGTGGATGATAAAATACACCCCAGTAAATACTTACGAATAAACAATCTCGGATAAAAATGAGATTGTGATATTTCCCTTACCTTAGGTCCGACTTGCTTTGTAAGTGTCCGAACCTCCTGTATAATGATTTAAATCATGTTATTGACTTATTACCGAATCATATTCATTGTTATGATATCATATATGGTTCACTTATGACATTATATTACCCGTTCTTTTGTAAATTCCATGTTAAAGAAGCGTTTTGGGTAAAATCGTTTCATTTATCGTAGGTGTTTTGACTTCTTGTTCTTGACATCATTATTACTTATATCATGATTTACTTACTTCCAGAATATAAAATATGATTTATATATCATATATATTCAGTATATATATATATAATAGGTAGATAAATAAAATGAAAAACACCGTTCATGGAGACGGTAGTCCGTACGTACGCATGAACGCTGTTTTCCTTTCATTATTGTCTTGAAATGGAAGTAAGTAGATGAAATAAATATGTATATATATACATAAATCCAGTAGCTTTATAATGTCATATATTTCATTATTATTTCTTATATATACATTATAATCATTCTTAAATGGTTAACATGGAGAATGAATCTCATCGCGTCGTGGAGACGGTAGTCCGTACGTACGCACGAGCGATGACATCATTTCCATAAATATTGAATTGAATTGGAGTGGATTATACAATATATCAGAATCAATATGATGTTTTAATAACTATGTATAGTTATTCTTTACACCATTATACCCATCCATGTAAGGTGGTGGTGGAAAATAGATTACACCACGGCGTGGAGACGGTATTCCGTACGTACGCACGCGCGGTGATTTCTTTTTCCGTAGGATGGATAGATGGTGAAATAGGGTTGTTTCATACTTATAATAACATATCAGTATATGAGTGATACTGATGTTATTACTTCATAATGAAACAACCTAAGAAGAAGAAGTGGAAGAAGAAATAAAGATGAAAGAATTGGTAACGGTAATTACCTCTTCTTTGAAGTGCCTCTTTGAGACCTCCTCTTAGGGTACTAAAATTGGTCTTTGAGGAAGACCAGAACTTCTAGGATGTTGCTAGGGAAGTGGAGAAGAGATTTTGGCAGGGGTTGGCCGAGCTTGAGAGCTCAAATTGGTGTGATGAGGAGGGGGAGGAGGTGTCCTTTTATAGGGGAGGAGAGGGGCACCTTAGGAATTCTTAAAAATATTAATTTATAATAAATCTAACCCCACATAAAAACCTCCAAAAATGACAAATATTCGAAGTTTAGATGAGATAGGGTTGTAATCTCATCAACCAATCAAATTTAGACATGTTTGGATCTTATTTTAAACCTTATCAATTAGATTTAACTCTAAGTTAAATAATTTAACTTTTACCGTGTCTTTTTGTTTTCTTTCACTATATGGTTAATACACTTACTATAACATGCCAAACGAACCCCAAATTGTTTATTATTAATATATATATCCTTATCTAAGTCATTTGGCCGAACCTTAGATTTTTAGGAATAAAATAACAATTAATAATATAATATTTGATTTAAAAACTATTTTGTGTCAATTTTGACACTATTTGATATATGATTTTTGTGAAAGTCATAACAGAATTAAATGTTCGAACAAAGTTGATTAAATCAACATTAATATATCATAGTAACCTAGAAAATTAGTGGAATTCATAAAAAATCTCAAATTACATTTATTTTGGTGTTTATAACATCAATTATGTCAATATTTCATTAATAAGATAATTACGACATCATCGTTGTGTCATAAATAAATTAAATTATTTAATGTCTAAAAATTATAAATAAAATACCATTATGTAGGAAATCTTTTTAGATTTCTAATGAATATTTATAGTTGAATTTATCTTATGTATATCCCCATATTAAAAATGATTTACTTATTAAACTTTGATTTTAACTATTTTAACCCTTCTTTAAATAAATTAATAATAAATGTCCTAATCTAATCCAAGTGGGCCTAAATAGTCATATTTTATTCCTAAGTTTGTTTTTGGTCGAATGACACTTGTAAAATAGAATTAGGACATGTGTTAGGGTAATATTAATATCATATTTACCCTTAGTTACCTTATTTACTATTAACCGTGGTAAAAAAAGTAAAAAGTTACTATTCACCAAAAAATTATTTTCATCTCATTGAACCACATTTTAGTCCTTGATATTAACCGTGTCTCTCGGATTTTCGAAATTCCATTCACAGAAGCGGTAAAATTATGTTTTATGCAAAATTCAGTTTTTAACCTACCACTTAGTAGTTTCACTATTCATCAAAAATTGATGTTTTTCAGAACAATGCCAAAATTTCATCCCAAGCTATATTTCATATTCCGAATTCAAAAATGAAGTCTATTTTACCAAATTCATAACATAAAAGTTGCATTAATTAATTTTATAATTAAATCCCGTTGTTAAAACAAATAGCGTGTTTTTAAGAAACAATATCTATCAAAAGATTGACACTTGTTTATGTCTAGTTTAAATGTGAAATTACATCCAATGACCAACATTGTATTAAATTGTAAAAATATATTCTAAATATACTTTAAAACCACTCAAATTAATGATTTATCACTATTAATTATTTCGATTAAAAAAGTTGTTTTTAATTATAATTTAGTAATTTTCACTATTCATCAGAATATGAAAGTTATCCGAAAAGTACCAAAATTTCACCTTAGGCTAAATTCGATACTCCGAATCCAAAAATAAAGTTCATTTTGAAAAATAAGATTTACTGAATTTCAAAAAGTTGTTATTACTATTCATAACGGCTAGTTTTAATAATATTTTTATAGCATATCGTTGTTTAGTGAAACTCGGTATTGCGTACTACACACGCTATCGAGGAAGGTCGTGATTGCGTGTAATGCAAGTCAAGTCAAGGATGTGTGTTGTGCAAGCTCCTTTTGGTGTAGCGTACAACACAAGACATTAATAAAATTAAAAAGAATATTTTTTTTTATAAAATCTTGGGCTGTTACAAGTCAGAGCGTACGATACAGGTGTTTGAGGACATGATGCGTGCATGCATCCTAGACATTGGGGGATCTTGGGAGAATCACATACCCCTAGTTAGGTTTTCCTATAACAATAGTTTCCAGGATCCTATTGATATGGCACCTTACAAAGATTTATATGGTTGGCCAGGCTGATCACCCTTGTGCTGGTTAGAGGCAGGTGAGGCAGCTTTACTGGGGCAACGTCTCATGTAAGAGACTTCTGATTAGATCTAGTTGATTCAGAAGCATATGGCTATTGTATAGACTCATCAGAAACCATATGCTGATCACCACAGACGACATTTGGAGTTCGTGGTTTGGAATCAGTTTTTCTTGCATGTTTCGCCGAGGTTGGGACACAAGTGGATCAGGAGACATGGTAAACTCTAACCGAGGAATGTGGGGCCATTTGAGATTCTGTGGAGAGTCGGTCCGGTTGCTTATCGGTTGTAGTTACCTCAGAGGTATCGGGCCATACATGACGCGTTCCATGTATCTCTGTTCCGCCGCTATTATTTAGACATGTCTCACACATTTCAGCCCGAGGATGTTGAGCTTGAGTTAGCTGCTTCTTTGAGGAGCATCTGATTCGTATCAATGATAGGAGAAAGAAGGTTCTCTGAGGCCAGTCAGATCCTCTTATACGGGTGTTATGGAAGCATGGTCGAGTGTAGGATGAAACCATGGAACGGGAGACCGACGTACATGCTCAGTGGCCAGAGTTATTCTCAACATTATCTTCGACTCCCTTGGAAGGGCAATTCAGGGATGAATTGCTTTAAGTGGGGAATATTGTAAGAACCTTGTTCTTATCATTGAGGTACGAGTTTCTTCCTTTCCCAATTCCTTAAGTTTTTTATGAAAATATGGAAAATGGGGAAAATCCCAAATTTTGGAATGTACACATCGTGAAATTTTTCCCCACGCCATGTACTTTTGGCCACATGGGATGGGTACACAGGGCGTGTGACCATGTCGGGGATGAAGGGTGTAGGAACCGACTACATGCCATGTAGCGGTCCTTTACACGCCGTGTAGTCAGTCGGCATGCCAAAACATATAGGCAGTGGATCAGCCGCCTACTGGGCGACAGTATAGGTCGTGTAGTCGGGAGTACATTCCATGTACTCCTATCGACGGATGAACAGTGAGGTGGTGCCACCCTAAGAGCAGTTAAACGAAAGAAGTACACATTGTGTACTTGGAATTACATGGCTTGTAAATTGATTTTTCGATTAAAATAGGCAGTATCCTCCCCAATTCATAGGGAAGGCTTAGAACTAGAGGAAGGAGCAGGAGGGGATGACCGAACCTTTGAAGATCCCCCGAGTGTTCGTCTGGAATCTATTTCCGCCTTGGAAGATTTCGTTGGAACCGCACGGGTAAGCCCTCCTTTCCCCTTAAGGCGTTCTTACCAATTCTTTACCGAGTTAAAGTTATTGACGTTTGAATGGGTTTTCTTCTTCATCATATCTACGTCATTCTTGGTCATTTCTGGAATCATCGTTCACATATATTGGTTGTTGGTGTTAAATGTAGGTGGCTTGGTGTTAGTTTTTCCAAATGTTGTGTGTTTTGTGTATTTTAGTTCCACGAACCCATTTTAGGGTGTCGTGTGGCTGAGGCTGTGGCAATTTTAAATACATAGAAATGAATAGGTAATCAATTGTAATATTATAATGCTATTTGGGATCACTGCTTGGATCCAGGACCACCCTGGAGGTGCGTTCCTCTGTTTAGCCATTTGGCCAGGATACCCGAGGGTATGCCATGATTAAATTATGCATTACTTTTCATTGAGAGGAATTGTATGTGAATTGAATGTTTATTTACCTGTTGGACATGGCCCGATTACTTGTTTATCGTGAGGGCAGTGTTGTGATTAGCCTATGGGAATTGTACTACTTAGCCTATGGGCAACTTCTTCTGTTCCTGTGGGCAGTTGATTATGAGCCTGTGGGAGACAATTATTACGCAAGTGGGAAAATACCGTGTTCTTGTGGGAAGATTCTTGGTTTGGTTTCTCTTTACCCGATGGTAGGAGTTGGAAATGTCTGAGGAATTTGGTCGTTTTCTTAGAATATTCACTGTGGTGATATTTTAAATTAAATGAAGAAATGGATATTAAAATGAAAATATAACTAGTTTAGTTAGTTACTTTCAGTACTGCTTACTTTATTGCATTTTATTACTGCACACTGTTGTTGCATGATTTCACACAGTTAGGCACAATCCTTTAGTTGGTGCCTACTTGGAATTTATTTCTCACACCCTGTTTGGGTCATGCTTTTTGGCCCAAACAGATTACGTTTATGTAGGTGTAGATAAGGGCAAGGGTCCCTATATAGGTACTTGATTGCTGCTGAGGAGTAGGGGAGCATGGGACTGGGATTAGGCTCACGATGCTATCATCTATTTTTTTTGGTTTTTTTATACTCTGTATTGTACTTTACTGTAATATTTGTAACATGTTCTGGCTGTTTTCTTAGAACATAAGACATGTTACATCATCATTTATATAACAGTTGGTTATCTTTTACTGTAGTAGTTTATTTTATATGTGTATATTTTATTGCTTCTACTATTGTTGTATGTTTTATTTTATTCTGTTGTGCTACACTTTGACAAATGAGGGCATAGTTTCCCCACTATCAGACCTGGGCCCTCGCTGCTAGTCGGTAGCCTCTGACGTTCGGGGAAATGCGCTTGAGGTCACGTGGCGAACTGGGTTTGGGGCACCCATTGAGTGGCACCCAGATTTGGGGCGTTACAATTCTCTACCCACGTCATAGTTCATTCATTCTCACTAAAGGAATGATCCATCTTTCCCTTAGTGGAATCTCTAGAGACAGCTTCCAGAGGAGAAGGTAATACCCTCATATGAGTCTTATTTTTCACTTCCTTATATTCCTAAAAAAAATCCATTAAAAATTGAATGATAAGTCATGTATCATATACATACTATTATTATCTTATAACATAATATCAATTTTACATCACCTTCTATAATCCTCTTTCTCTAAAAATAAATAAATCATTGTCCGTATTATGTTTGTTCACCACCTCTATGAATGATAAGTTTTTGTTTCCTATTACTTCTTTCATGGTTGGTATAAATTAACTTATAATTTTATAAAATGACTATAATATTGATGTTATATATTTTTCAAATTAAATAAAAAATATATGGCCATATGGTTATAATAAATCATTGTAGTTCATGATTGTCAGTAACTTTTACCAAATAAATCAACCATATAACAATAACATTTTTACAAAATAGATAGTCCTTATTTATGAAGTGAAAGATGAAATTTGAGACACATTAAATTTTTATAAATACTTAAAAATCCTTTCATTTCTTTTATGGAGTTGTATTCCCATTTGAAAATAAATTACATAATTATATAGAAGTTATTCGATTTAGGAACCTTGGAATTAATGCCCTTGGAACTAGGAAATTACGCCTTAGATCTAATATATATTATAATAAATAATCATATTAAATTTCATGAAGAGAAATTATAATTGGGAGATGTTATGAAATACGCAGTTAATAATCTAATTTTATTATCTTGAATTATATGTTAAAATGAGTATTTATTTCGGAAATAAATATAATGGATATCTCCAAATCACATTTTTCTTTGGGTTATGAACATTCACCCTCTAAATCACATTCTATATCTATATTATATGTTATATAATTTGATTAAATTATGTATATATGTTAATTAGATATATAAATATATTATTCATCTTTCTTTTTTATGGGGCAGTACATTACTTATATTTATTTCATAATATACCTTCTTTAAAATGACCATCAAATTAAGTAGAACTGTTATATCCTTTAATCATGATGTGATTTCCAATTACCATTATATTCTGAGAACTATTTTCATTTACATGTATGTAAACATCCAGAATATTAAATTACTTATTCGATATATAATCTATAGAAAATGTCCTTTAATTATGATATGAGGCCTGATTTTGTAACCCTTTTCATTCTATAAGTAATTCTTATGGTTATACCTTATGATTGATTTACTTTTGTATCACAAGTAGTCATATACATGTTATTATGGGTTCTACTAAATATAAATCCAATACATTGAGTAATATTTTATTATCATGAAATATTATGCACGGGATTATTTAGAAACCTTCATCTATGATGGGTCTTTTCCACCATGTGATGTTGTATTAATGGTCAGATATACTTATGCTTATGTCAAGTTTTATGGTGACTCCACATCCCTATGTTTCCATGTCCTAATTATACCATGCCGAATATTTTCTTCCCCCTTGTTTTTATTCATAAGGATTCTCTTACAAGATATTAGTTTTTTCCTTTTGATCGTAGTTATGTTTTGATATCATGTTTATTTTCTAATCTCCCTTTATAACCCACCCCTTTATATTGTGTATTCATTATTATATTATATGTAGTTTTAAGAGATAAAATGGATTTAAGAGATCCGTATATAAAATAATATAATTTTTTGTCTTGATTTTGTTTCATTTTTATGTAATATGATCCTAGTCTTCTAAACACATTATTACCAATAATATTTATGTGGTGTTTATTTGATATTTATGTTAAAAATAATGTAATAATATTTCTAAAAGGTTTTTCACTATAGTTTCTATCAAATAATGGTCTATTTCTTTTTTGGGTATTATTACTATAATAAATTAATAATAACACTATGGATATATTGTTGTGTAGGAAAATATCTTGAAATTTTTGTGAAGTAAAAAGTGAGTGGTTTCTAAGTAATTACATCCATGCCTAGATATTAAAGGTGGATTTGGATCTAGAATAGTTTTACTTAGGGATAATAACCTTGAAATGGGTGAATAAGGTATTAAATCTAACATCTCCTAGTTCACTACAAATAGGCCCTGATTTGAAACTATTTTGACACTCTCAGGATATATTCCATGGAATATTCACAAACTCTTCATGAAACAATATAATCGATTTGAATATATTTCTAGGAGAAAAAACTGTATACGAAAACTGCCATAGATAAAATTGATTAAAAAATTTAAAGGCCAAATTTATTATTTTCATTGAATTTATAAGTTGTTCATTTTATTTCTATATTTTCAATTTTGTTGATTTTTTGGTTCCTTTACATTAATCCCATATTTTGTAGTTACTATCAGGAAATATGAGGCATTGTTTTAATTTCCAACATGGTAGTCAATGTGATGATTTCCACAATAAGATTTATAACCTTATAGAAATAGTGGTTGGGATATTTATGGAAATAATGTCTTAGCTAACTAATTATATTAATATTATATTGAATCATGTTGATTTCCCATATTCTCATAATAAAGATATTGTTTTGGTAGATTCATTCCAGCGACAAAGGCATCCTTCCTTTAGTGTATCTTTTGATCCCCAATTCATGGAATAGTTTATTAACTACATCAAAAAATATATTATTTATAAGCTATTTATCATTATAAGAAAATATATTTTATGGATGTTTATTACAGGGAAGTTCAATAAGTTTGGTGGTGGGAACTGATCAAGAACATGACGCCCAGATAATATATTTAGTCCCAAAAATATGAAGGATTCAATAAAATATTTTTCAATAAATATTTTCACTAAGATTTCAGTCTTAAAATGGAGAGGTAATTTCTCAAACTGATGAAAAATTATGACGAATCTATCATGGAACATATGGAAAACATTAGAATCCATGTATTGTATTCCTATAAGTTTATTAACAACACCTAATATAAGTTAAATAGTTTCTTGAGTGGGTTAAATATAAATATACCAAAATATTTGGCAACTTGAAACATTTACAGATATAAATAAATTTTCAATTATACTTTAAGATGAAGATATATATTATTGAAACTCAGTGTTCAAATGGTGCAAGAAATAAAAATTGTAAACATGAGTGAAATCATGTTGATTGATAGATAAATCTCATATTGGATGGAAAACCAAAAATTCACCCTTATTAAAAGTGTGGGAAGAACCTTACCAAATCTATTTTAGTCAAACTAAAATGTACTACATTTTTTGAAAATAGGGGAATCTAGATAATCAGTAGAAAATAGATATGAATAAAATCACTATTGAAATGAAGGACAATATGGTAAAAAACAACACTCAACCTCATGTATTGTATTTTAACTTCATTTAAGATGGGTATTATGAAAAACAATTTCAAAACAACGGGTTATCAGAGAGAATAAATTTAAACAACCTATAATTCATAAATAAAAAGGATGGTCTTATGAAATCAAAAAATCTAATGTTAATTGCGATAGTGATGTGGTTATAGTTATGTGGATTATTAATTCATGAATAGAGAGTATACTTTTTTATTCATGTTCAATGTATTAATTTATATTGTGGAAGTAAAACTATTTTTGAACCACCTCAAAACATGGGGGTTGAGCTATCTGTGTGAATAGTAAATGGTGAAATTATTTCATTCAAAGAGTATAACCTCTCCCTTATTAATGATTGGAGTATAAAAACCCTAAAACATTGTCATTATTCCTTTACAATATTATGATTTAATATTGTTCATATATTTTATATTTTATATAAATCCAACATCAACTATTGGGAGATGGATATCACCCATCAATTATATACATGTGTAAGGAGGTGGATGAATCTATTTTGGAATATTCTTCACAATAATGGATATTATTTCCTTATGATAAAGAATATATATCCCAAATTATTGATACAACTCATATTATCATTATTGAATGAATTTTGATTGTGTTGTATTATGATAATCATTTCCATGAGTAATTTAACTGTTTTCATCATAAATGTGAGGATGAGTTATTAATTGAACTTATTCTAGGATATTTTCCCAAATCAAAAACATCATGTATAATAGATTATATTGAGTTAGAGGAACTGAATTATTTTTCACAATATAATCTCTAAAAGGATTTTATAATCTCAATTTCTTCATAGTGGGGTAATTCTATCCTCTTATTCATGAAGAAGGATGGGTCAATAAACAGTGGTATTGTTTATGACGAACTCAATAAAACAATATTAAATAAAAAGTATCCCCTACCATGGACATATGGTTTTTTGGTCAACAACATGGTGATCAATATTTCTCTATTGTGGACCTTTGATTGGTATCTCACCAATTGAAAGTAAAGAAGGAATATATTCCTGTGATTTCCTTTCAATTGAGGTATGGACACTATGATTTCAAAGTTATTCCCATTGGATTCATTGATTCCCTATAAATTATTATGGACTTAATGAGTTTTTTATTTGGATATTAACTTGGTAAATTTATGGTAGTCTCTTTGGTGACATTTTCATATACTCAAGGTAAAATAAGAAGCATGACTAGAATTTGAATACTACACTATTGACTTTGAAAAAGGATAATATATGTGAAAAGTATAATAAATGAATTATTTGATGTAGGAATTAACACTCTTGGGATATGTTATAATATATTAATGGATATTTTGGGGCCATTTTAATATACAAAAAAATTGAGGAGTAGACCATACCATCTTTTTTAATATAGATCAGTAGATTACATACTCTAGGTAAGAATTATTGATACATTTTTAGAAAAATATCATAATTATCAACAACACTAATTAAAATGACTTGGATGGGAGTAATGTTTTTATAGACAAATAGAGATAAAGATTCATTTATGGAATTCACAAATAGGCTTCTCATGAAAACATCCCTTAAACGATCTACAAATGGGGATTTTTTGTAGATTGTGTTGCTTCATAGAAGTTAATGGGATAGGTATTGATGTTGAATAAAAAATTATAGCCTACATTTCAACTAAATTTAATATATTTGAGTATAAGTGACTAAAAGATGAAGTACAGTTTGTTGTAATGATCTTCACATTAAAAATTTTGTGGAATTTTCTATTTGGGGATAATTTTTAAATATATAAGGATAATAAGAGCCTCATGTATCTATTCCATCAAATGGAGAATATTATGTTCCCATGAACATTATTGGAGTTGATCAAGGAATATTAATTCTCAATCCCCTACTATCCATAAAATGTAAATAAAAATGATTCTTCTCTAATTAAAATTATCCTATGAAATTATCATTGATAAGAATTGAAAATGATCCAATACTATTAGACATTAAAATGTACAATGGAATCATGAAGGAAGGAACATCATCATTCATGTCTGAAATGATTTTCCAACCATCAATTATAGAGAATATAAAAGATGATCAATGAGAAAATGTGTTAATATAGGAAATATTGGAATATATAATAAAAGGGAAATCCTGATAAACCAAAATTGATAAAGTGGGAGTTTTATGATTTAACTCACTAATATATGCACCGTTAAATATTGGGATAGATAAGAAGTTATTAAATGATGGACATATCTCAATGTTCTCCACACACATAGGGATAAATAAAATGTTTCAATATATCCAAGATCACTATTAGTGGGTTAATATGAATAATGATATTTTAGAATATATATTTAAGTGTCTTGTATGATAGAAAGTAAAGGATAAAATGAAAAACTGAAAAGGGTTGATGCAACCATTAACCATACCAACACGAGAATGGGAAAAAATAACCATGGTATTTATTTCTAGTCATATGAAGATATCAATATGAAATAATTCAATATGAGTTTAGATGGATTGACATTCAATGAACGCTATTATCATTTCAATTATAGATGAAATATCACTTGATCATATCAAAATGATATACATTGAAGAGGTATTGAGGATTCATGGAACACCACTATCAATTATTTCTATTCATAAACCATGGTTTACCTATATGTTTTTGAGAAGTCATCAACATGATATTAACATTGAATTGAACTTCATTGTTTAATATCACCATCAGACTGATGACTAATCTTAGAAAAATATGCACATGCTTAATGATATGTTGAAAATATGCCAATGGGATTAAAAAGAGGATAAAAGTTTCATCTTCCTCTGGCCACATAGTCCAAAAATCATATTTTGCACTAAACCATTAAAAAGGATCCATTTGAATACCTTTAAGGGATGATATAGATAATAAATGTGATTTATAATGAATATGGAATGGGAAATATTATTGGTCGTAATGTATTTGATGAAATTATATTAAAATACAACAGAATCCAATAAAACATCAAGGATTCTCTAATTCAATATTGGATTTAGGTTAACAATCATTTTTAAACATGGATTTTGAGGCTCAAGATAAATTTTTCATCAACATATATCTATAGAAAAGAAACAAGAAATTTTGGAAGATTAGAATGTTTAGTATCATGAACATCATCCCCCTTGGGATTCTTGATCACAATAGAGTTGTGTCCAATCGACCACCTTCCCCACATACCCTATTTGAGAACAAGAGGTGTTCAACATATCCCTCTTGATTATTTACACACTAGATACATCTCATGTTCTTATATTAATGGTTATAATGATATATTTGAAACATGACCCCTCTTATGAGGTGAAACAAGTGAACATATTTGACTAATGATATAATATTATATGGAATAAAAAAATAACTATTTTAAAGTACTCTAGAGAAACCAAATGTATGAGGAGCTGACATGGGAACTGGTGGAAGTTATGAAACATAATTTACCTCATATATTTAACCATATTATATAAAATTAAATTTCATGTTATAAATATCTTAAGGGGAATGAGTTTAATGACCTTGAATTCTATTAAAACAATTTCCCTTTAGAATACATAATTGTGTCCCAATAATTAAAATATAAAAACACATTCATCCCATTATGAATCCAAAAACAATTATTATAAAAATTATAACATAACAATTATAGGATAAAAATATCTATAATAATTGAAAATATTAAAATGGTATAAAAATAGAGAATAAGACAACTGAAATACCAATATATTTATCTACTTGATGTCCCAGAAAAACAGCACTCACAATCGACATAGAATAAATTTGAAAAAAATATTAATAACATAATGTTAATCATAGGAAGGAATATATATATAACTAACAAGTAAAATAGATTTTAATGATTAATAAATGGAATATAATGTATTTATAGAAATTTAGGAACCCATAGAACACTATAAATTAGACTTTTTGAATAATAATCTAACCATTAGATCAATTTGTTGACCAGTAGAATAGTATTATGACCATTTGAATAGTTATCTTGACCATATGAATAGTAGTTTTACCATTCGAAATAGTTACCAGATTATTAGAATAGTAACCTCAAATATATATATGTAAAATGTAATTTTGGTATCCTATAAAATTAGAATTTGATATATTTACACCATATTACATGTAAATAAAGGTTTTCCAAATTAAAAATTAATTGTCTATTTTTTTATAAATTAATAATGTTTTGATTTAAAATTAATAGAAAAAATAGTGATTTAAATGAATTTTAATTTTTATAAAATGTGTTTATAAAATATTATTATGTTCATTATAGTTATAAGATAATTTTTTAGACCATGAAAAAGATGAAAATTTGTTCACAATATTGAAGTTAATAATGTTTGTATAAATAATAATAAAAAAAATGAAATTAAATTCCTCATATTTAGTAAATTTTGTTTAAATATTTGATTTCATTTTTGAAATATAATTGTCCAAAAATGATTAGGGTTGATTTTTTAATATTTCTAAAATATTTCCATTTTTTGTGAATAGTGACATAAGGTGGAATTTGGTATTTAAAATTATATTTCTAATATATAAATTTTTCATTTATAGATGATTTAAGAAACCATTAGTTTGAAAAAATATTCAATGGTTAATAAATATACATATATATATTCATAAATATCAATAATATTGGTACTTCTCATCCAAAATAATAAACTATTGAATATTATAATCAGAAACACCCCTATGATTCGCTTATAATTACTTGACCTCATAAACCTTTCTTGGTATATTTTATATGAATTTTATATTTATTTTTTTGGTAATTTACCTTACTAATTCTCTCCCTCACTTAAATGTTCTACTAGTATCACTGAAATACCAATCATATGATCCACGAGTGGAATCCAAGGAGGATACATCCAAAGGAGAATGAATTAACCAAAATGATACTTTTATTTTTCTATTCCTAAACATCCTCCAGAAAAATCCCTTATACATGAAATAAATACTCATGCCTCATATAAAAAAAGTCATTTTATTATGTTAAAGTAATATGTATCACCTATGACCTTATTTTCTCCTCATAATCAAAAAAAATAATGAAAATATCATATATATTTTTCTATTTCTCCACCTTTATGGATAATGAGAATTCATTTCCCACTACCACTTCCATGGAAGGTTTAAATTCAATTATATTTGTATAAATCGACATATAATTTTATATTAAACATTGTTTCTCATTATATAATATATATGTATTTCTTCCCAATATAAAATAAAACTAAACTAGTTCGTGATGGTTAGTAAGACCACTTAGATAAACTAGATATATAACATTTACATTTTCACTAAACTGAACACCCATATGTTAGAACACGAAATGAAATATGTGAACATTTAAATTAATGTAAGGGATTGAATATAATTTTGCACAACTTTTCTAGTTGTAGTCATTTTTTAAAACAACATCAATAATTATCCACAATTGACATACCCTTGGAACCATGAAATGAATATCATCAGAACAGTAAAATCAAACCTTATTTATCATAGAAATGGTGATAAAAAAATAGTAATATTAAATGAAAAAATGCATAATGTTCTTTATCATTTAATTAATAATTATAATTTTTTTATATAAGATATTAAGTGTAATTGAATTGTAATTACGGAACATATGGTAACGAATCTCTCTGGATAACCCCTTTCTTTTTGTTATTATATTTATCTCTATAACTCACAATCTATAAATATTTAATGTTATGGAATGCCTAAAAATTCTGTATATCTGTATCTTCTATTTATAAATCACTATGTCTCCATTTATTTTATGTGGTAATACATTCCATATCTTCATTTCTACAAATTCCTTGTTTAAAATGAATCCAAATAATGAGGAACATTTCTATCCATTAATCATGATTTTTTTCAAATGAACACTATATTTTGAGATCTGTGATTCCCTAATTAGTGTTTAAAATCCAAAATATTTAATAATTTTTCATCTATTAAATCATTTTGAAATATAATTTGACCGATATTTTGAGGAATTATTATGCAACCCATTTCTTTCATTTGTTAATTCTTATGTTTATGAATTTTGATTGGTTTCCTTTTTTGGAACACATATTGGATGATCTATGTATTGAACCATATGAAAATACGATGTTTTTTGAAATTTTCATTTACTAGATGTGACAAATTACATTTCAGGCTTTAGATGAGATTATAATGGCCAAAACACATCTAAGTAATGTTTTTGGATTGATTAAAGTCCCGAATAGTTTCTTGTTTGTCTTGAAGAGTTTTTAGCATTGTACTTGAAAAATTAATGATTTTAAAGACTAGGGACCATGGTCTATATGAAATTATTCATCCCATAGTCATAAAATATGTGGCTTACTGCTGTTGGGAAGAGCCTGTCACATAGGGTACACATGGTTTTCCAAACCGAGCACCTAGCTTTCACATTTAGTTTCATCAGGATGTAGATAAGAATTGTTCAATTTAGGTGTTGGTTATAAGTTTCCACAACTATTAATCCATCCCATTTGGAGTGCCCCAGGTGCCTAGTAAATGGAACACGATTGACCTATGGTTTTCTAATCCTAGCGGTCTAAACCGAGCGTGATGATCAGTATTAAAAATTTAATTTAATTTAATTTAATTAGAAAAAAATTAAACAAACTATCAATCTCTTACCCTCCCTCATATGTGATTCGACCCCCACCCCACCATTAGTCTCCCCTTATATGTGTGTCGACCCCCTCTCTCAGTGCCATCTCTGGTCACTGTTATCCCCCATTTACATCATGAATATAACTCGATGTCATGAGGTAAGTCCTTCTCCATCCTTCACCTGCTTTGATTCTGATGTTTTTTCTTTATGTCTCCTTATTTCCCATTGAATAAAAAAGGGTTATTATTAACCGTGTTTTTTTGGAATTTCTTATGATAATCAGTTTTGTGAAGGGTCTCTCAATATCCCTTCATTTGTGTCCCTACAACCTTCATCGAAGGCAAAGCAGTTCTTCTTGAGTCCGTTCTCTATAAAAAATTTTGGGTGAGTTTAAAACCCATTTTTTGAATTCAACCATACTTAATTTATGGTCTTTGGATGGATTCAAGTATCTATAATTTTTTTATTGGGTTTTGATCAGTGATTGAGAATGCACACACATATACTTAGTTTTTTTAAGAGAAAATATAGTCACCTCACTATGTGAATGTTCTATTCCGCACGTGCATGAATGGCGTTTTCATCATTAATTGAGTGAAATGGAATGAAAGAAAATGATATATATTATTTATCTATAATGATAAATATTTAATTTATTTCATAATTATTTCATTAATATAACATATATAAATTAACTATATACATATCAGCTTCCATGTGAAGTGTCGGTGAAGGAAGAATTATATGATTTTGTGAGGCAGTAGTCTGTCATACACATGAGAAATGTTATCGTATCTTATAAAGAATGGATTATAAAAATATATTTAGTATAAATTTACATCATAGGTATAAATATGTTCTAAATGTAATATATATACATTATAACCATCATCATATTCAATCTTGAGAGATGGAACTGAAAAAATGATATATGTTTGCAAAGGGGTTGTCCACCGTACACATGAACGATGATGTCATAACAAATTTTTTGGAAGTGGAGGTGTTTTTTAGGCAATTCGCATAATATATAGATTTTCCATTATATGGAATATAATCCATTTATTATATACTTATGGTTTTATAATAATTTATGAATGTGAAAAAATATGTAAAATAAATAAATTTGTTGAGGAACATTATAGATTTTCGGTTATCCTCTTTATATTTTCACTAATAATATAATAGGATGGATTTAGTACCAAAATAAATGTTTATTATGAGAGTAGATATTTTTTTAAGATCATTGGGTAGGTATTGGGAAATTTAAATAGGTTTTATCATGATATTATGTTAGTGGAGTGAGTTCCATTTTATTGTTGAGGAAGAATGGCATTCTTGTAAATAATAATAAATATTATCTATTGAGTAGTTAATATATCATAATGTGGTCCCAATATTAAAAATTATTGATATTAATTGATTATATTATCATGAACATCCTCCACCATACAATAATAATTATTTTTTAAACATTTTTTCACTTAACTTTTAAGTTTCCTTATTTTTATCATTTTGATTTTTCACCATGGTAACTAATTTTCTAAGACTGGTAATTTATACATTAAAAATACAATAAAGTATTATTTATTAGATAATATATATCAAATTATTATATAGATTAAATAAAATTTATATAATAAGAATCTTATGTGGGTTTAAAATTTATTTTCACACAATCTCAAGTACTTGCAAGAACAACGTTTTAGAATTTACCTAACTAACATAGTTTTTTTATAATTTGGGGAAATATTGTGATTATAAATAAATTATTACAATAATGGAATAATGCAAGTGTTGATGTTTCTTAAGAATTTAATGTAATTATTTCCTCTCAAAAAAAATAAAATAAATTATTATAAGAAAAAAAGTCCTTTTTTATTTTAATATATTATCTAAAACAAAACATATGTTTTTCCCCATCCCAAATCATTATTGATATTGATGGGAATAAATGATAGTTTTTCTCATTTACATTACCTAAAATATTATATGGATCTTGTTCATTGATACTTGTATGAAATTATTATAAAATCTATAATATATTACTAAGGGTCTATGTATGTCCATATAATAGTTTTTTAACCAATTAGTAGGTTATTATTACCGTTTTCCATTTAGTTTACCCCCTGGTATACTCTTTTTTACCTCAACTAAGATTATTACTTTTTGATGTTTTCAATATTAATTTCATTGAAATATTAATAAACTCATTATAAATTATAAATTATCTTGATTCCATATATTTAATATTTTTTAAAAAAATTAATTTATAGAAGAAGAGGAATAAAATTTAAAATTAATACATAAAACTTGTTGGGAATGATGTGTTTTAATGTGAAAATTTTCAATAGTTTACTTTTTTTTAATCCAAAATTCACTATAAAATTTATCAAAATGAGATAAATTGGATAAATTGATTTAAAATTGAATTAAATAAAATTTAAAATGAATTCAAAATTTAATTCACAGTTTTGAATTATTTTAATGATAATGAATTTTTAAATTAAAATTTATTATTTTTCACAATTCATCAAAAAATAAAATATTTCCGTAAAATCCAAAAAATTATCCCCGTGATATTTTTTACACGCTAATTTAAAAAATGTGATGATTATTTTTTCATATATTTTTTCTAAATGTGGTAGAATTTAATTTGATATTTAATGCACAAAGAATTACCAAACATTGTGTTCTTTAAACTCAGGGTTTCATGCATTACAAGATATAGATGAAATTAAATTTATTATAAAATAATTATATTGTAAATTATTGGAGTGTCAAATTATACCAAATATAAATAAATTATTTCCTCAAAATTGTAACTTCATCTCCCTAATCATGGTTTTGAAATTTGGAAGAACCATTGTGGAATATAACCACACATCATAAAAGTGTTTATCAAAATATCCTCTTAATAAGAGTGAATGGTAATTACAAAGGCCATATGTAATAAGACATACTATATTTTTGAATTAAATTACATAGTTTGGAAGGGAAAATGGCCACATATGATAATACTAACGCCCATATATTAATAGTATGTGATAGAGTCCATTGATTGAAAGAATGTGGGTGATCTAATGAAGCTTAATGACCAAAAAACCAAAAATCAAATATGTGTCAAAATTCTCATTTAAATCATCAACACAAGATCCATGACCTAGTTGGTGAGGTACCCATAAGTGCATCCACAAGAACCACGTTAATCACCTAGTAGAGGAATATTACTAGGGGCTACTATAGCAGCATTGTACACTGTGCGGGCACTGTAGGAGAACTGTAAACTATACTGGTATTGTAGCAGACTGTACACCGTGTGGGCACTGTAGCAGTGATGTAGCAGTTACTGTAGTAGGTACTATTTGGTACAGTAGTAGCTATAACTATTCACCTTGGGCCACCCATTTGGGATTGGAGTCCTTAAGTCTTCTGGGCTAGCCAGGCCTTCAAGTCAGTAAGGATTTCCGGCCACCTTTAAGGCCTTAGGGCCACCACAAGGCCTTTGGACCACATGCAATTTCCCCAGATACACTAGAAAAAAGTGCATCCCCAGAAGCGGATTCAGAGTAGGTGCACTCACCATTGTAGAGCCAAATGGATTTGTCAGAATGATAGGGTATGGCTATGCCATCGGGACCGGCCTGTGCTTGCATAGGAAGCCTAGCCCAACAACTATGTGAAGGTGGAGAGCTACTTTCAAGATGTATATGATGGGGAGTGCAGTTCCTGGTAGATAGTCTGGTTGAATTCCCTAAGACCATAGGGTCATTTAATCTTCTATACCTATAGGCTATGTAATCTTTGAGCCTACGGGCATTGTAAGGGTTCCCCCTCATCCCTTGAAAGAGGGGTTGTCAAAAATCAATAAAAATGAAGGCCTTCGGACATTCAGGAAAAAATCATCAATTTTTTTGAAAATATACTATTTTTCCAATATCTATTCCTTAAAGTTGACAAATTATTGTAATTTATATTTATATAAGGTAATATTAATGATTTTTTTATTTAAATGGATCAAATTTTTATTTTATTTTCAGTTAATCAAATTTGAATTCAACTTTTACTCCATGAAATAAATATCAAAAAATGATTTTTTATGCCAAAGTAATGAAATTAAATTTTAACATAACAAAATAATTATAATATAATGATATTTCATTAATTAAATATCTATTTATTATTAGAAAAAAATGGATTTATAGGTTATTCAAAATTCATATGGTGAAGTAATATATTAATATCTAAAACATAGTCCTAGTTCAATATAAAACTTTTCATTAATCGTAAAACATATAACCCTTCCAATATATAAATATCCAGAACATCAGAAATAATTTTGAAAATTTTAACAAATGAACTTACCATTAATGCTGAAAAAATATGATGTAACAATTAAACATTACAAACTAAAAATATTATTAACTTCATCATGTATTATCTTGAAACATGGAAGTACCCTGAATTACTATAAAACCATGTTGAAAACATTCAGTATTCACAATTTGTTAAATAACTATTACATTATTCCATATACTCCTTATGTCTATTTTTTTAACTTCTTAAATTATTTCATCGCAACTTTATTAATAAATCATTAATTTGTTCAACGCTTATTATCACTATCCAATTTTACTTATCAATATCAATTATTTTAATATCAAAAAAATCATTATCTCAATATCTATAATAGATTAATGGACCTCAATCATTAGTTTTCATTGAATTTCAACATTACACTAAATAATTACTCTTGGTTCTAATCAAAAAATGATTTAAAAGTATTAAAAAAATAATACTATAGTAAAATCCTTATTAATTTCCTAATTCTTATAACCAAAATATCATCAAAATATTAATTTTAAAAAATATTTATTGGAAAAAAATACACATGTACTATAAAAAATACACTTATAATGTAACAATAACATAATAATTTCCTTAATCCATTAGATTCATATGATATATATTCTCTTGATTATTGTGTTATTCATTTGTTTAGTGCACCAAATCCTTGATGTTGAAACACTAAATAAATTTTTTCCTTTTTTTCCTTTACATTATTAATTCTTAGTGAACCTTTTATCTACACTTATTACATACACTCAAACCCTTCAACCATTTCCCAGGGTGATTCATTCCACAAATTTCACATGTGGTAAAATATATCCGTCACATATTTACAATGTCAATTATTTTCTCCTATATACACTTATTGTCCTTCATACCTTTGAATCCATAGGACATAGATAATTTATTCTATATTTTGATAGATTATAAAACTATTTCATCATCTGAATAAAAATTTTGACTGATTATATCCCTTCATAGAATATGGTTATTCCCTTCAATGAAATGGTAAATCTAACACTCCATATTTTTTATGTAATCCTTAGAATACCTAGATAACCCTTTAAAGGTATTCTTATAATTCACATCACTTTATATTTCCTTTTTCTTTAAGGTAAAGAACTTTTTATTCATCAGTTTTTTTCTCATGATGGAAATATTTTTCTTATAATGGATCCTTAAAAGATATACATTTCATGATTTCAATTTCAACTTAACCATTAATATTTTAGATAAAAAACCACTATTATATCAACATCTCTTTTTAGAAAATACACCGTAATTGTGAAATTTTACTTCTGACCAAATACCAACACCATCAATATATTCTCCATAGACGTGAACTATTTCTATAAATCCATTAGAATAGTATTCCCATTAAATGATGGGTGACCTGTCTCATAATGTGGTCTAACATACAATAATATCTCTAGAGAAGAGGTTGATCCATCCATGAAATGTTATTTTTAATAACTTAACTATACTATCCCAATATATCCATAACATGATCATTTCTAACACCATCTATACTGGCTTTCACAGTTTTGAAATATCTACATATTCCACGTTTATTTATACCTTTCAAACTTCCGAGTTCCATTTCAAAACAATGGAATATACTAAGTTACCTCATTAAATTATATATTTTTAATCATTATGTATAATTGCAAATATGGTGTAACACTTATCATAAATTAAAATTTTATATAATGTCCTCACTAAAAATAATAAAATTAGGTTTCTTAGAGGATATTATTATTTTAATCTCCATCATAATGGTCAATAAATAAAATGTTAATACACCTAAGAATATATCATTGGAGTGTCAAACTAAGAGTGAAGTATGTCTTCTTATCATTTATTTTGTATCGTTGAAGTCATGTGTGACATAGATTTTATCATTTTATTATGCCTAGGTATATAGGTTCTGAAACCACATCCCCTCGTAGTATCCATAAATGGATGTGTTTCAATGAAATACCACATAATTTATACATTACCAGATCATGGAGATGTTCTTCTATAATTATCCTCAAATTCTTTTAATGGGTTGTGTTTCCAAATCAATGATTTCATAAATATAGTTCACAAATATTCTACTATGCTTTCTCGGATAACAACTATAACGACCATGACCACAGTATCTCATAGCCAATGCCTTACAGTATTATAGTTTCTTAGTTATAAAGAATCAAACACCAAAGGACCAATCATTTTACAATTTTTTGATAACAAGATAAATACCAATTTTATATTTTTAATACAAAAATAAACATAAAACATAACAAAATAAGATGCCAAAAATCCTTGAAAACTCATTCATTATATTCTTCATAAACCATGAAATGAAAAAAAAATGGAGAGATCAAATTAATATTAAGGGTTAAGTAAAGTGTAATATTTCATGAATAAATAATCAATATCCACATATATTGGTAATAACTAAACATTAAACAATTTAAATAATATGAATTTAGAAAAATAGAATGCCTATTCAATATGGAAACCTAAATAATTGAAAAGAAATTCCATTTAATAATCTGAGAATAAAATGCATGCATTGATAATATCGAAGAAAAAATCTCGTAGATAATAATAACAGATTTCTTAATGAAGGAAATTCAGAATTTTTTTTAATTCTGGTCTCATCCACATTATACCTCTACTTTCAAGACCTTACACAAGATATTTAAATCTATATGTAGAAACCCATTTAACTTAGAAAACTAATTTTTCTCAAGATACCTACCTATTCATTGACAGGATATATAATAAAATGCCCCATATATCACTATAGGTATAAAGTATTCATCATATATTAAATAATCAATTTAATTAGTGATTGGATTTCCTTATCATGAAACTTCTATATTGAGTAATGATTACACATTTGTCAATATTTCCAAAGTAAATCGAATAAAATTCAATGTAAAAAACTGTATGTAGAAATGATATGTGATTTCTGAAATAAAAATATATATTAGAAATAATATGGATATATATATTAAATTTAATGTATAATGATCACATTAAATTGAATATTTTAAAATTACGTTAATGAATAAAAAATGATATGATGAATTTAAATTCAATACAATCTTTGGTATAAATAATCATAAACCATAAATAAGTACAATAAGGATGGTATAAACATATATGAATTTGAGTGAAAACAAAATTTTGTTTCCATTAATTAATATAAACATTATAAAAAAATATTTAAAAACATTCTTGAGGTAAATATCCCGTTCATGTTGACAGAAATTTTAAAAATCCATTTCAATGAAAATCACTTTTATATTCAGTTTCGTTAAAAATTTTATCATAAGAATCCCACTGATGAATTAATGAAATTAAAGTCATTATTTTGTTTAATTCCATAAATTAAATAACATAAAAACAAACATTTATTTTTCACTATAAAAAGGTTAGAAATATTTCGTCTTAAAAAAATGATTAGAAGATCCATTTCTTATTTTCGATAAAATCAGAACGGACATTGTTTTGAAAATGACATATGATTCCTTCGAAAAAAAATGAATAAAAAGGTAAGAAAATTTATTGAATAAATAATTTTAAAGGATTAAAAAAATTAGCAATATTTTATGAAACATGATTTGGAAGATAATGGATTTCATATTAAAGTGAGAAATGAATTTGGACATTATTAATAACATTTTATCAATTATTTAAAGTACCAAATTGTGGTAAAATAGTAGTATTATTTAAAAATATCATAAATAACCTAAGGATAAGAAATTATAAGTATTATTAAATAATTATGAAATGATTCCATTCAATTAAAATTCAAGAATAGATAATCTTGATTAAAAAGATATTTTGAATTAAACACTTGAAAAATTAATAACATTGAAATGAGAATATACCAATTAATTATTTATTTGTATGAATATAAAATCTACAAAAAAATTATAAATAAAACATAAAATAAAAAAAATTACAATAAACACAATATTATAACGTTAATGACATTAACGAATAATATAACCCAATGAAAAATAAATTGAGTTATGAAATTATTTACCACATTGTCACGTTTATTTTAAAATCCATGAGATCATGTAGTTGAAATTAAAAATTAAAATTATATGATTAATTTATTATTCAGTATATTTCATTTAAAAGTGTGACTATACACTATATATAATTTATATTAACTACACAAATTTATAATATTTCTTAGTGAAATTATGTTGTTATAAAATCTCTTACCCCATGCTTAATTTTAGTTGATTGTCTATTATCCTCATGTATATTGTTTTATAAAAAGTTACAAACATATAAAAAAAACATATTAGTATTTATGATGTCATATATGTCCATTTTATATCTTCTCATCACATGTTCGTTAATAATATCTCATCATTTTCATTGTTTCATGGGTTAATTTCCTAGTTTTCTTATTTGTTCATTGTTATGAAAGTTAGGATTATTTTGAATATTATATAGTTCCATCATACTTATAATAATAAAAATTATATAACCTTAATATTTTTATATAATTTTTTCTTTTAAACAAGTCATTAAAAAAGGTTATGAAAAACGATTTATGTTACGATCATGAAGATGGCAGGCCACACATACGTGTTAGAAATGTTTATATTTTTCAATGGTCATTATTGAATGAAGTTAAGAAATATTTAATCGTAAATAATGATAATTATATATCATATACCATACTATTTACATTAATAAAAAATCGTTGTGGTGAGGTGATGAAAATGGATAATCATCACTTCATGAAGGCAGTAGTCCACATATACCAAAATGATGTTATCATCATTATGTGCATGAAAAAATAAATAATGACAATTAAATATATATTTTTTCAATTATTATAGTATGTAATTAATATTAGAATTATTTAATTTATGTCACATATAGTCTTAAACATTAAATTTATCACCTTCCATATGAAGTGTTAGTGAAAGACAGATGACATCACATTAGGGGACAACTGTCTATCATACACACTAGAAATGTTATCTTATCTCCATAATAATTGAAGGTAAAAAAATATATATTATATGGTGACTAATTATGTAGTCATATTTTATAAATATCTAATATATAATTTATATCAATAATCATATCCAAGCATTGGAGGTGAATGTAGAAAAATGTAATGAGTTCATTATGTGAGGCAGTCGTAGGTCGTACACACGAATCCTGATTTTATAAAAAATTTGATGGAAGTGGATGGTGTTTTAGGTCATTAAATAATTATATAAACATCATATTATATATAATATAATATTTTTATTATATATTTATGGTTATTTAAAAATTGTGAGGTGTAAAATAAGTTAAAGAAAGATGATTGTTGAGGAAAATTACATCTTCTATTGGAATCCTCCTTATGTTAGAAATGATGAATAAAAAGGATAGATCTATGCCAAGAAATATGGTTTTTAGGATTATGGGATGGAACTTGGGATGTTATTTTTTTTATTTTTTTTGAAACAAACTAGTTTAATGTTGTGAAGTAGGGATGTGAGTTTTTGACTTTTATAGTTGATGAGGTGAGACATTCTTGTAAAAACTCTTATGTATTCACTATTGGGAAGAAAATATTTAAAAATGTGATTAAAATAATTATAAATAATTATTTTTTGTGATTTTATGATAATAACTCACAACCAAAATATAATAAAACCCATTTTTTAAAATAAAATCTGGGATATATTTGTTTCCTTATTTTTACCATTTTTTTCAATATAGTAACTAGTTTTCTAACCACGATAAATTATCAATTATAGACTAATTAAAAAAATTCATATTATATCTTTTTAACCAATGAATCATAATATGAAATAAAATTTCTCAAATAAAAATGCAATGTGTGTTGAAAATTAATTTTATTACCAGGGCATGTACATACAAGCCCACAGTTTTAACCTTAACATTGTTAACAATGTTATTTTATTTTTAGGGGTAAACAGAGTCATTATAAATAAAAAATTGATCCATTAATAGAATATATATTATATTTAGTGAAATTATAAAATCACTTTTATGATAATGATATTTGTTTTATTTTCAAATCCTTTAATAAAATAACATTTAATATTAAATAACATTAATGTCAATTTTGATATTATTAATTACATTTAAATTTAAAATTATGTATACAATGATTAAATTAAATTAAATTATGTTCAAATGTATTTTAAATGATATATAAATCTAAAATACTAATGTAATACAGTAATAAATTCAATTTAATTCACTTTTAATATGCTTGTTATTATTTATTTTATTTTATTAACAACTAAATATGTCAGGAATTAGCATTTCATAATCATTTAATTTTATTATTAAATATGAAAAAATTTTAAAATCAATTATAATCATAAAAAAACCAATTTATATTTCAAAATAAAATCTATAACTGACCATTTAGAATTTTTTACTAATCAAACTAAATATAAATGTTTAAAATAAAAAAGGTTGTTTTCTTTATTTTTTCATATTTAACATATTATATAATCATAATGATGGAAATATGTCCAACATCTAGTAAAAATACATCATTATTTTATAATATTAGAAATATTCATTTATAATGGTGTTTAGAAATTTTTTTAAATCATTATAACCCTTCTAATCATAATTTTATCTTAGTAGTCCTATTTTTGACTTAAATGTGAAACATAATTTTTACAATTTTCACAATTAATTATGGTAAAAAAATTAATTTTATATTACTAGAAAATATTATTTATCCTCATTCAAAATATCTAATCTAGTTTTGTGAATATAATTCAGATAATTGGTAAATTTAAATTTTAATTTAATCTTGTGGATGCTAAGAGAAAATGTGTTTTTAAACTTGAAATGTTCAAATGATTAAAATGTATTTATATCAAAATTCAAAAAAATTTATCAAAAGGGCCTAAATTAGATTAATATATGTATAATTCAACTAATATTACCTATAAAAAAATTAAATATATAATTTTACATTTTAAATTATTTAAATTAAAATAATGTTTTAAATTAAATTTCAATATTTTTCACAATACATCAAAAAAGAGAAACTTTTCAAGAAAATTCCAAAAATTAATGATATCTATTTTCTATATGATTATTTAAAAAATTAAATCCATTTTTAAAAAACTATTATAAATGGGGTAAATTTTAATTTTAGGTTAATTGTGAAAATCATGAAAAAAACTATTAGTTATTTTATTCCTAGTTTTCATGTGTTACAAGATATCGAGGAAATTAAATTTATTATAAAAAAATATATATCTTAATTTATTTTATAATTACACTATATAAATTTACTATTAAAATCATAACATAAAATGGAACTTCAATATTATATACATAGCTCATCATTATCTTTTCAACCTAGAAGTACTAAGATGTATAGAGATCTAAACAAAAACATCTGGCCGAATAAACCTGAAAAGGAGAATGAAGAATTTGAATGTTTATTATAAGAATTCCAAAATTTCAATTATAATATATATATGTAATTTAATTTTATTACCATTTAACATTCTAATAATAAGATAGTAAAACCCAATCATGTATTTCTTTCACAGGACACCCTCATATGGCTAAATATAATAATTCGATATGGGTGGTAGATTATCACCATACAAAGTTACTGCATGTCATTACTATAATAGAAAATATCTATCTTGAACAACTCAATATTATATAAAAAAGGTAAATTTTACTACCTCTTGGATTTCTACTCTCTATTTTATCTTATTGATATCATATGTTTTCCTCTAGGATATAGAGAAGCCTTTAGTAAGCAATGGATATAGGGATATGTTTCTATAATACTTATCTCCCTCAAACAAATGGTCATTTTGAGAGAAAATAAATACTATATAGGATATAAATAGACAATATTTAATTTAGTTCCAAATATATTGGGATAAATACCTACCCCCATGTACAGTCCAAATATAATAATATCTCCTATTACAGTTTTCATATAGAACCGTGTATGGCGCTATATGGGATAATTTTTCCAACTCCAATATTTTGTGATGAAGATATAGTCTGGAAACTTATGAGACATGATCATATAATAAATATGTTAATTAATGTTCATTCCTTTATTCATCATACTAATTCCACAAAAGGTATGTGGAAAAGATATGTAAACAACCATCTACGAGACCTAGCGTTTTACTTTAGTGACAATGTTTTCCGTCTTACATTTCCAAGAAAGAAATTCATGATGTTTGGGTTGAAGGGGAAGCTTATTTCATGAAACATAATCCCCTTATAGATACTTTATCTCATTTATGAAGTGGAATATTTACTATAATTACCACCTAATTTATCTCCAGTGTGATGTATTTCATGTATCCCTTGTGAGGAAGTACATATCAGACCAGTCAAACAAACTAGATCTTGAGGTGTCACCACTGGAGAATGATTTATTATTTGAGGAGAAGTTGGTGAAGATCCTATAAAATATATTAATGTTTATATGAAACAAGAAAAATCACATATTCAATGTGCTGCGGTGCAACCACATGTTTGAAGAAGTCACATGGGATCCATAAGTGGGGATGAAACAGAGTACCGTCATCTATTTTTTTGTGAAAATGAAAATTTTAGTGATAAATATACTAAGGGATGAATATTTTATCAACATGAACATTCATAAATGAAATTTATTTTTTAAATTAGTAAATTATTTATTAAGAAATTAAATTATAGGGAGAAAATCATTACATAGGTTTTTTTACTGTTATAAGTTATATCATACCAGATTTAAATTCCAGTTATGAAATGTATGTTTTTATAGTATATCAATTATATAGGGATCACCTAAGTAATATATATATATATATATATATATATAATTTTTATTAATCCATCTAACAATTGTAAAGGAATTGATGTTCTTGGCCAACAGAGTTTTCCCCTAGGATTACCATTTATTTAAGTATCAAATTGAGACATTATCATAAAGACAATCCATTTTCCTGACTGAAGATGAGATTTAACAACTATAGGATGAGTAAAACAATTATTGGAGAAGTTAAATGTCTTCGAGATAACAGTTGAAACCATGTTCATTGTACCACTGTATGAAAATCTCACCATTCCACAGTGCACCCTTAAGAAACTCTTTGGTGTAATAATATAATATATATATCTATACCTTATTAGTATAATAAGTATTATTATTTATTATAAATATAGTAATAATTATATTTTTCTTTTATAACATTATAACTTTTTAATAGTAATGTTTGGTAAAAATTAGAATTTGATACTATAATAAATTTTTACATTTGGGATATATAGTTTAAATAAATAAAATATTGAAGAATTATATATATTTTTGAAATAAATGATTTTTAATAATTTTTTTTCATTAAATATGTTTTATTAGATATAAATTATAATATTATTTTAAAAATTCAAATGAAAATGTTATAAGGGTCTGAAAACTGTTATTTTCAAAAAAAGTAGTATTTTAAAATAAATGGGTATTTTTATTTTTAAATTTTAATTATCATATTTATATAATTAATTTTATAAAATTAAAAAAAGTGAAATCAATACATTATTTATATCCAATGGTGGATTTTTCATAATTCTATGAGATATTCTAATTTTCAGGAAAAAATAAATATGATATAATTATAAGGTATGTATTACGACATCATAAAAGCCAGAAAATGATGTATTAAAAACTGTAACGAGAATCAATGAAAAATGTATGTTTTAACATTATTCTATTTTGTTGTTTTATTAATTTCATAAACCCTTCGTGAATCTTACATAATGCATATTATATTTTAAGGTTTAAAAGTCAATTATTTATAAACACTACTCACATCCACATCACAAATGTTATTACTTTGAGGTGTTTTTTTATTGTCATTATAAAATAATGAAATTATGTATTAATTTATTGAAATCAGGGGAAAATATGGGATTATTTTTTTCTTTGATTAATTTATTATATAGATTCCCAAACATATGTGTTGAAATTAATAAATAAATATCCTCTCTTTATCTATAAATACTCTCCCAAACATCAATTATTATTCACTCAAAACCCTTTAATAATGATGTTACACACCTCTTTCCTCTCTTAAACCATATTATGGTATTATTAATTTAATAATAAGATATTATAATTCTTTAATAGGTTCCCTCCAATATTAAGGGACTCTCTCCTCTTTATTTTTATTTCAATATATTTTCTTTATATTAAGCCCCTTTTGATTTCAAATGATCAAAATATGAATGTGTTTGTATTCATAACATTAATATCTATATGATAAAATTTTAATTATATACCTCCCTTAACTCTAATTTACCACTTCCATAAACCATTATATACACCCCTTATGTTTTCTATGTTAATGAAAGATTTTTTATGCCAAATATTTGTATAGTGAAAACACTTCCCCATTTCTAGTTGTGTAAATTCACCTAGCTTTACCTTTCCCTCATTGATTGGGGAATTCCTAATATGTTACCCACAATTTGAAATCATTGGATTAAAATTTATGAAATTTATACTTATGATTTATGATATATGTGGAACCCATATGAATGTACATGATATTAATTTGATGGGTGTGTCAAGAAATATATATCCCTCCAATTCATTTGGTAATATTTTTATCTCCCGATATCCCATTTATGGTGCAAGTGTTGTTCTTCTATTAAAAATATGTAATGATATATTGGTACTTATCATTGACATATTCTTAATATTTAATGTTTTATGTTGTTCCTAAATTCCCATGTATCCTTTATGATGTCACCTATTATAATTCATCATTGATCAAGTTTAACATTCTCACCACTCTTATATTACAATAATAAGCATATTTACACTAATTTATTTCTTTCATCATTTTATTATACTATTAATACTTTACTATTATTTATATATAACCCATTTCTTATGTATTTCCTCAGATTACCCTATGAAATTTTAGAAGATCAATGAAATTTAAGGGAATCTAATGGAGTTTTCATTTACGTCTTATTAAATCTATTTTATATTGTAATGTTATCTGACTAAGTACCCAATGAATATAGACCTAGATATATTCAAGTGATTTATTAAGAATATATTTAAATAATACCCCACAAAATAAATGTTCTGATAGTTATTGGCTTTCATATATATTATCATAATTTTGAAAAAACTATAAACCATATTTTCTTTTTTCATTACCAAAAATTAATATAAACATTTATGTGATGTGAAAACTACCACCACCAAAACAGAACCTACATAATTTTTCTTCACCACCATACATGGATGATCTTAAAATAAAATTGAATTGTTTAGAATCATATTTATAAAATATTTTATAATAAAATATAATGATCCTTATAACTCATTTTTTTAGATCTATATAATATGAAATTGTTATGCATGAAAAAGTGTGGACTTCCACCACCATGGAATGATTGATTCCCAATTTTGTTTTCAAAACATAATTACATGGAACTTCATAATAAATTCTTTAATGAATATATATGATTTTAATGAAATAATTAAATTTTTTGGCAGAAAAATTGGATATCATTTTAAAATATGACAAACTAACAACCATGGTAAATTCAACCATCCAAAAAATTATTCTCTAATGAAAAACTAATTTTTTGTACAATGAGAAAACATTTTTTAAGTTTTATTCCTCAAATAATTATTTCTAACATTTTATAAACAAAACTAATGAAAACAAGATAATATTATTCTTTTTCTCATATAGCTATAGTTAAAATAAATCACTTCATTATAGTCCATTATTTATGTTATCTTCTTGGTTAGGTTTGTTTAACCGCATACTTGAATGAAAGTAAAAATTTATATCATGGATGACTAAATGAATATTTTTTTTGGTAATATATGATATAAATTAGTACATTGGGATATTTATGGTTCTATAAGTGTAAAATAAAAAAATATCCTCTTTTATTTAAACACCCTTCATTCCTTATGAATAATTTAAATGTTCTCATCACCAAATTCATATTTAAAGATCAAAACTAAAACCTCCATATAATAAAATTATATAATTCTAAAAAATTATAATAAATAAATTATATTACCATTTATGTTCTATTAATGATCAAATTTTGGATAATAATGGAGAACAACACCACTATAACAAAACTAGATCAATGAGATCAAGAAAACTCACACCCTATATCAAAAATAGATAATAACTCAGTAATATAAATGTAAAGAATAATTTTAAATGAATTTTATAAAAGGATATAGATATTAAAATGGATCTTAAATTGGCGATTTAGGGAGTTATATTTAATAAAATAAAGGTTAGTGGATTACCCTAAAATTTTTATATACTTTTCCTTTGAAATAAACATGAAATATTCGATAGATTTATTTACACAAAACCCATATTATAAATGAATGATGATATATTATACCATTATTACTTTTACATTATATTGTTTGTGAGAATAATAATAACAAAATTATTATTAAGATTTATAATTGTTTTATATAAAAAATTGTATTCATTAATACGTTATAATGATGTACTATCACGACCCGTTCCCTTGGGCCCATGCCATGACCACCCCAAGCCCGCCTTCCATAGGCTAGGGGTAGGTGACTATCACCAAATGCATAAATCCATAAACTAGAAAGGCATAGACATTAAAACTTGAAAATGAACACAACAGATTACGAGCTCAAATCAAAACACTAAGTAAAACTGTATACAAAAGAGTGCTGAAAGTATAGGGGCTAGAATACAAACCCAACAGGAAAGTAAAAGTACAATTGAAGACAAGTAAAATAGCTGATGTATCATCCTCCATGAAATCCTACCTGAATGGTAGGTACAAATAACCTCCACAGTTCTCCATGTTCGTCCGTCTCCTCCATGTACCGTCGCACAACATGGTCCACCTCTGGGTACCGTTCAGTCCTTCTACTCTTGGCCTCAGTCAGTGCTGCCCGTCGTTTGTAACGAACACAATGGGGTGCTGGCATAGCCCGTCCGAGTTTGAGTATAATGATACTGAGTAGGTCCCCTGAGACCCTCAAGGTCTCAAAAAATCCAATAAGGATAAATTAAAAAGTATGAAATCAACAGATCACCCCACATAGTAATATGCCCATACATATATCTATTTTATCAAGTAATCTATCTCAATCATGAGGTTAACACAAAATTTACTGACATAGCTCAACTAGGATTTTATTCTAGGGGTAGTATCAAACTGTACCATCTTCAATTGGAGAACTCCTCCTCTATCGAGTACAGTGGGCCTGCCATGTCTCATAGAGGCACTTCCCACTAACCTTGGACTACTTAGGTACTTCTCCTGTCGAGTATAGTGGGTCTGCCACATCACACAGAGGTGCTCCCACTATGGGTCTGCCGCGCCACACAGAGGTGCTCCTCCTCATAGCCTGCTGAGGTACTCCTCTGATCGAGTACCATGGGTCTGCTGCGACACCAAGGTGCTCCCCACTATAGGTCTTCCGCGACACCATGGCTATCCCCGCTAGGCTAGTAGAATCACTCTGAGTCAAATAGTAAGTAGTCGTCAGTTCTCAGCAAGCTACTAGGTTCTCGTACAATAGAACGCTCGTCTTTGAAAGATACGCTCCACATGCTACCGGTCAATGAACCAACTTCCAGGATGTCCCACGATGAAGTATCTCAATGGTATGCCACGTCATAGGGGTCTCAACGCAATAATCTGCACATCAATTGGATGCTCGATCTTTGAGTTATTAGACTTTTAGTCTAAGGGGCCCGGTTGTATTTTTGTATCATCCAACCTGACCGTATCTGAACATTACCTCAAACTCTAGTGGGGTATACTCATAGGGACTTTCGCGCTCCAAGAAAACTAGTTCAACTGATGGTTTGTCAAACGGTCCTCCGGTGGAAAAGATATGGAAAAAGAAAGTAAAGTGTCGGTAGTGGGCCCAGGTCTGGTCTAACCAAGCCGGACTGACCCGGCCCGACTTAGTCTGGGCCAACCCAGTTCGGGTGAACCCGTGTTGACCCGAGGGGGTTGACCTGGCCCGTTGGGCAGGTCGGCCCATTGGGCCCAGCCTAGTAGGCCTTGAGGGCGTTACAGCACGGGCTCGGGGCCGATTCGGCCCAGTGCATCCCAAGGGCACGGCCCGCTGTGGCTCAGCCCAGAGGGGGAGGCCAGGGTCGGTTTGGCTAGGGCAACATAAGGGGGCAGGGACACCGGCCTAACTGGGAGGTCGCGAGGAGGTCGGGACACCGGCTCGGCCGGGTGGCCACAAGGGAGTCGGGACGCTAGCTCGGCTGGAAGGCCACAAGGAGACTAGGACACCGGCTAGGCCGGGTGGCTGCGAGAGTGCTTAGATGCCAGCTAGTCTAGGAGGCCGCGAGGTGGCCAGCTCAGGGAGGCACATAGGGAACACGGAGGCTGGAAGGAAGGCCAGTTCGGGGAGGCGTGCAGGGCGCGCGCGGAGGTCAGCAGGCGGGCCAGTTAAGGGAGGCCCGTAGGGCGTGCGTGGAGGCTGGAAGGCGATATGGCGGTGTTCCAATGGGCAGGGCACGACCATGTGGGCCGGCAACTGGAAGGAGGCCATTCATGCCATTTTGGCGCAGTTCGTGGAGGCCGCGGGGAGAGCGACATTTGTCATCGCCACATTCGTCATTCAGTCTCCTCATCGGCTTGTCATAGTTCATCATAAAATAGATTTGCGAAGCGGTCGAGCAATGTCGGTTTGGCTCGCACCCTATGCATTTAGGGTGGTATCAATTAGTTCATCAATGAATAAGAAATATGAAAAAATATTGTTTTACAACAACACATCGATTCCTTTCCAATCCAATGAAATAAGAAAATGATGGTTTCACAAAATAAACCCCCTACCATTGGTCGTCATTTATTGTTCATTGATGGAGTCGCAGAAATTAGATGAATAAGATCTTCGTTCGTGGCATCTTCGATGCACTTACAAACCCGAGTTGCATCGTCTCATTGATGATGATGTAGATGTCAGTCGTCGAAGACTTATCACAATGGATGAAGCTTTGAGGAAGAAGTCAAATAAGGTTGGCATTCTTCGTTCATTGTTCTTCGTTGGGACACGAGGTTCTTCATTGGGATCTTTCTCCCAATAAGACTCCTCTCAAGGATTTTAGAAAAATGAATATCCCAATGAAATAATAGATTTAAATGTACTATTATTTCGTTGGCATGATATTCAAATTGAACTAATAAATTAGGTAGTCTCCCCTTAATTAATTCAAGCAGTTGGCACAAGGAATTTATTAGGGGAGGTGAAGAGGCCCTCACTCATTAATGAGGGAGAGTTGAGAGTTGTTACTCTCCTTGATCAATAGGGGGATAAGCCCCATGTGGTCCCCACATCGTAACCTATTGCATGAGGTTATGTTTGTGTGGACCCCACCACCATAACCTCTCATGGGTCGTTAAAGTGTGGTGGTCCCACCTCCAACTTCTATGAGGAGTTTTTATCCACCAAACACCCACATGGCTACGCAAATAAAAATAAAGTGATGCTCACTTTATTTTATTAATTTCCATGAAAACCCAAAAATTATCTTCCATTCACGACTCACTACCATCTAAGTGAAAGTCTTCGTAAGCGAATACTGACACTGCGAGTTCAACGGTGCCCTCCGATTAAAATTATGAGAACCAGTTCAGGGGTTATAAAAACCAACTCGTACGTTTACTGAGCGTACCCGAACAAAATTTCAGAAATTTATTCTGGGCACAGCGTGCCTCGGAATCAGGAACCGTCAATTTTTGCGGACTTGTAAAATTCTCATGTATTTATGAAAAATAAAATTCATGGAATTTCAGGGTCTTTATATTCTCCCCACCTCAGAGCTTGACATCCCCGTTAGCTAAAACTCTAACTAAGGGAAAAATTGGGGGTACCAAGCATGCATCTGAGCCTCCCACTCCCATGTTCTCTACTGGAGGTTCCCGTGCTGCCAGAAAATGTGCAGCAGAGGTATCGACAGTCCATGTAGGACCCACTCATGTTGATCCTCAATCCCCACTGGAATCTCCATAAAAGTCGCCCCATGGTTGACGTCCATCTCTCCCTGCTCGATGATCTGAGAAGGGTGTTGCATGTATCTCCTCAACTGCGATACATGGTAGATGTCATGCAACTGGTGCAACTGAAGTAGAAGAGTTAAGTGGTATGCCACCTCGCCAACCCTGCTGAGGGCGTGGAATGGTCCGATGAATCTTAGATATAACTTAACACCTCGGACAAACCTGTGTAAACCTCATCGAGGTGAGACCCATAGAAAGATGTTGTCACCATCCTCAAACACCAAAGGTCTCTGTCTCCTGTCATCATATGACTTCTACCTGCTTTTTTAGTCTTCTTTCACTCCTAGATGATATGTACCTTCTCTATAGTAGCTCGTACCATCTCTGGTCCCACTAGTGCGGACTCCCCTAGGTCTGTCCAACACAAGGGTGATCTGTAAGGTCTCCCATATAATGACTCAAAAGGTTCCATCCCTATGGTGGAGTGATAGATGTTGTTGTATGAAAACTCCGCCAAAGGTAAGTAATTCTCTCAAATGCGATCGAATTCAAGGACACAATAATGTATCATTTCCTTGATGTTCTGAATGGTCTGCTCAGTCTGACCATTCATCTAAGGATGAAAGGCGGTGCCCAAATGAAGCTACATCTTGAAAGCCTCCTGTAACCCCTTCCATAGCTGGGAAGTAAACCGCCTATCACGATCATAGACTATAGATGAGGGTACTCCATGTAGCCGCACAATCTTCTGCACAGAGAGGCATCCCATTATCTCTACTAAACCTTGATCTCTAATAGGTATGAAATTGGTCGACTTTGTGAGTCAGTCGACAATCTCCCAAATAAAGTCATAAACCTTGGACGTATGTGGATGTCCTATCATGAAGTCCATGGATATTCCATCACAATTCCACTTTGGGACCCCTAAAGGCTGAACGAATCCTACCGGTACCTGGTGCTCCGCCTTCAATTACATAAAAGTGAGGCATAGTGAGATAAACTCTGCAATTGCTTTCTTCATACCTGGCCACCAATGTTGTCGTAGATGGTCCTGGTATATCTTCACCACTACTGGATGTACCGCTAGAGATGATGTGTGGAACCCCCTCAACAAATCCTCCTATAGTGACACTGGTACCATGGTACGTCCTCTGAAAAGGATGATGTGCTCCCCACCTTCATAAAATCCATCAGGTGCTTGCCCTATGGATATCTGAGAACGTCGTTTCTCGCAGTCATCATCCCCATGTTGCATCTCCCAAACTCACTGAAGGAGTGTGGGAGTGACTTTAAGAGACTGTAGAAAGGGTACTTTATCATTATCCACAAAGGATATCTGTAAGGCAGCTAGCTGCTCTGTCACCATGACTAAAAGTTGTATACCAAATCTCCTGATGAGTGCATCTTCTAAAACGTTCCTCATTCCAGGAGTATAGACTATCTCGAAGTCATACTCTCAGAGTAACTCCAGCCATCTCTGTTATCTTAGGATCAAGTTCTTCTGAGAGAAGATATACCTGAGACTCTTGTGATCAGAGTACATGGTAAAACGGTCGCCCATTATATATTGTTCCCACATCTTCAAGGTGAAGACCAATGATGGTAACTCTAGGTCATGGGTAGCATAGTTCTTCTTGTGATGTCTCAATGACCGAGAACCATATATGATCACTTCTCACTCCTTCATCAAGACACACCCGAGTCCGGTCTCTAATTCATCGCAGTAGACTAAGTACCCTACACCTTCCTCTGGAAGCATCAAGATGGGGAACTAGTCAGCCTCTTCCTCATCTCTTGAAAGCTCTGCTGGCATCTCTCTAACCACACAAAGGGTTGACCCTTCTTCTTTACTACTGATAGTGTGGATGCAACTCTGGAGAAGTCTAAAACGAATCTCTGATAATATCCATCCAAACCCAAGAAACTATGTACCTCTATCACAATCATGGGTGGATCCCAAGAATGTACCACCTAAATCTTCGCTGGATCAACTACTACTCCATCCTCGAAGATGACATGTCCTAGAAAGTGAACCTCTCAGATCCAGAACTGCCACCTCAATAGCTTACCATAAAGCTGGTGCTCTCGGAATGTCTCTAGTACGACTTGCAAATGGTAGGCATGATCCACCTCAGTAGTCGAGTAGATCAGAATGTAATCGATGAAGAATACAAAAAAGAGATCGAGGTATGGTTGGAAAATATTGTTCATGAGTCCCTTGAATACTACTTGAGTGATTGTTACACATAATGTCATAACCAATAACTTGTAATGGTTTTACCGACATCTGAAGGACGTCATCTTCACATTCTCCTCTTGAGCTCTGAGCTGGTGATAGCCAGATCTGAGGTATATCTTCGAGAACAACCGTTCTCCCATAATCTGATCAAAGAGGTTGTTAATCCTCGAGAGTGGGTAATTGTTCTTCATGGTCACCTAATTTAGGCGACGGTGGTCGGGAAAAATCCTCAAGCTCTCATCCGCCTTCTTGGTGAACAAAATATGGGCTGCCCAGGGAGAAACACGGGGATGGATGATTCCTTTTCCCTACAGGCCATCTAGTTGTACCCATAGCTTGTGAAGATCAGTGGGAGCCATCTGATATTCTGGTGTAGATATCGGGGTCGTCCCGAGGTATAGGTCAATGTAAAAGTCCACCCCTCTACGAGGAGGTTGACCTGGGACAACACCAGGGAAAACATCCACGTTCTGGTCCACCACTATAGGATAAGTCAGACTCTCCACATCAACTACTCTGAGGGTAAGGCAAGCCAACTAATCAGTGATTGGATTCACCCTTCGAGTAAGTCCATCATGTGCTGCAAAGGATCCCTTCTCACTGGTGAAGGTGGACCTGGTCGCATCCGTGTGGACACACCGCACTTTGCACCTAATACAGTTGATCTGATTATGGACTGTAGATAACCAATCCATAACCAAGATGACGTCATAAGGCCTCGACACCACTACTAGGAGATCCCAGAAGAACCTCTCACCTCCTAGAGTAAGCTCACAATGCCGAAACTAGTGCATAATCATTGAGTCTACTCTTGTAGGAGTCTCTAGCCGTAAGGATCAAGACAATTGCTTTTTCAGAAACTCTGATCTCCGAATGAGGGAAACGACAATGAAAGAGTGACTTGAACGTATGTCTATATGTACAGCAGCTAAGGTAGAGTAGACACTGATCATACCTCAAATCACCTACAGAGTGCCATGGTTGTATACTTCATCTGCCTGAAGCTAAGATCTCTCATATCCACCTTCTACCTACGGTCGGGGTGGACCTCCTGGTGGTGGTGGTGGTAATACTTCAAAATGTCACCCACCACCAGTAGCTCGATGAGTTCCTCTACCACGTCCTCCTACTCCTTGCAGACCGCCTTGATCAAATCTTTGTCTCTGCCTCTGCAGTCCTTCAACCGTCTGCTGGTCATCTTAATGGTGGGAGGGATATTCCCAACCCATGTGACCATTCCCATCGCATGAGTAACACACCATGCTCATGGCATGTGTGTCTCTTCCCCAGGTTCCCCATACAGCCGATACTGAGTCATGCAGTTGTCCACCCGTGTGTCTGGTCCGCTAGGACCTCTGTGACATGTATCTACAGCCAGCTAGAGTAGACTCCTCTGAATGTTGACTAGTGGTGGGTATCGCTGCTAAAGACTACACAACAAGGAAACTCTCCACTAAGAGTGCTTTCTCCAACACCCCGGCCAGGGTTGGGATGCTGAGGGAGATAATCGAAGCCCTGATCTCTCGCCTCGCCCCTTACTCTAAGGTCTAGGAACTGAATAATGGATTCTACACCATATATGTGGGGTAGCGTGAGAGTTCGGTGAACCACACTGAGTATCGTTCCCTTGTCATGATTCCCTGGTGTTGATGAAGTATCCCTTGTATTTGCATTGCACGTAGAGTTGCTGGAACAATCTCTACCCGAAAGAGGCTCTCGAAGTCTACCCAGAGAAGCATCACCTCATCATTCCCTTAGAGCATTAGGCTCCACCATCTACCTACCACTACCAGAAGAAGGCTGGAAGCAAGAATCACCATGAATTCGGCTGGTGTCCCTACTAGTCTAAACACTCTCACCACAGCCTCTAGCCAATCCTCAGATACCTGCGAGTCCATATCTCCCCTGAACCTGGGTGGCCTCTAGCGCTAGAAGTCATGCTATGCACTCAATCGGTGTGCATCATCTGATGTTGGGGCTGGGGGAATCAGTGGACCAATGGGGAGTGGTACCACTGGTGCCTCTGCTGGAAAATTGCCATGCACTGAGGCCTTGTCACTCGGTGGGCTGTCAGTTCCAATAACTCTCAGGAAAATCACTGGTCATCCACGGGGAGGAAACCTGAAAAAAATAGATGCGACATGGTGAATGTATTGTACCTGGTGAGTTAACCTGGTTGAGCTAACTAAATAAAAATTTTGAAAACACACACACAATCAGTGTTTTCATGCACGGAGTTGGAAATCCAATGTCATGGTCCTGTTGTATGGATATGTCGACTGCTGCACCCACACTAGACTCCATGAACAGAAAAACACACATAGTACACTTAAAACTATTGCATCACAGAGAAGATCAGAGTCTTATGTTCTTGGGTATAATTGACTCCTTTGATACCAATTGGTCATGACCCATTCCCCAGGGCTCGTTCCATGACCACCCCGAGCCCTCCTTCCATAGGCCAGGGGATGGCGAGTAACACCAAATGAGTAACTCCCAAAATTGGGAAGGAATTGCCTTTAAAACATGAAAACACACACAACAGAGTACGATCTGGAAGCAAAACACTAAGTAAAATTGTCTACAAAAGAGTGTTGAAAGTAGAGGGGCCAGGATACAAGCCCAACAGGAAAGTACAAGTATAACTGAATAAAGAAAAACAACTTCTGGATCATCCTCTTTGAAATCATACCTGAAGGGTAGGTATAGAAAGCCTCTATAGTGCTCCACATACGTGCCTCTCCTCCGTGTACCGTCGCGCCGTGTGGTCCCCCTCCGAGTACTGTCCAGTCTTGCTACTCTTGACCCTAGTAAACATTGCCCGTCTTCTACAACCAACACATTGAGGTGCATGCATAGCTCGTGCAGGGGTTAGTATAACGATACTCAGTAGGGACCCTGAGACCCTCAAGGACTCACAAAATTCAAAAAGGATAATTTAAAAAGTATGAAATAAATAGATAACCCTACTTAGGTATACGCCCATACATATACCTAAGTTATGAAGTAATCCATATCAATCATGAGGTCAACACAAAAGTTACTAACTCAGCTCAACTAGGAATTTATTGTAGGGGTAGTATCAAACTGTACCCTCGGCTGCTGGAGAACTCCTTCTCTATCGAGTACAGTGAGTCTTCCACATCACAAAAAGGAACTTCTCACTAACCTTGGACTATATAGGTACTCCTCCTATCAAATATTGTGGGTCTGCTGCATCACACAGAAGAGATCCCCATTGTGGTTCTGCCGCATCTCACCGAGGCGCTCCCCATCATAACCTGCTGAGGTACTCCTCCTGTAGAATGTTGTGGGTTTGCTGCGACACCAAGCTGCTCCCCACTATGGGTCTGCTGTGACATCATGGTGCTCCCTACATGGCTAGTAGAATCACTCTGATTCAAACAGTCTGCAGTCACCAGGTCTTCTCCAGATACTAGTTTCATGCAAAAAATCTCGCTCATCTCTGGAGGATCAGCTCCACAAGAAACTTGTCAATTCTCCAACTACCATGATGTCCCGTTAAGAAATGTCTCAATGGTCCTCCATGTCATAGGGGACTCAACGAAACTAACATCATGTCAATTGGACGCCTGATCTTTGAGTTATTAGCCTTTTAGTTCCGGGGTCCTGGTTGGATTTGTGTACGATTAAACATGACCGTAACTCAACATTACCTCGAACATTATTGGGGTATACTCAAAGGGACTTTCGCACTCCATGAAATCCTACGCCACTGACATTTCGTCAAACAGTAGTCTGGTGCCAATGATATGGCCAAAGAATGTAAAGGGTCGGTAATGGGCCCGTGTCTGGTCCGACCGAGTCGGACCAATCCAACCCGACTTTTTCTGGGCTGACCTGGTTCGGGTCGACCCATACTGACCTAATGGGTCTGACTAGACCCATTGGACAAGATGGCCCATTGGGTTTTTCCCGGACCATTGGGCCCAACCCCGCATGCCACGAGGGCGGTCCGAACCGAGCTTGGGCCCAGTTTGGCCTGGTGCACTGTGAGGGGGCGGACCGGTGTGGCTTGGCCTGGAGGGCGTATCCGGGGCCAGTTTGACAGGGAACCATGATGGGGCCAAGACACCGGCTTGGCCGGGAGGCCGCAAGGAGGCCAAGACATCGGCTTGGCCAGGTGGCCGCGAGGGCACCGGGAGGTCGGCTCGACTGGGAGGCTGCGAGGAGGAAGGGACACTAGCACGACAGGTTGGCCGCGCGGGATCTGGGACACCAACTCGGCTAGGAGACTGCGAGGGGGCCTGCTCAGGGAGGCACGTGGGGCACATGGAGGACGGAAGGCTGGCCGATTCGAGGAGGCGCGTGGGGCCCGCATGGAGTCCGGCAAGTGGGCTGGTGGCATTCGGTCAGGAAGGGCATGTTCATGCAGGCCAGCGGCTGGGAAGCCTGGTTCGGCTTGGCTTAGTCCAGCACGGGCTGACGGTGTTTGGCCAGGAGCACCAGAGCGCCATGGGGGAGGCAAGGTTTGTGGAGGCCCGGATAGTGTGGCCTTTGTCATCGCCACCATTTTCGTTCTGTCACCTCATCACCTTGCCAAACTTCATCATAAACAAGATCTATATAGGGGTCGGACATTGTTTGTTTGGGCCACACCCTCCACATTTAGGGTGTTCTTAGTTGGCTCATCAAATAATTAGAAAGATGAACAACTATTGTTTTAAAACCACACATTGATTTCTTTCAAATCCGACGAAAAAAGAAAAGTAATGCTTACACAAAATAAACCCCATACCTTTGATCATCGTTCATCATTTTTTGACGGAGCCACGGAAAGTAAACAAAGAATATAGTCGTTCTTCAGGTCTACCACACACTTCAAAACCCGAGCTGAGTCAACTCGTTGAGGAAAATATGGAAGTGGGTCGTTGAAGACGTCTCACGGCGGTTGAAGCTTTGAGGGAGAAATCAAAGAAGGACGGTGTTCATCTTTCTTTATACTTCATTGGGAGACATGGTTCTTCATTTGTAGCTTTCTCCCAATTATCCTCCTCTCAAAGCTGCCACCAAAAGGAATATCCCAATGAAATAATAGATTGAAATATCCTATTAATTTGTTGGCACGATAATTCAATTGGACTAATTAATTAGGTTGTATGTGCTTAATTAATTCAAGGGGTTGTCACTAGGAATTAATTAGGGGATGTGAAGAGGCTCTCCCTCATTAATGAGGGAAAGTTGAGAGGTTTTACTCTCCTCCATCAATAGGGAGGTAAGCCCCATGTGGTCCCCACATCTTAACCTCTCGAAGGATGTTTTTTAAGGTTGGCCCCACCACAAAAAACTCTCATGGGAGGATAAGGTGTGGTGTTCCCACCTTCAACTTATATGAGGAGGTTTTAACCACCAAACACCCACATTGTGGATCAAATAAAAATAAAGTGATGCACAAATTATTTTATTAACTTCCATAAAAACCCAAAAACTATATTCCATTCTCAAATCACTATTGTCGATGTGAAAGTCTTCTTAAGTGAATATCAACATTGTGAGTTCAATAGTGCCATGAAAATTCAATTTCGAACACCAATTTAAAAGTTATAAAAACCTGTTCATACGTTTACAGAACATACCCGAACAAAAATTCAGAAATTGATTTCAGGAACACCAAGCCTTGGAATCATGCACCATTAATTTTCGAGGACTCCTAAAATTCCTGTTCATTTAGGGAAAACAATTACACCAAATTCCCAGGTCTTTACAAGTACTAAATTTTCAATTATATAATTATTTTATTCTAAAATATTATTCATTAAAATTGCAATTTCTTGATCTTTTTGAATTGATATTATAATTTATTTATAAAAAATTTAGATAATTTATTTTACAAATATTTTATCATTTTTCAAAAAATAATATCTAAATTACGTTATGGTGGAATTTTAATATTTTTTCTAAAAATTTTACTTTTTTTGAATAATGAAAAAATAAGTATTTTAAAGAAAACTCATTTTCTATTAATTCATATAAAAATAAAAAATTTTAGATAATTTTAAAATTTCATTAGATTAATATATTTAACAAAAAATCTATTCCAAGGAAATGTTCTTTATGCTTAAATATGTTATAAACTTAATTTTATTCTTAGAATTTAATTTTTATGGAAACCCATAATTTATCCTGTTATGTGTGGGTTTTAAAAAATAAAATTCCACAATTTCAATATAATATAATTATATAAAATATATTTATTATTTTTAATCATAAATTCTAAATTTGGTAATGATTCCACTTTCTTTTTTTCACAATGAATTGTTAAAATATTAAAATTTTGATTCCATGGTGAAGGTTAACCAAAAAAGATTACATGGGGATAAACTAATGAACAATTTTAATATTTCCAAATTAATAATTATAAATCCTTTAGGATTTTTATTTTCCAACCCAATTGAATCATTCATTTCAATATGTTTCACATTGGATGCATTTATCTTGTATTGAACATTAATTTATTTTTTTAATCATTCGATCATTTTGTTGTATATACTTTTCCCTACTTATAATATAAAACACATAATATATATTCTCCACAAATAAATAGCCTCATATATAATCCAATAACTTCCCAAATAAATTTATGACATCTTTAAACCCATCACACATGTCTTCATTTCATTATAACACCATCCTTTACAAGATTTAGGTGTATGGAAAATGAAATTTCTCAATGATATGGTATAATCAATAACCATATACATCCAATTTTATTTCTCCTTCCACTTAATATAAACCTATATAATCCAAAATTACATGATATAACAAGTATCAAGAAAACAATAAGGTGTTTTTTGTATAATTTAAAATCCATTTCCACATCTATTCCATCAAACCAGAAATTAATTTATCAATTGTGTGTATGAGAAGACTATCACTTCCATGGAGTGATATGGTTTGATTCCCATCACCATCATCAATTATTGGTTAACAATATGGATTTATTAAATATATATAATATCTATTCAAAATTTTATGATTCTATAAAGAAAATAATATTTATTTTATTTTTTTTAGCAAATGAAATCTTCTTTGATGTGTTTGTATTGAAATCCACCTCTCTAAAAGATGTAATATATCATCCTATATCTAAAATTTTTGTATGATTCTATATACATAAATAAATAATATATATGAAATTTATATCTTGGTTAACATTATAAATATTATTCATCCTTGATCAAAATACAATGACCATAATTTACAGACAGATCTTTTCATGAGAAACTAAACTTTAATCCGCAAGAAAAAAAACATTTTAATAAGTAATTTTGAATAAATGGGTATTAAAATGTTATCCATTTATCATATATGTCATTATAAATATGGATATAGTTTAATTATAGAGTTTTAATAGTTCTAAATTTATTATAAAAAAGGTTTTATTTGAAAAAATATATATAATTGAAGAAAGTGTTTATAGTTACATTGATGTTTTATCAACATTTTTATGCTTAAATTTTCTACTTAGATATTAAATGAAATATCTCTCATAAATATAATTTATTTTATTTTAAACTAATTATATCTATATATTAATTATTTTTAATATTCATCACTTTACATACTCAAGAGACCAAAATAAAATTTTCAAGGTAAATTGACATTATTTCTCTCTTCTGTCGGGAATCATATTCTTTCATATAAATATTTTATTTAAATTAATTTCATGAATATTTTTACCTATAAAAAAGTGTAATGTGAGTTTATTTTTGACAATGTTTTAATTTATGAAAAAAGGCCTAAATTATTCTTATTTTCATTTCTGATGATATCACACACAACTATTTACAGATATTGTGACTGTAATCATTATTTAAAAATATACTAAATTTATGTCCCTTACCATAATTTGGAATACACAATACATTGATGCTGGAATAACATTTTTGAAAATTTATTTAAAAAAAAATCTTCCTTCATATTTGTGTAATTATAGGACTCTTCATAAGTGAATTAAAAATGAAAATGGTTTTTCCTTAAAATAAATTCTGTGATCCTTCAAAGATATTATTTTCAACAAAAAATTAATTCATCATATAAATGATTCACAAGGTATATAATATAATTTTACCATATTTATTCTCTATTTTTATGGTTTATGCCTATTAGGTTAAAATACAAATGAATCTCGTTAATTTTTCCTCAGGCTATGCCATGATTAAAAGACATATTTTTTCATGATTTTTTGTCATTCATATGAATGGTTTATTCATATGTGATGAGTGGTTTTTCAATATTCCCATACTATATTTGGTAAATATTAATTATTTATGATTTATATATATAAATTATAGTTTACAGAAGCCCACGTATTTTTATACTAGAGGTTATCCCAAAACCAAAATGTTGTACACAAAAGGATAACCAAATCCTAAAAGAGTTTTCATTAGAGATTATCCCAATCCTAGAGTATGTAGTTGATTATATAGATAAATAATTACAAGTGATTAATATATTTGTGGGTAGCCTTGAAATAATATTTCACTGATTGTGATTATTTTCTACACCATTCCATTTTTATGACATGATCTTCCCAACAATTTTTTTCCTACTAAATATTTTTAATTGATTTATTTATTATTGAGATCTTTTGAACATCCAATCCTTATTCCATAACTCATTAATGCAATATATAAATTGATAATCATGGCTTTATAATGTTAGTATCTTTTCCCAAACCCTTATTATTATGTTATGCAAAAATAGTCATTGAGATACTCCTTTTAACCCTTTTAAAGCGTATAACCTCACCCTTTATTATTATTACAGTTCCCTAGTATATGAATTATGTTTTTATGTATTTTGTCTCATGGAAGGGTTTCTGTAGTAATTAATTATTTTGGGGATGATGTATATATATATTTTAAACAATTTATTTTAGTATTTATATTTCTAAAGACATGAAAAAATTATGGTTATAGTTATTATCATAATGTAATATGTTGAATATTCATCCAATAAATGTAATATTTATATATGAAATATTTTTTCCCTTATATTTCATCAAATAAAAATTATTAATTTTTTGAGAATCAGATAAGGAATATTTTTTGAGAATCCATATGATAACAATATGTGTTAGAGAATTTATTATGTAATGGTAAATGAAGTATGTTGTTTTTCTAGAAAATTAATTTATGTATCTATACTAGAAAGTGGATGAGGTTTTATATAATATGCACATAGGGAAAACAAGTCCAAATAGGGTGGATTGGGTATCTTTTCTATCTTCATTTGTTATTGATTTTGGGAACTAAGTTTGTACAACTGGGTAGTGAATATTGGGTTATATACATGGTTTAATTCAATTTTTATTTATGAATCCTTATAAAGGATATAAATTGATTATTACCAAGTATGAACAACGATAAATTTATGGTATCATTGATTCCAAATAAGGTTTCACTATTTAGGTAGCTTAGAAACTATTTTTCATGATTGTTTGGTCTCTAATTGTGATTAATTTTTCTTACACTGTGATTTTAATTTTTACTTAATATTTAGAAACATAAATATCCATTTAAATGAAGAATTTTATAGAAAATGAAATGTTATTAATACTGGTTAACCATATGTTGTGGGAGTGGGAATGAATAATATTATTACTATTCCTAAAAAATTCTCATGAAATAAATCAGGATGATCTTCCAAATGTGAAAATAAGGGTATTACATTCTTTTCATTCATAGATAAGGAAAACCCTCCTTCTTTTAGTGGGTCCACTGATCAACTATTGTTTTTATTACAAATCATCCCCATTAAAATATTATCATTCATTTCTTAGTTCTTATAGAATTCAGAAGTTTATTTTATTGTCTATCATTTGAAAAGAGAATAAAATCAATGGTGGATTATTTTAATAAAATTAGGCTCTATGATGAAATTGAATTTATTGATTGGCATTAATTCAAAATAATTTTTATCAAAAATAACACTCTTATTATTCTTTATTAAAAAGTTAAGAAATAGTTCATTGTTTTAATAGAAAAATTTAAATAATCCCTTAGTACATATAAGGAAAATTATTTAATACTTTCATCATATGTTTATATTATTATCCTCTAACTTGAATGTGTGATCGATTGCTTATTTTTAGATTAATAAAATTTATATAAGGGCGGTTAACTATAAAATAAATTACTATTTACTATAAAATACTATAAATTATTATCAAGGTATAAATAGAGATTTTATTATTGCATTATTATCATTTTTTCGATAAGAAATGAGATATGAAATTTAATAGAAATTAAAACTAAAAAATATGAATTCAATAAGTTGGTTCTTCATTTATTCCAAAATAATGAAAAGATTCATGGAGTTAATTTTATTAGGGTTTATTGAAAATAATATAATTATGGAAAAAAGGTCATCATGTAATAGAATGGTGATGTGATAGGAGGAAGTTACATTTTGTTTCCAATAGGGAGGAATCTTCAAAAATTGATCCAACCATACTAGAGTTTCTATAATTCATGTATTGGGGGATTTATACTAACCTATTATAGAATAGGAGTGTTAATGATGATGATCAACATCATAAAAATCTTAATCCCATAGACAAATAGAAATTATATGTGATGAATATTGTTGATGTTGGTTATAATAATGAAGTGGTGATATTTACACGTAACATACAATATAGAAAAAATAATGTACTTTTTGATTCATAATCACTTGAAAATTTTATATTTGATTAATTTTATAACAGTATCACAACACCAAATAAATGATTTTATTTAAAATTATCTATGAAAACTATTAGTGGTATAATGATTTCATCTCAAATATATAAATACAGTTTGATTGATGTTTAGGGAATGTGATTCCAAAAATAATTTTATTCTCACTCTAGATGAATTTTATGTGATTAAGGACTCAATTAAAACTATTTATATAAATATAAAAAATTTCAAATGAATAGATTTCATATATGAAATTATAAATGTACCAATTTTAATATCTTTTTGTGAGGATTAATATGAACATTTAATGTAAAATTACAACCATTTAATATATTTTATTAATAACCAATAATGGTATTTATCTATGATCTTTCAGGAGAAATTAAATATTAGTGATAATGAAATTGTATGGGACTATATTGATGTATTTAAAGATGATATTCCTTGTCTTATAGGGAAATCCTATAGTTTATATTTAAATAGAAATCCTATTTGGTTCTAAAACTATTTTAAAGCCTATATAATCAATATCCTGGATTGAGTTAAAGGAGTTAAATAAAAAAATACAAGAGATTATAGATAAGGGATTCATTTGGTATTTTTTTCACCATTGGGTGGGTCAAATCCCTTTTAATCAATAAATATGGTTGAGTAAACAATGATTATATAGAATAGAACAATATCACATTACATATTTTTTTTTTCATAATGTTAATTATGAGAACCCATATTTATACCAAAGACTTATCTTCGATGCGGATAGTATAAATATAGGGTTAAAAGGGAATACATACCCATGATATCCTCATATACTAGGAATTGACAATACATATTAATAGAGATTCCATTTGTCTGGAAGAATACACATGTAATAATCTAATATTTAATAAATTATTTCTCTAGAGAATTTATTCATAATTTTTTAAGTGTTTATAGATTATAATGTTATACATTAAATGATATATAAATAGTGATAACATCACATAAGGATTGTACATAATTTCATAATGATTAAAAATATATAAGAAAATTTTAACAATTGATAATTTGGAAACATATGGATTCATTTTTGGGTCATATTATCATGAGTGATAGGATATTAGTTGATCCATCAAATATATATGTTATGGAAAAATATCATATATCAAAATTGACTGGGATTCATAATTTGTTTTGGTTTTTAATGGATATTATCATTTCATATTGAATAATTTATCATGATGATCTCATATAATCACAATATTAACTCATAATGGAGTCATGTTCCATTATACTAATGGATGTGAGAAATATTTACAGGAATGAAAGGGAACGATGGTCACTTCACCTATGATAAAAAATCCCTTATAGTAGATTAGGGTCTATTAATTATTTCTATTCTTCAAATATGTTAAACTGTTGAATTCTTATCAATAATGATATACTGAAAAATTATTCCCCATACAAACTGAAGGTTCATGAGTAGAACTACTGGAATCATGATCAACATTTTGTAGATATAATCATAAATTTATCATTTTGGAGGAATTATAATCACTTGGAAATTATTAACATATATACTAATTATAAATGAATAATATATATACTAATATATATTGAGTATAATTTTCACCAAAGACAATAGTTGGAGTAGATTAAATATTATGACCACTCAATACATTAACACCCTAGGAATGTAAATAGGTGGATAATGCTTTGAGTATTATGTATCATTATATATTATCTAGGATAATAATCACAAAAAATCCAATATTTCTATAAATTCAAAGGACATACATTTAAATAATTTTGAAAGGGGAAGAAATATTATCTTACAGAAATTATTTTTCATACCTTCATCCTTGAAAAGATTATAGCAGGGTAGTTGGAAGATGTAGAGTTGAAAAATAAGGTCATAAATTTTCATGAGTTCATACTTGGTTGTGATGGAAGGATAAGGTTCATGAACATACTCTCTCTCCCAAAAATACCATACATGAGTAATTAGTAATTGGATGATGCTCATGGACTATAATTCCCTATTCATCACAGAACTATAAAGATGTATATAGAAATAAATATATATTTAAGGTTGGAAAACATAATGATATATATTTTAGACTATACATAATAGCTCACGGTATGTCGACTTTTTATGAATGAGAGTTGTATTATCAATGTATATTAATACCATTACCAATACCATAGTGGAAATGAGAAAACACCCATATGAGTTTCAACATCAGAATCCCAAAATTGTATAATGGTAATAATGTTATTTGGGTTGTAATAAATTTACATATGATGTTATAAAATTTTATTAAAATCAATTAATATTTCCCCCTAAATCGTATTTCTAGGATATTCATTAAAGAAAATGTAAGGAACAATGGTGTATCACATTATTTTGTATCTGATAGATATGGTGTTTAACCTCGATTTTCTATTAAAGTTTTCAGAATTCTATTAGTAATTTTTATTTCTATTCTAACATATAATCCTCATTGGGATATTTAATCAATGGGGACCATTTAAAAAATGTAATATTTTTTATTACTGAGGTCATTAGATTTCAAAGGTGGTTGGGATTAACACTATCCTTATAAGTTTTTCATCAAAACAATATCATTCAATAGATCTTTCACGTGGATCTATTTGAATCCCTAATATAATATAATCATTGAACTATTAGATTATTATATTAAGTTAGAGAATAAAATTTATTTGGAAATGAACATGCTAAGTAAATTTAATTTAAGTTAAAATCAATTCAACAATACATGAAGGAAGATTAGATTTTATAGAAGAGTTATGGAGAAAATTGTATGTTAGTTCTGAAATCCAATGTTCTTGAGAAGTTATTCCATTTAATTTATTAATGAATAATTTTATGAGATATATAAATAATGGAATGTTATGACCTATGTATATTGGTATCATAAATAATTTTTATCAAGTATAGTCTATAACATATCAATTGTTTACTCCAATGAACCTCTCTCAAGTTGAAGATGTATTCAACAAACCGATCTTGTGAAAATACATCCTTGATCCTCACAAGTATAATACATAGAGGATATACTCTATGTCATGAGATTATCTATGAATAAAAATGGGTAGAAAATATTAATAAATGAAGATGATGTTCTATGAAACATGATTACTCAAACCGTAAGGTTCTATATGTGAATCATAAATTCAAATAATCTCTATGTGAACCTACAGATGTTATGAAATAACCACATAATCATTTTTAATGGACTGATGGAATTTTTATGATTAAATTCATTTCAATTGGTCTATAATTTAAAAGCTAGAAAATTATTTTTACATTCCCCTAAAATAAACATAATTAAGTTAATGGATTTCTATACATGGAACCCTAAGTCAATATGAACCGTGATATACTATAGCTTAATACACTGGTACTTGGACTTGAGATATCAATATGAATAACTACATTATAAATAATATGTATAAATATTCTATATAATGGAAATTTAATTATTAATATAGCCTAAATAAGTACTCTATATTCTGTAAATTCATGTTCTGATTTAATAATATATTCTATTCAAAAATATTTTTATTTCTTTTTCCACATTAATATAATAATTTAACCCTAGAAAATATAAATAATATTTCTTTTGAAAATTATTTAATTTTTCTAAATAAAAATATTAAAATCATATTTAGGTGAATGTTTGTTATTTTTAAAAAAACATAAATTTTATGGTGAATGGTGAGAAAATATTTTATTTAATAGTTTTGGGAAGATGTCACTTTTTATGAAATAAATCCCACTTTTTAAATAGGATGAGAGTCAACCAATACATGAATTGAAGGACATATTTTCCAAAAGAACATTACAACATATCCTGAAGGAGGAAAGACCTAAATTCCTTCATAATGCCTAATGACCTAGAGTGATCATTTTGAATCAGGTCATATTACTAGTCTAAAATCACGTTGTCTCCTTGATAGTAATAATCATACCATTATCCCTAGACTAAATGTTTCATCACCCCTCGTATGAAAAATTTCATCATGATAAACAGATGTATCATTGAAAAGAATCCCTATATCAATGATGTAAAGGGAGAGTAGGATGAGCTGTGTTGGCACACCTATATATTTTTTGAGCTTCCCACTTGGTGAAAGAATTTATATTTTGTAGGAAATTATAATTATTATTTATTTATTTAAAAATATATATTCTACTTCGAATTTATACCAAATTTTTAATTTTATTTTAAGTAAAATAACTCCAATCAATGTCAATGAAATTGAAATGATTATTTCTTTTAGTATAAAAATATGTTTGTATTTACTCTTTTCTAGATAACAATTTATATTCAACTAATTATGATTTATTTTAAAATTGATTTATTATTATTATAGAAATTAAATTTATTAAAATTTATTACATAAGTAAAATAAAAATTTTGATATTTTTTAAAGAGTCCAATTTAATTTTTGGACACCGTAAACATCGAAAATAGTGAAACATTGTTAACATTGTTAATGTAAAACGGGTTTATCTAGTGGTTAAACTATGATATAATTGTATCATTTTCACATAAATATGAATGAATTAAAATTTTAAGCCATATTTCAATCATATATCATATATTATTCTAAAATGAGACATTTTGGGGTAACAGTTAACCGAGTACTATCAATTTCATATTTGATCATAATACCCTCCTTTCAAAGCATAAGTTATCTGCCAAAGGGGGTTTCACAACTAATAGGTTTAACACTAAACTGGGTACTATCAATTTTAACTTTTCTTACACCTTATCTAAACTAATTATATCAATTATAAAATCATGAATCAAGAATAATAAATATTTTTTGGATTTTCTTATTAAGATTTAATGGAAATTTAATTTTTTATGCTATCAAAAGGGAGATGAATATATCTCTTGTGTTTATGTGGGGACTACCACATCGATATAAAGATATAACTAAATTTCCATATGTATCATTCATGGAATTTTATAATAATTGATTTAATAAGTATATATGATATTTATGATAAAATGTGGATTATAAAACTATAAAATATTATATATAATTATTTCCTTTTTAATGACAGAAAATGAAAACAACATCCATGCGTATATACAAACTACCATCTCCAAGAAAAATGTAATTTATTATTTTATCCTTTTTTTATAAATCGGTTTATTGTTAATATTTCAGTATATATATTATATTTTTATAATCATGAAATTTCTATTGATAATTTAACCTTGATCAATTTACATGTATAATAATTTCTGATCTAAAACATTTAGGAGAAATAGAATAGTTAACAACTGAAATTCGGACATTTAATAAGAAATTACTACACAATTGGTGTTTAAATAATATAATTTGATCACATATGATAATGAAATTATTCATAAGGTTTTTGTATACAATTTTTATAAATTTAAATTTATTATTTATGATCATATAGTCCTTGTGATGTTATTCTGAATAGTTATTTAAGAATTATATTACAATCTCATTTTTTCACAGCATTTTTAAGATTAAAATTTACATGGTGAAATTATATGTTATGTATATCATAAATATTATTTATTTTAATTCACAATATTTTTTTAGAACGCATTCTTTCCATTCATTTTATTAACATTATATTCTAAAGAGATCAAAATGATATTTTAAGGAAAACAGATTTTATTTCTCTCTTCAATTGACAATAATTTTCTTTCATATCAATATTTAATTTAAAATGTTTTTAATAAGGCTTTTACCAATCCTCATTGATTTTATAAATTCATTTTAACACATTTTTATATTTAAAAGAATTATAATAATATTCCTTTATTTTTCGAAACAATGTACACTTAATTTTTTACAAATAATATTAATGTAATTTTTTTAACATGCATCACAAGAAACACTATTACCCCCACCAAATAAATCATTTATTTGAAGATAATATTACAATATAAATTTTTATTTTAAAATAAAATATTTTCCATAATTTTTTTTAAAATTTGAATTTTTCAAATAATATATTTCTAGATTAATATGATATTATCCTAATCTAAATAATTCATTGCTCTTTAAAAAGAGGTTTAATTTATGATAAAATTCATTAAATTTAGATATTCTTTACAATGAATATGATCAAAAGATACCTTATTTATTATTTTTCTATATCTATTATGACTATATTGTTGAAATATTAATGAATCATGTTTCCTTTTCAATGGGTTATTTTATAAGGAAATTATAATTTTTTTCATGCTATTATGAAATAAATATGAATAGATTGTGCTTATATGATGGGCTGGTTTGTGATTTACCTCTAATGAAATGGGTATAGATTAATATTTTATGAGATAAAGATAAAAATGAGTGCTTATCCACAGTCCAGAATAGGGTACAAGGTACATTATCTAAATCTATTAATAGGGAACGACAGAGGTTTCCCCAAGATGATAATATAGTAAAAATGAGGTTATCCCACACAAAAATAATATAAAAACGTGGTTATCTAAAGACTATAATTTGATAAATATATTTATATGTTCCCTTGACATATTATTTTTATAATCTAAGTTAGTCCATACATTATGCAACACTTTCATCTAAAGATCATATTCTAAATTTATTCTATTAGGACTCATGTTCTATTATTTTACTGCGATTCATGCCCTATGAACTGACAAGAGTTATTCCACGACATATGACTCTCATCTATGAATTAATGGGTAGGGTCTTAAAATGTTATGGCCTCATTATAAAAAACATATAGTCATATTATTCTTAAATTATCATCAATTTCCCTCTTCCTTACCCTTAAAGAGAATATGATCTCACAATTTATTATGTTTCATTTTCCAAAGTATATGAAGAATGGTTTTATGTTTGATATATCTTATAAGGTTTATGGGTTTGAAAAATTATGTGTGATATGATGTAGATATTTTATATACAAATTATTTATGTATCTGTGTTTTTGAATACACTAAAACATTAGAATTTTTTCAAGGATCATAACATTATGTAATGAATATTCCTATAATAATATGTAATATTTGTGTATGAAATGTTAGGTTTTCGTTAGTTAATGTGTATTTTGACTACATTGTGTAAAGTTAATGGTTATCAAAGTATGAATTACGATTCATTAAGTTAGAATATATATTTTTTTGCAACATGTTTTCCATGTATATTGTATTTACTACCCAAGTAAGTGTTTTAATCATACCATTTTTTAATTCATGTGATATAATAATGAAGATCATATTTCCTTCATTAAATTTCAAGTGATTTCGTTTTTTTACAAACACAAAGGATTTTTGGTAACATCACATTCATTTTTTGAGTTATGATTGTTCCCTTACTAATTGCATACAGGTTAGAAATATTTTATGCTTTATTATATTATGTTGGACTCTCTAATTGGATTATATGGATTTTCATTCCATCCACATAAATCCTTATCAAATATTTATTTCCTTCTAGAGTATGTTACTTGGATGTTATACTAATATCCAAAATATTATTTATGTGAGTAATTATGTTTTATACTGAATATATTTCTTCCTTTGTTGGGTTTTCATAGCCTAATAATTTTTATATGGTTTTTTCTAATCATTTTTATGAGAATTTTGTTTTAATTACCATTATTTTTTATCACTGTTATTAAAATTTTGGTTTGCATCATGTCAAATTTCATAGTATAAAAAAGGATAATATCATAATCAAATTTTTTATCTTTGACTCCACTTCTAAAAAAGAAAACAGTATTTCACATTCTAGTCTACATTACTGGATATTCTTTTTTAATGATATTTTTTTCAGAATATTTCTTGTCACCTTTTCAAATGATACATTTAAACGTGAAATGTATTTTCATATTTTATTTTTATGATAAAAAATTTTCTATAAGATATTTTATGTTTTCACCTCAATTTTATATTTTTTATTATATATAATTTATACTGACAAGATTTATTTTGCGTTATTTATATTAAAAATGATATATATATATTTATATTTGGGGGGATATAACTCATGGAATAAATGATTAAAATTCTTAATCACTTATCTTATGATACCATCTGAGGCATTCTTTTAAAATGGTGTGGATTACAATATTTAAACACACCCTTCCCTATACCACCCAAATTCACTAACACTCATCACTAATTCAATGGAAAATATCATCAATATAAATTGAAAATCATAAAAAAATTTATAGGTATGAAACCATTATCGAAATGTTATGTTTTGGTGTGTGTTAGAATTTATAGGTGTTCCTCTATCTGAAAAAATAAATATCCTCCTCATATCGAGGTGATTCCATATTAATTTAATGAAATCTTCATCGAATCCATAATCTAAAATATTCAAATTTAGTGTCTATAATATAGGAGGATAACATTGAGAATGAGAGGGATGAACATTTCCCAAATAAATAATATAACCCCACTAAAATACCTCCACCAATAAAGTATATAAAATATGCGAATAGGAAAGGTCATACCCCTAGTCCTCACACGGGATATAGAATAAGGATGATTGGTGATGGATAAAATACTAAATTGTTAAATAGGTAATTTTAAACTTTTTAATGAAATAATTCTTTCTCTTGGGTTACACCATAATTTTATAAAAAATGTATCAACAATGTAGTTGGCTCTAGCGTAAGCCATACCACCATGAATTGTTTGTACACACATGGTCATCCAATCCCATGTTCTAACCATGAAGATCCCCATTGATATGAAATTTTATGGTTTTCACATTTTTTCAACATCTTTGTGTAAACTATGAAACACACATTATTAAATATAGGTTCCTTGATTCAAAAACATGATATATCCAATATATATCAAAATTTTGAACCATTTAAATGTTGTTTCTAAAATATCCAAATTCATCATGAAGTTCGAAAGATTTTTATACATGATAAAAAACCCAAATTGAGATGAATGCATATCCCAAAATATCTATTTTAGATGATCCAACTCTAAATATACAAACTCCGTCCTTGATTTTTTAAATAAATCCCATTGATCTCCAAAAAATTAAATATACATTTAATATTTATAACCCGGCATGTTATGGGGTTTTACAACATCCCCAGAAAAGAGAATCTCAGCCCAAAAAACATTCATGTTCTTTCATCCATTAATCATGACCTACATCTATCATTAATTCATTAATTGATTACAACGTTATTTTATAGAATAATAAATGATATTCTATTGTGAAACTCTATACATGAGGTGATATTTTCATTAAATTCAAAAAAAAAACCACTATCCACCATCATTGAATCAATGAGATATTATTTACTAAAAACTTTCTCACACAATACGTAATTTTTTCATTCCTTGATTTATCTACAAGATTGCATTGACCCACAGTATAGGAATATAATTATATATTTGGATTAAAAATAACTCCTTATCCACTCTTATAATATATTCTTGAATGATATTTTCAGTGGTCTTTTTATATTCCTACTCACAATAATAAATCATTCAAAAAAGCACCATTCAATCATCCATTACAAAAAGATTCCAATATGTGATCATATAGAACATTTTATGAGAAATATAATCCCATGATCATAATTTGTAAAAACTTTTATTCAACCTGAAATAATTTAAAACCCACAATGTTTTCAAAATACAACATTTAATATAATTCTATGGGTGGTTTCTGGACATATCACACCCAGATTTTCAATTCCATGCTTTATTTCAAATCAACTTTTGGTTCTTCGCATTCTCTAGGTTTTCAAGTTTTCCAGGTTTGAAATTTTGGTGTCTTCTATGTTCTTGATCTATGACCATGGTCTTGGGGGTATTGGAGGGAAATTTTTCACCTATTTTTTCAAAGGTATGGTGAGAGGTTGTTGTGTTTTGGAGTTGGTTTTGTGACACTCCTAGTGGCACCAATTGTGGAGTAAGTTGATGAGGTTGTTTTTACCCATGAGTTGGATGAGTTTTGGGTTCCAAAGGATAATTTATTTTTGTTTTTTTCTCCCTTATCCTTGGAATATCATTCCCCCTAGGTTTACCCCTTATAACCCACTTAAATTGGAGGAGAGTGGATGGGTTTTTTATGGCTATAATAGGCCGTACAGTTTGGTCGCATGGTTCCAAACCATGCAGACAAACCATGAATGGTTGTACAACTCATTAAAAACATTTTAAAATTCCATTTTACTTCCTTAAAAAATGGTTAATCCCATATATTAATCCCCCATTCGACACCAGTATCCATTTGAGGCATCCAATCTCCCTCAATCTCCCATTAAACCCATTTTTATGGAGTTTTTGGTGGGAAAACTCCTATATTCATTCAAGTAAGTGTTCATATCTTCTTTTACATCATTATCTTTTGTTTTTAATCCATATTATGTGAATTTATAAATTTTCCATAATTCAGGGTTCGAACTTGGGGTTTGATTTGGTGTCTTTTTGGTCAAATCTTGTGGTCTACTGCTGGATTTATCTCTATTGTGGTGCGGTAGATGTGCGGTAGAGGATTCACACCATGATTTTCATGTTTTGACAGTTTTTGTAGGTGATTACATGTTTAATAATTTTATAATGATTTATATTTCTTTGTTTACTAATCTATCTTGTTTCTAATCTTTTTTTTGTGCGAAAACCATTTTTGGTTGCAATAGTAAATCATTTAGCAAAAAAGTTACAATTTTCGTTCATGTGTTTATTTTTTAATTGTAACTCATTTGTTACTTCATATAGTAGTTTTAAGAAATCATAATGGAATTTATTGGAAGTTGAAATGGTTTTCCAATTTTGTTTTGGGAATTTTTAGAGTCATGTGGGCCTCAAAATGGGGCTTTGAAATGTTGTTATGTGTAAAACTATGTTTTACGACCTGAAAGTGTTTATGAAAATGAGTGTTTTTCATGTGCATGTTTTGGGGAACTATTTGAGGTAATTTTATGGAACCTGAGAGTGGTTTAATAAATATTTAATGGGATTCTAATTCTATTTTGGTAGGGTATTGGTGTGATTTTGGCCTTGAAATGAGGTTTTGAAATGGGTTTTTTGTGAAAAACATAGTTTTACCAATTGGGGTTGTTCTGGGAAAATTTCAAATGATATAATTGGATAAAAAACTTTATAAAAGAGTGTATATATACTTTTTGGGTGAGTTTGTTAACATAATATTGGGTTTTTAAAGGTAATGTATTGATTTAAGATTTTATACATTTTTAGAACGTTTTATTAATTGTAGAAATGATTTAATAAATCATTTTGTGGGTGCGAAACAAGGTTGTGGGATCTTTCATGTGAGTTTGATGATAAAAATAAATTTTGAAAGTGATAAGTGTATTATGTGATATTTTTGTGTTTTTTATGCGAGTTTTAGTATTTTGGAATGGTATTAGAAAATTTTTTAAAAAATTTGTGGAAGTGTTAAATAAATGTGAAAAATTTTATGGGCTATTTTGGTGTGAATATGTTTTCATAAATAATTTGAATAAAAAATGGATTAATTGACTTGAGTGATATGAATAGGGGATTATAGGTTAATTTTTGATGTAAAAGTGGTATTTTCCAATGCAAATTATATTTTATGGCTTGTTGAACTTGTCTGAGCACAAGACATAAACCCGAGTATCTAGGTGGGTGGACGTGTACTAGTATGCTAGTGATCCTGTGGGGTTTAACCTCTGTTTAACATAGCACATTTTATGCTTAAGACCCAAACTAAACAATGATCATGGTTATGGGGGACTACTAGGTTAGGGGTATATTCTCTATTAGTGGATCATGCATGAGAATAGATTTTTCTGATTGTTACTTTCACCGAGATTTGAGGTACCTGAGACCCATAATGAGCTTGTGTTGAGGGGTTATATCCCATTGCTTGTGATCACTAAATATTTTCTGCTTACCATCAATATATAATATTATTGGATCCAAAGATTCAGTAACATGTTGGTTTCATTGAAAATATTTATTTATTTAAAATATCCCACCTCAAAAGAGTTTAGTTTTGATGTTGCATCTTTTAAAAACTATCAGAAGCATTTTTCTTGTTTACAAAACTTGCAACGCATTTTGTCTTAAAATGTTTATCACATAGAATATATTAGTGGTGGTATCCTATTGGGATTTGGATCACGCCCTACTTACAACATTGGGTGTTTGTAGACTCGGATATTTTTATCAGAGGTTTGGGGATAGTTTTTAGTGCCAGTTGGTTGGGTTTCTAGTGGTCCAACATGGTGTGATTTTGTTGAGATGGATTGAGGGTGATTCCCTCATTCCTTGAGGTGGATCTTGGATGTCCATTTTTTGTTTTTTACCTTTGTAATGATCTTATTATATTTTTTAAAATTGTGTAGTTCAGTTCTTAAATTTTGTAAAAGATAGTTGTGTTAGAAAATCCAGATTCTTATTATTGGATTCGTTGGTTATTTTATGTTTGTAAACACTGGTAAATCATTCCCAATTTTCGTTTTATGATACATGAGCACTTGTTCCATCACATGGGGATCAGAAGATCCCTTATATCCTTGGCATGGGCTGGGTTTTGTGTGTGTTTTGGTGGCGATCATATTCGGTTTGTGACATGACCAAATTTATATTTTGTCAAAGTACACTCATACATATTGATGAATCCCCCATCCAAACCGCCCTCGTATCAAAACAAATCCACCTGATCATGATTCCAATTCATCATCTCAATATTATATCACATTTTAATCTGAAATATTATGATTTCTATGGAACATTTAAAATTTTATCAACATGTTAATAGGTATAAAATTTCCAACTCAATCATAAAAACCATTCCTCATCCAACAGATCACCCTCCCATCATGAGGATCATTATTTCACATACCATTATCCAGCTATTACCAAGAGTAATAAAATTCTTGTAACATCCCAGTTAAATAAATAAATATGAAATTTTCATATTTATTATTAATTTTGAATTAAATATTTTTTACTTGAAATGGGATGTTATGTTCGATGGTGTAAATGATACGCAATAACTAGTTTCTTTGAAATCTTACGTTGCACACTAGTAATATAATATTATTATTTTAAATGGTATTTAACACCTAGTCTTTGTATTGTTGGGAATAAACAAAACCAACTACAGTATGATTATACATGTTTGTTAAATGTTTTTACATTTATCCTATAAAAAGATAGAGGCTTAAAATGTGAATGAATCTAATTTTAAGCATAATTTATTTTAAAAGGATGATTTACAACATTTTAATGGTGAAATATATTAAAATATAGTATTAATCACTTTTATATGTTTTCTTTGACAAAATAAAATTCTTCTTTAGAAGAAGGACATCAAAATTTACTTTGGGTAAATTATTGGTATTTTTCTGATAAAATTCAATTTTTAATGAATACTGAAAATACTATATTTAAATTCAAAATATCCTTTTAATCTAATTTATTTATATGTATATATTACCTTTTTCATTGTTTTTAATGTTTAATTAGATTATATTTTCACCATTTAATCTAATGGTGGTCATTGGAATTAATTTCACTTTGAAATGGGACATAAACAACTGTCAATATTTTGATAGATATTGTTTCTTAGAAAAATGCTAATTTTTGAAAAAGGGAATTAATTTTAAATTAATTAATCAAAATTATATGTTTTAAATGTGATAAAATAGAATTCACTTTTAATTCAGAATATCAAATATAGCGTAGGATAAATTTTTGGTATTTTTCCGAAAAACTTCCATTTTTGATGAATAATGAAAACCCTGAGTAATAGTTAAAAAGATGACTTTTTCACTTAAATGAAATTTTAATACATCTTTAAATAGAATTTAAAAAATTTGAAATACATGGTTGTTATTAGTAACTAAAATATGGTTCAATAAGATGAAAATAATTTTTGGAGAATGGTACCTTTTGACTTTTATTTACCGCGGTTAAAGGTAAATAGGGTAATTCAAGGGTAAAATAATATTTTAATAATACAAAATTACGTTGAAACTTTTTTTTCATTATTGGAGAAGTCATGGCCGACAATGGGCATCCTTGTATCGATTTTGATACCCCATGGTTCCACATGGGAGTGATAATGACACATTATTTTAATTAACATAAAGCAAAGACCAAAATGACAAAAACCAATATCTTTTAGTAAATTAATTTTGACATAGAGTTATATAAGCTATATTTTAGAATATAAATATTAATTTGAAAGATAAAAAGTTTTAATACATTATGGTATTTTTTTTATAATTTTTATACGTCAAATAAATTAAATTTTTTATGACACAATAATGATGTAGTGTTTACCTCATTAATAAATGATTTAAATAAATAAAATTATAAGGAATAAAATAATAGCCAAAACCTATAAAATTCTTATTGGATGATTTTATTTCGACCATGAGTCATCTTATATTTGACTTTAATTATTTTTTGACCTTTAGAAACTGAAAATAATTCTTTGATAAAATAATATTTTCACACTTTCTTAAAGAGCCCCTCCTCCCCTTTATAAAAAGCCCTCACCTCTAACTCATTCTTCACACTTCAAAAGCCCCTTGGATCATCCAAACCCTGCCCAAATATGGTAAACATATCCCTCTCCTCCTCCTAGATGACTTTTCTTAGGCATAAGGCACTTCAATGAAGCCCTTTTGGTTCCATCGAAAGGGAGTTACCCGAATCAAAGGTAATAGTTTCTATTAAATTCTTTTGTCTAATTTTCTTTTATTTACTTTCCCAACCCACTAAAATATTTTTATTCATTTATTTTATAACATAACCAGTATCCTAAATATAATAGGTTATTGTTATGAGATGGACTCAAACTAAACTTACACACACTTCTGTCTAATTGATATAAAACATATTGTTTCTGTGGACGGCAAACTACTGCCTCACGAAACGATGATTGTTCAAATATCCCCAACTTCCAATAATGGATTCCATTATGATGGAACTATATTTATATATGATATATATTCTATTTATATCATTTCTATTCTTTTTTTCATTTATTTAATACCTTCATTGTTTCCATAGTGGTTAAATACGATAATCTCATTTGAGGAAGTGCAGACTATCGCCCCTCAAAGTGATCTGACTCGTTCATGCCTTATGTGAAACGTATAAAGGATAGAGTTAAATAAAATATATATGATAATATATTGGAATTATAATATTCTTCTGTATCATTAATATTTCATTCCATTACAATATGAAATAGAAATGGAAGTAGCGTTCATGCGAACGTCCGACTTACCATCTCTACGGACGGTGCATTTCATTTCTTATATCCAAATGTTATGTACTAATATAAATACATATATATGCAATATATATCTGATATAAATTATATCTAAATAATTAATATCATTCTGGATATAATGAATTTTTGATCACATGAACAACTTGTAATTATAAGATGTCCATTTATGACTCAAGTACCAAATATCGACAAAATGACTATTATTAACTTGAGTGAATACATAATGTTTATAAAAGGGTAATAATTGATATAAAAGGATTAATAAAATTTATTAAGTTTTTTTATCAAGTAGAAATTAACTTTAGTTTATCATTTAGGAGATTAATGAACGAACTGGTCTAGTCAGACATGAGGTAAGGGACATCGTCCTAATCTCCATTCATTGAGGCATATTTATGTTTAATAAAAGTCTTTATTTTTTATGATATATAAACACCCTTTAATATTCTTTTCATTAAAATGGAATCTTTTTCTATGAAAAGGTTTACTAAAAAACAAAAAATAATGTTAATTTTTAACGTAAGCGATGCCAATGACCTTTCCACCGCCGCGAGTATTATTTGATCTTTGGCTTCCTTAACAAGAAATAATGTTTTTAAAAGGAAAATAAATACCATATACTATTTTATGTATTTTTGTATTTAAAATATTTTTGATAATGAATTTTTTATGTTAATATATTTAAGTGATATATTTTGATTAAAATGTGGAAATGTTTTCTTTCCTTTATATTTGTTGTATGTGTTATGATTTTATAATGGTACTTGGAAATTTGATGGGTGGTTACATGGTAAACCAAATGACGGGTGGTACCATGATATACTAGGACTAGTGGTGATGTTATAACCTCCAATTCATTGGGTATGGAACTCAACTATATGGCTATTCTATTTAGTGATATGTGTTGAAGTCGACCGTATAGTTCTTCCATTTAAGTATATTTATGTCCCAAGTTACCTATATATATTATGTGTTCTTTATATGGGTTTTATGGTAACATTTTAGTTACAAAAGGGTAAGTAATTATCTTTTATTCAGTGAACTGTATTTACTACTTTATAATGGTGGGAAGTATTACTTATGGTAAAGTATTCATGGTTTACTTGTTTTTTTTAAACTAACTGTTTCCCTTTTTTTGTATCCCTTACTAAGATTTTTAGTCTCATCCCAAGTTTTTGAAATGTTTTCTTAAAGGAAATAAAGATGAATTGTGTCGAGGATGGATCAAGGAAAATTCATGTTGTCTTAATCCTGGAACTAGACATGACACTTTTTTTCATGAATTTTTATTTAGTGAAAAAATGGTAAATGAGTAAAAGTGTCTAATTTGTAACTTTTTGGATGTAATGTAACCGTTACGACCTAATTCTCTAAAACATTAAATCTTAATTGATCCTCAATGTTAATTATTATCTAAATTCAATAATATTCAATTTCTAAGGCTGGGTTCTTATAATGTTGGGGTTATCAAATTAATAACTAATTTCCCCCTTGAGAAACCAATCACTACCCATCCTTAGAAAACCATAAACAATAACCTCTACATCAGACAAAATTCCTTTGATAAGGATAGTCACACCCACTGATATTCTATGGTACACTCCCTACCATACCTTTTTCTATATACCTCTCCCAAATCAAACCTTGGTATACTCCAATTTCACATATATGGATGTTCACAAGATCTACTCTCATTCCAAACCTAGAAACATCTTTTTTGGATCATTTTTGGAATGACTATTCCACCACACTGTAATATATTTGTAATGTCATTTCTCAGAAAAAACACTACACTTCCTTAAAAATATTCAAAAACCACTCCCACGATAATTTCATTGAGATATTTGATCCTAATACAATGCATCAAACCTCATTGAATTAAAATATTTGTAGCATATTAAATATAGAATGCCCAATATCAACTCTATCCAATGGTTCACACTATTTTAAAACCTGACTGCACTACTCGAATCATTGTCCCATTGGTCTCAGTTTATAGATACAAAAATATAACTCCTAATAATCTTATTATTACCAAATTTCATGAAAATATAATCAGTTAAGAATCACTTCTGTACATACACATAAATATCCAAATTCATCTAATGTGTCATGGGTTACTACAGAATCATATACCACTCAGGTATCGTCAAAAAATCCGAATAATATTTCATTCTATAACTATTCCACTAAAAGGGAATAAAATTATAAAAAATAATAATATATATAATCATATTCATAAAATATATAATTTATTGATATTTTTAATTTTCATTATAAAAGAAAAAGGAATCATAAATTTCTAAACCAAATTTTTTTAACACTTCCAATACTTTCTAATCTATAATAATCATGTAAAATTTGTTCCTATACAATATACCATACATTACATCCAATATATCAATCTCAACCACAAGGAACCTAACCATGAATATTGTCTCTATGGAAACTAAAATTTTGTGGGTAACATATCTAAGGTTAACAGTATAAAAAAAACACAGTTCAACCAATAACAATGAAATTCCTTTATACTCAACCATAACACTCATCTCAATTGTTTCCAACATAATACCTCAATTTTGATAGGATCTCCCAACATTCCTATAAGTCGTATCACGTTAATTTCACTACTCATAAGGATTTATATGTACTCCTATAACTAATATCATCAATAAATTGTATGCTAAGACTCCCACTCTAGAATTATCATATATACATATCGGGAATTACTTTCTTATTCATTAGCCATATTTGGAACCGATACCCATTGAGCATTGGTATCTGAGACTACCCTTTGGGGCCCTTGATCTCATCCATATATATAACGAAACAACCCAATGATGATATATATCAATGAAACCATAATCAAATTATTCTATTAAGTATATTTCCAATAAAAAGATATATTGGTAAACACCATATTTTTTATTATTGAAACATTATATAATTTAACCAATTAATATTTTTTTGAAACTATATCATAAATTAAAAAGGATTTCTTAGAAATCATGGAAACTAATTAGCATACCATATTTATAAGGGTCATTATAAATCCATTAAAATAGGGATAATATATAAATCATCATGGAACATCAAATTATAAGTTCAAAAAGATCTATAATCAGTATTAAATAAATCTTCATCTAACTGACTATATTTTTATCCAATTTATATAAATTAAAATGAAATATCAATTTTTATGTCACTTGAAATAATTGAAACTCCCATCATTCGTGATATAAATATAAAATAGGATAATAAATACCAAATGAGTCCAAGATCCAAAAAATGGTTCATGTACATCATCCGCTGGCAAAAAACACTTGAAAAATAACCACAATAACAATATTGAATAAACACATCATTTTGAATCAATATCCAAATCATAATTCTAAAAACTAAGAATATAATTCGAATATCCCTAGTAATAATAAATTAATTAAAAAAATTCATGATTATACTGTCTATAGTCCATCATAATATCATAAATATCCCAATTCCATATCTACGATGTCAAAATATAAAATATAAAAAGAAAATATTCACTTATACTAAATTATAGGACACTACAACCCCAGGACACCCACCAGGGCATCTTCTGGTGGGGTATCAGATGGATAAATTCATGCCTCATTTTAAATTAGATGTTTTCGAATATCAGTGAGGGGATTACTAATTACTATAGGAAGAATATACAATAATATCATAGTAATAAATAGTTTAAATTAACAAGAAATATCCATTAAAATGATCATAGTACATGGAATCAATAAAACATAGATTTTTTATAAGATAATAATGTCAATGAATATGGAAATGCAACACAATTGGTCACCCATTAGCCCGACTACATTTTAAAAATAAATAAACGAATAAAATTTCTCTGAAACTACTAATATAAATTATAATCACATCTTATTCATTATCATCAATGATTTAAAATATGATGAAGAAATATATGGAATTTTCCAAACATGGATCTATGTTGAAAATGGTTTTCTAGGTCAAGCAAGTGTCATGGCCACACAACAAGGGTATGAGTATGACATAGAAAGGAACAACAAATATGGTCCCTAAAATCACCAGTGAATGAAGTATATAGATATGTATAATTATTATAATATGTAAAAAATATTAACTAAGAAAACATATATAAATAATTATTCCTGGTCATCATGTTTTAAGATAACACCCTTGACCCAAAATAATTCTATTCATTATGGTCAGAGTTTTTATAATAACATTAACTCTTCATTCAAGGTTAATGTTAAGACCAACCCATAATATCATTATTGTATCGAGTGAAATCATGGGAGCCTTTGAAGTATCAAAGGTATACTTATAGTAATAGGCACAAAAAAATATTCTAGGGAGTTTCCAAGTATTGCATATAGTATAGGGATAGATATTAATATCCTAGGATGTATCACATAAGTCTATATATTATCAGGCTCCAAATATAGACACTAGGTAGTATCCCAAGAATATATAGAGTATAATATTCCTATTTTAAATCCTATGTAGTATCCTTTGATTCTAGTGTTTGCTAGATAAAAAAATGACTAGGTACTATCCTATGAATCTAATATTATCATGTTCAAAAGGAAAATCCATAAGTGTATCCCAGTAATCGATATAGTACATGGTTATAACAAAAAATTCATGGAAATCTAGTATTCATCTAGTTCATAATAACTCGATGTTAGTTCTTACCTCGCATAATATCTCATGTAGAAATAGTAAGTGATAATATCAAACCACATCCACTATATATTAACATGGGTGGCCTCTAAATATCACTATATATTAATTTCATTGCATCCAAAATGGGGGAACATTATTTATCATCGACTTCAATAGTGACATAAAATGTTGAAACACCCACTCCATACACTAACCCTCTCAAGGGACATCATAACATTAGAGAAACCCTTTATGATCCCCAAATCATATTGTAGTCTTCAAATAATTTATTGGATCCCTCTACTCTTTATCATTTAATAATTTCAAATAATTCCATTCAAATGAAATATCACCCCTCTTCAACACTCAAATCATCTCATGGACACATTACCGTAAAAACGAATAATTTATCATTATCACACTAGAGTGATAGAATAACATGAAAAAGCATCATAATACATCCTAGGTATATCCTCAAGAATGTCTGATATATAGTATAACTATGGAATACCCATTTGGGAACTCATGTACTATTTGGAATTAAATACTCATCCCACTCCCATAGTTAAGAAACACAGGTCTCTAACTCATCTTAATTACTAAATGTCTTATCCTTTAGAACTATGGTAACATTATATGGTTTCCATACCATGTCTATTACTACTCCCCACTCATGGTACAAAAGGAAACATATACCATTTTCATCTACATTTATTCTCATATTTTTACAATAGATATTGAATCAGAATATCATAAGGAACATATTTATAATCATATCCTATCCCATAGAGGGATGACACATCAGATAATTCTCATAGATACATTATAGACCTAAACACATAATTTATCTTTGGGTATTTCAGTTTGTGAAACAATTTACCTAATTTTAGTAGATCAACTTCCCACAATGGAAGTACAAAAAATCAAAAACATGAAAAACAAATCAGATTTACCATATGAATATTTTCGAAGGACTAGAAACCTCGCTTGAGTTATTTCCATTAAAAACCATGAACCCTATAGACCAGGATTATATAATCCTCTTACAAGTTTATACCATCTCCCAATAACCTAATTCAATCCAAAAAACCCATTTCAAAAATTATAAAAAAATATAAAAAATTATTTAATTTAATTCAAATAGGCATAATCACATAGTATCTCATTTAGTGACATATAACCATAGAAACATCTAGATACTGTGTATTTATCACTCCAAAAATGTATATAATCATGATACTAATAAAATCATGAACACATTACTCCAATAAAATGACATAAATTATCAATTTAAAATGAAAATCAAATAAAAAAATCAATTGTGTGACATCACATCACAAAAATGGAATTTGATGGCATACATTCATCATAAATAGAATTCATCTGGATACATTAAGAAAAATACATATGTTAATAATATTATTACACCATGTTATAGTGGAAAAATCAATGAAACATATCTTGAAACGTCCAAAGATAGACATTATAATATATGCAGAGGAGAACATACATAATTTGATGGAAAACCATACCTCAAACCACTATATAAACACATAAAAACCCAATTTTCCCAAGGGGGTTGATGATAGAATGGTAGAGGTCACCCCCCGTGTTAACACCAATAATAAAAGAGAAATATGATAGGTTAATGTTAGAATATCAAATGGATAGAAGGTAATTATCCATAAATTAATGAAAACTAGATTTCTATATTATTTCAGTGTGGTTAGAAAAACAATGAACCAATATGATAGTATGCACAATATCATGTCATAAGGCATCAAAAAAAATTATCACATGGTTTTTCAAAATGTGATATAATTATTAAGATCTAAACTAAGAAAAATTAATAGTTTTCAGTTGGTTTTCCCAGAACAGTGAAAAAAATGTGCACAAAACCCCTAGGTAAAACTACTTCACATATATTTCATTAATAATTCAGTAAATGTAATCCTAGTATGAAAAACATTCAAAAGATTCCATCCTCTTATTATAGGTCTAATTATTCACTTATGAACATAAAACATATCACAGAACGATATATATATATATATATTCTAAAACATCTCCTAAAGATGCTATGACTCTCAATTAAAATATGAACTCCTGTTAAAAAAAACTCCCACACCTGGTAAAATGATCAATTTACCATTTAAAAACATATCCTAGAAACTTATATGGTAATATGAAACGCAAAAAATTCTATCTATCTTTTTACTTGTCAACAAAATTCATTTTCTTGATAGCTTTTTTGACAACAAAGAAAATATATTTCATTACAGGGAAGGTTGTATATAAATTTTTTTATTTTAATATATTAAAATTACTTTATAAAATATTTTTCACACTACTAACAAGTTAAAATTATGTTAAATATAATCTTTGTATAATTTTTGTTAATTTTTTTGATAAATATATTATTTCATAAAACCGTAATAATATATGATGTTTTATATTTATATTATGTATAATTAATGTTGAGTATATGTAAAATTAAAAACCACCAAGGAAATCTCATATTAGATTTAAAAAATAAAATGAGTAAAATTGACTTCAATGTTAATTTTTGGGAATCCAGTATCAAGGATGATTTTTATGCCTTGTTGTTTAAGAAAAATATGATAAATAATATATAAAAACCTATTTTATATTGGTTGTTAAAGCAGACAATGTTAAAAAACTCAACTTTTGAAATTATTTTGGTAAAATATAGACCCAAAATTTATTTTATAGCAAAAATTATAAAAATATTATAGAAAAATAAAAAAGATACATGAATATTATTTTTTAAATTTATAAATATTTTTATTATAAAAAATTTACAATATATGAAAGTTAGAATATATTAAAAAACGATATCAATCGTATAAAACCAAATACACAACATAAAAATAAAAATTAACTACATTATAACTAAATTATTAAATAATTAGATCATATTCATTATAGATGGTTTAGATCATTGGAAGAATACGAGTTAGTGAAATAAAATAGGTAAACATTTCAGTGAAACTATATATTAATAATAAGATTAGGATTTGTTATAGGAAAATAACTTTTTTGACAAAATATATTATAAAAAATATGAAGTTGTTCTAGCAATGAATATTATATACAAAAATAACAAAAAATATCTTTATTTAATGAAATTCCTAATATTATAACACAAAAATATAGAAACAGGATATAAATTAAATTTCATTTTAGTCAATTAAAAAACATTTTAACGTATATTCTAAAATTTAAAAGGTAATGAACAAAATTAGATTTTATTTTGATATTTTTGACCCAAAAATTAATAGTAATTATATAACATGTTATAATTCAATGATAATTTTTTTTACCATAAGTTATTATAAAAATTAATAACTAAAAATCTAATTTATCATACTTCTCCAATATTTTTAAAAATTAATTATGTCACTAATTTTTTAAGAGGAATAAGCAATTATAAGTGTTTCAAGGGAGGATAAAAACCAAAACAAATATAATGTGTACTAAAAATATAAAAATTAATCCACAAAATAGTATAAATGAAAATTTCATGAATTATTTTTGTATAACCCTCAATTTTTTGTATCAAACAAATATTGTTTCATCGTTATAAATAATATATAATATTTATTTAATTCATCCATTATAATATGGAGTAAAATATTTTAATAAACTAAATTTTAATTACAAGAATAAATTCATCGGTGTTGTATCATTTTAGATTAAAAGGCATCAGATATATATATATATAAGAGAAATTATATTCATAAATTTTAAATTATATTCAATAGATTAATGTTAATGAAATACGATAATTGACTACTGTTCAGAATATTATCATCACTTCAATGCCAAAAATATTATAAATAATAGGCTCTAGGTTTTCTTTCGTCCTTATATCTAGTTTATAATCACATCTATAAATGTTAAAATTCATTTAATGTTGATATAAATACTCTAAAATAAAATAATAAATCCATCATTTATATATTCATGTAGATAAAATTAAATTGGTAACCAATAGTCCTAAATCCTATGGTTGTTAAGTAATGAACATTTACTCTTTACATTTTAAATATTTTAATAAACAGTAATATATATATATATATATATATATTTGAAAATATTGAAAAATTGAAATAATTTAAATATAATATAATATCACATAAAAGACTACATATACAATATTTAAAATCTCTAGTACATTATCCATCTTTATAACATCAATATTAGGGGAAAACACTCTTGTAGATTCATCTATAATATCTTAGGATTTCATAATTTTCCATTATAAATACAACTACTAATGATGTATAGAATCCTTATTATAACGTATTATCACTTATACTTTAATATGGTATAATTATCCCTAATTTACAACTCATAGTACATGGTTGAAGTTAGAGGAGTCGAATCAGTACTATATATAGGTCGAGACTCTCTCCTCATTTTGAAAAACATATTCTCCACTATTAATTAAATATTATCATACAATGATTGAGTCCTATCCCAAACCCAATTTTTCAAAAATTCAATTTCATACTTTTGTACCTCCACCCTTAATAAATTAAATGTATTTTTAATAAAATTAGTAATACTTATGCACACTATTTTTCCACATATGTCATTGTGTTTTTCATCCTTATCTAAAATTGTCAAAATTATTCTAGTCCTAATATCTAGAAGGAAGGTCCCATATATGGTCTACATCTGAAGGTATTTCAGTAAATAAATGATTAAAATAATATTAATATTGTAAAAATTAAAAATAATTAAGAAAATAAATTTCAAATTTCTTATAATCTTGTCAACTATATCATTTGACTAATCAGAATATATTTAATAATTATTATAATTTTTTACCCATTCTATTTTTCATAGTGGGTTTGAGGGTGAACATTGAGTATCTTGTAAGGTTCTAATTGATTCATCACTCAACTACTCAAACATTTAAACAATCATATATTATTGTAATAATGCATACCCTCCTTGAGAAAAATTATGATGATATAAATTATTAATCTAGAGCTCTTGGTTAGATATCATTAATTACTATTATATATATAATAGTAAATATTATTTTATAATTATTTTAATTATTAATTTATATTTACATGGATAATGATACACTATTCACAAATAAAGAAAACTCCATACTTTTAGTAATATTTTTTCATGTATCATCATTTAAAATGGGAATTGTTACTTGTATGTTTATTTTCCCCTAAAAATTATAAATATAATTTAATATTTTTTTAAATCACACTATATATTTGGAATGATTGAAATTATTTTATGCATGATCCCATTTATATAAGGGATATAAAATATTATTTTAATGTTTGAGAGAAATTTTATTCAAATAAATTATATAATGAGTCACATGATAAATAAATTTTTTTGAATAATTTTATCCTAAATGCATCTCATGTAATATCCTCTGTAATATTATTAACACATATATGAAAATATTAATCTTTAATTTACCATTTAAATAATAAATAATCATCTTTTTCCATTTGGACCAATTATATTACACTTATCATTAAAATAAATAGTTTTCCATAAGTCCCATCTATTGAATAGTGTTAAAATTGGTAAACAAGTACTTCCATGTTGTCTAAACAATCAAAATTTGTATTTATTAATAGAAGGAGGAGGTTGTGTTGATCAAAAATTAAAATTCTCTTATCCAAAAGAATGAGGCGACTCATGCATTTTTTAATACATGTCCCAAAAAATAAAAATAATACTAAATTACTACATAAAAATTCTTTCTGAATTTAAATCATAGTTTTGATTTTAAATTTGAATAAAAACATATATAATAGAAATAATTGAAATTAAAGTTGATGTAAATTAATTTCTTTATAATGATAATTATATATAGTCACCTTAAAACTATGGTACAACAAATAAAATTGTAAATAAATAAGAAAAAACATAAGGTATATTAAATAAATTTACAAAATGAAGTATAATTAAAATAATATGTAATAAAATTTATAATATTACAGAATTATATATTCATATTGTTTAAAAAAAATTATTTTAATAAATAAATTGATTCCTCACAATTTTATCTTATAATGAGATTTATTTTTCAAAATTTATTTTGGTAAAAACTTCCTAAAAAGTGATAATAAAACATCCTCCTAAAAAATAAATAGGGAAACACAAAGGTTATCTAGAATAAAATCTAACTAAGATTAAAATTAGGTTAAATTAGATAAGAAGTTAATAAATACATTTTTAAATATTATCCAATTTTTATGCATGATTTGTAATATGATCATGAAACTCATTGCCTTTTCCCAGACTAGATATGTGATTAAAAATATTTTCTTGGTCACCAATGTTTCTTGGACACATTAGAAAAGAGTGAGTAAGACTCAGTAGGTTACCACTAATGGGGTCATTAATACAACAAGTGAATAGAATATATAAGAATATTAGACTCTCATAATATTTAAATAATTTTAACATTAAAATTGTAAATAAGTAATCATTTATGATCACCACATTTTAAAATAATTACCATGGTCAGAAATACCAACATTAGTTGTTTCCAAAAATGCCTATAAGCACATGAAATCATCATCCAATAGTTCGGGTAGAAAAAACCCAAAAATATCACTATAGTATTGATTGATAATACTATATCATAGGATGTATGAAAAGCATACATAAATTAGTAGGATCAAATGCCAGATTCTATATATTTTCCTAGGAATCCATATGGAATCATGCATTAAATTATAATATTTGTATGAATCACATGAATACATATAGTAGCATGCTCAATATAAAAATCCTCATCAGTATTCTAGTAATATATTTATTATAAGACTCAAATGTTAAATCCTAAGTAATATCATTGGGGTACAATGGTTTCATCATGTAATGTTAGATCTTATCTAGTATCCTTGTCATCTAATGCTATGATTCTAAAAATAAATCCATTAGGAGTGTCAAAATAGTCCATATAGTATATAGTTATAACACAAAAAACATTGTAATATATTTTTAATATCATTCAAAATATGTCAAAAGTGGTGCTTCCAACCTTTAATAGATAATCTAAAAATAATAGATGCCTATATTATGCTAATAACACAACTAATAATAAAGGTTTTCAGACAAAGAAATCCACTTATCATTGTTATTATAGCCAAAATAAAGACACATTATAAATATTTGGCTTCAATGGTGACATATCAAGTGTAAAACACCCACTCTCTTCATAAAACCCCTTTAAGATCAACATAACATAGGGGACACCTTTGTAATCCTGTAATTATAATCATAGTTGAGAACCACTATGTGGGTTCTAAAAAGTAATTATAATATCTAATTATAAAATCATACTACTCAATGGGAATTTCTCCCCTCATCATCACACAAATACACTCATTGACTTAGTGTCCTAATTGGAAATAAAATACTATAATTAAATAATAGAGATGAAATAACTCCAATCACACAAATAAAATCACTATTTGGTGGGGGTCCGGCCATGCCTATACATAGTCTACTCGTAAAACACCCACTAGGGAACTATAGTATGAATGGGGAACAAAAAATAACCCAACTCATATATTTTTGTAGCCCATGGCTCTAAGTAATCTCAAATATACTATGAAAAATCCCTGGATTTTAGACTAACAATAGCGGTTAACCATACATGGATCAATTGATCTCCCTACATGGAGTTTTTAAGGGAAACTATTCCATCATTCATCAAAATTTATTATCATCTCATTTTGACCCATCTTTTATCCATATTTATTATGGCTTGAATTTATAATCATTCCCTTGGAAATTGTTAATTGATACTTTATGTTAGTGATCAAGGGTATATTGTATCTATTAGAACATCATTTATCCCTAGGATTTTTATGAAACAATTTATTTAATTTTGGAAGGTTAATTTCCCTCAATGGAGTTGCTACAAATTTAAAACATTAAAAAAATCATTTAACAAATAATGATTTTTAAAGGAACACATACCTCATTCGAGTTACATAATTTAATAAATAATGACCTCAATCTCCAAATAATTTCCAATCCATGTCCATGATCATACCATCCCCCGGTAATATATTTCAATCCAAATTTCCCATTTAAAATATAACATAAAATTTAAATGAATAATTTAATTTATTTTTAATTTTAATAATTTTATAATTTCTAATTATGAGATATATTCTCACTAAAACATTCAAAAAAGGATTATTAGAAACTAACTTTACACACCTAAACCTAAGAGACATAAAATTTCAATTAAATTAACCTAATCCAATGTTAAAAATCATATATTAAAATTTAAAATTCAATAATAATAAATATGGTTAAATACTATCACTGGAATGGAATTAAATGTTGTATGTACATCATCATAGGACTTAATCTGGCCATATAGATCAAAATCTACATCATATAGGGATAGTTAAACCATGATGTGTTAGAATATACAATGAAAACCTCTATTGAATCTTCCAAAATTAAAGATTATAATTGATGAGGATAAGAACCAATAGAATATGACGGGAAATATGCCCAAAAAATCCATTGAAAACCATCATAACCCTCTTGTAGCCCAAGGTATTGATGATAGAATGGGGGAGGATGGACCCATAGTCCAAGTGAGTAATATAGGAGAAAGAGTATAAGTTATATTAATATGATCAATGGGTTGAAAAGGTAATTTAATAGTTTTTATTGAAATATTATAGTAAACATAGTTATTTTGTTATTATAAAAGAATTATCTAACTCAGTTGTTTGAACATTCTCATGTCATTCCACCTAATACAATTTTTCCATACTGAGAACTAACTATAAAGATCATTTCTACGATGAAATTATAGTTTTCACATAGTTATCTCTATTGTTTTAAATAGTGAACCACAACCTTATATAAAACTATCTCTCATAGATTTCTCACATGATTTACTATAACTATTAAAAAAATCATATTCCTGGTAAAAAATAAACTTTGAAATTTCCAAATTCAACTCATTGCTCTTAATATTATTTCAAACACCTAAAACACATACTAGTCATAAATTAATATCCTAAAAAAATATTTATGATTCCGCAAATCTCTGAAATTGAATATGAACATTTGATTCTAAAAAAACGCCCCAGACAAAAGAGATCAAATTCCCTCATAAATTTTTAAACAATAAATGAATAGTGTATTATAAAAGATAAAATAATTATAGAATAGCATTTTCACTACTAAAGATAATATTATTTAAATTAATTTTTTTCAAATCAGAAAAAAGTTATTCCATTATGAGGAAGGTTGAATGTCTATATATAATTACAGTTTTTTAACTCAAATGAGGAAATATTCTTATCATTTTGGAGAAGTTAAAATGATTTCAAATATCACCCATGTAGACATTTAAAAATAATAATTTGTTGTGATTTATAGTATTTTTTAAAACCATCATCCTTTATGATATTTAACATCAATTTAATGTACAAAATATATTTAATACTTCGTTAAAATTAAAAATAATTGTGAATTTTCATATATGTTTTTAAAAAATAAATTTAGTAAATCAAATTTATCGTTAGTTTATGGTAAACCAATAATGATGATAATTTTTTATGTCTTGTTTTAAAAAACTTATATTAAATAAAATTTAAAAACTTATTTCATAGATATTATTAATGTAACCAATGTGAAATTACCATTCTAAATATAATTTTTTTATAAAATAGATGTGAAATTTATTTTAGAGAAACTGATGTAAAAAAAAGAAAAATATATAAAAACATTACATATAATATCATCATTTCAATATATAATGAGTATTATTGTAATTAATTTACAGTATATCAATGTTAGAATATAATAAATATAATATATTAAATTTATAATACAAAATATACAAAAAAACCAATAATAATTAACTATATTATATATAATCATACAAAATAATTAGATAATATTAATTACATATTTTTTAGAACTTTGGATTGATATGAGTCAGTGATAAAAAAATTACATAGATTGAGAAAATTTTTAATAATAACAATATTATAATTTACTATATAAATTAAATTCTTGACCAAGTATACCTTTTCAAACTCTCATATTGTTCAATTTATAACTATTTAATACAAAAATCACAAAAAAAAATATACACATTCAATGAAAATATGTGGATGATGACACTAGAAAATGAAAAGAAGATGAAAATTAAAATTTCCTTTTAATTAATTACTGAACATCATGACATATATTATAAAAGTTACAACTACCTAAAAAAATTATTTTTATATCAATACATTTTTAAAAACAATGGATTGTTTTTTTATAACCTGTTATATATTTATGTTAATAGTTAACAATGAAGATATGTTATAATAATAGTTTTTTTAAATACTAATTTAACTAACTTTTTCAACACTATTTTGAAATTTCAATTTAACACATTAAGTACAGAGCATAACCAATTATAGGTTATCTTATTAGGGGCGAAATCCCCCAAAGTATAATCTCTATAAAAATTAAAAATAATGAAAATGTATAATATTATAATACAAAATGTAATGAATTATTTTTTCCACCTCTTAATTTATAGAATCAACCAAAATATTATTTCATCATTCTGAAATATTTTTGAGATATATTGAACTCATCCTTTATATGTCGCATTATTAATTTGTATAGAAATATATTGTTGCCCATGAATGAATACAATGATGATATTTTATTTTAGATATTTGTTTTATAATTATAATTATTCAAGAAATTATATCCATATATTTTAATTTTTTTTAATTGAAGAATTACAATAAATGAATCTAATTTACTTACATTTGAATGATTCTCATCAAATCATGCCTATAATTAATATAAATATAAATTTGTATTGTTTGATTATTAATTATAACTAGTACATAATCTGATCCATAAATTATTTAATTAATTATAAGTTTATTGTAATCCTATAACATAAAATCATTCATTGAAAATTTACATTTTCCATTTTATATAAGATATATTGTATCCAATGTTTATAATTTATAATATTGTTCAATTTACATTATTGACACATTATAACAATAAAATTATAATAAATAGATATATATTTATATATATAATAAAATAATAAAATTGGTTTTTAAAAAATATAAAGAAAATATTATTGAAATACCTATGCAGTTATCTTATATTGAATCCTAGAGAGATAATATATATAACATTGTCCAGTTTTATCCACCTCAATTGTAGTAAATAAAACTCTAGTTTTGAATCTATATTATGATATATTTTTCCACTTTTCTAATATTAAGCCATATAATTATCATATATGGTATCTTCAATATATTATATTATATCTTCTACAATGAAATGTTATTGGGATATTCAATGTACAACTCGTAGTATATGGTTCACTATAGAAGATGTGAATGAGTGATATATATAGGTTGATATTATAATTTAGTTTATAAAACCATAAACAACACTATTTATATAACATAATCATCTATTGAATGAGAAAAATATGAAATCTGAGTTCTAAAATGTTTATTCATCATCCATTAATGAAGTAAACACTTTCTTAAACAGTTCACCCATCTTCTGTCTTCTTATTCGGCTAGAGTTTTCATCATTTCCTTTAATTTTCACAGATAATCACTTCATAACATCTATAATGAAGTTCCCATATGTGGTTTACTCATAAATGTCATCCTATAAATAATTTTTCAAACATATCGTCTTGTAGTAAAACTTAAAAAGGATAAAGGAAAATAAATTAAGATTTTATTAACATCTTTTAAGCTTCATCCTTTTACACTTTGGGAAAATATTTTCCCTTTTTGAAATTTTTTACTTATTCTATTTTTTAATGTGTTTTGAGGGAGAAAATTTAATAACCTTTAGGGAGGATGTTGATTTGTCACTTAACCAATAAAACATATCAACCATCATATTCTCTAATAATAATGCATACCCTCCTTATGAAAAATTATATTGGTATATATTATTCATCAGCATACACTATAAACATATCATAATTTATTATTATATAGAAAATAATAAATCATTCATAATTATTTCAATAAAAATTAAAAATATTAGATTTATATAGATAATATTATGATACCAAAAAACACTATAATTTCAGACATATTCTTCATTACCACATCATCTGAACAGCATATTTATTACACTGATTTTAATATTTCCCCCAAAATTGTCATTTTATGTAAATAATGATTTAAAATATTTCCATATGTATGAAAAAATCGATAAATACTGATACTTGACCTCCTTTTTATTAAGTATATTAATCGAGATACGTATGTTTGAGATTAAAATTTGATTTAATTATTTAACAAATGGATATCATGATAAATAAAATTTCATGAATTATTTTCTCATTATAATGTTTGATATGTTATCTTGTGACAAATTTTTCACAAATATCCAATTAGAAAATAAAATGTAATTTTTTAATTAACCAATTAATTCCACACAATTTCTTTTTCACATTTTGAGCTATTAGTTTATTTATATCATCAATATAATTTTTTTTAGGTTTGGTCCTTTCCATGAGAAAGTTATAAAATAATCAAACATATACTACCACATATTCCAACTAGGAACACCTTCTATTTCTCAATATAATATATAGAATACAATAATGAAAAATTATGAGAGTCCTATAAAAAGTAATGGCGTTACTCATTCATTACTCAAAATTATCTCTATAGACTAGATATTAAATTTTGACAATACTAATTACATATAATCACATTAAATTTTTTATAAAACAAGTCAGCTTTTAGATAAAATATAAAAATAAATATAAATGATATTAAAATTGCTTGATAAATGGATTTGAAAGTATTTTTTATAAGTAATAAAATTAATTATATAATATTAATAGATTTTAAATTAATAATCTGCTATTTTACTAATCAACTAATTAAAATTATACTTCAAATATTATGGAATTTGAAATTATATTGAAATATAAATATAATAGAAGAACTATTAATAGATTATTAAACTATTTTTTCCTAATATTCCTTCATTGTGATCATTCTAAATAGGGGAATCCATGTCCATTTCATTATAAAATGTATCCATAAAACATTATGACATAGATGGTGTTATTACTCATAAATTCATAAATTGGATAAAAAATATTGTCTCATTTGTTAGAGTTTATATTTTGGTGAATAGATCTATTTTATAATATTTTCCATGAAAATGATGATGGGGGCCTAGTTTCCCATTATCTGTTATATAATTAAACATAGTGAAGGATTATTAAAGTAAATTTTCATTTATAATGGTTAAATATTAATATCGCACTATTTATTAAGATGGAATAAAATTTTTTCCACTTCTAATATTATTTATATAGATGGATTAATCTTTTACTTTTTTGATTTTCTAACAATATCCCCACTACTAAAATGGTGTTTGAAAAAATTAAAAATATCTATATTCAATAGATTAATATGAAAAATTCATTAATATTAATTATTTGGGATAAACACCATTATATGGAATGATCCATAAAAAGTTATAATAATTATAAATCAAGTTTATATTTAATTTAATTATATAGGAGTTACCATATTTGATAGAATTCCTAAAACCGCACATTATTCTAATATAATTGAAAATATTTTTAATCAACTCTCTTCCTGGGAATTAAAATTAGTTAGTATACCTCAAAGGATACATCTAGTAAATTCAGTACTAATTTACAATATTTTTGTATTATATGTCATAAAATATGATTTGTCTCTAACAAATAAATGTAAATATAATATCATATTTTTGTTTAGATTGAAGTTTTATATTTGATAAAATCAATATAATTAAATATATTTTTTATTTTAATACTATTATATTAGGTTTTTTGGTAATAAATACCCTAAAACATTTCAATGAGGCTATATGTAAAAAAAGATTTGTTTTTTCTAAATGGAAATATTAATTTTTTTAAATATCTCAAATTATGGTTTTTTAGAAGGATGAAATTTTGAAATATGGGATATCATGATTCTTCATTATAAATAGTTATAAGAATTAATATACGCACATTATGTAAAACCCTTAGTGTTTTTGGTTCCAAAAAATATTCTTTCAGAATTAGGATTTACAATAACATTAGAGTGTAAATAGTAAATTATTTTTAGGATAGTGAATTTATAGAAGATCTTAATTTTTATATTATTTAAAAACATCAAAAATATTATATTTATCATTCTAAAATTATTTATAGAATCATTCGGACAATATAATTTTTTCATATTATTTAATGATAATTTTGGAATCATAAAAATGGAATAATTATCATTATATTATATAATAATATTTAAAATGGGTGTCATTGGGATTATAATTTGTACAATCCATTTAATAAATCACGGGTAGTTATTAAAATGACTTTCGTTATTTAAATTATTTTTCAAAATGACTACCGATAAAAATATTCCTAAAATAATTTGTATTTTAATTATAAAAAATAGGTTTATAATTTATGTCTGGTAATGATCAATTTGAAAAAAAATTGTCTAATATTTTGACAATTAATTATATTCGTTTATTAAAAAAATTAAATATAAACTTTTTTTTCTATATTAAAAAGATTCTTCATTGCATGAATCAGTTTATTTAAACTTACATTAAGAATATTATTGATGTTCTAATTTATAATGTGTTATATATAATCTTCAGGAATATAAATAAAAACATATATAAAAAATAATATATTTACATTCAGGAATCATTATCATTTGTCTTTGAATTTATGTGGTTTGATAATTAATTTTCTGTGGATTTTAAAATAATAAAATCACTAACATTTTTTTATTTAGTATATTAGTAATTATTTATAACATTAAGATATAAAATGGATGTTATTCTTTTTTTCTTGTTTATTCATTTTATATTATGGGTTAATATCAAATTTGATAGAGCTTCCAAAGGTTCTCCAATACAATTTCACCAGGGCGGTGTCTTCAAATTTTATAATGGAGACGTCCATAGAAGAATATTCAAAAATAATAGGAATATTATGGTATTTTATGTGGATGTAAAGAGTTTTAGTGAATGATTTGGGTTTTCATAATAAAAATAATTGTAAATTTGTAATAAAATTGGATTCAACTTTTTTTTTGAAACAATATAAAATCAATTTTTACCAACATTCTTCAATGTTTTCATACATTTTGGAAGGATTTATTTACTTTTATTAATAGTACAGTTTTTTTTGTAACTCAGATATACAATGTGGGAGACTTTTTTGTGAGTCCCAATGGAGAATAAAGAATTATTATCTAGTGGTATATCCATATTTGATTATCTCCCATATAATATGTAAGGAATGTAATAAAATTTCATTTGTAAAAAATTCTCTTAGATTATATTAAAAACATTTTTTAATATTCTATGAGTTTATCTCATATACGTGGATATACTTATTATGTTTATTAAAATTCATGTGGTAAAATTGAATCATGGGATTCCCATTAACCATATCAATGTTGTTTACACAACTAAAATTGATGTATAATTCTCTAAAAACCATAAAAAAGTTATAAAATTCGTTAAATATATAAATTTATTTATAGAATATTATGTTTTAATTACATTAATATTTTAAATTATATGCTACTAAACCTCATTTGTTTTAACCAGGATATATAAATGGGATTTAATTATTTATTCATCTATTTTTTGGTTTAATTTTTATGTTTTTAATCCCATTTTCGTAAATACTAACTCCAAAATAGAGATATATATGTGGACTGATATTATATAATTTAGAAAATTAGAATATACATAAATCACAAACCACATCAGATATATACATTACATAAATATAATACTCTAGATGATGTGGAACAATACCATATATCACCCAAAAAAATTATATAATTTTAAAGGTTACTTCTAATGTAAGTATTCATCTCAACATAACATTATCAATCACACCAAATAGATCATTTAATGTACAATTATTTGAAACAATGATGTTAATATATATATATACATATACCTAGATAAAAACTATGTTTATTTATTTATTGTCAAAAATATTTGATGAACTTTAATCCATCACATTTATAAAAATAAAATTTAAGAAGTAATACACCATGCTAATAATGATTTTAAAAGAGATTGGTAGTATTTAAAAACTTTCAATGAGAATATGTCTCATAAAAATATGAAAATAATCACATTCCATCCCTATGAACAATAAATCTAAAAATTAAACAAAAAAATTGAAATTTTAAAAATATCAATGATAATTTTTTTCACTAATACATTTGATAAAAAAAATTATAATCCATAAGAATGACTAGTATTAATAATCATAAACCAATTACTTTTTATCTAATAAATCATCATAAGTGTTTTAGTGAATGTGATATTAAATAGTTATTTTTTTTTTGAAATTGGATGAATATTTGATAGGATCAAGGGTATCAATTTGTGGAATAATAGAAAATGTTTAAATAAAAAAAATAATAGATTATGATAACGTATCAATGATGTGTAAAGAAAATGGATAAAGACATTAATATATAAAAAATATGTAAAGTGATTAAATTCTATGGAATAAACTTAAAAAAATTGGGTAAATTTCATGGAAGATAATAACATGATGAATATATGATGTATGATATTTCAATAAACTAATATGGTATCATATAACTTATGTAATCATTATTTACTCATAATATGTTACTAAAAGTATTTGAATTGATGAATGGATGAAGTAGATCCAGAATGGGCCCTTTATGTAACAAACCTTAGTCACATAATATCTCCAACCAAAATTGAATAATATTCATCGATCAAAATGTAACAGTGAAAAAATATATAAAAAATATGAACTTCACTAATACATTTATCTAACAATACAATCAAGCCAATCCTCCATAACTAGAAGATAAATAATAGTCTACATTAATTATGATCATTAAAACATGGATTTGATGAATGTATATGATATAAGAAGGATATATTTTATTGATCTAGTATCACCATCCAATGATCAGTTTTATTTTGAAATGTATTATAAGAAGGTTTTTGGGTTATCTTATATATATTTCAAGGAGATGATTACAGTTGATACATCCTATATCCCGATCATTTTTGATAATAAAGGTTAATGCCTCGCATGTTGAGTTATTTGTACTCCCTTGGTGCTATTAAACTACTTGGGGCCTACTGAAGGTGAGACTCGGGGGGTCATTATCTATTTCCCCTCATTACAGTTTCTTTGGTTTAAGGGGTCGTGATAGTCTTAATGAAAACAGCAATAATTTTAATCTAATTTTCGTGAAAATGTGATAAAAATCATTTAACAACATACCTAAAATGAAACAATATGTGAAGCAATATAAATTTCATATAGGGAGTTACCTATCTCTACCATTCCAATTTGTTATTTTATTAGGAGGATTCAACCATAATCTAGGAGAATCATATTAAGAAACATAATCTCAATCCCATTAAAATAAAAGAAGATGTATGGATGAGAGGAAATTATGACATAAGGATTGTAACATTACATAAAATCCATTTAATACACATCAAAACTGAACCATAATACATGGGAACTGATGTAATAATGGTGTGGGAGATCCCCAAACCTATTCATGTGAGGTGAAGGATGAAATGAAGGAAGAGTTTAAAGTAGTAGAGGATAGTGTGAAAATTTCTAACTTTTTAATCGAAATCAATAGGAAAAATAATTTTTCTTTTCAATTTACCAAATCGTGCACCAACAATGAGTTCTTCATATTCCCAAGTCATACGACCTTTCACATTCTTGAATAATGGTCTATAAAACCATGGGATATTAATTCTTCCCTCCTTCATACTTACACTATATATTTTTTAGTGATTTTATATAACTATTAACACACTATTTCACGTAGCCCTATACTGACCAAACATGAAAAATATCAATAGAATCCCTATGTTTAACCCATGAAAATTAAACAAATTAGTTCCTTAACCAAGAACATTCAACATGTACTAGAAAATCCCACACATAAGGGTAGTGAAACTTTTTCCCCCAACAATTCATCACAAACCATTTATAAGGGAATAGACCCTCTGAAACATTTAAAATGTACGCCAAAGCTCCCAAAACACTCCAAAATCACCAGAATCACTAATCATCATTACAAATATATGAGAAAACAATATCATTTGATGATATAACTTTTAGATTCTCTATATGAATCCTCATTCTCAAAATTTACCTCTCACCAAAATCAAAACTACAAATTCCCAGGGGAATTCAACACCAAAAAATGGGATAGGGAATGCAAACCATACATCCTAAAAACGCATACAATAGAATCCCCAATTGTTATAAAAATCTAACCAAGGCCTATCACAATCATAATTGACACTCAATTCACAACATTCTACTTTGGAATTTTGAATGAATTCCCATGATACATTTATAAACTTATAGAGAGCTATTCGTTATAAAATGAGTTGCAACTCATTACCAACCCTATGATATTAATAAATCAGATGTCAATTTTCATATAACATATGGCTCTATGGTCTCATCAATAAATCAACAACCTAGCTTTTAGTTCTACCCATGACACTTGTTTTCTCAAAAGGGGAAACTCTGAGCTCTGTTGCTCCCCAACAATGGAATCATATATTTAAATTATTTTTTGTGGTTCAATGACATAATTTACCTTTTTCCATCTTTTAATACCCAATCACACAAAAAACCCCATTTGGCCTATATGTAGTGAAAAAAATTAGATTCTCAGCCACAGTTAGTTATGCACAATCTCAAGACAGAAACATGTTGCTTTTGTTCCTATAAGGAAAAAGGTGATCAACTAAATACCTATACTAATTCCCACACCGATATCCCAATGTAATTCCCTAGATGAATCAACAACCACCCATATTAGTCATAATTTCCTCACTATGAGAAAAAAATACCTATGATATTACTCATGGTCCGATCGTATCAATTTCATCCGGATCCAGATGACAACGCATAGACACCATCCAATACCGGATCAAAATCCATGTTTAATATTTCAAATTAGACCAGAAGAATTATATTCCCTATCTATTTGAAATAAAAAATCCACCAATCCATATATTGACTAGTCGCATCAAATCTATGACCCTACCCACATGAGGGTTGAACAACCACGACCCTCACTTAATCCATTACATCACAAAACGAATAGGTGAGACTCCACCTCCCCTATATAAGCACAAAAATGAAACATAAATTACTAAATATTTCAAACTTATCTAGAACAACATCCTCTACCTCTATTAATTTTCATCCATAACTAAGGTCACACAATCTAATATAAAATGGTGGACACCCCATCATATGGGTTTCCTTATACTACTCTATGCACTATTGAATAAATTGGTGATTGATATAGTTTATTTTTGATGGTAATGTTCCCCATTATAAATATTCTAGTAGTAAGTCTTATTACAGAATGAAAACCCTTTTCCCTCAAAAATAGGGATTGATTTATTATTATTTTCAAAAGGGAAATGTATCATGTTACATAGAATATTGCCCTAGATACCTTCCATCTTATAAGAAGCATTATTTTTGATGAATAAAAATAAAATAATATTTTAACCACTTATAATTGTCATTGTAACATGACTAATAGTGTTGGATAATAAAATATTTCACAAAATTTCTTTGAAAATTTCTTTTATCGATATAAAAAATTAATCTCTATCAAACTATCACAAGTAAATATCATTTAAAATCACCTAAATCCTTTCGTCTCCCCTCCTACATCTTCTTATCATTCTCATAAATATTTAAAAATATGAATCACTAGACAAGGGAACTCTTTAAATCATTTATCAAACATAATTTATTGTATATTTAGATTTGAATCACCATGGTATGTGATCCTCTCCTCCCCTCCTTCATTATTTTTTTCTATTACACATTCAATCATTGAAAAAATTATTTTCCCAACCCTATGTAAAAAATTAAAAATAAATTAATTTTGTATTGAGTATTCATGGTTAAATTATGTTTATTATTCCATATATGGGTTTCGACCATTGAGTAAAATTTCATTCCACTCTGCATGGGTTATTTCCAATTGATATGAGGTATTTTTTTCTAATTTGTATCCTTTATATTTAATATGTTTTTCACATTAGGTGTTTGTTTTAGTTGGAAAAAATCAATTACGGTGGTGTCTCGGTGTTTTGGGGATGATTTTGTTTGTCAAAAAATCTAGATAACTGTATTTAAATATGGTTGGTGTTATCAAAGTTGATTTTTATGGTGGTGTAGCTTCCCAATGTTTTCTAAATATTTGGGCATGAAAATCATTAGTTGGTTTAATGGAAAAGTTATTTTTTTCCAAATAGGAGTTTGTGGACCAGGATGTGTGGAGTTCATGGAGCATATAGTAGTGAATATTTACTATACATATCACAAAAGAGGTATGTGAACCATTAAGCATGAAACATGTAAAAAAATATATGCTATGTATACTGCATATAAAAATATGTTCATGGGAGGATCATTATTCATGAGAGGATATCCACTTGTGTAATTTGTGTTGTTATATTAGGTGTGGAAAAGGATTATCTATGGATGAAATCAGCTGCTACAAAGGACAAAGGCACGATGATGACTGCATAATAGTTCATGGTGGTGGCTGTATGACATTAATGTCTTGGGATTTTTATATTAGTGAGTATTTTTGGGATTTATTTTCCAATATAAATGACCCAATTCATATTATTAAGTAGATTTAATTTTATTATTCTAGATCATCCGTGGAAGAATATAGGTATGTTTGATGTAGTTTATGAGGGTGGATTCTGTGAAAGATGATGTAGTTCACGAGGGATCAATTCGGAATAGGATATAGTTTATGAGGATAGATTATGGATGTTATTAATAGTGCTTGGTAGCTCAAAAATAAAAATAGACCTCATGATGAGGATTACTATGAGGCATCAGTCGTTCACGAAGTTGGGTGGTTCATGAAGAAAAAAGCTACCACAAAGCACTCGTTCCACATGGTGCAATGCAATTCAGGGAGGATTAAAGTTACTTTATATAAGATGTATAATATTTGCAGAAGGTGAAAGAGAGTTAGTGAAGGGACTAAAATAGTTTACAAAATCAATTTCTACTAGCTAAATTTACATAGAAATGTGGATTCCATCTATCGGGTGAAAATAAGACTTCATGGGACACTAATATATGTGTGAAATAATACTATGGTGATTAAAAACAATAAGAGATTCAACTAGAGGATTAGTGTGAAAACTTCTATTGAAAAAGAAGTGAGCTTTCAATTTGTGATTGGTTGTAAACCCGAAGGGATAGTGAGTCCACTCAAGAAGTTCTAAAGATAGAGAGCCTTAACATAGAAGTGATCATGTAGAAACATTGTATTTTATAAGTTATTATTAATGTATTTTTTACATCTGTACATTACTGTTGTATGTACTTGGACGTTTTATAGGGAGTGTGAGCCAAGTGGAAACATCATTTCTCAGGAATGATTTCATTTTTGTTCATACACAACTACGTAAAATAAATAGAAGAGTGTTTTATTTAAGGATGAAACAAGATCCTTATGGGATATTGTCTTAATCTCCCATACCCAGATTCACCCCCCCATTAGTGTATTTAACCTATTAGGGATAACATTTTTTGTTTATTTTGAAATATTTTTCTCACCCACTAACCCTTAATGTTCTTGCACAAGCCGACACGAACATGAAGTTGTTAGCATCTCCCCCTCCATGTATGTATATGTAATGATATATATATATACATAATTTTGTCTCATGATTATATATATATATATATAATCATGTAGAATGGGAATGTTGTGGAATTGTTTAAAGAGTTTGGAGAATGTTATGACTTATTGTGATTATTTTATTTGCATGATTGATGAATTATGATAATTTTGGGATTGTGTTTGTGATGTTAAGCAATGTTTGATTGTTATATTAGGATTGGTTTTAACTTATTAAAAAATTGTGAATATAGTTGTCTAAAACTCTAGACACACACACACCCACCCCCCCCCCCCCACACACATATATATATACATATCAATATATAAATATAATTGTTTCAGAAAAAACATGTAATGATTTTAATATATATATATCTATGTTATTAAGTACTTTTGTTTAGAAAAATATAGAAATATATTTTATGTTTATATATATGTAAATATTATATTTTGAATATCAATATATATATATATATATAACATTTGAAATAAATAGAAAATTAGAGTTCTATTAAAATGTAGAGAAACAAATTAATTAAATAGTTTGAATAAAATAATTTATAATAACTTATTTAAAAAAATTAAAAAAAACTATTAACAAAAGTAATATTAATAAAAAAATAGATATTAATATTTATTAAATACCTTAAAAATATATCATGTACCGGAAATCATTAATGTTTCTTAATAATAAATAAAGATATTTTAATTATATAAATAATTAGTAATTATCATTAAATAATTTGTCATGATTAATAAATATTTAGTTTAGGATATTAATAATTATTAAATTTTAGTGTCAATTTCTAAATATTATTAATAATTTTTTAGTATATGGAAATTAATATATTTTTAAAATATTACAAAAGAAACTATATGAATTACTAATAATTAATAAATATTAAAAAATATTAACACATCAATTATAATTATTAAATAATTAGTACTACATAATCAATAGTTTTATCCATTAGTAAAAATAATATAAAATTAACAACCATTATGAAAATTTTAATAAATTATAAATAATATAAAACATACTAATAACTACTATATTTTTTCAATAATTAGTAAAAATGAGGTATCAAACAAAAATAATTTTTAATATTCCTTAAATAATTTTTAATATTTAATAATATTTCTAAAACAAATAGTAGAAATTAGTAACTATTATTATTATTAAAGAATTGTTATCAATAATTTGTAATTATTTGTATATTATGATAATTTGGATATATTTTATTAAAAATATATGGAATATTAATGATAAATAAAATTATGTAATTTTTTAGACAAAATTTGTAAAAATTAATAACTAAATTATATTAATTGATTAATAATTTTATCAACTAGAAAAAATTAAAAATAATATGTTAAAATTAGTTGAACATAATAATAATTCATTAAAAGTAGTCATAATTAGGTAAACATAAAAATAATAATAATTTTTAATTAGTTATATTTCGTAATTATTATTGGTATTTCAATTATTATTTATATAACTCAAAAATCATAAAATTGACATCACTTTCTATTATGTGACCATTATTGGATAAATCCTCAGAAAACTCCCAATAGATCTAGTATAAATCAAGTTTTCATTGAGGGTGTCGAAGCATTTATAAAATATAAATCCTCAAATTCTTAATTTTATTTAAGGACCAATTAATTGTCCTTATATGAAATGTGAGGTTAATAGATTTTAAATATATGAAAATGATGGACATCATCTACTACCAGTTGGATTTTAGAAAGACTATTTTTTATATCCACATGGTGAAGAGAAATCGTAACAAAAAATTAGGTTCCAGATCCATCATTTTTGAATTTAGTACATCAGGCTTATAGACTGTCTATTTAGGGAACAATAACTCATAATTATATTATATTTCTTAAATCATAATCGTCTCCCTATTGTAATTTTTCGAAATCTACTGAGGATGACTTATACTGGGATTCTAGATACACCTATATAATGTTGTTGCAAAAATATATGGCTCTGAAATTATATTTTGGAATGTCAAATGCTTTTTTTGATCTAATATTTTCTTTAGCTAAATCATTTATTCATAATGAAAACACATTACATGAATGTTTCTATTGAAGTAAATGGTCTGTTCATAATTTTGGCCATAGTTATAAGAAAATACATGAATTTTAAAATAAATTAATCATATATTATGGTGATTAAAATTGTTTATTTATATATCCAATATATAGATAAAGGATATATAATGAGGAATAAGGAAATTCTATATTTCCTGTGAAATAGTGGAGTAATTTTCCAAATAAAGCCGTTTAGATTGTCAATTTTTATCAAAAAACAATGTAGAATTGATGATATGGACTAAATAAAATATTTCCAATAGTTAAATATTAAATCATTCATATTATGGTCTTTCATTAGTATAGTTTAATCAAATACATAATTCTTTCTCATCGTAACAACGTAAAAAAATGTTGATTCTTTATTATGATGTTATTTTTTCTATTTAGTAGATATTACAGTCATTATCCTTCTTCCCCTATTTTTATAAATCCAACCGTCGATCCTCATTGGATATTGATGAATGAAACATATATATATTTGTGGATACTAATTCCTAGACATCTTAAGAAGTACATGAATGTTTATTTTAAGACTCTAATTTAGGAGTTAATATCATTATTGAATGAAGGTGTAACAATATATGATATGTTTGGATATTAAAACTTTACATAACATGTTGAATTAATGTATACAATTAGCGACTTCATAGAATACACTTTTTTGTTTAGATGGAGTACACATGGTCTAAAATAATGTTCATACTTCATTGTTAAGAAAAAATTATGTATACTTCTCAGTTGAAGAAATACTTGTTTTGTGTCTACCATCAGTCTATTGAATACCCAAATAGAATTAATATAAATAAATTAATAAAAGATAAAGTTTAAAGTGATTCACCACCAAATAATCTCTTAGGGGTTTAGGTAAAATGCATCATCCCTGAATTACCTGCAGTTATATTTGGACCCACAATAAATGAAAAATATATATGGATTTGGGCAAGATTATAAATTGTTCAAAATATTTCATTCTTGGAAATGTTAGAAGTAATTATTATTGAGAAGCGTTTTTATGATATATTTTATAAAATGTTGGACACACCTAGTATGACCAAATATAATGTAATTTACTTGTTAGTTCTTGCCCAAACTTCCAAGAATCATAAAAAAGAATTATTTGAGAATGAAATATCACACAATTTGATAAATATAAAATAGGATTATACATTTTCAAAAAAAAATCACTGATTATTCTATAAATAAATTATCTATTTTTGGTTACGAGATGATTTTTATTTTTATTTTTCTCATTACATTAGAAATGGAAATATATTTCGCTTAAAAATTCATGACTATCATTTCACAATGGAAATAATATTTCTTGATGGTATTATACATTATTTTATTTCTTAAATCTGGGATGTGTTGATAGAAATATTATATTTTTATGTCATATTTTTTTGGTAACATCCAACAATGATGCATTGAGTATGTTGTAGAATAATTTTCAAAAATAATTATATAGTTTATAAAATTATTATTCAACATTCCTTAAATCAAAGGATCATTTCATATTACATTTTTCTTATGAATCTAAATATGGAGGTCTATTAAAATTCAAAGGGCTTAAATCATTTAAGATATACATTAAAAAAATTAATAATAATGTTTTTAACAAAGAAAATGGTGAATGGTCGATTGTAGAAGAATTTTATAACAAGAAATTTCAAATTTAGTATCTTATTATATTAATTATGAATATCCTCCAAAACATAATGTCATGGGTAAAAATGAAACAAATATTGCTAATTTCATGTACACATTGTTTTAGTTTTTAGTAATCCCACACTTGGTTTTCATGGTCATAATTAACAATGTATTTCTGATAAATAACTACATAGAGACAACACATAAGTTTTACCCAATTCCATCCGAATGGAATGATATATATAGTAAGTATTAATTCTTTTATAAAATAAAACGATAAATTTATATAATTTTTTTGTATACTCTTTGATTACCATTTAAAAAAATTAATCAAATTACCCCCTTTACACTTATTGAATAATAATAACATAATCTTGTATGTTTGTTTCAATGTATGGTAATGTCACACCCTAATTTATTTGGTTATTTTATTTTATTATTAATTTGGACTTAAATATATATTTTTCGGGTTAATGTTAAGTCTTGGACAAAATGTTTTGTTGAATTTTGTCCAAAAAGGGCGCATTTTTTGAGTTGACGCCACTGGGCGCACGGGCGGAGAGCATTTTGGAAACCCTGCATGGCATTGCCCAGGCAAAGAAAAAGTCTGTCTGGCTTTTGATATTTAAAATTGGTTAATTATGTAATTTATTATGTGATTTGAAAATATTATGGTCGATAATAATTTTGTTGTTGTTATTATTATTCTTAATAATAACATTATTAATATTTTTATTATTACAATAAATATTACAATTAAAATTAATGTTAATTAATGTTATTATGATGAATTATGTTAATTTTATATTATTATTATTATTATTAAGTTTGTTCCAGTTTTTATTATTATTAAAATTATTATTGTTATCATTATTATTTTATTATTAATGTATTATTATTATTATTATGTGTATTATTATTATTATTGATGTTATTAATATTTTTATTATTTTGGATCAAAGTTATTATTATTATTATTACGGATAATATTATTTTTAATATTTTAATTATTTTTTCTTTTCTTTTCTTATTTTCCTTTATTTTTCTCCTTCTCATTCATAACCCTTGGGAAACTCCTTTTTCACCCCCCCTTCTGCATTCCACCACCCTCCTCCCTCCCACTAACGCTACAGAACCCTCACCCTCACCACTTCATCCCTCGACTTGAGCATGTCCCCCTCGGCCTCCCTCATCACCAGCCGACTCCTTGCACTAGTGCAGCTCCCGCACCCTGCCAACGGCTACCCGAATCAGTGCTCCTACCTTGAAGCCGATGTCCAATCACATCCGGATGGGTTGCCTCATCTTACACTGCATCATCCTGACCATGCACCTACATGCCGACCCCCTTCCATTCGTGAAACACATAGCGCACCTCCAGATTAGAGTGTGATGCCCGACCTCCCCATCGGCTCCCCTTTACTTCACCGACCGCCCTACACCCCCACTCCCACTCGAGCGAGCTAGTGCGCCTCCATCCCAGTTCACAACAAGGACTCTGGATCGCTCCTTACTCAGCGCACCCAACTAGCACGCCCCCTGTTCCGGCAGACAAAGCACCCTTTTCCCCTTGTTATCTGATCGAGAACCCTCCACCCCTCACTGTCTGACCGCGAAGGTAGACACTTCCCTCTGTCTAGCCACCGCTACTGCCACTGCCACCCTGTGCGAGCCTCTTACTAGCACACCCCCTGATGGCCAATGTGATAGCCTCTGGTGCGACCCCTGTATTCAGGCGCAAGACCATATCTCTTTAAAATTTTCTCCCTCTTCGATAAGAGATATTTTTTATTGTTAAATCATAATTTTAGTATGTTTTTTTCTGTGTTAGGTTGATTTTAGTATCCTTCAGGGGTGTTTGTTGTGAGAAATAAGGTTTCACACTGGCTTTGGGAAGTCTGTCTACATTTGAGGTAGGATCCCTTTTCACATTCCTCTATTAAGTATTGAAATATGTAGATTTATTGTCTCTTTCAGAGCTGAAATATAAATTAATTATTTTATTATGTGACGTGATTAATTAGTTTGGTGTAAATTTAGTTTTCAATATAATTATGGATTATTCGGTGTTTTGTAACCAGCATCTTGGTTTTACATATATAAGATTGTTGTATTAAAATTATCTTTGACCATTGAAAAAATATATATTTTTAAATTGAAATGGAAATGGGTTTTTAAGAAAATTATTTTATTAATGGTTGAAATTATTTATTGAATTATATAAGTCATGTGGGCTTTCTTTTGGTATATCACAGGTCTGTGTTTGATCAAAATATTGGGTTTTGAGTTGATTTTGGGTGTGTAATGTTGTAGGTTTCTCTTTGTAATTGTTTTATAAATTTTAAAGTGCTTTATTAAATGGCACAAACAGAGAAAGTTATATTTTGAAAGTATGTTGATGTGGTTTTTGAGCTGTTTGTTCTTCTAGATTATTTAAAGTCATTATTACTATGTTTTTTGTTATTCTTGTGATGTTTAATTGTGGAGTTATTTTTGGATAGTGTTTCAATGATTAAGATTATTTTACTTCTATTACAGAGCATTGGTGAGGTAATTCCGTGATACTACATTCATAAGCTTGTGTGTACTTGTACACCCACTCGAGGCATATCGCGTCATCGTTTTTGGACTATGAGTTGAGGTAGGTCCCCCACTACACTCGCCCGTCAATTTATTATTTATGAATTTTTTGATATTTCAATATTTTTAATAAACTAGAAATACTATTAGAAAATTATTATTTTTTTGAATATTTACTTTATGTAGATGAAACTGTTTATTTTATACACAACACATGAAATATTTTCTTGATGAATTGACACACAGTAGTGAAAGAATGCCCATTTGGCCTTTGAACACAATTCATGTATTTTAAAATGGGTTTTTGGTTTGATGATAAAAAATTTATTATAGAACATGACCAAGTCTTATGGTTTTGTTAAGAAATGATAGCTTTCATTAATGTGGGTTAAGCCCTGTTTGGTACTTTAACAAAAATAAATAATTTGGAAAACCTTATTTGGGGTGAGTTAGGGGTGATCTTGTTGTGTACGTAGATTGTGTGAATTTTGTGTGATGTTTGTGCATCATGACTGGTTACTTGATTGACATTATTGACTCACCCATTTTTATTACAAGTGTTGGCATGGGAACTTGGCATATTATGTGAATCTTCTGAGAACGATTGCTGCACTAGTTTAGACTTCAAATTGGCTGGTGTCCCTTAGTTAGATCTTTGCTCTGTTAGGGGATTGGGCCCCTCGGTTAGGCCAGGTGGGGAAACTCCAGGCGTTTGGGCATTATGACTTCATGGAGAGTAGGCATGATGTGAAGATGAGTCACATTTATTTTACGTTCTGGGTGGTTCATGAGCTCCTAGGTTTGACCCATGTCTTTTTGGATCTCTGTTTCAAGAAGTAATGAATATTGTAATTGTATGTGTATCAACATTTCCCTTGTTGTGAACATATCATTTTTCATTTTTGTGTGATGTTTATTGTGAAAATGGTGAGATGGTTTTGAGTAGTTTTCTGAAAATGGTTCTAAAATGAAAGTGTTTTGTTCTCTTTGTACAAATCTGAAAATGTAACAATCACTTTTTAAAAACATAATTATATTAGCACTAATGAATATAACATAATTTTCAAAATTAATAAGGCCAATGGTTCGTGGTTTCTTTTAAAGTAAAATATTTATGAGAACCGATTTCTATAAATTATATCTCAAACATGAAATTAGTAAACGTGTTATTTAATGGTATGTGCATTGGGAAAAGAATTAGTCGGGCCTACCTATTGTGTTTTAATACTCATGCCTATAATGTTTTCTTGTTTTTATTTTTTTCACAGGTTTGACTCGTGTTTGTTCAACATGGGTGAGTATTATTTCTGGTTTGGTGAGCGACTCCCAGGGTTGCAAGGAGTTTTGGTCATGGTTTGGATAATGCATTTTCGTTGATGGTTCTTTAATTTTTTGTTATTTTTCATGTGTTGTTCTACAATTTTCAGTTACTTTTTTATTTTCATTAGGAATAATCATTCCCACATGCTTTCTGTTGATGACCTAGTGCTTTTCTCCATCCCCGGAGGATCAAGAACGCCTCTCAAGCCTTGCTGCGAATTGGCTCGGGTGACTGGTTCATAGTCGACCTAGGTTGGTTCGTGAAAAAATGGTATCAAATGAGGTTAGCACTTGATCGGAAATTGTTTCTAAGAGTTCCCATCTTTATTAGGGGTTTTCATGGTATAAGGAGTATAATTTCCAAGACATGAGGCGTACAGACTAAAAAGATGTCATGAACCCTTACTCATTCCAATCTCTGGGTAACCATGGGATTTCTAGGTTGTAATTGTATTTTTGATTCCTTTTATTTGATTTATGTTGGGAAATGAAATTTCTACTGAGAAAGTGACCTCTGTGAGCTTGCATGGTCTGGAAATCCATGAGGAACATGAGACATTACCATATAGTGCTCTTTGTGATGATGGTGTGACTATCGTATGGCCGCCAACAATATGTCATAGGCATCCATTGTTACTAGATTCCTTTGGTGAATTTTTTGGGTCTTCATTAATTATAAAAACTATTTGTAATGTTTTATTTTGGAAATTATGAAAAGTTGAATTTGAAATTGCAATGACCATGTTTTGATTATGTTCTTTGTTTCCATGTTTCATAGTGTTCACCCCCCTGACAGTTTGATGGATAACCTATGTACAGCTTCAGGTGGTGCACCCTTAGCATATATTCTAGTCGATCAACCTATAGACTATGTTCTAGAATACTATAAGTTTAACCCTCATCTATTTTATGGTAACGAATATCCTCTTGAGGAGGTAGAGTTGTTGTATAAGATTGAGAGGAACTTAAATTTCATTGGATTCCATGAGTCATTGAAGGTGAAGTTGGATACCATTATTCTTTGATGTCCAACCTAGAAGTGGTGGAAGTCTGTGTCTCAAATCTAGACTTGAGAATATCTCACATAGGAGTCCTTTATGTCTTTATTTATCCTACAATATTTCTCCGAGTTGACAAAGATGAGGAATAGGATGAAGGTGTTTTTTCTTCAGCAAGGCATTGAATCAGTACTAGAATTCTATTGACACTTATTATAACTAGTTCTGTATGACCAATGGTTTATTGCCAATGATCCCGGGAAGGTACAAAAATTTGAGTTTGGACTCCTACCTGAAATATAATGAAAAGTGACACAACTCAACCTATCCACGTTATCAGTTGTTAGGAAAAAAATTCTGGTCAAAGCTAAGTTAGTAAGAGGGAATGTGGTGGAGAATCCTCCCCCAGCCTTGGGAAACAGTTAAGTGGACGGATATAGGATGATTAAGAAGTGAGCTATTGCTTGTGGCTATAATAGAGGTATCACAAGGCCTTAAGACCTTCAATCATCTTCAATACAGTGCAATGATGTGATCTATCACCTATGTGGTTGGTAGGATCACAAGAGGCCGACATTCCCGAGTGCTCCGAGACCTTTCCACACCTAAGGATATTTGGGCCACATGTAGTGATTCTACTGAGATGTTTCCAAGAATCATGCTAAATCTAGACCTAGCTCATCAAAGGTCACCTCAACCCGTCAGAAAATGTAGGACAATGTTTGGGATCAATTGGGGGTTTTCTCTTTGTTATGTTCCCTGGATTTAGTGGTCATATCTTGTAGAATTTTGTGGTGTTTCTTTTCCTTTAGTTGTAAGAATGGTTAATGTTTAACCTATTTGAAAAATTTTCCTTACTGGGCATGTGTTTGGTGAAATTCTATTTTGTGTGTTATGTTTGGGAATTTTGAAGCCTAACAGTGAGGCCAGAGATGCATTAATCATCGTGCTCCAGCCATAATCCCTGGAGTGAAGTTGGCACGTAGTCAAGAGAACACCAATGGTGAAAATTTTCCTTGTTCTAATATTTGTTCCTAGTGTGACATGGTTTGTGTTCTTTTGAGGGTGATATGTTGTTTAAATAACAATGATGATAACATTGATGCTCTATCAGTTGGGCCCTTCCCTTCTCCCCCCTCGTGGTGGGTGTTTTTGGGTTGTATGGAAAGTCATGAGGATCTGTTAACCTCGCTATTTCTTATGGTGGGGAGACCCATAGTGTGTCTCATAGAGTTACACCAGATGTAATTTATTGTCAACCTGATTCTTATGGTGGGGAGTCCATTCAGGCCTCCCTGTATTTGTATTGCAGTTCCTTTCATGTATTGTTTGTTGGTGGGTGGTCACGTACGAAACCACCAAATCCTAATTTCTTTCACTTGTGTAAATGTTTGGATTTGATGTTCACCCAATAGTTTATTTGGACTAATAATATGGGAATATGTGTCAGAGGTGGTTTATGTTCATTTGTTCCTTGGTCAAAATAGATGGTTTGGATTCTGTTTGGTGACAGATATTGTGATCGTGTTTTAAGGATGAGTTGTGTGTCATGGGTTTTTGATGTCTGTTTGGATCGATCAACTAGAGGCACATAAATTTATTTTGGTGAGTGATACATTATATGTATTATTATTGGGTCTAGATCGTGGTGTGGCATTCTGTGGATGGAAATCATTATGGTGGTGAAAATTGTCACACCCAAACATATTCAGTTATTTTATTTTATTATTTCCATTTCCATTAATAAATTTTTTTGGGGTTTGGGTTGAGTCTTAGACAATTTTTTTAGTTTTTTCAAAAAGAATATGTTTTTGAGATGACATCATTGGGTGCATGGAAGGAGTTATTTTTTGAAACCCTACATGGCTTTGACCATGCAATAACACTTTCGCATGCCTTCAGAAATTTAAAATGGGTAAATTCTATAATTTTATTTTGGATTTGAAATTTCTATTGTCGATAATAATTTTCTTATTATTATTATTATTATCATTATTATTATTTTTGTTACCATAAATATTAAAATTAAAATTAATGTTAATTAATGTTATTAATAAGAATTAATTTAATGTTATATTATTATTATTATTAATTTTGTTCTTATTTTTATTATTATTAAAATTAATATTTTTTATCATTGTTATTTTATCATTAATATTATCTTGTTATTATGTGTAATATCATTATTATTGTTATTATTGATATTATTATTATTATTATTATTATTATGGATCAATGTTATTATTATTATTATTAGTTATAATATTAATATTATTTTGTTTATTTTTTTATTCTATTTTTCATTTCATTTATTCTTTTCCTTTATTTTATCCCTATGTTTCCAAACCCTAGTGTAACTCCCTTTTCTATCCCCCTTCCACACACCGCCGCCCTCATCTCTCCCACTCGCGTTGCGACACCCTCACCCTCAACACTTCTTCCCTCGATGCAAGAAAGTCCCCCTAGTCCTCCCTCTTCACCATCCAACTCCCTCCACTAGAGTGACTCCCGCTTCCCACCAACGACACCATGAATCTAAACCCCTACCTTAATGATACTATTCGACCGGTCTCCAACGCGGCTCCCATCATTCTACGCAACATCATCCTGACCATGCACACATAGGTCGAACCCCTTATAACAACGACACACCTTGGACACCTTTTTCTCAAAATGTGACTCTTGACCTCCCCCTCGGATCCCCATTCCTAAACCGACCGCCCATTGACCCTAGTCCTGCTCAACCCACCAGATGCACCTCACTCCCTATGCACAGCAAGATCTCCAGCCAGTCCCTATTCAGCGCGCCCGGCCAGCACACCACCTCTTCTGGCTGACCAAGCACCCTTCTCCCCATGTTGTCTGACCGATCACCCTACTCCCCTAGTTTTTTCCCTTGACGACACACGCTCCACCTTGTCTGGCCACCGCCACCATCACCCCATGTGAGCCTCTCATTGATGCACCCCCTTCTGGTCGGTGCGACAACCTTCGGTGCATCCCCTGATTTCCAGAATGAAACCATCTCCTATTACAATTATCTCATTCTTTTGTAAGGGATGGTGTTTTAGGGTAAAATCATAATTTTTGTGTGTTTTATTTGCTGTGTTAGGTTGATTTTGGCTTCCTGTATGTGTGGTTATGGTGCGAACAAGGTTTCACACCAACTTCATGAAGTCCATCGATGTTTTACTTAGGATCCCTTTGCAAATTTTTCTTTTAAGTGTTGAAATATATTGATTTATTTTCTTTCATTCAGTTCTTAAATATTGATTAATTATTTTATTATATGATACGATTAATTAGTTTTGTGTGAATATAGTTTCTAAAATAATTATGGTTTATTTGGTGTTTTGTAACCAGTTTCATGGTTTTACATATATAAGATTGTGGTATTCAAATTCTACTTGACCATTGAAAAAAATATTTTTAAATTTAAATGGAAATGGGTAGTTCAGAAAATTAAATTATGAAAGGTTTAAATTATATATTGAATAATATATGTGGCACGTGTTTTGTTTCAGTATATCATGAGCATACTTCTGATAAAAAGATGGGATTTCTAGTTGTTTTTTAGTGTGTAAAGTCGTAGTTTTCTTTTTGGAATTGTTTTTTAAATTTTAAAGTGGTTTATTAAATATCACAAATAGAGAAAGATATGTTTTAAAAGTATTTCGATTTGGTTTTGTGCCATTTTTTCATCTAGAATATTTTATTTCAGTGTTTATGTGTCTTTATTTATTTATTAGATGATTAATTGTTGAGTAATTTTTTGTCAGTGTCTCTATGTTTTAGATTATTTTACTTCTTTTACAGAGCATTGGACAGGTAATTCTGAAATAATGTGGTCGCAATATTCGGTGTTTCTTTATGCCTAATCAAGGCATGAAGTGTCATCTTGCTTGTAGTATGAGTCTAGGTAGGTCCCCCACTGCACTCACCTTTAAATTTAAAATTTATTAATTTATTGAGATTTCATTAATTTTTTAAAAAAGAGAAATGTTATTAGATAATTATTTTTTGGAATAATTACATGATGTTGACGATGTTTTTTATTTTACACATGGCACGTGAAATATTTTTTTTGTGAAGTGATGCACAATACTGAAAGAATTTCCATTTTTCCTTTGAAAATAATTTTTATATTTTCCAATGGGGTTCAGTTTTGATGATAAATTATTTCATTATAACATGTGAGAAAGTATTTTGGTTCTTCTAATAAATGATATTTTACTTTAATGTGGGTTAAGGCCAGTTTGGTTGTTTAATAAAAGTAAATTATTTGGAAAACCTTTTTTGGGGTCACTTAGGGGTGCCCTTGTTGTGTACATATATTATGTGAGTTGTGTGTGATTATTGTGAATTTTGACTGGTTAGTTGATTGACATTATTGTCTCCCCCCTTTTTATTACACGTGTTGACATGAGAACTTGGAATATTATGTGAATCTTTGGAGAATGATAGGTACACTTGTTTAGATTACACATTGGCTAGTGAACCATAGTACAGAATTTGCTCTTCTAGGGGATTGGGCCCCTTGGTTAATCCAGGTAGGGAAACATCGGGAATTTGGGCATTATGACATCATTGAGTGTAGGCATACTTTCACAATGAGTCGCATGTATAGTACATTCTCGATTGTTCACGAGCTCATAGATTTGACCCATTTTTTTGGTTATCTATTTCTAGCAATGATGAATGTTGTATTTGTATGTGTATCTACATTAACCTTTTTGTGAACATACCATTTTCCATTTTTGTTGGATGTTTTCTTGAAAACTGGTGAGCTAGTATTGAGTAGTTTTCTAAAAATGGTACTCAAATGAAAGTGTTTTTTTCTCTTTGTACAAATAAGAAAATGTAAAAATTATATTTTTTTAAAATATATAATAGGAAAAATGAAAATAATTATTTTTTGAAAATAAATAAGGGAAATGGATCATGGTCTGTTTTGATATAAAATATTTATAAAAAAATATTTCTATAAATTAATGTGCCAACTAAAAATTAGTAAATTATTTATTTAATGGAAATTTCATTGGGAATATAATTATTTAGGCCAATATACTATGTTTTAATACTGATACCAATAGTGTTTTTTTTGTTTTTAGTATCTATTTCATGTTTGAATTGGGCTTGTTTTTCGTGGGTGAGTTTTGGATTTAGTTTGGTGAGCGACTCTCGAGGTCTCAATGATTTTTGGTCATGGTCGGTTTAGTGCATTGTCATTGATCATTAATTCAATTTTATTTACTTTTCATGTGTTGTTCTGTCTTTTTGTAATGCTTTATTTTTTTCATTGGGAAAAATCATTCCAACTTGCATTCTGCTGATGCCCTGGTGCTTGTCACCAGCCCGGGAGTATCGGGAATGCTTCTCCGGCCTTGCTACTCATCGGCTTGGGTGACCAGTTTAGGGTTAACCTGGGTAGCTTCATGACAGTTATGTTAAGTAGATTATAATGTAATATTAAATAATTTTTTTAATTTTTTATATTATCAATAATTTTTATAATTTTATTCAATAAATCAATAATGAAAAATTGATTATCGATTATGGGTACTAAGAAACCTCCATCAAAATTCACAATATATTATAATGAGTTTGTAGTTAATTAATATCGATCTCACGCAAGAATATATGGAAAATTAATGAAACACTTGAATAGTGGAGTTTTTTTGAAAGGATGTCATCATAATGAAAGTGACATTATATTTTATGCTAAGCTAACTGAAATTATTGATTTCTATTATCTATGAAAAAATTATGTAAGAATGATTATATTTTATTATTTTTATACTGAACGAGGGTTTTCTATTTTATAAATGACATGGAGTCATTGAAATTAATTATATTATTTTTATTACTCAAAATGAATTATTTATGTTTGAATATTGATAAGAGAAAGATCATTATGAAAATTTTTATACTGGTTAATAAGATTTTAATGAATGTTGCATCATAATAAAAATAAAATATCCATAATTTTTTTATTGAAAATTATAGTGTCTCTATGAATGTGAAACGTATTCATTGATTTCATAAAGAATCACCAAATAAATCTCTAACATAGAGACATATAAATATTGATGATGAATCCAACCAATTAGGGATTATGATATTGAAAATGTTAATGAAGTAATAAGAGACAATGAAACTGAATGTTATGTAGAAGTTGACGATGATTAATAAGAAGTTGAAAAAAATTCATTGATGAAGATGAATATGAATTTGGTGAATGATGTATCATATTTTCTTGATTATTAGTCTTTTTTATTTTATATATGTATAAAAAATTTTCTGGTAATATTATTTGTTTTATATGGTTGGAGATATTCACGAGTATCTATTATCTTCTCTCAATGATACCAATATATATAAGATGTTTATATTTGATATCAAAATCAATAATTACTTATATGTAAGAATATTATATTTTTCATGGCCATTAATTTAAAATATTTGATATTTTATTAAGAATTATTTATATATAGGATTATTATTTTCTGATATTTATTTTTAAGAATATATTATTTTCTAGTATTCTTTTGATTTTTATATTTGATTTATATATTTAAAATTATTTACAGGAATGATTATCATATTATAGTATGGTTTCTTATCTTTAAATTTGTATTAAATTTTTTTCAAAGGTCATACTATTAGTTTCAGATGGCTAGAGATGTTCATCGTGGTCAATGTCATTCTTTCATAAATGACAGACTTCCCATTGATGATTCTGAATCATTAGACCCACCAGAATGTGTTATAGAACTTCCTATTAAGAGTTGGTGTTTAATTTAGATATTAATGATTAATGACTCTATTTGAGAAATTTTTTGATCTCTTGATTTTGATCCTTATTTATAGTGGCTTGTTCAATGTTTTAATGTATTTATTTTATATTAATATTTTTTTACCAATTTTGGAAGTAAATTATGATTTTTTATTATTATTTTATGTTTTTCTGTTTAACTATTTATAAGGATGGTGTCATTCTAATAAATAATTTTTCCATTCCATGAGTCTCGTGGAATTATGTTCCCATTGTTGTTCATCGTCAAATTCTTGTCCACTTGACTGTATGTTATTATATAATATCAATTATTTTAAATTTATTGAATTTTGGAATTTTTTTTAATTTTTAGTAGACATTTATGGTATACTATTTATGATGGACTATGATATCATATTCAAGAGGAATGGTGTATTAGTTTTTGAGAACATTTTCATTTAGGTTTTATACATCCTTTTAAATTGATGAATGTATAGATCTTACATTATTATTTTTGAAAAGTATTTCTTCTTTCATCGAACTAATCATATCTCAACTCAGGTATGAAATAGATTGTGATCCTTATATATAAGTTATTCTTGTGGGATTATTTTATCACCTGGACATCATAATTGGGTGATGTAAGATGTCACACATATGGTAGAGAGTCATGCATGTTGTGTACATCAAATACATATGAAATTTAGTATTATTTATTAATTTATAAAAAATTAGATGGGAAAATTTTATTATATTATATAGGACACTACTGACCCCGTATTACATTGTTTTATATTGTTTTATAATATTTACATTGATCACATTAATAGAAGATTTTAAAAAAAATGAAAGCACAAGATATAGGTTAGTAATTAATTTTTCTAAAAAATTACAAAAATTAATTTTAATTTTTGTATAATTTCAAATTTTATTTGATGGAAATTTATGTGGCATTTAATTCTCATTCATAATTGATACAATTAAAGAGACAATAAGAATCCACTTGAGTGTCATGTTTTGATGAGAAGGATTGGATAAAGGTGAAATTCCATCATGCCAAGAATATCTAGGTAACCAGTATTGGTTTATGACTGACACATACTAGTTATTATGGTACATCTACGATGTCGTCAATCATCTCAGTAAGAGATTATATAGAGTTATCATAACAATTTTCTAAACAAAATTAAGAGTTGGTACAATCACATGATGAGAATATATTTTAGATGTCGGGGGAGTGGTAGGAGGAGTTGTAGAAGCACTGTTAGAGATATGAGAAGATGTTTTAGTATATGTGAATGATGGTGCATAGTATTGGTATTTAGTTTCCTCCTTCTGAATATTCATGTGATCCACCACCCTGTGATTCATGATGATCCTTATTTTTTAAAAAAATATTATGTATTTGGATTTGATTAACATATTATTTTTCAATTGATTTAATAATTATATTTTTATTTCAATTATTTTTAATACTATCAATTTTCTTTAGGTTTTTCTATTTTTTCAATTTATTATTTTCAAAATATATATAACCAATTAGGGTGGATATTATAACCTAATTGTTTTCGGTTTTGAAAATATCAATGAATCTTATTTAAGACAATTTATAAACACATCAGAAATAAAAATTAGTTATTAGATTCCATTTTAATTGGTTTTCTATAATTTTTGACACTATTATTTGTGAATGTTTTATTATTGTTCAAAAAATATATAATAAGCAATGGTACATCAAAAAAAATATTTTTATATGCACTTTTCTATGAAAGGACATTATAGATGGATTTCGATCACTGATGGCCTTTAGCAATGTAAATATGTCCCTAATGTCATTTTTTGAAATATTGAAACATTAATCGCCACGAGTTTAACATCAAAATGGTCAATTATAAAAAATTCATAATAATATGTATCGTTTCACATATTCAGGTCAATTGTACCATGATACCTGATTCATCTCTGATTTATTCTATACTATGTAGAGACATTTCATATTTCAGGAAAAAAATTCATTCAACTCTACTCACTAGAATATATTAAAAATAATTAGACCTCAGCCTATACTTTACTACTTAGCAATTTAGTACTCAAATCGATACCACATGTAAGAAACTCATACTTCCTGGGTATCACCTTAACCTAAAAAATGTATATTCACATGCCACCTGGTGAGAAAACATAACAAATAATCACATGATTCAGATGAAATAAAATATAATATCATACAAATAAATAATTGATCATTCTCATCCTGAATGCCAGCCTCATATATCCAAGTTAACCATTGGTACTCTATGTCAATATTGTGAAAATCACAAATGCCATCATCTACCACAAAATTACTAACCGACATAAAAATTGTTAAAAATCAGAATAATTTATGCAGACTAAAACCATGATATAACCAACCATCTCAGATCCAAATTTTATTATCCCATAAAAAACTCATACCACAGTCAATAGTTTCAGCCCCTCAATCTGACATAGTCTCCAAAACCAACCCTTGATAGGAAAAGTACAATTACTCACACTACGTTTCATATTGGAAGCACAATTCATGACAGATCATATACCATGTACATGGTAGCACCTCATGTGCACCAAACTAATAACCTGAAGCATTTTCCCATGTTTATAATATTTAAGGGACTAAAAATAATGGGATAACCACTCTCTTAGATTTACCTAGTATATCATTTCTTATAACATCCATAACAATTGAAACAACAATAACCTACGATGTATCTCAAATAAATATTCTCTTCCACCTTTCATATAATAGCATGTAAAAAAAGTATTAGATTATGGGAAGCAAATCTACCCATGTTTCCTACATATATTGAAAAATCATACTCTAAAAAACACACCTTATGGTCGTCATATACACATACATCTATCAACAACCATTCCATGAAAATGGAAAATTAGTGCATTGATCCTTATTAAGAATCATCTTCAATGACTATCCCCTTTAGAACATTGATCTCATTCAAATATACAAAATGATAATATCACATGATAATGTGTCCCATGTATACCATAACCATTTGGTTCTTTCTAGTAAACTTCCACCAGAATCATTATGTTAAAACATTATATTGGTTGTTTTGACATATTAAATAACTTTTTATATTTTATAATTACTAAAAATGGGTTCATCAACAAGGAATTTAATGCCCAATTAGACCACTATGTGTCCTCTTATATCTTATAAATAGATGGATTTTACAGTCATCATCATGGAATATATCTTCATAGAATCAAAATTTCTTATCAATTGAGAAAATATAATTTAGTTTTGCAGAGTATAATTCAAGCAATATATTATATGGGAAAATCCAAAATATTTTTGTACTAATACATTAAGAAAATGCACCATATTTATTAGTGATATAAACCTTACATAGACATACATATGTCATATGATTCTTAAGTAACATAAATTATAGATAAAAACATTCATATTACCAATGATCAATGATCTAGAATCCCATTTATTAATAAGATAAAAACCCAACTGTGTCACATGTGGTAAAAATATTTCATCAAAAAATCATAATCTAAAAATAATAATCCCAAATATGTGGTAAGTAACTCATCATATTGAAAAATAAGTATTAAACACACTATTCCAATATCCATCACAAAATTAAATAAATCCCCACTATCTATCATATCCTAATTTTAAGATAAATGAAATGGATTATCTGATACCACATTATAATATATTTTCCATATTCAACCTATTGTAGCAAGTCTGGTAAAACACAATATATTAGGAACATCTCTCCAATAATAATAGTATAGAAAATATTAGTCTGGCTCAAGGGTATTACGGTGGAAAGATTATACCCTATATCATAGTGCTTAATAAATTTTAAAAAAATACAAAAATCATGCATAATAATAAATTTTGAACATTGAATATTATTATGATGAAATAATGTTATATATAAATTAGATGCGGAACTGTATAGTTATATTATATCTTGTTCATGCTAGTATATTGAAGCTAATCTACCACCACCTCGACCATATATGAAAAAATAAAAGGATAAAATGTCATGAAACTATACTAATTTTCATTAACCTAAATTCATCCTTATCCGGAATCTTGTATAATTCCTCATAATCCATCATTATACACAATCCCCTAACAAAAGAAGAACATGAAAATAATGAGGTCTACTCAGGCACCCAAGAGACTGGGTTACCCAAGTAGTGTGTGAGTATAATGTATTAGGGAACAACTAAAGCATCCCTATACATATATAGTAATTTATGATTATACATCTATGATATGATCACATGAATAAATGAACATGACCATAAATTCTTAAATAAACACTCAATTATGATCCTTTTATTATAATTGTATTCCCTATATCAACCTATAACTACCTTTTCTATTTCCATGGTGTATCTGGTCATGTCACCTAAACATTACAAAAAATATCTACTCCACTTATTATTCCCCAGATTAAGTAATATCCTATATAGTATCATTGGCCTAAATATCTAGATCATTGTAGTAATTCATAGTCTTTTATTAAGATAAAAATAAATTATAGAGTTGTGTGTCCCTCATGTATCATCTCTTGTATAACTCTTGTTAGGGGATAATACACCCTACTATAACATATTATAATATATTGATCATTGAAGGGTTTCTTTATCCCTCATAAAACCTCTCTTATATAATTTGAATTTTGAGGTAGTTTTCGCTCACATCATTCTCATAATATAATGAACAGTGGTAGAATCCTTGAATGTTACCTATGGTATCCCATGTATCTATATACTTCTCAATGGGCAGTGTGTCCCACCAAAATCATTTGGAAGGGAAACTTGAATGGTTTGACGTTATTCATAAATTAATTAAATAATATATGTTTTTACTCTCATATATTGGATTTCAATATTCATTTAACACATATAAGGATCAATTAATTAATTTGTGTTGTAAGGTGACATTAAAAATCATCACTGCCCATTTCTGTATACACCATCTCATGGGTCACTATAAAACTATGGAACCCACTAATGTCCCATAGGTCGTATTATGAAACGGGAACCCCTACTTGGATATTAAAACTCAATGTCAATAACTAAATCGAATCCCTTCAATTGTATGTCATAAAACCCCTTGAAATCTTCATAATCATATCACATCCTCATTGTGTTATTAAGTTGGTCGTATAGGGGAGATGGCATCAAGCCTATTCCATTCATAAGTCACCCTATGTCTATCATCACACATAACATATCAATCTATCGCTATAGGGTCATCAAACATCGATAATAACATCTATGATGGGGGAAACACTCACCACATTCTCTTCTCTACAATTCTAGACGGATTTAAGCATCTCATGGTCTCTACAAGGCCTATGTGGGAAAACAATTCACAAAACATCTTTATAATCCTCCTTGAGGAATCAAAGTGACCTATTGTAAGGCCCACTATGTCTCATTCATCCAATTACATCTAATATACTCACCTTGAGGTCTATACATACCATATAATGTGTTTATAAACACGACATCATCCATCAGAATCTAAGGCATCAAGCTAGTGCGCAAAGGTCCATCATGGTCCTTATCACTTCATTCATAATAGAAAAAAAATAATTTAAATCAAATTGTTATTTCCATTTAGTAGATTTAAAACCTATCAAATTATAGATATTAATAGAAAATTTAAAATATCATAGAGGTATGATTAATGGACTACTTATAACAATCATACTAATTCCCTTCATAGCTAACTCTACCACTGCACAAGCTTATCCAATTATAACATCCATCATTTGAAGACATATAGCCCTCACTAAAAATGTATCATAAAATAATTAATTACAAATAATTCACAAATAATCATTCTATTCCTTTATAATAATTTATTATACACACAAATTATAATATGAATGGGAATAGATTCCAAAGACATTCTTAGAATATCCTGCCTTCCAAAACCATGAGAAATGGGGTGTTGTCCACCCCTAAAACACACCCATACCTAAAAAAGTCCAAAATTAATTAATTATGACTCAAAAAATAATTTTCTAAAGTAATTAAAATAGTTTTAATTTCTTAAAAACTTCTCATTTAACCTCATCTCCTTAAAATGATGACCAACCACTAGCCAATTCATTATAGCATGCTCCCAACATCATTCTAGGAGAAATAACTGACATATGTCATCAAATTTTTTACCAAATGTTTTACTAATTTTTTCAAAACCCATAGTAAAACACATATGATGATTTACCATATCCAAAATTTCATGTTAAGATTTGAATATGTCAGTCTGAGACAACCACTATCTAATACAAAAGAAAATCCCATCATTTTTGGATGATTCTGCAATTTTCTTGGGGAATAACGTAAATATTAATAATATAAAAATTAAAATCTAATAATATCAAGCTAATGGGTGAATCAAATGAGTAATTAGAATTAATAACCTTAAACACCATCAAAATTTCAATATTACACCCACTCTAATACATGTGAATCAGATGAAACGAGGAGGACGATACCCTCTTAGTATGGGCTTCTGAGGAGGTGGAAGAAAGGATGGAATTAATTAAATTACAATAGAATAATAGTGATAATTTCACTCTTTTTTTGTTAAATAATTATGATGTATGGTTTGGTTGAATGTTTTACCAAACCATGAGCTAACCATCTTATTTGTGGTGTTCCAAAAACACATCCTTGCAGGATTTTGCCTCACATTTTACCAACCCATGTAGAAACTGTGCATCCATAACTACTCAAGGACACACCTCCTCTCGTGGACAATAATCATGGTTTTATAATCCTATCGCCAACTATAAAAATCTTTCATGAATATGAACTATAGGTTTTTTGGTTTTATTCTTTAAATATGCACAAAGAATGTTCTATATTATTATACTAGTACAAGAAGAATAGTTTCTTTTGATATCAACATGGTTAACCATTAATATTTTTCTAAGTATATGTTCAAAATATTAACATTTAAAATGAACTAAAATATTGCACAAAAATAATGAAAAAAAAACTTTTTTCCCCGAACCATGACTCTCAAAATATTCACCTAGGAAGAAACCATTTAATACATTGAAAATGTTACATGATGATCTAGAGACATGCCCTAGAACACAAAAAACTTTTGAGAATTCATACCAGATCCACAATAAAATCATACTTAGGTGATCAAACTTCCATATTCACAATATGAAACCTTTTTCTCAAAATACACCCTCAACAAACTCAAAAATTAAATATACATAAATAATATAAAACCCAACAAATAAATTGGGTTTTACTAGTAATCTATACATATTTAAAATTATTAGAAATCTATATTTATTAGCTACAAAAAATGACATTAATTGTTTAATATCCATTAGTAAATTTTATTCAATTTATTTATACCATTTTACACAGGTATATGTTACTATATACATTAAAATTATTATCCTCAAGAATTATTATATATGGAGAGTAAGGAAAAATCATTCCCAGAATATCCTATGGCATTTTCATTTATATTTTTATGTTTTACTAAATTATTATACTTTATAAATTATCCATCATATGGATCTTATAGTTTCAAAAGACACTAGTTATTATATCCATATATTTCTTTCATGCATAATAATTGGAATTTTATTATTGATATTAAATTATCATTTATCTATTAGTCGAAAAATAATTACTTATAGTACACATTATTGTTTAATGGTTTTAGTTGAAATTTTTTAAAAAGTTGTCATCCCTTAATATTTAAATTCATGTCCTTTTCATCATTTTCTATTAGTGTTCATCTAATCCCTATATATATAAATAAAAATTATTATCATAGAATGTCACCGAATCATTATTGATTCCATGTTCAATAGAAGATAAATAATTCTTCTTAATAAAAAGGGTTTATTTCTTATATATAATCTAAAAATTCATAAGTAATGATACATTAAAAAATGATACACTAATTAACCTCCCATATATTTTGATCCATAACAGGTGTATTCTAATCCTTTCTCTTTTAAACCACTAACTATTTTTATCTCTTTAAAACATTGAATAACATGATTCACATTCATCCCTGATCAAAAGAGCAATGTGTTATTTCATTATGGCATAATATTTTATTAAAAATAGAATATAATAAAATATAACTCAGTAAAACAAAATATTTAAATTATATGAATGAAACTACAAGTAAGTAAATATACCACTTAGTTGATATTATCATCCATATAATTATATATTAAGATCTAACCATCCATTATAAAAATATAAAGAATAAAAACTTACCAAAATAAAAAAAAATCATTAAAAATAAATTATAGAATAAGATGGGAAAATTCAAGATAAGTATATAAGGTAATATATAGAAATATAATTTGACTATTATGTATATGGTCAATGGAACTATGATCATTGGATATATGTTCATCATATATATGGTTAATAGTGATGTGGAATTTGGATATACTTGTTTAATAAATTATATTGATTATATTGTATTCCTTGCTAAATAATGTATTATAAATAAAATATATGATAATTAATTAACATAAAATGAATAATATTGGAATTAAAAGAAAATAATTATTTTTCGAAAATGTATATTATTTCAATAAACATTATTTTATATATTTCCATTTAAATTATATATTTTACATTTGTTGAATAATCTAAATTAAATATATACAAAAAATTCAAGGAATGAAAAGTAAAATAATTAAATAACTTATAATAAATAATTATAGATTTATAATGATTAAAAATTAAATGATTCATTGTAAATAAAAAATGCTCTACATAAAAGCATAATATTTATTATATTTAAATTTTTTTATTTAAATACTAAATTTGACAAATTTAGATCATAAAATTTAATAAAATCTATTATTTCACTAAAAATAGACAATTTAAAAATTCATCTAATTTTTTTTTCATTTTAAGGAATAAATATAAAATAATTTTTATATAGTAAATATTGTTTTTTACAAATTATTATGATTTTCATTATATTATTCTAAATTAATTTTCATCACTTTTTAATATTGAATTAAATAAAATCGATATCATTTTTTTGAATCTAGTCCTAGAAATTATATATGAAGGTCAATTGAATTTATATGAAAATTAGTTATTGAGTAAATCTTATGTTAACACAATAAGGGATAAAATTAGGAAAAAGGGTTAATATAATGAATTAATTAATATATCATAAAATATTATATCTAAATATGTATTTAATTTTATTATCAAAATCCACTAATACCTTTTCCATTATTGTGCCACTTTTCATAGCAAATTAAATTCATTGTGTATTATAGAATGTGTATTTAGGAAACATCTACTCATAATCATCTTTAAAATAACCCATCCTTTAACCACATTATATCAAACCTTCCTTATTGTTTCTAATTAAATATCATCCCAAATTATCTCATCAAAAATCCTATCAATTTGTTTCATCATTCGGTTTGACGTAGTCAAAATTCCCTTGTTTTAAGGAGGCCCACAAAGAGAAGATACAAGTATTCAATGTATGTGTTATCCACACGATAAACAATAATTTTTATATTCATAATCCTTTTATTATTAAATATAGATAATCATTTTTAAAAAATATAAAATTGTTATTTTTATATAAAAATTACATTATTAGTTTACAATAACATGTTCTAAAACATTTATTTTTTATAGTGTGTTTTTATTCGTGTCATTTTTACCACATACATGAACAATATTATAATGTTTACAACATGAGTTAATGGGAAAACATAAATTATGTTAGTATTTTAAAAAAGTTACGATAACATGTTTTTTTAATTCTATAGAGGTAATATGGGAATGTATATTCAATAATAAATTAATTATTTATTAAATTAAATAATAACATAAAAAGATACTTTTAGGGATTCCATATATATCTGTAATAATATTTCATGACATGACCATGGGATGTTATAACTATATTAAATAATTATTATATATTTACATCTACATTATATAAGAGATTCACATTTAACAACTTTAGTTTATATGAAATATGTTTTCTAAATAAATTAAATTTTCTCAATAGATTGTATCACACAAAAAAATGAGTTTTAAAAGTACAATATACTATAAATATCATAATTTAAATAGGACCATGATAACCTAGAATTTAAACGGAAAATTAAATTAATACTTTTATGATTAAAACAAATTAGTTAATTTTAATTAAATTCATGTATACTTTTTATATAATAATGTTCTACACTTATGAAGTTTTTTACTTTGGAAAACTACTTTAGCTTCGCATCTATAAGATTAATTTTATATTTATTTTGTCCACTTAATTGAATGGAATTTGTAAATATATATTCCATATTAATAAAAAAAATATTTTATAATAATATATAATAATTTTTTTGAAAATGAATTTTAAAAATAGAAAAAATTAAGTATTATGATTAAGGTTAAAATTGTCTTATCATGTGATAATCTAAAAGTATAAGGTGTAAAATTACCAATATACTTTTCTAAGTCTAATCTTATTTCCATATTTAGATATTAGAACATATAAATTTTATTAAAGAGACACTTTGGACCATTTAATTATATTAAAAATTAGGGTTCACCATTTTCGGATCCAAATTTCCAAGTCTATCCATTCCCACACTTATAAAAGGGAACCACATACCTCCAATCTAGGTAACAATAAAATAAAATTGGTTTATTAAAACCATTAAAAAAAATTTCTTAAGTCCCTCACCAGTTCCTATTGGCCTTTCTCATTTTAAACTCTCATAATAATTCTTACGGTGCCCACCAAAGTATGATTCTAAAAAAGACGTATCTTTCATAACTGATAATTTTGTTTATTTATTTTTACCCCTCATTAAAATATTATTATTCTAGGAATATAAAACATAAATTTATCTAAAATAATAATAATTTAATACATTTATATAATAACATACATATATATATATATATCTTCCTCTATCGTATGTGAAACGAAGTTGTGGGTTTTGCGTAAGGTGAACTACCACCTCATGAACTAATATAATTCATTCCCATCACCGCCTCTCACAAATTGAAAAATTTATGTATACAGTATTTATATATATTATTAATTAAATTATTAAATTTATTTACTTTTAATATCACATTTAATTTCTTACTTACAATTAATTGGGAATATGATAATTTTTCTCATGTGTATGATATACTACCACGTCGGAAAATGATGTGTTTGGTTATTCACAAACCCTTTACATGAATGTTGATAAGGAGATTTGTTTTGAATATAGGTGATATATATGAAAACATAATTACTAATAATGGATAGATATTATTTACCTTCCTTTTTTCAATCCATCTAGAAAATGGAAACAATGTTCATGTGTACTTGCGGCCTACCATCCCCATTAATAGTGTAATTCATTTCCTATCTCTAACCTTAATGGGTTACTAAAAATTATGAAAAATTTATTTATATGATATTTATATAATTTTTATTTTTACATATTAGGTTGAACCATGTTAAAATTAAGAGTGGTGAAAATGCCAATCTAAAATATATATGAAAAACAATGCACTTATTACACGAAATGTTATTTTAACAAAGAATTACTAATAAATTGTTCATAAAAGTTAATAAGTAAATCATATATGGTTACATATATATATAATTGTTTAGGTATAGAATATATTTTTAGTAGATTGAAATTTATTATACATTTGTTTTTAAAGTGTATGATATAAGAATAAGCACAAGCCAAGGGGGTTTCATCTCTCATTTTTATCTTCTGGACACATGTCAAATTCAATAATTGTTTCTTTTATGTAATATATATTCTTCCAATGAATTTATTTTATTATTATTATCATATTTGTTTATATACATATCCATATAATGTTCATTATTTCATGGAACTTATGATTCAAATTATTCCAAATCGGTAATTTTTTTTGTCAAAAACGCATTTTTTATCGGGATTGTTTATGAATATAATCATAATGACCAAATATTATGATCTATATCGAAATAATGTAAAAACTAATTTACTATATTTATTTAAATGATGTATATTTTCCCCTTTTTTCTTTTATTTATGTAGAAATGATTCTAAAATTATTTATTTAAGCCTTACATTATTTCACTCCACTTTCAAAAACATCTTTTTCTTCTAAGTCCATATTCTCTAAAAAATATGCAAAAGAAAATTTTCCATATTCTCCAAAGACTGTTTAAATTTATTTTACCCATATTGTTATTTTTTATAATTTGTTATAAAGTAATATACTTTTCATTTTCTTAATGATGAACTTTTAATGATTACAGAAAATATGGGTGGAATCATTATTTTTACATGTAAGGCATGAATAATATCGTCTGCTTTCCTGATCGATCAATGTTTTAAAGTTAAATCATAATATTTACATGGTTATTTTTGAAGAAATGATTTCTATAAATTTTATTATTTTTTTTATTTTAAATATACTTTTTCAATGTTAAAAAGTTTATTTTACTCAATAAATGTTTCATGTGACCATTAAAAATTATTTTCATATATGATTAAATATTATGATGTATCATATGTTTTCGAAGGGGTAAAATCATATCATACCATCTTTTTTATTTCTCCAAAAAAATTATGAATATGATGGAGATATATTTATAGAAATTTTTCCTCTTCTATGGGTTATTAAATGACGAATTGATGAGATGATTATGAAACCCATTTCCATTCTATGGTTTGAGCTATAAAGACATGTTTAGGAAACCCATATCATTTCAATGGGTTATGATATGATGAATGTATTGTGATTTTTTAACAACAATTTATATATTATATGATAGTCAATACTTATATATCCCTCCAATAAATTAGTAAATTGTTAATTTTAAACAATCTGAGAGTGTACACATGAGGTTATCAAAATCATGAAAAATTGAGTACGTTGGAGTTTATCTAAATCCTAAAAAGTTTATATGGGAGGTTATCCCATTCCTAAAAATGTGGGCACACATGGGGTTATCCCATGACTAAATAAGGTACTCATATGGTTTTCACGTGAAAAAATTATATGAATGTCTTGGGGGATAACCATGACATATTGTTTTTTGTGAATATATGGGTTCCAAAAATCTATGTCATATACCAATGTTTTTATATCCTTTATTATATTATTTTAATCCATTATTATTCATTTCATATGAACTACCATGATTTATTCCTTGAACCGTGTTAATGATATAAAATAAACAGGTTATGGTTTAAAATTCTATTCTCATGCTCTAGTATACTTATTGTTAGGTTTTGTTAATATTTAGCTTATTTACCCTTACAAAAATTGAGATCAACCTTTCTTATGTATTATTTTACCTATTTGTTTAATGAAATTTTTTATGTATGATATTACTATGATATTTTATATATGGATAATAGAGTGGGGGATAATGTAGTTCACTAATGAACCATTTTTTATATATATGAGTTTCTAATGACTCTAAAACATTATAGTTAGTATGAATGTTTTTATATAATAAAATGAATATTAATATTTTAATAAGTAATAATGTTGAATGTAAATAATGGTTCATTATAGTTTATATCAATGTAATGTTTAAATTAACTAACGTAATCTTGGATGATGAAACTCTCATGAGACACTAAAGGATATATATAAAGACAAGTCTAAGGATAAGCCCATGTGTTGAAAAATAACTTATAATTTTGCAATAGGATAGAGTTAGTGGTTTCCTAGAAGTAAGATTCGTGTATTTATATTATATTAGTTAATTTGGATTTGGAATAGATTTATTGAGGGGTAAAAATATAGAAAAGGGTGCATTGATCTGGACTCAACTGTTACCTAGTGCACAATAATAGTACTTTATTTACTCCAATTTTGACACTCCTGGTGTATATGATTTAGAAATTCAAAAACATTTTATTAACCATCATGAATGATTATAGTAATAACAGTTAATTACCAAGGTTTAGATAATGGTTTAAAATATGGCATCATTATTTAGACATCCTATATGTGATTTTCATTTGTTGTGCGGTTTCCCACTATGGTATTGTTTCTCACAAAATACTATTTTCTTTTTGAAAATATGTATAACCATGATGAATATTTTTTTTGAAATAAAACCATGAGGAATCATGTTTACAGTAAATGTGAAGGAACATTTAGTTATATTGAAAAACCAAATTTTTTGATGAGCGGAGAGAAATATATTATTATTATACATAATTAACTATCACAATATAAGAGTAAAATTTTGAACATCAGTGATATTCCTATCATTTCAAATAAGATGATGATATACCATTATGAATTTTTATGTCGTAATATAAATATAGGAAATATGAGTCCTATTCCTTCATGTCATAAAGGTAGAAATAAGAACCTATAAAAATATCTCAATCCATGGTTAAAATGTACTCTTTATAGAAAATAATATCAAAGAGAAATGAATTTCCAAGGAATAATTATTTTATATATGAAAACCATGGTAGATATCTAAGTCAATTCCCTAAACTAAGAGATGAAAACTACACCAAGTAATGGCCTATGTAATATTATATCATTTAAGTAAAAGTGTTGATGTAATTATGTATTTGGATTGAAAATTTATATTTTGTAAGTATGTTAACAATGTTGATTTTGTTATAAAAGTCATGAATCATATATGGTTTGTGTCAATTTTGGAATCATATATGTCATCTTGTAAAATATTATATAGTGTTGTGAATACCATCATGGGTATAGGATTATATGGTTGTTCATATGTTTAGCGTCTCAGATACCCAATTTTAGGTTCTATGTGATTGGATTTTAATGTTATTAATGTAATTTAGAGAGACGATTCATTGGATTTTGGTATATGTAACTCTTTTAATCCCAATGAAATATTATTTATGATGAACTGAATTTTCATAAGTTTAAAGTTGTTAATGAAATTAATATATTATATAATATTCATTGAATACTTTTTTTTTCTAGAATTTTCATCATATTTCATAGGATGTTATAAAAATTATAATCCTATAGTTTTAGTAATAAAAATAAAAACATGTCTATTCTGGGAAGGTTTCATGGATTCAAATGACAACCAATGGTAGAAAATGTTGAAGACTACCAAAAAACAATGTGATATGTTAGTTAGAAATACATTAGTTTTATAAAATTAAGCGATAGATAAATATTAATTTTTTTCTAGGAATTTTTTTATTTTAATAATTACTATAGGATTTCAGAATGATATGGTGATAGCATACATCCCATGAAAATTTAATGTTCATGAAAAATTTAACCAAATAATGATTTGGAGTCATAAAAATTCATTTTTTGAACTAAAAATATGTATTTGTTGTCTTATGGAGTAAAGTGTGATATATATATATATGTATATCATAAAATATTAATGAATTTTTTCACACATAAAGTGTTGGAAAAGCATGATAGAATATTTTTTGTACTAATAACAAATATTTATTTCTCAATGCATTACCACCTTCGGAATGAAAAAATGGTTGCTAATTCATTGACTTCAAATGGAAATTCTATATTATACATCATGTGGATGTAAAAATATCCAATATTAATGGATTTTCAAAGAACGGATCTATAAATTTTCAAGGTATGGTAGAAATAATATCTCTAAAAAGGTGTGTTTAGGTATCTATACGTGTAATAATTAAAGAATTATAAAAGTATGATTTCGAGGAACATATGAAGTTGAAAAATTTTCATGAGATAAACCATGATAATGATGTAATTATTAGATTTTAGAACCATGTATGTGTCTAATCCGTTCTAGATTTGAAAAAAAAATAATTAGAGGAAGCTCAAAGTTCTTTATTATATATTCATCCTAGAATTTGAATGATTCATAAGAATTTGAAAGAAAATTTAAGATGAGATGGAATAAAGAATGATCCAATAGAGTATGTATCTTGAGGATTCGTATCTCATAAATTAATGGAAGGTAGAAAATTGTATATATGTTTCTTACAACCATTACCCATACCCAAAAGTATATGTGAAAAAACCACTGATTTTTCTTCAAACTCCCCATAAAATATAAAGGTCACAATGATATATGAATTGTTTTCAAACACCTTATATAGTCAGTACACATCCTTGCAATCAGAGAATATGTTTCTATGCATTTTCAATCTAGGATATTCATTACGTGGTAAATTTTCATGTAATATGGAATTATATTTCATCATACTAGGATCTAATGGTTACGACTATGTTTTTTTTGATGTCTTCATCAATCCTGGGATATAGATTTTTTTTTTTTAAAGTTTGGGGTCAACGTCTCCATTTATTATTTAAATAAAAGTCCCCTTTGAGACTGGGTAGAGGGAGACCTAGTAAATAGCCCAAAGGCCCCAGGCTAAGTGGCTAGAATACAAGGCTTGAATGCCCTTTTTTGGGCCAAAGGGCCCGTCGGTGAATAGTACTGCTACAGTAACTGCACTTCTATAGTGCCACTTCCGCTACAGTTCCCTACTAAATTGCCTATGCTACTACAATTTCGTCACTTCTACAGTCTCCACCACTACAATATTTCTACAGTGCCTTGCTATAGTACTTCTATAGTACTAGGAAATTCTTTCGTGCCCGGATTTGATCCTAGGACTTTTGGATACGAAGAAGGAGCCTATACCACTTGGGTATAGGCTCATTGGCAAGGGATATAGATTTTAGTTTAATCACAATGTATCATCCAAAAATATATGTTTATTCCAAGATAATATTTAAAATATTACCGGATATGTGTTGATTATGGTCTCTAAATTTAAAATGTGGTTGGGATCAACATCTTGTTGTCATTGAGTTTCCCTAAATCACATGAGAATTTTGATGGATTCTAATAATGTCCAATAGGTAAATATGTGTAGAACTCTATAATGGAGGGATGTAGTTGGTGATTGAAACATATTGTTACATGAGGTTGCAAATAAAATGGTTGAGATGGTTATAGTCATTTAGGTACAAATATAGGAAGAACAAAGTTAGGATAAAATTTATGCTGATTGTCATTGACATGATCTACAATTTGATGTTCCTGATAAGGAGTTTCTAATAATTTCCCCATTAATGAATGTAATATGATTTAGAAATAATAGGATAAATCCCATTGTCAATTGGTCCCTCTGAGATTCCTGTTCACATTAGCATAATATCTGATTAATGGATGGTTCCACCGAACCTCAGTCATGTTCTTATATGTTCCATGTGTCTAATTTATGAGATTACATACCTGATATTTCACATGTCTTCAACACAAGGGTAATACCCCCGAAACATGATTTTTTAATGAAAATCATGTGTATATTATGGAATGTATAGAGAATGTGTGAAAAACAAGACTACTCAATTATTCAATGTTTTTTGTGAAACCACTATTTTAAAAATTGTACATAGAAACCAAAAGATTAAATGAGGAAAAAGTACCCACATTTTCATGTATTTGGGTAATTATTTTTAGGATAAAATTCAGTTACATGGATATATAATGGAACCCCCAATGTGTTTATGAAATAATTTTTTGAAATAAAATAAAATTATTTGATATATAGATTTCCGTGAAACACTATGTTCCAATGAACTGAAATATTATATTAATAATATTATTTAAACACGCTCATTATAACATAGTAGTTAAACATGATATAATGAATATGAATTATGATATTTTTAAAATACCATCATAATAGTTTATAGAAAAAAATCATATTGAGAAAAAATAATAAATTTTTAGTAAATTAATTATATATATCATAAATTATTTTCAGTCCAAAAAAAGATTTTTATAGATTTGTCAAAAAATATTATTTTCTAAACATCTTGGAAATATATTTTAAAATATTATCAACATAAATTTTTTTTCTTAGGATGGAATTTTTAGAATTTTCAAAAATGATAAATTTTTCCTTGAATAGTAGAAAATATTTTTTTACTTGAAACACCCTTCTAATTTAATTAATTTAAAAAGGTCTATATTGTTTGAAGATATTCTAAAAGAAAAATTATTTTAATTATTTTAAATATAGTTAACTTTTTTCGAAATTATTCAAATTCATGTTGAATTTTTATATTAAAATGTACTATACTTATAAATATTATATCTTTGGAAACCCATTTTTTGTCCCTTATATTAATGTTGTTTTAAATTATAATTTTTTAATTATGACAATTTAATTTTAAAAAATATATCCAATTTTATTAATTTTTGTAATTAATATTATATTATAATTTCAACTTATGTGTTGGTCATAATGATAAATAAAAACAAAATTTTTTTTATCATAATTTATTTTAGAAAAGTCTTACATGGGGTTAAACTAAAAATATGAGGTGTAAAATGATCTATGAACTTATAATAATCTAATTTTATATTTATATATAGGCATTATATAATATATGGCTAATGAATGAACCATTTTTTAGCCTTTTGGTAGGTTAAAAATATGGGTACACCATTTTAATTTCAACAATTGCATGTGTTTTCCTTCCCCCACATATAAAGGTGAACACCCTATCCTCTCCTTTTCACAAAACCATATCATTTTTTATTTTTTCCGAATCCAAAGAAATATCTTACTTAATTCAATAACAACCATTATGATTTCTTATTTATAGTAGGAAACCCTCATAGGAATGCTTTTGTGGCCAACCTAGGATGGTTGTCCAAATAAGAGGTAGTGTTCATTATCAAATGTTTTCATTTTCATTCTTCATAAAAATCCATAAAATATGTTTATACTATGCATATATATTAAAATAAATTTCTAAAATATAATTATATGTAATTATATTAATTTCATGAAATGCATCCATCTCTCACTTTATGAAATGAGAAACAAAACTATCGATCACGTGTATAGAGAAATAAAGCCTCGTGATTTCATATAATATATTCCCCATTAGTCACTATTATAACTAGAGATAATGATAGACATAATGATAATATATTTTATTCAAAATAGTACTATTATTATATAATTTTAATATCACATATACCATCTTACATTACATTCTTTGGGAATATGATAATGTCTCTTGTGTGTACGACGGAATACATCCTGACAAAGCGATGTGATTTTTTTACTTACTCTTTGTGTGAAAGGTTATAGGTATAAATTTCGTGAATATAAGATATATATATAATGATTAGTAAATAAAATTTAAATGTGATATATTATTTAACATCCTTTAATTCCACCAGTTGAAAAAATTAAGACAATGTTCATGTCTAATTATGGACTTTCGTCTCCATTAATGGTGTAATTAATGTTCCATTTATTATATTAATAAACTACTATAAATATATATATAATGAATATATAGGTTATTTATGTTTTGGATAGAATATTGTAGATCATGAAACCATGATCAATTTAAATTTATAGAAATTACTAAACCCAACATACATGAAAAAACATGTAACTATTACATAAAACCTAATTTTAAGACGAAATTGATAATAAATAGTTAATAAAATATCATAAGTATACACTATATGGTTTGATATATATGATTTTGGTTGTATAATATATTCATAAAAAACTATATTTTTAAACAATGGGGATTGAATGGGTACTATGGATGTCAAAGATTTTGTTATGGTATTTTTGTCTAATTATTATTTCTATGAGACAAACACCATATTCACCCCTTGTATATTTTATTTGGTGTATATACAACTCACGAATATATTTTATGTTCATTTTCATATAATTATTGGATATACATATCCATATTATATATTCATTTTTTTGGTCACAAGATTTAAAAGATTCTAATGTGGTAATGGTTTTATGTAAACATCCCAATGTTTATCGAGGTTATTTAAGATTAAGTTTCTTATGATAAAATATTATGATTTATCTCCCATGAATATTTTCAATATTCCTTACCTTTGTTTATTTCATGAAAATATATATTTTCTACTTTGTTTCCTCTAATTATTTACTCATGAGTCCTATGTAATGTTTTTAAAGAAAACTATCTTAATTTCCCTCTTTTATCAAAAGACACTTTTTCATAAATATTCATATTTCCAAAAAAAATAAATAATGTTTTTTACTTATATAAAAATATTAATTATGATAATTATTTTCCAAGTATAACTTTTATCAAAAAATTGAATACTCTTCTTGTCATTTTCATAATGTTTTACTTTCAACATTTACTAAAAATACGTAAGGTATGTTCTTTTTAACATGTATGACAGGAAAAATATTATCCACCATCATGAAGAATAATTGGTTGAATGATTTGACTAAAATTTTACAATTTTATTTTAAAAGAATTTTTATATTTAATATTTTATAATTGTTTTTCAAATATGTATTTTCCACAAGGAATTTTTTTTCCTCACATAAGTTTACATGTAATCCTTCAAAAACAATTTTTATCTAAGATGAAATATTTTAATGTTACTTTAGTTATTAAGGATATATGATTCAATGATACTATCACTAAATTATTTATGATTTTTATTAAGGTATTTTTTTGAAACCCATTATTTTTAAATGTATATTCGTTGATGATTTGAAGAGAATATTATAAAACCAATTTTCTTCCAATGGGTTATTTGATACTAATAGGTTTATGAAACCAATTTCATTTATATGGGTTATGATATGATTAATATATTAATATATTATGGAAAAAAATATTATTTGATGTTTAAGGCCAAAATCTCCCAATAATTAATTGGGTATTGAATATTATACAATGAGCATTGAGTGTACACAAGATTTTATACCATTCCCCAAATAGAGGGTACACTGGAGGTTATTCTATACTCGATGATGTGGGTACATGGGAGGTTATACTATGCCTATTTTTTTAAATGATATCTGATCCCAATCCTAATGAATGTACATTGGTTGTTAGCCCATGCATAAAATTATAGGAATTTGTTGGTGTGTTTCCTTGAAATAAGGTTGTCTATGATTATATGTATACCATAAATCAATGTTTTATTTAAATGTTATTATATCAGGGATTTGTTTATTTGATTCCATAATTATTCAGGTATTATGATATAACATGATTTATTTATTTACCCATAGTTATGATTTATTATATACAATTTATTGCTTTCAAATTTTATTCTCATTTTCTAATACACGTATGATAATATTTTTTAGATAACTCTATTTTTAATCCAATCATATCTCAAGATATGATAAGTTGTAGTTAACCATATAAAGTGATGTGCACAAATATTATTTAGGGTTTTTTTAAATTTGTGAGTGATGAAAATCCATTCCATGTGTGGTATTAATGATTTGAATGATCAGTTTGGAGATCTAGAATCAAAAGGATTCATGAGGCCTATTACTTCTCTACAAGGTTCTCTTATTCTTTTCCCTAAGATGGATTATTAGGCTTTGCACTTATATATGGATTATATAATACTGAACAAGATGAGTTTAAAGAATTTTTATCCCCTTCCACAAGTCAATGATCTCTTTAATCAACTAAGAGGTTGCAAGAACTTATCCAATATCAAATTTAGATATTATAACCATCAATTTTGGGTGATAGCATATAAAAATACATGGTCTTATTTTATGAGTATGCGTAGAATTTATATGTTTGTGGTAATGTCATTTGATCTAATGAATTCAATAGGTGAATGCAAAGCAATAGATTCCTATTGGGTTTTTGGAGCCTCTACCCATTTTGAAATTAAAGTGGGATTATTTCACTTTAGATTTAATGAAAAGATTATCTAGGACATATCTAAATAATAATGTAGTATGGGTGATCAATGATTGAGTATTAAAGTTAGAACAATTTTATCTCTTAGAGGTACCTTCACCGATGATGATACAAGAGCATCACATTACATTTTTTATGCTGAAATTTTCAATGGTTTAGGTTTGGTTGTGAAGTGAGTTTTTTGTGTTATGAACAGAACATGCTAGTGGGAGTGCAGTCCAAATGTATCAGATGTTGTAAGGAATGTTCTTCTAAAATTTTTGGCTACATTTTTCATTTTGGATATAATAAGTCTTTAAATTATAGGATTGGTTTTCATTATATATATATATGGATTTTCTTGGTTCTATACTTGGCTCATAAGGAATATTATTAGATGACATTTTCCTTTTTATTTCCATAAGGGGAAGCTACATCCATTAGGGAGATTGGTATCTTTGACCTGGACATACAAGACCAATTATGATCATATTTTAATGGATAATGGATGAGATAGATAGATTTTTTATCCTTATTTCATACAATACCTAAAACATTTCATCCCTTACATGATAAATTTTATATCTTATAAGAAATTGATGTTTTACTATTCGTACATTCAGATAGAGCGTCCATTATTATCTGACTTGATGATAAACATGATGCATGATCGGTTAGAACGATGACCTATTAGACATCATATTGTTCAGAGAGCACATAATTTTCTTCACAATGCACCCCCATTAGTTATTTCACCTTACCTTAGACAATTTGGATTTTATGGATTCAATCTGTGTGAATTCATGATAATTGATCACCATTTGATCGTTGCATTAGTTGAGAGATGGAGGCTAGAGACACACACATTTCACTCCCAAGAGGGGGAGATACCTATTACATTAGATTACTTCTCCTATATGCTCAGTTTACCCATCCCCAAACTAGCAGTTATGGATGCCACTACTGGAAATTGGTCTGCATTCACACCGTGGTTACTGGGCATTAACAGCATCGGCCCATGAGGTGTCCTCAGGGGTTATCATTTGCAAATGGGGTGGCTTGATGAGAATTTAACTATCATTCTGGATGATTTGGGTGAGTATATTTTTATTCAGCACACATGTTCATAAATTTTGTGACTTATCAGAGGCATGTTGTGCATCAGCTACTCGACCACATTGGTACACATGATGTACCTCCCATTACATAAGGATCTTGATCAGACGGCTAAATACAGTTTGGGGTCTACTGTATTGTAACATCTGTGTAGATGTCTTTGTACCAATTGTCATTATGATATTCAAAATATTAAAAGTTGTCTGGTTTTGGTATAGATGTTGTCCTAGGAGAATTTTCCACCCCTCGCTCCTCAAGTTATCACAAAAATTGCACCATAGCTATTTCAGGACTATCCTGGGGTATATTGGAAGGTTAACATAACTAATTTCTATTATTTAGTATTTTTTTATTGTTTTCTATAAATATACAATATATTACACTTTTTTACCTGGTAGAGTCAGTCAGAAAAGAATGCACAAAATCTGAGACATAGTGTACATAGTTTTCAAATGAAATTTGACGCCATAGTTTTAGCTGATGTAAGTTAAACAATTTTTTTTTTGAAAAGGTTGTTTTTTAATAAAATTTTATGTTATATAAATGTAATCATAGTAAAATTATAAATATAATATATGAATTATTTTTTGAGTAACATTTGGGGTTTCATGGAGTCTGTATATAGGTTTTTTCTATTCAACACTTCTACCATACTTCACAGCTATGATTAGAGATCTTGTGGCAGTGGAGACACTCATCTACTTCCGCATCATTAGGTGGATCCATCTAGACTATTTCATGATCTAGTTTTGTTATATATATCATATCCCTATGTCACTATGATAGAATGGTTCATTATATTCTTTTATTCTTATATGTATACAAACAACATACTGGCGGAAAATTCCTGAAACTTATATCGATATTTGGGAGACACGTGCCCCATATGGTATCTTTCCATACATATATCCCATAAAATGGTATTAGTTATCTTATCTAGGGGATTATTCAAAGTGGTATCAACGACACTACATAAGGCACCAAACATGGGAGGGGATTGGGATTCAGAATTTTGTATGTTTACTAAGATTTATTATATTAATTTAACTTACTTTTGGTATTAATTGGAATTTTATTTCATTTTTAGTCATTCATAAATACTCGTCATCCATATATCACACATCCTCAAGAGGAGGCATATATTAGGTGGGGTGTAGTTCACTAACATGTGTTGGCTCTCAATGATCATCTCTTGTTTATACATAACAATTTCTATGATGAGGTTCAACAAGTATATTTGGATCCATATCTTCTAGTTGAAGTTCCTACAGATGATGATGTCCCCACTATGCTTCATGTGGATGATGCACCACCACTGCCATCTAAAAGATAGAGACGAGTACATCAGGAGGGCCAGAGCTGACGATATAGATGCTTGAGAGGTGCTCGTGCAGATGCTACTGCACCCCAAAGAGATGATCCTACCCAGCTGATTGTTGATCTTACAGAGTAGAGAAATGCTTATATTCCACGTATGTCATCTCTGATGACTGCTTTTCACTACGAGCTATGTGTGGTAACACAAATTGTGGTGGCCCCTCTCTTACCAACAAGGACGTCTTGAATGTCGTATTTCATCCATTTTTAGGAGCTCTGGGACCATATGGTTCAACATATGATTTTGGGACATCCTCCTCACATGATCCTGGATAGACCACTACATAGAACCATAAAGAGGCTCTAAAAGAAACAGAAGAGGAGGAACCCACAACTAGGACACCAGAGTAATCCAAACGTCAGACGTAGAGTGGGCGTGAGGTTCAGACACCACATTGGGGTACCAGGCAACATGAACATTGACTTATATAGATTTCATGGTTTATATATTAAACAACTGATATACTGTGATAAGTAATTATTTTTTTAGAAAAATAAAAACAAATTCAGTGTCCCATAATTGTAGCATTTTTATGTTTTATGTATGTGACTTTATAAGCCTATAAATAATAAAGTACACGTACTATCAAAATGAAATTTATGACACTAACCATTAAATATAGATATATAATTTTATATTCAATGAATATATTTATTATTATATAATGATATATGTTTTTTTATAAATACATATTTATAGTTAGAGAAATAAAAATATATTTAAAATTATATAATTATTAATAAATATTAATAATTATATAAATATAAATATGTTTATAAATAGTAAATTATAAATCTATGTATATAAATAATTATTTATTTATAAATAAATTTAAAAATTTTGAAAAATATAATAATTTTTAATTATATTTTTTGAAATGTACTTAAAATTACATTAAAAATTTTAAATGGAAAATATTTATTTATTTACAAATAAATTTAAAATATTTATAAACATATATTATTTGTTAAATATGTCTTAAATAATTAAAAATAGTAAATATATTAATTATAGGTTTAAAAATATTTCAAATTTATTTATAAAAAAAATTATAACTTTATAAATATCTATTTATAATTATTTAATTATAAATACATTTGTAATTACAATAACAATTATATATTTATTATGAATAATTAGAATTATATATTTATTATAAATATTAAAATTTAAATATTTTTTATAAATATATATTTAGTTATTTATAAATAAATTTTAAATATATATATAAACATAGTTTAGTAATTAAATATTTATAAATATATTTATATTTATATGATTTTAAATGTTGATATATAAACAAATATAATGAATTATGATTCTGTATTAATTATATATATTAATTATATTTATTATTACATATTTATTATAATTTTTATAATTATAATTATATATTTCTTGTAATTATATAATTATTATAATTATATAATTATTATAAATATAATTATAAATTTATAATATTTATTTTAGTAATTATAATTATTATAAATATGTTTATTATAATTATAATTGTAATTGCATAAATATATATAATATATATATATATGAAGGGTTGGGGAAGGGTGGTGTTCGAATTTTAAAAAAAGTCTCCAAAACCAATTCATTTGGGAGTGAAGGATTTTTTTAAGCACCAAAGGAATTGCCACTCAACAAACACATTTACCTAAATAAAAATAACCTAAACCACTTAAATTAAAAATAATAATAATACCCATATAATAAATTCTTCTATAATGAGGAATTTTAATTGTATGGGATTATTTAGAATAAATATGAATAAGTTTCTAATATATATCACTAATAAAATTGAATTTATTACAAAATGAGTTAGTATGTGTCTGATGAAGTGGAAATCCACAGTGTGGATTTATTTTCTAATACAACTTTCAAATCATAATTGTCAATTAATAGGATCCCATTTTGAAAAATTTTATGGTCTTTCTATTTATTACCCCATCTATTTTCTTATAAATTGTTTAAATTTTTATTTTACATGTTTTATTACCATTTCTCCTACATTTAGATCATAATTAAATAGAGTGGATGCTTTTCTGTACAGTGAAATTATCTCTTATTTTTTATTATGAATTAATAAATTTCACATCCATGTTTGTAATATAATTTTATGGATTAAAATATCCCTATATTTATGACATCTTAATTTTATTTTCTATTGAATTTTATTTCCTTTGCAAAGGGGTGAAATGAATTTTTTTCTAATTTTCTGCATCGTCACTTTGTCCCACAATAACCTTTGGCTTTCATTGAAATTATTCAATTACATGTTATCATATTTCATCAGTGTAATATTTAAATAAATTCATCTTATTTTTATAAAACCATTGTTTTATAAGATATTTTACATTAAAAAAATTTAAAATGTTCAAGGACATTTCATTATTATTTTCCAAATAATTTTTCCATTTTTATTCAAAAAAAACATCAATATAAAATCCTTTAACATTTATTATAGATAATTTGGGATATTATCTAATAATTCCATTAATATTCTCTCTATATATGTCTCATGATCATGTGTTATTGATGTTTTCATGAAACCTTATTTATTTCTCACATGTTTATTAAGATATGATGGAATTATAAATGTTATCATATTCATGGGCTAATGATATATATTTATTTTCATTATTAATGGGAGTTAGTATAATTATATTATCATCCAATGCCTTGGATAAATATTTATATCACATGACATAATTTCTATAGGACTACTAAGTGATCCCAATCCACAATGTTTACGGGGATGGAGAGTTAACCCAATCCAGAGTTTGATAGTGGTCTTTTTAATTGGGCCTTCATATATTAAATGATATTAAATGTTTCTATATTGCTAAATTATTATTAAATATTCTTTTTATGTCACATTAAATTGTTATACATTATAGTTCATGATTATTTACTCAAATTTTTACACACCAATAACATATTTCATATCTTACACAAAAATCAACTTATAATTATTTTTGATATATGATCTATGTTTTATAGGGAATTGTTTAATTATTAAATGTTAATGTAAATTTATTATGATATAATACAAAATTTATCTCTTGATTACTTATAATCAATGAATAAAATCTATTATCATTACCCTTATTGAGCTTCTGAGCAAACTTTTCATACTATTCCAGTCCCCATGTGATGAAGAGGGCTATTATGTGTGATATTTATTAAGGGATATAATTTGTGGATACATATTTTATGATGTAGAATAATTATTTTAAATCAATAATTTCATTTTTATAATATCCAAACACACTAAATCTATTGGTTTTAGGGTGTAGTTTATTTTGATAAGGGAATCATATTCATTTAAGATGATTAATCATTGATGTATGTAATGGATGAAAAATAAGAATTTTTTTCAATTATATAGATTATATTTCTAATTTTAGAATCTATTGTTGATATATTTTAGGTTCCAACAATTTTTTTAATAGTTTTGTTCTAAACACTTATATGTTCATCTCTATTTACTCCATCAATTTTTTCTTGTATCTTTTTTTTGAAAATATGTTTTAAACTGATGTTTCTTTTTATATTCCAATTTTTTATCAAAATAATTTTACATACATGTAATATAATATTGAATTTTTATCTCTTTATATATGTCAACAATTTTTATAATTTTTCATTGACACTACTCAATTACTATAAAGAAGATAAATTCAATTATTTCTATGTAAATTTATAATTTTATTTAAATATATCTATAATTAATATTATAAACCCAATAATTAATACTAATGTTAAGAAACATTATTATTCAAATTATATTTTTGATTAAAATTATAAATATAATAATATTATATTTTTTAGTAATTTATCGAAGTGAACCACTACATATAATTTCAAATAATCTGTAATAAAGAAAATGGAATAAGTGGATGATCAAAAACTCATTGATACAAAATCAAAATTCTCTATAGTAGGAAATATTTATGGCCAAGAAAAATATAGTAAAATAAACATTTTATCTCATCAATAAAGAAATATGTGCACTAGGGGTTTCAACAAAAACTATTTTAATCAAAACACCCTTCCAATGATTTGATGAAGTGAATGTGTAAAGGACATGACTTATCGATCAACCCAGCATACTAAAATAAATGGAAATCCTCTAAAATTATCTCTAATGATAATTATATAAAAATATGATTGAAATATCGATAAATAATATATATTCTAAATATTCATCCACTAAAGACGAACATAATGAAAATCCTCTTCTAAGATATCTATGAAAAATAACTATACACCAAAATTATACTAAAATAATATGCTATTAAGGGATATGATTTATATGATTTTCAATGACATGTAATCCTTATGCATTATAATATAGGTGTTATAAATTCAACTAAAATTATAATATATCAATCATGTATCAATTTCAACAACAGAGACACTGAAGAAGCGTCATCCTAACATTCATCTAATGATATTATGTATATATAATAATTAATTTCAATATGGATGAGAAATATAAACAATTATGTAACATATAAATTATACATTAATTATTTTTTACTAATTAAAAACCAAATAATATTTACATTAAAGATTCAATCAATTACAACACTTTTTTAAAATATTTATCGAGAAGAGGAATAAGCAATATTTCATCTCATTGTAAAAATAAAAAACCAACGAAGTCATTTATATTTAAAATTTTAACTATACTTTTATCGGTGATGTAACATCAATCCAATAAAAGCTAATCTCTACTATGTTTTCTTGAAAATAATCATCTTAGTTGGTATTTTTGAAACATTTTCATATGACGACAATTCATATTTACCTATAGATATTTTATGACTACATTGAATGGTTAGATAATATAAAGAGGTTTATGTTCCCATTAATTAATTAAATATTCAATTAATACTGATCTTCCACTAAAAAATATACATTATCATTCAATTTATTGCACAATTTATAAGATTCTAATTACTCACTACAAAAATATCATTTTAGAAGTATCTGATTATTTTTCAAATATCTCATTCAATATTCTTTCACATGTAATATTTCTCATTATTCTTTTTCAATTATATATTGTGATATTATATTCTTTTCATATATTTATATTTAAATAATAATTAAATGGGGAGAATTGGAAATTTTACATGTCCAATGTTGATACACAACATGATGAAAAATGAAAATATGTTGGTTTCTCCAGGATGACTAAATAAATACCATCATCATTATATCATTACTTATTTTCTTTATCTTACCCTAATGAGTTTTTTTATTCCAATTAAAATAAATTATTTTAATTCCATAAAATTTTCGTTTATAGAATAAAGGATACTATTCAATGAAAGATGGTTTCTAGTAAAATTATAATCCTCGTGATCAATAATAATTACAAAAAAGATATCAGGAATATTTTAAGATGATGAGGAGAGTAAAATTTAAAATAACATAACTTTGAGAAATGGATAGGTAAATTTTTAATTCATAATAGGAATCATTTCATGTTTAATATTTTTATCTAGTATTTTGTTCGTTGATTTTTTTACTCTAGGATCATCTAGTTTTAAATTAATATATTTGTTTATTACTTGCCTTAGAATTATTTTTTGATACTATTTTATATCATGTTATGATTATTATAGACCCCTTAGTTTGGGGGAAATCAATCTATTAGGAAAAATAATAGATTTTAATAATAATGAATAAAATTATAAACTGAAATACCCGATGATCTTTTCATTTTTGAGCAGGATATTAATATTTGAATCGAAATAATAATAATTTACTAGATGCCCAATAATAATTTACAAAATAGTTTTAGGAAAACAATATTGTTCCTTATGAAAATTATGCATTTTTTATTCATAAAACAATATTTTTCCTCACACTAAAACTTTTAGAGGGCCTATTTTCAAATTATAATAATTTTACAATGTCATTATTATAATTAGAATAATTTCTTTTGTTATTTTTCAATAATATTTATGAATATATGAATTTTTAAATATTGAATATTTTTTAATATTTCATAAAATTGTGCAATATTAAAAATAGATCAATAATACATTTCCCTCTTTTTATTCTAATTTATTTTTCAATAGGTTAATTTATTTCTAATTATTAAATGGTAGTATATTTATTATTAATTTGGAAATACAATTAATATTACATAGGGGGTATAGTATATAAAACATAATATTTGAATGTTGGGTTATTTTATATTTTTCATATTACATTTACCCAATAGTTTCTCTAAAAAAGTTTCTGATTTTAATTAAAACCAATATATTATCATAAAAAGGATTCATGGTTGCAACTGGTGCATAATTTCAATAATTAAAATCATTAATATATTTTTTGTTATTTTAATAAACATTAATTTATTATGACTTGTAATCATAAAAATGTTTATTTTTTTTGTTAATACTAAGGATACCAATTTTTCATTTTCATCTATATTAATGGGTTTTATTGATCAAAATATATTAATATTTCAATTATAAAAAATATATTAATTATTTATAATTTGGTACCTTACGATCATAAAAAATGAAAATATTGTTTAGTCCTAATCTGAATCCTAAAATTCTCAGTCCTCATAATGATTTATTTTTATGATAATTAAGAACATATATGATTATATAATATGTTTCTCAAGTTTTTAGTAAAATAATTACATGATGAAATATTTTTAGTTATCCGATAAAGAATAGAGAAAGAAATAAATTTATACAATCAAGGAAGAATATATAGTGGTTAATGACCTCAACACACTAGAACAAGATAACAGACCAGAATATCATAAATAAAAATGATTATGATGTTAAGATATTATGATGGATAAAATTTAAATAATTATGTAAAAAACATCTGAATTTGATAGAAATTTTATTAACGATATATCACATGTCGAATGGATGAATTAGAATCTTTCGAAAAAAATTACGAAACATAGATCTCATCAAAACATTAATTAATGTTGAAATATCAAGAAATATAGATGAATCATTGGTGGAATGAATAATATCATTGAGGATGTATCTTGGGACTAAATATTTATCATATTGTCCCAATTACAGGAACAAATTTTTAAGGAATATGATAAACTAAAAACAATATATGAATTTATGAATATCACAGTGTATATAAGAATCATATATAACAATGCACTCTTAAAAATTATTGAATACTAGAAAATAAATAAAATATTTTGATGAAATAGACATAGCTGACTATACTGTAATGATTCTAATATTATCTATAGTGTAATTTTTTTCCTATGAATGAATACCATTACAACTATCATATATATCATGTTATGAATTCAATATAAGAATCTCTAACTAAAATCCAAATTAATAATACATCAAAAATCATCCTGAAAAATTCACATTAACCAGTTAATTGGACAATAACTACCAGGATCAATATAATTAACTTAAGTAATTTTAAGAGTAAATGCACACATTTTAAATAATGATGCATATAGTAGTCAATTATTCAAATGCTAGATAAGAAGACATCACAACCAGCTACTATTGTGTTCATCAAATATTGGATTTTGACTTAATATAATAACCTGATGTGAGATTATTTAAATAAGTGAGGACATAGAACTAGATGGATTTTTGGATGATCATTTCCGATAAAAAATTGTAATTGAAAATATCTAAAAACAAATAATCTTCACTTTTCACTTCCTCCTATTTATCTATTAAGATAATTCATTTTTCCCACAGTTTTATATCATTATCTTTATCTCCTTCAAGCCTTATCTTAATAATTTTTTTCATAATCACTTAGAATTAGAAAAATAACCTCATTAATTGTAATTAATCGATATTTAATTTAATATTTGGATAAAACAATTACTAGTAATAAGAACCCTCATCCTTCTATTCTCTAATAAATTAATTTTTTGGGGGTATGAACTTGTATGTTATTTATCCATTTTCTATGATGTCAAGTGGGTAATAAACATTTTTTCTAATGATAAGGTGAGTGCATTATGTACACACTATTTTTTGAAATAGATATCTGATCATTCTACTAATTTATGATAAAATAGAATAAATTTGGGGATAATAAATTGTATTTTATTTCAAATATGGAATTTATGGAATTATGGTTTTAAAACTCAATAAAAAAATTTCATTGGAATGAAATAGATTTTATAAAAACATCCATTTTATATATTATCAAGGTTTTCTCTGTATATAAGTGTTTTATGGTAATTATTTATGTTGGGGAAGGTTTTATTATTTTAAAATTGAGTTTTTTAGATAATTTTATTTTTTATGGTTTTCGTTATGATATTGGGTTATGTATATATCTAAATATATAAAAATGAAAAATAGTACATTTTAAATTTAAATCATAGGTTTATAATTGGAAAAAAATAATTAAAAATTATATTACTTATGACTAAAAAACATGCTTAAATGACATTGACAATTTCCGAAAACTAAGCATTTAATGAAAAAAATTATGTTAGGAAAACAATTACGTATGGATTTTTTTTAAATCGTCATTATTATATATGAGATAAAAATTGTATATATATATAAGATTAAAATATTATGTATCTATTTTTTATGTTAAATCAAATTTATTTCACAATATATTATTTTTTCAATAAAAACCTTATAGGTCTATAAACTATTATATATTCCTTAAATATTGCATTAAATTTAATTTAAATGCTATTCTAGTTTAATTTAAATAACTTATGAAAATTAATTTTTACATATATTTAGTATAAATTAATTATTTTGAAATATTGATTCATTTTGTAATTTTATTGTTCTATTCTATATATCCTCATACAAATATTTTGAAAATATATATATATAATAAAATGAATTTATTGGGAATGGAAACGCCCATTATAATCATCTGATAAGTTTTATCTCCATAATTAATAGAGGTAATTGATTGATTATAATTCAATATGAAAATATCATTAATTTGTTTTATATTTTCATTTTGATAATTTAATGGGATACATTTGAGAAACGCCTCTAGGGAAAATTCCTAGTTGAAATGAATACAATTCATTCATTATCTATTTTTAGGTTTGAAATACCTCATTTTATTATTAATATTTTTTATCTCAACCTTGAATACCTAAAAACAACCATAAGTTATTAAAAATTCCCTTTAATGATCTTAGTTTTTAGATATCAACTGTAATATCAAGTTTTCTTTAGAAAACCATGTGTTTGAATCCTTCTTCCCTTATTTTTTCCCATGAAAAGTATATAGTGAACCTCCCTAATATTTTATACACCATTTGTGCTATAGGTAAAGTAGTAAATTCCTAAACATATAAACTTTAATTTTTTTTAATTTTGTGGAAACTAATGTTCAATATTTTCCGATGAGTAAATTAGTATGATTATCTTAATAAGATAATAATTTGGAATTGAAAAAATTATGGAGAATGAAGTGTTTTCCACATATTATTGTCATATTTTTTACATATTACAAATTATGTCATTTCATTTTAAGAATTATTTTTTTATCAATATTTTATATAATTTTATTAAAAATTATAAGTAATTACATTTTTCTAATGTAGATGAATAATGAACCGAAAAAGTATTAAATTTTTTTATTTTACATAGTAATTAGTGATATAATTATTTGATGATTAGAACATTTCTATTTAATAATTTCACTATTATTGTAAACATCTATTTTATTTTTCTTACATACTAAAATGTAAAAATAAATAACTTTCATATACACTATTAACAAGTAAAAGAACATTTTTTTAAATTAAATATATATAGTCTAATGTGATCAAAATATGTAACAATTTTTTTAATTTTATTTCTATCACATTTATTTTTAATTGATTATTATGGTAGCTAAAATTATAAATTATTACATGTAAATTTATATATCCTACTTTTTATGTTTTTTATATCGAATCATAGAATTGATGGTTGTTATGGTGATTATTTTTCTAAATTGAGATTATTTTTTCCTTTCCTCTTATAATGATTGGTGATGTGTAGTGTATTATGATGTGGATTGGATTAGATGATGATCAAAGTGGATGTCCTGGGTTTAGAAAATTATTTTAATTTCATAATCTTATTTCATGATAATTAAATTCCCAATTATTTCATTACTATAATACACTTTTCTATATCCTTGTTTATATCATCCTAAGAAGTACTAAATTTGTACTTTAGTTCATAGAATTATTTAAAGATAATTCAATGATAAAATAAATGAAGGGGGAAGGCATATAATGATTAAAAACAATGACATTATATTAATAAATATGGATTTTATACAGTATTAATGAAGTATAAAAATAATTTTAATAATAAATTATATTTCCTTATATTCATGATTAATATAACTATAAACTAAAGATAAAAATGCGATATTATAAAATAATTATTAATCGATTAAATATTTTAGATAGAATTGAACCATGTTTTATGTATTCTTATATTCTTATAGTCTATAGTGATGGATGCTAGGTCATCATTTTGTACATTGTCTATATAACGTGTCAAGAGTAAGGTAGTTTTCCAAAGAATGGTTTTGTTATATATATATCATTATATTTTTTTATTTATTATGCACAACACCAATTATTTTGGGGTCCTTGATTCCCAAATATAGCCTTGGTTTTTGGGTGTATCCAAAAATCCATGTTGTAGAGGATAAATATGGTTCATTCTTCCCCCTATCTCACTCTCTCTTCCATAAATAGACATAGTTAGTGAAATGTTCAAGATATGGTGGTGGATGGATATAGGAAGTGCGATCACATAGACCTTAATCGATCTCAATTATTTCATTATTTTACATATGGGTTGGGTAAGATTAAGAATATAGAATAATCGTGTATTACATATGTATTTATAAATATTATATAATGTAAAATGTTATAGTTTATATATATATAAGGATATGATTAATCTTTATTTTATAAATATAGTGATGTAATGGTGATGGGTTTGATATTATGTTGTTGTAGTTGTGATATATATTCATGGATGTGTAAGATAGAATAAGGATGGGATGGGAGCACTGTAATGTAATGTTGTATGGTTTATGGAGATTTCATTAGTGGGAAGTGATTGTGTGGTACCATTTTTTTATACACGATTCATTATTATATTAATTACTTTTATATTTATATGGTGAGTGAGACTAAGTGAGGCTGGAAATATAGATTATCAGTTTAGATGATGAGTTTATTTATCAACTTACACACTTGGGATTTATAATAATTCTTCAATATTTTCACAAAGGGTTTTATAGATAACTTGACTAAATATATTTTTTTCTGATCACCCTCGTATGTGCATGTGTATTTTAAATAAATATTTGGATGTTAGATATATCTCTGAGGGATACTAGTTTGAGAAGATAGTTCATAAATTATTGGGGTTACAGATCTCATTCATAATAATTTTTCATGGTTAATTTATATATCTTTTTCATTATAAGAAATATAATATATTAATATTGTTATGATTACAAATTTATTTGTATCAAGGAGAATCATTTTGGGTTCGTTATTCTTCCATGTGAGCATAATGGGAAATTACACCTATATGATTTTTCTATACCCTTTATGTTAGTCTCTAAATAGTTTTCATTGGGTGTATGCTCTTGGTACATTCCCTTATTCAAATATATCCCTATTAGTGGTTCAATGTGGGATTTTTATGAAAAATTTTCATCATATCATTTTTTGAGAGATAGAATGGCACATGGATGTTGTCATTGGTGAGGATTTCAGTGTATTTCAGTCCAATTTTTTTTGGACATAGTATATGATGTCTGATATAGAGACTAGCTCAAGAAAGTGGTTTTAGGGCCCCATTTAGCAGAGGTTATGAACTTAAGTTTACTTAAACTAAAAATAAAAATGATGATACATGCAGGGTAAATACATAAAAGGATCAAGCACAATGATTGTTTGTGTCTGTGTTTAAATTACACAGTTAAACAAAATTATGTTAAAATATAATAATTATCATTAATATTCCATATTTATTGTATATTAGGTCCCTAAAAATGTTTCTTTATATTTATGTCTCTATTTTGATATCCCCATCAGAATCATAGTTGAGTGTTTTAGTACGATACATCAACAGATGTCTAGATAGTTGAATTTAGAGGGGATGGTTCCAGGAGGAAGACATTATATGAGTTTTTTCATTTGTTAGAATAATTATATGAGGGATATATATCTAATTTGAATACCAAGGAATGGATTGATGAAATATAGATATAATATGGTTATATCTAATATAAGTTAGTGCAATATATTTTGTTAGCATTCATTATGAAATTGAGAGCTTCTTCTCACTAGTGAATATTATTATTTTCTACTTAGATTAGTCAGCAGGACCATAATATATGTTCTACAATCATCTCTATGTTAGCATTGTCTCTTCAATAATTAATTTCAAGAAACTAATAGAGAATACTTCCCTCCACAAAATGAGAACATGTTTTTGAGTGTATAATATCGATTTTATGAACCATTACTTTTTTACTGGATGAATTTCTTGATGATGAGTCTGGAATGTGATATTTTAAAGAGGAATTCCAACAATATATTCGGAATAATGCCACCATAATCATATTTTTTATAATATATTATGTATTAGAGAAGGAATATTTTATCAAAATCATTTTATTTCAAACTAGAATATCATTGGAGGGGATTCATTGGGACTATCCATGGATTTTATCTATAGTAAGGGGTTCTTAGTTTCTAAGTTGTTCAAAGGCTTAGATATCATGAGTTATTTTCAACATAAATAAACTCATTTCGTAAGGACTTGATGATATGTTATCCCAATTGGATGACTAAAAAATTTTCTATAAAGGACACGTCCAATAGGACATTTATTGATCAACATTATGTGGATATTGGTGTGGAGTTGGTATCCCACTTCCGGATCAACTATTTCTTTAATATCTTTTGAGGGAACAACATGGTGATCCATTAATTTTCTTTTAGTGAGGATAGAATATAGTCCAAGAGTTTCCCAAATATATTATTTTCCATTATAGAGTAGAGAGTATCTGCGGTGGTTTTCTCTATGATGTTAAAATATGTGATAGAGTATGGCATGGTCAGCTCCATGCACCAGAGTAATTAGTTCTAGAAGAACAAAATATCATATGTCATACCATCTAAATAAATAATTCTTTTGGGGATAATTTTTTTTGATATAGGATATATGCACTCCGTAATTTCACAAACACTAGGACTAGATAAGGTACATGTTGTGTTGAGGCTTTCAGTTCCCCTAGGGTTTAGTACACTAGATGGTGGTCATGTTAGAATGTATGATACTATATAGAGATTGTGAGGTAATGATATGGAACCATCATACTAAATGAGAGTTTTCATGATTCTTGATATATTTTTATGATGTTATTATCTTCAAGTAATGGTTTCATTCATGTTGTTCTACCATTTTATTCATTACGAGGTATATTCTTCTCTCCAATGCCACCTGAGAGAAAAATATGTTCATTTGTGAGAAATACCATCTGAGGGGTCAGATGTGAGTCGAGTCCTTTTCCTCTATGATGGATTAGGTGATACATAGTTGATTATTAGTCTATTTAGTAGTGTTTTATAGGGTTATATAATTGTATCCTAATGTATTTCAAGAGGAGGATTTGATGTTACCCCTTAATAAGAGATCTGGTTTTTGATAGAAATACATTTTGGTGCCACATGGGTATTGATTTCGTCTTATATGATAGATCATTATGAGTAATGTGGTTTGTGAATTAAAATTTAGGATATTATGAAAATTATTTTACATTGAACTAGTATATCTCCTTGGGGAGTTGTGGCCTTATTTTTTGAGATGGGATATAAAATTCTATGCCTATGTAAAGATTGTCATCTCTTGAACATGGGATTAGTGAAGTAGTGCTAATACCATCCATTGATTGATGATATATTAAATTAATTAAATTTATCTAAATGGTTCTAAAATAATAATTTATTCATAGTATAGAAACAAATGTGGGTGAAATGTGGAGATATTCAGAAGAATAACTTCAAAATTCCTTATGGATACCAACGTGTTCATAGAAATTTCCTACAATGTCACAACACATTATCCTTGTTCATGGGAAGTTTAAAATAAATAATTTTTGAGTTACTAGGCATGTTTTCTAAAATAATATTAATATATATTATTTTATTACATATATATATAAGAGAATTTCAAATCTATTGTGTTTTCTTTTAGAGGTTCATTAGAATCAACAACTATTTGAGATGCAATCGAAGTGTAAGTTCAATGTCAATGAGTTATATTTCCTAGTACATGTCTATGTCTTAACATAGAGTATCGTTAATTTTTTAATGATTGATATGGTTTATTATGTCTAATTCCCTATTAATTTTTTATATGTTAATTGTTTTATTATTCTTGAAGGATATATCCATTTATTCATTGACTATTTCTCCAAGATTATAACTAATATAAATTCCATAACCAATAAGGGACCAGATTTTTTATTGATTGACAAATAATAATATTTAGTATAATATTTTATGGAGAATATATCTAATGATCATGTACCCCATTTTCATAAGGGTGAATATATGTTTTATATTTATTTTGAGACCACTCTCTTTTGGAATGAGAAGTGTTTTGATCCTTTATAGGAAAATACTATTTTCTATTACATTGAAATTAAGAATACTATAATCAAACAATTCAACACATGATCTCTGGATTATGGTTTTTTTTTGTTTGAAGATATGGAAACACTATGAAATTGGTAAAAACTTTATGGTCCACATAAATTAGATGTTATTTATATTCATTTTCACCCAAGGTTATTTGATTATTAAATAATACTGGTGTTTGGAAATCTTTCCGCATTATGGATTTATGATTTCAATTACCCAAGGTAAAGGGTATATTATTATAGAAACGTTTAATATGATTTATCATGGATTAGTTTTTAGAGAGTATTGATATTCATAGATAATGAGGGAGTATATTTTTGTGTTGCACCTTGATATGGGGCATAAATTGTAGAGGACGTTTTTACCAAATGACTGTGCAGTAATATTTTGGGTAGCATATGGGGGAATCTAGGTATAGATATCCTAAGATAATTCTTTCTTGGGACCTATTAGGATTATAATTTCTTCTGAAGGTTATGTAAAATATGGTCAATATCAATAGTTTACCCTAATATGTAAACATTTTATTATATTTGTTGTACAATTATTTGAAGAGTAAATTCTTCTGTTAAATAATGACTTGATATGTTGAAGATTTGTTGTCTTAGTGTTTAGAATATCATAAGGTAATGATTTTGTAGAATTTTCCTAGTGGGCTACTTTCTCCACTAAATATTCCATATTTTGAGATGGAGGAAATTTTGTAGAATTATTTCCACAATTTACCTTTACCATTGAATGAGTATGATGCTATTTGGGTTATTTTGAACTGTTTTGTTAATTCATCTCAATTTTTAGTGATTAAGAAGTCATACTCAATGAATATCGAAGGAAGAAATTATTTATGTGAGATTACGTAGCTTCATGGTGGTTTAATGATGACCATATATAATCATGATACATATTCCATCACCTAGGATTGGATAGTTTTTCCTATTTCTATTTAATTTTAATAAATCATTAAGACATATTTTTATTCAAAAAAGGATGGTAAGATATTGTATACTATACATAAAACACAAAACATGTTCGTCATATATGTAATGGATTTTGTAGGATCGTGGGTATAGAACATACCCTTGGTTGAGTTCACTCATGACAATAGTTGTAACACAACCATTAGTATGGACCCAATAAGAGTGTATTATATTCAATAATGAAAATATATTTTTTTATTGAAATTATTTAGATAGTTATTCTAATATCAAAATTTGTGTAAAATAGATAACTTTTGTGCATTTCATTTATTATTGGATAGAGGCCTCAATGAAAAATCACAATTCCTACGCTCATAATAGGAAGAGACATATATATTTTCAAGATTTAGATATTTTCTAATTCCAGGTGTTTCTTTATCATTAACAATGAAGGTTATGTATCTTGAGTAAGATCTCCCGTACTTTTTGTTACCTTTTGAGGATTTTGAGTGTATCAATGTTTTTGAATATCAATTGGAACTAACCCCAAATATAGACCATGTAAATGAAATTTCAATGTATTATATATTTTTTGATATCATTAATATGATTCCCACATCATTGATTGTAGACAGTGCACTTTTTAAGATGACGTGGCATTTGAAAAATGGAATATTGATTTTCAAGACCACTTGGACAAATTGTCCCATGTAAATGTTGTTCATTTTGTTTCAGTGCTGTAAAAATATGGTGGGATATAAGTGTACACATGGGAATTTTATTTGTATTTGTGACCTCTATATGATATATTGTTAGATGATTGACCAATGGTTATGGGATACATAAACCATTGCCTGTATTATATGGTGATTTTCAGTAATGGGTGTTTTATGACTCTTCATTATGTATGTTGGTTTGTGATGTATTCTTTGTGAGATCCTTATATTAGAGGTTTCTCATGGGGTATTTATTATATCATCCTATTTTTATATTACTTCACAATTTTTTTTTATTAGGGTTAATAATATTTAGAGATAAATATGATATAATATCATGAATCTATCAGACCATTACACTGTACGTTTATGTGAGTTCTTTGAAAATGATGTTTAATCAAGCATTTTCTGTTCTTCGAGATGGTTAACGTCTTTTAAAATTGTAATTTATGTGATTTTATATTTTTTGTCTTTTGGAATGATTTTTTCTTATGTTTAAAAATAATTATTTGAATTTGAAAAATAGTATATATGAAATATATTTATCACATATCAACACTGAAATAATTTCACTCAAAACGTTTTGTTATTCATAATTATGAAAAAATATACACATTGGGTTTTGAAAACAATAAAAAAAATTTTATTGAAAAAAATAAATTAATTTTTGAAATAAACATATATATATTTTTTTAACTATTTCAAAAACATTATATAATTGATTAAAAAAAATATTGGTTTAATATTGTTTTTGTTTATTTTTTATAAAGAAAAATAATTAATTATCACTTAAAATATTTTTTCTCTAAAAACAATACATTTATGTTTTAAAAAATATAAAAAAAACTTATTTATTGATAAAATATTCTATATTCCATGAAAAAGACCTAAATTTTGACATAAATGTAATAATAATTTATTTTTAATGTCTTATAAAAATAAATTACTCTATGTATCATATATATATATATATATTACATATTGTATATGAGTGATTCCTTTATAAAATTTATATCTCACTTCATCAAATAATAGAACACACCATTATAATTTGAAAGCCCTTTTAATAAATCAATTTATGTTATAGTGAGTGAGTGGATTGTACAATTTATCATCTAAAATTTCATAATGACAATAAGGAATTTAGGAATTATGATATAATAAAAATACATCATTCATCAAGTTTAAATTTAAATTTATGAATTTAAAAGGACATAAAGTGAAAATTTAATCAGGGGAGTATTCCATGGATAAATGATTTTCATTAAAAAAATGTATTTTTAAATTTTGAATAGCACTTATTTCAAGGATCTTATTTTTTTTCTAGTCATGAATGTCCTAAAAACCTCACCCATTTTTCTGTGAGTGAATGTGACGAGTCTTTGTTTCAAATAGTTATTCTAATAATTGTGTTTGTTGCAAGAACCTAATGTTATGAATCTATTTAAAAACCTTAGTATCTATTAATAGTAGGCTGTGAACCTATTTCATCATTCCTTAGACATCAAGGCTCACATAGTGGGGTTTTAATCATCACTTTTTGTCTTTTAATTTAACTGTAATCATTGATGAATTATTATTCAATTTTTTCTAATCAGTAAATATTTTGGATTATCCTAATAAGATAATAATCTTGAAATGAAAATAATTGGGGAGAAGGTGGTTTTATTTTTAGTGGATTATAATAATTTTCATATTATTTAATTTATGTTATTTCATAACATGGATATTTTTTAATTTTGTGCTCCAATATTTTAGATATATTGTATAAAATTTGATAAACCAGTAAAATATGGAAACATATAATAATGATTAACTAGTAAATCCTAGAATCGGTTATTAACCTTTATAAATTATAAAATTATTTATAAAATATTTTTGTATAAATATTTTTTAATTTTCCATTATATTAGTTGTTTTATTTTTTATTTTTTATATACGGAAAGAGTTTAATAATGAACTATTATAAACAATAAAGAAAATAAAAATGATGTTGTTGAAATTATTAATAGAATGTTAAATGTTTTTAGACAAAGTTATTGTTTTATATTATTTATTTATGGAATTTTAATTAGTCACTGATAATAACTATTGCTAAAAATATTCACGCATTCATTTAAATGAATAAATCATCCATTCAATCATGGTTATTTAGAAATTGTACTGGACGATTGGTATAGAGAGGCTTGTGCTATGTTTATTTTCATGACATATTTAGGTCTATGATGAGTAGTAGGGGATTATGTAGAAATGTGGTGATGAGAATTTAGTGTGGTTGGCTTCGGTTGATATGCCTATTTCATCTAATTATTCTTTTTGCATGATAACTAATTACTCCATTATTCATTTCTTATTATTCACCTCATATTTAGGTATATTAATACCTTCAGACATATAGGAATATATGGTTTTTATGTATACAATAGTGGAATGTTAATTTAATGATGACTAAATTTAAAAAAGATGGTTTATGAGGATTAAGAAATGATGATTGTATATTAATTAATTTGAATTTTATAGAATATTAAAGGAGTTAAAGCATGACTATATTAATAAATTAATGTTCCATGTATTTTTAATAGAAATAAATATTAATTAGGTAAACCATTATATACTACTAAATGATTTATAATCTATTATAGAATTATAGAGTAACTGAAAATTGTTTCTCTTATTCTTATTAACATGATGTCCATAGTGATAGAAGTTAAGTAAAAAAGTGGAATTCTGGATTAAAAATTTGTCTAGGGTTATGTAGTTTAAATTTTATGATTTTCTATTATATGTATTATTATGAATGTTTTTTATTATTAATAACCGATGATGTCAATTGGTGTAGAAAACTCCAATATATATCCTTTTTTGTTGGTATTTCCAAACACACAATTTACTGAGGATGTGAATTGTTGACTACCCCTAACCCCACTCTATCTTCTAGAAATCAACTTATTTTGTAGAGTTGTCTAATATATGGTGGATTAGGGATATAGTATGTGGACCCATATAGATGGAAATGGGACACAGTTATTTCATACTTGTCAACATGTGATGTTGTGCCACAATCTTACAACATATACTTGTATTATAATTCTATGTATGCATGAATATAATTGATTAAGGTATATATTATATTTACAAAGAGATATCATTTCACTTATTTTTATATATATAGTTATGTGATGGTGTTGTGGATGAGGTCTTGTACTATCATTGTTACATATTATATTGGAGGTGTGATTTGACTTATAAAAGGGATGTGATTACCAAGATTTAAGACATTGTGTTGTAGGGTTATCAGTTTCATGGTAAGCCATATATGGTTAACCATATTATATAAATTCTTTATTTTTATATTAATTTTTTCTATAGATTTTAAAATTGGTCTTTATGTTGGTTGGAAAAATATTTTACCAGTTTTGGGGATGATTTTGTTTCCATTTTTATTTATGAAGACATAAGTATGTTTCCTACACATTTACACAAGTGGTTTTTTGGAGGAAACTACTTTTTATGCCTATATCATCACCCCATATATATATATATTATATGTATATGTGTCTTTTTTATTATGATTTTTTCAGGACAATTGATAGTTTTTGGTAATTAAGATGGAAATTACTAGTTTTAGAAGTCAGTTAATCAATGGTGTGTGTTTGAGTTCTCTACCATAGGAGTGCTTCATGGTTTATTTTAGTTTTTTTTATTATAATAAATTTATTTTGTTGGTATGGGTAATCTTACAAATTTATTTATATTATCAATATTGATTTTTTGTTATTTTATCTTTAATATATATATATTAATTGAAATTCCTCCCATTAATTTATTTATAAACTGGGTGATATTTTCTAACATGTGGCTTGTTGGAGGGGAGTTTCATGTGTAACACTAATATTATCTTCATACTATAATTTCTATTAGTGGGGGAAGTAAAATATATATTTATTATCCACCCATAACTTGTGTGTTAATGTGTTTACATTATTTTAAGTTTACATGTACTCTATTTACATAGAATAAAATATATGTGGGAACAACCAATAAAAACAGTTAATTTGAATCATTAATCTACCATTATATATTGTTTTTTACAGTATCCATAATATTTACGAATTTAACATGTTTCAGTTATTTTTATATAAATATTATTGCTGAATAATAAGACCATGATTCAATTATCCCATAATACATTTTCTAAGAATTTATTGTCATTTTATATCTTAATCAATATTTGATATATATTTAGGTCTCAACGCATCTTGTTCAAATTTAAATTTGTTATTTTAAAGGATTTTTTTATTTAAATGTAATATTTATAAAAATTTTGTATTCAAGAGGTTATAGATTTACTTCTCCCCATTATGTTTATTATCAATTTTGATCTTATATTCTATCTATCTATGAATGCATTAATACCATGTATATATTTATAAAAACCAATTTTCTCTTAGTTGGATAACATTTGAAAAGATTTAGTCATGCATATTAACATTGCATTATGAGTGAAATCTAGGTACATAAATATTCTCACTAATAGTAGTTCAAATTTTACATTCCTTCTATCTTTAGTATATATTTTAATATCTAAAGATATTCTAATAAAAAAATCATATATATTCATCTCAACTAGCATCATATCAATTCTATTATCAACCAATAAAATTCTCTAAGATGGATGATAAAATATGAATGGTTATGTATGTCATGACCCATCCTCAGGACCCGTGCCATGACTACCCCAAGCCCGCCTTCCGTAGCCCAGGGGCTGGAAACTGGCACCAAAGGAGTAATTCCTGATATTAGGGAAGACACTTCCTTTATGTGAGGAAACAAACACAACAGAGTATGCAAGGAGAAGTAAACACTAAGTAAACTAATTACAAAAGTAAGTGCTGGAAATTAAATGGGCCAGATTACAAACCCAACTGAAAGTAAAGTACAACTAAAAAGGGAGTACCGTAATAGTAAAGTAAAGCACCGAGTCTGAGCCATAATCTTGAAATACAACCTGAAGGGTGGGTACATATAGCCTCTTATGCTCCTCAGCTCCAGCCGTCCGCTCTGAGTAAGTCTTGTCCAGTGATCCACCTCCAGGTACCGTCCAGCTCCACGAGCTCCCACCTCGATCAGTGTTGTCTGTCGTTTGCATACAACACAACGTTGTGTGGGCGTAGCCCATACAGGGTTGAGAATATGCTACTTAGTAGGGACTTGAGACCCCCGAGGGTCTCCCAGTATCTACGAAGGATAAACCACAAAGGAAAGATGCAATCACGAATTAACAACCAACTCTACTTATGTATATGCTCATACATATACCTAAGTCATAGATTCCAGTTCAGCTCCAACATCCATTCCCAAGTTTGATATTGTCCACACAGGATAGAACAATCTAATCCACACAGGATAACACAACCCAATCCACATAGGAAAGCAAAACAATCATATCGAAGATAATGATTGAAATTCAAGACTCAATTCACACAGGTATACTCTTCCTAAGGTGATAGAGATGATAAGATGTAGCCACTGATTAATCTATGTTATCAGGCCCACATAGGATAAAAGACCAGATAAACAGTCGGACCAACAAATGATACAAGACCAGCTACTCTACCGGACCCACATAGGATACAAGTACATAGTCAAATACTGCCAGACCTACATAGGATATAAGAATAGTAGTCAAATACTGCCAGACCAATATAAGATACAAGAACAGTAGTCATCATCGGCGAACCCAAGGAGGATTTCAGTACAGTCGTCGTCGCTGACAAACCCACAGAGGATCCCAGTACAGTCATCATCGTCGTCGTAGTCGCAGCCAGCTCTAGGGTTCCCACACACAACGTGCTCGATTCCGGGAGGGTCCACTCCACGAGCCAAGGGGGGTCGATACATCAACTAAAACGTAGTACGGATTTTATGTATCCCAAATATCCATCTCTTAAAAAGGAACTCAACGCGACCGACGACACATCAATCGGATGCCTGGTCTGAAATTTATTGACTTTTTTGTCCCTCGGGCCCGGTTGGTTTTTAAGTCAAAACCAACCCGACCTTAATTCAACTGTGTCCAAACCTTGAGCGGAGTAAGCCAAAAGAATCATCTCACTAAGTGGAATCCAACAATGTCAACGACATGTCAATCGGACGTCTAGAGCTCAAGTTATAAGCGTTTCCACTTCGACGGCCCGGTTGGGTACATGTTCAAACCAACACGGCTGTACCCAAAGTTTTCCAAAACCTTGAGTGTAATATACCGAAATGACCGTCTCGATCCAAGGATTTCTACGCAACTAATGGTGCATGGATCATAGGTCTATAGACCAAGATATCGGCATTTCAACGGATCTGTCTGAAAATAGGGGGTTTGGGCCCGGTCCTCCCCGGTCAAATACCCCCTAGATCGGCCCGAACCGGGTGGACCAGACCCGGGTCCAGGATCGGCCCGGTTGGGTGCGGTCCGGCCGGGCTGGCACGGAACGGCCCGGCCGGTACGACCGGGCCCGGCTGGCGTGACCTGGCCCAGCCGGTGTGGCCCGGCCCGGCGCGGGGGTCCCGCCCGGCGCGGGCGGCCCCGCATGGTGCGGGCGGTCCGACCTGGCGCGGGTGGTCCGGCCTGGGCGCCTGCGTGCTGAGCTAATGCGGGGGGGTGGGGGGATGCACCCTTCATTGATAAATGGAAGCCCATTAATGGTCAGCCTTAACTGAACCCGCGAGACCCGCCAGGTCCCGCCTCTAGCTAGCTACAGCGGCCGGCTCAGCCGGCTTCTACCCTGAACCGTCGTGGCCATAGGCCGCGGTTCCTTCTGTCTGGCGGGGTACAACGGCGCCGCGCCCCTCCGACGCGGCCCGCCCCGGCCGCAACCCTCCTCGGCGTTCCAGCGCCACACTCCTCTGCCACGGCGTGCTCCTGGCCGTGGCTTCCTTCGGCCTAACCGGCATGGAATGATGGTGTCGTGCTCCATCTCTATGGTTCTCACGTTCCTACACAGTGCAACGGCACTGCGTCGCCTTCATCCAAACCCCAATAAAATTCAATAACGAAAAGGGGAGGAGGTTCGACCAGGTTCTTGCGGTCTGACCTCCTCAAATTATTCTGATAACAAGCGACTAATAATTAACCAATATTGCAAATTAATAATTCTTAAACCATGAACAACGCCTACCTCGAAGAAGTTGGTGGAAGCTAGCATCGTGGAAAATGGTGTCGTGGGATGAAGCTCTGTATACGTCAATGGAGAACGTCTGAGAAAGAAGCAGCGTCTCCCTTTATGTGATGTGGAGAGAAGATGGAACGATGTACGTCCAAGAAGGGAACATCATCACACACCATCTTTAGAGAGAAGAAGAGATGGCTTGTTGATCTCTCTATGTGGTGACGGCATTCTTCGTCGAAGTCTTGGAGTTCTTTGCATTCTCCAAACTTAGAGTATTCTCTCCCAAAGTTCTCTCACAAAAAAACAAACCCCCAAATAAAATCAGGTTCATCATTATTTTATTAACCCATGCCATGAATTCCAAATATTCAAAATTAAAACTATTAATTAAATTAATTGAATAGCTCTAATCAAACAATTTAATGTGAGAGTTGATCTGCATTAAAAAGGGGAAGAGTATGAGTTACAAATTAAATGCTAGATGGGGGTTAAATGGGGTGTTAGGGAAACGAAGGAGGTGGGGGCTCGTGTGGTCCACACCCCAACATCCTCACAACTTTCATTCCCATAACACTTAAACCATCAGTGGTGTAATAAAAATATAATTGTAAAACAACTATAGTTTTATTCTTCACATTTTTGAAAACTCCTCCCGAGAAAATGCGCCTTCATAAAATGTTTTCCTAAGCAATTACCGGCGATGCGGTCTTATCGGTGCCCACGGATTTTGATTCCGAGGACCGGTTCAAAAGTTTAGAAAACCTGGTCATTCGTTCACACAACATACCCAAGATAAACTTCAAAAAATGATTGCGGGCACACCGGTCCTCAGAATCAAGTGCCATCAGAAACTGCGTACTCGTAAAATCCCAATGAAATTAAGAAAAAAATTTCCTGGAAATTAATCGGACTTTACATTACTCCCACCTCAGGTCTTTATGTCCCTATAAAGATACATCAAAAACTAGGGAAACAAAAGAGGGTACTGAGCACGCATATGAGCCTCTCACTCCCAAGTGCTCTCCTAGAGGTTCTCATGCTTCCACCTGATGCGCACTAGAGGAATCGACCGTCCATTTAGGACCCTCTCCTATCGATCCTCGATCTCCACTGGGACCTCCACAAAAGTCACCACGTCATCAATGTCCAGCTCCCCATGGTCGATGATATGCATCAGGCCGGGCACGTATATCCTCAGCTGAGATACGTGGAAGATGTCGTGCACCCGGTGCAACTGAGGTGGTAGATCCATGCGATAAGACACCTCACCTATCCTGCTGAGAACCTAGAATGGTCCTATAAAGCACGGTGATAACTTTCCGCCCCGGCCAAATCTCCGTAATCCACACTGAGGTGAGACCCATAAGAAAATGTGGTCGCCATCCTCGAACTCTAGTGGTCTCCGCCTCCTGTCAGCATATGACTTTTGTCAGCTCTAAGTTGTCCTCATCTGCTCCTGGATGACCTGGACCTTCCCTGTCATGGCCTGAACCATCTCTGGTCCCACAAGCGCTGACTTCCCGGGGTCCTTCCAGCATATAGGTGATCTTCAAGGTCGGTCGTACAATGCCTCGTATGGTGCAATCCCGCTGGTGGAGTGGTAGTTGTTGTTGTACGCAAACTCCACCAAGGGTAGGTGATCCTTCCAGCAGCGACCAAAGTTGAGGACAAATGCACGAAGCATGTCCATGAGAGTCTGAATGGTCCTCTCTGTCTGACCATCCGTTTGAGGGTGAAAGGCAGTGCTCAGATTTAGTTACATCCTGAATTCCTCCTGCAACCCCTTCCAAATCCGGGAAGTAAAGTGAGCATCTCGATCGGAGACGATAGATGATGACACACCCTGAAGCTCTACAATCTCTGGAATGTAGAGCCGTCCCAATCTCTCCACTGTGCCCTGCTCTCAGAAGGGTAAAAAGTTCGCCGACTTGGTGAGTCGGTCGACAATCACCCAAATAGAGTCATGAACTCTAGAAGTATGCGGAATTCCAGTCAAGAAATCCATAGATATCCCATCCCAACTCCACTCCAGGACCTCTAAGGGATGTACCAAGCTTGCTGGTACCTGGTTCTGCACCTTCACCTGCTGGTAGGTGAGACATCGAGAAACAAACTTTGCCACAACCTTCTTCATACCTGGCCACCAGTGTTGTCATCTGAGATCCTGGTACATCTTTTCCACTCCTGGATGTACCGCTAAAAGAGAAGTGTGAAACTCTCTCAGCACCTCCTCCTGTAAAGAATCTAGTACCATGGTATGTCCTCTGAAAAGGACGACGTTCTCTCCTCCTATAGAGAATCCATCAGGTTCCGGTCCTATGGATATTTGTGCATGCCGCGTCTCACAGTCAACATCCCTATGTTCTGCCTCTCTGACCCGCTGAAGAAGTGGAGGTGTGACTGTGAGTGACTGAAGGAAGGCTGCCCCATATCTATCCATGAAGGATATCTACAAAGAGGGTAGCTTCTCTATCTCATCTCCAAGTAGTTGAATGTCTATCCTCCTATTGAGAGCATCGGCTACTACGTTCCAATTTCCAGGAGTATAGACTATCTCAAAGTCATTGTCCTGGAGGAACTCGAGCCATCGTCGCAGTCTTAGGTTCAGGTCCTTCTGCAAGAAGATGTACGTGAGGCTCTGGTGGTCAGAATAAACTGTAAAGCGCTCTCCCATCAGATAGTTCCACCACATCATCAGAGCGAAGACCTCTTCTGCTAACTCTAGGTCATTGGTAGCGTAGTTCTTCTCATGCTACCTCAATTGTCGTGATCCATAGGTGATCACCACCCACTCCTTCATCAGGACACACCCGAGTTCGGTCCCTGATCCATTGCAGTAGACTACGTACCCTACTCCCTCCACCGGTAGCCTCAATATGGGGGCACTGGTCAATCTCTATCTCAGCTCCTGGAAGATCGGCTGACATCTATCTGACTACACGAAGGGTTTCCCCTTCTTCATTAAAGCTGAATGTGGTGTTTCAATTCTAGAGAAGTCTAACACAAACCTCTGATAGTAACAACTAGTCCCATGAAAATCCGCACCTCTGACACACTCCTTGGTAGCTCCAAAGCTAGCACTTCCTCAATCATCGCAGGATACACTACAACTCCCACCTCAGAGATGACTTATCCCAAAAAGTGGATGTCACGTATCCAGAACTGAAACTTCGTGAGCTTACCATAATGTTGTTTCTCTCGAAGTGTGTCTAGCAAAACCCGCAAGTGGTAGGCATGCTCCTCCTCATTAGTCAAGTATATCAATATGTCGTCAATGAAGACCATGAAAAACTGATCGAGGTAAGGATGGAAGATCCTGTTCATGAGACTCAAGAACACTGCTGAAGAATTGGTTACGCCGAAAGGAATAACCAAGAACTCATAGTGGTCATACCGACATCTGAAGGCTGTCTTCTGTACATCCTCATCTCGAACTCTGAGCTGATGATAGCCTGACCTGAGGCCAATCTTCGAGAACCACTGTGCTTGCTTGAGCTGATTGAAGAGGTCGTCAATCAACAGTAGCGGATACTTGTTCCTTATGGTCACCTGGTTCAGGTGACAGTAATCAACACACAGTCGCAAGTTCCCATCCAACTTCTTGGTGAACATATTCAAGAAAGCCCAGGGTGAAACACTGGGTCAGATGAATCCCTTTCCCTACAATTCCTCCAGATTTACCCGTAGCCCTCGAAGCTCGGCGAGATCCATCCGATATGATGGAGTAGATATCGGGGATGTCCCGATGTACAAGTCAATGTAGAAGTCTACCTCTCTATGAGGATGTAGTCCTGGACGTTGTTAGGGAAAACATCCACACACTGATCCACCACTACATGAAAACTAGGACTTCGCACATCAACTGATACTAGGATGAGGCTAGCCAACTGATGAGTAATAGGTTGTCCTCTCCTTTGTGTGAGTCCATCCTGTGTCACAAAGGCTCCCTTCTCGTCGGTGATGGTGAACCTGCTCCCATCGGTGCAGACACACCGCAACTTGTGCCTAATACAATCGATCTGAGCATGGAATGTAGATAACCAATCCATGCCCAAGATGACGTCTTAAGGCCTCGACGCCGCTAGATGAAGATCCCAGCTGAAGCTCTCGCCTCCTAGAGCATGCTCACATAGCAGGAACCAATGTGTAATTGTCAAGTCCGCTTCAGTAGGAGTCTCTTGCCATAAGGATTGAGCCAACAGCTCTATCGGAATCTCTGAACACTGAACAAGGGCAGCAGCAATGAAAAAATGACTCACTCCTGTGTCTATAAGAACTAAATCAAAGGTGGAGTAGACACATATAGTGCCTCAAATCATCTCTGGTGAGCCGTGGTCGTAGGCCTCCGCTGCCTGAAGCTGTGCCTGCCTCTGCCCGCCAGCTCCCTGTGGTCGGGGTGGACCTCCTGGTGGTGGTGGTGGTGGTGGTGGAGCCTCAAAGCATCGCCCACCACCTACTGCTCAACTAGCTCATCTTCCTTGTCCGACTGCTCCCTGCGGACTGCCATGGTTGAACCTCTACCTCTTACTGGGTGGTCCCTCAACTGTTTGATGATCCTTTGTATGGCAGGTCGGGCAGTCACGAGCAATGTGGCCCTACCCGCCGCATGCATAGCACTGTCTGCTCCTCAGAAGGATGGCTCTACGACGTGTGCCCCACACGTCTTACCCAGTATCCTGAGGTCGTCCGCCTTATTTTCTGGTCCGCTTGGACCCCTGAGTCATCCGTTGACTACCAGTTGAAGAAGACTCAGCTACATGCCACCCTACAGTAGGTCTCTCTGCTGGTGTAGGCTCAGCAAGAAATCTCTCTACGAGAAGGGCTCTCTCTAGTACTCCTCCCTGTGTTGGAATGCTAATGGAGATCATCGATGCTATGATCTCATACCTTAGTCCCTACTCGAAGGTCTAGGCCCAGAGGAATGGGTCCCATACCATGTTCGTGGAATAGTGCGTGAGATCAGTAAATCTTGTCGAGTACTGGGCTATAGTCACGCTACCCTATCACAGCTATAGTAGATTCTGAATTCGCACCGCACAGAGGGTGCCTGGGATGAACTCTGAGAGAAAGAGGCTCTCGAAGTCCGACCAAAGGAGATATGCGTCATCGTGCACCTGGAGAATCAGGCTCCACCATCTGCCTGCTGCCGCGTGCAGGAGACTCGCTGCAAGGATCACCATGAGGTTAGCTGGTGTCCCTACTAACCTGAAAAATCATACAATAGCCTCCATCCAATCCTTGGCTCCCTAAGGGTCCGTCTCCCCATAAAACATGGGCAGTCTCTGACGTTGATACTCATCCAGTGCCCTAAGGCGAAGTGCACTCTCAGCGGCTGGGGCTGGTGGCATCGGTGGCTCGGAGGGTAGAGGTACTGTCGGTACCTCCGCTGTAACAGCGCCCTACACCGAGGCCTCGTTGCTCGGTGGGCTGTCATCTCACACAAAGCTCGGAACCCTAGCTGGCTGCTGTCGTGGGGCCATACTAAAAAGAAACAGGTGCATCACAGTCAAAACAGTATACCTGGTGAGCTGACACAATGTTATCACAAAGAAAAATTTTGAAACACCCATGCAATCAAAGTTTTCATGCACTGAGTTGGAAATCAGATGTTCGGGTCATGGTGTATGGATACGTTGGCCGCCGCACCAAAATTGGACTCCCAAGACTGATAACCACACTCAATATCCTTAATATTATTTCTTCACATAGAAGAAATATCAGAGTCATGAGTTCAGCAGTAGAACCGAACTCCTATCATACAATTTTTTCACAACCCATCCTCAAGACCAGTGCCGTGACTATCCCAACTTGCCTTCCATAGGCCAGGGGCTGACGATTAGCACCAAAGGCATAATTACCGAAATCAGGGAAGGAATTGAATTTAAGTAAGGAAAGAAACACCACAGAGTATTCAAGCATAAGTAAACACTAAGTAAACTAAATACAAAAGTAAGTGCTAGAATGTAAATGGGCCAGAATACGAATTCAACTAAAATAAAGTACAACTGAAAAGGGATTACAACTACAGTAAATTAAAGTAGTGAGTCTGAGCAATCCTCTTGAAATCCCACCTGAATGGTGGGTATAGATAGCCTCCTCTGCTCCTCAGCTCCATTCGTCCGCTCCGTGTAAGTCTCGTCTAGTGAACCACCTCCAGGTACCATCCAGCTCCATGAGTTCCCACCTCGATCAGCTCTGTCTGTTGTCTGCATCCAACACAATGTTGTGCAGGCGTTGCCCGTTTTAGGGGTGAGTATACGCTACTCAGTAGGGACCCCAAGGCCCCTGAGGGTCTACCAGAATCCACGAAGGATAAACCACAAAATAATGATATAAACATGAAGTAACAACCATATCTACTTAGGTATATTCCCATACATATACCTAAGTCATTGATTCCAGTTTGGCTCCAACATCTGAGCCCGTGTTCAATATAGTCCACACACAATAGCACAATCTAATCCACAGAGGATAGCACAACCCAATCCCCACACGAAAGAAAAACAATCATATCAAAGACAATGATTGAAAGTCAAGACTCAGCTCACATAGGTATACTATTCGTATGGTGATAGAGATGATCAGATGCAGACACTGATTTATCTAAGCTGTCGGACCAACATAGGATACAAGACCTGCTAAGCTGTTGGACCCACAAAGGATACAAGACCAGTTACTCTACTGGACCCACATAGGATACAAGTACAGAGTCAAATACTACTGGACCCACATAGGATAAAAGAAAATTAGTCATCGCTGTCGAAGTCACGGAGGATTTCAGTACGCTCGTCATCGCTGCCGAACCCATAGAGGATCCCAGAACAGTCGTCATCGTCGTCGCAGTCGCTGCCAGCTCTAGGGTTCCCGCACACAGCATGATCGATTTCGGGAGGTCTCGCTCCACGAGCCAAGGGGTTTTGATACATCAACTGACATGTAGTCCAGATTTGATGTATCCCAATGTTCTATCTCATGAAATTGAACTCAACGCGATAGAAATCGCGTTAATCGGACGCCAGGTCTGAAAGTTATTGACTTTTTTGTCCCAGGGGCCTGGTTGGTTTTTAAGTCAAAACCAACCCGACTGTACTTCAACTGCGTCCAAACCTCAAGAAGAGTAATCCAAAAGAACCATCTCACTAAGAGGAATCCAACAATGTCGATGTCACATCAATCAGATGTCCGAAGTTCAAGTTAAATGCTTTTTTGCTCGGAGGGCCCAATAAGTTTTGTTTTTGAACCAACCCGTCCATACCCAAAGTTTTCCAAAACCATGACTGTAATATACCAAAACTACCTTTTCAATCCAAGTATCGCTACACAACTGACGGTGCATTGATCAGAAGTCTGTATCCCAAGATATGAGAATTTGAATGGATCTGTCCGAAAATAGGGGGTTTGGGGCCCGTCCGACCCGGCCCCATACCCCCTAGGTCGGCCCGAACCAGATCGACCCGACCCGGGTCCGGGTCTGGCCTGTCTAGGTGCCGCCCGGCCCGACGTGGGGGTCCGGCCCGGTGCGGGCGGTCCGGCCCGTCGCAGTCGGTCCGGCCTGGGCGCCTGCGCGCTGAACGAACCCGAGGGGGGGGGGGTGCTGCCCCCCTTGATTGATAAACGGCCTGCCATTTATTTCCAGCCTTAACTGAACCCACGGGACCCGTGGGGTCCTACCTTCAACTGGCTCCAGCGGCCAACTCTGCCAGCCGCTTCCCCGAACCGCCGCGGCCATAGGTCGTGGCTCCTTCCATCCGGCACGACGCGACGACGTCGCGCCCCTCCGCCACGGCCCGCCCCAGTAGCAGCCCTCCTCAGTGTTATGGGGTCGTGCTCCTCCGCTACAGCCTGCTCCTGGCCACGGCCTCCTTCAGCCTTACAAGCGTTGCGAGACAGCACTGCTCTCCATCGTCGTGGTTCTCTCGTTCCCACGCGGTGTAACAGAACCGCGTCGCCATTGTCCAAGCAACAAGAAAATTCAATAACAAAAAGGGGAGGAGGTTCAAGTGGGTCCGTGGCGTCCGACCTGCTATAGTTATTCTGATAACAGGCGGCTAATAATGATCCAAGATCATCAATTACTAATTCTTAAAGGATGAACAACCCCTACCATGAAGAAGTTCGCAAAAGCTAGCGTCATCGAAAATGGTCTCGCGGGATGAAGCTCCGTATACGTTGATGGAGAACATCCGAGGTGGAAGCGATGTCTCACTTTTTTGATGTGGAGAGACGATTGAATGGCGTACGTCCAAGAAGGGAACGTCGTCACACACCGGCTGTGGACAGAAGAAGAGACGGCTCGTCGATCTCTCCTTGCAGTGATGATGTTCTTCGTCGAAGTATTCGCGTTCTTCATGTTCTTCAAACTTAGAGTATTCTCTCCCAGAGTTCTCTCACAACAAAACCAACCCCCAAATAAAATAAGGTTCAACCTTATTTTATTAACCCATGCTATGAATTCCAAATATTCTAAATTCAAACTCTTAATTAAATTAATTGAATATCTTTAATCAAACAATTTAATGTGAGATTTGACCTACATTAAGAAGGGGAAGAGGATGATTTACAACTTAAATGCTAGAGGGGGGTTTAATGGGGTGTTACAGAAAATGAAGGAGGTGGGGGCTCGTGTGGGCCACACCCCAACTTCCTCACAACATTATTTCCCATAGAACTTAAATCATCAGTGGTGTCATAAAAATATAATTGTAAAACAACTAAATTTTTAATCATCACATTTTTAACAACTCCTCCTGAGCAAACACACCTTTAGAAAAGGTGTTCCTAAGAAATTACAGGCCCTGCGGTTTCATCGGTGCCCTCGGATTTTGATTTCGAGCACCGGTGAAAATGTTAGGGAAACCCACTCATTCTTTCACTGAACATACCCGAGCTAAACATTGGAAAATGATTCTGGGCACACTGGGCCACAGAATCAGGTGTCGTCAAAAACTACGTACTCGTAAAATCCCAAAGAAATTAAGAAAAATATTTACTTGAAATTTACTTGTCTTTACCATTTGTTTAAAATATTTTTATCATTACCATGTCATTTTGTCTTACCAAATCTGACTTCATCGTTTATCACCAACCCAAAAAAAGATCAGATAACAAAGGATTTTTTGTGTGACATATTATTCGTATATTTTTTAATATTCATTTTTTTTAATCTTCCATAAGAGTGATCCATATGTGGAAACCTTTTATGTATCATGGAATCGATTTTTATCCCATATTTTAGTTGATGATATAAAGTCACATTAAGAATAATTTGACATGGAATAGGATTGATAAAAAATTATATGAATTGTACACCATGATACATCACCCTCATAATTATTTCAAATAATAAATTGAAAGTGAAAATTCATTATTTGTATCATTCCTGGACTGTTTTAGTCATTAAATAATCCTGATATATTTAACAAATTTCTACTATATGAAAATATATCAACAATGGGTACAAATTACCAACATAATAAGTATTGAAATATATTTTATACTTAGGAATAAATTTGGGTTTATTACATCTTTTTATAATTTAGGTATATTAATTCAATCCATACTTCTAAAAGTAGGAAATTATTGATCATTTTTTCCATTTTATGGAATCCCATAGATTTCATGGTTTTGTACCAAATATTTAATCATATAATTATAAAAATAAACTTTTCTCATAATTTTGAATATAATATTGAAAGACTAAAATGATATATTATCCAAAGAAATTAAATTAACATTTATATAGGTTCAATACATGTCATAATAGATGAATCAACATGATGCCATAAATTTAATATATATATTTATTTCAACATTATTGAAACAATGGAAAAATTTCATATTTCATTATCAGTAGTATTCAGATATAAGGGAATGTGTTTACATTCATATACAAAAAATATCTACTAGTATTATATTTATTTGGCATCATTATTTTTATTGGAAGATGGTTATTTTCCATATCTAATGTCAATTGGATACGATGTTCTTGAAGATACAACAAATGGATTTCCCCCTATTAATTAAAATATTCCCCATACATCTATTGATCTGTAGAATCATGAGATTGATAGAAGCTCTAATAAAGAATTATTTTCATCAATTATAGGAATGTAAATTCCTAATGGTGAATGTTGATTCCACATCCAACGGTATTTATGATAAATTTAAAAACATATACGAAGGGAATAAAAAATTGAAGAAGGAAAAATAAAAAAAACATGAGATTAAAGTATGATGACTTGAAAATGGGTGAGTAGGATTATGTTATGGGATTCTATAGTAGGGTGAATGTAGTGGTTAACACTATCATATATCTTTGTGAAAATTTATATGATTTTACAGTTGTGGAATAGTTCATATGAATCCTTGTCAACTTGTTTGATGAAAAAATTTTGTCATTGGAAGATAGATATATTGAAACATTATCTGTAGATGATTTCCATAGAACACTAATTACATATAAAATGAGAAGGGATAAATATATGAAAAGAAAAAAAATTTATAGATAAATTTATTTAAAGTCTTCCAAGAAATAGATATTCAAGGAATTTTTAATGAAGATAATGCTGATGAACCTGATTTTGAAAATGAGATATGTAAAAATATTGATCATATTATATCCTTTTTTCCAAAAACATATAAATAGGTACATGGAAATACAAGGTGAAACATCCTTTGAATTTTTTAAAATGAGTAGTTGTTCATCACATTGAGGTTAATTATCCCCAATGAATGAAATAAGAAGGAAGTGATAAAAAAGAAAGTGGTCCAAAAAGGTCTTGAAAAAACTAAAAGATAAAGGAAAATCATATTCCATAGGAAATGATAAAAAATTTAAAATCTAGAAGGATAATTTTCTAATCTATTAATGATGAAGAAGAAGTTAGTGATTGGGAATCAGAAAAGTCTGCTGAGTATGGAGTTTATAATACTTTTATTGAAATAGTGACTAATGAATTATTTAAAAGTAGTAGATCCAAAATGGATGAAACTCAACATGAATTTCATTTGAAATTAGAGTTGAAATAATGTTTGAGAAAGAATAGAAGGCATGAAAACTAAATAGATATGTTAGAAGATGATCATTCCTTAAAAACAAATCATGAAATCTTTAATGATGAAAAGTTTTAGCATGTAAATGAATTTTATGATTCGAAGAAACATCTTGAGGATGAAAAGGATCATAATGAGTATCTAAAAGTAAAGATGAATAAAATTAAAGAAGAGTAGGAAATTGTTTAATAAAAACATTTTAATGTTCAACAGAGAAATACATGTTTCAAAAACACTACCTCTGAAGTTTTTTAAATCACAATGAAGGTGAAACTTGAGAATGTTCAACAAACTATTCCTCTATAATACTATAAGAGATTTGTAATTGTTCTTGAAAAGAAGAAAGCAAGAAAAGTTAAGCATGTGGCCAAGAACAAAAATGTTGAGAATTCAGAATTCTCAAATACCATGAGTCCAAAAAAAATTTAGACATTATGGATATGAAAAGATTTACCATTATTATTATTCTGATAATGCTGAAAAGATAATGAAGATTCCAAATGATAACAGATTGGTTTTTGGTATATATAAGAAAAAATAAAATGTTGATGAGAATCATATTTACAATTATGGTCAGTAAGGATGTTTCATTAGAAAATATTCTTTCTATGGATACTGTTGGTACTATGGTGGATTAAGAAACATTAAAAACATTTGTTAGTTTAATCAACAACATTACTATTATTACACATTAAATTAACAAACCCAAGCATCTCTAAAACCTTTAACTCAGCCTGATCCATCATATACATCAAGGGCGTTCCCGATCCCCATGGGATGGATACATGCACCATGGCATCGAACAAAAAAGTAGACGGAATGATATACCCCAACCAGAAAAAACACATGGAATATATAAACACTTATCAATAAAGAACAATTCAAATCAAAAAACTATATACCAAAACTATAGGAAAGTTAACATGAAAAATGACTTTAAAAGTATCCAAAAACTCCAAGAGACAATTCCAACTGTAAAGGACTAAAACAAAATAGCTACTCTATGTGATTGCATGGATGAAATCCTACCATATCACAACCATGTACCCAAAGAAGTTTACATGAAACTATGTTGCCTCACTCTCCATATAATGTTTTACATGCCACCAAAGAGGTGTGTAGGGTGTGAGCTAACAATCCCAATATGATCCCACAAAGGTGTTCCACTGAATGTATCTATATAATAATTCTATAATAATCATATTAAATAAAGAATTTCCTGACAGGTAGTAAAGAAACATTATAGAAAACATGATAAAAATTTATTCTTTTTTACAGTTCTAAAACAAAAGAAGGTGCATCAATTTCAAATAACATTTTCCTTACCATCTTTGAAAAGAATCACCATGCATATCAAGGAATGAATAGTACAGAGCAAAAAAAATAAAAACAATAGGTTCATCACATGCATCACAACATTAAGGAATACAATAGGACATGTAATAGAATAGTCGTACCCAAATATATACGAATAGTTTACTACGGTACCTGAAGCCAATTATCTACACTCCAAAACTAGAGAGAAATCCCAGAAAGTGAAACCCTAACATCATATACATGCCTAGATCTAATAATATACACTATAGAATAAGAGGAACACCCAAAAATAAAAAAAATACGATGGATGTTGGCCTTAAACTAGTACTTCCACCTAGTACCCATGGTAACCCATATGATCGTTTTCACAATCATCTCAATGTTTTGAAAATAATTTCAAAACCATTTTTAAACATCATTTCCAAAGCTCTGAAAATACTCGTTTTTCATTTCATTTATCAAAAACCATGTTAAAACCACTTTAATTAAAATATCATCAATCATAGACAAAAAATATTTCCAATTTAAGACAAAATTATTTATATACTAATTTATTAAAAGAGAGCAATATGATTTATCAAAAACATGATAGATACAGAACCACCTACCTCCAAACTCATGTCGCACATACCCACACTGGGATCCAAAAAGGAAAAACCCAACAACACCTATTGAGGCATAGGAATCTAATCTAAATCTCAAGATTGATCCAATTTAGAAAAAATATGGATGGTAGAAAGGATGAAATCTACATACATAATGAACAATGGACTATGGCACCATGAACAATAATGGAACTAACTCCGAAATGAGGTCACACAATGGATCTTGGAAGAATAAAATAAGAAACAAAAATTTGGATTTTCTGATCTAATAACTCAACTCTAGTGAATTACGATGATTAATGGAACCGATGAGGTGAAAAGTTCACTCCCCTAGACAGATGTGCCACAACCACAACTAAGATTAACACCAAAAGATTCGATTTATAAAAAATTATGTCTTCAAAAATAACTGATGATGAGTATTGGTTGGAGAGTAAAGGAGAATTGATTTCTAAACGGAATCCCAAATCCCGAACAATGCATTAAAAAATAACTCTAATGGGAATTATATGATTTTCACACCTTTACATATCGACAAATCAATCACCTCATTTTAAAAATCTGTTATTTAAAAATTTATGATGTAAAATTGCTCTTCACATAATGTAACCATTTACAGCATGAATCCATTCCACGAATTTTACCCAACTACCCTTATAGATAGTGTTACCTAATTACATGACATGAAATTCCCATGTAGCCTGATAGATCGGTAACAGTATGTTACAAACACCCCACCATAAATTCTATTTCCCCAGGAAGTCATGTGCAAGATGTAATCCTTATATTAAGATGAGTCCATTGATCCTTCATAAAAAAATCACTTTCCCAAGTCTCATGATAATTAGATCTAAGTTTCCATATAAAATTCACTGATGGAATTGAATTCCCATGAAAGGCCTTCACATTAGAGTAAATGATCTCAACAAGTTTCTCCAAAAATAAAACTTCTGGCCCTAACTCAATTTCATCCCAACTTCAAATATTATTATGATTAGGGCGATAGTTCCTGATTTAATACATATCAAAAACATCATGAATACTTATCAACTAAACTGATAATGCTATCAGATAAGAAACCTGTCCGAGCCGGTCAATGACCTGCAATGGTACAACATATCTTAAATCAGATAATCCTTGTCTTTCACACTGACGGGGACCCAACCAAGGAGAATCCTTCAATAATACATAGTACCCAAAACAAATCAAGAGGATGACATCATCAATATGCATATAATTTATATCAACTCTAGGTTACAACCAAAAATCAATGTATATCCTAAATCATTGTGTATGTCTCCAAAACCAAACATGGTCCAACCGAAGATAATTTTCCTACCTCATCACAATAAATCATTTATCATTACAGGCAGCAATACAAAGTCTTAAATGGATCCATTATTTTGATTGCTGATAAATTTTGTTTTAAGAAAAACTTAACAAGTCCCTGATAGCTATCCTCTGATCCAATGAAATCTAAGCCACTAGCATGGATCATATCCTTTAGGATCGAAATTACTCACTCCATTTGACCATATTTCTATGAATGGTTAGTCGTTCTATACGTGTCCAATGTTCCCATTGCCTTTTGGATAGGTTTCCAAAACATCAATGTAAACCTAAGGTCCCTATTTGAAACAATATCAAAATGACTTCCATGTAGCCTCACAATTTCATGCACATAAATCTTACCTACATCAAAAAACATATTGCTATACATGATCAGAATGAAATTTATAGCCATGGTAAACTATTTGACAACCACCCAAATAGCATTTCTCCCTTTGGGAGTTCAAGTTAATCCCACAAGAAAATACATGGATACCTCATTCAATTTATAGACCAATACAAAAATAGTATGAAGACAACCTAAGGGTTTCAAGTGCTCTTCATTTATCCATTGGTAGGTGTAATAGTGGGGCACATAATCTGTAATATCAAGCTTTATACCTAAGAACCATAATCATCGTCTCATATCTTAATAAATATTCGAAGTTCCTAAGTGAATGATCCATGAATATATTTGACAATTATACATGAATAAAAACATTATAAATACTGGGATGAGAACTCAATTCCCAAAGTAGAGAATACCATGTAAATAAAGAGACCAACCATAAATTCTCTCCCCACAATAATGGTTTTAAATTTTTTTACTGAACTAATCATCCAATTAATGTGTCTTCAAAATAGAAAACACTAGAGATGATGATAACATATCACTGACTTGAACCACACATGAAATATCCTCCTGATCATCCAATTGCAACTATGTGAAAATAGACATATGGTTCCACTCCACATTCGCTTCCAGAATAGTTTGTGATTTTACATTCCTATTAAGATTGTATGCTACTACATTTTCGTACTGCATGGTGTTTGAAATATTGATGTCAAATGTATAAAGGTATTCTACACATTGTATATTATAGTGATTCACGTATTTCATAGGAAATATAAAACTCAAATTCTAATGATAAGAGAAGACTGTGAACCTCTCCCCAAAATGATAGTGTATCCTAAAATTATGTACATTCAAAACTTCAGCATTTCCTAAATATTGAGTAGTGTAATTATTTTCATCTCTTCAAAGGTAAATAGGTTTGTAATCTACCAAAAAGTCAACTTTAATAAGAACACATCCCAAAATAACACTAGAATTATCAAAAAAACAACATACACCCCATACTGAGCTCAGGTAATATCATAATAGAAGCTGATGTCTAGAAAGATTCCTGTTAATCAAAATAATACTAAAAATTTTCATCCTATGTGAATTTCACTACATTTCTAGTCATTGTATTGAAAGGTGAATCCAATTTAGGGAAATCATTAACAAAAAATAAGTAGTATCCAGTAAGACCATGTAAGCTTTGTATCTCAATGAAATTTTCTGGTTCATTCAAAGAACATACATCCTAAACCTTCTCAAGATCAATTGGTAAGCCATGATCAGAAATCGTGGTCCCTAATCACATCACTTCTCAAATAAAAAAAACTAAAATTTGAATGATTTCCATAAAAATGGTGACTTCTCAGAATTTCCCAAGACAAACATAGACGGTTCTTGTGATAATGCATATATTTTGAATAAAATAGAATTTCAACCACATACACTACTGTATAAGTGTCATGATATTGACAAAATATCTAATTAATCAAATCAATAAAAACTGTAATAGAGTCTGTATGTCCCACAAGAATCAGTAAATACTTGTAATGGATATACATCCTCCAGAAATCCATCTCTCATATATCAGACACCTCAACTCTGGGCTACTGATAACCCAAATTAATTTCATTATTTTAAAACCCCATTCTCCCACTTTATCTTATCAAATAAATCATCCACGTGATGACGAAGATATGTGTTCTTCAATGTTACCCATTTCAACTTCTGATAGTCTACACATAATTGAAGTAAACCATTTTCCTTCTTGGAAAAGAGAACTGTGGATTCCCATAGAAAAATTCTAGGGAGAATGAAAATTTTTTCTAACTAGTCACCTAGTGGAATCTTGAGCTATTTCAACTTTTTTGGTGTTATATGACAGTAAGGTATCGATATCAGCTATGTACCTACCACTATGTCAATCGCAAAATCTACCTATCTCTATAGAGGAAGACCATATTATTCATCTAAGAATACATCAAAAATGTCATGATATACAATGGTAAGATCAATAATAGAAAAGATATCATTGTGCTCACTTTAAATGGTAGAAAACAAACTTCTATGCACTATGTAGGCAGGTACTGCATAACAAGACCTTATATCCCGCTCCCCTTATAACACATGAGAGCTCCCATAAATAGAATGAAATGAGACATTCTAATTATAACAATCAACCTCAGCTTGATGAGAGGAAAGAAAATCTATACAGATGCTGATGTCATGTAGATCTAGATCAATAATGTGAATATATCATACTAACTCAATATTAGAAAACATTATTTAACAAGGACACTAAAAATCCTTCTCGTTACCCTTACTAAGAGTGGTCAAAAAATCAATTAAAAAGGACATATGTTATGTTATATGTATAATAATATCAAAAAATGAATAAATAAATAAGTGGGAGGCACCAGTTTCAAATAAATAAATTTCTACAGAGGATTCTATAAGGATAGTACCTCTCACTATTACTGGACCTGCAAAAACTACCACTAGATACTCATAAACTACATGAATGGGCATAAATCCCATGGCCAATCTCTAGATCCCTATAGATATTAATTCTTATGAATACGACATAGTATCCTTAAGGGATAATTATTGGTAACCATAATGAGCCATAGTCATAGACTGACATGAGTTTTGTAAATAACCAGTACGTCCAAATTTGTTGCCAGTCTATGGGGGCATAGGAAAAAAACTATTAGTGTCCCCAAACATGCAACACTGATAGCATGCCAGAAGAACACTAGTATTTGTAGCAGATGGTGTAAAGAAGGATCATTATTTACACCCACCTGCACCACTTTTGCGATGACCCTTATACTTTATAATCTTTGCATGCATGACATTAAAACTACCACTAGATGGATGATAAGGGTTTGGAAGACAAAATTTTCCCAAAATATCCATCTCTCCCATCCTAGATTTGTATACCATTTATACATAGGTAAAATATTTTAACATAAATACCCGAGATATAATATCTTATTGAAAAAATGGTAGGTACTTCTAAACCTTTAGTTGGTAATTATTCACCAAGCCCTGAAAAAAACATACAAGCTCAGAAAACTGGTTAGATTATGCCCACACTGAATTCTCTCCCAATTAGGAAACATAAACTATACAGACTTTTCTAGCATTAGACACATTTGAAAAAACTTATTGAAGAATATTATTTTGAATCCCTTCCAATCCAAGTCCATGTGTTTTTATCCTTAGACCCTAAAATCCCACTATCACTTTTCGGAACCCTCTAGCCTGAACACCACACATTTCACCATGCTATTTTTTTGAATCTTTAAGAACTCTATGATTCGTTCAATCATATCCATCCAGTAAACAGCCTCCTTAGGTTCATTGATTCCATTAATTGATTTTGAATTCTCATGTAAGAATTTACGCCATCTCTCTCTCTCCTCTATCATATGGATATTTCCCACGAACTATGTTCTAAACCTATGGTAAATCTTAATAAACCACATGAACTGACCATATGATAGTTACAATTATGTTCTTTTCTATATTTGTATTCCCTTATAGTGCATTATGAAAACCCTGCTTTTTATTACAACTTAAAAATGATTCATTACATAAAACATCACTTGATACAACAATGAAGATCGAGAGGTTTAATGTATTTGGGGCTTAGGATAATTACATAAAAACATAAAACATGAAGTATAACATCTTTATTGAAAACTTCCTTTACATGACCGCTACATTCCCATGTACTTAGCATTGCATGGGATAACATGAGGATATGCATAAGAAAAGGGTGAGCTATAAAGCCCAGTAAGGGAGTACACACGGAATAACATGAGGAGTACAATACATGTTAGACAATAGGAATATCAATAGAGAATAAAAGAAACATGAACATAAAGGCATGCTAAAGCATGATAAATATAACATGGAAATGTGGAAACAACACTTAACATGGAATTAGCAGGAGCCAAGGCTCATTGCACATGGAGAAAAAGTAAACCCTCATTGAACATGAAGCACGAGTAAACCCTCGTTGAACTTGAATTAGGATGAGTCAACACTCATTTCACATGACGTATCATGATACTATACTTTACCAAATGCGTTGGAGAGCTATAAGGGCGCACCCTTCTTAAACATTTCATTTCATGCATAAGTGTGCCACATGGATCATAAAACATGGATTCATAAAACATAATCATTTATTCCACGATAAAATAATGTGGAATTGATACATGAAACTATACAATCAATAAGTAAATGTGCATAAAGGTTAATACCCTTGATGGAGAAATGGGCATGGTATTCACTACACAATGACATTGGCTTAGAAAATCGGTGCGATTTCGGCAGCGTAATAGCGTGACATAAGAATTCATAAAAAAAGGTTGATGAGAGTGAAAGGGGTTCCTCGTCATATTTACATGTAATGGAAATTAAGGAGTTCATATAGATACATGTCCCAACAATTGAAATGGAATTTAGATTCATGATAAAAAAGTATTGCTCGAATGTAAAAGTAGAGAGAGACGTTCCTTTCAGAATTTCGGCATAGTAACAGGTGTACATGGGAGGCATTAAATTAGATAGAAAGAGGAATCACATAATTTGAACAATAAGAGGTTAGTATGGGGGAGGTTCGAAACCATACCCCAACATTCATAATTGAAATTAAGAGGGCAATACAACTTAAAGAAAATTGAAAAAAAAAATTAGAAAGGAAGAAAAAACCCTTACTTTGAAGTGTGCTTCCAAAGGCTAGAGAGAGGCTTCTGAGAGGCTTCTTGGGATCTTGGGACACCTTGCGAGGATTATAGAGAGAGTAGGGAAGAGGTTGGACGAACTACAAAGGATTTTAGTGAGGAGGGAGTGGGAGCTTGGGTGGGTTAATATAGGAAAGGTGATAGAATTTTTTATTATTTAGGTTTGGGACCCCTTGTATTAAATTAATCCAAACCACAAACCATCACCTGGTTTTTTCCCATGGTTTATGGAAAAGGAAATAGGAAAACAATATTTTACCATGCCATGGTCCGAAATTTTTAAAATAATAAGGTTGCTTATGTAGAGGTGAGTCACACTCCCATGAAAATTAATTTAAAAAGGCAAAGTGTTGAATAAGTCTTGAGGGGTTCATTAATGCTTTGAAAAGTAAGTCAAACAAACCCAAAATCACTTTATATTAATATTAAAACATATATTGGCCGAACATAAGGATTTTAGTATTTCATTACTTCACCATTGGGTCATTATGATGTCATAAAACACATAATATATTTAAACGGTATTTAAATTTTACACAAAAATTTGACTGTCTCAGAAAATTATGAAAAAATCACCGTTGGATAATTTTGACACCCTGATTCCAGAAATGACATTTATTTTATCTAAAAAAATTTGTAAATATGTTAATTTTCACTTTTAAAATAAAAACAAACATTTATCGAAAATTCACGGGTTTTGACTGAAATGGCCTTCAAACATTAACAAAAATTTTAATTGCACTAATAAAATTATAAGATCATTTATATTTGATAAAAAATAATTTAATAGTAATAATAATATTTTATTAAAATATTATTTAAATCAAAAATTTATTAATTTAATAAAATAGATTTCATAATTAAATTATAACTAAAACACACCATTTGTACATTAAAAACTATTTACAATGTATCAAAAATTACTAGAAATTATATTCATTATTATATACAATTAATAATGTACATGAACATAGTAATACTTATTTGTTACATAAACCCTTAAAACAGATCCATAAGACCTAAGGGTAAGGTGTGCGATGGTGACAGACTCTTGGGGTGGCTCGGATAACATCTCTCGAGTGGTAATTTCAATCAACTTCCACTTTTCCCGTAGACGGTCACATTCGAGCATGAAATAATAAAGCTCAGCTTGGGCTTGGTCAAGGGGGAAGCCCAAGGATGCCACCTCTTTTCCGAGCTCCGACAAATGGGCTTCGTATGGGGCAATTCTACTAGATGAGGCCATCGCTTCCTTTGTCTGAGTAAAATTGGGTTCGATAAAGCCTTATATTTATATTAATCATGTGATCACTGCTCAATGACTATAAAAGTAATGGTCAAAACTATTATCATAAAACCAGAGAACTTGACATCTTATAAAAACATTTTTATAGAGATACAATTAACTGGATCAAGAGGGATTTTCCATTAATGAAACTTTGGGTCGTTACAATATTCCCCCCTTAAGAAATTTCGCCCTAAAAATTTTCCTTTTCCCACACTAAAACAAATGTGGGTAACTCAACTTTATCATATCCTCCGATTCCCAAGTTGCTTCTTCAAACTTGTGGTCTCTCCACAACATCTTGACGAGGGGCATTGTCTTATTTTGTAGAACTTTTTCTCTACGATCTAAGATCTTCACTGGCTGCTCCTCATAAGAAAGATCATCTTCCAATTGTACCTCCATGTAAGAGAGTACATGTGATGGGTCCGGTATGTACTTCCTTAAGAGGGATACATGAAAGACATCATTCACCTTGGCCATAGTAGGTTGAAGTGCTAGTCGATAGGCCACAACCCCAACACGATCAGGAATCTTGAAGGGGCCGATGTACCTTGGACTTAACTTCCCCTTCTTTCCAAACCTCATGAACTTCTTCCATGAAGATATGTGTAAAAACACCATGTCTCCAACTTTAATCTGAAGGTCTCATCGATGATTATCTGCATAACTCTTCTGTCGACTCTGGGATGCCTTGATATGCTACTGAATGGTCTTCACCTTCTCTACCATTTCTTCGACCATTTCTTGTCCAAGCAGCTTACGTTCACCGACCTCATCTCAATATGCCGGTGTTCTACACCTTTTCTCATAATGGGCTTCATATGGTGCCATTTGGATGCTCGAGTGGAAATTGTTATTATAAGAGAACTCAACCAAAGGTAGATGTTGATCCCATCCTCCTTTAAAGTCCATTGAGAACGCTCTCAACATATCCTCAAGTGTTTGGATAGTCCTCTCTGATTGGCCATAAATTTGAGGATGAAAGGCAATACTAATGTTTAGTTCAGTATTCAGAGCATGTTGAAGACTCTTCCAAAACATAGAGGTGAATCGTGGATCTCAGTCAGACACAATAGATAGTGGTACTCCATGCAACCTTACCACTTACCTGATATATATTCCTGCTAGTTGATCAAAATATAAATCCTCTCGAATAGCAATGAAGTGTGCAATCTTTGTAAGACCATCCACAACAACCCAGATTGCATTGTTGCCTTTGGATGTCCTTGGAAGTCCAGTGACATAGTCCATGGGGATGTTCTCTCATTTCCATTCTGGTATGGGCAATGGTTGCATCATCCCCTTATACTTCTGCCACTCAACCTTCACTTGCTGACACACCAGGCATATTGATGTATATTCAATGATCTCCTTCTTCATATTATCCCACCAAAAGTTTTCTCGGAGATCTCGATACATCTTTGTGCTCCCTGGGTGAATAGAGAAATTTGAACTATGCGCAACATCCAAAAGTCCCTTCTTCAGCTCTAGACTTGATGGAACACATAGTCTTTTCCCAAACTGCAAAATTCCTTCTTCATTAACATTAAACTCTGAGGATTTACCCTTTTTGATAGCTTCTAATTTTCCTTGAATTCTCACATCATCCTTTTGATCATCGTTTATCCTTTCCAAAAGGGATGGTTGAGAAATAATTTGTGAATGGATTGATGATTTTCCCTTATATATGATTCCCAGATCCATCTTCATCAAGCATATAATGATTGGATCCTTCTAAATTCTCATCATTGATAGAATCGCTGGATCCTTTCTACTTAGGGCATCAGCCACCTTATTCGCTTTTCCATGGTGGTAATGTATTGAACAGTCATAATCCTTGATGACCTCTATCCATCTTCTCTGGCGCATATTAAGCTCTTTCTGTATGAATATATATTTAAGAATCTTGTGGTCAGTATATATCTCACATTTCTCTCCATAGAGATAATGCCGCCAGATTTTCAAGGCAAAGATCACAGCCGCCAACTCTAGATCTTGCATTGGATAGTTTAGATCATGTATTTTCAACTACCTTGAGGCACAGGATATCACATTATCATTCTACATCATCACACAACTTAATCCTTTCTTTGAGGCATCACTGAATACCACAAAAAGTTCCCCACTTGTGGGTAAAGTGAGCACAGGCGCATTGATAAGCCTCCATTTCAACTCCTTGAAGATTTCTTCGCATTTATCACTCCAAGAAAACTTTACTCCCTTTCTAGTTAGATTGGTAAGAGGGTTGGGCAATCGTGAGAAATTTCTCACAAACCGTCGATAATATCCATCTAACCCCAAGAAGCTACGGATATCCGTTACCGATGTTGGCCTCGGCCATCCCTCAATTGCATCTATTTTGGAGGGATCCACAGATATCCCATTTTTTGTGATGATATGGCCCAATAATGAGACTTCCTTCAACTAGAACTCACAATTTTTGTACTTTTAATTGAGCTTCTCCTTGCGGAAAGTCTCTAGTACAGTTCTTAAATGCTCCTCATGATGCTCCTTGGTTTTGGAGTATATTAGAATATTATTAATAAAGACTACCACAAATTTGTCAAGGTAATCTCTAAAGACTCTATTAATCATTTCCATGAATATTTCTGGAGCATTGGTGAGTCCAAAAGGCATTACTATGAATTCGTAGTGCCCGTACCTTATACGAAAAGCAGTCTTGGGGACATCTTCCTTCTTCACCCTTACTTGATAATATCCCGACCGCAAGTCCACCTTGGAGAAGTATTGTGCTCCATGAAACTGATAGAACAATCCATCAATTCATGGGAGATGATATTTGTTCTTTATCGTGATTTTGTTATGTTCAAGATAATCGATGCAATGCCGCATTGACCCATCCTTCTTCATGACGAAGAGGGCTGGTGAACCCCATGGTGAAGCACTTGGGCGTATAAACCCTTTATCCAGATTCTCCTGTAGTTGTTTCTTCAGCTCTTCAAGCTCAACAACAACCATTCTATATGGAATCTTGGATATTGGTAACAGACCAGGTATATGTTCAATTGAGAAGTCAACATCTCTTCTCGGAGGAAGACCAGGCAGTTCCTCGGGAAACACTGCAGCGAATTCCCTCAAAATATTCATTTCTTCAAGGATGGATTCTTCTTTGGACTCAATCATATGAGCCAGATATGCATGATCATAGGGCAGTAATATCCATACTTGAGATGATAGAGCTAAAAGAGATTCATCTTCCTCCTGACACTTGTAAGGAATCGGGGGTCGATTCTCCATGTAGAGGGTGATTTCCCTCTCCCGACAATTTATGTTGGATCTATATATGGAAAGCCAATCCATGCCAAGAATTTCATCAAATTACACCAAAGGGAGTATGACGAGGTTCTCCAGAAAATTCAATCCACATATTATAACAGGGGAGGACTTATATTCATGGGATGCAATGATTTCCCCATTTTACGTACTCACTGACATCTTTACTTCCATGATTTGTGGTGGTGCTGGGATTGTTATACTAAACTTTAGAGATATAAAAGAATTCATAGAACCTGAATCAAAAATTACATTTGATATTATTGAATGAATAACCAGTTTACCTGTCACCACTTCGTTGTCGAGGTTCACATCGGCAGAAGTGATGGAAAATCTCTTCCTTGTTGTCTTGTAGGTTGTTGGTTTCCCCAGATAACCCTTGGATTAGGGAAATGATTTGAAAAATGACATGGTCCTTTGAATTTGTAGCATTGAACAACGCGTTGAGGTTCAAATGGAGTGTTCCTTTCCTCTGTCGCAGCCGCGGGTCCTTCTTGCTGACAGTTAATAGCTAAGTGCCCTTATCTTCCACACCTGAAGCATTTTCTCGTCCCCTTAAGGCAATTTCCAGGGTGCTTCTTTCCACACTTTTGGCAAGTGGGGTGCTGGAACTTCTTAGCGCCGTTGGATTTATCCATCGGACCACCATCACTGAAGTCCACCTTACAATTCTTTTCCCAATGATACCCCTGTGATTCTCCGATCTCCATTTCGACCTTGAGGGAACATCAGACAATTTCCTCATAGCTGTCTAAGTCACGGATCGCTAATGCTTTCCGAAAGATAGGTTTCATCCTACCAAAGAAGCGGTCAAACATGCATTCGGGGGTAACGACAAAGCCGGAAGTATATCGTGCAAGCCTTGTGAAGTTTTCCTCATATGCTCCCACAGATTCATCATCTTTTTGCTTGAAGGAAAGGAATTACCTTTCCATCTTAAGATGGAGGGTGTGCGGAAAATATTTATCGAAAACATCTTCCAGAATTCCTTACATTCCAAATCCTTGATCTCCTATTCAGGCTTCGTATTTTTGATCAACGTCCACCATTGATCAGCTTCACCCTCCATACGATAAGCAGCTAGGAGAACCCTCTCTTGTTCAGAACATTGAAGTATGGAGAAGATCTATTCAATGGAGATGATCCATTGTTCAGCGATCGTGGGATCAGATGATCCACTAAAAGTATGAGGCCTTTGCCTCATGAAGCTCTCGATAGTGACTTGTTCTTTCTTATGGGGGTCTGAACATTCTTCTTGACCCGTGTTTCTATTCAAAACTTGATTTAGCTAAGAGATAAGCATGAAAAAGTTCACGATTCCCGCTCCCATTGGATTTGGAATCTCATTATTACAACCATCACACTGATCTTCACAATGGTTGTTAGCCTCAGTCCTCTTGTTATCGGCCATTGGCTGGAATAAATGGAAAGTTAGGGGTAACACATAAAGGGTAATCCAAAGACAAAATATGATAACTTATAAATAAAATTTCATTTCCTTAACTCATGAGTCTGTAGGCTTCAATCTAGGCTTTTCATGATCTACTTTCTAACATATATTCTTAGGGGCATTTTTTCCTTAATAAGGGTTCATACTAAGATTGTGAATTTATCAGAACATATCCCCTTGTAGTGTCATAACCAAGAGTTCAGCAAGGCCCATTTCCATGCACCAGTTCCTGTTCGAGTCTAGCTAAAAGCGGTGTTTTTGTGTTTTACCCCTAGGATACATCTATTCCAGAGCCCCCTCTACCTGCTCGCATCCAGACAGGGATGTATTTGTTTGATAAACCACTTACATAGTATTTACCAAAACTTTGGGATGTTTTTATTATACTTAGTATTGTTTATAAGGCTTTACTAGGGTTTCCTAATCCCAAAAATAACTAAACCTATCCTCTGATACCAACTATGAAAACCCTACATTTTATTACAAAATAAACATGATTCATTACATAAAACATAACTTGATAAAACAAAGTATATCAAGAGGTTTAGTGTCTTTGGGGCGTAGGATCATTACATAAAAACTTAAAACATGAAGTACAACATCTTTATTGAAAACTTCCTTTACATGACCACTACATTACCCCACACTTAGCATTGCATGGGATAACCTGAGGACATGCATAAGAAAAGGGTGAGCAATAAAGCCCAGTAAGGGAGTACAGATGGAATAACATGAGGAGTACAATACGTGTTATAAAATAGGCATATCAATAGAGAATAAAAGAAACATGAACATAAAGGCATGATAAAGCATGATAATTATAACATGAAATGTGGCAACAACACTAAACATGGAATTAGCATGAGCCAAGGCTCATTGAACATGGAGCATGAGTAAACCCTCATTGCACATGAAGCACGAGTAAACCCTTGTTGCAATTGAATTATAATGATTAAACACTAATTTCACATGACGTATCATGATACTATACTTTACCCAATGCATTGGAGCGCTATAAGGGCACACCCTTCTTAAACATTTCTTTTCATGCATAAGTGTGCCACATGGATCATAAAACATGGATTCATAAAACATAATCATTTATTGCATGATAAAGGAATGTGGAATTAATACATGATACTATACAATCACTAAGTAAATGTGCATAAAGGTGAATACCCTTGATGGAGAAATGGGCATGGTATTCACTACACAATGACATTGGCTTAGAAAATCGGTGCGATTTCGGCAGCGTAACAGCGTGACATAAGAATTCATAAAAAATGGTAGATGAGAGAGAAAGGGGTTCCTCATCATATATAAATGTAATGGAAAGTAAGGAGTTCATATAGATATATGTCCCAACAATTGAAATTGAATTCAGATTCATGATACAAAAGTATTTCTTGAATGTAAAAGTAGAGAGAGAAGTTCCTTTCGAAATTTCGACATAGTAACGGGTGTACATGGGAGGCATTAAATGAGAGAGAAAGGGGTCTCCCATCATTCAAACAATAAGAGGGAAGTATGGGGGAGGTGCAAAACCATAACCCAGGAATCATAATTGAAATTAAAAAGGCAATACAACTTAAAAAAAAATTGACAAAAAATGAGAAAGGAAGAAAAAACCCTTACTTGGAAGTGTGATTCCAAAGGGTAGAGAGAGGCTTGTGAGAGGCTTCTTGGGATATTGGGGCACCTTGGGAGGTTTCTAGAGAGAGTATAGCAGAGGTTGGATGAACTTCAAAGGATTTTAGTGTGGAGGGAGTGGGAGCTTGGGTGGGTTTATATATGAAAGGTGAGAGAATTCTTTATTATTTAGGTTTGGGACCCCTTATATTAAATTAATCCAAACCACAAACCATCGCATGGTTTTTTCCCATGGTTTCTGGAAAAGGAAAGAGGAAAATGATATTTTACCCGGACAAGGTCCGAACTTATTAAAATAATAAGGTTGCTTATGTGGAGGTGAGTCACACTCCCATGGAAATTAATTTAAAAAGGCAAAGTGTTGAATAAGTCTTGAGGGGTTCATTAATGCTTTGAAAAGTAAGTCAAACAAACCCAAAATCACTTTATTTTAATGGTAAAACATATATTGGCCGAAAAGTAGGATTATTGTATTTTATTACATCACCATTGGGTCATTATGATGTCATAAACCACATTATATATTTAAACGGTATTTAATTTTTACAGAAAAATTTGACTGTCTCAGAAAATTATGAAAAATTCACCGTTGGATAATTTCGACGTCCTGATTCCAGAAATGACATTTATTTTATCTAAAAAAATTTCTAAATATGTTAATTTTCACTTTTAAAATAAAAACCAACATTTATAAAAAATTCACGGGTTTTGACAGAAATGGCCTTCAAACCTTAGCAAAAATTTTAATTGCATTAATAAAATTATAAGATCGTTTATATTTAATAAAAATTAATTTAATAGTAATAATAATATTTTAATAAAATATTATTTAATTCAAAAATCCCTTAATTTAATAAAATAGATTTCTTAATTAAATAATAACAAAAAAACACCATTTGTACTTTAAAAACTATTTATAATGTATCAAAAATGACTAGAAATTATATTCATTATTATATACAAAAAATAATGTACATGAACATAGTACTACTTATTTGTTACATAACCCCTTAAAACTGCTTCATAAGAACTAAGGGTAAGGTGTGCGATGGTGACAGACTCTTGGGGTGGCTCGGATAACATCGCTCGAGTGGTAATTTAAATCAACTTCCACTTTTCCCGTAGATGGTCAAGTTCGAGATTGACATAATGAAGCTCATCTTGGGCTTGTTCAAGGGCGAATCCCATGGATGCGACCTCTTTTCTGAGCTCTGACAAATGGGCTTCGTATGGGGAAATTCTTCTGGATGAGGCCATCACTTCCTTTGTCTGAGTAAAATTGGGTTCGTTAAAGCCTTATATTTATACTAATCACGTGATCACTGTTCAATGACTATAAAAGTAACAGTCACAGCTCTTATCATAAAACCAAAGAATTTGACATCTTATAAAAGCATTTTTTTTATAAAGACACAATTAACTGGATCAAGAGGATTTTCCATTAATGAAACTTTGGGTCATTACATGCATCATCTGCACCCACCTGAGGAACATGTGGAGGAATTTTCAGAGGATTACTGATCCATACCAAAACATAAGAATGATTAGATAATTAATCAAATCTCTACATTATCTAGAAAACTCATAAATAGAATCTGATAAATAAAATGAAACCCAACACTAGGGACAAGAATACTAATTTTCCATGGAAACATGAATCTCTTCATGATAGGAGTGGTCCAGGAACTTATCACAAAATACCTCTCATGTGTCAAAAATTTTATCTATTAGGACCAAGCATAATATGAATGTGGTTGTCTTCAAATATTGTATTTTGGTGTCAAAGAAGTATTTTTTTTGTCACGGAATGTAAATATGCAATGGAAATCACCATATTTTTTATATTCTCATAATCATATTGACCCATGTTTTCAAATTAATCGGAATTGTGTTTTTTGAAAAATCAGATTCACTATATCCCTCATGACAAGAATAAACTATTTGTAAGAAAAGGTATAGATCAGACATTCCTAGGGTTTGGTATGTGAAAGGATCATAATGAGTTGTTGATTGTTTTATGGAATAATAAAATCACTCACAAAGAGAATGTATCTTTCTAAAATAGAATGTTCATCTGATTCCCTATATATTTGGTGTGAAAGTTGTGGCTGTTTTGCTGGAGAAATAGAGTCTCTATGAAAATGATTAATTTAAATAAGAAAATACTATATATTTTAATATTTTCAAAATAATATGTTTATTGATGGACCCATGATGTAAATTTTGTAAAATAAAGTGGGAGGGAAAAAGATTCAGGAAGAATTTTTTCAATGATGAAAAGGTTCTGAGGAATCATAATAAATAGATCATACACTAAAAAATAATATCTAGGATGATTGAACTAATAGTAATCAGATTGGGGCTATGAAAGAAAGAAATAATGTGATGAGGATCATAATCAGAATGATCAAAATGGGAATGATCATACTCAGGCAGTGTAGAATCATATCATCGGTCATATCTATAAAAATCTATTCGTACATAGAAATTATCATATTCATAATGATAGTACTCAAAAAGATCATACTCTAGGAAATATTACTCAAGATGAGATGCATTATTGATTAAATTACTAAAATAAGAGATAAATGAACTCTGATTTGTTTTCATGTAATTTATTCAAGTACGTCAAAAGAAGAATTGAATAAGTTAATGTGAATTGAAGGTGGAGATTGTTGAATGAATTTTCAAGGGGAGATTGATATTCAAAATATTGATTATATTTAGTAATCCTAGTGGTATCCATTTGTTTATACACATTCATAAAATTGGTATAGAGATTTATTTTTGGACAAATTGGATTCAGAAAATCAGACCCATGATTTGAAATTGGACCTTATATTAAATGAAATCTGAAGAATAAGAGAAGAATATAAATGAATTGATAATCTTTGAGAAGAGTTAAAAAAGGTAAAAATTCAACTGGGATGTCACAACCCGTCCCCCGGGGCTAATGTCGTGACTACCCCAAGCCCCCCTTCCATAGGCCAGGAGTTGGAGACTAGCACCGAAAAGGCATATCCCTACAATTGGGAAGGAATTTCCATTAAACCTACTAAGACACATACCAAGAACATGACAAGATGCAATTCTTATAGTAAAGATGCAGTAATAAAAGTGTGTACCTAAAGTAAAGGTTGTATAATACAATCCCAATGGAAAAGATACAACTAAAATAGAGATCAACTCCTTAGATCATCCACCAGGGATCCTACCTAAAGGCTAGGTACAACTCGTTTCTACAGCTCTCCATGTCAACCGGTCATCTCCGTGTACCACCTGGTCCTGTCTCCCAAAAGTCACATCTAAGCTACTCGTCGTCTACACAAGACACAACAGGGTGTGGGAGAAGCCCAGGAAGATGTGGGTATAGAAATACCAAGTAGGGACCTCGAGACCACTAAAGGTCTCTCATTATTCCACAAAGGTAAAACCATAAGACATGATCTCAATCACCAAGCAGGTATAAAAAGACTCAGCTCAAATCAAGAATATAACTCAAATATTAATAATTAACATGATTAGCCTCATGGTACATCTTTTTATTCCATTAATATGTTTCCACAAATGATCCACAGAGAATTGTTTCCATTTTCAATCCATACAAGGTTGTATGTCGTTGATCCATGATGGGTCGCGCTAATGCTGGTCCTCATCGGGTCATGCACTGCTGATCCAAACAGGGTCGCTGGGATGCAGATCTACACAGGTTCTCTACGATGTTTTTCCACACATGGTTGCTATGATGCTGCTCTACATAAGGTCTCTCTTCATTTGATAGCCAGCCACTGGTTTCACCGCACTCGGTGCTCTTGATTTTTGTATGATCTGCTCCTCAAGATATTTCTTACACCCCAAATACCATTATGTTCCACAATGAAATAACCCAAAGGACCGCCATGTTGTAATGGTTCAAACACAAGAGACGGTGTGTCAAATGGATGTTCGGTCTGTGAGTTATATGCATTTTTATGCCGAGGGCCCTGTTGGATTTTGGTTCAATTCAACCCGGACATACTCCATCATTCTCCAAAACATAGGTGTAGTATCTCAAATGAACCATCTCATTTCCATAATTCCAGTGTGGCAGACAGTTTGTCAAAAAGATGTCTGGTTTGTGAGATATTGCCTTTTAAGTGTATCTGGCCTGAAAAGGGGTGTGGGTTCGGTCCGACCCGGTCATACCAACCCATCCCTCCATGACCTTGCCCAAACTGACCCAGATCATCTCATCTCGACCCATTCCGGGTCTATCCTGGATCCGACCTGGCCTAGCTTGAACCAGATGGGCCTACCAGAGTGTTCTGGGCCGTGGTGGGCAAGGCTCCCTGGGCCACGGATCGGCCCAACCCACTAGCTCATGCATCCCCTTACTGGGTGCGCCACACGGGGGTCTCTCTCCCATCTCAAATAGATGAATGCCATTTAGTTTTCAAATAGAGGCGCCATGTGACACCACCTCCCAGTCAACGAGATCTATGGGGCACAGACCCCCGTTGGTCTCCCTATCCATCTACCAAGGTGCCTTCAGGTGCTGCCTGTCCTCCGCGGCCCGAGATAGATGGGCGCCCACATCTCCGGAACTGTAAGGACTTTTGTGGTCCACTACGTGAGCTCTAGTGGTCTGTTTCCCTTCTTTTTATGCCAACGGGCCTCTAGGGATGCTTTTTTCACTACGTGGCTCACGGATTCTGGATTCTGTCGATTTGAAAATCCATCCCACAAAGAACGTGACAAAAACGAGGCAGTGGAGGGTCCGGGACTTGATCAGTTTTCCCACACCCTCCACATTATCAATTAAACAAGGGTGTGTAAATAAAAGGATAAATTAATACCACTTTCAAAATAATTCCCACATTAACCACCTGTAGTTTATTATAAATCACAGATTAACATATTTTTTGTTAATCTGCATTTGTCATGTTTTTCAATAATGATAGATTGAAATAAATTCACATGAATTTAAACAAAAACCCATACCTCATATTCAGACGATATGTATTGGTTGTGGAAGAAGAATTCAATTTTTGATGAAGCTGTCAACATTGATCATTTCCAGATCTATTCCTCCAACAATATTGTACAAGCCTCTATTCTAGGTTGATGGAATATGCTGCTACACGTTGTCTGAGGTTCCACTCTTCCATGTTAAAAACCCAAGCTCGAGTATAATTTAAATAGAGTGGTACAGAGATTAACACATCATAAAAAGTAATGATGTCAATTAATGAGTTTAATTAATGAACCTACTAACTGTCAAAAGTGTGGTTACACAATAGAAGATTCACGCATTTAAATTGCTTTAAAACATAGAGGTCTTGCAACAGTCACTCAAATGTTAGTAGAAAATTTAAAAAACATTTTTATGTTATTTTTTTATGCTACAAAAAATTCTGTAAAACAATCCCTTTCACCCAACCTACTATGGTCGATGTTAAGCCTCCCTTATGTAAATACTATTACTGCGAGTTCAACAGTTCCCTTGGTTTTAAATTCCTTGGACCATTTCAAATAATAGAAATTCATGCTCGCTTGGTTCCTAATCATACATTAAAATATGTTAAAATTACCTTTTGGGCACACTAGCCCTCAAAATCAAGCGCCTCCGATTTTTATAACTCATAATAATCTAAAATATTTTTTAAAAAAATTATATGGAATTTTTGGGTCTTTTCATTCACCCCACCTTGGAAATTTTCATCCCCAAAAGATACAACAAAACTAGTGAAACAAATGGGGGTAATGAGATCATTTTTAATCCTCCCTCTACCATGTGACTCTTGGAGATTCCCATGCAGCCAACAAACTCGCACTAGAGGAATCAACCGACCATGAAAGACCTACTCCTGTCAATCCTCTTTCTCCACCTGGAACTCCTCAAATTTCACCGCATCATCGATGTCCATCTTGCCCTAGTCGATAATGTGTGATGGATCTTGCATGTACCTCCAATGCGATGACCCATGGAATACATTATGCACCCCATGCATATTTGGGGGATGAGTTAGAAAATAATCCACCTAACTTACTCTACTGAGCATCTAGAATGGTCTAATGAACCTCAAAGGTTTCTTTTTTCCCCAGCCAAACCTCTGTAATCATCATTGGGGTGAGACCTGTATGAAGACATGGTCTCCCTCCTCAAACTCTAAGGGTCTCCAATTCCTATCGGCATAAGACTTCTGCCCGCACTATGAAATCATCCACCTATCATGGAATATCTGCACTTTCTCTGGGGTAGCATGTACTATGGTTGGACCCATAAGTGCTGACTCCCCTGGGAATGTCCAACATATAGGTGGTCTACATGGTAACCCGTACAGAGCATTAAATGAATCCATGATTTTGGTAGAGTGATAACTATTGTTGTAAGAGAATTCCACTAGTGAGAGGTGGTCCTCCCAAATGTGGCAAAAATCAAGGACACAAGCACGATGCATGTCCTCTTGTGTTTGAATGGTCTGCTCTATCAGATCATCTGTCTGAGGATGGAAGGTGGTGCTCAAATGTAGATGAGTCCTGAACACTTTTTTAATCCCTTCCAAAAGTTGGATGTAAAATGAGCATCACAATCGAAGATGATCATCTATGGAACCCGGTGAAGCTATACAATATCTTGTAAATAGAGACGTCTCAAGATCTCTACTGATCTCTGCTATCAAATGGGTAGGGAGTGGGCTGAATTGGTGAGTCAGTCAATGATCACCCATTTGGAATCGTAGTCGCTGGATGTATGTGACATACATGTCATGACGTCCATGGATATGCCATCCCACTCCCACACTAGTACCTCATGTGGCCGAGATAAGGCTGCTGGTACTTGATGTTCAACCTTCACATACTAGCAAGTGAGGCATTGTGAGATGAACAATGCCACCAATTTCATCATCCTTGATCACCAGTTCTGACACCGGAGGTCCCGGTACATCTATGTGACACCAGAATGTACAGCCAATGGGGATGTATGGAACTCCCTCAAAACCTCCTCTTGTAGCATCACTAGTACCATATTACATCCTCCAAAAAGGATGACGTGCTACCCACCATCATAATATCCATAAGGAGCCTCTTCTAAGGATATTTAAGCATGTTAGTCCTCACAGTCTATGTCCAGTTGTTCTTCCTCCATGACTCATTGAAAGTGAGGGGGATTAACTGTCATAGACTATAGGTAATCTATTGCATCTCTATCTATGAAGGATAACTACAAAGTGGCTAGCGACTCAATCACCCCACTCAGAAAATATAGACCAGACCTCCTGATTAGTTCATCTTCCACCACGTTCCCCTTCCTTAGAGTATAGAAAATCTTGAAGCCATAGTCCTGGAGGAACTCTAGCTATCATCACTTTCTCAGGTTCAGGTCCTTCTGTGAGAAGATATACCTTAGACTCCTGGGATCATAGTTTACTGTAAAATATTTGATCATCAAGTACTGTCAAAAAATCTTCAAGGCGAAGGCCACTTCTACTAACTCCACGTCATGGGTAGTGTAGTTATCTATTTCTATCTCTACTGATGTGAGACGTTGGTGAGTTGTGCACTCTCCTACATCATTACATATCCTAGTCTCGTTATTAATGCATTACAGTAGAATACATAACCAATTACCAACTCTGGTAGCCTCATCATGAGGGCACTCATCAGTCTCTACCTTAGATCCTAAAAACACTGTTGGAATCTCTCCATCCACATGAAGTGTTGTACCTTATTTATAAATGTTGACAAGGGTGTCTCATCTCTAGAAAATCCAGGTACAAATCCCTTTTAGTGGCCAGAAAATCCCATGAAACTCTACACCTCGGTCACAATCCTGGGTGTCTTCCAATAAATAATTACATCCATCTTCACTAGATCCACTGCAACTCTATCCTCCAAGATAATGTTCCATAAGTAGTGGAATTTCAATATCCAGAACATGTTCTTTGAGATAATTCCATAATGCTTCTTCTCAGAAAGTGTATCTAGAACTATATGAATGATCGTGGTGTGCTCCTCTTGGACGCTGAGTATATCAAGATATCTTCAATGAAGACTACCATGAAGTGATCGAGGTAAGGCTGGAAGATCCTATTCATGAGTCCCATGAACACTGCTGGGGTGTGGGACACGTTGAAAGGCATAAAAAAGATGTCATAGTGGCCATACATACATTTGAAGGCCATCTTTTGTATGTCTGCATCTCATACCTAGAGCTGATGATAGCCTGATCTGATGTCTATCTTCAAAAACCATCAAGCTACCTTTAGCTGGTTGATGAGATAATTAATCCTTGATAGAGGATACATGATCTTCATGGTGACCTGGTTAATACGCTGATTGTCCACGCAAATCTTCACACTCCCATATGCCTTCTTGGAAAACAATATCGGGGATGCCCATCGAGAAACATTAGGTGTTATGAACCCGTACCCCTGCAAGTCCTCCAGCGATGCCCACAACTCACGAAGCTTTGTTGGACCCATTTGATATACTGGAGTAAATATTGGTGTCGTCCTAGGGTATAGGTCGATACAGAAGTCTGCCACTCTATGAGGAGGTTGTAACGACCAAAAGTTTTTGAATGGAAAATTCCCTTCTTATAATTATGTCATAACATAACATTAAATCACAACAACTAAGTGAGAAGTTAACTTTCAACAAAATTTTGTTAGTCCTATGTTTGGAATTTTGAAAATCCGACATACACGATTGTGTTCCAGATGATTTTTGGAGTCTAATGAAACAAAAATAATTTTTTGTGAATAGTGAACTACCCTTATGAATAGTAACATGCCCTTATGAATAGTAATATTACCCTTATGAATAGTAAACCATACATCATAAGATTTAAATTACCTATGAATAATTAAATAAAATTTAAACATCTTAGAAAGTGACAATTCGACCTCGGTAAACATTTTGGTATTTTGTATGTCATAAATAATTACTTATAATTAATTAATTAAATTAAAAGAATTTTTATTTCCCTAAAATGTATTGAATCAATGTATTATAGTTTTTAGATAATTTTATAAGACCGTACGTAATTTTTGAAATCATTATAAATAAGTTTTAATCTTAAAGACTGTTTTTAAGTAAATTATGATTTTAATTAAATATTACATTAATAGATTTTAAATTTTTTTTCAAAAATGGAATTCATTTTTGGATTCTACACGTTGAAAAATGGTGTGGTTAAATTTTTGGGTTTTTTCTAAAATACTTCAATTTTCGGGTGAATAGTAAAAATACAGTTTTTCGCATGATCAGTGTATACTAAATTTCATCATTGATGATGTAATGATGGCATAATGATTCTGGAACTTTAGTTTCGGCCAAAAAATATTAAATTTCTTAAATTGTTCCTTAAAATACAATAAATCCAATTCTCAAACCTAAAAGGATCTTTCCAAAGCCTAAAGTCAAAATGTGATTTCTTAAAGTGTCATTTTCTCTTTCTTTCACTTTCCTTTTAATAAATTAATGAATTCGAATTATAAAAAATAATTAAAGCCTAAAACTAATTATATTATATTAATATATGATTTAGGATGTCAATAAACTAATATTACAAGTCTAAATCTTGATATATTATTTTATTTAATATTTTATTCCAAAAACACCTCCCTCCTCATGTATAAATAAGCCCTCCCCATCCTCTTGCCCAACCACACCTCTCAAGCTTCAAGCACTGTCTAAGCTATGTCCAATCATCTCCCCTATCCCTCCCCTACGTCCAAGAGCTTCTAGACTCATCAAAATACCACGCTTAGTCCCTTAAGGAGGTTCTTAAGTGAAGGATTCAAGAGGACATTAAAGAGAAGGAGGCATTCGAGTACAAGGTAAGGGGAAATCTCAAACCCAATTTTTGTCCATTGGGTTCTCCCTCTTTCACTCCATTTTTGATATGGTTACTCCTAAAAGATCATTTTTTCATAATTTCCTTTACTTTTGTAGGATATACATTTTTGTCACTGGTTTTTATGTCCAACAAAATGTTTTCAAAAAGAACTCTTCTTTTAAGAACACCCCTTTTACTTATCACTCAAAGTGAACGGTTCTTGTAACATATATGTTATTCCCTATTTCTTTTGGGAACCCAAAGCTTATGAATATGTTATTATGAGATGATACCCATTCCTTTTCATGGGTTCATTATGTTATTTTATGTTATATGTTCATTGTGGCAAGCATGATAAATGATAATGTTATGATGTGACGGGTGCTCCCGAAATTATACAGCGCTCCAATGCAATGGGTAAAGTGATGAATCTCATGAGTAAATATGAAATTATGTGTGAAAAAGGTTCTTTCTTGGTTCAAAATTGTGTGAGGTAGTTAACTACTAAGACATGATGTTTCATTTTTATGCATTAACACATTTCAAGTCTTTTATTTATGCTCCTCTAATGTTCCTGATCTTTTGCCTATTTTGTAATTATGCTCACCCCATTCTATATTGTTATTATCTATCCTCTTATTAGGATTCTTTATCACCCCTTCTGATGTATATCCTTAGGTTAAAACATTTACTAAGGAGAGGACAAGTGCCAATAAGAAGCTATAGAAGAAGAAATTAAATGAATGTTTATGTTGGATGTTGTATTTGTTATGTGTGGTCCCATTTTTTCCAAGACACTAAACCTCTGGATCCTCTATGTGTAATACTATTATGTTGTTTATCTTTGAAATTATGTAATATTAATGTACGAAAATGTTGGGTCTCTATAGTTTGTATCAGAGGAAAGGTTTAGTTAATTTGGGAGCAAGGATTAGTGAACCCTAGAGAAAACCTCTAGTATGAGATTATGTACAAACATTCACACAAGAATATTTACATAGGGATACCATATGTTATGTTTCTTTTATGATTGTTTAAATGAATATGTTATTCGTGACTTGTTTACTTATGTTTTTTTTATAACCTTTTCTATTTTAGAAAATGGTGGGAACAAGGGGAGATCAGGCCAACAACTCTTGCGAGGGCCAATGTAACGATTGCCCGAACGACATCCCTAATGATTTGGGAGGTGGAGTTCAAAAAATCATGGAGATGCTTACCAAATTATCTCAGGTTATGAACAATAACCATAATAATGGGGAACATCCTCCTTCACCAAAGTGGGAGCAACTGGATATTGAATGTTTTATGCGGCAACGACCACCGATGTTTGGTGGATCTTCTGATCCACTAGTTGTGGAACAGTGGGTCGACTCCATGGAGAAGATCATTTGTTGTGCTTCACTATTCTAATATGGAAAAGGTGAATCTATCCATTTATCGCCTAGATGGATAATCCGATCAATGGTGGGATTTGATTAAGAACACCAAGCCAAGGGAGGAAATTGAATAGATGGAATGGGTAGACTTTAAGATAATGTTTCTTAATAAGTATTTCCCATGAACTCTTCGCACGAAGATGGAGAGAGAATTGAAAGATCACATTAAAAAAGAAGGAGAATCTTTCACAACCTATGAAGATAATTTCACAAGGCTCGCAATGTATGCTTCGGGTTTTGTTATCAACAATGATAGAAAAATTGATAGATTCTTTAGTGGATTGAAACCACACCTTCGAAAGGCTCTTGAAATTCGAGACTTTGGGAGTTACGAAGAAGTTTTTCGGTGTTCTCTCAAGGTGGATATGGATTTTTTAGAATGGTCCCATGGATATGGTGATAAGAAAAGAAATATGGAGTTTTAAGCTGGTGGATCTAATGATAATGGTGGGATGAAAAACCAACGACCCACATGCCAAAAATGTGGGAAGTTGCACCGTGGGAACTGACTCAAAGGGATGGGGAAATGCTTCAAAGAATGACACCATGATCAAGATTATTGAAAAGACATGATAAGGATGGATAATGTAGCCGATGAAAGGAGAGAACCACTCGTGGTTCAATGCTACAACTGTAGGGAGCTAGGGCACTACGCAAACTAGTGCACCAATCCTCGAGCTCTTGAGGGTAATTTGCGTCAGCAACCACCAAATCCAAAGGAACAATGGAAGGCTTATTCCATCACTACTACAGAGGTGGAGAATGATAATGAAGTCGTACAGTGTACACTTCCTATTCACCAAAGAAAGGAAAAAGTCTTATTTGATTCAGGTTCTACGCATTATTTTATATCTGGAAGGTTTTCTAGAACTATATAATTGAATCCCCAAAACCTTGAAGTGGAGATATCTGTAAAAACACTAAGTGGTGCAATCATTGAAACCCAAGTGTTTGAATCTTCTCCTGTTGACGTATGTTGAAATATTCTTCCGAAAAATATCGTAATACTTCTCTTGGTGGAATTCGACGCTATAATGGGAATGGACCGACTCTCGTTATATAGACCACATATAAACTGTCGGGAAAAGGAAATATCTTTTCATAATCTGAACCATCCCATGCTCCTCTACAATTCCAAGGAAGATCATGAATCTCCTTTGAAGAATCCTTCAATGATTTTGGTGTTGATTCCCTATGAAGAAGCATACCTCGCCCAAATGGTTGAGTCAAAGGAGAGTTCCAACCTTGAGGAAATGCCCATCATGAAGGGATACGACGATGTATTTTATGAAGAGTTACCCGAAATTCCCCTGTCTCATGAGGTAGAGTTCACAATTTAACTCATACCTGGAGCTACTCCTATCTCGAAGTGTCCCTATACCATGGCTCCTATCGAATTGCATGAGTTAAAGAGGCAGCTACAAGAGCATTTGGACAAAGGGTTCATATGCCCTAGTGCATCACCATGGGGTGCACCAGCTCTCTTTGTGAAGAAGAAGGATGGAACCATGTGGTTGTGTATCAATTATTGGGAACTCAAAAAGATGAACATAAAGAACAAGTATCCTCTCCCTTGAATTGAGGACTTGTTGAACAGTTAAGAGGAGCTCAATACTTCTCAAAGGTGGATCTTCATTCTGGATATCATCAAGTAAAGGTGAAGAAGGAAGATATTCAGAAGATTGCCTTCCGTACAAGGTATGGGAATTATAAGTTTTTGGTGATTCCCTTTAGACTTACTAATGCCCCTGAAATCTTCATGGATTTGATGAATAGAGTCTTTAGACATTACCTCGACAAATTTTTGGTAGTGTTTATCGACGATTTTTTCATCTACTCCAAGATCAAGGAGGAACATGAAGAATATCTAATACTTGTGTTGGTGACATTAAGAAAGGAGAAGTTGTACGCCATGTTCAGCAAGTGTGAATTTTGGATGAATCAAGTCATGTTCTTGGGACATGTGATCACAATTGTGGGAATTTCTGTGGATCCTTCAAAGAAAAAGGCGATTGTGAAATGGACCAGGCCCTCTAGTGTCACAGAAATCCATAGTTTTCTTGGATTAGATAGGTACTACCAACGTTTTGTGAGAAACTTCTCATGATTGTCAAGCCCACTAACTAAGTTAACAAGGAAAGGGGTAAAGTATCTCTGGACAGAAGAATGTGAGGGAAGCTTCAAGGAGCTAAAAAGAAGGCTGATCACTGCACCTATACTCACACTACCGAAAAGTGGAGAATGTTTTGTGATGTACTGTGATGCTTCGAAGAAAGGCTTGGGTTGTGTACTAATGAAAAATGATAATGTGATAGCCTACGCCACATGACAGTTGAAGATCCATGAGAAGAAATACGCGACGCATGATCTAGAGCTGATGGTCGTGTTTTTTGCCTTGAAAATCTGGCGGCACTAACATTATGGAGAGAAGCGTGACATATACACCAACCACAAGAGCCTAAAGTATATATTCACACAAAAGGAGCTCAACATGCATCAAAGGAGATGGTTAGATCTAATCAAGGATTACAATTGCTCTATTCACTATCATCCTGGAAAGGCGAACAAGGTAGCTGATGCTCTAAGCAAGAAAAGAACCTGCTACTCTCTCCATGTTGCGGATTGAGAAAGTCCCTATCTTCATGGATATGAAAAGGATGGATTTGGAAATCATAAGGTGAGGGGATACATCCTACCTTTCCCAAATGATTTCGCAACCATCCATCCAGGAGAAGATTGAGGAATCACAAAAGGATGATGCGGAGATGCAAAAGAGGGTGAATGTAGTAAAGGAAGGGAAGCTGCAAGAGTTCCATATCGACGATGATGGTGTGATTCAGTTTGGAATGTGGCTTTGTGTACCTTCATCACCTGGGAGAAAGAAGGAGCTATTGGAAAATGCACATAGCTCAAATTTCTCTATCCATCCTGGGAGTACCAAGATGTATCATGATCTCTGAGAACACTTCTGGTGGGATAACATGAAGAAGGAGATTGCATAATATATATCAAGGTGCTTGGTATGTCAGCAAGTTAAAGCTGAGTGAAAAAAGTCCAAAGGTATCATGCAACCATTGCCTACACCCATGTGGAAATGGGAAAATGTTACTATGGACTTTGTCACATGCATCTCTAAGACGTCAACGAGAAATACTGAGATATGGGTTGTGGCTGACCGACTCACTAAGACCACCCATTTAATCACTATTTGGGAAGACCTATCGCTTGATCAACATGAAAATATATATGTGAAGGATGTGGTGAGACTACACGGTGTTCCACTCTCTATTGTCTCTGACCGTGATCCATGGTTCAAATCTAAATTCTGGAGGAGCCTTCAACATGCTTTGAGTACTAAATTTAATTTTAGCACAACCTAACACCCCCAAACTGATGCCTAGTCTGAAAGGACTATTCAGACACTGGAAGATATGCTAAGAGCCTGCTCTCTTGAATTCAAAGGTGGTTGGGATCAGCATCTCCCATTTTTTGAGTTCTCATACAACAATAGCTTCCACTCGAGTATTCAGATGGCCCCGTATAAAGCTCTTTATGGGAAGCGTTGTAGAACTCCAACCTATTGGGATAAATTTGTAGAAAGGAAGCTACTTGGGCCCGATCTTGTTCAAGAGATGTTAGAGAAGGTTCAGGTCTTCCAGAAACACATCAAAGCTGCTCAAAGTTGGCAAAAGAGCAATGATGACAACCGTCAATGGGACTTGGAGTTTGACGTTGGAGATAAAGTCTTCCTTTGTCTATCTCCATGGAACAGACTCATGCGATTCGGTAATAAATGGAAGCTAAGACCAAGGTATATTGGCTCCTTTGAAATCTGTGACCTCATAGGAGTTGTGGGCTATCAGCTTGTACTTCAACCAAATATGGATCAGTTTCATGATGTGTTTCGTGTTTCCCTATTGAGGAAGTACATCCCAGACCCCTCACATATACTAAACTCAGAGGTGGTGCAGTTGGAAGATGATCACTCATATGAGGAGAAACTAGTAAAGACTCTGGACTGAAGTGATAAGTTTATACTCAACAAGACATCCCATCTTGTCAATTTGTTGTGGAGGAACCATAAGTTTGAAGAAGCAACTTGGGAACCAGAAGAAGCAATGAAGGAGAATTACCCTCACCATTTTGTGTAAAGTGAAATTTCGAGGTTGAAATTTCATAAGGGGGAAGAATGTAACGACACAAAGTATTTCAATGGAAAATTACCTTCTTATAATTATGCCATAAAATAACATGAAATCACAACTACTAAGTGATAAGTTACCTTTCAACATAAGTTTGTCAGTCCTATGTTTGGAATTTTGAAAATCTGGCAAACACGATTGTGTTCAAGATTATTTTTGGAGTCTAATGAAACAAAAATAATTTTTAGTGAATAGTGACCTACCATTATGAATAGTAACATGCCCTTATGAATAGTAATATGACCCTTATTAATAGTAAATCATCCAACATAAGAGTAACATTACCTATGAATAATTTAAAAAAATTTAGACATCTTAGAATGTGACAATTTGACCTTGGTAAACGTTTTGTTATTTTATAAGTCAGAAATAATTAATTTTAAATAATTAATTAATTTAAAAGAATATTTATTTCCAAAAAATGTGTTGAGAAATTTGTCATATAGTTTTTAGATAATTTTATAGGACCCTACATAATTTTTGAAAGCACTATAAATCAGTTTTAATCTTATAAAATGTTTTTTAGTAAATTATGATTTTAATCAAATATTAAATTAATAATATTTAGAAAATTATTTTTGAAAAATATAATTTTTTTTTTATTCTAAACATCGAAAAATGGTAGGGTTAAAGTTTTGGGTTTATTCTGAAATACTTCAATTTTCGGGTGAATAGTAAAAAATACAGTTTTTCGTATAATCAGTGTATACTAAATTGCATCATTGATGTTGTAATGATGACATAAACATTCTGGAACTTTAGACTCGGCCAAAAAATATTAAATTTCATAAATTTTTCCTTAAAATAAAAGAAATCCAATTCTCAAACCTAAATAAAACTTTCCAAACCCTAAAGTCAAAAGGTGATTTCTTAAAGTGTCTTTTTCTCTTTCTTTCACTTTCCTTTTAATAAATTAATGAATTCAAATTATAAAGAAGACTTGAAGCCTAAAACTAATTATATTATATTAATATATGATTTAGGATGTCAAAAAACTACTATTACATGTCTAACTCTTGATATATTATTTTATTTAGTATTTTATGCCTAAAACACCTCCCTCCTCATGTATAAATAAGCCCTCCCCCTCCTCTTGTCAAACCACACCTCTCAAGCTTAAAGCACTATCTAAACTCTATCCAATCGTCTCCCATATCACTCCCCAACGTCCAAGAGCTTCTGGCCTAATCATAAAACCAATCTTAGGCCCTTAAGGAGGTTCTCAAGTGAAGGATTCAAGAGGACATTAAAGAGAAGGAGGCATTCGAGTACAAGGTAAGGGGAAATCTCGAACCCAATTTTCTTCCTTTGGGTTCTCCCTCTTTCAATCCATTTTTGATATGGTTACTCCTCAAAGATCATTTTTTCATCATTTCCTTTACTTTTCTAGGATATACATGTTTTTCACTGGTTTTTATGTCCAACAAAATGTTTTTGAAAAGAACTCTTCTTTTAAGAACACCCCTTTTACTTCTCACTCGAGGTGGATGGTTCTTGTAACATATATTCTATTCCCTATTTATTTTGGGAACCCAAATCTTATTAATATGTTATTATTAGATGAAACCCATTCCATTTCATGGTTTCATTATGTTATTTTATGTTATATGTTCATTGTGGAAAGCCTGATAAATGATAATGTAATGATGTGATGGGTGCGCCCGGAATTATGTAGAGCAGTATGAATGTTTAAATGTGACGGGTGCGCCTAGAATTATACAGATATCCAATGCATTGGGTAATGTAAGGAATCTCATGAGTAAATTTTAAATGTTGTTTGAACAAGATGCTAGCTTTGTTCACAAGTATGTGTGGTGGTTAACCACTAAATCATGATGTTTCATTTTTATGCATTTCCACATTTCAAGTCTTTTATTTATGCTCCTCTCAAGTTCATGAACTTTTGCCTATGTTTTGATTGTGCTCACCCAATGCTATATTGTTCTTATCTATCCACTTAGTAGGATTTTAGCTCACCCCTTTTGGTGTATATCCTCAGGTGGCTACATGTACTAAGGAGAGGACAAGTGCCTATAAGAATCTATAGAAGAATAAATTAAATGAATGTTTATGATAGATGTTTTATTTGTTATGTTTCGTACTAGTTTTCCCAAGACACTAAACCTCCGGATCCTCTATATGCAATACAATCATGTTGTTTTTCTTTAAAATGATGTAATAGTAATGTAAGAAAAGGCTGGGTCGCTATAGAGGTAGTCCCAGAACATCATCAGGAAAGACATCAGCATACTAATCAACCACTATAGGATAACTGAGACTCCTCACATCAAATATTCTGAGGGTATTTTTGGACAAATGATAAGTTATTGTCTGCACCCTCATCTTAAAAATACAATCCTGAGTTGAAAAGTTTACCTTCTCACTGGTGAAGGAAAACTCGGTCCCATCCTTTTGGAGACACATCACATTGGGACTAAAATAATCAATCTGATCATGGACTATTGATAACCAGTCCATACCCAAGATGACATTGTAAAGCCTAGACGTTGTTACAAGGAGATCTCAGCCAAATCTCTCTCCTTCTAGAGTATGCTCACACTACTGACACCAGTGTGTAATCGTTGAATCCTCTCTGGTAAGAGTATCTAATTGTACGGATCGAGCAAATGGATATACCAGAATCTTCGAGTTCTTAATGAGAACTGCGGAAATGAAAGAGTGACTAGAACCTGTGTCTATAAGTAATGCAGCTAGGGTGGAGTAGACACAAATCGTACCTAGAATCTTATCTAGAGCATCGTGGTCATTAGACTCAGATTAATAAAGCAGAGCTTGTCCCTGTCTGCCTGCTCCCTGAGTTCGGGGTGGAACACCTGGAGGTGGTGGTGGTAGAACCTCACATCATTACACACCACCAGTTTTTTGGCCTTCTCCTTTTCCACATTCACCACATTGCAGACCTCCTCGCTTGAATCTATATATATTCCTCATCGTTCCCTCGACTCTCTACTGATCTTCGGTATGACGTGTTTGGAATTGGTAATCCACATGGCCATGTCACCGCACGTGAAGCACCATCATCTCCTCTATAGTCTCACTCTACCTTGTGAGCATAGAACTTACAACCCTACATCCTGGGGTCATCGCCCAGAGTTTCTCACCCTCTTAGTCCTCTACATCATCTGCATATTGCCTACTGCGTATTACTCAACTACCTGTTGTCGGGTGGTGTGTTTCACCACCGGTGCACGTTTAGCTACGAATCTCTCCACCAAAAATTATTGCTCTAGTACCTTATCCTATGTTGGGATATTGAGAGATATCATCAAAACTGGAGACCCTTCTCAATGGTCTCTGCCTTAAAGAAACGATCTTGTACCATGTTGATGGATTTTTGGGAGAGGTCATTGAATATCACCAAGTACTGGGCTACTGTCAGGCTACCCTGCTGTAATTATATGAGCTTTTTAATGTGCACTGAGTATAGTGTCACTGGATTGAACTCTTTCCTGAAGAGCCTCTCCAAGTATATCCAGGTGAGGGTCACATTTCCATATAACTATAGTGACAAGCTCCACCATCTTCTTATTATGCCCTGTAAGAATCTTGTAGCTAGGATCACCATCTAATCTCCTGGTCTCTTAACTAAGTGAAAAACTCTAGCCATAGCCTTATTCCAATCCTCAACTGCCTATAAATATATCTCAGGTCAAAATCTAAGAGACCTCTTCCACTGGAACTCATGCAATGCGCTTAGCCGTCATACACCATCTGCTAGTGGGTCTGGTGGAAACAACTACCCAATGGGTAGTGGTGCTGCTGGTGCACCACCCGATGGTGCTATCACTGTAAGAGGTCCATGCACTGAAGTCTCATCACATTGTGGGCCATCATCAAGAAATCTCTCTAGAATCATGGTTGTTTGCCTATGTGGAGGCATCCTAAAAAGAAACAAGTGCTCCATGGTCAATAAGTTATACCTAGTGAGCAGTCTTAAAATGGATAAGTAAAACATTTCCAAAATACACACAATCAGTGTTTTCATGCACCAAGTCGAAATCCAGAATTTACGTTCTTGGTGTATTGATACGTCAATCGCCACACCAACACTGGACTCCCCAAACTGAAAAACACACTCAAAACACATAACACAATTGCTCTGTTAAAAATATTAGAGTCCTAGTGATTTGGTAGAACTTAATCCTCTGATACCACATTATTATGACCTGTCCCCCAGGGCCCATTCCATGACTACACCAAGCAAGCCTTCTATAGCCCAGGGGTTGGTGACTAGAATCAGAAAAGAATATCCCTAATTGTGGGAAGGCATTTCCTTTAAACATGCAAATGTATAGACCAACAACATGACAAAATGAAAACCATGTAGTAAAACTACAGTAGAAAAATATTGTACTAATTGTAGGGGGGAATACAAGCCCAACTAAAAAGATAAAACTACAATATAAAATATATCCTATGATCATACGCTAGGGATCCCACCTGAAGGGAAGTTACAACTTGTCTCTACAGCTCTGCATGTCAACCAGTTAGGTTTGTGTACCGCCTATCCCTTGATCCCTAAAGCCCCGATCAAGCTACTCATCATATACACAATAACCAATAATGTTCGTGTAAAATATGTGTAGGGGTGATAATAACAATACCCATAGAGACCCCGAGACCCTCAAAGGTCTCTAAGAATTCCACAAAGGAAAAACTAGGAAACATGATCCCAATCACAAACCACAAAGAAAATAGACATCATTCAAACTATATATACAACTCAAAGATATAGAATAAATATGAGTAGTCATATGCTACACTATTTTATGTTGTTAAACGTTTATACAAATGATCCACAAATAATTTGTTTCATTGTCGATCCATACAGGGTCGTATCATACTAATCCATGACGAGCCACTCTAAGGCTGGTCCTCATCGGGTCGTGAACTACTAATACACACAAGGTCGCTAGGATGTTGATCCACACATGGTCATAATGATTTTGATCCACTTAGGTTCACTATAATGCTGATCCGCAAAGGTTCTCTATGATGCTAATCTACACAGTGTCTCTGTGATGCTGATCCACATAGGGTCACTATTCATTTGATAGCTTTCCACAGGATTCCCCTCAATCGGTGCACTTGAGTTATGTATTATCTAATCCTCAAGATATCAGTCATTTCCTAATTACTATGTTGTTCCACAAAGGAATAACCCAATGGAAAGCCATATCGTAAGGGTTCAAACACAATAGATGGCGTGTCGAACAGACGCTAGGTCTGTGAGTTATAAGTGTTTTAGTACTGAGGGCCCAGTTGTATATTGGTTTAATAAAACCCATTTGTACTCCAACATTATAAAAAACTCTAGTAGAGTATATCAAAAGAAATATCTTGTTTCCATAATTCCATATATGTAGACAGTTCGTCTAATAGATTATTGGTTTTTGGGTATGACCTTTTAAGTGTATCTGTGCCAAAAAAGTGTTCGAGTCCAGTCTGACACGGTCATACCATCCCGACCCACCCCAACCTGTGCCAACCCGACTTACTCCAGGTCCTACTCGGATCTGACCATGCCTGGCTTGAACCAACTAGGCCAGTCTGAGTAGGCTAGGCCGTAGGCTCAGCCCACTGGTTGGCGCAACCCCCAGCTTGGTGGCCCGAGTGGGGGTCACTTCCACTTTTCGAATGGCTATCAGCCATTCAGTTTTGAAATGGTGGCACCTCATGGCGGTGCCTACCTATCAGCGGGACCCATGGGGCGTGGGTCCCCTTCGTCGGGGCCTACCTCCAGTGGTGCATGATGGCATGCTGCCTTACGGCCACCGTGGTTGGATCATGTCTGCCACCTCATCTGCCCACTGCAACACCTCTGCGCATCGTATCTCCTCCGCAGCCAGTGACGGTTGATCACCGATGCCGCCCGCCGGCACCGGTCATCGTCGCCTACCGGCGGAACATCCACGAGGAACCGGGTGAGATTCAGTGGTCCCTTTTATCTTCCATTTGTGCCAATGGGCCTCCCAGAATTCTATCTTACCTGTGTGTCTCCTAGATTCCACATTTCGTCAGGTTGAAAATCCATCCCCTGAAGAACGTGACAAAAATGAAGTTCTTGATGTTTTTAGCCTTGTTCGGTTGGCCCGCTCCCTCCTCGTTAGCAATTAAACAAGGGTGTGGAAATAAAAAAATAAATTAAAACCCCATTCAAAATAATTCCCACATTAACCACCCATAGATTATTATGAATTTTGGATTAAATCATTTTTGGTTATTCTACTTTCATAATGTTTTTCACGAATGATAGTTTGAAATAAAATTACATGAATTTAAAAAAAAATCATACCTTGTATTAGGAGGACATGTAGTTATTGTGGCTGAGGAATTCCATGTCTGATGAAGCCATTAACATTCATCATTTCTTGAACAATTCATCTATCAACGTTGTTCAATACTCCATTAGAGGTTGGTGGAAGACTCCATGGAAGTTCATCAGATGTTTTTCTCTTCTATGTAAAAAACCCAAGATTGAGGTTCATTTACATATAGTGGTAGAGATATTAACGCATCATAAGATTTAATGTGTTTCATTAATGAGTTTAATTAATAAACCTATTAACTCTCAAAATTGTGGATACACAATAGACTATTTACCCTATTAAATGGATTGACAACCCATTGGTCCCACCACCGTCGCTCAAAAGATGGTAGAAAATTTAAAATAACATTTTATTATTATTTTATTATTCTCCAAAAATTCTGCAAAACTATCCTTTCCACCCGTCCTACTACTGTTGAAGTTAATCCCCCCTTATGTGAATCATGGCGCTGTGAATTCAACGGTGCCCTTAGATTTCAATTTTGAGCAATGGTTCAAAAAGATATAAAGTTATGCTCACAAGATTACAGAACGTACCTTAAAAAATATCAAAATTCTAATGGGAGCACACCGGGCCTCAGAATCAAACACCCTGAATTTTTAAAGACTCGTAATAATCACAAATAATTTAAAAAAAGTTATTGGGAATTTCTTGGGTCTTTACATTCTTCCCATATTTGGGATTTTCATCCCCAAAATCTACTACAAAACTAGGGGAACAAATGGGGTTACTGAACATGTATCAAAGCCTCCTGTACCCATGTTCTCTCCTAGAGTTTCGTGTGTTGCCAATGAAATCACATTAGAGTAATTGACCACCCAAGAAGGAACTAATTCTGTCGATCCTCTATCTCCACCGGGAACTCCACAGACGTCACCCCATCATCGATTTCCAGCTCTTCCAAATTGATAACATGTGATGGACCATGCACATACCTCCTCAGCAACGACAGATGGAAATCATTATGCAACTGCTGCATTTGTGGGTGAAGAGATAGATTGTACACCACCTCTCCCACTCTACTGAGGATATGGAATGGTCTGATGATCATTAGAGATAGCTTGCTACCCCAGCCAAACCTATGTAATCCTCATCGGGGTGACATCCGTAGAAACACATGGACACCCTCCTCAAACTTAAAGGGTATATTTATCTTGTCAGAAAAATACTTCTGCGGACTATGTGCAGTCTTCATCCTCTCCTAGATGATCTTCACCTTCTCTGTGGTAGCCTATACCAACTCTGGACCCATAAGTGCTGACCCCCCTGGGTCTGTCTAACATAGAGGTGATCTTCATGGCCACCCATACATGTCTTAAAATGGAACCATTCCAATGGGGGAGTGGTAACTATTATTGTAAGAGAACTCTACCAGTGGCAAGTGGTCCTCTAAAAAATATCCAAAATCAAGGTCACAAGAACAAATAATGTCCTTGAGATTCTGAATGGTTTCCTCCATCCGACAAGCTGTCTTAGGATGGAAGGTGGTTCAAAAATATAGATGGGTCCCTAATTCTTCATGTAATCCCTTTCACAAGTGGGGTGTAAAAAGAGTATCGCGATATGAGGAAATTGTCAATGGAACCCTATGAAGCTGTACAATCTCCTGTACATAGAGACTTCTCAAGCTCTCTATGGATTCTTGATCATGGATGGGTAGGAAGTGGGCCGACTTGGTGAGTTAGTAAACAATCAATCATATTTTATCATGGATCCTGGATGTACTTGGTAGACCAGTCACAAAGTCCTTGGATATACCATCCCATTTACACTTGGGTACCTAATGTGGCTAAGCAAATACTCCCTGTACCTGATGCGGGGCGTTCAGGTTCACACAAGTGAGGCATCATGAGATGAATTATGCCATCACTTTCTTCATACTTGGCTAGCAATATAAAATCTGGAGGTCCTACTCATCATTTCTATCTCATGATGTACTTCCAAAGGGGATGTGTGGAACTCCTGCAAAAACATCTCTTGTAAAGTCATTGGTACCATATTGAATCCTCTAAAGAGTATGACGTCCTCTCCATCTTCAAAAAATATATTAGCGGCATATGTTGATGATATCTTAGCACTTCGGGCCTCGCAGTCGAAGTCCCCAATTTTTGCCTCCTGGACTCGCTGAAGGAGTGGGGGAGTAACTATCATAGATTGGGGGTATGTTGTTCCATCTTTATCTACAAAAGATAACTAGAATGCACCTAGCTTCTCTGTCACCTCCCTCAGCAACTATAGGCTAGAAATACTTCTAAGCGCATTTTCTACCACATCCCCCTTCCCATGAGTATAAACTATCTCCAATTCATAGTCCTGGAAGAATTATAGCCATCGTCGCAGTCTCAGGTTTTGGTCCTACTATGAGAAGATGTACCTGAGAGTCTAGTGATTATAGTAGACTGTAAAACATTCTCCCATCAAGTAGTGTCTCAACATTTTCATGGGGAAGTCCACTAATGCTAACTCCAGGTTATGGGTAGCATAGTTTTTTTCATGCTATCTCAAGTGAAGTGAGCTATAGGAAATCACTGTAAAATATTACATAAGGACACATCCTAATCTGGCCCATGAAGCGTCGTAGTAGAATACATACCCAATACCCTCCTATGGTAGCCTCAAGATGGGGTCACTCATCAGTCTCTGCCTCATCTCTTGAAAACACTACTGGCTTCTCTCCGTCCACATGAAGGGATGTCATTTCTTTGTCAAAGCTAACAAGGGTGTCACAACTCTTGAAATGTCAGGTACAATTCTTTGGTAGTACCCAGATATTCCCAAGAATATCTGCATCTTAGTCACTCTCCTAGGTGGATCTTAAGCAAAAACAATCTTTATCTTCACCAGATCCACTACAGCTCCAGCCTCCGAGATAATGTTCCCCATGGAGTGGACTTCGATTTTCCAGAACTGTCACTTCGAGATATTTCCATAAAGATGGTGCTCTCATAGTGTATCTAGAGCTATGAGTACGTGCTTGGCATGCTCCTCCTCTAACACCGAGTATTTCAAGATTTCGTCAATGAAGACCACCATGAAATGGTCGAGGTAAGGATTTAAGATCCTGTTCATGAGTCCCATGAACACTACTGGGGAGTTGGTCACGTCAAAAGATATCACCAAGAACTCAGAGTGTTCATACCACCATTTTTGGTCCATCTCATTACATCCTCATCTCGTACCCTGGTATGATGATAGCTTAATCTGAGGTCTATCTTTAAAAACTGTTGGGATCCCTTCAGCTGGTTGACGAGATCATCAATCCTCGGTAGAGGATACTAGTTCTTCATGGTCACCTGGTTGAGGCACTGATTTTCCATGAAAAGCCTCAGAATCCAATTTGTCTTCTTGGAAAATAATATCAGGGATGCCCATGGAGAAACACTGGGCCATAAGAACCCCTTCCTCTGCAAGTCCTCCAGTTGTACCTACAACTCACAATGCTCGATGGGAGCCATATGATATGCTGGAGTAGATATCGTTGTCATCCTAGGGTATAGGTAGATGTATAATTCTACCTCTCTATGAGGAGGTATTCATAGAACAACATCCAAAAAGTCATTATCATATTGTTCCACCGCTATAGGATAACTCAGACATCTCACGTCAAATGCTCTGAGGGTAAGGCTAGCAAACTGATTACTGATTTAATGCACCCTCCTCTATGAAAGTCTATACAAAGCTCTAAAGGTTCCCCTCATACCAGTGAAAGAAAACCTGGTCCAATCCTCATAGACAAACAACAACATGAGCCTAATACATTCAATCATAGCATGGAGCATGGATAACCAGTCCATACCAAAGATGACATCATAAGGCCTTGACGCTGTTACTATGAGAACCCAATCTAAGCTATCACCTCCAAGAGTAATCTCATAGTACTGGAACTAGTTTTTAATCGTCGAATCCTATCATGTGAGAGTTTATAATTGTATGGATCGATCCAATGTCTCTATCAAAATCTCCAATCTCTGAATGAGATCCATGGCAACAAAAGAGTGACAGGAACCTGCGTCTATAAGTACTGAATCTAGGGTGGAGTAGATATAGATCATACCTTGAATCATCTTCGGAGGACCGTGGTCGTAGGCCTCAGCTGCCAGAAGCTGAGGTTGTCCCTGTCTACCTACTCCCAAAGGTTGGGGTTGACCACCTGGAGGTTGTTGCGGTAGAACCTCAAATAACCACGCACCACCTGCTGCACAGCTTTCTCCTCTGCCACATCCTCCACCTTTATGACATCATCGCTCGATTATCAACCTCTACCTCAGTTTTCCATCGACTATCTACTAATCTTCAATAAGGAGTGTTGGAAAGTTGCGATCCATGTGGCCCTACCCAATGAATGTGAAGCACAGTCTTCTCCTATGATGTTCTGCTCTACCTCATGAGCTCCGAATGTCTGACCCTACATCCTAGGGTTGCTCTCTAGAGGGTTTTTCTTATTTAGACCTCTGCGTCATCTGGATACTACCTACTACAGATGACTCGGTTACCTATCATCTTGTGGTGGCTCTCATAGTTGATGCCTGATCAGCTAAGAATCTCTCCAACAATAATGATTTCTCGAGTACTCCATCCTGCATCTGGATATTTATTGATATCATCAATGCTCCGATCTCTCACCAGAGACCTTTCTCAAAGGTCTGGGCCCTGAAGAAAGGGTTACGTACCATGTCGTTGGAGTATCATAAGATGTTAGTGAATCATTAGAGTATTAGGATACTGTTAGGATGCCCTTATATACATTAATGACTACAAATTCAGTTTATAAGAAACTTGTGGTTTGTTTAAATCAACCTTTAGTGCTTATTCATTCTGATATTGGTTGTAAAATGGGGAAAAATCAACAAATGAAGAGAATTACCTCATCACTCTAATTTTATATTTTAATCGTATTACTTGTCTTATATATATGATACATATTTATGATGCTCTGAAAATGAATAAATGATTTAGAAGGAAATATTTGAATAAATGAAACTATTCAGTGAACAAGATGAGAATTGACAATATTGGTGAATAGAAAAAATAAAAAATTTGATAGATATCTTAAAAATAATGGAATTTAACATGAGTATTCTTCCTTATACAATCATCAACAGGAAGGGGTTGTTGAAAGAAATAATTGAAGTTCAAAGGAAATGGGAAGAACTTTGTTAATTGAACATGGTATTTCTAATTATAATTGGAGGAAGTCCATGTGTACTAATTTTTTTATTCAAAACTGATGTTTCTATAGGAAACTTTCAGATATGGCACCATAAAAATTATTTAATGTAACAAATCCATGATTAAACATTAATTAAAATTGAAAATTCAATGTATTAAAAATAAGAAAGGATAAATCTAGGGAACTTTTGAGGAAAAGAGTGATGATGGAATCATTATTTTATATGATCTCGATGGTAGAGGATATATATTTTTCAACCAAAAAAATGAGTTATTGTTGATTATTGTGATGTAAACATTATTGAAGAGAATTGGGAAAATAAATAGGCTCAAATAGATAAGGTGGTTGAGAATAATATGGAAAACAATTGTGATAAGGATATAAACAATTATAATCTCACCTAGGAAGAATAATTAGACTTAGACATTTCCAATAATGATGGAGATACTGAAAAATATCATCCTAGGTTGAGGAAACATGTAGAAGTGTGTAATATTTTGGGTGATTCACATCCGATGGTTCGGAAGAAGAAAAATGTTATTATATATACTTCATTATATTCTATAGTCAATCTAAATGATGTGAACACATATTTTGAGTATCTGGAATGGGTTCAAGCCATGAATAAAGGGATGAATTTTATTTAAATGAATGACACATGCTTACTTGTTCCTAATATAGAAAAAAATTATGTTTTTGGTAAAAAGTGGGGTTTTTGGAACAAGAGGAATGAAGAGGGTGAAGTGATATGAAATAAATATATAATAGGGTGAAAAGGTTACTCACAAATTGATGGTGTGTATTTTGATGAAATTTGTTTTCCAATGTAATGGTTGTAAAATATTCAAATATTTCATCATATTTCTGCAAAAAAATATAAAAAATAAATCAAATAGATGTTAAATATATATTCCTAAATGGTTATCTTGAGGAGGATGTTTACACCAAAAAGCCATATGGGATTATTTCTTGCTAAAGGTGAAATTTATGTATGCATATTAAATAATGGATTGTATAGGATAAAACATATTTTGAGGGAATGGTATTCCAAATTAGATACTTGTAAAAGGATGTTCAATTTTAAGAAAGTAATGGTTGATAAAAATCATTATCTCAAAGAATGTCATGAGTATTCCCTCATTATAATTATTTTTTTGATGAAATTATCTGTGTTTGAAATGATGAATGATTTTGGGAATGATATTTTGAAGAAATGAAGCAGTTTTTTGATATGTCCATACTATGAGAAATAAAATACTTTCTTAGGTATGAAATTTTAAAAATAAGGAAACACATCATTATTTATCATGAAAAATATGCTAACAAACTACTTAATAAATTATATATGGAAAACTAACAACATGTATCCACATCAATTTTAGTGGGAACAACTTTTCTAATGAGGGATAACGGAGAGAAGTTTAATATAAATAATTTCAAAATTTGGTTGTAAATTTGATGTATTTGACTGCCTCATGTCTCAGGATTATTTATGCTATTTTCTTATATGTAGGATTTTATATTAATCTAAAAGAGTCACATTTACTTACTAGAATGAAGATTTCTCTATAAATCAAAGAAACAATAAATTTTGGAATCAGAAAAGATAGCTTAGAATCTGTGGATATGTTTGGGTATTCAGATCCTTATTGGATATGAAATTTTGATGATAGAAGATCCACATAAGGTGGAATAGTCTTCCAAACTAAATTTTGTGTGAGTTTGAATACAAACATACAAAATTAATTAACTTTTAGAATATCAGATTCCATGAATGTTGCTACCAATCCAGCAACATCCCAACTTATGTGGATGAAAACTCAATTAAAATACATATTTGTTGATATGAAGTTACCCTTTCTCTTGGGGTGTGATAAAAAAATTAAATCAATCTCACAAAGAATCCAATTCAAAATTCTCATTAAAAACATTTTTAAATGAAATATAATTTCATCATAGAGAATATGGAGAAGAATTAATTGATGATGGAGTATTTCCAACATCGTAACAAGTTGCTTACATTTACATAAAACATTTACTGAAGGAATCCTTTTCTAAATTGAGGTTGAACATGGGAATCTGAACTATTTCTCATCAAGTATGAGGAATGTTTTTTTACACCCTCTCTCATCTTAAATTTGGATAGTGTTTTCCATTGGTTGAATTATTTCACAAATCAATCCATATAGAGGAATGTAAAAAAGTGGGATTTTTGGGAAAGCTACGAATTTAGCAATGTAACCATGTGACCTTTTTTAACAGTTTATTAGAGTGGTTGAAGGAAACAAAAACATTATATTTTAGGAATAAGTAACTATAGAATAAACGATTAGTTTTGAATATTAGGAAGAGGAAGAGATCAAAGGATGTTTTCAAAATAAATTCTTTTGGATATCATGGTATTTCTATTAGTTATTCTTGTTTTCTAAAATGAGTTAGGAATTGTAGTCTTAGAACTAAGGATAAATAACCTATTTCTTTATGATAAAATGTTCATTAATTTATGATTTTTTATTCAAAAAATATATAATGTCATATTGTAAGGACCAATATGATGATGAAGGTATTGTCTTCTATTGTAAAGGAAGTTTAAGAAAAATGTAAATCACCCCAATTTGGGTTTAGTGACAATTAAACTGACAATCTTATTCCAGTTATTAGACTCACAATGATTCAAAAGGTTCACCATATTGAATTATAATATTTCTAGAAGTAAATGGTTAACATAATCTCCCACAGTTAGATATGGAAATAGTTATCGTAATGGTTGTGAATGAATGTTTGCATGGATATGTTTTAAATGGGATGATTCTTTTCTAAACATTTTGTTTACAAAAATCATATGTAATTTAAAAAAATATGTTGAATGTTTTATGAAATAAAGGGGAGAATAAGTGTTGAAAATTTAATTGAGCGTCGAATTGGAAGAGAAAATGTAATATAAATCCTATTCTTTATGATTGTAATAATGCCAATCATATTTATGAAAATCATACTTAGAATGTTTAGGAAGAAAAAATTTCTCTATGAGAATAAGAAGTTGTTGGAAGGGTGGGATGTTACCATACATTACATTGTATGTCTAGTTATTCTAATAATAGTATACAACATATTCAAATTCATGGTTCAAGTAGAATTTTTTGAATGATGGAATCTACTGAAGTAGAATATACTGATGTTGAAGCAGCTAATACCAATCCATCAGACTCAGTATGCCATCATAATAGTCGATGGAAGAGTGTCTTGGGACCAATGAATGTAATGAAGAAAAACAATATTACGTTGATATAGTTGAATTTTTTTAATCAAAGTGAGAGCATGAAATTTGATTGATATGAATATTTGAGGAAAATGTATTAATCCTAATGTAACTAATTTTATTCATACCAAAAGAAAAATAATATAAATATTTGAATAATAAATATGATGAGTATCATATTCTAAATATAAATTAAAACCCTTATTTTTATCAAATGATATTATGAAATGGGTCAATAATAATTATATCAGAGTTGAAACTGATTCATCTTATAGATAACAATGAATAAATCATAATGGTCATATTGTCATTCTTTTTGTATTGAGTAACATTGTGAATAAATGAATTCAAACTAGTGATTGTAAAGAATATTGAACTTGTCTATTAATTATTGCATAAAATTGAAACATATAATCATATTGAAGGAATAATATATTTTAAATTGGTATATGATTGATTTTTATAATGAATGTATGAAGATGAGATAATGTTGTCAAAATTTTTGTAAATGAGATGAATTGAGAATCATTGAAAAATTCAAGATGCATTGAAAATTATATGAATAATTAAATTTTATAGAATTTAGTTGAGTGGGGAACGATTTCAAATTCCATTAAAACCCATATTTGGTTCACTTATAATAGGTGAAAAATAGGTTATACAATTCTAATTTGAGTATTTGTCACTATGAAAAGGATAGAATGTGGAGTGATGATGAATTTTAGGGAGAGAAGATGATTTTTCTATTGAGAGTCAATGAATAATGTTATTAAGATTACAGTGAAATTAGAAGGGAGAATATTGGAATTTATTTAGATAACTATCATATTATTATTGTCATCTAATTCGGCTAGACATTTTATTTGGCTGGATAATCATACCGGGATTATCATATTTGGTTTTTTGAGTTGTGGAAGAAGCCATGCAGAATTGTCTCAAATAGTATTCTGATGAAGATATATTTTTCTTTATTGAGAAATAGTACCAGGATGTTTAGATTGGTAGAATCAGACTGGAAAATCATACTGAGTTTCATATCCAAGTCTTCAAAGTTCTTACCATCTCTTGGGTAAGAAATTGAAGAATTTTATTAAAGGAATATATTATGGATGTTGATAAAGAATAATAGATGACATGTTTTGTTACAAAGAATTTTTAATACATAATTTTTCTAGAAGTAGCACACACACTATTAGATTGTTTACATAATTCTACAAAGGAGAAAAGAAAAAATCCTAATCTTTATATTCCAAAAAAAATTATTGTTTTTAGTGGATTGTGTAGTATTGGATTGATTCAAAACCATAACAAGGATGTAGCTATTCTTATTGAATACCGAACCTTCCAAATAATTGTGTTCTTTTATATCTGTGTTAGATTTTTTATTCAAAAGGGAAAGAAATATTTAACTATAGGTAGTGGTTGTTTCATTTTTAAGGAAATATATAAGAAAAATTTATTACAGATTAACCCCTTCCCCTATTAGTGATATGATTATATGGACATAGAATTTTTATATAAAAAAATTATTATTTAAAAAAATTCTGTGATTATATATATATATATATATTGAATTAAAATATATTTTATTTCATACATAAGTAGTTTATAATAAAAAATATAAAAAGAAAAATATTATTATTATTTTATATTTTTTATATATTTTATATATCATAAATAAATTGGTTAAATATTTTTCCCTTTTTATAATACAATGTATTTGAAATCTAAATGTGTAATAATAAATAAATACAAGGAAATACTATGAATTCTGTAAACCAAAAATATAATTTATCACATACTATAAGAAACAAAATCACAATAGATAGAAATTAATTGATATTAAACAAAACATAATGATATAAATTATTAAAGAAATATAAGTCTTAGAATTTTAAATTTTCATTGAAAATATAATCAACTAAAAGTTTGGAAGTGTTATTTAGAACAAATCAAAATAACCATAACTCTAATGGGAATCCCACAAAAAATATATAATCAAATTTAAGAAAGTCATGATTAATATAAAATATTTATATAGGGATGGGTATGAATCAACTTTATGAATGTGATGGGGCATCGATGCATCATGGCAGTATGGGATGTAAGAAATGGAGCATCAGTGGACCTTATAAGATTCATAGAAAAAGAATAAATAGGATTATGATATTGTAGTATTCAAACGAGGGTGTGACCTCACTTGTATAGGGAAAGATTGAAGGGATTTATTCTGGGATAACTAATTTAATTATTTTAATGGACTATAAAATTAAGTTATTATATAATCTAGGTAAAAATTCAATTTTATCTATTTATTATCAAATAAATGATTTAAAACTGAAATATTCAAGATTATCTTTTCATTTTTTTCATAATTAATAAAGAAAATATTTTCCAAGTGGATTATTATATAACCAACAGCAAATATTTTTTAAAACAATTTTTCATTACTTAAACTATATACTAAATAAACTCTCTAGCTTTATTCTCATATTAACATTGTGTTTTTATCGTACAAAAATAAGTGAATTTTACATGGACCCCACAAATAGAAAATGAGATAGCTATTACCTCTAATATATCTAGAAATATGATGTCATACATTACCAATATCTACATCATGAGACTTTTTATTTGGAAACATTGTCTTCCACTCGAAAATTTAATAGTCAAAATGAAATATAAGGATTGAATATACAAAAAAATAAAAAAATACAATAAAAAATAATAAAATGAAACACAACTGAAAAATGTCTCATAAAAAACATAATATATTATATAAATTACTCAAATATAGTCATCATAATTTAGATACACTATTAACTACCAAACTACTGTTTACCTCTATCTTACATGATAATACATTGTTTTCCCATGAAGATATCCATGGAAATAATAGAAAGTAATGAGAATTTTTTCATGAAGGGGTGGTAAAAAATACTATATATGTTAATGTAATAAATTAGATATACTAACTAAAATGTTTCTTGTATATGCATCCTTAATTAATAAAGTCAAAATAAACTAATACTAAAATATCTCATCATCAATCATAATTATATTTGTCGTCATTTTTTTATCAATGTGTTTCTATCTTATATTCATCAGAATATCTAAATAAAATTTTTATATATGTATATATAATATATGAACACTTATATATATATGAATAAGAATGGTACACCATAAACTATGTACTTATAGGTACTAAAACTCATCCACACCTTGAGTGGATGGTATTTTTGAAATATTAATATCATCTAAGAAATAATAATAATATATCACATCCATAAATAATTTTACTTTGCCAATATTTAACCATATATACACTATCCAAAGATGATGGGGGAATAAAATTCTATTAAAATATCATACCATAGATTCTAGAGGAATAAAAATTTACATATATATCTTTCAAGAGGTATATATCAATATTCGAACAACTTCAAACCTAGTAGTGTGGATGAAAATATGTTGTTTCTCAGTTAATGAACATCTACCTTGATCCTAAAGCAATGGGATATAGAGAGTGTAAACACTCTGGTGGATCATAATCAATCATATTTTAATGTGTTTTTAATTACAACAAAACCGATACTATAAAAAAATAATAGTTAAATACATGTTTTGATCACCATTATCCACTATCAAGAACAATGAGAGAGAAGGGAAAATGTAGTAATCTCATTGTAACTCATGTTAATGGGTGAGTGTAAAGGAAACCATAGAAGTAATCGATTAACATTTTTTCCACTAGTAAATGAATTCTATAAATCTGTATTTAGTTTGTTAGAAAAATAAATCACTTAACTAAAATCATGATTCCACTTTTCATGCATAAAAAAATTCCACTTAATATTACATAATTTCATCTTGTCCTCCTCTAAGAAAATTTTCACCCTTATCTCATTAAAACTTATTCATAACATATCTTAAATATTTTATTATTATTTTAAATTTATCAAGACAATATTGATATCAATATACATAAAAATTATCTGTCTATAACAGTAAAAGTGTCCTAATATATCATTATATTATTACTCATATTTTTCATATTTTATAAGAATCTATATCTAAAGGAATGCATTTCCATGATTAATAAAATTCAAATCATAATTAATCATTATATCATAATAATCAAAAATAAACCACTGAATATTTATAATATCATTAATAATTCATTTTTTCATTTAATAGGCATTTCATTAACTTTACTAACCTCATTTCAATGGAATTTGTATCTAAATAATAGTATTTATTAGTTGCATAATTTAATATATCCTCTTATTTCCAATTAAGAAATTCATAATAAGTAATATGTATGATTATACACACATATATATATATATAGATACACAAACATTGATATATATATATATATCACCAAACTAACTACACAAATTTCAAAACCATTTACCCCATTTAAATGTATCATTTTATTAACGATAATAGCTTATGTAATGAAACCAATTTATTCAAACTCAAATAATATTATCATTGATATCATGGTGACTCATTTAAAAACCATTAATTATTAAAAATAATATTATATATATATATATGAATCATCATCCATATAATCGTGTACTACATTATATAAATTTATTATGTGTTCTGGTAAATAACAAAATATAATGCTTTATTATTTATTTTCAACTATTTATTATAACCCTATCCTTGCGATAAATGTAATCACATTTAGAAGAAATAATCACGATACTATAAAGATAAAAAGTATGTTCATCTAACATAAAAATTAATATATTTATTGTTTTAATATCTTTTAATCCACCATTTTTTATCATTTTCTTATCATCTATGCATTTATAGTCTATGAATTAATTAATTGAAATTTATCATAATTTACACTAACTTATTATATTAATCTAAAAAAAAGAATTCTCATATACTTAAATAAAAAATTCTAATATTTTTATTAATTTAATAATAATAATTTATATATTTTTCATTAAAAATTAAATAATGACTCTCTGAAATTAAATTTTAATGTAATTTTTTCATCATCCAATTCCATTAAATTAACTAAAATGATTAAAAATTAAGACATTGTGGTCTATATGAAATAATGTGTCAAATGGGAAATTTTATATTATTATATAACATAAAATATATTATTCTATATAAACTTTTACCGTAAAATAGAATTCATAATAATCTATTTTCTAAAAAATCACATAAATACAATATATGAATAATATGTTTTCATATATTTATTTTAAGACACTTTTTTATATGTGTATGTTTTAGTGTTTAAAATTTAGTTTAAACATTTTAATTAAAAAAAATATTTTAATGTAATATATATTAACATAAATGTATGTCAATGAATAAGAAATTAAATTATTATCCATTATAAAAGGATATTCCTCAATTTCTCAATTACATGAATGGATTAAGATTTATAGATTTATTTTAAATAGTATTTTTATTTTTTTATTAATGAAAATATTATATAAATAAATTACAATAAAAAATATTCCAAATTTTATTCATCCAAATCGATGAATTTTTCATCTATAATGAAAAAATAATAATTTTCAAGATAATTACGGTCAATATTATTTATTGAAAATACATGGAACTTATAGTATCCTAATTAATGAATGTTAAGATAAATAGTTAAATTCAGTATATAAATTAATACAAATAATCAATACACATATTCCCACATCTATAAAGATATATTATTAAATTTTAAATAAAAATATATATTTATGAATAATGTTGATATAATTAACATTTATTATGTGGTTTTTAAAATTTTAATTAAATAAACCATACATACTTGATAAATTTTTTAATGAGGTTGATCTTCCTTAATGTTATCTTATTCCTCAAATAGTGACCACCCATGTCTTAATAGATAAAACTACCTACGATTCCCGTTAAATAATTTAAATGTTATATCTAAATATTGACAACTATTTCAAAAGGTTTATTTAATAAAATAAAAATATATTATTTAAAATCCCCATGATTCATAAATTTATATGACTATCAAAATAATAAAAAAAAATATCACAATGGAAACCATTCATTTTATACTCAATGAATATTTTGTTTCTCATTTGTATACACTACAATGGATAAAAATATATTTTTCTATTATATCTAAAATAATAATATTTATCATGAAACCAAAATTTATTTTCAATTACAAAACATAAAATTCATTATTAAATTAAAATTAGTGATAATAAATCCAATTGAAAAGAAAGGGAAGTCAAATTATAAGAGAATGAAAAGTAAATATTATAAGAAAACCTAAAATATTACAAATTCCCCACTATTAAACATTTTATTCTAAAAATGAAAGATAAACTATATATAGCTTGACAAATATACCCATTACTCTAAAAAATTCATTTTATAAAAAACTATTTATTTTATACTCCCACATACCAATAAATATATATTAGCAATAAAACAAGGCAGTTTACTTGAACATTCAATAAAAATATTCATAATCACTAAAAATATCTTCTATTTTATTGTATAAATTTAAATAAATCATCAAAAATAATTTATTCATAACATATTTAGTTTTCTAATGTGTACATGATTGGACACATCATGTCCTAATACAAAAAAATAAATAGAATTAAGATATAGTATAATAATTATCATGTTAAAACTGTCATATGAATGATTAATAGAAATATATATTCACTTTTACCCTTGGAAAACTCTAACCAAGTGAAAAAAATAAAATCCCTATTTCTCAACTAAATTATGAAAATAAAATCACTATGAAATAAAAAAATGAGATCTTAGTATTATATTTCTTTATAGCTTGATATGACACTTAATTCATCATTTTAAAAGTGAATCAAACTCCACATAATTGAGAAGAAACATATGGTTTTGACCAATATACATACAATCTTATGTGATTTATTTTTCAAAAAATTCTTGATAAATTACCACACAACTCAATGATTACAAAAATAAGGAAGTCACACATAATGAAACATCACTATCTCATCCTATGAAAATGATCAGGTTGACCTAAATAAACAATAATTTAATTATACTAAACTTAATAATAATTGATATCCCATATGCTATCATAAATTTTCAATATAATAATTAATCACTTTGAAGTATCACTAATAACTATTATCCTCTGGCATATTTATCCACTTAATTTTTTTACTCTTTAATGAAAACTATTGGCACCATATTCCATTACAAAATAACCAATGAACAATGCTTGTAAGGAAATTAGGTAGAGAATTAATTGTTACTAATCAAAATTATTTGTTATCTCAACAATGAATTTCTTGGCATGGATTGTAAAAAATTAAGGTTATAACATATAACAAGTGGCTTCGAATATTAATTTACCCCTTTTCATTTGGCTTGTTTCCATAGTAATTATTGGTGGAAATTTATATAAAGGATGTGTATTTAGAAGGTGTAATTATTTTGTGATTAGGCGTAGAAAATTAATATTTATGTATATCTGAGAAGGGAATCAAAAACCAGATAGTTTACAACCATTTAATATGTAATTTCATTAATTTTATGTTTTTGTGAGAATGAAAAGTTTTTGTATCATTTATTGTTGTTTAATTAGGAAGACATTTTAATATTTTAAGGAAATGCCTCTAGAACTATGTTGTGCCTTTTATGGTTGAGAAACAAAGACAGGTGTTATTATTTTCATGTTCATGTAATTAGGATATTTATGGTTCCTTTAGAATTCATGCATCCATGAATAGTGGTGTTTCTTTGTTGTTCATGAATCTAAGACCATTGTCCCATGTAGTTTATATAAATATTCCAAGGAATAATACATGAAAAGTACAAACAATTGGTTTAGGTGTGGGATATAAATGTAATATTACCTAATATTTAATATTGGTATATGAAACTAGTGATAATATGAGATTTCATCCAAGTATCCATCCAATAATCCTCCAGAAATGAACTAACATTAAGGTTGTGCATGGATTTTTCATTGTTCTTATATTCATGTTTTCACATAGCATCTTTCAAAATATTAGATCACATTAAAGAAAATTAATATTTCATTGAGTATATCATGTAAAAAACAAGAGTATTGAATATTTAATCATCTCATAATGGATTTGAATGTCTTTCCTAGGTCTCTATTGTAGAATGGGGAGATCTATGATTAAATAGATTGACTGAAATCTATGAATTTGGAAGGGTACAATATTAAATTTAAATTTTCATATTACCAAGGCATGGTTTAACCATTGATAATGGTAAATGGTTATTATTGGGTTGTACTCTATTGTTTCAAACAAAATAAGAAGTCACATTGACGTTTAACACCACCCATTATGACATATTTGGGTTATTATATAGCTTCAGGTTTCATAGGAATGTTAAGAGGTCATATTGTGCTTTATGGTCTTCCATGAATAATTATATGTTATTTAGGTGTTTCATTATATATAAGAACATATAAATCATTAAAATCATGAGGAATGTTTGATGATTTCTAGATCGAGCCCATGAAAATGACATCCTTAATATCCTTATAAAAGTAATTAAAATCCATATAGTTAGGTACCATTTAACATAATACGACATAACATTCAATGTTACGTGATGTGGAACTTTGGGTGTGAATTTTCTGTTCATGAATTTATTACCATTTATGTTCCTTTTTAGTTCATTTATGTTCCTTTTTATTTCATTTATCTAGGATCATTCTTCCATATAGAATTAAAACATATTATTAGGCACTTTTTTGTCCTTATAGAATCATATGAAATGACCTATTTGTTAAAATCTACCTAAATATATGTGGTGTGATTGTTAATAATGAGTGGTCCATTTATAAATTTAAATGGCATATTAGTTTCATTAAAATGTGGGTCTGCCAACTTGTTAGATTCCCATTAATATTCACCAAAAGTTTATATGTCACGAAAGAGGGGTAAGGATAACTGGATCTACTAGTGAAGACAAATAGTGGAAAGGTTGAAATCCCATAACTATAAGTGTATATAAAATTATAAAAAAACTTTAATCAATTTTTTCGAGGGTTCACATCACTATACTAAAGTGTCTTTCGTAAAAAGAGTTTTTTGTGTCATATGTAAGGTTGGAATACCATTAGTAATTGGAAATTCATTTGTGTATGGGGAATTTAGCTTAATGTTATTAAGGATTTAAATTTATTTGGTAACAGTTCATGGAAGATCTTATGATATATTTCCACCATGGTATGGTGGGATGAAATCCATTTTCTATAGGGGAATATATGATTCTTTGAAGGACTATATAAACTATAGATATTGTATTTCATATGATTAATGGTATCTAATTATATTTAGATATTACATATGTGGCCCTTATTGATGTTAAAAAAATTATTCCAATGTGGCTGTTTTCTAATGATTTGGTACTCAAGAACAGTCTATATATAATATGTTTGTCATATCTCTGTTCAAAGACACAGACATATCTCTATGGGGTTAATGTCTCATTGGATCGCTTGAGAAAAATTTCCTTACTTAGTATCAAATTTTTCATCGATCGCTGGTCTCCTACTAATAAAATCATAATCAAACTAAAACTATGATGTTATTTCTTATTTACGAGTAGTGAGACTAATGGAGGTGGGATATTAGATATTGAATTAGTATCTAAAGAGTCATTTAAAAGTGTTATTAATGATACAAAATTCTGAAAGATGTATATTAGGATATGATAAAGTGTTTTACATATTGATTTGTTTCACACACTAAAGTGTTGGACACACTAATATTTTAAAGTGATGAAATTATGAATTTATATATTATAGAGAATTAATATTATGGATGGATGTCTAGAAATCAGAATATTTTTATCTATTGGAAATATAAGAATATTTAGAATCAAATTAAGTTTTTTAACTGATATTGAATAACAATATCTATTGACTATAGAAACTATAGGTTGGATGTATTGGATCGAGACATTCTAAAGATTGGGATATATTAGATGTAGTGACAATTAGTAGAACATCATTTCAAGTAGGGATAACTATGTGTACTACTTTACAATGTATTTTACTCTATTCATACAAATTATTTAGAATTACTTATTTAGGTAACATTGGTGAGGCATCAATTTACAATGGATCATGAAGATTTTATCACCATTTCTATTTAGTCACACCAATAAGAAATAGAGTGATCCTATTTTCATAAAAATTTATTTGGAAAATTTTTCACAACATAAAATGGTTATAAATTAGAGAAATTTAGTCATTTTCAAACCATGAGATTCTAAATGGAAGATTGTGATATAAGATAAACCCATGAATATAGGCATTCCTTAGATATAATGTTTCATAATCCCAATAATGGTACGAAAATGAGATAAATATGTGTTTTATGGTTTTTTAAAATGTTTCCTCAATAAATACTGAGAGATAATTCCAAATACTCATAGATTTTTTTTCACCACCACATCACCGTATTAGGATATTTCTTATGTGTACCCATACTATAGATATTAGGGAATCATGAATAACATTTAGAAACAATATGTTCCATATTTTGGTTTATGATAAATTCATTTAGCTTCACACATTCAATATAAGGATCATGTCATGGTATTTTTAAAACTTTTTTGGAATATGATTGGGTTCATTTACATGATGTATGGTAAAAAAATCTACTTTGGGACATTAACTAGGAGAAATGGACCAATTAAGGATAGAATGTTCATTCTCGAAACACAACATGTTTCTTTTACATGGGTAACTAGGGAGATTCTTGAAACACTGGTGATAGATTACTAATTTAAAACTCATCCCATTAGGATATGGAAAATGTTACAATTTATTCATTATGGTGGTAAAATGTGATTTATTGATGTTTTAATACATTAATCTATTAAGTTACCTTAGTGAGTTTTGATCTCAGGGTATACCATTAGGGAGTAAACAAAATTTTCTTCAACTGAAGATGGACATGTACTAATTTGCCTACCACATCATCCATTTTATGTTTTTCCCATGGATATCCTTACCCAAGTCTAGACATATGAATCATGGGAAGTTTTCATTCATAAATTATTTAGATATTAAACCATTCGATGGATCAATGTCACCCATCATCCATTGTGTTTTTACCAAATAATTTTCTATGGGAGTTCAGGGAGAATGGGAAACATAATATTATATATTTTTATTATCTTATTCTTTTTATTTGTGTCATAGTTTATCTATCTCGAATCTAAAGGTAACAAGTCTCTTTATTTTAAAAGGTCATTAAAGAACCCGATAAAGATTTTTATATTCACCCCTATTTGATTGGGAACTTTTTTCATGAGTTCAGAACTATTTTTACCCTATGTAGCTAAATTTATCAGACTATAGTAGGAATCATGATTTAGAATGAGTATGGAGTTGAAAAAATATATTTATTGTGTACGTTAAATCCATTTTTAAAGGAATAAACCCATCTAATGTTTTTGTGTTATTATTACATTTTACCAACAAAATATTTTTATAAATTTCATTTGGAAGTTAATTTTTGGATCCATAGGATATGAATACATTACAAATAAAATTAATTACCCCTTGGATACTATGTATACTAGTATTATATTATTTTATGAGATAAAAAACTCAAACACCATATAAAGGATATAACAATTGTGGGGAACAATTACTTCGATAATTAATGAGGTTGGTGTCATACTCCAGATAGATGGTTCACATTACTGTAACGATAGATATAGAAATGTTATTAATGAATATCTAACCATTGGTGAATGATATGTAATTCATCATATGGAGAGCCTATTTATGTATTCTCATTTTAAATAATTAATCCTTATTATTTATTCATCAAAGTGATGATGAAAACATTTTAGTAATAGAATTTCATGCGCTTAAATTTTTGATTATTTAATTATCCTTTTATAACATCCACTATTTTCAATAAAATCAAAAAACCATATATAATCTATATTTTTATCCATTTATACCCATCATCATTTTCTAGTATTTAATATGGATAATTAACACATTTTAATTACTGAGAAATTAAAAATTTTCTATTTAGATTCATGAAGATATTGACCTAATTTTCAAAATAGGTTCACCAAAATCACTTATATTCTACTAATGAGAAAACTCAACCACCTCCTAATATGACTAGCATATCCCTAATAATAGATTAATAATAAATTTATGGGAGTCTCTTTGATTATATATTAATTTTGAAACATTTAATAACTAACGTTATTTCAAAAATATTTCATCAACAGACAATATATATATTTTTGGTTTGTATACACCCAACTACATAATATACAGTCATGTAAGTCATAAATTTGTACCCAACATCATTGATTTTTTTTTTGAATTGGTTAATATTTTATCAGGACCCATATCACCACAAATGATCAAGAATTTATTTATCCCCATATTGATGACTATGATTGGTCTAGTCCAGATCCCATAATAGAACTTGAAAAAAGAAAATTCAAAAGAAAAATATTATCAAGGGAATCAGCATTCATATTCTTGTATTAAAAGCACAAATTTATATTAATAATTATTAAATTTTTATAAAATACACTTAATATATTTTCTAACACTGAGTTTCATGTACCACAACACATATAAAATAGTAACACTTTAGTTTAAAACCTATAATAAATGCAATTATTGCTCCCCCATCATAATATTTCAATGGTATTTTAAGCATCAAAAAATCCATTTTGAGTAATGAATCTATCTAAATCTAACACATATAAAAACAATATACTCATAAAACAAAACACCACCCATTTTTATACATCATTAGGATCACAAAGGATATTTTTTATGTTTACTAGGGTATTATAAAATTTTCAATATTGGTATTTGAAAAAAAATTACCAGTTTTATATCCTTCATAGACCACCATCACAAACGATGTTTTATAATGAAACATTCCAATGTCAAAAACAAATATCTACTATCTCCATAAAAATATATTTATCTCAATAGAATAACATATTAGGTTGATATAGATTTATATTTTATCATTAATGTATTAAAAAAATATCCATATATTATGTAAAATTATAGTTACATAGTGTTTTAAAAACCTGAATTGAATCTATATGAATCATGTTCCCCTTATTTACCACCATAGTACAAGTACTAGATTATCAATATGTAATCATTAATAACAATAATTCCCATGAATGTATTAGTCAACAAAAAACATTGAAAATTAAGATCTTATGACTATATTATCTATTTTTATTCAATAAGAATAATTTTAAACAATCCTAACTAAGCCTTGTATGTGACAAAATCCAAAATCCAACCTAAAACTCTAATTCCAATCCGCCATGTCCTGACAGATAACTAATTGATCTCCCAAATCATGCATTAAAAATTCTTGGGTATAGTCATGAGCACTGAGGTATAGAAACAGAATTAGTAATTTCATTATCTTTATGTAGAACATGTCACTTGCTACAATGAAACATTATCCACCATGGTAAAAAAGAATACTCATAACTACATAAAAATGTATATATAATAAGAATATTTCTATAAATACAATATAAAATAATTAAAATATAGTTATACATTAAATAAAATATCAAAAATATATATAATAGTATATATATATATATATGACATAAATGTGGTCCTCATAACAAAACTAAATGACATCATCTGAAAATCGTCAATATAAATTTGGCCTCCAAGATCATCTGTCACCAATATATGTTAACCAATATAGACCGAATAAAAAACAATGTCTAAATGAGAATTTTTTATTTAACAGTAATAATTTGTATTTTCATCTCAATTAGATATATTATCAAAAAAACAACATCTATAAATGTGCATCATTAATAAGAAATTGTCTAAAAAAGTGAAACATCATAATAAACATTCATCAATCCTAATGATATGAATTAACATTACTTATTAATATTCCCTAATCTCATTTCATAACACTCTCAATTACAATAATTTATATATTTTTGTACAATAAATCCACGAAATTAAAGATAATGGAATGATAAACTGAATCAATGAAATATTTCATGCAAGAGATCCATCAGGTACTCACAGTTCTAACTAATAACCCTAAAAATATGTAGGTGATGCTATTAATTACACTCCAACTATCTGTTCCCATGATATCCAAGAATTTGAAACTCATCCACACCATATGTGGATGGAAAATATAATATATTAATAATATATAAAAAATAATAATATTCTATTATATCCCTTTATGAATTTCTCTATAAAATAATCCATATTAAATGAATCATCATTATATATTAGTGTTATACCAATGTCCACTGATATCATAATATCTATTTTTTCAAAATATACATCTCCATTGATATCATACCATATATATAAGTGAATTTGTTGTATATTTAAAACCATTTATTGTTGTTAAAAGAGAAACGTTACTTAGTGAATTATCTTGTAACTCGATCACATATGAATGGGAGAGAAACACTAAAAGCATTCAAATGAATAATCATAATTCATAATAATTTATATCAACAACAATATTTAATATAAAAATATTTTTTAACTGTAAATTGATAAATTTTTAGAACATCAATATTCAATAGAGAGATAAATGTGTGATAAGGGTAAATATCGTCAACCTAATATTACTTGAGAGGGTGCATGATCGTAATGAAAAAAAATGTTCCATTCTATAACCATGAATAAAAATCAGCATCTGAACTATATCATATTTCATATATATGATTATATAAATTAATCCTTTAAATAAATTATATCATTTAATCCATCAATCATAAGACATACTCTATATAATATTTTATAATATAGTTATATTACCCAATTAAAAAGACTATACCATTAGCTCAATGAAATAAAGTAACAAATAAATCGATATGTATTATATTTATACACTAAACATATCATAGAAACAATTTTATAAATATAAATTTCACATATAATGTCAATAGTACACTATGTAAACTAAAATATATTGATCATATTTTCCATCATTTTAACATTTTATATGAATGTTTATTTGATGGAATTCACCACATTAATTATTAAAATATATATCATATTTCCATACAGCATTAAAATAGTGACCAATCAAACACTTGATATTTATAATCTCACCAATAATAGTTTTCATCAATTCAAGAATATTTCTTTATCAGTATTAATCTCATATCTCATTTTTTAGTGGATAATGTAAGGTATTTAATCCTATAAATATATTATTCCTTGTAATACCTTAACACTTTATGATTTGTTTTGAAATAAAATTAAATTTTTTTATATAATTTATTTAATGAACACAAATTTTTGTTTGTGTAATGTGAGACACCAAGTTTAAATATCATTACACACAACATTGTGATTTAAAAAATGTTACTTATTATCAAATTATTATTATTATTTTAATTTATATTTATCACATGGCCATTAGAATTTTATGTATGAATAAGATTAAATAAATTTTAAAAATATAAGGTATACACATGTATATTAAAGGAATTATTTAGTTTATAATTAATTAAAATTGAAAGTCAAACAGATTTGAAAATAAAGGAAATATTTTTCGGGAAAAAAATTTAAGCAAACAAACACGATTTACATCCATAAATTAAACAAAAAAATTATGTGAATGATTTTAAATTTATTTAAATATTATCTATTCAATAAATTTATTAACATTTATCATATGAGTTTTTAAGAAAAGTGATGAAAATACATCCAATTTATCGCTTAAAACTTTATTTTTTAAAGAAGACATATTTTCGGCTTTTTTGAATTTTTTTTATTTTTTATTTTATAAATTACATTTAATAAAATAGAAAAAATTTGAATAATAATATAAAAAATATATTATGATGATATTTTAAACATTTTATAAATAGAATAATTTTTTATGATTTCTGAAAAATGTAAATTTTTATTTAAAAACATAATTTTAAATAATTACCTATAAATATAATTTATAATTTAAATTGGTTATAAATAAAATTATTTCAATTATATATTTATTAATCCAATTTATTACATTGGAATATATTTAATATTGAAACTTGATATAAGTTTTTTTAAAATATTTCAACATTTTATCTTTGAAAACCTAATTTCTCACATCGACTTTAGTTTCAATCTTAAGTAATTATTTTCCACAAAAGATAATTAAATTTTAAAAAATGAATTGAATATTTTTAATAATATTAATTAATAACATATAATTTTTTCTATTTAATTTTTTACCAATAGAAATAGAGAAAGAGTAAAAATTATTTACTACAGTTATGTAAAAATGGGTTTACCATGGGGTTGAACTAAACCTATAAGGGTTTAAAGAACCTAAAACATGTAAAAATATCTTATATATTTATTTTTTAAAACTATAATTTCCTTGGATTGATAATAATCCATTTTCGGTCCTATATTCACTAAAAACATTGGTACAACGTTTTCTTTTCTAAATTAACAATTGTCACACTCACCTCACTTATAAAAGTCCACCATATCCTCCCTTAATCAGACCATCAATCCATTATTTTTTGAAACACCCCTTAAAAAAAGTTGAATAATTATTTAATTTTATAATATAAGACTTATTTTGTTCATAAACATATTGTATTATTAATTTTAACTCAAACATAAGGATGATACTTGATTAAAAGCTGACGTTCTTCAATGATATTTTTATTTAACTTCTTCTTCTTCATCAATAAATTATTATAAAATAATTATAATATAATAACCTAAGTATATGAAATATATTTATATTTATATTTGTTATGATAATTACCTTAAAAATATCTAATTATATAAAAATTGTTATTAATTCATAGTTCATGTGTATGACAAACTATTGCCACATAAACAGACGTCATTTGATTTTCAATTACAAAATATCTTAGTTGGGTATAATGATGAATATATAGTATATATATGAAATATATCCTATAATTGTACCTATTGATTATCTAAATCATATATACCTTTTACATTACATCACATAGTAGACATCATAAATTCGTGCATGTGTACGGCAGATTGTCGCCTTGAGAAGTGATGTGATTCATTTTCACTACACATTATAGGGAAGATAATAAGGATAATGATAAAGAATACATGTAATATAAATGGCATAATTTCAGTACGTGTGAAATATTAATCATTATTACAATATAATATATAAGTCTATTTCATACCTTTTCACTCACTAAATGATGATAATGTCGGACTTATACATTAGCACTGTCACCTTCATGAAGCGATTTGACCCCCTTTTCATCACCACACCACATAGATGATACCTATTTGTATATTTAAAGAAATAATATTTTATTTTTGATATTATAATAATTATTTAATGATTATATGTTAAGTTCATACTTTCCAAAATGATCATTGATAACTTGAAACGTTACCCATGATTATCTAAGACCTACAGTCTCCATGTCTATAGGGTACTTCATTTCACAAAACCTTCATTCATGGTTGGTGTTAAAATTAATTTTGATTTATATATATGATTTTTATTTCATGATTATTATTCTATAGACAATATTACTATGATTAATGTATGAGGAATAAAAATATTATATTATATTCAGAAAGCAAAGCTTTTTTTACCCGAAACATGGCGTTAACATTAAATTGTTAGTTAATGGTAAATAAAATGAAACAAGTAAATAATATGTGGTATGTTTTATTTATGTATGGTTATGTAAAATATTTTTAATAAATTCTATTTTTTCTAAATGTGGTTCTAATTATTATGATGAATGCTGAAATATAAGGTAAGGGATTTCCAGTCTGTGTTTTATTTTTGGATGATATATCTAGATTCCCCACTCGTTTCTTTTTTGTGGTGTATATACCTCCCCATCACATGTAATATCATAAATAACAATAATTTCATTTTATTTAATATATCATTATATGTTATTATTTATTTATCATTATGATATGAATGATTACAGACCAAGTAATTGATTTCCGTCACACTTTTATTATATCTGAGGCACATGCCATATTTTCCATTTGTTTCTTTTATTAGTTGTATATATTAAGCATGAATGTATTTTCTGATGCCTATGGGAAATATTATTGGTATTTATAAATCCATTTTAGTTTCACCGTTTCATGGGGATTATGATCTAAAAGATACCATAGTGGTTAGGGTTTTATAATCCAATCACATCATTTATCAGGATTGTTTATGAATATGATTCAAATTATAAAATCTTATGATAAATATATAAATAATATCATTAATTTTATTATCCTGTGAATATTTCTTAACAATACAATTTTCCAGTTATTTTCCTCACTTGGTGTACTATAAAATCAAAAGAGTATTTTTAATAGAAATCAAAAATATTTCTCTATTCCTTCGAAAAACTATTTTTATCCCAAACCATGTTTCCTAAAAATGTTTTTGAACATGTTTTTTGAAATTGATAACATGATTTATTAAATTAATTATTAATTATGTTTTAATTTTTAATAAAATAATTTGAAATGAATATTCATGTCATTTTCTAAAAACTGTTTGTTTGGTTTTTTACCAAAAATAAAAAAGTAATCACTTTTTTAACAACTATGGTGTGAACAGAATTTATCGTCATCATAGAAGTTATTTTATTGGAAGATTATATTTAATTCTTTTGTGTTTTTTTACAAATATGATTTCCTATTTTATAAAAAAATCATTTTGTTTGAAAAAATTATTTTCCCAGAAAAGTTATCTTCCTCAGGAAATGTTCCAAGTAATTTATCATTCAAAATAATTCTTCATTTAAGATGAAATAATTTGATTTATTTTAACCATTTTGAGGATATGAATACTATCTTTATTTTTTCCTTCAATGGTTTATGATTATAATTTGTTTATGAAACTTATTTCTCTTCTATGGGTTATACTATGTTAGACATTTTTTAAACCACCTTCTTTCTCCATGGTTCATGGTATGATGAAATGATGAAATGATTATGAAACATATCTCTTTTCCATATGTTATGAAATGATTAAATATTCTTCAATACCATTTAATTTCATGGGTTATGATGTGATAAAATATTGAAAATTTCATTTTCATTTCATGTGTTATGATATGATGAAATTTTAATGATCTTATAGACCACATATGTATTCTTTTCACTATGTGATGAGTGGGACCTATATATCCCACTGATGGATTGGGTATGGATTAATGTTTTATGAGCTGAATGGGTAAGTGGTAGGTTATCAAAATAAAAAAATAGAATATATTGGTGGTTATACCAAGACTATAAGAGGGTACATGGGATGTTTTACCATTCCCAATATAAGGAATGTGGGTGCTAATCTAATATTGAAGCTGATACACAGGGGGTTAAAATAAGACTAGAATGTAATGAATATCATGGTGCATATAATTGTTAAAAGGTTTTATATTATTATGTGTCTGAAAAATTTCATGTCTTATACCAATTTTATTCACTCAGGGCTTCTATTATTTTATTTCCTTATGATTCATGTCTTCTGAACTAACAATCATTATTCCATGACTCAATATTCTAATAACTGATAAGTAATTTATGGATTTAATATGTTTTTGACATGTTATCATACCCTTATGTTAATGTTATTCTTAAAAATATCCCTTATAAACCCTTATATAGAATCAAAACTCACCCTTTCTTATGATTCCATTCCCTAAGTTATTATGAAATTTATTTGTAGGGTATGTTTGTGACGAGAACTAATATAGGGATATTTATGGGACATGTTGATGATATTTATCAAAACTAAAATATTATTTACCTAGAATCCTAAGTCACTAAAATATTATGATCCTTGAGATTGTGTTGTGTAATTATGTAATATTCCTCTAAAAATATGTAATATCTATATATGAAAATTCAAGGTCACTATAATTTATATTAGAGTAAATGTTTTGATATCATTTGGAAACTAGGATTAAAAAATTTAATGAGACCCATAGGGATATTTCTATGGATATTTATAGGGATGTATCTACAAATAAGCCTAATGATGATTCAATGTATATTAAAATGTCCTAGAATTTTGTTAACTTGGTCTACATATTATAAGTGGATGTGACTATAGAACAAAGGTTCTATTGAAAAATAACTATTAATAGTGTACATTGATGAAGAATTGATCATTACTCAGTTCACAATAATGGTCCTTTTATCAAACCAAGTTTAACACTCGATGGGTATATTCCTGGGATATTCACAAACTCTTTAGGAACTATTATGATAAATTTAGAATGGTGGTGAATAAGAATGACATAGGATAAACCTACAGTATAAATGATTAAAAATATTGTTCCAGATTTATACATACTATAGTTTATTTATCATGATTATGACGTCTTCCAATATTAGTACCATTACTCACACTATAATTTTGTTTATAGAAACTGGTTGTAACCTAATAGTATAGTGTTATTACCGAGAGAAATAGACAATGAAATGACTTTACACATGATTATAAAAAATTTATGGGAGATGGAATGTAAATATATCATTATTATACTCACAATAAAATATCAAACCATGAATCATACTTTACATCCATAAATAAAAAGGTGGGGAAGTTTTCTATTATATACATCATGAAGAGACCTCCACATTTTAATTGTAGTTCTAATGATCAACTAATTTATAAGCCATAGATCTAGGATACTGAAAAGATATTTTTCATTCTCCAATTTAAAAATAATGAAAAATCCATTATGATTGTTTATAATTTTGGAAGGAGAATAGGATCAATGGTGGAATCATATTAATAATAAGAGGAAATGGGATAACATTTAATCCTTGTTAAGGTATGATTTCAAGAACATATTTTTCAACAAGAACATTACTTATATTCATTTTAAAAATATAGAGAAGGAGTTCTTTGAGTTAAATGAAAATGATGATGAATCCGTTGGTACCTATAAAAAAACGTTACAAGAATTTGGTGGTATACTTATCATATTATCATCCCACCAGAAAGTATGTTTGTACAATTCTTCTGTGTCATAAAACAAATTTCTAGATATGAATTATCAATAAGTTCCTTATATAGATATTAAGAGACTTCTTTATGTAATAGTAAAGGGGTAATAGAGATTAATGTCATGGTTTTAATAATAAGATAAAAATGGAATTCATTGTAATGTCTGTAACTAAAAGAGATTCAGAAAGATGTATGTCAAGACTCTGAATCATTATGAACGCTCAGAGGGGGAATCAACTTCTATGGATGAAGAAATGGAACATGGATATGGTGGTGGGTATGGTTTTTATGATTTGTAGTTGATTTTTCTGTCTTTTGATATTTGCTTGTTGTACATTTCTTTTATTTTAATAAATTGTCAGAGACATTTTCTCTGGATGAGATTTCCTGGTATCTATAACCCTAAGAGAAAAGACTATAATATTTTGTTTATGATAAAATTATTTAATGAAAATGGAGGAAATATTATTAAGGTTCATTGTAAATTGATTATGTGTGGAAGGTAATTTCATTATGAAATCAAATTCCAATGTGATGGGAATAAGTAATCAAATTATAAACACCGAGAAAAATAAATACATAATGAACCACCTACACTATAGTGTTTCCAATGTGAGGAATATTGGAATTATGTGAATCAATGTGACAATATATTTGTTAATTTGGATGACAAGCCACATTATCCTCTAAATAAAATTGAAAATTTTGAAATAATTCAATAATGATAGTCGAACTCAATATTGATAATTATTGAACAGTAATCACTCACCCCCATGTAGGGAATTTTTTGTTTTATTATATATGAATGGGGCCTATGAAAATATTAGTGATAATACATTAGTAAAATCTCATGTAATTTTGAAAAGTAATTTTGTCCCAATACATGGATTATGAAATAATTAAATTCCATTTCATATTATATATTAAAAATGGTGATGGTAGTCTTCTAAGGGAATTTTTTTTAAAAGATAGGATATTATTTCTAAAATAATGTGTAAATTATATTTTGGATGAATATTTTTCCCAATGAATGATTAAAATACAAGTTTTGGATATAATATTTAGTTTTTGAGTATACATTTTACTATAATATCAAATTCATTAGCACCCATTTGATGATTATGTGATGATATTTTATCAATATTAATGATATTTTAAGATAGAATTATCGAAATATATTCCTTTGGTTTTTTGTCTTTTAGTGAAAAATTTATTTGTGGAATTCCTTCACACTTTATCATGTATGATTAGTGGTACTGGTATCCTTTGAGGATTATCTTATTTTTTATGTTGAGTTAATTATGGGTTGTATTTAATCCCCTTATTAAGTAATCATGTATTTTTTTCTATCATAGAAAATTTCTATTTGGATCCAATTTGCATAATATAAATTAATGATGTTTTATGGTTTGATGGGGTACCAAATTCAACTTGATCTTATTGGAATCCAAATATCACTTTGTTGTTTTTTTGAAGTATTTTGCAAGATATCTATACAAAGTTGAGATTCGGTAATGGATATAGTTATTCTATGAAGACAAATCAAACACTAAAAGATATGATATGATCTTATTCAATATATTACAAAGTGCATTTCTATCAAAAAATTAGTCAAGTAGATTTTTCTTAAGAAATATATTTCACTTGATAATTTATATAAATCCTAATGAAAGATAATATATAGTATATTGAAGTTAGAAAAAACTATTGGGACCTAAGAAAGTTCACGAGATGGAAGAGAAGTTTATGAACATTATGTAACATGTACGTACATCACAATATTGGTAGAAATTTTATGATGATAATCATTGACATGACTGTGAATTTGAATTCGGTGAGAATAAATTTTTGAAAATTTCATCATGGAAGAATGAACTAAAAATAATTCCACAGATATATCAGTTTAGTTAGAATACTTGGCCATATCGGGAAAGAATATTATCATTGTCCACTTCAAAAAAATGTCTCCTATATAAAATTAGTTCCATGAGTAACTCATCATTAAGTAAATACATGATCCATCAAATGTACTAAATTAATTGATCACACTGCTAGAGAATGATATTTATTATTTCGAAAAACTAGAAGATATTAAATATTGAATATATAATGTTTTGGAAAATAAGAATACTCACCTAGACAATGCTTTGGGGAAAAACAAACAGCTTGAAGAAGCTATGTGGGAACTTGATGACATAACGAGGAAGATGTATCCTTTTTTTCTACCAAAGTGATTAATTTTGTGGGAAAAGTATTTTAAGGGAGGTAGATTGTTACACAATAAGATTTTGTGAAGATTTTTCCAGTAAATTTAATATTTCCTATATTTTTAATTAAAAACAATAGTAATTTTATCTTTCATGACACACAAAACTGAGATTAGTTTATGTTACAAACACCATTGAGTATAAATGAAACGTAACCTATTATTAACATATATTTTTATATGATTGTTATATCCTAAGTATTTCAATGAAGGGTATTAATATGATTAACTAATTTAAGAAAATAAATAGATTTTCTATTTATATAGTTAAGGACCCCGGAACTCCCTGAGAGGGGATGTGTGAATCAAGGTGTCAAATTTTTCTTTTTAAAATTGTGGATCATGTTCCCATGTTGGTAAGAACTTGTTAAATATTTCAAACAAATGAAACTAGAATGTTTACACAACCCTTTTACATGGTTCACCACAAAGGGCTATGTCCAAGGAGCATACGCCGACAATAGATCGATCATTCCAAACTCCACTAATCTTCACTAGTTTATGGATAACAAGTTTTGTTCATAGTCACTCTATGCCTAGAATAATGCATTTACAAAGGTTCAGAGAACACTCACTGCATCCCTCGGATCACGTCCATCTACTCCCCCTTGATCATTGCCTTGACTGAAGTCAAACATAGTTTATCAACATGAAGGTCTCTTCAAAATATTTTCATTGAAGTATTTGTCTCTGTTAATCATGAGACACTGATTTGATCGAATTACTAAAAATATGCACTTGAAATCACTAATCCACTGAACTAGATATTCTGAATGTGCAAACATGTTACACTGATGATTGAGCGTAAAACCTACCATTCGCACGCAAGATCTCACTTTTGCGTGTAATATTTTCTTTTCACGCAAAAAATATTTCGTGAAACAAAATAGTTTTTACAAAACTGAATCTATTATGAATGGCCTCTACTTTTACGTGAATCTCCTACCATTTCGTGCAACTTAGACTTTTACATGCAATTTGAACTTTTACGCACATCTTCTACTTTTTCAGCGCACCTCATACTTTTTTGAGCATAATTTTATTTCTCTTGCAACTCCCTTTTCACACACATTGTTCATGCATCAGAACTCAAATCTTATCTTAGTATTTAACCATACCAAGTGAGGGGGGTCAGCTCTTATTTATAGGTGTTACCGACCCCTGCGTGAAAAAACCCCACTTTGTCATGCAAAATGCTCATTCTACGCGCAATCCTTTTTGCACAGGAACCATTTTCACGCTGGTCTTCGGATTTTTCGTGCACATCATGCCTTGGTAATTTTTCATCATTATGATCCCAAAAAACCTTTTATGTAGGAAAACTGACATACATTCACTATTTCGCGCAAAACCAATTTAGCGTGGAATCCATGTTTTTCGCAGACCACTCCAATATTTCACACATCTAATTCCTTTTCTATTATTCGGCAATATGATCCCAAATCATACCTTTCATCCATGTTTCCAACACACCTATCGTTATTCACACAATATCATTTTTCCTTCAATTTTCCTTCTTCAAAATTGTGTTATTCTTAAACTCTATGATCAATTTACGGGCAAACATTCTGAAAATCCAATAAGGATTTTCAACAAACACAATCCATACTCTAATTATTGAAAATAACGGCCATCGTTCCAATATATAGAAATAATTAATTTATAAATGATTATTTAGGAATTAAAATATAAATTTTTTGAAAATAAAGTATATCTTTTTTTGGAATACAATTTTTATGCACACAAACAAAATTTTACTCAATAAATTTAACATTCCACTTTTAGTAGATGATTTCAATGAAAATTATATATTCTATTTTCAATATAATCACCATAACTAACCACATATGTTTCCTATAAAATACATAATAATAAATCTAATTTTTTGTTTAAGAATGGTATTTTTCTAATAAATATCATTGTCACATTTTTTGTAAAATTATTTTAAAACTGATTTAAAAAAAGTTTCGAATATTTATCAGAAAAAATATAATTACTTTTTTGAATAATGATATCAAAATAATCTCAGGATGAATTATTTAGAATATTTATAATGTATTATATTTTCATAAATATTGAAAAATACAAAATTTTAATTGAAAACTAATTTTTTTGAAATTATTTATAAAGATAAATAATATTTTAAAATAGTATTGAAGTGAAATTAGTTAAATTAAAATATATTAGTACATCTTAAGTCATTTTAATAAATTTAATTTATAAATTGGATATAAAAACAATGTTACAATGTTTTCTTTTAAAACTCACATTGTAGTCTCATTGGCATGATTAATATTTATTCAAAATTTTCTAATTCTGTGAATTGAATTTAAAATAATGGATTCCATATTTTAAATCCTATTAATTTATATTATCTTAATATTTCTACTTTATTTATTACCAATATTTATAGTGAAAATTATAAAACTTAATTATTTCAATTAAGGTAAAAATTATTTTATTGGTGGATAAACTAAAAAGGTAATGGTTAAAATAACCTAAAAATGTGGAATAAATATATTTTATATCCATATAAATAAATTATAATTTATAAATATATTTCATACTTTTTTATTTATTTTTTAAAGATTAAATTGTGGGTAAATATATTTCTTTAAAAAAATTTCATGCGTCTCACTCACCTCACTAATAAAAGGCCACCACATCTTCTCTCTTCTTATCACTCTCAAAAAAATTTTGTTTAGAAAATACCTACCCAAATAAATTAACAACCTAACTACTATAATACATTAATCATTATATTTTGAAGAAATATATCCTAATAATTTTTCTGTGTACAAACGTAAGGAGGATGATCGAAGAAGAGGTAACGTTCTTCAACATGGGTATAATTTTATTTTATATTCCACCTAATGCAATTATTATAAACCATTATGTTATAATAACCTCAATATATTACATATACTTTTTTTCATGCTATGATGACGGAAAAAATCATATATACTTCTGTCAAATGGGTTATAAAATCAATACTGATGTGTACGGAAGACTACGACCTCCCAAACTCATGTCATTCGTTTTTACATTACCACATCTCATAGATAGAAATGATACGGGATATAAAGTATAAATAAGATATTAATAACATATTTATACCTATTTTTAATTATATCAAATATTTATTTTTTATTTCATTCAGCAAAGGATGTGATATCGTCACTCGGGAGTACGGTAGACTACCACCTCATGAACTGATATCATTTCTTTACACTAATGATTTACATGAAAGATAAAAAGGAAAAAAATAATGAATTTATTTGATAAATATGAAATAATTATTAAATTAATATCATTTTTATCAGACTTAAAATATAGTATTTTAGTTTTTTCTTACCTTTTCACTCATTAAATGATTATAACATTGTGCGTTTATGTGTATACTATCACTATCTTGAAGCGATGTCACTCTGTTTTCATCAGAAAACATCATGATTGAAAAGTGTAATTATATTCAATAAAATAAAATGGTAATTATGATATTATTATCATAATTTATAGATAATATAATACTTACCACTTTTCTACAATGACCATTGAAAAATGGAGATATTACATAAGTTTTTGTATAACCAATAGTCTCTATGACCATATCATACTTCATTTTTCAAAAAAGAATTTATGATTGGTCATAAATGTATAATTTCTATATAAAGAATATAAATATTACATGATTATTATTTTGGATATGATGGAACTGTGATCAGTGCAAGGGGAATGAAAATAAAAAAATCAAAACATAGATGAACAAAGATGTTATTACCCTAAAGATGAATCTAACATGGAGTTTCTCAAAATAGGGTTATAAAACGACATAATTATTCAATATGTGATATGATATATGACATCTTGGTTCTATAATATATGTATAATAAATTTATATTTATTAAACCAGAGTATCAATGATTATGATAGAATTCAACACTTACAGAAAGGTATTTCCAATCTCTCTCTTTTTTTTCTGGAGAAAATATGAGAATCAACCACTTGTTTCTTTTTTATGGTGTACATAATTAAAATGTCACATATTATATCATGAATCCCATTATTAACATTATATTTAATGGTTTTTTATTATTTATTTGTGATCTTGATTAAATTTATTACTAAAGTAGTAATGGATTTTCATCTCACATTTCTTTTCAATGGTACACATGTCATATTCACTTCATATTTCTGTATGTGGTTTATATAATACCTTCGATGGTATTTTTAGATTTTCACCCAAAAATTATTGGGATTTATATATCAATTTTAGTATCTCCCTTTAATGGTTATTATAGTTCAATATTAAATAAATAGAGAATGGTTTTATGTAACACTATCATCATTTATCAGCATTGTTTATGATTATACTTCAAAAGATAAATATTTATAACATATCACTCAAGAAACTCAATAAATTTATTATTACCTAGTTAATTATTTAGAATAAATTTTTTCCAATAATATTATTTTCTTTATATACCTAATACTTCAAAATAATAATTTTAATGTATGCCACATTTATTTAACTCTTCGGATGAAAGCCCTTTTATATGCCCGCACATGTTTTCTATCAAAATATCATGTTTTTTGAAAAATTCATAAATTTATTTATTAATGAAATACTTATACATTTTTTTTACCAAAAAATGAATAAAATATTAATTAAATTTTCAATGAAATTATTATTTATAATTTTACCTAATATGTGAAAGTATATTTATTCTAACATGAATGAAATAAACATAATTTTTCTCTATTAGTAAAATTATTTTCATTGAACCATACTTTATAAGTTTTCAAGTTTATTTTCAACAAAAAAAATATGAAACATATTTCTGATTCGTTAGTTTGAAAGATTTATTAACAAATAAAATTTATCTTCCTCAAGGAACGTTAAGAGGGGTTTATCTTTTAAAATGATTCTCTATCTAACATGACATCCCTTGATGTAATTTATAATTTTATGGGGACATAAACCAAGGAAACTATTTTTATTCTTTCCTTGAATGGTTGATGATTAAAATATGTTTATGAAACATATTTTACTTCCACAAGTTATATGATGACAAAATTTATATTAAACTCACTTCATTCTCCATTGGTTATGCAATTAAGAAATGTTTAAATTATTATGAAACCTATTTTATTATAGGTTATGATATGGTGAATTTTTTTTTCCCATTTAATTTACTTTTTTACGTATTTAAGATTTTTTTATAATATTGGGAACACACACACATATATATATATATATTGTTTTCATTATGTGATTGGTGAGATGTATCGGTCACTCATATTAATTGGGAATTGATTAATTTTATATTATCTTCAAGTGCAAAAGGTATGTTATCCCAACCCCAAAATACGGTAAATGAGATTTTGTCCCAATTCCCAAAGAGGGTACATGAGAAATTATCCAAAGCCTAAATGAGTGTAAAATATAGGTCATCTCAATCCTAAAGTAGGTATAATAGTGGTTATCCCAGGAATAACATATTATGATTTTCTTAGTGTGTAGCCTTAATATAATATTTTCTATATTTATGTGTATTCCACAACTCCATGTACTATTTATATGGTATTACCTCATGCCTCAAGTTAGTTAACTTCCTTATGATTCATTTGTTATGGAATTATCTTCCTTTATCCATTAATAAATATTCTGATCACATTATATATAGTGTATGGGTTGAATGTGTCTTGATCATTTTCTCTTACCTTATACACATGTTATGATTAAAGAAATCCATCATTTACCCTTTCAAATAATATTACCTTTCACATTCTTATGTTTCATTTCCCTAGGTTATGAATAACAATTTTATTAAGGGTATGATTGCGAAAAGTAAGAATGGTTGATGTCTTTTGAGGATATTTTGGGGATATTTCCACAAATTAAGGGATTCTACACCTATTCATTAAGTAAACATAAACAATCACGGTCCATATCCATGTGTTTTGTAATGTAATGAATTTTTATATAAAAATATTTAATATCGTGTATGAAAATCCTAGGATTCTATATTCATCCTCTTAATTATAATTAAATTGTTTTGGTAAATATGATATATTATTATATTTGGAAACCCACACCCATTAGGAATCAACGATTGGATAAAAAACATAATAATTATGACCACCAAGGCTCTCCTCAAGTTTTCCATTAGTTTTAGACTACCAGAAGGTATATAAAACACATAAATAAGAGGCATTACTCTTTTAACACAATGAACATATAATGATAACCACAAATCGACTCATTAATATAAAATTAAATACAATATCGCATAATACCTGTAATTTTATAATCAAAGAATTTTTAAAAATGAAACTCATTGATGTAAGTCTTATGTAAGAAATTCCAACATCTTTGTTCATTGATCTCATATTTTCTCTCTTTATAACTAAATAACACATGAAAGCATAACAAATCATTTCATAAATAGAGATATGAAAGAACATATACCTATTAGAATAATGCTCAAATCCTATCTAGAAATGCGGATAAATAATATTAATGCCTCAATGAATAATTAGTAGAACCAACACACATATAATTGACGTTTATAATCATTTTACCAAACATCATATCACTCATATAAAATTATATCTATGAATAATCACATAGAAAGAAATTAATCTATAAAAAAGTTTCCCAAAAACAAATTCACCATTAGTTTATCTCCCTCATACATCAATAGAAAAAATTTTAGTTTCCCAAATAATATTTTATATAAATATCCAAATATTTTCATATTTTAATCCCATATCATAACTAAAATAATTCCATCAATATCTCCACATACCACATTGTACATCATACCATGTACCAAAAATACATCTCAATACAACGCCTCACATCATTATCATAGTATCAAATCATGATAATTAAATAAAACAATCGCATTCCATCATCTAACCATGACTGATCCTTAACATGTGCCACCACATAAATCACATCATCATCACATCACATTAAATCATTTCATCATCATCATATCATCATCACATTACATACTTTAAACTCAAACCTCTGTCCACTGAACGCATCCATCCAAAAATCAATACATTTAAATACTTACATGTATATATGATATTGTTATAATTAACATTAATAAGGAATTTATTCCATCACTAACTTGAATGTTGGGGAAAACCCTTCAACCAATAAAATTTGGGTGTTGGTATGACTATAAAACTCTAGTAGTGTCTGTATTATATCCCAAGAAAATAATTCATTCATACAAATATATACACACACAACCCCAACCTAAGGGTTCATACCAAGATAAAACATTGAAGACTTATATCCATCAAATCATCATCACATCTATTCAAAAAAAATAATTATCATTTCTCAAATATAAAACAACCCCACCATCCACAAAAAAATAATAACAACACCAAAAATTCCCATTTAAAAATATCATTTAGCCACTTCTATATTTTTATGTTTACCAATCATATTAGTATTAGTATTCCACGTATTAATTCTTATTTAATTTCAAATAACTCATTAAACATCACCCACATTCGTTCTAACAATATCCCACTAATTCCAATCAGTACCGGTTCATATATTACCTTTGTCTATTAAATTTCATCCCACTACACATTAACATATTAATTATTACCAAACATTTTACATATCATCATGTTAACTTCACATAACCAAAATAACATTCATATATCCACCAAATCATCAACAAATCAATTCTCAGCTCACATAGCCAACCATTCTAATATTTCCAACCAATCAATTGACCACATACCACTACCACATTATAAACCACATATTTTATTCAAACCAAAGTAAACTATGCACAGTACAAACTATAAAACTCCAACAAAACCATAGATATATACATAATAATTATAATAAAATATCACATCAACAAAAATCAGGGTAAAAATCTTTTCAATAGTACAAATCCTCAAAACTAATCAAAATTAAAATTAATACAATATATTTAATCATTAATATATGAAAATTAATTATGAAGACCATAAAAAACAATACTAGAATTTCCATATTTCAAAATAACCCATTTCCATGTAATATTTAAATGTTTTTCCTTTTATGGTATGTAAATTCAACACATTAATTATATATACAATAAACATATACAAACAACAACCAAAATGCATAATGTTAATATTAAACAACCATTAATCACATTCAATGTCATAGTATAATATGATTTACATGAACATCATCCCACCCTTTGAATATCATATATTATATATCATTATCAAAATTAGGATTATTATTAACATAAAACTAATGAAAATAGATACATTATAGTGACAAAATTTTACCTAAATAAATGATGGATTACTTCAAAATCACATACCTTACCCAAGTATTCCATAATGATTTTTTACGAACACAAAGACGGAGTTAGTCACAATAAAATTATCATTAGAGGAAAGACCCAATAAAAAAGACCGTAACGTCCTATATCAAATCCATTATCCAAGGATTTCTAATCCAACGTTGATTTATAGTCATAACCGATCATAGAATAATTATTGGGAGAAAAACCAAACGGATGGTGTAGAATCTCACCTTGGATTGTGAAGAGTTTGATCCCCTTAAATCCAAGGTTAAACCCATCAAAAGGATTCTCAAATATCTCACTAGATGATCCCATGATTTTCAAGAGTATACATGAAGTTAATATATAAAATTCAAGTAATGATATTCCCTGTATACCCCAATTTAAAACCATATCAACCTATATATAATTTGATACAATAGTGTAATGTGATTGTGAATACAAGGTGGCCATGTTGGGTACAAATTTTTCTGCAAATCATTGAACTACTTTAAATAAATACATGACACAATAAGAGAACAAGGCCATAACAACACTCAATGAGGTTGAACCATGGTTCAAACACCCATGGATTCAATCCTATCCAATTATAATCATTCCATAATGGCCATTCATGGAAAATTAAAAAACATCCCAAAACCCTTTCATGTATTCACCAATCCTCTCATAACAAGATGAAATATATGTAAGGTTAAATTATCATCCAAGACCCTTATACATCATCTATAGTGATATGAATAAAATCCCTCATGTAGTAACCTAATTATTACAAAAGGAAAGGTGTAATATTTTAAAACTATATGTTAGTTTTTTATCATTGTAAAATTCCACATTTGAACTAGTCACACTATTTCCAAATCAACAATGTTGTTAACACACATCTTCCTCAAGAGCATGAGGCACCAAACCGTCATGTAATTTTAATATAAGGACCATGTTGTGACTCAACATTGCAAAGTTACATAAAAAAAATACATCTTGTATTCTAACCAAATCATTACATTACAAGACACATGGCTATATTTTTAGGCACCTCTTCATTCATAAATTTCAATTCCTACGCCTCCTCTATTCCTATAACACCATAAAAATAAAATTAAATAGTCCAAAATGATCTTAATAATTACATAACATGCCTATCATATTATTCATGAATTCTAAAATCAAAACAAATCTCATGAAGAAAAAATTGAACAAAAACATTCCATGAGATTCCAATAATGTAAGCATTTAAATTTTCTTAATCTATAAAGCTACTCAAAGAAGGAAAAACTAAACCATAAAAACATTGATACAATAATTTATAATGAACTAGTTTTATTGGATAGAAACTCATTAAAATTAACCACACCAATATAATTATATATATATATATATATATATATCTCCTTAATAAGTTTGAGGTTATCAAATGAAACTACACTTTAACCCAATGATAACTTGATCACTCATGGACCCACCATCTAGTTCATAGGGATTACTATGACAAATGGATAAAATATACCATGAAGTCACCTCCCTTAACTAAATCATTATACTAAAAACCCATCCCAAACATAATAAGGATGTTTGTTGAACCTAACAACTGAATAAGACACTTCTAAAATTATATTTCTTCTATAAGAAGGGAAAAAACAAAATAAATAACAGGGAATGAAAAAATTGATAATTAGAACCCATAATTCATCATCCCTCTAAATAATTATTAATATTTTCATATTGGTCAAATAATTTAAAGAAATTATGTTTGTAAATCAATTCATTCCAAGAAGCATGACTATTACATTCAAAAAACATTCACACATTTAAGTAGACTACAAAATTTCATGAATCCAAAATTTTCTATCAATATATTTTTAAATTTAAAATAAATTATTTATAGAAGTAGAATCAAAATGCCTTTAATAAAATAAAATAAATTTATATTTTTTAATGAAATTTTAAGTGTATATTATAAATGGAATATTTTCATTAAATCATAACATTAATCACATATGAATTATCAAACCAATCTTTCTAATTTATAACTATCCATCCACTAATGTCTAATTACTGCAGTGATCATTTCAAAAACCTTACCAAAACCTAGGAGAATTATTAATCATGGAGGAATAAAATCATTGGTGTAATTATATATGAAAAAAACATTTCCGGATACCCAACACAAGATTTTTAGTGTTACATGAACCCAATGGTCCAAGTCACCATTATGACTTAAGGTAAAACATCACTTCTCTCTATCACATACCAAAATCCCCACAACATGAGTTGTTTAATCCTGGACAATTATAAATTAAATTATCCTTTTAATGAATAATTTTTTTACCAAGTAATGTAGTTATAGAAAAAATGATCTAATTTTGTTATTTTCGACCATTACAAGTTATAGAATTTTTCATCTTAAATATTGGTAAGAGTCAAAACAATTGACAATCAATTTGTTATATAGTATCCATTAATATTTGAATATTATGGGTTATTATATAGTCTATTTAACAAAGACAAATAAAGTGATTCCCTTGAACAGTACGATCATAAACTATGAATCCCATTTATGAGAGATTTTGGGGAGATAGAATCAATAGGATTTACCCTTTATTAATACCTAATCAAGATTAAACAAATAAAGCATTAATTAAACCATTTATGAGATAAGGTATAGCTTATTATATAATTCCTAAACGATTTTCATTTAAATACCACTAGAAAATCTCACTATGATACACCATACCATTTGGGAACTCACCATTGTCATAAAGTGTTATGTATCTAGACCATAACAAAATTAATCTCTTCATAATATTTTCAATTAATTATTTATAATATTCATCTCTTTTTTATATTACATTTATAGTTATTAAATAATTATTTCATTAAGATTTATATTTTTATAAGATGGGATACTTATTATATTTTGAGAAATATATAGTTAAAATAAAGAATATTTTTTAATTAATTCATTTTTTAAATTAAATTATAGTAAAAAATTATATTTATTATATAATATAAATTAAATATAAATTATAATGTTTTTTTATAATGTCAAATTTAATTTATTGATGGGTCGGAAGACATTTATTGTCAAAACCACATTATTTTTAATAAATGAGAATATTTGTTATAAAACTATATGTTATTATTTTTAAAAAATTATTTTTCATAAAAATAATATTATTTTTCAAATCATCATATCAAAAATATCCATCATTGATATTTATTTTATTTTCAAAGACAACATTTTTTTATAAACATTAAATATAGTAGAAGTATACAACATGTATTATGACATCATAAAATCCCAAAAGTGATTTAATTGCTATTAGAAAGAGTTTAATAGATCAAAATTATGTTTAAAGTTAAAAATATTTTTCTTTTACAGAATTTTATTAATTTTATGAACACATGATGAATCCTACATAACCTATATTATATTATAGGGTTTCATAATTCAATTATTTATAATTAATACCCACTTCCACATCACCATGGGTATTATTGAAATTTTTTATTCTTAGCCTCATAAAATAATTACAAAACACATAATGGGTTAAATTTATGGGGAAAAGAGATGTTTTTGGTTTTTATTACTTTATTAAATAGGGTACAAAACCAACATTGGAACAATAACAAAGTATTTTCATCTATTTTTCAATAAAAACCACCCATCCCCAATTCCTCTTCAATAAAAACTCTTAGGTTAAGAATTTTTTACCCATAACTCTAAATATACCTCACAATGTTCCTCTATATCTTAATGAGCTCCTATAATTCGTTTAGAATCACCCTCTCAAGAAAAGGGGTCCTATACTTCTACACATTATTTGAGAACCTTCTATTATTTATTCCTTTTAATATGCAATTTTTCATGTTGAGATATATTATTATACATACCTAAAACGTACTAAACAATATTCAATTGGTAAGAAAAAAACATATACTCTCTTTAATACCTTCTATGAATATTCATGCACTATCATTGTTCTTCTAAAATTATCATTAATGTTTCCATGCCAAACAATTATGGTGTGAATAACCATACCCATTTCCACTCATGTGGATTTACCTAGATGTAAATAACATTCATTGGTTTCATTAATCCATGTATTTATATCTGAATCCTTAATTATGTGATTATACATTATGAAATACATAATTATGTAAAATGATATATATGTAACACTTACGAATGTACATGATTTGAAATAAATACGTGGGCCTAAAATTATGTATCCTACCAAAGCACTGGGTAGTATTTTTATTTTATTTAATTATGTGAACGGTTCATGGAATGGTATCTTAAGTACATTTTTTAATGTAGTCTTGGTTGTTTTCCTTTCCATATATTTATGATTTCATGTTTTATGTTGTTTCCACATTCTGATGTTACCTTTATGTAATCATGTTATATGATGACTCATTGTTCAAGATTTTGATTATAACTCCTTTAGTTACCTTTTTATTACTATTATATCACATGTACCACATAGAATTATTCTATTCATTTATTATTACATTTCATGGGTGTATAGGTCACCCATTTCTTATATAAGTCCCCTGGTTATCGCATGAAGTTTTATAAAATTTGAGAGAATATAATTAAATGTTGTAGAGTTTTTTTAAATCATAATATTTAATTACAAGTTGTTATAATAGATACATAATTAACCTAATTAACTAGCTCTCACTAGCTTATAGGGTTGTATTAATTTCATATTTATGTAATAAATCACGAATAAATGTTTATTAAAATATGGGTTGTCAAAATTGGTATCAGAAAAAAGTACAGTTATTTTTGGGAAAATGATATGAAAAATTCAGTTAAATCCTGTAGGATAAGTATACACATATAAAAATAAACATAAATTTAGTAACATTATATGGTAAGTTGTTTCTAAAAATATATATAAATATCTGGATACTACAGGTGGATGTGGAAATGAAATAGAGGTACCTAGGGGTAATAACCCAAAAAATAGTAAATTTAAATAGATCCGATCATCATCCGGTGAATAACAACATGCCTTATTAAACACCTAGTTTGAAACTTATTGGATATATTATTTAGTAAAATCACAATCTCTTTTCAAAACATTATTAAGGTAAAATAATTACCATAAAATTTTATGTAATGGATATAGATCACAAATTATTTAGATTGAATATTATAAATTCATAGGTTAATGAATAAATCTATTTTACAAGTTACCTCTATAGTATTAATTGTTTACCTTTTATTTGTATAACTATTTCAACATTCTCAACTTGATTTTCTCCTTTATTTTTATTTAATATCCGGTAGTAGTAGAAACTGAGTCAATAACCAATACTATGAGTAATGGGAAGACTACCCAAATGATATTCCTAAAATAATTGGTGATAATGTATGATGTCTTGTAATAATTCCAATCAAGCTACCATAAATAAAATTTTTCAAATAGAACATAGATAAATTTCAAAACATAACAAATAATAGGTGCATGGAGTCCCAATTTTTATCATCTGAAAATGGTGATTAAGGAATGAATATTCTTATTTCTATGTGTGAAAAATGTTGGAAGAGTCATAGAGTCAAATGTCACCAATGAATTCGATGTTGTCTTCAATGTGAAAAAATATAGCCTAAAGTAGATAATTACTGTATAAAAATGAATATTTAGTTAACATGATATATTATATTAATGTTCAATACAATAAACCATTAATAGTTATATGTAAAAATTGTGGACAAATTGGGCTTTATTTAATAAAAAAATCTATTCCAGGGGATAATAGTCATGATTATAACAAAATAATTTCCAAGACATAGTGGATAAAGAAATTCCAATGCTGATATAAATCAAGATGACTAATATGTGTGTAACCATAAATAAAGAGTTGTTTTTATCATGTTTTATTTTTATTGATTCCATATTAGAATATATTGATGCTTTTATAAGAACATAGAGTCACCACCCCCAATGATTTGATATCATCACTGAAAAACATATATGTTTATTATTTAATTAGTTTATGTTTTTGATAATGTTCTTGAAACCCATTTCATTCTCATTTTAGTGGATTTTAATCCCTTTCATGGTATATATTACCTTTCCTAGTTTAGATCTAATATAAATCTCCAGGATAAGTAACTAACCCTCTGTATAATAAATCTCCCTATGATTCAATACATGTGTAATGATGGGAATAAATATCCTCTCGTATCATAATTTCAAGAATTGATATTATTTCCTTATAAGAAAGTGTATCTAGATAAAATTATTGAGATAAAAGAAAATACCATCACTTATGATATGGCAATTTTAAGGTAATATGTTGATGTGTTCCCAAAATAATTTCTAATGAGACCTCAAATATTGAGTGATTGAGTTATCAATCAAACATATACCCAGTCAAAAATACCTTCATAACTCATGTTATTAAGAAAGATGTTGTATATTTGGATATTTATAAAATAGTTTCAATAAAAGAATAGCCCATACCAACATCTGTGATGAAAATACATAATTTACCTGGATTAAAAAAATTACTACATTAAATTTATGAGAGACTTCTTATTATTCTCCATCCAACTATCAGTGCTTATTTAGAATGGATTTAGGTTTATATGGATAGATAAATTTTAAGAAAGCATTAAATAGATGAATAAGTGGCTTATCACTACACCTGTACTCACAATAACCACTAGTAGAATACGATTTTTGATATACTATGATGAGTTTAAATGGTGCTTGGGTTGTGTACTAATATAAGAATACAATTTTAAAGACTATTCCTCTGACTAATTAAATATACATGTAAATAAATATCAATATCATGATATATACTTCATATAATTTATTATCACATTGATGATTTGGTTCTATTATCTATTTAGATAAATGTATAATAAGCATATATATCACAAAATATTCAAGTATATATTCACAAAAATGAGATGACCATTTACCTATGAAGTTGGTTAACATTTCTCCCAGATTTTGATTTTTTATTCCATCACTATCCTAGAAAATAAAAAAATGGATGCTCTGAGTATAGAGGATAATGCAACCCTTTCTATGATGACAATTGCATGGGATCCAATCTCATTTGACATGAAAATGATTGAAATGGGAATTGTAAAAGGTTATTTAAACTATATTTATTAAATTACTACTCATACATACATTATTTATAGAACCAATGAGTCATATATATATATGATGAGTTTTTATAAAATATGGTTGGGAATAATATAGAGTTCAACTTTTCTGAAGAACAAGGTATATTATTTTGAACAAAGATATAGGTCTTGTCAATGCCAAAGCAGAAGAGGTAACATATAGATGATTCCCATAGACCATACTTATATATTAATATAGGAATATTTTATATGTATTTATATTTGAAGCAAACTAATTTGCGAAACAACATGAATCAGAATATTGTGGAGTTTTTATCTCAAGGCTTGTTATGCCAAAATATTATTATGGAATAAAATATTTGTATGATTATGAGAAAACCATTTCCTATTATATAATTGAAATCAATAAAATAAATATTTATTTTATTATATAAAACCATGGGATGTCTAAAAGTTATAATTCTATGTGGGTGGTAATGGATCTTCATACAATGTCATCAAATTTTATTATTTTCAATATAAATTTATATCTTGACCAACCCTTAAAGATATAAAGAATGGAGGTGGTAATATATCAGGTATTTACCCTCACTATTGTATCTGAAAGAGCTATGAGATTTACCTCAAGGTTCTAGAGAAGTCTTCAAAATATTTTGGTTACAGAATTGAGCTTCATCACTTCTTATCACCCCCAAACAGATGGTAAGTATAATATTAACATTCAAAATATAAATGATATAATATGATCAAGTTCATTGGTTTTCCATGCATTTTGGGATCAATCATACCTCTAGTGGAGTTAACGTATAAAAATAGATTCTTTTATTGAATTAAAATGTAACCTGGTGATGATATTTGTGTAAAGTGGCATTACACTCAGATATTCTCGGATGAATTTAGAGAGAATAATATGATGGGACGTGATATTATCTAAGATATGAAATAGAAGGTCAAAAACATTTTACATCATATGAAATCGACTGAATGTTGATAGAAAATCTAGGAATAAAATAATCTACATTTCCTAGTGTGTGAGATCATTTGTAATTTATTACATAGTATATCATTAGAAATGAAATTTTTTTATTTAGAATAAAGGGAAATTTTATCCATAAATTAATTTTCTCCTTTGGTATACTTGATTACATCAGATAGGTTTCATTTTTATTATAACTCCCAGTGAACCTATCTCAAATATATGATGTGTACCATGTATCCTTATTGACGAAGTACAAACCATACCCCAAACTTATATTGAATCTATAGGAGATACCATTAGATAATGATCTTTCATATCAAGAGAATCCAGTTAAGATCATAGATCACATTGAAAACATTCCTCAAATCAAGGAAACTTAACAATTCAATGTGTTTTGGTGGAACCATATGTTTTTGGAAGAGTTAGAGGAACTGTAATAGAAGATAAACAAGTAACTTGATTTGTTTTAGTGAATGAAACAAAAAAATTTATTGAAGAATTTATAAAGAGGGAATAATCTAATCAATAGAAATATTATAAATTTAATTCCCTATTTCCATGAGTATATGAATTACCATGTTGTATGGTAATTAAAAACTCATGAAATACTTTTTTTTATTTTGTAATATTATATTTTATACGCTATAATATTTTAATGAACATTAAGCATCATAACCACTGATAATATAGTTAGTGTATAGTGACCCATATGATTAATAAATTAAGGGTTATGATAGAATTCATTTTTTAAATATTCTGTTTCTGTTTTATGGTACTTATTAGCCCTTGTTTTGATCATTCATTGGTTGGGTATCATTCATGGGTTATTTGGGTGTAATTGTTAATTAAAATTATAAAATTGTGGGTTGTGCACAGTTGTTGCATGGTTTTCCCAAACCTTTCAGCCAGGTGTGGTAAACCATACCATCTCGAATAGTGGGTTTTTTCATAGTTAGTTCACTGTTCCGAAAATCATGTTCCCAACTAGTAGAAACCATGAACCCTATCAGGGTATCACATTGTTAGGGCATATAGTTTGACAAATTGTGAGGTCGTTTCCAGTTAACCGTGCATGCAGAATTTTTTAATTCTAAAAATAATTAAAAAAATATTATTTCCCCTTTTACACACTCGATCAAGCATAATTCATGAAGAAATTAATTCATAAGCCTTTGGATCTATTAATAACACCTTTTGTACTATAAAAAATAATTCCCAATAGGATTTAAGCTTTGTTAACATCATTCATTCACTCTTTAGTAAGTGGTCTTTTCTATTTCGTTCTCTCCCACTCTCTCTTAATTTCCTTCTATGGTTTGTTTGATAATCATTTTCTATGGATCTAATCTCTATTTGATTTGATAATTATTATAGATTCAATTTTTATGTCTATATTCATTTTTTTCTTCATTAAAAATTCTTGTTGTGGGTGTTGTGTTATGTGAACTATGTGATTAAATGTAGGTTGTTCAATTGATATTTTCCATGAAATAAACGCCAGATTTTCTTAATGTAATTTAAATTTCATCTAATTCAATTTTTTTTAAAAAAAATTATATTCTTATTGGGTGTTGAATTTATTTTTCATGAATTTTTAATACCCACTAATTATAATTTAATTTTAAATTGGTGTGTGATTTAAAAATTGATCTAATATTTAAAAATTGTTTCTAGGAATTAATTATTAAGAAAATAGCTTAAAATCATTTGTTTCATACCTCTTATTGGGTTTATATTCAAAATGCACGAAATGGTTAAAACCAATATTTCAGGTATTAAATGGTTGTTGGCTTATTAAAATAGGAAAATGGGGTAATTGTATTTTAAAAAGTTTTAAAATAATTCTCCCATTATTGGTTTCCTGTTTAATTAACTATGTTTTTTTTATAGTTAAAGGGTTATTTGGGATAAAAAAAATCTAGGATGGTAATTCTCTATTAGTAGATTTATTATTAACAACTCTCAAATAAACCATGTTTTGTAGATCTTATCCCTAGTAGGATGTTGAATCATCCTATTCATCCTGAACATTAGGTATTTATGTGAAAATTACCCAGATAATCGAAATTAGTGTGCAAGGATCCTAAAACAAGGAACAATTGTACCATAGGGTAGATAATTTTTTTCTATTTCTATTACTTTTAAATATATTAAATTTATTTTTAAACTCATTTACTCAGGATCAAATATTTATATAAACAGATTTATATAAAATTATTACTTAATACTTTGATTAAAATGGCTAAATTAACTAAAATGAAAAGAATTTTCTATTTTAAATATTAAATTGCACATCAATTTCAATTTTTTATGAAATCGAATGAATGGTTTTTAATTTATTATGGTATATTATTATGGAACACTTGGTGGTAACCTACTATGGATTTTATCCCACACACTACATTTACATTTAAAAGATTGTATATTTCCTTCTTCCAGGTTCAAGAAATAAGAAAGAACCACTTATTGTTGGTGGTTGCTGATATTTTAGGCTTGGAGTGATGTTTCTATTAAAATTTGGGTTGTTTATCATATTATTTTCTTACATTAGAGATATAATATTTTGGGTTTTTATATACCTATTTTACTTATGGTTGAGTCTCTATTATGATTTATCATTGAGAAAAATAAAAAATTCCCATTTCTTTCACTGATTTTGTGGAAAGAACATTCACACTTTTTTCTTGTATGAGGCCAGGTGGTAGTCACCAACCAATGGGGATCAGGAATTCTCTTCTGGTCATGTCAGTGCCAATCGGGTGTTAGGGAACTAGGGTACCCAGTCTTGTTCATGAAAAAGTGGTATTAGAGGTGCATGTTATACATATTATCTTCATGTTAGTTTCAATCGGGAACTATTTTCAGGATGTAAAAGGTATTTTGAAGTGAGGTATTAGAAATAACTCTTAGTAACAAGCCATAATCCACAATGGGTTATTTGGAAAATATTTGTAGAATATTAGTCATATTCTTTCCTATAATTTTTATCATGAAAGGTTGAAATACAAATATTATTTATCTATTTGATGGGATTATTTTTTCATGTTTCTCTTAATTGAGTTTCAATATGAGAGAGATTATGACGTTATAAATGTTATCTACAGATGATGTGAACCATCATCTCTCTGATAGAACATTGGAATTTGTTGCATCAGCAAGATGATAATAAACCACAACAAGAAAATCCTACAATGGACCGAAATATTGTTGAGGTTATCATTTGTTTTTTCCGAGATGAAGGAATATCACATAAACCCATTCCCATTTAGGATCCAATTATAGAACCTAATAGGATTTAATTTTAGAATCATGATCAGGTGGTTGATTTCTAGATTCCTACATTTTTTCAATTATTTAAATATCCTAAAATAGAATAATATTGTTTAAGGATAATGGATATTTTTCTGAGATCAGGTAAACGCTCTATAAAAAAAGGATAAATGAACCAACATTAAGATAGAAAGACCTAGAATGTGATGTTGAGACATTATGGTGATAGAGAAGAACCAAATTATCTTAATTTGGGAGGAAATTAATTTTATTTTAATTGAAATGTCATATCATTAGTCTATGGTGTTGTCTAAAGCTATAGATATTTCTAAACACAAGCAGGATGGTAAGACCGTGAATGAGTATCAAATTAATTTTTATATGATTTTATAGTTATAACTAGATATTGTATTGAATTAGAAGATAAATAATCAAAATTTCAATATGGTAATTTAGAAAAATATTCTTCCCAATATTTATTAATAATTTTTTCCTCTCATGTTGTTGTAATCGATATGGTATTGACGGTTGAGCATGGTAGGGCTGGTATGTTAGGATTAATGGTAGTTCCTTTTTCTTATAGTGGAGGTTTGAGGAGTTCCTTAAATATAAATATAAATAATCATTATTTTTATGGTGGTTCTTGATTGTATGGTTCATCTATAACTCATGATGTTCCAAGAGGAGTCCATTTTATTTTCTACTAGTTTGGAAAGAAAAGGTAAATAAAACGGGTATTCTTCAAGGGACCTATGATATGTTGTTTGTAGGGATAATAAATTCATATTTATAACTTTTATGATGTCTACTATACTCCAGCTTGTGGAATTTTATTTTTAAATATTAATAATTATGTTGTGCAATCAAATTCTTCACAAACTAAGGGGATTCATCTATAGGGAAATATAAAAAATCTTCATCATATAGTTGACGAGTATCCATAGGAATGAAATAAGGGTGAAATAACTTTTAGAGGCACCATTACTTCAGATTAATATTTAGAGACTATTGTATTATGTTCTAGTGCATCTCACTTTTTTAATCGACTCATATTTTGAATTTGATAAATCTTATAACTGATATTTTATCTTATGTGATTGGTTATTGTGACACCCCTCAAAACTTAGTGAGAGAAGGGTCTTCATTTACATGGTTGGGGATTTTATATATCATAGATTCATCATACTTGTGATATTTAGGATCTTGAGATAAAACCTCTTGATTTCATATTTAGTATGGATTGGAAACTTTAAAATAAATCATGTATTAATTATTATATTTGATGGGTCTTTTTACTATGCCTGATGGTGTGTGTCATATCATTCAATGTGAATGGTACCCAATGTTGACTAGTCCCATACATTCCTATCCATAGTTTGGGATATTAATATCAGTGTTTTATTTTAACCAGATGTGATAATATTTGAGCAAATATCTCTCCATAGTTTTCATCAAGTTTTAGAACATTTTTCATTTTGACTTCTCTGAATTTCCACTTATAATGAAGGTAGTGTTTTATATTTATTTAATACCTAAAACGTATCTAGTTCATATTAATTATTAAAATATGAATCTCTCTAGAATATAAGAATTAATTAATTACATGGATGATCATTTTCATAAAGGAATTATACACCCAAGTGTGTCACCTTTGGTGTTTCCGATTATCTTTGTTAGGAAATCTGGAAAACACATGAACTTTGTTATGATTATCAAATATTCAATAGAGTTTTGGTAAATAACAAGTATCTATTTCCATTGACTAATAATCATTTTTCTATTTGAGGGGGGTAAATTTGTTCACAATGAATGATCATCAATATAGTAATTACCAGTTGAGAATGAAAGAATCTAACATTCAGAGAACCGCCTACTTGTGTAAGAAGGACCATTATTATTATTTTACCATAATTTTTTTTCTACCCAATGTTCATGTGTTCTTTATGGATTTAATGAATATTATCATCCAAAATTTTCTTGAAAATTTCATGGTGGGCTTTGTAGATGACATCCATGATTACTCTATGCCTGAGGAGGATCATTCAAGTTATTCAATATCAATTCCATAGTTATTGAGAAATCACCGAAAATATTCCATGTTATTGAAATGTGATTTTAGGATTTGAAAAGTGTTGTTCTTGGGAAACATGGTGTTGAATCATGGTACCTCAATTGATCCTAAATGGTGAAATTTTCATTGACATGGGATCAATGTTGGAATGTTTCAGAGATTTTGAGCTTCTTTGTTTTAATTTTTATTATCATCATTACATTAATGAATTATTGATGTTTGATTATAAGATGACTTCCCTAACTTGTAAAGGTGATAGTTTCATTGGTTTGAAAATTGTAAAATTTATTTATTGATATAAAACATATTATACCTATGGCACTAATGTTGACTCTTCTATAGGATGATCGTAGATATGTGGTCTTCTAAGATTCATCTTGTTTGGGTTTAGTATGTGTTCTAATGAAGGGTGATCACATCATTTATTATGTATAACAGTATCTTAGGAAACGAAAGAAGAATTATCCAACACATGACATTGAACATGAAACAACAACTCATGTGATTAATAGTTAGTAGAATTTATTTTCTGAATAAAGGATTTCCTTTTTTCAGACCACATAACCATAAGTTATATCTACTCTCAAAATTATTTGAATCTCCAATAGTGGAGTTGGGTGGAATAACTGGACACTCATAACATCGATATAATCTATAACCCTTTTAAAGTTAACTTCAATATTGATGATTTGAGAAGGAAACTTCCAACCCATAAAATAAATGAATCAACAGATGAGTGAAACTCAATGGATATTTTTCCACGGTTTCATTTTGGATACCCATATATGGAGACCATCATTTTCATATAATGTGATCAGTTAACCTCCAATCCTCTCAAGATTATTTATCAAAACATTTAGGATGAGTTCTATAGTGTTATATATTCAATTTAATTTGGGGAGAATGATGTTGAGTGTTCATTCTCTATAGATGTTATTCTATGATGTTATAAATATTTTATTGTTCCACTATCTATGAGAAAATCTATAATGACAGATTTCTAGAATTATTAAAGGGATGTTCACCCTAGAACATAAAAAAATATTCTATGTAATAGGACCAAATTTATGGTTTCCATGTATGCTACGAGACATCACTGACTTTATTTCTCAATTTTATGCATTCAAAGAGCTCAAGGAATTGGACTAACGACCATCAGGTTTTCTTTAATAATTACCAGTGATGACTTTGATGAGGGATGATATTTCAATGGACGTGTTCATTTGGGTTTACACATACCATGTGAATGAAAATTTTGATATGGGTTGGGATTGATAGGATGGTAAAATCATCTCACTTGTTACCAATTTGTGATAGAACCAAAGTAACAGAGTTAGGAAATATCAATGTGAAATATGATATTCATGTTCAGGGTGTTCCATCCATTATAGTTTATAATTGAGATATTTTATTTATTTCTATATTCTATATAGGAATTTAAGGAGAATTGGGATCTTAAGTTCTTTTTAATATGACATAACATTTGTATATGGATGTACAAAAATAGTGATCAATAAATATTCTTGTAGATATCCTACATGCCATTGTTCTTGATTTGGAAGAGCTCGGTATGACTATTTTGTACAGGTTTAGTATTATTATGATAATACATATCTATCCACAATTATAATGGCTCTATTTTATGCCTTATATGGCTAGACATATGAATCATTATTGTGTTAGTTGGAGATAGATGAAAGTTCCTTAGTTGGAAGTGGATTGTTTCAAGAGATGACATCAAATATTCTATTGTTTTTTCAATGAATTTTTATAGCACAGTACTAGTATAAATCTATTGTTGATTGATGAAATCGACCATTTAAATATTCAATTGGTGATCAGGTGTTCTTTAACATTTTACCTCATTTTGGTCTTGGATGCATTAGAGGGGAATAAAATCTTGCTCCATATTTTGTGAGAGATTTTCAGGTTGTTGAGAAGGTTGGGAAAGTGTCTTACCTTATATAAATTTTTTCATTCAATACATCAATACATAATGTTCTCCACGTGTCATAACTTTGAAAGTATCATTCTAATCCATCTCATGTTTTGAGATGGTGTGATCTTGATGTTGATCCTGATTTATCTATTACTAAGAATCTAATCATGATATTTGATTCTTAAAAAATGCCTCATTATTGAAGGATGATACCTCTAGTTTTAGTATTATGGCATAATGGATCTAATACACATGAGGTGTGGGAAACCAGGGGAAATGATGAGATACTAGTGTCCTCATCATGTTGACAAGGATACTTCTTGATAGGCTTTTCGAGGATAATAAGTTTCAATGGTGGGGAGGTTGTCACATCTTATTTCTATTTTCAGGTACACTTTGACATTCTTTTATAATACATTTGTTTTTTCTAATTCATGGTTTCTTTAGGTTGAATTATTTAAAAAACTGGAAATTCAATATTTTTCCCAATTTGCGCATGTTTTTTTTCCAAACTCTACACCCACTAAGGGTAAAATACAAAAATACAAATAGTGGGGGTTTTCACAGTTTGTGAAATGTTTTATAAACCATGATCCCACCTAGTAGAAACCACTCACACTATCATAAGGGAACACATTTAGGGTGCATGGTTTGAGAAACCATGGAGCCCTTCCCAACTCCTCATACGTATAGACATTATTAATTATGAAAATTATTACAAAAATTATCAAACCCCATTTTAGACACCCACTCAACCCTAATTCTAGATTAAATTATTTCCTAAGACATGGTAGATATCAATAACCCCATTTAGAACCTCAAAACCTATTTTTAATAGGATTGAAGCTTATAGAACCACATTCGACCCCTCTTCGATAAGTGAACTTCTCTAATTCCATCTATAATTATCTAATTTTTTTCCTATGGTTTTCTACATCATCTTTTTATTATGAAATATAATATATATTGATTTGGTTCTTGATTGTACATTTATTTTTTATATCGCCACTTTTTTCATTCTTTGTTGGAAATTCACATTTTAGTTAAAATGATATGTAATCCCTATAATTAAAGGTATGTGGTTTTGTTGATATTTTCCATGTTATAAACCTATGATTTTCTTTATGTGAATTAAATTTATTTCAATTGAATTTTGAAAAAACAATTAGATGTATATTGGGAGTTAAATTGTTCTATAAATAATGTTGAGGAAAACCCCCAATTCTATAAGAATTGTAAATTGATGTGTGATTATAAAAATGATGGAGTTTTTGAAAATTTATTTGTGAAAGTGATTTTTTAGAAAATTGATTAAAATTATTTAAAAAACAATATGTTGGTTTTCACATTGATAATTCAAGACATGTTTAAAACCGCATGTTTTGGCTTTTAAATGAGAGTTTTCATTTTCAAATTGTAACATCAAGAGAGTATGTTTTTAACCCTTTTGAAATTATTTTCCTATTATTGTTAGATTCATTGTTAACATGTGAGACTGGGTAGTTATTGGATTATTTAAGAAAAACACATTGTGATTGTAATTCCCTAGAATTTTATTAATGCATTACACCTCTAAAATAAACCTTTTTTATCCTATATTATCCCTAATGAGATGTTTATGGGTCAAGTATTTTTTTAGCCCAAGGGATGTGCGTGGAAATTTCCACGATCACAAAAATGGGTGTGTTGGGATCCTATAACTTGGATCTATAGTACTATAAGGTTGATGACCATGTTTGTTTTTTAATTACTTTTATTTATATCCCTTTGAATTCAAAACTACTTTAATCATGCATAGATAATTATATAAACTGCTAAATATAATAAAGTTAGATAATCCATTATTTAACATATTTCCATCTACTAAAATTAAAATCATATTTTGTTTTAAATATGAAATTTTATTGACATGAAATTATAATTTTTAAATGAAAGAATGAATTTTATTTATTTATTATGGAATCTTATTATTGAATACTTATTGATACCATACTGGAATTTTTTTAAAATGATACCTTTTTCGATTGAGAATTTGTAAACTTCCTTCAGTGAGATTTGAGCAAGGAAAAACATCCACATAGTGATGTTTGTTGTTGATCTTTTGGTATTGGAGTTCAATGTTTGTTTAAATTTGTTTTGTTTATCATGTTCTTCTCAGACATTAGTGATTTACATTTTTGGTATTTAATAAACCTATTTGACTTCTAGTATTGTTTTTTTGGGGGTTTTCATTGAGCATACTTACATGTTTGTGGTTCTTATTCTATTTATGTGGAAAAACTATTCCCACTTTTTTCATGTATGATGAAAGGTCTTAGTCTTCAAACCTCGGGGATCAAGAGTTCCCTTCGTTCCTTCTCTATGCCATTTTGTGTGTTAGGTTACCAAGGTACCCAGGTAGGTTCGTGAATGTTTTACACAAAAATATTATGTTATTAACTTGTCCAGTATAATTTCACCCTATGAATCAAATTTATCATAGATAATAAAGGACATATCATCATTTAGATTTTCCATTCACAAATCACATGTTGAGACTCAACAACAAATTACTGAATGAAGTTATTTACATATGATGTTCAAGCTCAATGAGATCATGGCCCAACCAAAGATCACCAAACAATACCCATGAAAATATCATAGTCATGAACATTACCCTTAAATAATTAGTTTCTATAATATAAAAATTTCTATCACCTTAATAATAGTTTTAATTTCTAGATTCCATTTCAAAAAGAATATTTTTTTGTTTTTCGTTTCTAATTTTACTTTTTATATGATTAAATAATGATTTTGATAAAAATTAGATTCTGATATGATGAAACACTAATTGTATATTACTAAATATATTGTTTCAATCAAGACACTATTTTTGATAAATTTAGTAATTTTTTAAATAATTTTTTATTTAATCAACTATTACTATTAAATAATATTTATTAAATATAAATGACAATAAATTTTACGAAGTCAATTTTAATTGTTATAAGGGTCATAAATGCAGATACCCAAGCTTCAAATACATGGTAATTACATTAAATTTTTTAAATACATAATTCATGACACAAAAAAATCCCAAAGAGCATATTTCTTTAGTGTCTTGGAAAATCAGAACATAATCTTTTAATCATGGTGAATGATCTTCAAAATCTCCCATAAAGATCTTCCCTTTTTGTTTTCCTACATAAACCATTTCTTTATATCCTTGGGAAGAAACACATATAAAAGGTGATCTCAAATTCTTAGTAAGGGTAAACAGGGAGAATATAGAAGAAACCACAAACCATTGAAAGTAAAAACATGAACATAATGTTTAAACATCAAAATCATGAGCAATGAAATAAATCTTATCAGTATGTGATGCATAGAAAATAATGGAACATTAACTATGATATAATATCTTTGGAATAAAACATGTAATTGTGGAAAACAAATAATAACATATTATGATTTATATTGTAGCCAGGGTATTTCTTCCAAGACTATCATAGTAGGCAATGTCCATTACTGAACAAGGTTTACTTGTCATTCCATCCATGTATTACAGATCATAATTTACCTACCATTACATTCATGTCTATCTCATGAGATATACATATTTACCTAATGAATTGGAGGGAGATATAGGTCCCACCAATCTCATAATGAAATCATTCATACATGTAACACAAAAACATAAATTGTTCATCATAGCATAACCCGTGAAATAAAATGGGATTCTTAAAAATAATGTTATCATAACAAAATCAATATTAGATAAATGGACTTCATAAAAATAATTCCATCATAAACTCAATAAAAACAAAGAAATAATAGGAATAGAAACATAACTCTATGACATCTTAGATGGAAAAATAATTTTTCTAAAACACATTTACTCTGTTCTTGAGGAGAATATACTTTTCTTCTCCAAAAAAATTTTATTTTCTCCAAATGTTGTAAAATTTAAAAGAAAAAGAAGTCAATTGAAAATAATATTGAAAAAATTTAATGGAATATTTATTGAAATAATTATTTTTGAAAGCGTAAATATTTTTTCATGTTGTATAAGTTAAAAAACATTATCCTTATACTTTTATCGGAAAAGTAAAAAAATACCTTGTATGGTAAACAAAATAATGATTCCTTCCACACCATACAGTAATAGTAAAAATGGGGTAAAAATAAATTTAAATATACATATAATAATTTTAAATAGTTTATGAAAACATTTTTATAAAACATGGACATGGATGATAAATATCCCCATTAAAAACATTCAAATAAACAATCTCGGATAAAAATGAGATTGGAAAAGTTAACATTACCTTAGGTCCAATTTATTCGATGTGTGTCTGAAACTATTTTTTAGTGGGTATAAAAATATTATAAACCTATAACAGAACCTGAATAATATTTATGATATCATATATGATTCACTAATGACAATATATTACCCTATGTATTTTCAATTCCGTGGTAAAGAAACATTTTTGGTAATAAAAATTTTATTTATTGTATATGTTTAGACTTGTTATTATTGATAATATTACATAGATAATTATTTAATTACTTCAAGAATATGAAAATAATTTATATATAAAATATATTTAGTATATAAATATATATAATAGATTGATAAGTTGAATAGAATACACTATTCATGGAGACAGTAGGTCGTACGTACGCATGACCATTTTTTTCATTCCCTAATTACATTTAATGGAAGTAAGTAAATGAAATATATATAAATATATAAATATAGTAAAATTATTATGTCCTATATTTCATGATTATTTATTATATATAATTTAGATTCATTCATGAATTGTTAACATAGAGAATGAATCTCATTGTGTCGTGGAGACGGTAAGCCATATGTATGGACGAGTGACTATATCATTCCCATAGTTGTTGAATGGTATGGAAGTGGATGGTGTATAATGTATCATAATTAGTATTATTTTAAAATAATCAAATATAGTTATTATTTCCACCATTATACTCATCCAATCATAGTGGCTGTGGAAAACAGATTACACCACGGTCTGGAGACGGTAATCTGTATGTACGCACACCTAGGGATTTCATTTTTCATAGGTTGGATACAAGGTGAAATAGGGTTTTTTAATATTTATAATAACATATCAGTATATGAGTGATAATTTTGTTATTACATTATAATGAAAAAATTAAATAAGAGGATGTAGAAGAAGAAATAAATTTCAATGAATTGGTGGAAGACATTACCTATTCCTCGATGTGCCTCATTCAAATTTCAACTTAGGGCACAAGAGTTGGGATTTTGAGAAGACTAGAACCTCTAGAATGTAAATAGGTAAGTTTAGAAGGAAAACTGTCAGGGGTTGGAAAATATTTATGGCACAAAATGGAGTGAAGTGGAGAGAGAGGAGGTTCCCTTTTAAAATACAGGAGTGGGGCACTTTAGAAATGTTCCAAAATGTTAATTTCATATAAATTAAATTTCGATTTCAATTGGTTCAAAACATATTTAATTATAAGATAATATGATTTTGGTTCAAGTAACAATCATACAATAATTTTCTGACAAGTTTTCAATAATTTTTTATCCTTATATATTTTTTACCCTTATTTTAACCTTTTAAATCATACCATGATATATTGTTATTTACACATTGTCTGTTAAAGTAATTAAAATATCATGTCAAACGACCCCAAGAAGTTATTTATGACATATTTGGAATTATATTAACTATTTTTCTGAATCATATATATTAGTAATTTAAAATCCTTTAATAAACTATTTTATATTTTAAGTTATGAATTGTGTCAATTTTGGACACTATTCATACTTGACTTTTTAAAAAATTCATAACAACTAGAATCCGTTAAAAAAGGAATTAAATCAAATATAAAATGTCTATATCATTCATAAAATTATTTTATGACATCAAAATAACTATATTACATCTGTTTTAATATTTATAAATTAATTTATTGTAATCCTTTTTTAATGAATCAATCACAACATCATCCTTGTGTCATAATTAAATTGATATATTTAATGTCCAAAAATTACAATTCAAATATCATGATGTAGAAAATATTTTTAGATTTCAAATTACTATTTATATTCTATTATATCACTTATATTACCCCATAAATTTTTTTTTTAGTAAAAATATATGTTTAGGTTATATTTTCCATAACATTTAATTAAAAGTAAATAAATGTCATTTTCACTTACAAGGGGCTCCATGGGGTCCCCAAATTGACCCAGGGATTCCCATGGTCAGACATGTATCATACAAAAGATTTATGTCATTTTTTAGTGTCATAAAATTTGATTATTATAATAAAATGTTTTACCTTTATTTAACATATTAGCCCTTTAACAATGGTGAATAAAATATATACTGAAGATACTATTCATAATGTTTAAAAAAAAGTTACCTAATTACACAATATGAACCTCATGATTAAAAATATGGAATCTATTTTTCTACATTCAAAACACTGAAGTTCATTAATTAATTTAAAATTAATACCTGTTACCAAAACCAAGAAATGGGTTTTTAAGAAGTAATAACTATTAAAAGATTGACATATGTTTATGTACAATTTGAATGTGAAATTACTTGCATTGAAAAAAATAGGATTAAATGATAAAAATAAATTTCAATTATGCTTTAAAATAAATTAAAATTACAATCTACATATTTAAATAAATTTTATTAAAAAGCAGTTTTGGATTAAACTACAATATTTTCACTATTCATAAAAAGATAAAATTCTTCATAAAAATACAAAAATTTAATCCAATGTATGTTTTGATGTTTCTATTCAAAGGGAAAAATTATTTTTTAAATGGAACATATAAATGTGGAAACAACTTGATTTAAAATGGGTACACCATCAAAAGGTGGCCAAAATTCATTGTTTTAAATATACTTCTTTTATCCGAAAAAATAATTTTGGTCTCATATCATGCTATAGAAAATGTGTCAGATGAATTATGAGGATAAATAAAATCCAAAACTTGGTTAATAATATTCATAATGGCTATTTTATATTCCATTAAATAGTAATATTTTAATAATATATCATTATTTAGTAAAACTCAATACCACATACAATTCAAGTTATCTAGGAAGGTCACTATTGCATGTAACACAAGCCAAGTTAGTGTTGTGTGTAGTGAAATCATAGTTTGGTTTTCAATATAACATAATACAAACATAGTTCATTTTTATATTGAAAAAAAAAATCAATACTCATATTTGAGTTCAATCAAAAGAGCTTGAAATTGTGTGCAACACAAGCCAAGAATAATATTTCATATACTTCCATTTAATACGGTGTTGCTTATATTGCAAGATAAACATGTTCTCGTATACAACACAAGACATCCATGAAAATAAAATAATCTATCTCATAAAATCTCAGGGTGTTAAATTCCACCCCCTTTAAAATGAATTATGCCTTCAAAAATTTTTTAGGGGTCATAAATAGTTTACTACATGGATGTTTCATTCACGGAAACCCACATCGTATAAATGAATACTAAAACATCATTTTAGGAAATGAAGTTAAAAATAAAACAGTTTCCCAAATGAATCCATCACTGGGTTTCCACATAGGAGAACATAGCTAGGAATTGAAAAATAAGGATATGGAAGAGAAATAAAAGAATCATGTTCTGATGGATAGTTATAGAGAATAAGGTTTGGAGAATGTTAACTACCAAAAATCCATAAATATATGATGATTTAAGGGACCATATGATTCATCGGATAAGAATGTACTTGGACAACATTTTTTGGTTTTCAATATCCTTTTCCAAAAGATGATGAACATGAGTAGAAATATAAACTTGATTTTAGTACAATCACATCATTGGTCATTCCTTGAATAATTTCCAATTCATCACAAATTTAAATAAATGAAGATGAATTTTTCATTTGTAAAGTGTTAGAAGATCATGCGATAGAATAATAGGTCATTCCATTTGTCTCAAAAAAATGTTATCACAGGTAATCAAATATGTATAATCCCACCTATAATGAGATAATACATTAATCTAACAATCATAAAATGGAAAATACCTTATACTATCCCTAAATGGAGAAATTTACAATCCTTCCAAAAATTAAAATATAAATCATTTAAAAGAGGTGAACTAAAATGACTTAACAGTTATCTCCCATAACTTATTTGACATTTCTTAGTTGTCACATTCTAAACATGTGAACACCTAATAATGTATTCTCTTTAAACAATGATAATAACATGAATTACTATAGAACCTCAGTAAAAACATGATTTCTATAAAAATTAACACTTTCCACACACTAAAAATACAAAAAATTCAATATACTCAAACCATGATATCACTTTTTCCTTATATTAGTCGTGAGCTCATTAATATTATCAGACATCTCATTATCACCATATCGCATCATTATGTTCATTTCAATTTCTTTCCAAAAATGTTTTAGACACATTTCATGGTTACCAGTACAATATTATTATTAGAAACCACAATAAACCAATACATAGATATTCCAATATTCCATAATATTATAAATGAGATTCCCAACACTATTTTGGAATCCCATTACATAAACACTTAATCATTCCAATAATTCATTGTTGCACTCAACATCACCAATAGTAATTTCATGTGAATTCCCTTTGTCTTTTTTCCAATGATATTGCTGAAGTTGATCATCATTGACCCTTGGATTAAGGCCTTGGTTAGAATAATACCCTATTTCTATGCACTTGTAGCATTGAAGTGTTGGTGGTGTGTTCTCTATAGTCTTTTATATATTCACATCATTATCATCCTTTTTCCCATTAAATTGGAACTCAACTGCTCGATGGCCTTCTTTTCCACACTAGAAAAATTTTCAAGTCCCTTTAATACAATCTCCACCTTGCTTACTTCCACAAATTGAGAATAAGGAAACATCCATCTTCATTTCACCATTGTTTTGAGATTTTCCCTTGAACTCCATATTTCTTTTCTTGCTGAAACCATGATATGAATATTTAACACCAACTACTAGTTATTCCTTGATAACACTACACACAACCACTTCATAGCTACTGATGTATTTTATAGCTAATGCCCTTCAGAGACTCGGTTTTAAGACACTGAAGAATCAATCAACTATACTTTCATGTTGGATGATAACGCCAGAATAATACCTTTCCAGCTTTGTAAAATTCAACCCATATGTACCAAAATATTCATCATCCATTTTCTTAATATCAAGGAACTGTTTTTACATATTTTCTCAAAGAATATAAGAAAATTACATATCTAAAAATAAGTTCTTGAACTCATCCATTCCATGGATTCAATTTCATATTGGGGCCTTTTATTCTCAATTAGAGTCCACCACTGGTCTATTTATCCTTCTAAATGGTAAACAACCAAAATCACTTTTTCATGTTCCAAATAGCGATGTATGGAAAATATATTTTCAATGTTATTGATCCATTTTTTAGAAACATGTGGATTAGAATACCCACTGAATGAAGGTGGATATTTCCTCATGAAGGACTAAATATAATATTTTTCCATTCTCTGCTCATTTTGATGTCCATAAAGATTCATAACATGTGTAAGTATAGAATAGGATTTTGAGCACCATATATCATAATATTTGGTTGTTTATAAGGACAATCATTTAATTTCCCACTGCGTTGATCATTATCACTGTTCCTTCATGTTCCAATCATTGTCTAAAACCCAAAAATAATAGCATGAGAGGAAAATATCATATTAGGAAGGAAAAATAATCCTGGGAGAGTACTTTTATTATCTAACATATTAGGTTCAATCATATATTATTCATGATCATTATCCTTATTTTAGGATAATAACTTATTAATATAATTAACCTTTGGGACATGCCTAGAAATATCTTATAAATATCTCTAGGGATCTAACTAATCGTTTTTCATCTCAGTTCCCAAAGGTTGACTAAGCCTTCTCTCTGATACCAACTGTTGAGAAACAATCTTGACCTACATGGACATTACATTTCTTTTACAGAATACTTAATTTATGAAAAAAATGAAATCTAAAGGACTGTATTAGTTTAGTGTCTTTGTAAACTTGGATCTTAATCTTCTAATCATCATGAAATGGCTTCAGTATCTCACCAAAAGATCTTCCCCTTTTTCTTTCCTACCTAAAACCATTATTTATATCCTGGGGAAGAGAGACCATAGAAACGGTGAGCTCAAATGCCTAGAAATGGTAATAATGAAAAACATAAAACAAACAATAAAATTTTTTACATAAAAACATGAACATAAATATTAAACATCAAAATCTTGAGCAATGACATAAATCATAGTAGTACATAAGGGATGGATCATAAAGGAAAATTAAACAAGATTGAATAGAATTTGAAAAAAATAATTTATTTTGGAAAACTAATAATCATGTATTATCATTTTCATATTACCCAAGTCATTGCTTCTAAGACCATAATAGTGGGCCAAGTCCATTATAGAACTGGGTTTAAATGTTGTTCCAACCGTGTATTATTGTATAAGATTTACCGATCGTTCCAATCATGTATATATCAAGAGATATAAATATTTACCCAATTCAATGGTGATAGATATAGGTCCCACAAATCTCATAATGAAATCATTATTACTTGTTCCAAAAAAACATAAATCGTTAATCATGCCATAATCCATGAAAAACAATCTAATTCTTAAACATCAAGTCAGCATAACATAATCCATATAAGATAAATGGAATTTATAAAAATAATTCCATCGTGAACTCAATATAAACTAAGAAATAATAACTATAAAATCATAAACATATTTCATGTTATATGGAAAAATATTTTTTGATAAAACACATGAACTCAGTTTTTTATGAAAATACACTTACTTCTTCAAAAATGTTTTCTTTTCGCAAAATGTCATGCAATTATAAAAGAACAATAGTTTATAAAAAATAAAAGTAAAAACATATATTTTAATCTTAATGAAAATAATTCTTTTTAAAATCATAAAAATTCTGTCATTCCATATAAGTTAAAAAAACATTCCCCTCGTACTTTTACCGGAAAAGTCAAAAAGTACCTCGTGTGGTTAAGAAAAGAAACATTCCGTCAATAGCATGTAGTAAAAGCCGAAAAGGGGTATAAATGACTTTTAATATAGATATAATAATATTATACTTTTTATGAAAACAATTTTAGAATACGTGGACATTTATGGTAAATATACCCACTTAAAACATGCAAATAAAGAATCTCAGATAAAAATGAGATTGGAAAAGTTATCCCTGACCTCAGGTCCAATTTCTTCCATACGTGTTTATAACTCTGTAGAGTGTGTTTAAAAAAATTATTAACTTTTAACATAACCATAATAATATTTATTATATCATATATGTTTCACTTATGACTTTATATTAATCGTTTATTTTTCAATTCCCTGATAAAGTAGTGTTTTGGGTAATAATAATTTTATTTATCATACATGTTTGGTCTTCTTATCTGTAATATTATTATATTTTTCATGATTTAATTACTTCCAAAATGTAAAACATGATTTATATATGATATATATTTAGTATATAAATATATATAATATATTGATAAATGGAATCTAATACACCGTTCATGGAGACAGTAGGTCGTACGGTTGCATGAACATTGTTTTCATTCCTATATTAAATTGAATTGAAGTAATTAAATGACACACATATATATATATACATAAATATAATATAATTATTATTTCATATATTTCATGATTATTTATTATATATACTTTATTGTCATTCTTTAATGGTTAACAAGGAGATTGAATCTCACCGCATCGTGGAGACGGTGAGTCGTACCTACACACAAGCAGCTATATCATTTCCATAGGTGTTTAAAAGGACTGAATTAGATGTTTTATAATATCTAAAAATTAATATTGATTTATAATAATCATATAAATTTATTATTTCCACCATTATACCCATCCTTGTAAGGTGGTGGAGAAAAACAAATTACACCGTGACATGGAGACGGTAATCTGTACGTAAGCACGCACGATGATTTCTTTTTTTCATAGGTTGGATGGAAGGATAAATAAGGTTGTTTCATATTGAGAATAACATATTATTATGTTAGTGATACCTATGTAATTAATTTATAACGAAACATATAATTAATAGTTTGTATATGAAGAAATAAATTTGAAATAATCGGTAGAAGAGATTACCTCTTCCTCGACGCACCTCCTTTAAATATCATCTTAGGGCACTCGAGTTGGAATTTTGAGAATACCAAAACCACTAAAAAGTAAATAGGAAAGTCTTTAAGATAAATGGGAAGGTTTTGGACGATTTTGAAGGCTTATAATGAAGTGAATATGAGAGTGAGGAGGTGCTATTTTATAAGAGAGGAGAGGGAAACTTTAATAAAGTACCAAAATTGTAACATCCCAAGTAATGAATAATATATATTTTTATCTATGTCTATTAATGAATTAGATAGTGTTTTAGTGGCTTAAAATGAAAATAAATCCAATCTTAAGCATGGAATACACTAATATTTTTAAAAGATTGTTTAACTACATTTTGATGAAAAACCATTTTTAAATCTATCTTTTGACAATTTTATAAGCTATTTTTGTAAAAATAAACTTATTCTTTATGATTGTTAAATCAAAATTTACTTTGTGTGAATTTGTGGTATTTTTCTGACAATGTTCATTTATTAATGAATAATGAAAAATACTACATTTTACATCAAAACTGCTTTTTAATCTAATTTATTTATATGATTAGATTATATTTTGAATTGGTTTTAAAGTGAAATTTGAATATATTTTTACCATTTAATCCAATAGTGGTCATTGGAATTAATTTCACTTTGAAATTGGGATTAAACTAGTGTCAATCTTTTGATACTTATTGTTTCATAAAAACACGCTATTTGTCATGACAACGGGAATTAATTATTAAATTAATTAATGTAACTTATATGATTTAAAATTTTCAAATTATACATCATTTTTGAATTCAGAATATCAAATATATCTTAGGGTGAATATTTGGTATTTTTCTGAAAAACATCAATTTTTGATGAATAGTGAAACCACTAAGTTGTAGTTAAAGAAAATGATTTTTTCATTTAAATGAAACTCTTCCACTTCTGTGATTTGATTTTAAAAAATCCAACATACATGGTTGTCATTAATAAGTGAAATGTGGTTTAATGAGATTAAAATAATTTTTTGTGAATAGTAACTTTTATGTTTTTAATCGCGATTAGTGGTAATTAGTGTAGTTTAAGGTAAAAATAATGTTTTAATAATATGAGATGAGATTGACACATGTACTACCATCATTGGATGTGTCATGGATGACCAGGAAAATCCATGGGTCAACTTGGGGACCCCATGGAGCCACTTTGGTTGGGAAAGGACATAAATAACTTTTTATTTAATGTTAAAGTAAAAATGACACAAACATGAGTTATTTTACTAAAACAATTTCTACATGGGGTTATACAAGTCAGATTTTTGATTATAAATAGTCATTGGAAATCTAACGAGATTTCCTACATCATAGTAGTTTTTCTATAACTTTTATACTTTAAATAAATATAATTATTTATGACATCATGATGATGCATCGATTACCTCATTAATAAAGGATTTAAACAAAATGAAATGATAATGTAAAATATATAACCTAAACATGTCCAAAACCTATTTGATGGGTGGATTTCGAACCCTTATCACCTTACCCTTGAATTATATCAATGTGGGACCTTTTTAATCCGAAACTCATTTTAAAATAAAGTAACATTTCTTTACTTTCCAAGAGTTCCCCTCTTCTCCTCTTATAAAAGGCCCCCACCTCTACCTCCTTACCCACACTTCCAAAGCCTTTGGCTTGGAAAACCCCTGACCATTTTGTCTCTAATCATATATATCTTACTCCTTAAAGCCTCACTTTGGGCAGTAGTCTTACCAAGTAAGCCTTTGAGCTCAAACCGAAGGGAGTTACCCGATTTTAAGGTAATGTCTTCACTTGAGTCCTTTTGTTTTATTTTGCTTCTCCAACCCCCTAAAATCTTTTTATTCATTTATTTTGTAACAAATACAGTATATTTAATATACTAGTATGTTTTTATAATACGGATTCGAGATACACTTACACACACCTACATCTAATGGTTAATGAACAAACTGTTTCCGTGGATGGTGAATTTCTGCCTCCCGAAACGATGATTGTTCAACATTCTTTTAACACCTTCAAAGATGGAAATTAATATGACACTATATTTATATATGATATATAAAATTATTATGTTTTCACTGAGCTTCTGTATTTTTCATTTTTGGCATACCTTTATGGTTTCTATTATGGGTAAACGTGATATCTTCTTTTAAGGAAGTGCGAACTACGGCCCGCTCAAAGTGATTTGATTCGTTAATACCATATGTGGGACGTATAAAGGATGGAGTTATGATATTATATATGATATTACACGAGAATTTTAAAATACCTTTATATCATTATGATTCCATTCTATAAAATATGTAATAGAAATGAAAGTAGCGTTCATGCCTACGTACGACTTACCGTCTCCATGAACGGTGCATTTCATTTATTTCCTCTAAATGATTATGTAATATTATAAATGCATGTATATACTGGATATATATGATATATATGATATATACATAATGATTATAATTCTGGATATAATGGATACATGAACAACTAGTAATTATAAATGCTTTATTTTTTACTCAAGTACCAATTATCGTTAAAACGACCGTTAGTAGCTAAAATAATTACATAGTGTTCATGACATGGAAATAAGTGATATAAAAGGAATAATGAACATAAAAAAGGTTCTTAAACAAGTATAAATTAACTCAAGTTTATTATTAAGGAGATTAAAGAACAACCGAGTCAAGTCGGACCCGAGGTATGGGACTTTGTCTCAATCTCCTTTCATTAGGGCATATTCTGTTTTATACACAACCTTCTTTTATACGGTGTATAAACCCCTTTGACTTTTACGTTTATTCAAAATGAATATTTTTAATACGAAGCGTTTACTAAATGACAAGAGATAATGTTTTTTTCGTACGTATGCGGCGACAACGACTTCTCAGCCGCCGTGACCATTATTTGAGTTTCAGCTTCCTCTACAAGCCATACCATATTTTTAAAAAGAAAAATAAATACAATGTTTTACTTGTCTTTTATTTTGGTATTGAAAATGTTTTTCATAATGTTTTTATATCAATGTGTTGTATTGATATCATGTGATTGAAAGGTAGAAATGTTATGTTTCCTTTATGCATGTTTTATGTGATACGATTATGTTGAGGTTCTTGGGAATTATTATGAAGACGGGTGGTTCTGTGATAAACTAAGGGTGGGTGAGCCCGATATATCTCTCCAATTAATTGGGTAATGCGAAGGAGTGAAACGTTAAGGTTTCTCTGAAGAGATTTAGGGAATATACTGTGATGGGTATTCCAAACGTAACCAAGAGGGTTACTCCCTACGTAAGAATGTTTTGAATGCCTCAAGTTACCTTTATGTTTTATGATTTCTATGACTTAGTCATGATTTGATGAGTTATGTTAAAGTGATTATGTTTTATGGGTAATGTATGATTTCATTATTATGTATATATGAACTTATGTTTCCTTTACATATTTTTATAACCCATACTGTGCTTTTAATGCTCATCCTATGTTTTTTTTGATGATTTTCACAGGTCAAGGGAAAGGTACTTGATATGATGAGAGTGTCAAGGAAGTGTCAAGAATGAATCCATGTTTTATTTTAAATATGTTTCCATTGATGGGAAAAAAGGAATATTATCTTTATGTAACCACTTTGTTTATATGGGGAATGTAATGCACGTTTTTATTCTAATTCTCTAAAACTCTAAACCGGAAAAGCTCCTCAATGTGTAATATTGTAATAACTCAAGATTAAGTAAGGTTTAAGACTGGGGCCTTATATTTGGTATCAGAGGTTGGTTTAGATAACTTTAGGAGTTAGAATTTTATTAAATGATTATCCAAAAATATTTTTTTATGGTCAAATTGAAGTGATTTAAAATTTAAAGATTACCATGTTGCTTCATCTAAGACATGTTTGTTCAGAATGGTTTTCCGCAGAGGAAATAGGGAAGCACTGCTAGGAAGGAATACAAGAAGGAAATAACCTTCCGAATTAGCATCTTGAGATTATCGGAATTGAAACTGAACAGTTTGTTGCAGTAATGGAGCAGTTGACTCAAGCGATAAATGGTGGTGGTATACATGCACAATATTAGCCAGATCAACTGCAGAGGAACATGTCAGTGGTGGAACATTTCATGAGGCAACATCCCCCATCATTCAGAGGATAATCTGACCCTGTGCTAGCTGAAGGGTGGATTAAACCACTGGAAAAGATTTTCGATGTCATGGGGTGTTCAGACAATCAAAAGGCTAGTCTTGCTATTTACCGTTTGGAGGGTGAAGCAGATCAGTGGTGGTCGATGGTTAAAAATATCAGGGATAATGATGAGATTGATGATATTTTGGTGTTTTATAAAAGTAAAGAGGAGCATGAAAGACATTTAAGGTTTTTTTTAAAACCTTAAAATAAAAGAAATTGTATGGGAAATTCAGCAAGTGTGATTTTTGGTTACAAAAAATTTCTTTCCTTGGTCACATTGTTTCAAAAGATGGGATAACTGTTGATCCTGAAAAAACAAAAGTTGTGGAAGACAGGCCAAGACCCACAAATGTAACTAAGATTCATAGCTTCCTTGGTTTAGCAGGCTATTAACAAAGATTTGTTAGAAATTTTTCATGGTTATCTATTCCAATGACTAAGCTAACATGGAAGGGTGTTAAGTTTATCTGTACAAAAGAATGTGATGATTTCTTTCAGGAGTTGAAAAGAATATTGGTGAATGATCCAGTTTTGTCACTTCCTTCTAGGAATGGTGAGTTTGTTATATAAAGTGATGCTTCATTGAAAGGACTTGGTTGCGTCCTAATGCAGAATGATCAGGTAATTGCTTATGCTTCATGATAGTTGAAAACTCATGAGGTAAATTACCCTACACATGATTTGGAATTAGCTGTTGTTGTTTTCACTTTAAAAATTTGGAGGCATCATTTGTATGGAGTAAAGTTTGAAATATATACCGATCACAAAAGATTAAATTATATATTCACTAAGAATGAATTGAACATGAGATAGAGGAGATGGCTAGAATTAATCAAGGATTATGATTGTATAATTCATTACCATCTTGGAAAAGAAAATAATGTTACTGATGCCTTGAGTCAAAAAAGTAATGCTTCATTAGAAATGATGCGTTTGGAACGTGATCCTTTGGTTAAGGATTTGACGAACTTTGGAATAGAATTTGTTGGTGAAAGATGTTCTTCTATTTTTTTCAGGTATCAGGGAAATCTTCTATATCAGACAGAATCAAGAAAGCACAGAAGCAAGACAGTGAGTTCCAGAAAAAGGTAGAGCTAGTTTAGAAGGGTGATTTTCTTGAATTCAACATTGAAACATGTCCTACCCTCATTGGATGTTTCATGGCCGACCATGAAAATCCATGGGTCAACATGGGGACCCCATGGAGCCACTTTTGTTGGGAAATGACATAAATAACTATTTATTTAATGTTAAAGTAAAAATGACACAAACATGAGTTATTTTACTAAAACAATTTTTACATGGGGTTATACAAGTCAGATTTTTGAATATAAATAGTAATTATAAATCTAAAGAGATTTTTTACAACATAGTATTTTTTTTATAATTTTTATACTTTAAATAAATTAAATTATTTATGACATCATGATGATGCAACGATTACCTCATTAATAAAGGATTTAAATAAAATGAAATGATAATGTAAAATCTATGATCTACACATGTCCAAAACCTATTCTATGGGAGGATTTAGAACCCTTATCACCTTACCCTCGAATTATATCAATGTGTGACCTTTAGAATCCGAAAATAATTTTAAAATAAAGTAACATTTCTTTACTTTCCAAGAGTGTCCCTCCTCTCCTCTTATAAAAGGCACCCACCTCTACCTCCATAACCACCCTTCCAAAGCCTTTGGCTCGGCCAACCCCTTCCCATTTTGTCTCTACACATCCCTATATTACTCCTTAAATCCTCACTTTGGGTAGAAGTCTTCCCAAGGAATCCTTTGAGCTCAAACCAAAGGGAATTACCCGATTTTAAGGTAATGTCTTCACTTGAGTCCTTTTGTATTTTTTTGCTTCTCCAACCCCTAAACTCTTTTTATTCATTTATTTTGTAACAAATACAGTATATTAAATATACTAGGATGTTTTTATAATAATGAATCTAGCTACACATACACACACCTACATCTAATGGTAAAATAACATACTATTTCCGTGGATGGAGAATTTCTGCCTCCCGAAACGATAATTGTTCAACATTCTTTTAACACCTTAAATGGTGGCCATTAAGATGACAATATATTTATATATGATATATAATATGTTTATGTTTTCCTTGAGCTTCTGTATTTTTCATTTTGTGCATACCTTTATGGTTTCCATTATGGGTAAACGAGATATCTTCATTTAAGGAAGTGCGGACTACAGTCCCCTCCAAGTGATTTGATTCATTAATACCATATGTGGGACGTATAAAGGATGGAGTTATGATATTATATATGATATTACACTAGAATTACTATATAACTTTATATCATTATGATTCCATTCTATAAAATACGAAATAGAAATGAATGTGGCGTTCATGCGTATGTACGACTTACCGTCTCCATGAACGGTGCATTTCATTTATTACCTCTAAATGATTATGTAATATTATAAATGCATGTATATACTGGATATATATGATATATATGATATATACATCATGATTATAATTCTGGATATAATGGATACATGGACAACTTGTAATTATAATGGGTTTATTTTTGACTCAAGTACCAAGGATCGTTAAAACAACCGTTATTGACTAAAATAATTACATAGTGTTCATGAAATGGAAATAAGTGATATAAAAAAATAATGAACATAAAAAGGTTATTAAACAAGTAGAAATTAACTCAAGTTTACTATTCAGGAGATTAAAGAATGACCGAGTCAAGTCGGACCCGAGGTATGGGACTTCGTCTCAATCTTCTTTCATTGAGGCATATTCTGTTTTATACACAACCTTCTTTTATACGGTGTATAAAAACCTTTGACTTTTATGTTTATTCAAAAGAAATATTTTTTATACGAAGCATTTACTAAATTACAAAAGGGAATGTTTTTGTCGTACGTATGCGGCGACAATGACTTCTCCGTCGTCGTGACCATTATTTGAGTTTCGGCTTCATCTACAAGCCATACATTATTTTTAAAAAGAAAAATAAATACCATGTTTTACTTTTCTTTTATTTTGGTATTGAAAATGGTTTTCATAATGCTTTTATATCAATGTGTTTTATTGATATCTTGTGATTGAAAGGTAGAAATGTTATGTTTCCTTTATGAATGTTTTTTGTGATACGATTATGTTGAGGTTCATGGGCATTATTCTGAAGACGGGTGGTTCCGTGATAAACTAATGGCGGGTCAGCCCGATATAGCTCTCCAATGCATTGGGTAACACGAAGGAGTGAAACGTTAAGGTTTTTCCGAAGAGATTTAGGGAATATACTGTGATGAGTATTCCAAATGTAACCACGAGGGTTACTCCCTACGTAAGAATGTTATGAATGCCTCAAGTTACCTTTATGTCTTATGATTTCTATGATTTATTCATTATTTGATGAGGTATGTTAAAGTGATTATGTTTTATGGGTAATGTATGATTTCATTCTTAAGTATATATGAACTTATGTTTCCTTTCCATATTTTTATAACCCATACTGAGCTATTTATGCTAATCCCATGTTTTTTTGATGTTTTTCATAGGTCAAGGGAAAGGTACATGATATGATGATAGTGTCAAGGAAGTGTCAAGAATTAATCCATGTTTTATTTTAAATATGTTTCCATTGATGGGAAAATTGAATACTATCTATATGTAACCACTTTGTTTATATGTGGAATATAATGCATGTTTTATGTTCTAATTCTCTAAAACACTAAACCTGAAAAGATCCTCAATGTGTAATCTTGTAATAAATCAAGATTAAGTAAGGTTTAAGGCTGGGGCCTTATACAAATATAAGATTATTATAAATTAAATATACAATTACAATGGTCCAAAACATATTTAATTATAATTTAAGATGATTTTGGTTTAAATACCCATCATCTAATAATTTGTTTTCAGGATTTGATTATTGTTTTTACATATATCTTTTTGGTTTTACCCTTATTTTACCCTTTTTAATCTTAACAAGATATCATGTTATTTAAACATTGTGGGTTAATGTAATTACCATATAATGTAAAATGACTCACAATAAGTTATTTATGACATATTTTGACATATATTAAACATTTCATGGAATCTTAGGTTTTTAGAAATTTAATATCATTTAATAAAATATTTTCTGTTTTAAGTTATGAACTATGTCAATTTTGGTCACTATTCATTATTTAATTTTTTAAATATTGATAACAACCTGATTAATAGAAAATAAGGCTTTCAATCAAATATAATAAGCTAATATAATCCTGATAATTCGTTTATGAAATCAAAATAACCAAATTAAATCTGTTTTAATATTTATAAATTTATTTATTTGAATCATTCATTAATGATGCAATCATTGCATCATCATTCTATCATAATTAAATTTATTTATTTAAAGTAAAAAAATTAAAAATAAAATATCATTATTTATAAAATCTTTTTAAATTTCTAATTACTATTTATAGTTGAAGATATCAATTATATAACCCCATGTAAATTTTTTTTATTAAAATATATATGTTTAGGTTACATTTTCCTTAATATTAAATTAAAAGTAAATAAATGTCATTTTCTGACACAAGTGGCTCCATGTGGTCCCCAAGTCAACACAAGGATGACCATGTTCTGATATGTGTCACCCAATAGGGTTAGGAGAAATTTTAGGTTAATTTAATATTATTACTAGAATAGTATTTTTTACCCTTATTTACCAAAATTATAATTTAACCATGGTAAATAAAATATTTACCAAAGATACTATTAATAAATTCTAAAAATAAAAGATATGTATTTCCATAATTTGGCCTCATGATTCAAAATATGGAATCCATTTTTATAAATTAAAAACAAAGAAGTTTTAGTAGTTAATATAAAATTATTTCTCGTTTTCATTACCAAAAAGTAGGTTTTTAAGAAGTAATAACATTTAAAAGATTGACATATATTTATGTACATTTTGAAAGTGAAATTACATCCAATGAAAAAAAATTGGACTAAATGATAAAAATATAATCCAATTATAATTTAAAACCAATTTAATTTACAATCTAACTATATAAAAAATTAGATTCAAAATCAGTTCAGAATTAAAATACAGTATTTTCATCTATTCATAAAAATATGAATTTCCTGAGAAAAATACAAAAATTTCATCGAAATAAATTTTTTAAGTTCTGATTCTGAAGAATATATTTAGATTTTCAAATGGGACATATAAAAGTGATAAAAAAATAGATTTAAAATTTGTGTACCATCAAAAGGCCGCAAAACTTCATTTTTTAAAAAAAAATCTTCTATATGAAAAAACGATTTCATTCTCATATCATGTTCTAGAAATTTTCTAATATGGATGATAATGTAATATAAAATTAAAAATGTGGTTAATAATATTCCTACCCTCTAATTTATATCCCATTAAAAAATATTATTTTAATAATATATCATTGTTTTGTGAAACATAATATCGCCTACAACAGAAGCTATAGAGGAAGGCCTCTCTTGCATATAAGACAGGCCAAGTCAGTGTTTCATGTAGTTCAAGCTTCCTTTGGGGTTTCATATGACATAATCCAAACATAGTAAATTTTTACATTGAAAAAAAATCTATACTCGGTTTTGATTTACATCAAAAGAACATGAAATTGTGTGAAAAACATGGCAAGAATATTGTTCTTTATACTATAAACTAATATGGTGTTGTGTATAGACCATGATAATCTTGTTATATAGTACAAAAAAATACATTAATGAAATTAAAAAGAATCTATCTCATAAAATCACAGGGTGTTATATTCCACCCCCCTTAAAATGAATTTCTCCCTCAAAATTCATTAGGGCTATAAATATTTTACTACTTGAAAGCTTCTCTCATAGAAATCCACATAGGATAAAGGAATACCAAGCCTTATTTTTAAAAAAGGAAGGTTAGAAACATAATGGATAACCCATGTACATCGTCGCTAGGTTTCAACATAGGAGAACATAGGTGGGACGTGAAAAAACGGATATGGAAGAGAAATCTAACCATCATTTTCTAAGGGAAAGTTATATAAAATAAGGTTTGGAGATTGTTAAATACTAGAAATCCATAAATTTTCGAATATTTAAGGGTTCATCTGATTCATCAAATAATAAATTACTAGGACTAAATTTGTTTGTTTTTAAGATCCTTTTCATAATGTTGAATAAAATAATAAGAAATACTTAATTGATTTTTGTAAAATCTCATCACTCGTTGTGCCATGAACAATTTCCACATCATCCCTAATTTATAGAAATGAAGTTGAATTTCTCATTCATAATGTGATAGAACATCATGCGATAGAATGATAGGTCATTCCATATGTCTCAATTAAATGGTTAGCGCAGGTAATCAAATATGAATAAGTCCACCTATAGTTAGATAATACATTAATATAAAAAACATAAAATAGAAAATAAATTATAATATCCATAAATAGTTAAAATTATAATCCTGCAAAAAACTTTAAATATAATAATTTTGAAAGTGGTGAACTAAATCTAATTAACATTTATCTCCTATAACTCATTCGCCAGTTAATAGTTATCACATTCCAAACGTGTGAATTCCTTAATCATGTATTATCTTTAAATAGTGATAATAACATGAATTACCATCGAAACTCTGTGGAAACCTGCATTCTATCAAAATTAACTCTTTCCACAAACAAAAAATGATAATAGTTATATATACTTGAACCATGATATAACATTTTAATTTTATCAGTCACAAGATTATTAATACTAAAAAAATGTCATTATCTTCTTATACCTTCATTATTTTCAAATCATGTGATTTCCAAAAATATTTCAATAACTTTTCATGGTTACTAGTACCATATAATTATTGAAAACCATAGTAAACCAATACATAGATTTTATAATATTCAAAAATAAATTAAATGATCTTCCACAATAGTATTTTGGAATCCCATTACATAAACACTTAATCATTCCACCACTTCATTGCCGCAATCAACATCACCAACAATGATTTCATGTGACTTACCTTTGTCTTTTTAATTATTATATTGCTGACGTCAATCATCATTAACCCTTAGATTAGGGCATTGGTTAGCATAATACCCCATTTCCTTGTACATTTAGAATTGAAGTGTTGGTGGTGGTTTCATTGATGCTTTTCTCTATTCACTACATTATAATCCTTTTTTCCATTACTTCATCACTCAACAGCTCAATGACCTTCATTTCTACACATAAAAAATATTCTAGTCCCTTTAATACAATCTTCACTATGCTCTTTTTCACACTTTGAGCATAGGGAAACATTCATTTACTTTTCACCATTGTTTTTAGATTTTCGATTGAACTCTGTCTTTCATTTCGTGTAAAAATCAAGAGATGGATATGTAAAAAATCTTCTAGTTCATCCTTGAAAAGAAAACTCACAATATCTTTATAGATACAAAAGTCTCTTATATCTAATTCCCTTCTAAGAATTGGTTTTACGCCATTGAAGAATGGATCAACATTACTTTAAGGATGGATGATAAATACAGAATCATACCTTGCAGTCCCTGTAAAAGTTCCCTAGTATGTACCAATAGATTCATCATTAATTTTCTTAAGCTTAAATAAATCAGTTTCTATCTTTCTTTAAACAAAATATGAGGAAATTACATATTGAAAAATAGGTTCTTTAACCCCTCCCATTCCTTGGATTCAATTTCATTTTGGTGCCTTCTATTCTTCATCAGAGTCCACCACTTATCTTCTTAACCTTTTAAACAGTAAACATCACAAACGACATTCTCATGTTCCAAAAAAGTATGCAAAATTTAATTTCAATACTACTAATCAAATGTTCAGAAACAAGTGGGTCAGAAGACCCACTGAAAAAGGTGGAAGTTGCCTCATAAGGGACTCGATAGAATATTGTTCCTTTCTAGGATCATTTGGATGTCGAGAATGATTCCTAGATTGTGTAAGTATAAAAATAAGATTATTCTCTCTATATACCATAAAAGTTTTCTTGTTCAGGAGTACAATCATTACATTTCCCAGTGCATTGATCATTAAAACACTTCTTCCGGGTTCCATCCATTGTATAAAACCTAAAAAGAATAGTGTGAGAGGAAAAAATAATACAAGGAAAACAATATAATCATCGGGGTGTACTTTAAATTTCCATCATATTATGTTTAATATTAGGTTATTCATGATCTTTATCATAAATATAGTACTATAACGTATACTTATACCTGATCTTAGGGACATCAATAGACATACATTATAAATATCCCTAGGAATCTCACTACGGTTTTCACAATCTAGTTTCCAACGGTTGAAAAAACCTTCACTCAGATATGAACTGTAGAGACAGAAGATTGATGTACATGGGAATTACATTTTTATGAATAATACATAGTACATGAAAAAAATACCAAAGACTGTATTAGTTTAGTTTATTTGGAAACTCATAACATAGTATTCTAATCATGGTGAATGATCTTCGACATCTTCCAAAAATATACTCCGCTTTTGTTTCCTACCTGAAACCGTTATTTATATCCTTGGGAAAATAAAACATGGAAAGTGGGAGCTCAAATGCTCAGTAAGGGTAAACATTTCTGAACATAAAACAAACCATAAACATTTGAATGTATAAACATTAACATAATGTTTCAACATCAAAATCATGAGCAATGACATAAATCATAGCAGTATATAAGCATGGATCATAAAGTTAAATTAACCATGAAATAATATCTTTAGTATAAAACATGTAACTGTGGAAATCTAATAATCACATATTATTATTTCCATAGTATCCAAGGCATTTCATCCAAGACCATCATAGTGGATAAATTCTATTAAGAACCTGGGATTACTTCTCGTTCCGGCCTTGTATTACTAAACCAGATTTACCTACCATTTCAGTCATGTCTATATAATGAGATATAAATATTTACCCAATGCATTGGAGGTAGATATAGGTCTCACCCATCTCCTCAGAAATCAGACTTACATGTTCCACAAAAACATAAATTGTTCATCATTGAATAACCAATGAAATAAAACAAGATTCTTAAACATCATATCTTTATAACATAATCTATATATGGAAAATGTAATTCATAAAAATAATTCCATAATAAATTCAATAAAAACAAAATAAATAATAAGGATATAAACATAACCTTATTTCAACATAGATGGAAAAATAATTTGGATAAAATACTTGAACTCAGTTATTGAAGAAAATTGCATTTTTACATCGAAAACATTTTCTTTTCTCAAAATGTCATGTGATATTTAAAGAAACTAGTTAATTGAAAATAAACTCAAAATCTTTTAAATGAATCTTTATAGAATTAATGATTTTTAAAATCATAAAAATCCATTCATGAAGTATATGTTAAGTAAAATTATCCTCGTACTTTTACCAGAAAGGTCAAAAAGTACCTCGTACGGTAAAATATTATTCCTTCCATACCATGTAGTAAAAGTCAAATAGTGGTAAATAAGAATTTAAATATACATAGAAATATGTTAAAAAATTAATGATTATAGTTTTAGAATACATGGAAATTAAAGGTAAATTACCACAATAATTTTTTTTGAAAAAACAATCTTGGATTATAATGAGATTGGCGAAGTTATCCCTTACCTTAGTTCCAATTTCTTATTTACAAGCCTGAAACACCAATATAGAGGGTTTAAACATATTTATAACTTGTAACAGAACCATAGTAATATTTTTGACATCAAATAAGATTCACTTATGACTTTATATTACCTGTTCATTTGTCAATTCCATGTCAATGCAACGTTTTGGGTAATAATTGTTTTATTTATCGAACATGTTTTTACTTGTTATTCTTGATATTTTAAAATATATCATGATTTAATTACTTCGAGAATGTAATAAAAGATTTATATATCATATATATTCATTATATAAAAATATATAATAGATTGATAAATGGAATGAATACACCGTTCATGGAGACAATCGATCGTATGTACGCATGAATGCTGTTTTCATTCCCTTATTAAATTGAATAGAAGTAAGTAAATGACATATATATATATATACATAAATATAGTAGAATTATTATTTCATATATGGTATTATTATTTATTATATATACTTTATAGTCATTATTTAATGGTTAACATGGAGAATAAATCCTATCGCGTCGTGGAGATGGTAAGTCGTAAGTACGCACGAGCGGCGATATCATTCCCATAGTTTTTGAACGGTATTGAATTAGATAGTGTATAATACATCAAAATTAGTTTTAGGTCATAAAAACCCTATATATTTATTATTTAAACCATTATAACGATCCATGTATGGTGGTGGTGAAAAATATATTACACCACGGCGTGGAGATGATAATCCGTACGTACGCACACGCGGTAATTTCGTTTTTCGTCGGATAGTATAAACGTGAAATATGGTTATTTAATATTTATAACAAAAAATAATTATATGATTGATACAGATTTTTTTAATTTATAATGAAACAACTAAATAATAATAAGTAGAAGAAGAACAAATATTTATAGAATCGGTAGAAGAGATTACCTCTTTTTCGACGTGCCTCTTTAAATTTCCTCTTAGGGCACTAGAGTTGATATTTTTAGAAGACCATAACCTATATAATTTAACTAGATATGTTTAAAATTGAAATGGGAAGTGTTTGGATGATCTTGAGTACTAAAAATAGAGTGAATAGGTGAGATAGTAGGTTCTGTTTTATAAGGGATAATTGGGGCACTTAAAGAAAATTCTGATATATTAATTTATTATAAATTCAATTTTGATTTCAAATGGTCCAAAACATATTTAATTCTAATATAATATTTTTCTGTACGAATACCCATCATCAAATAATTTTTTGACAAGTTTTTAAAATTTCATTAACCTTATCATTTTGGTTTTAACCATATTTTACCCTTTTTAATTTTACAATGATATGATGTTATTTACACATTCTAGGTAAAAATAATTATAATATCAGGGAAAACGACCCAAAAAAGGTTATTTATGATATATTTGGACTTAAATTAACAATTTGGAATAATCTTAGATTGTTAGGAATATAATATCATTTAATAAAATATTTTATTTTTTGAAGAATGAATTGTGTCAAATTTGGACACTATTCATACATGACTGTTTTAAAAATGAATAACAACATTATCCCTTTGAATATATGACATTAAATCAAATATAATATGTCAATATCATAAAAAATCATGTATGGAATCAAAATAATGAAATTACATTTTTTTAATATTTATAAATACATTTATTTGAATCCTTAATTAATCAAGAAATCACCGCATCATCCTTCTTTCATAATTAAAATTATATATATTTTGTCAAAAAATGAAAAATAAAATAACATGATGTATAAAATCATTTTAGCTTTATTATGACTATTTATAGTTGAACATATCACTTATATAAACTGATATAATTTTTTTAATAAAACATATATGTTTAGGTTATATTTTCCTTAACATTAAATTAAAAGTAATTAAATGTCATTTTCACTTACAAGCGGCTCTGTGGGGTCCCAAAACAGAACCAAGGATCCCCATGGATGGAAATATATATTCAAGTAGGGTTTGGAAACATGATATGATAATTTAATAGTATTATTATAATATTATTTTTACCCTTATTTTCCAGATTTACCCTTTAACCAAGGTAAATAAAATATTTGCAGATGTTACTATTAATAATGTTAAAAAATAAAATTTACCTATTTAAAAAACATTAACCTCTTTATTAGAATTTTGGAATCCATTTTTATAATTTCAAAATAAATAAGTCCCAGTAAATAATATAAAATTAATCCGTCTGCGAAAACCAAAAAGCGGTTTTTTAAGAAGTAATAACTATCAAAAGAAAGACATATGTTTTTGTACATTTTGAAAGTGAAATTATTTCCAATGACAAAAATTTTATTAAATTAGATATAAATAATACAATTATACATTAAATCCTATTAAAATTACAATATAACTCTATAAATAAATTAGGTCAAAAATATGTTTTGAATTAAAATGCAATATTTGTCCCTATTCATAAAAATATGAATTTCAAATGAAAATATAAAAATTTCATAAAAGTAAATTTTGATGTTCGGCTTCTAAATAAGAAATTTGTTTTTTCAAAATGATCATATAAAAGTGACCAAAACTATATTTAAATGGGTATAATATCAAAAGGCGGAAAAACTGCATTTTTTTAAAAATACTTATTTTATCTAAAAAAATGATTTTGTTCTAATATAATGTTCTAGAAAATGATTAATATTAATTATAATGTTATATTAAATTAAAAATGTGGTTAATTATATTCATAACAACCAGTTTATATCCCATTAAATAATAATATTTTAATAATATATCCTTATTTAGTGAAAATCGTTATTGTATACAACACATGCAATCAAGGAAGGTCACTCTTGCGAGTAACAGAAGCCTTTTCAGGGTTGTATGTAGAGAAATATCCCTTTGGTGTTGCATATAACATAATACAAACATTGTTCATTATTACATTGGAAAAAATCTATTCTTAGTTTTGAGTTCTATCAAAAGAACATGAAATTGTGTACAACACAAGCTAAGAATAGTGTTGCATATACTGCATGATAATACGGTGTTGTGAATAATGCATACTAATCTTGTTGTATCGTACAACACAAGACATCAAAGAAATTAAAAAGAACCCATCTCATGAAATTTGGGCTGTTACAATAAATCATTTAATGTAAAAAACACAATTCTTTAATAAATGGGTATATTTGATTTAAAAGTGTAAATTATAATATTTAAATAAATAATTTTTTGAAAAAAATACTATTTTATAAATAAAACCATCAAAATTATTATATGATTGTTTTCCTTAATTTAATTAGACATTCAATTTTTTTAATAAAAATTAAATATGTTATTATTATACAATATATATTATAACATCATTAAATCCCCAAAGTGATTAATAAAAATTATTAAGAGTATCCACGAACAAAATTATATTTCGACATTATAATATTGGGATACTGAATTGATTCAGATATATTTATAATCCATTGATGAGTCCTTCAAAACCTATATTATATTTTATGCATTTAAAATCAATTCTTTGTAGACATGACTTACTTCCACATAACCATGGGAGTTATTTTAATGTTATTGATTTTTATCATTACAAAATAATGAAAAAAACTCCCCTTTGGGTGAATCCATGGGAAAAATTATTGTCTATTATGTTATTTTTATTTAATTATCCTATAGTTTCCAAAACCTATGTTTTGAAATTTATAAATAATTCTCCCCTCTTTTTCTCCGTAATCCCACCCAAGATCCAATTCATCTTCACTAAAATTTATTTTATGATGAATTAAAATATAATATTCCTCTTTATAACCATCAAAATGTTCCCCCAAAACCCATAAAAATATCCTCTCAATATTTTTGATGCACCCACTTTAGGTAAGAAATCCTCACTTTCTTTTCTTTATTCAAGAACCTTCTATAAATTATTCCTTTAAATTTACATTTTTTACTATTGGGATATGTTATTACTCCTTCCTCATATATCCATTACACTATTAGAGTTATTTTATATCCCATTTTCTATCATTAATCCCTCCTATTTATATTTGTGTACCATCATTGTTCTACAGAAATTATCATGTGACTTTCAATGAAAACAATTTGTGTAATGAATACCCATCACCATTTCAAATTAAAGGAATTAAACATTATGTAAATATTCTTAATGTTTTTTTGGAAATAAACATATGTATATCACAATAGTAAATAATGGTATTAATAGTTATAAATGGCATCCCTATGTTATATTATTTATGTGGCACACTTATGTTTTTACATGATATGAAAGGAAGGGTGGGCCTGAAATTATATATCCCTCCAATGAATTAGGACTTGTTTTATCCCATTATATTCCATGAATAGGGAATGGGAGGTTATCCTAAGAACAATATGTTTTTATTTTTATAAATTACCACTGATTACTATTTATAACATCATATTTTATGTTGTTTTTACAATACCGTGTTTCCATTATGTTATCATTTTATATCATGCCTCACTGTTCAATATTACAATTCTAACCCATATTATATTCCCTAGATATGGCTCTTATATCACAAGAACTAATTTACATTATACTATGAAATTTTCTCTTACAAGGTTTTATATCTCACCCCTTTATTATATATGTCCCCTTGTTATCTAGTGCAGTTTTAGAAGAATCTTGTGAATCAAAAGTCTTGTTATGGATTTGAAGTTCATGTAATTGTATTTAATTCCATGTTTTTTATTTATATAACTAATTAGTCAGTATAATTAGGCCTTATAATATTTTCTGTTTTTAAATAGTGAATCAATATGTAATAAATCATAGATTAATGTGTACAAAAATATGAATTTTCATATTAGGTGTCATCTCCAACTTCTTTGTATACTAAATAAAACACAGCTAAATAACCATTACATGATTCCTCACATCCATATATGACATCAAAATAAAATTTGACCATGTAATGACTGTTTTGACTCGTGTCATACTCAAAATGATAAACTCATATGTCTCTACAAGGTAAATGTTAGGGGGAATGGGTTATCAGTCTGAAAAATAAATTCCTTAGATAACACTCACTTGATTAAAAATACTTTAATTCCAATAGATCCTTCCCATTATCATCCCTCTTGTCCAAGTAGTTGAAAACTTCTATAACAAATAAAATAAATTATTCCAAGGAAAACTCTTTTAACTAATCATGATTCTTCCTCTACCATGATCGACCCAACTATTGAAGAAATACCACTATGTTGTCTTCTCATAATTGATATGGTGTCATTGTTAATTAGAATGTAACCTCAAAAACTACAAACCAATCATTATCATTGAGGCTAGAAACTTTTTCAATGAGGATTATAACACCCAATTATTGAAATAGGTATAGTAAATTATCTAATATATCCTCCATATTCTCAATAGAAACACCAAAATAAATAAATATAAAAAATTACTTCAACCAAAACTATCATGACATATTCCATAGGGTCCCTTTCTACGACTACCCCATGATCACCTCCGATATGTCAGGGGCTTTTAATGACCACCGAGTAGGCATATCCCATAAATGGGATGCATTAGCCTAAAGTACCAATAAACATTCATACATCTCCAAGACCAAGAAATTCTAAAAAGTAAAATAATTGAAATAATTAATTCATACATATAATATTCAAGGAAATATAAAGTACGAAAAATAGAAAAGCGGACAAAAATAAGACCAACAAAAACTATAAAGTTTCTATCCTGCTATAATGGTGATGACTAAGTCAAGAGTAAACTCTCAGAAAACACCTCAGTCTCTCAAAATCTAGCTATGATCCACCTAATATCTATCCTATTAGGGAATCATCAAAATAGGTCATCATATATACAAGACACAACATGTGTGAGAAATGATAATGACTAGTTGAGTTAAAAAAATACTCTGTACGACACACCAAAATCACTAAAAATGAGGCACCAACTATAGTTATCTCAATACAAGATATAATAATAAATGTATGAGAAAATTAAAAAATAAAAACCAGACATATTAAGGAAATAGACCATGTCATCAAGAGGACATAACCAACTGTCATCCACAATATTTTTCTCATATGAAAAATATTCACAGGGAACTCAATCCACAAACCACACTACCATCAGAGACAATTGACAAAGTGCTCCGGGTCATTGGACCCCACCATGTAAGATCACTGGTCTATGTGGATGATGATACACATACAGGGTGACACACCCAGAACAACTAGGGGACACCACAATCCCAGTCTTGATCAAACCTATGTGGAGGATATCATTTCTCAATGATTACATAAACCATGCTGATATGTCCTTTTAGAAGGAGGATTACTTCCCTACTTAAAGAGGTCATCGTGATTCCAAATAAATCTGACTAGGGATTATAGAAGATCACACTACAGTCTCCTAGAGGGAAACAACATATCAATCTGAGACCCATCCTATGTAGGTGATTATAATCTAGAGATTTGGATATAGTTTCATGCTATACCCTCAAGGTAATGGCCATAGATAATTCACTCAACCTATACTAGACCTAACTATAATAACAAAGTGCCTCAAGCACTCTTGAAGGGACTATACAACATGTCCCAATGAGAATACAACATCTCCAACTATCCCAAGTACTTCCCCTATATAGGATCATCATTGGGAATTAGTCTCCATATACATGACATGTAGATGTAGTACATGAAGTGTAGAGACAGATGTTATCCTACCTGTTCCACTCAGCTCTGATTGTGTATTGAATCCATGTCCATCTACTCATCGATGTATGCAATGAAATATTTCTATGGGGGTACATGACATGTATATTCCCATGCACTCCAACCTATGTATGTGTACTTATAATGTACATGTCGAGTCAAATAGGGAGCTTCACATGCCATGTGATTGGTGTAACACTTCGTATGATGCTTAACTTCACCAAAACCCTTGAAATGCATCCCTAGGGCCCCGCAACCTGTGTAATCCCAGATTACACACACTGTTTATCATGATTTTAAAAAATACTAGGTTCTTCCTCCACCTTCAATCTGGTTCCTCCAAACATCAATATAGAGATCTATTATCCAGGAAATCAAAGATCCAAGCTTTTTGTAGCCTCTACATCCTCAAACAATGCATCACATCATTAGATATTCTCTTAAAATGGATTGAAACCAACATTATTTGTTACATGCTAATGAATTATGAAGAAAACAAAATTGAGGATCAGTTTCCATCTCATTCACAACCATAACCAACATCCACCACTGTCGCATCGTGTTGATTTTAGATATGTGATATTGGTTTATTTTTCCTATAAACAGGTGTGTAACGATCGATTTATAGGGAATTGTTGAACCCCAGGCCAAATGAAGAATTCCCGTGGTGAAATGTGGAATTGGGGGAGAAAATAAAAATCAATCGAGATTGATGAACCATGATCAATGTTTATTTTGATTGTGGTTTTTTTCCATTACAACAACTATTGTTTTTATCCACAATTTAATCAAATAATTTCCCTCGTAAAATCCTCGCAAAAATAAATCCCATTTTATAAGTTGATCGATCCAAAAATAAATCCATTCATCGATTGATTTTAATTCATTATTCAATTTTTGAATGGGGAAGAATCCAAATAAATAAATCAAACATCAATTTTCATTGATCATTGAGGAATAATGATTGTATTTCCATTATTGGCGAGGTCCAAAGATTCCATTAGCGCAATGATCTGCAATATAGTCTTGATCTAGCATCATTCACTTGAGATAATTCTCCATAGCTCTCTACAATGATCATCTGTAGGATCTTTGGTTAGTCGGGTAACCCTATAATTTTTAAATAAGGGTCTATTTAATGATACAATAATCAATGCATCAATGAATTGTATAAAAATTATTTTATGAAATTATTTTATTCATTATAACCCCTGTTACAACGTTTTCAAAAAAGTCATGTGTCAACTAATGTTAAGTCAGACCTTGGGTAAAACTGTCTTTTTAAACTCAATGGTTCCCACATATTTGTAATTCATTCAACCATTTATATTTTATTCCACTTTTCCAAAAAAATTGTCTGATCATTATATTAAATATATTTAATATATTTCAAACATTTATTCTGGTCACATCATGTCTTGGAATCATATTCCATCTCAGCACCAGGTCATGAAAATGATCCATATAATATTTAAAAATAATTTAAAGAAAATTATATACATATCATTCACCGCCACTTAGGGCATTACATCTGGAAAACCCAAGACAAGGGCTACAAAAATATATGTTGGTACTAACCAAGAATCTGATCCTCCAACTCCCATGTTCTCTCTAGTAGATTCCCATGTTCCACTGCACATATAGTAATGGAATTGATGACCCATGAAAGATCCTCTTCTTGTTGTCCTCGATTTCTACTGGGTTCTCAGCAAATGATTCTCCATCTTCATTTTCCATTTCACTCTAGTTGATAACATGTTATTGGTGATGCATGTACCTCTTCAACTAAGACACTTGGAAGATTTCATGTCTGTAGTAGAACTGCAGTGGTAGAGCTATGTGATACTCCACCTAGACAACTCAATGCAGTATATTAAAAGGAAAAATTAAGCTCAGATATAATTTTCCTCCACAACCAATCTCTTCAATCCACGTTGAGGTGGGACCCTTAGGAACACACGGTACCCATCAAAGAACTCTAGTGGTCTCTGTCATTTGTACACATAAGAATTATGATAGATTTGTGCAATTTTCATCTCCACCTAGATGATCCACACCTTCTATGCTATAGCTCACAGCAAATATAGGCCCATTAGTTCTTACTCATATGGATCACTCCAACAATGTGGTGACCTATATTTTTTCTCATACAAATCCTCGAACGGTGCCATAACAATGGTGAATTGATATATATTGTTATATGAAAACTCCCCCATGGTTAGGTGATCCCCCAAAAAACGTCCAAAATACAACAAAAAATCTCACCACTTCTCCTTCAAGACCTGTAAGGTCCACTCTATATGGTCATTAGATTGAGGGTGGAACACTGGGCTCAAGCATAATTGGGTCCCAAAAACCTCCTACAATCTCTTCCACAATAGAGATGTAAAGTGATCATCACAATCAGATAAGGTCATCGCTGAAACTCCATGGATTCAAACTATCTCCTACATGTAGAGGCATCCCAAACTCTATACTGAACTCCTCCCTTGGATAGATATGAAATGGGTCGACTTCATGAGTTGGTCTACGATCACCTAGATTTCATCGTGTCCCCTGGATGTATGTGGTAAAACCATCATGAAGTCTACATATATCTCATCCAACTTCCATTCTAGAACTGCAAATGGTTCCTCAAAAACATTTGGAACGTTATCCTCATACCTCACTTGTTAACTAGTAAGGAATCAAGAGAAAAACTCAACAAATCCTCCCTTCATCCTTGACCACTGAAGATAACATCAGATGTCATCGTACATCATTCTAATACTTGTATGTACCACCAAATGAGATATATGAAACACACTCCAAACCTCCTCCCACAACTTCTCTATTACCATTATGTGTCTTTTGAAATAAATAATGTGATCCACACCTTTATAAAATCCATCAGGAGAATATCATGTGGATATATGAGCATATAGGGTCTCACATTGGGTATCCCCATGCTCTTCATCCTTGACTTGTTGTAAGAGTTGAGGGTTTAAAACCATCTACTAGAGGTTAACATATTGTTCTCTATCCACATTGTATATATTCAATGAGGAAAACTACTCTAATTCCCCGTTAAAAAATTAAAATCTAGATCTCCTACTATGAGATTCACATACCATGTTCCCCTTCCGAGGATTATATACAATCTAAAAGTAATAGTCATAGAGGAACTCTATCGTTTTCTTCTATCTCAAGTTATGATCCCTCTCTAAAATTATTTACTTTAGAATATTGTGGTACCACTACCTGATAATTCCCTCCCCTATCTAGTAGTGTCATCAAATCTTTAATGCGAAAACAATAGTGACTAACTCCAGGTGATAGGTTTCATATTTCTGGTCATGTGGTCTCAACTCGCTAGAACTGTATAAAATAACTACATTCCCTTGAATTAAAATGAAAACATGTTTGTTCCCAGATGAATCATAGAACACAAAGTACTGAACACCTACCTTGGGTAAGAAATAATTGGTAGAGCTCATCAAACTATACCTTAGCTCCTAAAATCATTGCTTTAAATTTTCCATACAGATGAAAGGATTCCTTTTCCTTTTCAAGGATTAAAAATATGATACCTCTCTATATAGGTTGGGTAAAAACCTCTAATAGTACCCTACCAATCTAAGGAAATTATGGAAATCAGTAACACTCTTGGGTGGCTCCCATGCAATCACTCCCTCAACCTTCACGGGATCGACCACAACTCCAGCATCTATGATGATGTTTCCTGGAAAACAGACCTCTCAAATCCAAAACAAAAACCTCAATAGCTTCGTGAAATGTTAGTTCTCTCAGAGTGTGCCAAGGACCACCCTTAAGTGTCTCACATTCTCCTTATCTCTCATCAAATACACATGAATATTCATCGATGAATACATCCACAAACTAGTCTAAGAAATTATTCAATATCCATTTCATGTGTCCTGTGAACACTGATGGAATGTTCTTCTGGTAAAATGGCTTCACCAAGTACTCATAGTGATCTTAGTTGAATATTTAGGACATATTTCGTATATCCTTGTCCCGTAATTGCAGCTGATGATTGCCTATTCGGAGGTCAATCTTCGAGAACTATCATGACCGTTTCCAATAACCAAAAAATTTATTGACCATTACTAGTGGATAATTATTCTTCATGTTCACCTAGTTCACGTGCATGCTATAAAAAAATAACCTCAAGATTTATACTTCCATCATGTAAAACAAAATAAGAGATTCCCAAGGGGAAACACTGGGTTACACATAGCCATTTTCCTCTAATTCCTCCAACTGCATCCTCATCTCTTGAATCTCTACAAGAGCCATCCGATAGGATAATGCAGATATCAATACCATATTAGTATTCAAGTGAATATTGAAATCTTGCTACAGGTGGGGAGGTAATCCTAGAATATATTTAGATATTATGTCCTTGTACTCTAACCCCACTACTATAAAATAGAAACTCACAACATCCACTTCCCTAAGGGCCTAGATAGACTATAGATTAGAAATCAGCTACACCCTCCTATGAATGAGGTTGTCCTACACTGAATGAGTTTCCTCTTTCCCAAAAAATAAAAACCTGGTCTAATAACCATGGACACAGCAAATCCTCCACCTAAAATATTAAATCGGCACATGAACTATTTATAAATAGTCCATACCTGGAATGAAATCATATGTCCTTGACTCTAAAACCAAGAGGTTCCAACTGAATCCCTCACCTCCAAGAGTAAGATCACAATTTTTGATTAAGTTCTTGATCATTGAATCTTCTCAATTATGGGACACTCAGTATAAGGGTTGAGTCAACGATTTAACATGAATCTCTATGTCTTGAACCAGATAATAGAAAAGAAATGAATGACTCCAACCTGTGTCTATGAGTACTACAGCTACTGTATAAAATAAATATACCGTACCTCGAATGATCCATAGATACTAGTCGTCATCACCCTCTATAGCCTATAGCTAGCCTCATCCCTAGACACCAGGTATTTAATCCTAGAGTGGACTACTTGGGGTGGTCTTTCTAATAGGCTGATCATCGGACCACTTCATGATGCCCTAGTAGCCCTTCTGTCATGTCTACAACCATAAGGACCACTGTGCTCATACCTTTATCTCAATCTTGACAAGCCTTTGTTCATCTCTTTATTAGTTGTACAAATTGTCAGTAAATCACTTTACAGATGTCCCCGACCATCACGGGAGAAACACTTCCTTTTTCAAGGTAGATTCAAGCTACTCTGGGAGCCCTGCCCTAGTGAATCTGAGTCCTAGGATCGCCTATGGAAACATTTAACCCTCTTGAATCCCTATGACTTCCATAAACAACCGGATTCTGAGGTCACAACTACTGAGTTCCCACTACAAGATCCCACAATTATAGTCTTTTCAACCAAAAATCCATCCACTAATATGTCTCTCTCAAACACACCAACATAGGTGGGTCTTCTAAGAGATACCACTGATGCCCTAAGGTTTTGGTGCATGCCATGATCAAATGTATAAGACCTGAAGAACTGGTCATGTATCATATCCATGGAGTAATAAGAAAGATCATTGAACCAAACATAATATTTTTCCATGGTCAAATTTCACAACTACAGATTCATAATCTCTTGTACACGTACAGGTCACAACGTGGTAGATATAAATCCTCTATAAAGAAATGCTCAAAGTCTTTCTAGGAGGGAGATGTCTCATCATTTTACTGAGTCCCCAAGATCCACCATCTTTTAGAAAATACATAAAAAATAATTTCTAGAAGGACTTCTATGTAGTTTGTAGATTTCGACACTTGAGAAAAAATGTGAGCGAGTGCCTCTATCCAATCCTCAACAACCCAGGTTTCAAGATCACACCAAAACCTAGGAAGTCACTGGATCTGAAACATACGCATATAACACATCATGATTGTAGACTTGGCCGATAGTTCTCATGTTAGCAGCTTTTAAATGGGTGGTGGTATAGATGGTAAATAAACAGAAGGTTCTATCTCTAGTACACGTCCCTTTACTGATGCCTCATTACTAGGATGATCATCTTTATGATCACCTAATAGATTTCTAGTTTGTTGTCTACGTGGAGGCATACTAAAATAAAAAAGGTATACCATGATCAAAATATTATATCTAGGGAGATTACATAATTAGAACATGGAAATCATAATCATTCCTATATGATTCATATACCAGTGTTTCGCCTGCAACCATTGTTCTAATGTACCATGTTGAGAAAGAGGTGATCCGAGTCCTGGTGTATCGATACATTAGCCGCCAAACACACACTAGGGTCCCTATCTAGAAAGCTGAACTAAAAAAACATAACATTTTCCCCAAACAAATATCAAAGACCCATGTCCTAAAGTAATGTAGTACATCCCTCTAATACCCCTATATCACGACCCATCCCAGAGGGTCCCGTGCTGTGACTACCCCAAGCCCGCCTCTAAGATTCTAGGGTATAGTGACTAGTTCTGAGTAGGAATATCCAACAAATGGGAGGAATTATTATAAAGTACGTATACATAAGAACACATCTCCAAGACCACACAATGTTTTAATGTAAAACAACTCAAATAATGAATGCATACAACTAAGATCCCAAGACAGAGAATAATAATAAATTACAGAAAATAGAAATGGGGAAAAAAACAATGCCAAAATAGTGTAAAGATCCCGACCTTCTCCTAGGGTGAGGAATAAGACAAAATTATTCGCCTGATAAACACCTTATTATTTCAAGCTCTATATATTATACACCCACTCACTATCCTCCCTGGACAATGTCAAAAGGGGACGTCGTCTGCAAAATATAGAACATGTGCCAGAAAATCTCGTAAAGGGGTGAGTATAAAAATCCTTAGGAGTACTCCATTAAAAAACTAAAAATTTAGCACCAAGTATAGTAAGATAAATAAAGGATATAAAACTGACGTGTGATGGAAATAAAAAAGAAAAAAAAAACTCTAATACACTCAAGAAATAGACCACACTATAAGGCAGTCATACCTAACAATCATCCAAATTATTCTTCTGAAATAAACCCTCATTCCTAGAGAACTCACTCCACAACAAATTATTCCCTCATAGACACTATATAGAGATATCTAAGATATTAGTCCCCACCAATGGAAGCTCACTAGTCTATAGGGACCATGATACACTGATAGGGGGTTATTCCAAGAACCATTGGGTTGACACCACAATCCATGTTTGGACAAACACACTACGTAAGGGATCGAATGTCAAAGACATCATAATACTTAACGATATATTCTCCTAGATTGCGGATAAATCCCCGAATTAGGGAGGTCATGACTATTCCACAAACTCAAACTAGGGATGATCAAGGACCGCATTCCAGTCTCACAGAGGAACACCACAACTATATTTGAAACTCGTACTCTATAGGGGTTCACATTCCAATGATGTTCATATAAATTTTCACAATTCCCATGAGGGAATGGTCGAAAGGAATAAACTAAACCAATACTGGTCCAATCTAACAAGATAAATATCTTCAACCACTACTTAAAGGACTAAATTAAATTTCTAAAGGGGAACACAGTGTGTTCATCTATCCCAAGTCATGACCGTGTGGAAGATCCTTAGACAAAATGTAGTCTCAATATACACATCATGTAGAATTTGTATATGGTGTGGAGAGACACATGTTGTCTTATTCATTTCAAATTTTTGTGTTCGTGTACTAAATCCATTTTTGCATAACAGTATTTTTATTACACATCATATCTGAGTGGGAGTACATGGTGTGTTTCTGCCCGTATACTCCAACCCATGTCCATTTACATCTATTTTCAATGTTGTGTCAACATTGTTGGGTAAGATTATATGTGATCTTTAACTTAGGAAAAAACATATCACTAAATTCAGGGGGCCCACATGTTGTGTAATCCTAGATTACACATCGTGTTCTGTGGGATTTTATAGAATCCTAGATTCTTCCTCTGTGTTCGATACAATGCCTCTACAAATTGATCTCGTGATTAATTCTCCATGAAATCGAAGATCCACTCTCTTCCAATCCGCACAATCATTGAAAAATTCATCCCTTAATCATATATTCTCTCAAAAAGTATTAAAATTAGTGTTCTATATTCAATGCTGATGAATGCAGGAAAAAATGAAATTGGGGATCATCCATCATTAACTTCATTTCTTTAGCCATAATTTCACTTCGTTCACATTATTATAATTCCCAATCTGTGATATCAGATCATTTCTCCATGAAACAAGAGTGAAACGATCAATAGATCTGAAATATTTGAACCTTGGGACAAATGAAGAACACAGAGGGTGATACGAGGAATTGGGGGAGAACAGAACAATTCATCAAGATGAAAAAACCTTGATCAATATTCATCTCTATCAAGGATCACTACTATTAGAATGAAAATATAATCCATCAACAATTTCATAAAGGAATATCTCTCATTAAATCCCAAAAAAAATAAATCCCATCACACAAGGTGATTGATTCAGCAATTGGTCTGATCGTCAATTAATTTACATTCATTGCAAAATTTATGAATGAAGACGAATCGATTCAAAACAAATATCTTACCAAAATTTGGATCAATCATCCTTGAATGAAAATTATGTTTCCATCTATGAAGAGGTTAACATATTCTTTTAGTGACACAATCTATGACCTGATCTTGATATTCCCATGTTCAACTGATATAATTGTCTAGAGCTCTCTCCAATGTTCTTCTTGAGGTTCCAAGGTTATGAGGCTGAACCTATAACTAAAACATAAGGATCGGTTTAAATATCCACTAATCATTGCATTAATGAAATGTATAAAAATAATTTTTTAAAATAAATTTATTTTTTAACACATAGAACAACTTTTTCACAAACGGATCACACTAAATAATGTTGAGTCTCTTATTTGGTAAAACATCCATTATAAACTCAATGGTTACCATAAATTTATTATCTAAGAACCCATTTATATTTCATTACAATTTATCATAAAAATAATGTTCTCGTGGTATTAAATATATATAATATATTTCAAACAATTATTTTGGGAACATTGGGCCTAGAAATCACACTTTATCCTAGTGCCTGGTATCAAAATTAATCCATATAATATTTAAAAATTATATGCATAAAATTAGAAACAATATAAAAAAACATCAAATAAATTGTGATTTTCTAAAAAAATCATACACCAATATTTAAGAAAACATAGACCACTCAGATGAATTATATATACTCTAATGCCCATTATATCCAAAAAAATAACACTTAATAGAATAGTATCATTATATTTCAACCAATAAACGATTCCAGCCCCCAATTACTCTCCAATTCATCACATCCACTACATTATCAATCTTACCCTTGAAAAATAATATCCCTCCGAAGCCATTTTCTATCCAACTACTGAATAAAAACATAATCCCCTTCTCATCCCAAAAAACCAGGTCTACCAAAAATGATAAAAAACTCATCATATAAGGAAAAAACAAAATAATATCTACCAATGAAACAAAAATATTTATTTTTTAAAATTAATCACATAAATGATGATCAAAAGGATCATGAAAGAATACAATTTTTTTAATTGGAAAATTTTTCGCTGAAACCAAGACATATAAAACCTTTAAAATTGACCAAATTAATTCTACCAATATTCATTTTTCCAAAGTAAAATTAAATAAAAAACATATAATATTTATTTAAAACTAGTAGTTAACACATCCATATTATAAAACACTCTCAACCCATTTTTCAAGAACAAAATTAAAATAAAAAATAACATTCAGAAAAAGGATGTATAACTTTTATATAATAAATAAAATTAATAGAAAATAACTGTAACATACTAATGATTTATAAAATTTTTATATTTAATTAAATTTGGTTTCATTGATACCTTTTATTACATGAAACATTGAGTTTAATCAAACTGTGACATAATATAAAAATATTATTATTCATATGTGACCAATATAACATTTAAATTAAATTTAAGTGTTGGAATGGTATTAATATATTTAGGAAATATATATAATTTTCATTACCAATATAAATTTATTTATAAATTCTTAATAAATACTCAATCTGCCTTAATTTAAATATTTTATTTAACAAAAAATATATTTCCATCAACAAAAATTATTTTTCAACTGTGAAAATGTTATAATTAATTATTGTAAAATTAAGATTTTTTTTATAAAAATATATATATTTTAAAAAACATCATATTTATATTTAAATTAATGTGAAATTTTTGGACTTTTTTTTGAAAAAATTCATTTTCCAGTTAATAGTGAAAATATTGATTTTTTTAAAACTATCACTTATATTTAATAAATTAAGTAATTTAAAAGTAAAATAAATAAATAATTTTATTTAATAGTCACATATTATTTAATAATAATTCCAATTAAGTAAATTTAAATAATTTTTTATTATTTTTGAACATAGGTTTCTTTTTTACTTCAAATCACTCTTTTATGGAATATTGATATAAAGTGCGTAATGTTTCCCTATTTTAACTAATTAAAATTACCTAAAATGATAAATTATTTCAAAAAAATATAGATAATATGTCTATAAATATTAATTTTATATTATTTTATTAGTTGTAAAGTCCTAGAATTTTCCAGTAAATTGTTTTCTTAATTCTTTGGAATTTTATGAGTCTACAAATTCAGACGGCACCTGATTCCGAGGCCCGGTTTTCCCAGAATCAATTTCTAAAGTTTTGTTCATGTACGTTCACTAGACGTACACGCGGGTTTTTCTATGTTTTGAACCGGTGCATGGAATTGAAATTTGAGGACACCGATGAACTCGTAGCGCCGGTAATTGATTAAGGGGACCTTTACCACAGTTGTGTTTTATGTGGGTTGAGAATTAATTTTACGGGATTTAGAATAAAATAAATAAAATTGTAGCACATAATTTTATTTAAAGAAGTTTGTTAATTCCTAAAATGGGGAGTTAGGGGTGGATATCTTGGAGGGTCGCCGGCTGAGCCGGGCCTCGGCGAGGGTGCGCTAGGGCAGAACCGGCGTTTTCTGATTCCATTACGGGAGACGAGGTGGGTCGAAAACCGCCCCATTGATTGATTAGGGCGGGCCCCGCAGGGTGCCATGAATACCTGGTCACGCTGACCAGGCGGGCTTCACCGTCCTTGCCACGCGGCTGGGCCACCATGTTACGCAGACCGGGCCGCTGAGCCACGCGGATCGGGCCGCCGGGCCGCCCTGGCCAGGCCGCCGCTCCACACGGGCCGGGCCGAAGCCCTAGGCCGGGTGGGCATCCTAGGTCGGGCCACACCCTACCATGCCAGACTCAGACCCAGGTTGGGTCGAACCAGTTCAAGCCGACCCAGGGTGGGTTGGGTCGGGTCGGACCGGGCCCAAACCCCCCTCTTCCGACCATTTTCCGTTAATTTCACATAACATGAGCTATGGAGCTCCGATCGACTCACCTTCAGTTGCGTAGGATTAATTGGATCGAGATGGTCATTTAGTTATATTACACTCAAGGTTTTGGATATGTTTAGTTATGGTCGGGCTTGTTCGAAACCGAAACCAACTGGGCCCTCGGAGCGGAAACAGTTATAACACAAGGACTGAACATCATATTGATGTTCCATCAACTAAGTTGTTTTTCTTTTGTTGAGACGGTTCTTTTGGCATACTACACATGGGACATGGATGAGATTAGAGTATGTTTGGGTTTTATTAAGCTTAAAAACCAACTGGGCCCCTCGAATGGAAAAGCCAATAACTCACAGACCGGGCATCCGGTTTACGCGTCGTCTATTGCGTTGAGACCCCTAAGATGAGGCGGTCCATTGTGATTCATCTATGTGAGACTTCATGAAACTTGGAGTATCAGCAAGAGGCTCGTGGAGTAGACCCTCTCTGTTACGAGCGAGCCGATTGTAGAGACCTAGTAGCTGGCTGAGACTTGACGACTATTGATTGATCGACTCAGAGTGATTTGGATGGCCCAGTGGGGAGTACTTGGTTGTAGCAGCAGACCCACAGCCGAGGAGCGCTTGGTTTTAGCGGCATTCCCACGATATTCGATAGAATAAGTACCTCTATAGGCTATGAGGGGGAACGTTTGGTTGTAACAGCAGACCCATGGTGGGAAGCGCGTGGTTGTAGTGGCATACCCACAGTACTCGACAGGTGGAGTACTTTAGAAGTTCAAGGTTAGTGGGAAGCACTTGGTTGTAGCGGTAGGACCACTTTACTCGATAGAGGAGGAGTTCTCCTGCAGTCGTGGTTTCGAAATCGTGAATAAAAATCATGGTTTGAGCTGTGTCAATGAGCTTTGAGTTTTCCTCCTGATTGAGATGGGTTACTTGATAACTTATGAATATGTATGGGAAATACTTAAGTAATGGTCATCCATTGAAATCATACTTTTTAGTCTATCCTTGTTAAATTTTGTGAGACCTTGAGGGTCTCGGGGTCTTTATTGAGTATCGTTATACTCACCCCTGCACTAGTTATGCCCGCACCTCGTTGTGTTGGATGCAAATGACGGACAATGCTGACGAAGGCAGATAGCGCCAGAAATGGATGGTACCTGAAGGTGGACACTCGGCATGACAGCACACGGAGTGGACCGATAGATGCGGAGTGTCGGGGAGGACATCTGTACCTACCCATCCGGTAGGAACCCGAAGGACGATCCTAGAGGATGATCCAGGAGTTGTTTTCACCTTTCAGATGTTTTTCATTTTCATTTGTTCTTTTTTGAATTGTAGCTTTACCTTTTTGTTTGGATTGTATTTCTGGCATCTTTATAATTTAGGAACACTTGTTATACTCATTTATTTAGTGTTTGCTTCTGCATGTACTCTGGTAGTGTGTGATACATTTTACAAAGGAAATGCCTTCCCTGTTTTTAGGGAATTATGCATTTGCTGCTAGTCACCAGCCCATGGCCTATGGAAGGTGGGCTTGGGTAGTCACGATACGGGCCCTGGGGTATGGGTTGTGACAAATTGATATCAGAGGACATCGGTTATACCGCAGAACTAGGACTGTGATATTTTTTTTCTGTGAAGAAATTGTGTTTAGGGTTCTAAGTGTGGTTTTCAGTTCAGGGAGTCCAGTGTTCGTGTGGGTGGCCGACGTATCCATACACCAAGACCCTGACTTCTGATTTACGACCCAGTGCACAAAATCATAGATTACGTGGGTGTTTTCAAAAGTCTCTTTTATGTCATCTCAAACCAGTTCATCTTACTAGGTATAGTATTTGATCGTGTCACAAATGTTTCTTTTAGGATGCCTCCCCACGGATGACCAGCTAGGGACCCGAGAGTTGTACGTACTGACAGCCCATCGAGTGAAAAGGCCTTAGTACAAGGCCCTCTTCCAGTTGAGGCACTGGCAAAGGCACCAGCAGTACTACCACCCGTTGGGCCGCAGATTCCACCAGCCCCCGCAGTAGGTGATGCACGACGCTTGAGTGTGCTGCATGAGTTCTATTCCTAGAGGCCACCTATGTTCCGAGGAGAGACAGACCCACAGGCGGGTGAGGATTAGTTGGAGGCTGTGGTGAGAGTATTCAGTCTTGTAGGGACACCAGCAGACATTATGGTGATCCTTTTTTACAGACTCCTTTAAGCAACAGTAGGCAGATGGTGGAGCCTGATTCTCCAGATGCATGATGAGGCGACACTTCTATAGGCAGACTTCGAGAGCCTATTCTGAGAGGAGTTTGTACCAGCCACCCTTCGAGCGGTGCGTATACCAGAGATACGTCATCTGTTTTAGGGAAGCATGAAAGTAGCACAGAACTTAGTGGGGTTCACAGACCTCTCCCGCTACTCTACATATATGGTACTGGAGTCATTCTTCAGGGCCCAGACCTTCGAGCAGGGGCTCAGGTGATAGATTAGAGCTTTAGTTGTTTCTCACAGCATCCCGATGCAGACAAGGATGTTAGAGAGAGCCCTCTTAGTAGAGAGTTTCCTTGCTGAGTAATCTCAAGCAGCATAACCCACCACTAGTCAACATGAAGTGGATTCTTCTATAGGTGGAAGTAGACATTTGACGCAGGGGTCCAAGAGGACCAGACCCACGGGTGGTCGACCACATGAATTAGGATCCTGTGTGCGAGACACCCGAGGTAGAGAATGTCTTACCAGGAGAGGACAGTGTTACTCCTGTGGCGGGCTTGGTCACATAGCACGTGACTATCCAACCCACCATACGGACGATCATCATATAGATGAAGGACCTTACAGGTAGAGGCAGAGGTTCGATCGAGGCAGATACCAAGGAGAAGGAGACTGAGTAAGAGGAGCTGGTTGTGTAGCTGGTGGTGAACGACTCTTCGAGGTGTTGCCACCACCACCACTTGGAGGTCCACCTCGACCGTAGGGAACAGGTGGACATGGGAGAGCACAACATCAGGCAGCTGAAGCATATGACTATGGAGCTCTGAAAGTAGTTCGACAGGATCGAGACTAGTTCCAGGCAAAGAGGCATTTTTTCGTGGTGCTTCTAGATTCCTTGAGGTTGTTGTTTGTGGTTGTTTTTTGTATATGAACTTTGAGCTGCATTAATAAAAGACGCTTTTCCTTGTGATGTTTGCTTTCTTTCCTTTTTGTTTGGTTAAAACTCAGACGTTTCGGTTAAAACTGTTGAATTGACCATCACATTCAAGATTTCTACTGGGGGAGACCCAGTGACAAAACACCAACGCCGACAGTGTGACTCAACCCTTGGAGGTGAGAGTAACAGTTGGATCTCTTGGTAGTAGTTTCGAGGCCGTACGATGTCATCCATGGCATTAATTATTACCGTTCATGTCAGGATTGACTGTATTAGGAAAAGATAAGGTTCATACAAGGGATGATACCTGATTTCCCTTTTTTGGTAAAGAAGAAATCTTAGCAGCTCTTGTAAAGTGTAGGTGAAGAATGGTGAAGTTGAGTTCTTACAATTGGCTAGTCTCACCCATTGTTCGTTGAGCGAGCAGTTTACGATTTACTCCAAACTCAATAGTCTCAGGTGTGTATTCTTTGAGAATGACCTGAACCTAAGACAACGGTGATGGCTTGAGTTATTCTGGGATTATGACTTCGAGATAATCTATACTCCTGGGGAGGGGAACATTTTTTCGGATGCGTTCAGCAGATAGGAGAGGCGACAGAGTAGCTGGATGCCATACATATATCCTTTGTGGATAGAGATGGTGCAGCCTATCTATAGTATCTTATAGTCACTCCTCCGCTTCATCGGCAAAGTAGGAGAGGTGGATTACTACCTAGCCCTTCCACCTCAATTGCACCGGGTGCACGACATATTCCATGTATCTCAGCTGAGGAGATGCGTGCACGATCCATCCATCAACATCAACCACGGGTATATGGACATCAATGATGGGACGACATTCACGGAGGTCCCTGTAAATATCGAGGATCGACACGAGAAGTTACTACATGGATAGTCGATACCTCTGGTGTGCATTCGCCGGAAACACGGGAATCTTGAGGAGAGCTCATGGGAGCAGGAGGATCAGATGTGTGCTCAGTACCCCCTTTTGTTATTCTATTGTGTGTTGTATCATTACAAAGACGTAGTGACCTATGTTGGGAGTAATGTAAAGACCTGTAGATTTCAAGGGAATTTTTTTCTTAATTCATTGAAATTTTATGAATCCGCAGTTTCTAACGGCGCCTGATTCCGCGACCCGTTGTGCCCGGAATCAATTTCTAATGTTTTGTTTTGGTACGTTCAGTAAATGTACGTGTGTGTTTTTCTATCTTTTGAATTGGTTCTCAGAATTGAAATCTGAGGATACCAATGAACTCACAGTGCCGGTAATTGCTTAAGGGGACCTTTACCACAGTTGCGTTTTTATGCAGGATGTGAGTTAATTTAAGGAGATTTAAAATAAAATAAATAAAATTGTAGCACACAATTCCATTTAATGAAGTTGGATAATTATTACAATGGGGATTTAGGGGTAGGGCCCACACTCACATAACCTCCCATGAGAGGATATTTATGAGGTGGGGCCCACACGAACCTTTAACTTATCACCTCCCCTCAACTCCCCAGTAATTCCCCTTCAATTAATTTGAAATCTCCCCCTTAATGGTGTAATCTCTTCACCTCCCTCTCTCTCATCAATATTTTCCAACACTTCTTAATTAATGAATTGAACTCTTCAATTTAATTAAAGTGTTTGACTTTTGAATTGGATGTGGGATCAAATAATAGCCTTAGATATTATTTTAGTTTTGGGAATTAGTTGTGTTGGGAGGGTTTGGAGACAAATCTAGAGAAATAGAGAATACTGTTCTTCTCTCAACGAAGAACACTCCACATCTCAAAGAATGTGAAGACGCCGGCAACAACGCTTCTTCCTTGGCTTCTTCCTCAGAACCCCCTTCCGATATGGTACATCTTCGTAGACTCTGCAATCTTCATCTTCATCGTCAACGGATCGATGCACGATCTCAGAGGAGGAAGCGTACGACGAACGATGACAACCTCGTCTTCCCCCGTGACGAACGAACGCCCGACAATTTAAATGGTAGGGGTCGATATTGTATTATTTAAATCCACATTCATAATCATTTATTGTGGTTATTGATATCCATTTTTTATTATCTTACGCAGAGGATGTGGGCCGAACAAACAGGGCCCAAAGCCCCTCCGATGGTTCTTGATTGATTGACGACGGTGGTGGTGCATCGGTGTCACCGGTAGAGAGAACCACAGAAGAAATCGCCAGCACATTTGTCACCGGGTCGCCAGAGCTGTGCATAGAATGGGATCACGACCACCATGGGTCGTGACAATGTCGGAGGGGTGTGGTGTCGTCACGCCGCGCTAGAGGAAGAGGGCCACGGTATGGAGGGCCATGACAATCAAATGAAAGCGTGGTGCCATCATGCCGCATGGTAGAGGGGCCACGGGCATCCTGGCCATGGCCGTCAGAGATAGCGCGACCCCGTCGCGCCCACAAGTATGGGAATCCGCGGTTGGGATACAGCAGATATGCAGGAGGGAAGCCGGCAGAGACGACCACCGATGAGATTGTGCCAGGGCGGAACCTAGTGGGTTCTGCAGAGAGGAACCGACATTTACCGGTTCCATTACGGGAGACGGGGGGGTGCAAAACCACTCCCTTGATTGATTAGGGTGGGCCCGACAGGTCACCACCGCCACCTGGTCCCGTTGAACATGTGGGATTCACCGCCCCAGCCATGCGGCTGTGCCACCGCATCACGCGAATCAGGTCACGACGTCATGCGGACTGGGGCACGACGTTACACTTACTGGGTCGTCGGGCCAGGGGGGCCGGGCCGCTGCGCCACGCGGGTCGGGCCACTGCACCCCGCTGGCCGAGTCCGTGCCATGGGTTGGGCATGAATTTTGGGCCAGTCCGCGCCCTACCTGGCCGAACTCGGACCCGGGTTGGTTCGACCCCGTTCGGGCCTTCCCAAGGTTGGTTGGGCCGAGTCTGACCGGGCCCAGACCCCCCCCCTTCGGACTGTTTTTAGTTAATTGCCTATAACATGATATAAGGAAATCCAATCGACACACTGTTAGTTTAGTAGGATTCCTTAGATCGAGATGGTTGGTTTAGTATATTACACTCACGATTGATGTTTGGGTACGACCGAGTTGGTTCGAAATAGAAACCAACCGGGCCCTCAGAGTGGAAACACTTATAACTTAAGGACCAGACGCCTGATTGACGTGTCATCAAAAATTTTGGTTTCCTTTTGTTTATATGGTTCTTTTGGAATACTCCACGTGGGATTTAGAAGATATTGGAGTTTGGTCGTGTTGGTTTTAGCTCAAAAACCATCCGGGCCCCTGGAACGGAAAAGCCAATAACACACAGACCAAGCGTCTGATTGACAGGCCATCTTTAACATTGAGACCCCTAAGATGAGGTGTTCCTTTGTGATACTTCTATGTGAGAATCTGTGACACATGGAGTATCGGCTTGAGGCTTGTAGAGCGGACCCTCCCAGTTATGAGCGAGAAGACTACAGAGACCCAGTAGCTGGCTGAGACTTGAAGACTATTGATCGATCAACTCGGAGTGATTCGGATGGCCCAGTGGAGTGTGCTTGGTTGTAGTAGCATACCCACGGCGTAGGAGTTCTAGGTTTTAGCGGCAGACCCGCATTACTCGACAGAAGGAGTACCTATGTAGGCTATGAGGGGGAGCACTTGGTTGTTGCGGCAAACCCTTGTTGGAAAGCGCTTGGTTGTACAGAAGGACCACAATACTTGACAGGTGGAGTACTTCAGGAGTCCATGGTTAGTGGGAAATGCTTCTTTGTAGTGGGAGGCCCACTGTACTCGACTGAGGAAAAGTTCTACAACAACCGTGGTTTCAACATCTCAATGACCACTGTGTTTTCTACATGATTGAGATGGGTTACTTGATAACTTAGGTATATGTATGGGCATATACCTAAGTAATGTTTATCCATTGAAATCATACTTTGTAGTTTATCCTTGTCGGATTTTTTGAGAACTTGAGGGTCTCAGGGTCCCTACTGAGTATCGTTATACTCACCCCTACATGGGCTATGCCCGCACCTCGATGTGTTGGGTACAAACGATTGAAAATGCTGACAAAGGCGAAGAGTGACAGGACTAGATGATACCCAGAGGTGGACAATCGGTGGGACGGCCCAAGGAGCAAACTGATAGACACGAAGTGCCGAGGAGGACATCTGTACCCACCCTTCAGGTAGGAACCCAGAGGACGATCCTGGAGGACGATCCATGAGCTGTTTTCACCTTTTATCTATTTTTCATTTTTAGTTGTACTTTATTTTAGTTGTAGCTATACCTTTTGTTGGGCTTGTATTTATGGCCCCTTTGTACGTTAATCAAACTTTTTATACTCCTTTAATTAGTGTTTTCTTCCTCTTATACTCTGGTAGTTTGTGATACATTTTATAAAGGAAATGTCTTCCCGATTCTTATAGAATTATGCCTTTGGTTCTAGTCATCAACCCCTGGCCTATAGAAGGCGTGTTTGGGGTAGTCACGATACAGGCCCTGAGGGACGGGTCGTGAAATTATGAAATTTCATATAATTGTAATAAGAAAATATTATTCTTGATAAATTCATTTTTGAAAAACTATTCTTTCAACACATCTCCGAGTTTGGTTTAAAATTAAATAAAAATTCTATATTAATATAATCTGATAAAATTGATTACATATTTTTTTCTAAATAATTAATACTATATAATTAGTCTAAAATAATATTTGGTGATGAGGAATAGTTAAAATCGTGACAATAATATAGTTATCGTGGAAAAAATTTATTAATGTAAATGTGAGTACCCTTAAATGTTTAGGGAAAAAATGATTAAAAAAATGGTTATTTTGAATGTTATAGGGGTTTATGGGCCTTATAAATTTTAAAATCCCATAATTTCATAGTTTTTAGGCCCTTGGATTTCGAGTAACTCCACATTATAGAATAGTTTTTGTTTATTTACTGGAATGCCTCTCCTCCTCCCTTATTAATGGTCACCAACTATCGTTTACTTTATATGCATTAAAAACCCTTTAATTCTTAAAAACCTATCCAAAATAACATCTTTAAATCCCTCCATTCATAATAAAATCAATAGTCTTATTCAAAAACCTACTATAGAAAGAAATTAGAAATAATCAGAAATAGGTGGTATAGGAATGTGTTTATAGTCTTCACCAAGATACTTCTTTTTTTATTATTACATTCCACTATAATTTATGTACTAGAAAATATATTATAATTAACAAAAAAATATAAAACATAATTATATTTTATTATGTTTATGTAATAATAATTATGTATCTCCTCTTCCATCAAATGGGAAATCAAACTATTGTTCATGTGTATGGTAGACTACCGCCTTAGGAATAGATGTTATAGATTTTTCATCATCTCCCATCATAGATATTAATAATTATGGATTTAATGTATATTTTTGATATTCAAGACAAATAAATAATTATTTAAAATTAATATATCATATAAATTCTTACCTTACCATCTAGTGATGAACAATAACATCGTTCAAGTGTACAAAAAATTATAACTTCATTAATGCGATGTGATTAACTTTTTACCACATCCCAGGGATTGTATATGTCAGTTTATTTTATTAATTAATATTATATTTATTATATTATTATAAATGTTTACTAATAAAGTAACACATACCTTCTATCCATCATGATCATTGAAAAATGGAAACATTACCCTAGCATATGAATGAAATAACCTCTTTATGATTGTAACATAGTTCATTATTTGTTGACCAAAATTCACATTTATTTTTACATTTATAATTGAAATATAAAAAAATAATTATTTCATCAATTTTATTCAAATTTGGTACATTTTAAATTTTCATATAGAATTAGAAAGGAATTTTTTTTAACTTATATGTCTTATATTGAATTAACTTAAATAATCTACATTGTATATTATTTTATAACCATATAACGATATTTTCAAATAAATGGATACCAAAAAGAATTTAGGAATTCTATTTTTTTCATTACAGATTTTCTATGTGGTAAGGTAATTTTCCTCAGGATTTTTTTATCATTTAAAAATTAAAACTATTCATAAATTAAAAAACCATTAATGTTATGGATGGAAAATAAAATATGAATAAATTTATATTACATATATACCTTTCTCACAATACCATCCATTTATGGGCTAATATATGAATTACAATAATTTATCAAATTCATTCATTATAAAATGTACAATGGTTATCACAAGGGAAAATATTATATAACCCATTTTCATTCCTTAGGAAATTCTTATGTTTATTCCATATGACTGATTTCTGTTTATGGAATACATATCCATGTATATAAAATGAATGTGATGAGTGGAAATTGAATTATATATCCATCCAATGAAGTTATTAATATTTTGGTAAAATTTTATATCATGTATAAAATTAGAGAGTGAACATAATCTACTATGGGACTTTGTACACCTTGTGATATTGTGTCTAAATTTTTCATCGACTGATGTCTTTATCATGTATTATATTTCTACTACATTTCCTACGATTCCATAAAATTATGATACCATATTCATGACCTTATGATTTTTTGAGATTAATAATGGGTGTCTATTTTATGATATTATGTTATACCTTTGGCTCACATGTTATTCTTTTTTATCATGTTTATTTATATATTTTTTTAGATCACTCATTATTTTTATGATTTCACCAAGTTATAAAATTTATTTTCTTTTGATTTTGATAGGATTTAGTATCCAGTAAAAGAGAATAAAATAAATATGTTTATTTTATCCTCACTTTTTTGTTTAATGAAAATATTTTTTCAAATACACTAGGCCTCAAGATCATGAAATTAAAATTAAATTATATTAATGTTGAAAATAATAGAATGACATGTGTAAAATAGATGGATTTATATAGTTGATATCTTAGGAAAGGATTAATTGACCATTTTAAAATATGGTGTGAATAAATAAGTGAGAACACGTGGTATAATTCTATGGATAAGTGTAATTATACAAAATTGTTATTGAATCTTACATAAGTATAGAGCTAGTGGTTTTAGACCAATTTCATCATTTTCCAGATAATACAAGTTGATTTTGTTCTATCAAAGATCTTCCTTGGGGTAATGACTCTAAAAAAGGAATTGTGAGAATTGAATTATGAATTAAATAGTATAGGATAACGGGCCTGACTGTGCCCCTTTTTTGACACTCATAAGGGTTATGTTTTTAAAATTCAAAAACTCTATAAAAATTATTATGAACTACAAGAAAATAAATTAGGATATAAAATCTATTATGAGTAATTGTAATGGAAAACCTGGATTGAGACATAGTTGAACATATATCAGGATATAGTTATCATTTATAATTTATTCCTTCTATGTTTATATTTTTTTATTTTATATATAATAATGCATTCTCATCATGTTTTATTTTTTTATTTTTTTATGGTGGGAAATATGATATATAGTTCCAATAACCAATGTGTTGGGAAATTCAATGATTTCTAAAATGATACTATTATCCTAGAGGGAATCAAAGGTAAACATCATGTGAACATTCCAAATGATCAAATTTTTTCTTGATTAATAAATTGAACATAGTTGAAATTATTAACAAACTAAAGAATAATTGCACGATATATCATAGAAGATAAAGTACTAAATAAAAAAAGTGAAGATTTAATTTATTATATCTAAAAAATATGGGAATAGGAACCAAGGAAAATTTTGTATAGTAATTCGATTATTTTATATTTGTGGAAATGGAATGAAAAATGCAGAAAATCCAGATGAAAAAAATGAAGAGTCTATTTTACAAGAAGTACCAAAATAAATTTCCCCCAATGTCATCATTAATGGCTTGAGAACATAAATGTGGGGAACTTGTTCTTTATTTGGTTCAATTACCTAATCCAAATATTAATTCATAAGAGAATATGTAAGAAAAATCATTTAATTGTAATGATTGATGTTTTTAGCTGTTGGAACATAAGAATCATGTTATTAATGAATTTTTATCAATGGTATTCGGGATATAATAATCACGAAACGTATTTGGATTATTCTACAATGATTTTTATTTATTTATTTTCAATAATATATTGAATGGTACTAGTTACATATAAATTTGATTTTTTGGTAAGTTTGTGTTCTATGGAAATCAAATGATTGGGGAAAATATGATATTAGATAAGTGCATGCTATTGAGGTATTTATAGTTAATTAAAATTAGATCAGTTTTGGAAAAATAAGGAGTTGGATAAAAAATTAGAGTTTATAAAATACTTATTTGATAACTAATGTTAATTTTGAACGATAATCATCATATTTTCTGGGACATTATAGGATGAAGGTGAATTGTTAATATTATTATCACATAAATTTTACCATAATTTTATAAAAAGAACAACCCATTAGAAGAGTGACAACCAATTCCATATGGAAAGGTCAAGGGGATTTAAAACACAACTATGGGATATAATGGAGGAGATACTACAACTTACATAAATGATATTATAGTTATTATGGAATTATTTACGCATAAATTATTGCTATATAAATATTAAATTGATTTTGGGAAGAATATTAAAGGATTAAATAATTATAAATTTTAATGATTTTGAGAAGATTACTAATATATTGGGAAATTTTTTATTATATTGAGATATATATGAACTTTATTTTTAATTTAAATGATTATTTTTGATGTACAATATTCTATTTTTTTCATTATTTGACCTTAATGGTTTGAGATAAACATTAAGTTTAAAACATACAATTATATTGAGTTTATTGAAGTTATTTGGAATATGTTGTTACTTATTTATGGAATGATATTTTTTAAATTCTTGGATTTATTGTTGAATTTTGGAGATTAAAACAAAATTATTCAATATGGGAAATACATTTCCTTATGCTAACCATTTTGGATTTAATAAAGGTAAGAAGAATATCTTTTTACTATTTTATGAGTCTTATGATATTTTAAAACTTAATTTTAGTTCTTCATTAAAAAAATAATTCATTATCAATATTCATTAAATTCTGTAAGAGGAGAAGTGAAAATTAATCAAGGCATTATAAAAAAGTAAAATTATATTTTTGAAATAAAAATATATCGATTAAGTATATTTTCTGGTTTTCTATATCTTAATATGAGAAAAATCCATCAAATCTATAAAAAGGTTCTTGGAATAGCAATCATGTCTTATTAACATAAAATATAATGAATCAGTTGTGTTTAATTTTTCAATGTCTTATTGGTTTTTGGTTGTTATGTTTTACATTCTCATTCACTTTCATTGGATCTTTCATCTCTATCACTCTCCATAATAATTTACTATTTTATTCCATGTACATATTTTGACCTGAAAAAAATTTCCCCAATGTTGAATCATAGTTATGGGATGAAATTTATATTTACCTTTCCCTCTTTTTTGAGATGATTTTTTTATTAACCATATTTACAAAGTGGGTTTCCCCTAAAAAAATTTCAAATGTCTAAACCTTGATTACACTACCAATGTTGAAATTTCGAAGATGAAATTTATTTAAGGGGAAGTAATATAACAACAAAATAAATTAAAATATATTTTTATTTAAATAAATTTTATTTTTGTGATAGCATGTGTTACACACAACATTGAGTATAAATAAACCATGATATAATATTAAAATATTATTATTCACACATGAAAGATATAACATAACAATTAAATTGAAATTTATGGATATTATTTAATAATTTATGAAATTTATATTTATAGGTCATAATATATATAATTGTTTTACCAATTCATAAAAAATAATTACTCAAATTTCCAAAATATATTTTGTTTTAAAAAAAATACATGTTTATTTGAAAAATGTTATTTATTTATTTCATGGGAAAATATTATAATTATTGTTTTGGCAAATTTTTAAATGATATTTTATAAAATATAAATTATTTTGGAAATTAAAATATCGATATATGGTTGATTTTTTTTACTTTCACAAAATATTGACTATAAAATGAATGGTGAAAAATACTATTTTTTTGTAAGATCACCGTTTATTATTTATAAAATATGTAATTAAAAAAGTATTATTATTATTTAATATGACTTATAATTAAAATAAATATTTTTTTCGTAATATTTAATCTAATAAATTACTTTTATATAATCATTAAATTATATTTTAATTTATGTTTATTTTTTGTCGTTTGAGAAATTTTGGTCTAAAATATTTTTAAAACTGCATAATATTACTTGACATTGAATATTAAAAATTACCAACAATAGTGAATCATTAAATTGAAATATTTATTCAACCTATATTAATATTAAATCACATATATTTAATTACAATAAATTGTCTTAGAGATATTATAAGATCATATTATACTTGAAAAATGCATTTCTTGAAAAATAGTTTAATCAACATTTAAATGTGATCAATTTTAAATTTAATTATATTAGTTATGTAAATGAATTTCAAAATATCTACTAAATGTTTTGAATAAATATTATTTATTTTTTATAATTAATTAAACAATATGTTTTCTCACAATTAATAGTACAATAAGTAAAATGGTTACTATGGTAGTAAAATTAGAAGGGAAAATTGGGTAACAATAGTGGTAAATATGATAAAATGTTTAAAACAAAATTAATATGAATCTTCTAGGTGTGTTAAAAATTTATTTCTTCTCTACTTCTTTATTTTTCATCTTTTTGGGCATCTTTTATGATATGGGTTTCCCATTATTGGATAGTTTTGTGTATTTATAAGAATGCTACTCCTCTATTATAAAATGGCACCACCTATCCCCTCATTTTCAAATATAAAAACCCCATTGGATCATATAATACCTAACAAAATAACTTTATTACTTCCCTCCCATAATCCAAGAAGAATTAGTTTGATAAAAAAATACAACATATGAAGGATTTCGGATCAATACTAAAGTGGAGTTCTGAAAAGGAGCTAATATACTTCATCGGGATCTTTTTTTCCTTATTTTTATTTTTACACATTCAATTAATAATTAAAAAATATATAATAACACCAGTATATCAAATATAATAATATTTTATTCTATTTATTTTATGTTTTTATTTCATTACTTTATCCATGAAATGATAAATTGAACCAATGTTTTTGTGTATGGCGCACTACTACCTCACGAACTAATGTAATTCATTTTCCATCATCACCCCACAATCATGATAATAATTATGGACATAATGTTATTATAATATATTAATTATGTTTCAATGGTTATTTAAAAGTAATATATCATACAATTTTGTAACATATAATCCACTAAAAATTGATAAAATCATTCATGTGCACAGAAGACTACCACCTCAATATGTAATTTGAATCATTTTTTTATGAACAAACCACATGGATGGTATATGAATGTTTATTTAAAGAAAAAATATTATATTTTTGAAATTATGATAATTCATGAAAGAAAATATATTGTTGTCCTTTTATCCTTCAGGATCATTGAAAATGGAAATGATTCACATGTGTACATATGGACTACCATCTCCATGATTTTATCGTACCTCATATTTCATAAGAATAATTCATGGTTTTGTGTAAATGAATAATTTATGAATAAAAATAATACATATGTAATTTTATTTAGTATTTATATGATTTAACAATGACCCATTTAACCATGTTTAATAACCTAATTCTGTTGTGATATAATGAACTAAGCATCATTAAAACACCCGATGTAGAGATAAAAAATTAATTACTAAATACATAAACTAAATTTTATATCTACAAGGTATTAAAATTCAAATAATTTATTTTAGAAAAATAATAATTGATATATATATTTATTATATATATGCAGAAAAATAAAACATCACAAGCCTGGACTCATTATAAGGGTTTCTTCTGGAAAACATCCTACGTTGAGACACATGTTCTCTTATATAACTAATTAATTTAATATAGAGTATATACTACCAATTTATATATTTTATCATTAATTCATCAAAATTAAATGTAATTTATGTTTCAATTCACTTACTTCATTCATTAGGGTTATGATTTAGTAGTTACCTCAACAGCAAGGGTTTATCTTCAATCCTATTTTAATCACGATGATCTATTCCTGAATTTATATTAAATAAATTTATTTAAAATTTCACTAATAATATAAAAAACTTATATTATACTATAATTAATTATCAACTTTTTATTTAATTTTACCATTTTCTTCTCTTAGTTACCTCAAAAGATTAACTTTTTTGTTTAATAAAATCTAACATCATTTTACTTTTTAGTCAAAAGTATTTTTTCCATCCAAATCTATGTTTTCTGAAAATTAATTAAAAAATATTTTTAATTTTATACAATGATTTAATAATGAAAATTTAGCCAATTTTTTACCATTAAAATATTATCAATGTAATATTCATGTTGATTTTCAAATAAGGCACCTTTTAAATTTTAATAAAAAAAATAAATGAAATGTTTTTAACATGTTTGGAATAAAAAATACTAGTCATAATTTTGTTTAAAGAATAATATATAATTTTACATGGATATTTTCATTTTAAATAATTCCAAAAACATTTTGAGGATATTAAAAATCTATTTTTAAACTGGAATGATTATTATCTTCAAGAATATTTTTTTATCTTTCTAAAAGTATTTCTATTCATCAATATTAATAACCCTTAATTTTACTGTCTTCATTTAAAAACCATATATATTTCAGTAACATATATAAATTACTCACTATACCATTCTTTTATATGGTGGTATTTTCCTTATTCTAATTTCTCAATTTACATTATTATTCCAATGCCAACAATTATGACATGATTTATGATTAGGTAACACATTCTCTTTCCATGGGCAATTCTTTAGTTTTCTTCCTTATGATTGATATCCTTATATGGAAAAATATGAATTTTTATGAAATGAATGTGATGGGTGGATCCTTAATTATATATCCCCTCAATTAATCGTGAACCATTTTATTCTCATTAGATTTTATATATTTAAATTGGTAGTGAACCTAATCCAATATGGGACTAAGTGCACCAAGTGATGTTGTCTGAGCTACTAGCGTTGAATAATTATTATTTTAATGATTTTTTTCCAAATTTCCTTTTATTCCAGAATCATGTGATGCCATACTTTTGGGAATATGTTTCCATTTGATTAACCATAATATTTCTCTTTTAGGATATCATGTTATACCATTGAATCACATGTCATGATTTCATAATGTTTTTTTTCTTTACTATCCTTTTTATATCATTATTTTTATATTTGTATTAAATATTTTAGCCCATGAAGTATTAAGATATTTAATGTATTTAGGAGCTCAATTTGGTGAATAAAATTATATATATATATATATATATTAGCTTCTCATTGATGTAAAATGATCCTTGTATTATAATGTCATTATTCCTCAAAATATTTTGGAGGTAATTATTTGATGTTCATGTGAGAAAATTCATAATGGTATGTGTAGAATGATTGGGTAACTATAAGAACATAAATGCTTAACATTGATATGTAAAAATTTATATATGGATTTGTACATGTTATTTCATAACATGGGATGATTAATCATATTATTTATGATGACATATAAAAAATAATTCTCCAAGAATGCCTTTATTTTAATTAAATAAACTCAATTACTCAATAATATAGAATATTTGACAATTTATTTGATATTTTTCCATATTTTCATAAACAAAATTTTACATGCTTTCTGTAACAAAATCTGAAAACACTGTGAAATTATTCATATAAAATATAGGATGATTAATATATCATATTAAACAAGCCTCCTTTACTAACACGCCTATCTAAAAATTGATATAAAATTATATAAAAATGTGATTAAAATTATTTTTTATATCTAATTCAATAGTCCATTAGGTTACCAGAATATCAATAATTTTCAATGATTCACCAAGTAAGACACAAATTGTTTTTAAAAAATATGAATTTTTTATTAATATTTTCAAGGTTTAAATTTATCATTTTCATAAAGTAAAACTTCTATGATTAGAAATTATTAAATTAATTATATTTATGAATTTTATGTATATAATACCAAAATATAATGTCACAATCATCTCATCATTCATATTTTCATATTTAAAAAAGAAATGTATGTGGTAATTACTCACAATATAGGGACACACTAAACTGAAAACACCACAAGATAGGAGAAGACATAGAAATGGGAATTAAAATATCTCCCCTTCTATATCCATAAAACCTTAACATAGTTAAATATTGTTAAATGAAACCCAAATCCAATAATATGAAAGTTTAGTTAATAAAATTTAATTAAATTATCTTATATTATCTAAATTATACAAAATTGTGTGAAAAGAATAAAAAATATCATCCATTATCCACTTGTATTCCTCTTCAAATAAATCATTATTATCTCACAGAGAGTTATTTGTAAAATTATGTATCATTCATTAGATGACAGGGGAAAAAATCACTTATGTACAATTTGGTCAACCTTTTTAATCACACTCTAATTTATTCTAATATTATTTCAATTCAAAACCAATGACACACCCACATGTTTCTAACACCAATATTATATCCTCACTATCATCCATACAATTAATGAAACCATTCATGTACTAACCCCATTAGGAAAATCTCACAGGCCTAGATTGTAGATGAATATGACCCTCAAATGTTACCACTAATAGGACATCTATTGGAAACAAGAACTCTGGGTGTAAAAGATTGAAATAGGAGATGTTACCCTCATAATCCATGGAACATATAAATAAAATATTAAATGAAATACAAATTTTAACAAAGAAATCCAATATCGAATAATAAAATAAATTATCTAAAGAACTAAATCTATGAAACTAAAATTATTAAAATAAACACTATTAGAAATTACTCTAATAGTGGTATTGAGTGTTAATATTGTTTTTTCTAGCCCAGTCACTGAATACCATATGGAAACCTAAAATATAGTTATCTCTATAGAGATGATCATACAGGTATACTAATAATTATCATACTAATGATCTATAATGTAATTTTGGAAAAAGAAAACTAATTCATTAGTGAAATTGTAGTGTGACCCGCACTCACCAATGTTACCTCAAATATGAACAAACCTCCTCAAGGATCCCTCATAAAATATTTAATTAAAGATTAATATCATATTAATAGAAGAACGTGTCATGGCGGTACCTCACAACCACTACCCAATAGTTTTGTCTCTCTTATTCGCAAATAAAGTTTCATGGTTATATTATTCACTTTGAATCCACTTAACTACATATGTTTTATCTATTTCCATGTTATATATATGGTAACATCATTAGCATCTCAACATACCAAAAAACAGATCTTACTACATAATGAAACCACATCAAATTACTAAAAAACACATTATAATTAATGTAGGGAATCACTAATATAAAGGAAATCACCGAGATGTGCTCTTTATACCATGAAGGATCCACACACATGTCATATCCTCTATCACATAATCAAAACATCACATATTTACACTATCATTATCAAATCATTTTCACATTATGTTTTATCCATTATAAATCATGCAATTAAACATTATAGAATCACAGCATTTATGTGTATAGAAAGTATATTGGTGAATATAGAGTATTCATCCAGCCATTACAACACCAAATCTACTTTTAGATAACACACCTAAAACAACAAACATTTTGGTGTTAGTAAGGTTATCAGGATATGCTATAATGTGTAATTAACCATTAAAAAATATTATATATATATATATCTCTCTCTCTCCAGACAATACTAAATAATGTTTTATACTATAAAATAATTAAAATGAACTATATACATTACCAAATCATCACCATTACTCAATATAAACCAATTATATCTATAAAAAATACAACCCCATCATTCACAAATAAAAATGCAATAAAAATGGACAATTTTATTTTTCAAATATAAATCTCCTATTTTAAATTTACTAATTTACAATCCATGTTATGTTCAATATTCGATTCAACAATCAAAATTTATTTTTAAACCATTCGTTATCTATAACAGATGCTTTGTCTAGACATTACCCATTAATTTCAATAATTAATTATCCTTATAAACCAATAATTTATAAAAATATATCTCATTTACAATTTCTGTATTCATTATTGTGAGCCAAATTCTATACGTACTAAAATCAAAAATGAAATTCCAAAAAAATACGATAACAACAACTACATAACTATTTTTCCAACATAACCATCCATGCCACTATTTCTAACTTCTTAACAACCCATCATCCACTACCACGTCAATAGTAGAAACTCACATGAAGATCATGGAAAACCTGCCACAACCCCCATTATAAAACTCATACCAATAACCAAAGAATATCCAAAACAATACACAACTAATAAAACAACAATCAAAGTAAATGTAACAAACCATCAATATAGAACCACTTAAAAATTAGTAATTAATCACAAAATAAATTAGTTTTAATCGTTATTTCATGTAAATTTATTATGGTGATAAAAAAACATCACCAAAAAAATATATATGTATTCAAAATCATATAAAATTACTTTATTTTAATTTCTTACCATTTATGGACAGTTATTACAGCACTTTAATCACAATAACAACAAATATATCATATAAATAACCAAAAATATCAATAAAAGATTCAAATTTCCTTCAATCAAAAACAATATCAAATAACCATATAAAGAACATGTGAATCACCCATCCCATTACATTTCCTTTTATCCATTAAATTATAAATATTATGTTAGTCCTTATTATCCACTCAATTAAAGCATAAGATGATAGTTATACAATTTCAGAGAAACAAAATAAGTATAAGTCTTGAATACACTACCCACAATGAATCTACTACATTCAAAATATATGAATATAGAGATGGATATGATAAAATGCCACATTTACTATAGCCCCCAACCCTAGAAAATATTATTGTCTATAATATGTATGGCCCATGTCCAACAATTTTTTTGATCTACTAGTATAGAATCTCAATGAAGAAGGATGTAGAGATAACTAAAAACAATAGAATATATAATCATATTGTATTGTGAAGATTTTTATATCGTAAAATAATGAATCAAAATAAATCAAAGGAAGCTAAAACTATTTTCTAGGATCAGCCCTATTCTCATAGGGTTCAGTGGATGTAATGAACATTATAATGGATTTGTGATTATTCCTAAATTTATACTAAAGAATATATTTGAATGAAGTATCATGTTATAATTCATGATCATAGTATTATGGATTTATATCAAAAAAATACTCAAAAATAATCCTGGTATATAACTATTTTTCCGTAATTTATAATTCCATCAAACCCCATAGATTTTATATGATAGTGGATCTCCATGTCGCAACATAAGTTCCCATTAAGTGTATATGATTCATATAAAGACACGGTAAGGATCTAAAATAACACAAGGGGAAGTAAGTTCTCTTATAGTAATTATATTTTAAAGGATATAATAATAATTTATCCAATAATGACATCACGTAGGATGAAATGTTACAGCATCGTGATGGATACTCATAGAAGATTTAATAAACACATAAAACCCCTTTCAGGTCACAACTGAATCCCCCCACATTATGAGGAATCATTGTAAAGGGTATCTCACAACAAATTAAACTTACATAACATCAATAAAACTCAATGAAACACCCCTCATCTTAGATCTAGAGAGTAAAAAATAAATGTTATAAATTATATATATATATATATGTTTTTCCACATTTCAAAAATCTTCTTCAGAACCCATCATTCACTGACTTAAACAATTACCTTATCCATAATTACTCAATAGAATACAATGGAACCAATCAATAAACACACTACACGATATATTATGATATAGTGACAACATCTTGGCTAAACCCTTCATTTTAGGACTCACCAGACTAAAAAATAACTGATCTTCCCACCAACCCTTCACACCATAATTTCAGTTGCCATTCCACGACACACCTGTTCCTATTAAAAATTCATATATAACTACATTTCTCTTCCTCAATCCATAAAATGGCACCAATAAAACCTAACTAAAAAAATGTAGAGTCTAATGTGGTCCATTTTATGTTATTATATATATATAGACATCCATAAACTAACTCCATGGGTTTCAAGCAAATTTAACTGATTTCAAAATATACTTAAAATTATATTTATTTCTTATATAGTGGAAACATTTGTTTTATAATCCATTTATATTATAATATATATAATCGGTACTCTTTTATATTTCATTATTTATCAACTATATTATCCTTATTTATTACACCGTGTAAAATAAATTACATTACATATAATTAATATTTAAATAATTCAAATGAATAAAAATTTATTATATAATTTCATGTGATTTATTACACCCCATTAAATGTATTAAATGTCTCTAAATTTAAATAATTTGATCATGAAAATATAATTATTACTTTATTAAAAATTATAAAAAAAATTATGTTTTTAAATATTTCTAATCCTCAATTTTCATTTAATTCTATTTAAAAAATTAATTTTTTAAAGTCACAACAAAATTAATTAGCATGTATCTTATTTTATGCTAACATATCATATTAATTTAATTATTTAAATTGACCCAAAATACATAAATATATCTATGGTAAATTATAATAAATATAATATTAAAAATATTCAAATTTATCATCATACATTTGTTCATAAATATCTCTATTTACACATCAAAATAATGTCATCATAAAAATACTTTAAGTGATTTCAAATGGGTTTTCAAAATTCCTTCCTCATGGTATATGTGAAAAAATGAGTATAATACACAATTAATTTTTATATAATTTACACTAGGAGGAAATTAAATTTTAAATCAAGACTTAGACACAATAGGGTGTATGGAGGTCTTGAGGCATATAAGACAATTCCAAATTTCATATCACATATTGATCATGATTTATTCATCTCATTGCAATCATCATAGTGTAAGGAACTATTGCATTTCTATAAGGTAATTTTTAAAGTTTTCTTTTAGTTTTAATTCTCATGGGATGATTAATTCCAAAAATTAAGTGAGAGGATACCTATAATGGTAATGTCATGGATTTGTTAATCTTTTTGATTGAATCTACAGTTTCTTCCATTCTTTTTGAAATTACACATCGCATTATGGGAGTACATGATGTGTAACATCAAATTAAAATAATATATTAATTATATACTCATAGATGGAGATTTATATATTGTATAAAGATTTCATCTATGATAATGTAAAATAACATATTTTTTAATAAAACTACTATGGGTGTTTAGTCATTTTTAAGCTTCATGGATTACACCATGTGTAAAATAATTACATACAATGTAATATCTGTTATTAGGGATTATATAATAATTAATTATTTGTTTCATATTCTATTTGTTTTAGATTTTGTTACTCTTGACTTAGAGGCTCTCCCTAGGTTATTTTGGGTGATCCCCTCCCTTTCTGATCACTTCGTTCAACGATTGATCACTTTTATGGATGGACTTCTTCTATATTGTTAGTCAATCCTTTTGAATATTATTTTTGTTTAGTTATATATATAGTATTGGATATGTTTTTGATCATATATTGTTTTATATAATCCATTTTTTAGTATCTTGGCATGCATTATCTTTCCAAGGTTGTTCACTTGGTTTCAAGTCACCATTATAGAATATAGTTTTGTTTTTACCAGGTTGATTTATGTGTTCATATGAAATGAGTTAATTGGTTTAATTTCATATCTATATTGGTAAAATATTTTGTTTTTTCATTAATTATAAGTCATATGTGCTTTAATATTATTTCTTTTAGAATAATTTTTATAAAAATGTCGGTTTTATTTAAAAATGGATTTTCTTGATTTTGGAATGGGTTTTTAAAATCCAATGATAATAGGAATAGATTTTAAAAGGTTTTATAAAATTGTGAGTTTGGTTTTGAAATTAGTATTTTAACTTTATCATTAGGAACCTTGGGTGTGTTAGGAAGGATACATATGTATCCATACTATGTTTTCTACAACCAAGAGGTAACTATTTTGAATATCGAATAGTAGGACATGATATTGGTTTGATCCAATGTATTCTTAAATAGGCTTGTGAGTGTATATTACACATTTCCCCATATCCTAGTGCCCAATATGAGGTTCATTTTTATTTTCCATTAATTTTTGTTTACCAAATTACTGTTGTTGACATGGATTATTTTTAATAGGTTTTATATGAGGCTGTACCACATAGATTTGTAAGATATGTCATTTAATGGATATGCATACCTTACAATGCATTGATACACTTTCCTATTTTATAAAATGTTCTTATCACATTATTATTATGATAATATAAATGGTTTTATGAATATAAAATGAGAAAAATGGAAAATCATTTACAATGTGATTTAGTTTCCTAAAATGATTTAAGAAATGATTTTATTTTAAATATCATAATTTTTTAATTAGTGATATTAAATTGTGAATAAAAATTGTGGTTTTATGCCCATGAGATTTATCTCACATGATATATCTTTCATTAAGAGTTTTTATTTTTTTTTATTACAAGATTAATGTAATGTTAAGAGAATAATGTAGCATTTTGGCTTCTCTTGTTGCTACTGCTTTTAGTTCTTGTTGTTCTAGAGGTGACAATTGCTCACATGGGGAATTGAAATATTATATTATTTAACCAATTTTTTCCCTTGTATTGAATATCTATAGGGTATAACATCAATATTCTAATTCATACACTTGCTTTATTTATTTTTTTATTATATTACAGAAAAATTGATTATCTCATTTTACATATATTACATGATGGTCTAGTTTGGGTGTCTTGTACAATTGACCCAGGATGGTTCATTATTATTTGGTATTAGAGGGATGCCCATCCAGAAGTGTTATGATGTCGCTTATGTTTGGTTCTGTGTCTTGGGTATACATGAGTATGGACCACTAGAAAAAAGATATTATGTATGAAAAGGGGGCACAACCCTCTCATTTTCATGACTGAGACCAAATTACCATTATAGGTCAGGGACATTTGAGGTTTTATACATGGTGTTTGAGGTAATTGGAATGATCTTAATTTGAGTGATATTTAAATTTATGTGTTCTCTTTTAAGTAATTTCCTTTAAGGATGCTTTAAATTATTAATATTTTAATGATTTGTGATCAATACCAGATGTCAGTCTTGGGATTTTGGAAATTACTCATGGATGGTTAGTTTTTTGTGTTTCTAGGGAAAATTCATCCTAGGAGTGATCTTCTAAATATAAAAGATTATGTTGTGAGATAGATTTAGTAAAAAAATAATCCAGTGTGCCCTACTTTGGTAAGATATATCGTCTGTACTATTTAGACACTATGTCAAGTGGGTGTTTGGAACCTAAGATTTGTGGTGGATCATGTCTTTGAAGTCACTAATCAGCATCCACACATAGTTTATAGTTACAATAGAACCCACAATATGTGGAGTTTATTGATCATAATGTGAGGATATTCATCTTCATGATAACTCATAAAGACTCTAAGGTCATTTTTTCAAAAATGTGCTTGAGGGATAGGGAAATATATTGTGTAGCTCTGTTGTGAATGCTATGTTGTATAGGGATCTTACCTAATATTCAATGAAGAAAGTATTTTATTTGAAGTTTTATATCAAAAAATTAAATGCGATAGTGAACAAGGAGTTTTTGACCTTAGAGAAGTTGGAGAATAATCCTTAGAGTATTCTACCAATTTTTTTGAGTTGTAAAATTTAACATCATATATTTTCTTTAATAACTACATGATGACTCAAAGGTTTTACATAGGATTTTGACCTGATATTCGGTCTATGTTGATATTTATGTTCCTTATAAAAAATTTGGAGCTATATTAAAAGGTATATTTGGTTGATGCTGGCATATTTGGGATGATAGGATTTGGTGGAACATCAGTTGGTTTAGTGGTTAGTAAGGGTGTATGTTATAGCTAAAAAAAATAAGATTAATACTGGTTATAATTCTTAAAGACCATATTCATGGAATTTGATTCGGAACTAGTAGGTTTTCAAATACCAGTGTGGGAGACACTATCATACAATGCCTAACTATACGTTGGATCCCATTAAATTTTCTATTTCAAGATGATCTCGTCATCCACAAAGTATTAGTGAAAATATATCTCAGTGCATTATTCATGGACCCACATTCACTAATGGTTTGAAGGTATGTGAAGATTCATCTATGATTTGTGGGTCAAATACCCATTCCATGTGAGATGTTATTTTTCTTATTCATGTATAGATTTATTCATGGGAGTATGCACCATAAGAATATACCTTAGTGAAAACTGCTTTTTGATGTATAGTGTTTATCTGGTCTTTTATGTTGAAAGATATGTTTGATATAGTTGTTACATATAATTTTATATCTTCAACGTTTTTTTTTCAGTTTTCAATTGTCAATTGAAACTTATTCCAATCCTGTTGGACATTACCACTCCTTTGGGTAATAGGTACATATAAGGTTTTATATGTCCTATGTCTTAGGTGGTGATACATGACTATATGGCGGTGTGTCAATTCTTAGTACTCAATATTGAAATATTTGAATTGATTATTAGTATGGATTATATTATCATTGTTAAGGCACATATATACTATTTTCAATGTCATATTCTATTATTATATACCAATGGGGTTAGTCATGTTTTCCTGAGTGAGCAGGACTATTGACTAGGAAGTGAAGGGGCTGTTTTTTTTATGATAGGGTAATCTCATTTCAGTTGTAATATATTTTTATGGATGGAGTTGAACCTTTTACAGTGGTTGACATACAATATTTCAGTGTGATTACCACATCGCCTTTTAGGATGATATTTTTTATTTACCACCATATATTGATTTTTAGTTTATTATAGATATGGACCATGGAATTATACCCATTTCAATTATGTATTGCCATATTTCACCTTTTTAGGTGTTGGAACATTAGATCCAACTATATGACTTAGAGTTTAAATGGATTATTAATCAAAACTTGTAACTGTGGGATTTTCCTATCCTATTTTATAAGAATTTATAAGGGATACTCAGATATTGCAATGATTATCGAATGTTCAATTGAGTGACCTTTATGAACAACTATATTTTTTCCAGGATTAATGATACGTTGGATCATCCTATAAGGGATCATTAGTATTCTAAGACTATCCATTGTCCAAGTTATTTCCATTTCATTTTTTTATTAGAGGATATATTTAAGACAAAATTTAGAAGTTGATATAGGAATTCTTATTTTATGATTATGCCATTATGTATCAATAATTCTCATTGGGTGTTTATGTATTTTAAGAAAAAAATCATTCATCAGTTCTCAACTCTCTTGATATTATTTTCAAGGATGATATTTTAGTGTACTCCATGTTAGTGATGGATCACATAGACCATTGTTATATCATGACTCAAACCATGAAAGAACATAATATGTATGTATGTCTATAGAAATGTTTGTTTTGGATATAGGATGTGAATTTTCAAGGGCATGTGATACCTGAGAGGGCATCAAAGTAAATCATGAAAATATATAGGTAGTTATGTATGGGATCATCCCTTAAATGTGTTTGGGATTAGGAAATTATTCTATTGGTTTCATTACAATACATGGTTATTTACAAATTCTCCATGATGGAAACTTTGATGGAGTCTTTAACTTATCAGGGTATAAATTTTGATTGGAATGGAAAGTGGAAGATATATTTTGAGGAGCTGATGGTAAAGTAAATATTTGCACCAAATTATATTCAAGAATTTTATCTTTATATTTATTATACCCCTAGTAATGGGGACATTGTTTATGATGCATTGAGAGAAAATTACTAACACTAACACTAATGGAATCAGTTCTAGAGTGGACTCTGATGAGTTCATTTGCGAATATGAGTTTATGAGTGGAAGATATTATGGGATATGTGTTTTTAGTTTCTATGAGAGATGAATAGTATCTTTATTATTCATTTCAGATCAATAATGTGATAGAAAAAGAGTTACAATACTTCATTGAATGAATTTATGGTAGTGAGTCCTTGGTTGTGTGGTCTCAGTCTCCCATGGGACCACTGTTTTCTCGTAGCGGGTTGGTAGTTCCATTTTTCAAGAGTTGGTAGATGTTGTACAGTGAAAACCATTCCCGTTGGTATGTAAAACTAGTTTCTACCATGACTTATCATGATTTTATATGTCATTATTTGTTTTAGGGTACGAGACAATTGAATGAAGATTAGTTTTCATGGGGTCCCACTTGTCCGGAAATTTTGGAGGAACCCCAAGGACCTGCAGAGTTGCTTCTGCTCTTACCAATTCTAATATTGAAGTGGGAAGATATCTCAATGGATATCATAAATAATTTTTAATGGATTCCTTGTTGGAAGGAATATATTTGTTTGGTCACTAATCAAATATTGAAACAATCACATTTCCTATCTATCTAGTAGGTGACAGAAGTAGAATAGCGTGAGAACTTGTATGTATGAGTGTTTCGAGATATTATGGGGGTCCTTATGTAGTTGTTTATTACATGGTCCCATGGTTGAATTACATGATCTGGACAAAATTTCATGAGGATATGGAATCCTATATTATATTTATCATGGACTATCATACGTATACTTTTGGAAAGATGAAGAGAGTTATCTAGGTGGTTGAGGATATTCCCTGGGATTTTTTGGTTCATTTTGGTGGTTTAGTGGATATGTAGTTTTCCTTAGTATAATTTTCCAATAATAATAGTTATTATGATTCATTCAAGATGGATACCTATGGGGAATTGTATAGGATTCCACATACATATCCCTTATGTTTGGAAGAGTTGGAAGACCAGTTCATGGTTGTGTTGAGTGTTTTACAAGAGAAAACACAGTTTTGAAGTTGATCCAAATGAATTTTATCATGTAATAGAGACATCATTAATGTTATCAAGACCACCAAAATCAGGTTTTGGAGTTTGACGTTAGTGATCAGGTTATTATTAAGTTTCACCTCGATTGATACATCTTCGATTTGGTAAGCGGGGTATATTTGCACCATGATTTTTGGGACCCATTAAATTTTTTATAAAACTTGTTATTCTTTCCTATTAGTTATAAATTATGTATATATTGACATATTTACATAATGTTTTTCATTTTTCCCAGTTGAGGTGGTATATTCCAGATCCCATCCCTATGATCAGATGGGGGTATTGATCCTGAGCTGGATACCGTGTTGGTTGAGAATCATGTTCATAGTATAAATTTCTTGGATAAGGTACTACATAATAAAATGATATCCTTGGTTTGGTTACTATGGATATATGGATAGAATATCCATGAGACATGGGTGCGGGATTCATTTATGAGATTTCAATGGCCTTCTTGTTTTTCATATCCATGATCTTGGCAGCTTTCGAGGGGAAGAAAATATTTTTGGTGGGTGGATTCAAATTCATTTTACAATTATGTCTTGTATGTTTAACACATTAATTTTTGTTTATTTTCTCATTTGATGAGTAATATCTTAAAATAAATTAGTGGATACCAGTTATAGAGAAACTAGGGTTTTTATGAATTTTCAGCATAAACCTGTGGTTTTTATGCCTTATGTGATATTTTACACCATGTAATTGTAGTACACAACATGTAATGGCCACTATAAATATGTTGATTATATACACATAGTGATTTTTTTACACACAGTGTATTGTGTCAATGACATGTAATGAACAATATCAGTATTTTTAAATAGAAAATCAACGGGTTTTTTGTCTTGTATGTGCTTCATGGATTACACAACATGTAATGGGATTACACAAATATGTAATGGAAATGGATTTTGATTTTACGGTGTTTCAATAGTGCTTTTTTACTTCATTCATTGAAGGATTCCATAGAATTAACCTATAGGTTATCCCTATGTGATTTTTGTTAATCCCTACCCTTACATATCTCCTTTTTCAACGATTTATCACCTTTACAGTTGGACTTTGTCTATTTGTGTATTTAATCCTTTTGGTTATTATTTGGCGTTATTTATGGGTGTGGTTTTGGATATGGATGTGGTAAGATATGGGTTTTTATTGATCCTTTTCATTTTAATGGTTTTCCATTTCTTTCATAGGTTATTCTTCTAGTTTATTGTCTCTGTTGTCTAAAGCTTCTAGGTTTTTAAGATGATGAGGTATATGTTTCTATAAAGTTGTTTAATTTGATGGATTTCTAGTATTTATTATTAAATTCATTTAATTTTTTCATTTATTATAAATGATATATAGTTCTAAATTTTTTCTTGGAAAAGAAATGTTTTTTTTAAATGGGGTTTCTTTCAAAACAAACTTACATAATATGGAAATGGGATTCCCATCATTGAAGGTGATTCTATTGGCTTTAAAAATGTTTTTATAAAAACATTTATCATTTGATTGAAATGAACATAAAGAATTATAGATTAGGAAACTACGGTGAATCAAGAAAGATATACAGGTATCCTTACTCTGTTTTTTACCACTATGATGTAATGTTTTTTGATATCGAATGGTAGGACATGATATTGGTTGGATTTAATTTATATTTTTCTGTATTATGAGTTTGTAGTATGCATTTTCTCATTGAATGGATCCCAATACAAAGTCTATATAATTTTTCATTTATGGCTATTTATCACATGATTGTTTTTATTATCGATTGTTGCTCAAATTTTTTTATAAGTTGTTGTATAACATAAAATCACAAGATAGGTTATTTCATAGATATGTGAACCTCTTGATGAATCTATTTGATTTTTTTATTACATCTACTTTTCATATTTTTGGTTTGATAATATTAAAGGATTTTATAATGACCAATGGATAACAAGGAAAAATGATTTACAGCGGCATTTGGATTTTGAAATTGATTTGTAAATCTATTTTTTTTTAAACCTATAATTGTTGTAATCTTGATATTAGACCTTCTATAGAAAATGTTGTGGTATCCTACTATAATTTGGCTCTCATATTACATATCCCATTCGTAATTTTTAGATGTTTTATTAAAGGATTCATATAAATAGAAGAGTATATTTTAGTATTCTAGTGTCTCTTTTGTAATACCTTTTCTTTGGGTTGGTCAGGAGGTGATTGTGGTCCATGTAGGGATTTGTCCTATTTTCTAGTTTAGCCTATAATTGGATAGTACTGAATGTATTTGTCGAATATCATCTGTTTTATTTTCATAAACTAGGTGTATATATTTTTATTATAATATTCAATATTTTATTCTCTTATATAGTTTTACATGTAATATAGGATGGACCAGTTCGGGTGGATTTTCGAGTTGACCCAAATTTGATCATTATAGGAAGTTCCATGGCCATAATTTAATTCTAATGCCATACTAGATATTTATATATGTGAAATATGAAATAATTAATAACAATAATAATTAATTATATTTTAATATCAATATTATTATTATAATAATTAAATAAATTAGATAATAATATTATATATGACCTTTCACCCAAAAATGAGCATAAATTGTTGTATAAAAAACATTTGAAAAAAATAAATTTTAATCATAATATGTTTTTTGAGAATTTTTGTAAACAATGTTCTTGTCTTTTTGTGAATGTGTGTTAACTAATTGATTTATTTTTAAAATACAAAAAAAAATTAAATAAATAATATATAGTATAATATTACACACATAAATCTATTAATATGTGTTTCAACCACAATAATCTAGTATTGAACCTTTTTCGAATTGCATGCATGGTTTATGATATTTAAAAAAAATTATTCTAATAATTTTAATACCAAATAGAACATTCTGTATATTTATGAATATTATAAATTTGATTGATAAGTTCATCTTATCACAAATTATAAATTTTTCTTTATAATAAAATTCCAATAATTTTAGTAGTAATAAAGAAAATTATATTCAATCTTATTTTTATTAAACCTTAACAAAATAACATATGATGACTTATTGACTTGATTAATGCAAACCAAACACCATTTAATTTCTCACATCAACACAAAAAAATTGAAATATATAATGTGATATGGTAAATTATTAATAAAATTGATAATATATTATTATTTCATTTATCATCAACACATAAATTGGAGAATATGTAGCACTATAATCAAATAATAATATTATAGATCATTAAGTTTGTAATATAAATGAATTCACATCATTGATATGAACTTTCCAACATATTCAATGATATAAGAATGGATTTTTGAAGATAATGATCAATTTATGAATAATAAATACTATATTAAAATTTATAATAGGTTTTCAATAAAAATAATACAATTATGATGAATTTTTGAGGAGTTATATAATCTTTGATATTATCTATTAACTCTAATAGTGAGAACCATTAAAATAATGTAAAAGATGTCATTAGGTTCATTGAAAATCTCTCAAATGAGAAATTTACATATTTATAAGTATGAAATGTGGTTTAATTTTATAAAATAAAAATATATTATTTAAAATCACCCATGAAAATAAATTTCCAAAAATATAATAATGATATAAATTTATAACTTTCTTTGAACCAATGTATTTTGGAATCAATTTTGAGATCATTTACTCAATAAAATTCACTATTAAATTGGTACCCTATTAACCAAAAATAATAATATTTGATGAATAAAAATATATTTTATTTATAAATTATAAATGATATCATTTAAATAAAATTGTGATTGAATCCAATAATGATAAAATGGGTGTCTAATTCAATGCACAAGAAAATTCATTTTCAAATGAAGTCATTTACTATTTACCATAAGACTTATATTTACCCATTTTATACATATTTATCCTTTGAGGATATATCAAGAAATATTTTCATGTATCTTATTAAAATTTTTAGTTTGAACACAATAAAAATTATAACAATGCAATATGTAGAATAAAAATATTTTTTAATAACTACCATATAATATGATCTAATTCGATTATTCATGTACCACTCAAATGATAAAAATTCTAATTAACAATATTGAAAAAATAAAAGAAAATATATATCGAAATTATTTTAATTTTAATTTAGATTTTACTAATTATGATGAAGACATAATTTTTTATATAGTATATATTTACTAATTAAATAATAAATGATATATTGATAACTGATAATATGAAAATATCTAAATTAAAAAATTATTATAATAATATGTGCGTGTGTGTGTGTGCTTTGAATATATTCACACATATTTACATATGTACACTTAATATAAAAATTTATGGATTCATAATTAGTGTAGCATAAATATTATTTGTGAATTGATGTGGGTAATGCATATTTATGTAGCTATATCTTTGTCATGAATTAATTAATTTTAGATCAATGTTGCGTGATAGAGAAAATAAACGCCTGGTGATTTTATTTATATATAATAGGGAATTTCTATCCATTACTGTAATAATAAATTATTGAAAAGGGGGAATTTTTAATTATTGATAAACATGTAACATGAAATATATTTACATTATTTAATAATAATAGTTTTTTGTGGATAGAGGGAATCCAAACTGGGGATATCTTGTTTGGGGGTTATTCATTTTTCATTCAACGTTACAAGATCATAAAATTTTATATATGATGGATATTTTTTTATAAAAGCATTTGATAATAAATTTAATAGGATTTGGAAGTTCAGTGATCCTATAAAGATATAATAATGTTAGTCCAAGTCCCCATGTGTAGATTCCTAAGTTGGTCCACACAGAATACGGACGTCATAGGGTTCTTGAAATGTCCAATTAGCATAGGGAACAAACATGCCCACCTTACTCCCATACGCTTACTAGCATGTACCAACCTTTATAGCCCGACCCATGAAACCTTGACTAATGTTTTCTCTATTAATATGACGCATTGGGTCCACATTAACAAATTTTGGATAAGACAAAGGGAAATTTCGAGATCCCTTCACGTAATCTCAAATCGCCCTTTACGAATCCTTTTAGGACTAAAACCAAAGTAATAAACTAAACAATAAGGATAGTTTTAATATCTAATGTTTTAAAGTCTTAACAACATCATTGAAGGCTGAATTTTCCCACATCCTCAAAACACTACAAAGGAAGGCTGGTATTGGGGGATGTACTAAAGTGTAATTTACATAAAGTAATCTATGGAAACATATTAAAACTTGGGTTAATCCTCGGTAATGTTCCATCAATTGGTCATTAAATTTATTCATACCTAAACTATGGAGAACTAAAATAGATCTCCCTAGTTCCATAGTACAATAAAGTAGAAAAAAAATCATGTATCCCTATACTAGGGAAAATTTGAAGCAATTAACTTATCCCTTAATATGGAAAGTGTTATGGAATTATATTATCTCTATACTAGAATGAAAAATTAAATCACTAAGCATTACATTAATTAAAAATAGAATATTCATTTATCCACTCACTAGGGAAAAAAAGATCCCTCACATGGCCCTTATTATGGTAAAGTAGAGCCTATATGTGGTCCATTACTGGGGAGAACCCCTACACACATGTACTTCATCTGAGAGAACTAGCTATTGAAGAGCCCAATTTAGGGAACCATATATAACCTAATTTCAATTATGGAGTACCTTTTATCCCTGGTCTCTAACTTATTCATCAAATTTCAAAGGCCTCCTCTAATACTACTAGATATACATTACTAGGAAATTTAAACAATTGTTCACCCATTCAATCATATATTTCATTAAAAGGATGCGTAAAAAGTACCATCCATGATATTTATAAAAATCATTTTTTACAGTCTTTTATTACATTTATATAAAGGGTCCCTATGAACAGGAGAATGTGTCATTCTATCATTTGAGGACATTTTCATCCCAACTTCTAATTTTAATATATGAGATATGTCGATATGGGTTTCCATCAAAGGTGTGAGCCCCATCCATATTATTATTGATTTTTGCATCACCAAGAGGAAACATTCAGCTTGTAACATCCACAACATGGCATGGAATATGCATGATTTGTCCACACTCATGGTCTCTCATTCCCCAAGAAGCACTATGATCCTCATCCATGGTATAATCACCTCCTAAGGTTCTAATTGAATTTAAACACCATTTTTTATATTAAATGAGCCATGAAAACTAAAATGGGAATCCCATGTTTAATCCCCAACATCTTTCTCATGGGTCTATATCACCCATGTGTCCCATCATCCATCCTAAACTCATTACCAACAAACAGTAAATAGACCTACAAATAAGTACCTTCATTGGTGTATGCCCTATATGATTCTCCTAAATGGATGTATCTTGTATGATACTCAGACTAGGGTATACCTAATGTGTATGAACCAATAAATCCTCTTAAGTAACCCCATTATCATAATAATTTTTCTAGTATCCTATTGTTAAACTGTAGGAAAGTTTCTATATTTTTTTATTAAATTTCACAACATTCTTATTGCATTATAAAAAACTGAACACTATTATCCTACCACATGATGTTAAAAATTATGTCTATAAATGTGTTTTCATTATTCATAAATATATATATATATATATGATGAATCTTTAAGTTTCAAACCCTATATAAAACATTTATCCTAGTGGGGTCATGCTCCTCATAAAATATGTTATATCCTTATTAATTAGGTATATTCATTGAGAAGAAAGATTTTTTTATGATAAATAAAAATCGAACAATCTTGTCCATTTGGTATATAAGCATGTTGTCCCCTTATCAGAAATATACTATAATATTAAACCATGCATTCACTCACATTTCTAATCAGGGTATCTCCCTCACCAATGTAGTTGCTAGGTCTGACCTGATTATTTCGTTGTTATCCACTCATAATGATCAGTTTATAACATGTTTTTAAAATATTTTTTTAATTAGTTTATTATTAAAATATATTATTTTCCCTAATAAAAATGTTTTATAAACATATACCCTCAATTAAATTTTGTATATTATATTTTTTAAATCAATAGTTTCACCTGTTCTAATATAGGAATATTGGATTCCTCCTATGACCTAATTCGTTTATCTTTGTAATTTTTAAAAATTATGTTATAGGGGTATTTAATATTTTTCATGATTCCCTATGAAGGTTTTGAAATGGTATTTAGACATTGAATCTAGTATAGAAACACATTTTTACCTATTTGGTGTCCATTCATGGTCTCATTACTTATCTCTTTATGTCTAATGCCCTCAAATATATTGGAAAACTCATAGGAAAACCGAATAAATTGGAAATAAAAACTGGTAAACTATCCATATATTTTTTGGAATGATTTTTATGTTCAGATGAATAAAATCAATCCTATGATTTTCTATAATCAGGATGAAGATTCTGAATTTTTTTTAATAAGTTTTTCATAAAATTCTCCCAGAATATTTCTTTTCTTATAATAATTTTTAGAAGTTCTAGTTTCTATTAATGTCGTTTTCAAAATGATACATACCCAGATAGTAATAATCCACAGAGAAATATTTTTATGTCTATTTAAGGGGATAAAGTAGGATATTTCAGGTCCCTAATTATTTTTTTAGATCAATGATAAAAATCACTATGTTTTTACAAATTTTCTAATAGATAAGGTTGGATTTTATTACTCGTCTTTTTAATGTGAGGATTTTGATGTTTCTATAATATTTATTTATTCCATCTAATTTGATATGAATCATGATAGAAATTACTAGTCTTATCATATTAATGATGAATTTCTATACTAATGTTCTAAAAAATTAAAGAAGCCATTTTTTGACATAAATTTACTTATCACTCCACACATGAGAAATAACTTGAGGATTATTGAACACTGTAAATTGGAAATAATATTTGTCACTTGATCCATGGGGTTACATTTGAGTTTTTCCAACATTAACTCCCAATAAGTGGATTAAAGGATAGATGATGAGAGTGGGGTCAATCTCAAATAATATTATGACATCCCCATCACACCTATTTGTGGTAGAGATGAAATACACATAATTTTCAAGCAGTGATGATAAAAATGTAATTACCAATATAGATAATTATTATAAGGTAAAGTATGACCAAAGGGGGCCTTCAGTAATTGTATAGAGGAAAAATATATAAGAATATTGAATATTAATATTTTTGGATAAATCGTATGGGAGGTTTCATATCATGTTAGGAGAAAATCGATCCCGATAATAGGAAATGATTTTAGGCACAATCCAGATTTTAAAAATTTGTAAATATTATTTAATGATTTCATTCTAGTTTTCAATATCATGTTTGAGATTTAAACATGCTCACATGTATTCATATTAATTATTATATAAGATGGAAGTCTTTGATTCATTCTTTTCACAACATTGAGACATTGAAACATTGATATTTATGCTCTTGTAGAATCTAGAGGACTCTTGGAAGGGATGTTTTCAAAATCAAGGTTTCTTGGTTGTTATTTTTTAATTTTTGACACAAGATTCATCATTTCCAATTACTTTACATTTTTATCCTTATTGATTTTCTTGTTTCAGCAAACCTGATTTGTCTATTCTTTATGCGGATTTCACAGGATGATGATAATAAATATTGGGCTTCTATGTTTAACTTATTAAATATTTTGAATTGCAGCTATCAATATGTCTGTGTAACTTAAAAAAATTTTATTGGAATGTTTTATTGAAGTGTTAGTCCAATATAATTTGATGACACATATGGTTGATGAAGTAGATTTGGATGGTTTTGGTGAATTTCATTAAATGAATAAATTATTTTTGTCTTTTCTTTCAAGGATGATTATATTAATACTCATGGATAGTGGTTTACATTCCACCTTCTCTAGTTCTTTTAGATTTGAACATTCTGAAATACTAAAGGTATGTATATATTTACCATTTTTTGTAACATATATAGGGGCCAGGATGTGTTTTTTATACTAGACCATATTTGATATGACCAAATAGAAAATCATATAGGTGTAATGGAAAAAGCTATAGATTTGAAACTCTTCTAGAGATTATATGTTGATATCCTAATATATATTTGGGAACATGATTAGACTCTAGTTCCCATTTTTGGATGATATGGGTCAGTGGATAGGGTATTCTTATCGTTTTAAAAATAATAATTTATTAATGCCCTGGAATTGTATGGTTCATGATAGGAGGCACCTCATCATTCACCTTCTACATTTACATGTATTGGGTGTTGTCAATGTTAATGAGGTGCATTTAGTCTGATGTTGAGCCTTTCATGGTGGGGGATTATAATTTTGAATTTTTCAGATGTGATGGGAACAAGACTTGTGTATTTTAATGATCATATCACTTTATTTTTTATTTTTGATGCTCCTTGGTGTTTAGTTTTTTTATTACCTTCTAATAATTTTGTAGTAGATTTATTTTTTTGGGTCTCTTAGAGTATAATATTTCTTAATATTATTAGTAACTAGGGTATATTCAAAATCCATATCTATAATATTTTTAAAGGGTCACTTAAATAACGATTCCATGATTCAAGAATAACTATGAACATCCTTTGAGGAGGATTTAAATTTTGATTTTTTTTTAAAATTTTCTGTAACCATTATTTATCATACGAATGAATTCTCATTGAACCTTGATTAATTATGGTACTACCATTTTTCCTTAATAAATTCTATGTTGTTTGGGTAGGTCACAAATCATGAATAATTTTTTTTTCTAAAAGAATACATCCTTCACCTAAGGACATATTCCCAAGAATCCATTCTCATTAGGTAATATACTTTATGACTCTGTATACATATTCATCAGCTATATTCCTAGTAAAATCCTAATAATATATTTTATAGGTTCATACTCCATATATAAAAAACCCATTTTCATTAATCTATAGTCCTATTTAGGTCCAGAAAAAAGTGAATATCATGTGTAAGTCTCATGTCAACAATTATAATCAGTATTTCATCTAGGATTCCACCAAATATTACTTTAATATTCTAGGAATTATTTATGGATGTAGGACATTAAAAAGAACCGTGATAGTATTTTCTATATGAACATAAAATGTGTAATTATTCCCTTTTAGAATAATTGAACTATGTGGGTCCTAATTAAATTTAAAAGTGAACCTAAGAAAACCATCTCAGGGGTCTATTCCCAACAACACAATAAACTACCACCTCCCTAATTGGAAATAAATTTTATAGTTTTAATATTGGGGGGTTTGAGACAAAGCATCGCTAATTAATTAGAAAAATATATGGAATCATTAATACATATAAATTTCCTCATTTACACATATCATTGAACAGTCACTAGCATGTGGTTAGTATCCCACACATATATTTGGGAGAGGATTATAGAACATATATTAGGTATATTAGATAATACAAATATAGTAAATAATTCACCCTCAAATAATTTAGATGCGAATAAACCCCCATCCTCAAAACCATTAATCCTTCAAATATGTCATTTGTAAATTTATAAGGATCAACTATATTTGAATAATAGGTCTCTACCAATTCGAGACACTATTACATTTTTTTCGTAAGGTTTCCACTAAAAATAATAGTGAGCTTTATATGAATCCTTCAAATTTGAAAAATATTGCTCAAACATGGTCTTACATGGTATAATAGATTGATAGGAATTATTTTTTATGTTGGTTGATACCCTTAGGATATTCAACATTGTAAAAAACATTTTTCAATCCAAAGATGACATAACCACAAAAATTCATATGCATGCCCTAGATGTTATGAAGGTTGTGTCCTCAATAGTTCAAATGACGATGTCTCTATCTCAACAACATTTTTTACAAGTGAAAACCATGTTGGTTCGATATTATTGATTGTAATTGTTTTATCCCAACCACAGAGGTTTAAAATAAGAGACTTTATGAAAAAAATACCCATAAGATATCTTATAAATTACGGATCATGAAGATGTATGTCAAACCTTTATCCACCTCCAAACAGATCAAGAGACTCTCCCCAATGCAGATATCCATGAAAATATATCATCATAGAAATGTTTATTAAGTAGTTTATTGTGGAATCACTATATCATAGGAGTTTCCAATAAGGGATCTGATTATAAATTTTCACATCCTTAAAATTATTAGTTGTTTTGTTCCTCATGAAAACACTGAGGAATATACACTAGAGACTTCATTCATAAACAGTCATTACTGTGTTACAATAAGGATATTCTTTTAAGTGAAGTAAGTACACTATCATTATGAATTGGACCAAATTCAATTCACACATGATTGATTCCATCAAAACATCACGATGAAGTGTGAATAATATGATCGTATCCCTTTTCATTGAAAAGAATCCTATAAGAACACTATGGTAAAATTAGTGGATTTTTGTTTGCATGTCCCAATATAATCATTGTGTAAATCATATATTATTACAACAACATAAAAAGTATGCATGTATATTCAAATAGTAAATGGGAAACCATAGTAGAAAGTATATCCCCACTCACACGGATTAGTTTACTTATATACCAATTATGATGGAAGAGGTCTTCCAGTATATTTTGGAGATGATTAAATTTTAGTTTTATATCTCTGCTAAAATATTACTGAGATATCAATATCTCATAGAGGCACCAATGGAGGACCACGTGGGGAATAATCTAACAGACAACATATAGTAGGCCCATATCACTTCAACCTATATCAGAGAATATTTCTTGAATGCTCTTATAAATTATGAGTGGTGGAACTAAATTCATTCTATTTTGGTTTATAATCTACATATCTTAATTAGGGATGATGAATATCATTGATCTTATATTCCCATTCCCATAAGAGTTCACCATCATGATACTGTAGTTTCTTCAATGTTGGCCCATATTCTTACCAACATTACATGTGATCATCAGTATATTTCAACAGCCAACCAAGAACATGATTGTGTTAATTTCCCATCGATAGCATGAAAATTATAATTTATATAATTCACATGATGTTAATATTATAACCCTTCTTGAGTATGTGATGTTTTTCAGTATATTCTAGTCGAAGCAATTAGAGAGGGAGATTATATTTGTGTCCTCGTACATAAGGCCTATTTGTAAATTTCAAAGGTTTTTAAAGATAAATAATGAGATTATATTCCAAATCAATATAATTATTCTATAGAGCACCATTATATACTAGAATCCACCCATGAAACTTGTAGGCATATCTAAATAATTGGGGGGGGGGTTTCCAGGGGGTATCTCTATGTAATAAATTTGTCACCAAAATTGTTTGACTCCCATGATCAAGGTTCTAATCCCATTATATTGATCATGATAATATAAAAGGTCTTGTCAATGGAAACACCAATTCAATGGGAAGTCAAATATATTATTCCTAGAATATATTAATATCCAATGGGATTTATAATAATTCACTAATAACAAAATAAAATTAAAACAAATCATTTGTATAGGATGGTTGTCATTGCTATGAATTTCCACCCTAATGTAAATATATAATAAATGATAGAGATCCTCCCTATACTTTTAACAACAAATTCACCCTACCTATGTTTAAAATCATCCACCCCTACATTCCTCCTCTAGTAATATTCTATAGAGACACCCCTGCATAGACTCAACCTTAAATAATACATAATATTGAGTTTTTAGTTAAGAAATAATTTTCATTCAAACTCTAGGAACCTAACAGTTTATATTCTTATATAATTAGGTTATAAGACATACATAAAAATAATATTTTATAATGTGAACTATTTTGATCAGTATCCATATTTTCCATTATATAAAAATTCTAAAAATATGAGCATTTTTCAAATAATATTCATCATTAATGTCTACTAGACTTCTTTTTTGTTCTTAATGACCAATAAAACTGAACAAAACAATTTTAAAATAGTAGATGAGAACAAAAATTTTATTAAGATGCCTAAAAATATATAGAGACCCTAATTGGACTTTTTTAAAATAGTGAAATCATAGATATATTATTCCATCGATATAATAAAATTTGAGCCCAAAAATGATTATTAACATAGACATAGAATTCAAATATCAGCCTAGTTTTTTTCAGTAATATCATCTGATGAATATATAAAGTTAAAAATAATAATCATGAGGGTTTCATTGTAAACATGATAACCCTTGAAATAACTTTTCTTAAAAATATATCTTTTACCTGAAAGGGGGAATAATCATTACATTAAAACAAGAAATATTTTTGTATTGCAATTTAAATTAAAAATATCACCCTAAAATGAATAAGAAAGTATATAAAATTCTTGTATGTGATTATGTACATCATCTTCTAAAACCCTTTCAAGAACTATTATAAATATAATAACCATACGGTTGATTTAAACATAATTCTCCTGAAAACAAAATAAATACCCAATGTAAGGGAGAGCTCTCTAAAGGCACCCATATTATGAGTAATATCAACCTCACCAGTCATCATTATCTATATCATGCTCACCCTTCATCACAAAAAACATTCTAGGACTATATAATTAACAAAAATATTAAATTTTCACTTTTCCATTATAAAACCCCTACAAAAAACTTTTGAACCTATAAGAAGAACAAATTCAGATTTAAAAATAATGTTACATTTTTAAAATACTCATTTTGATAACAATAATCCTCAAAGAAATTGGGAAAGATATTTTTCATGGAAGAAAACATGGAATTGTGTAATGTAATCAAAACAGAAAATAATTTGGTGGAGGGAAAATACATTTTAACCGTAGATATTAAAATAAAATGTTCATTTTTCCTTTTTTAAAGAAAGTAAAAAGGCTCATTTTAAAATATAGAAAAAGATTACATTTGAAAACCCATTGATATAAGTACAATGTGACATAAAATTTCCATCATGATTATTTTACGTTAATATAAAAACATCCAGAATAAAATTTTTAGAATGTGGAAGTAGAAGAGAAATATTTCCAAATAACTCTTCAAAACATTTAAAATGATTTGTTTAATGTAAAGTATCCCCTTCAAAAAACATAGAACGATTTATTTTTTAAAAATATAAATATGGTCATAAATTAACATTTTTCATAAATTTTAAGATATATAATAATTTACAGAAATCATTTACAAGAACATAGACATATAAGAAAAGTGGTCAGAAGGGAAAATTTAATGGAGGATTCTTTTAAAATGTTCATTACCTCATGTCTGACTCTTTCGGTAAATCCAGTATCTTCTTGAATAGTAAAATTATTTTATCCATTTACCTCCTAAATAATTTTTTATGAATTATTCTTTCTATTTCAATATTATAAGAAATTACATAATAAATTAAAATCATATTGGACATTTTGACATTCTTCAGATCATATGTCCAAAATGACTTCGACAGGTTGAATATGGTAAAATTGGACATTATTCTATCATAACCTTAATAATAATCATTTAATTTTAATCACTATTTTATATATAATATATTTTTAAAACAAACCAAGTGATATGTTTAAAAAATGAACTATGTGGAAATCCTGGATATGAATGGTTGTACTTAGTCATGAGTAACATTTTGATTTTTCAACGATATTTATGTAATGAAGGAAAAAATTATTTTATGTTTCCAAAATGATAATAATGTCATAAATAAAATATTATTTGATTATATATATATTTTTTACATCCATGTGATATGATGATGAAAAATGAATCACATTGCTTCGCGGATGTGGTAGTCCACACGTACGCACGATCAAAACTATAATTTTTGAAGGATTTAAAATTTAAGAAAATATATTAGATATTACTTAATTTTTATTATAGATATCTCATAAATATAATATATATATATAATATATATATTATATCAGTCATTATAACCTATTATGAGACATTGTAATTGAAAAAGAATTAAACCGGTTTGTGATGTGGTAGTCCATTGTACATAAAAAAAATGGTTTTGTTTACCGTTTGATATTAGAAGAAAAAGGATATTAGATATTCCCATAACATAATAAACCCTCAGTACATGGGAGATACTGATATTATCATATCATCCTAGATGAATAGAATTTTAATGAGGTGGAAAATAAAATTAAATGAAATGCCCTAATTTATAATTATTTCTCTTCATCGGAAAACCACTTGAGGTTTACATTGAATGATTTACAAGGTTGGGATTCTTATCAAAATAAAAAATATATGAACTAGAGAGGGATGTAAATAAGGCAATTTATTATGTTCTAGATAACAATTTGTTTTTGAAATGTGAATAAAACAAGAGATGGTGTTGTCTTTTATAAAAGGAGGGAGGAGAACGCTTGAAATTTCACTATGTATTAAATTAAAATAAATTAATTTCCTAAATAAAATGAATCCAATTTGATTATATTATAATAAAATATAATTATGTGTAAAAATCCTCTCAATCAATAAAAATTTGAATATTTTACATAGTTTTTCTCCCATTTAAGTTTTTTAACTAGTGTTTACCAATCTTGACTATTATTATGGTACTAAATTTTTTAATATTTTGGGTTTTTTAATGTTATAATTAAAGGAAAAAATAAATATAAATGGATATTCAATGATATAAACAACCATATAAATTTACCTTTCTTATGAAAATATAATTCTTTTTAAAATTTGAAATCATTAAATAAAACACTATTTTTTATAAAATTTCATTCATTTAATTTTTTACACTACATATATATTTTTACTTTTAAAAATATAAATAAAAATTTAATTATAGTAAAAAACATTAACATATCTGGAATATTATATAATTATCAAAAAAATAATCTAACAAAATCCTTTCAAATTATCTTACTTTTCTATTTTTAAAATCATTTGTTGTATTTTCCGCTTAACTAAAAAAATAAATCATCGACGTTGTGTAATAATTTAAGTTAATTTTTTTGAAAATGTATAAATAAATTAAAATGAGTAAAAAATAATTTATATTAGAAATTATAACTAATAAATGAACTTTTTTGTTCTAAACCCTATCACGAACTTTTAATGATATTAAATGATAGAAAGTGACATTTTCATATTAATCATTAACTCAATTATTATAAATGAAATATTCATGTTCAAATGGATGAAAAGGTTATATATTATTATTTTAGATTATTATGGATGATATAATGTCATATAATAAAAATTACTTCAATTTTTTATGTTTATATTATATCCCTTATCATATTATTTTTAACATTTATTAGCCCATTTTACCTTAACCATGTTAATGATACTTTATACAATTAATATTCTTAAAGAATAAAAATCTAAAAGGGGTATATTTAGAAAATATAGACATAATAATTCCAAAATTTTAATATATTTTTTAAAAATAAATTCATATGTGTTGTATAATTTAATTTTTAATTGGTCCCATTATACACAATAAAAACTGCTTTTTAGAAAACATGCCATTTCGGTATAAAATGTTTTTATAATATATCTAAATTTTAAATTACATCAAAAATACAATATTAGATTATTTCTTATTAAAAATAACAAATTAAATTTAAAATTGAGGTAAAATTAAATTTTTATTTTAAAATCCTAGAAAACCAAATAAAGTTTTCGATAAAAAAAATCATATTTTTGATTTATTGAAATTCAATCATAAAAAAAATATCTATATTTCATAGTAAGAAAATTTTGATATGGTTATTGATAAAATTATTTCATTTTTATCATATATATTTTCTAAAAATTCTAGATTATATCTCTAATATGTTCTCAAAAAATAGAAACAATTTGTTTAAAGGAAATGGTTTTGCAAAAATAAAATTAATTTACTAAAATATGAGGGATTATTTAATTATATTTAACCAATAAATTTATATTATGAAGTACCATTATATATACATCATAATTAATTTAATCCTATTCATACTCACTAATTTAGTATCTATGATAGAAAATTTATATTTAAATAACAATATTTCATGTTTCATTTAGTCTAGGGTTTTTTGTCTTATTCCTTATCAAACATATTTTTATTTCGAAAAATATATTTGGGTATTACATTATTCCCATTATTAATAAATATTTTCCTCACAATTTTATATTGGTATTTTAAAATAATGTTTTTATATTGTATAATACACTTTTTTAAACAACATATCATTAAAAAATTTAATACAATTTTTTCTTGGAAATAGGGAAAATGAAATGTTATGGTCATCACATAACAATGTTTTCAAAGAGGATAACATTATTGTGTAGTAGAAATATAGACATGGATAAAAAATTTAATGTCTAAATAATAATGTTTACTAATAGGGATTATTTATCACAAGAATGTGAATGATTAATAGAATGTTAACCACCAAAAAACCATAAATCTATGAGGTGTGAAAAAATAAAATGATTCATTAGAAATAAAAATAATAGGATAGAATTTTTTCCAATATCCTTTTCCTATTACCCCCAGTTTCAAGTACATAACCCCTTTTCCCAATGTTTTATTAATTTGTGTGTCTTTGATTGGGTTTCCATAAAATATAATGTTTCCATAAAATATATATTTTCCACAAAATAGAGAGTTTTAATAATATAGATAGTTTCCATAAAGTGGGTTGTTTCCATAAAGTGGGTTGTTTCCATAAAGTGGGGTGTTTCCATAAATTGGTATGTTTCCATAAAAAGGGGTCAAGGTCAAGTATGGAAGAATTTGGGGGGGTTTTTTAAAGAATTTTGGGACCAAAATAAAGGTTGAATGTTCCATACACGGTTGGAACAAACTGTGTGGTCAAATCATGCGCTGAGGTCAAATCTAGATCCTATTTTCTAGGAGCTTACTTGTTTTTTCTCTATTTATTTCGTTTTGTCTTAAAAACGTTCCTAATTCATGATTACTCTCCCAAGAAGGCTGTACAACCCTCCCAATATGAGCTGAATCCCTTATGGATCCTTCCCTTAGTGATTTCATGTCTGATTCTTTTGGTTTGTCACCATTCTTTACGAATTTGTCATGTTTTCTTAGATCTGCTTAGATGTACTTCTCCATTCCTCATTCATTCCAAGATCTGAACCTATAGTTGGTAGATCTATGTTCTTGGATGCAAAATATTTTAATTTTGAGTCATTATCTTTCTAGGATAAGATATCTAAGGACGCTCTTGGAGAATCGACCCGCTTCCTTGTGTGTTTTCATCTATTGTAAAAGATTAATCAAAACCTTCAAGGTAAGTGCATTCCATCCCGACTCCTATTTCTATAATTGATTGTATTAGATTCAAAATGGTTTATTTATTTTGAAATTCATGGAAAATAATTCATTTGTGATGACTATAGTTTTTGTGGAATTGTTTGGTCTTAGTGAGTGGTTGTGAAAAAGGGAGTTTAGTTTCAATAATTTAAAATGATGATTTTAGATTATTGATTTTCTGTAATAGCTAAATGGTTGATGGAAAAGTTATTTTCAACATAATTGGTTTTCAATGAAAATGTATTTTTATTGAAATGGTTTGGAATTGAAATAGATAGGCATTGAAATGAATGTAATGGTTTTCAATAAAAATGTTTTTTATTGAAAGGGTTGTGTTGACATGATTGTTGGGATTATGGGGTGTGTGTTCATGTTGCATATATGAGGCTAGGAAGAAATATTACCTTTTTCTCAGTGAAAATGGTTTAATGGAACATTGGAATTTTATACACAGGCTTGGTTGAAATATGACCTTGTGCCCAATGCCAAAATGTTAATGGCACATGAGAAACAATTACCTTGTGACAACTTGGTAGATCGATGAGAAATGGCTCATGAGTATGGAATTTTCATAACGTAGCAAGCATGGTTGGTTTCATGGGTTTGAGTAATAGTTTGGTATGCCAATATAGGGATATTGGGAAATGGTTGTAATGATTGTTTGGTTATTTTTCTAGAAAAATATCTTACTAGAAAAATTGGTTTCAATAGAAATTGTATGGTTTTTGTAATGAAAGGTTTTGAAAACTTGTTTATATTAAGTTATAAACTGATTTTTGGAAAATATTTATATAACAAATTTTGTATAATTATATCTAACTCTTATATACTAGTGTCATGAGTTTTGAAGTCATTTGGAAAAACCTACTCAGGTTTATACTCACCCCTACTTTGGAACTTTAGTGATTTTGCAGATGCTATCTTCCAGGACAGAGGAAAATGTAATGTTTCACATGTTTTTAGCACTACCTCATGATGTTTGGATGTTCAGATATTTTGGATCTTAGAGCATGTGGAACATGGAGTAATGAGGTATTTTGAGAGTCTTGTGTAGTTTATCCATTGTGTACTCTGATACTTGGTTATCCATTCGTTGTTTCTTACTTTTGTCTGGTTTTGAGTGCATAAAGTTTTCGAGTTTTCATTCATTTGTTCATGAATCATATAGTGAATTTTTGGTAATGGTTGGTATGTTTATTAGTTTATTTCATAAAGTTTAAATCCTCCCCCACTTGTATTTGATACTCTTCGGCATTTATTGCCAACCATTGGCATCATGGGAATGTCGCTTAAGGCCTAGTAATGACTTGTTGTACTCTAAAGCCAATGAGAAGTGGTTGGTCACTACCATTGGTATCAGCTTGTTCAGTCCTTTCCTAATAGGTATTCATCGATGTTCCTAGTTTTGGAGATGAAATCCCTTCTTCTCTATTCCATAGGTAGGAATCATAGAAAGGAGTAGGATTTTCGGGACTTGAAATACATAGCATAAAAGGACATAGCTAACCCATTTATGATGAACATCAAGTTACTAGGGAGTTGGGTAAATAAGTGTTTAGAGACACTTATATGATTTTTAAATCTCATTTTCATGGGTTTATCCAATGATACGAGCATGGCATGCATTATAGAGGATTGACTTCCAGCTTGGAGTGCATACAACATTTTGAGAAATAATCATTTTTAAAAAGCATGGAATTGGTTTACAAATAAGTGATTTTTAAAAAGAGAATTATTGTCGTATTTTAAAAATGGTTTAATTTTTTAAATCTTGTCATGTGGTTCCAAAAATAGTTTATCATGGTAAATATGATGATTTATAAAACAATGTACTGATAGTTGATGTGATAGAATTTTAAATGCAAAGAAAACAGTTGCTAAAGAGTGAGATTGACAGAGTTTGTTGTTTGTTTAAAAAATTCCACCTAGTAGGCATCATCAAAACCAACCTGAAGAAGCTACGAAGAATGTGGTTTCACCTGAACCACGTGTGAACTAAGAGATGGTTCAGAGTATATCCCTTTCTTTTCAGGTTTTGGACAAAGGGATCTAGAGGAATGAGCTACGACATGTGGATCAAACCATCCATTTCATGAAGTAGAATCCACCTAATTTATGTAGTGATTCGAAACTCGAGAATGAGGAGGTGTGGTTATGTTGGATAAATTGTATCTTCGACATCATAGGCACACTAGTAGAGGTAAAGGTCAAACTTCCAACATATATGCTCGAGGATCTTGCACGTAATTCGTGGGATTTAGCAGTTTAGGCTAAATTTGATGAAGGACATACATGCGAGGATTTTGAGGAATTTTTCAAAATACAATTCTATCCTCACACGTTCAAGATCCAAAAATCGATGGAATTCTTCAGCATAAAACAAGAGAGTCTCTCTTTCACGGAGTATGCAGCTATGTTGATGAACATAGTACGCTTTTCACCAGAAGTTGTGGCTAGTGCCTCTTTGAAGGCATGAATCTTCGAATTAGGGATACGATAGGAGATTCGATCAAAGATTATAGTAATTTGTATTACAGAATATAAAGATATGGTTAACAAGGAGACTGTGGCTGAATGTGATATATTGGTATCTGTAGGAGGAGGCATGATGGTACCTATAGGAAATGGTGGGAACTCAACTACTGAGAACAAGAGGAAAAGGGGCACCTATTTCCATGGTGTTAGTTGAAATCAGAACCCAATGGCGGGATCAGTAAGCATTCCTCCACAACCCCAGAGCAAAGCATGTTGTTTTCAATGTGGTTCAATGGACCACATAAAGCGAGATTGCATTGCAAAACATAGATAATGTCATAATTGTAACAGGATGGGACATCTTCAGTTCTATTGTCATTGTTCTCAATCGTCAGGTGCTTGTGACACTTCTCAGCTATCACAAGCATCGTAGGCTTTGACTGGATGAGGACAGTAGAATCAGTGTTGTCAGTAGAGCATCTCTATCTAGGGTGATTCTAGAAATACCATGACTCTTCAACAAGGGAAAACACAGCAAGGAAACAAGAAGAATAACATATTGAAGATGTAATTGTAGGGAAATGAGCAGATGATTGTTGATGATCAGGCTAGACCACATATAGTGAGAGGTATGATTATTTTTTATTTCTACCATTATGCAAGTGTTTTTTGATATTGGTGCATCGATTTTTTTTACTTACACTTGTGTTGTTGACTTTCTATGTTTAAAACTAAAAATGATGCCTTCTGTTTTGAAACTGAAAACTCTACTTGGTGAAATAGAATGTCAAGCCTTTTTGTCTAGAGAATGTGCTATAACTATTGATAGAGCTGAGCTAAAATGGGACTTCTCGATGTTAGATATGGATGTCAATGATGTAATCCTGGGAATGGATTGGCTTACAACTTTCAAAGAAAAAATCGACTGTTATAGAAGAATAGTTAGTTTCATGACTGGGGAAGACATCGAGTATCTCTTCAGAGGAGAGAGGATTGTAATGAATGGTGAAATGTTCTTGATAGCACCAATAGTGGGAAAGATATCTTACCAATTAGCAATAATAACATTATCATCAATAGAAGATATCAAGGAAAATAGTTTTCCAGATGTTGTGGATCAATATCAATATGTATTTCCCAAGAACTTCTCAGGGTTACCACCTATATGGGAAGTAGAGTAAACGATTGATCTATTTCTGGGGACCAGTCCTATTTCCCTTCCATCTTATAGGATGGAACCAACAGAGTTATGGGAATTTAATGTTCAGTTAGAGGAGCTGCAATGAATGGGTTACATTCGACCTAGTATGTCTCCATGGGTAGTACTAGAGTTGTTCGTAAAGAAGGCAGATAGAACTCTTCAGCTTTGTGTTAGTTATCGTAAGCTTAACCAAGTTATGATAAAAATGGATTTTCAATTCCAGGCATTGATGATCTATTCGATCAATTAAGGGGATCTCAATGGTTCTCCAATATTGACTTGCAATCAGGATATCACCAATTGAGAGTTCATAAAGATTATATACAAAAGGCATAATTCAGAAGTAAATAAGGACATTGTGAATATTTAGTCACTCCTTTATGTCAAAAGATTTCACCTGCAGTCTTCATGGATTTGTTGAATTAGATATTTCAAAAATATCTAGATACTTTTTTTGTGGTGTTTGTGGATGACATTTTGGTCTATTCATTTACAAGGGCTAATCATCAGGTGCACCTGGAAGCAATGTTACAAATCATGAGAGATCATCATTTTTATGCCAAATTATCAAAGTGTGATAATGGGATATAGGATGTACATTTCCTTTTCCATGTCATTTATGAGAAAGGCATTTCTATTGATCCTGAAAAGATTGAAGACATTATCTCTTGGAAACCACTGAAGAATGTGTTCGAGATACGAAGCTTTCCTGGTCTAGGTGGTTACTACTGATGCTTTTTGTGAGATTTCTCATGACTAGATTCACTAATGACAACTCATACATAGAATAATGATCCATTACAATGGACATAGGAATGTTTTTAGTCATTCCATAAACTAAAAATTCGACTTACATCGGGACCTATCTTGATCTTTCTAGAATTAGGATAGAGGTATGTGGTGTATTTTGATGCTTCATGATCGGGAATGTGATGTGTTCTCATGCATAGAGATCATATGGTTTCTTATGGTTCTTGGCAGTTGAGGTTGCATGAGAATAATTATCCAACACATGATTTGGAGTTAGCTATAGTCATCCATGATTTGAAAACATGGAGACATTATCTCTTTGTTAAGAAATTTACTATGTTTATAGATCAAAAAAGAATGAAACACATATTATCAAAGTGATATTTGAATCTAAAGAAAGGTAGATATATATATTATCTACAATTTTTGACTTTGACTTAATGTACACATCAGTGAAAGTAAATTCAGCAGCGTATCAATTGAGTCGATAGTCATATACTCATTTGGAAAAAGAATCTTCAAATGAATGGAAGTTTATGACGGTCTTTGCCAACATGCATATGGAATGTGAAGACCGAGGTGATATTGCGGATTTCTTTTCTTCTACAATTTTTCCTGATTTGGTAAAAATTATCAAAGAGGCACAAACTTCTGATGCAGAATGTCTGGTTTAATGTTCAAAACCAAATGGTGGGGAGTCCATTGAGGGGTATAGATTTGATGGGGGTTTAGTTTATTGTTTCATAGATCATATGGTTGTACCTGCAGTTTTTCCATAACAACTCCTTCATTATTAACATCATTCGTGATGGACTATACATCTGGGTACATAGAAGATGTATAAGGAATTGAAGGTGATGTTTTGGTGGAGTGACATGAAAAAAGGTGCTCAAGTTCATCTCATGGTGCTTAACATTTTAGCATGTTAAAGAAGAGCATGATAGACTAGCTATTATGTTACAATATTTTCCCATCCCAGTGTGGAAATGAGATCAAATAGAAAAGTATTTTGTTACCGTTCATCCAAGAATACTCTAGAAACACGATGCCATTTGGGTGATAGTGGATCGTCAAACCAAGTTGGCCCATTTATTCCCTATTTGTGAAACTCATACGGTGGAGGATCATTCGAAAATATATATCCGAGAAGTGGTAAAGAGGCATGGTGTACCGGTTTCAGTAGTTTCAGATAGAGATCCAAGGTTCACATCTCGTTTCTGTAAATCATTATAGCAATCCCTTGGAACTCAGTTGACTGTGAGCTCTGCCTATCATCCTCAAACGGATGGGAAATCCGAGAAAGCAATAAAAACAATGGAATACATGTTGTGGGCTTGTGTAATGGATTCTTGTGGCTCATGGGAGGAGAATATATCCTTAGTGGAGTTCTCATATAATAATATCTATCAATCCTCGATACGCATGGATCAGTTTGAAGCATTGTATAGGCGTCATTGTCGTTCTCTGCTATGCTGAGTGGAAACGGGTGAAACTTCACTAGTCGGGCCAAGCCTTGTCCAAGAAACAATATAAAAGATCTAGTTGATCAGAACAAGTATTGATACATCCCAGAGTAGTTAGAAATCTTATGTAGATCACCGGCATAGACTGTTGTTGTTCTTTGTGGGTGATCATGTCTTCTGGAGGATCTCTCCAAGGCTTGGACATCATCATTTTGTGATATAGGGCATGTTATCTCCTAGATACATTGGCCCTTTTGAGATACTAGAATGGGTTGTTGAGTTGGAATATCAGTTGGGATTACCACCACAGTTTCACTCAGTGCATAATGTTTTCCATGTATCCAGGTTGAAAAATTATGACCCAGATCCTGACCATGTGATCAGATGGAATCACGTTCAGATAGAACCAGATACATCACTAGTACATATTCCAATGCGGATCATTGATAGGCAAGATAAATTCTTTCATGGGAAAAGCATCATCCTAGTGTAGGTTTTATGGAAACACGGTCCGATTTATGAAGAGACTTGGGAATATGAGAAGAAAATGAATGAGTAGTGGCTTGAACACGTTTTGGCTGGCATGGGCTTTCTACTTTTCAGGGATGTAAGGACCAACAGTATGGAGATTGTAGTACCCTCGATTTTGGGTACATAAACCCCTTTCTTCACATTTTTTTAATTGGTGTGTCTTTCATTGGGCATTCATAAAATTGAGATTTTCCATAAAATAGAGAGGTTATATAATATTGAGAGTTTCCATAAAGTGGTTTGTTACCATAAAGTGGGGTGTTTCTATAAAGTGGGGTGTTTCCATAAAGTGGGGTGCTTCCATAAAGTGGGTTGTTTCCATAAAGTGGGGTGTTTCCATTAATTGGGTTGTTTCCATAAAAAGGGGTAAAGGTGAACGATCGATGAATTTGGGAATTTTTTTAAGGGATGATGGGACTAAAAGGAAGGCTGCATGATCCATACACAGTTTTCACAAAACCATGTGGTCAAATCTTGCGCAGAGGTCAAATTAGGATCCTATTTTCTAGGAGCTTACTCATTTTTTTTCTATTTATTTCGGTCTAGCTTAAAAATGACCCAAATTCGAGATTAACCTCCCTATGAGGCTAGATAACCCTCCCCACATGAGTTGAATCCATTCTAGAGCTTCCCCTTGGTGATTTCGAGTCTGACTCTTGAGGTATGTCACCATTCATTACAGATTAGTCATGTTTTCTTATATATGCTTAGATATACTTCTCCGACCTCCATTATTACACAGATTTGAACCTATAGTGGTTATATATACGTTTTTGGATGCCAATTATTTCAATTTTCAGCCGTGATCTATCTTGTATAAGAGACCTAAGGCCTCTCTTGGAGAATCGACCCACTTCCTTGTGTATTTTTCATCTATTGTTAATGTTTCGTCAAAACCTTTTAGTTAGGTGGATTCTCTCTCAACTTCTCTTTCTAGAATTGATTGTCTTATATTAAAATTGGTTTATTGATTGTGAATTTCATGGAAAAAAACTCATTTGTGATGATTATGGTTTTTGTGAAATTGTGTGATCTTGGTGAATAGTTGTGCAAAAGGGAGTTTAGTTTCATGAATTTGAAATTATGATTTAATATTAGGGATTTTCATAATTTGATACATGGTTTAGGGAAAAGATACATTCAATATAAATGGTTTTCAATAAAAAAAATATAATTTTATTTAAATGGTTTGAGATTGAAATGTTTTGGCTTTGAAATGGTTTTGATGGAAATGGTTTTCAATAAAAATGTGTTTTAATTGAAAGGGTACTTTTTACATGATTGTGGGTATTATGTGGTGTGTGTTCATGTTGCATATATAGGTCTTGGTTGAAATATGACCTTGTGCTCAGTGCTAACGGTTTAATAGAACATGGAAATTTGATACAAAGGGCTTGGTTGAAATATGACCTTGTGCTCAGTGCCAAAGGGTTAATGACACGTGGGAATCAATTAACTTGTGATGACTTGGTATATCAACAAGAAACTGCTCATGAGGATGGAACTGTCATAATATAGTTGGCATGGTTGGTATCATGGGTTTGAGTAATGGTTGGGTATACCTATATAGGGATATTTGGAAATGGTTGAAAAGACTCTTTGGTTATCTTTCATGAAAAATATCTTGCAGGAAAAATTGGTTTCAATTTCCCCTATATGGTTTTTGTAATGAATGGTTTTGGAAACATTTTTATATTTAGTTACAAATTTTTTTTGCGAAATTGTTTTATATAAACCATTTTAAATATTTATTTCTGACCCTTAAATCCTAGTGGCATGAGTATGGAATTCATTGCCGAAAACCTATTTAGTTTTATACTCACCATTGCTTTGGCACTTTGGTCCTAAGGCACATGCTATCTTCCGGGGCAGGGGGAAAGGTAATGTTTCCCACATGTTTAGAACTACCTCATGATGTTGGGCTGTTAGGAGATTTTGGATCTTTGATCATGTGTAACATGGAGTCTTGATGACTTTGGAGAGTCTTGTGTATTTTATCCGTTGTATACTCTGATACATGGGTATCCTTCCATTGTTGCTTACTTTGATGTGGTTTTGAGTGCATAAATATATTGAGTTGTCTTTCATTTTCCATGCATTGTATAGTTAATGTTTGGTTATAGTTGGTAGGTTTATTTCTTTATTTCTTAAATGCTAAATCATCCCCCACGTTTATTTGAAACCCTTTATAATTTATTGCGAGCCTTTGGCTTCTTGAGAATGTTGTTTAAGGCCTAGTAATGACTCGTTGTACTCTCAAGACATTGAATATTGTCAGGTAACTACACTTTTTCTATAGGTAACAAGTTATTTTTATATATAGTGGAATAACATAGGAATTATACTTAATTGAAAAGTATAATTTATTTTTTAAATCAATTTCTACCCCAATCTCATGTTTTTCATAAAACAATGAGTATTTACGGTAAATTTATATATGAAAGAATCACTGAAATAAATTTATAAAAAATAAAACAATTATGAAAAAATGAAAAAAAAAATCCTCTTATTTTATTGCATTTAGAAACCATAATTTTTATGATTGGGAATGAAAACTTTAAAAATAGATAATCTTTTGTATAAAAAAATAATACATTAATCTCCAAAATTCAACAGTAATTTCCAAAGTTCAAACTACATCATTCTATAATTAATTGTCCTGAAAAGATATTCATAATATTCTTGAGTGAGATTAGAAATTCATTATTATAATTATTTTATCAAATATTAATCGATGAAAAATTTAAAATTTATCTTCATATAACAATATTCACTACTAATGTCTCACAAAAAAATTATTCCATAGTTATATAATACCTATTATATTATAATAATTAATATATATGACTTGAATCACCATAATGGTGTAATATAATCATGCATACCTCTAATATATATTACAAAATTTAATCCTGAAAAAATACCATAATATTATGATTACCTTAGTCATGTAATATATTTTTCCAAAATCTAGTGGTCCCCTACAAAAATAACATCAAAACACTTTTCAACCACATGGTTATCCATATGGCAAATCATATCTTCCCAAACCCAACTTACTTTTTATCTATCAAATTATATATAAAAAAGAAACTGTATACAAACCAAGACTTTACATAGGCTTTTTTAAGTCATTTCACACATATTACTATTCAGATGTGTGTTCATGCCTCGTAACCATTACAGATGTGATTGGTTGTACTATTACTAAAAATATAATAATATAAATCATATAAAATACCCATGAATATTATGATAATCCTTAAAAATAAAATTAAACCTCACAAATCATATAAACCCTTGTGGTTCTCATTGAAATTAAACATATGTACACCAAATTTAATGTTTATCTTCCTCAAATAGCCTTTATATAAAAAAAATTAATCATAAATGTAACATATTCCTCAAATATATATTAAGATTTAATAAATGTATCCCAAATATTAACACCTAGTTTTTTACACCAATTTTCAATGGCATCAATTCCATCTAACATATGTCTCAATTTTTGAAAAAAATAACTACAATAGAACTATCATTAGTTATTTTTTAGATTCTCATATTATTTATAATATATCAACATATAATTGGTAAAATGCCACTAAATCATAATTATTAAAACATAATAAATATAAACATTCTTCATTAAATATCCATCGAAAACCATTAACCATGATTTATCATATTATTATTTATTATTTATTCCTATAATTAATTATTTTACTTATTTCCTTTTGGTTGATCAACATCAACCCATACATGTATCATACATTAAAATTAATAAAATAATTCATACCTTAAATCTATATGTTAGTATTTCATTGATGTTCCATTTATCCACTAAAATATGGCCCAAATTCATAAAATAAATGATCTAGTCCATTGTGGTATTACCCTATTCCAGAGAGTTGAAATTGTCAAGATTTAGAAATTTAATGAATGAAATTCCATGAACAATACATATTTTAGATATATTAATTTTTTTTGATAAGTCATATAATTTCTTGAAGGGGATTTGTATACAAAATAATATGTAAAAAACATTTAAAAATTATATTTTAATAATATGTATATTCAATTCAACTATAAGGGATAATAAGAATTAAAATATTTCATTAATTACATTATTATAAATTATTTTTATTTGTTTGAGAAGAAGATCATGTAATCATGAATTGAATTATTAAATGGAAAAAAGTATGTAAGTAAATAATTCCTAAAAATATATTAAATACCACAACACTTCAACCCCTTTATATCTCAATTTAATTATGTCTTATACAATTCCCATAATATAAAATAATTCTCTATGTCATACTAATCATTCCCTCTATAGAATAATTTCAACAAATTTCCAAATATCATCCATAAATCTAAAGATATCTAAAACAATATTTCATATAATACATATAAGGACCTAAACATAAATATTACATAATCATGTGTTTTTTGGTTAATAACTCTTTTTATTACAAAGCTGGTGATCTAAATTATAACAAACCAGTCCTAGACAACTAGAAAATCAACCCGAGCTAGAGTGTCATGGTGGTGGCTTGTCTAGATGAATGTTGATGGTTTGTTAAAGAATGGTATCATAGGGATTATCTTTTTAAATTTTCATACATTATCCTTAGTCCGGTATTGTAAAATTGGTATACTAGACATTGTGCCATCAAAATTTAGGTAGTAATTGTTGTAGGGTGCCTGGCTAGCTCACATCCATGTCTGAACATAAGTAACCATTGTTCCTGATAAATTTTTAGCATGCATGACACATTGAGTTGGTTTTAATTTTAATGAAATATATGGGGTGTTTATTTAAATGTACATGTTCCTTAATATAGAACTATCTTTGATTTTTATAATTCATGATTACATTAAATTCAGTGCTCTTTAATTCACGGATTTTACTTATTGTTTTTTCTCCTATGATTTGGGTTTTCTCAAAATAGGATTGGTCATTATCAAAATCTTAACAAAAAATAAATCTGAAGATAGATTATCCAAATTAGATAAAGGATGCTTTGATATAGAATCTGTATGAAAATACTCCAATGTAACCCTCTTTGATTAAAGCTTTAATTCAGATAATTTAGACTCTAGGTCAATTTGGTCTTGAGATCCTCGTATGTGTTAGGGTCATTGATCTGAAATCACTACGTCATATCCACCCATATTTTATAGTGATAAGGGACCCATGAAATATAAGGAGATACTTGAGTGTATAAAGGGAATATATATCTTATTAAAGACACATGAGGACTCTAAGGTGGTATTCACCGCATATATGTCAAGGTACAAGGAAGGAGATGGTGGTACTCTATTTTGCATGATAAGTTTCATGTGAACCTTACCTTGGAATATTTCAAGAAAATATTCATTAAAAAGATATATCCTAAGACATTGTGTGTAGATATATTCCAACAGTTTCTAACCTTAGAGAAATTGAATCATATTCTTCTAGATTATTCCACCAATTTTGTTGATTTGGTGAATTGGGAACTAGATTTAGTCATCAATTTGTACCTAAAGCAAGTTAAAGGGTTGTTAATTTTATTTATTTCTAGTTTTAGGGGCCTCATCAGGGCATTATTTTTTTCGACTATTAGTGTTTTTTTGAGGTCATACCAATACTAACTGTATAGAGCCTCCTAATACATTTCATCATTGCATATTTTCAGGTCTTCTAAATAATTTTTTTAAATGGATATCATAGGGATGTAAGGAATGATCCCCTCTCACCTAGGGTTAGATGATTCTTACCAATGATTCTAAGGGTCTTATGTCCAATCCTCATGCCAGGGCACATGTTCATGTGGCTAAGATTAGCTAAATTTATATAGTAGATATTTCACTAGAGGAATCTGAAGCAATTACATATATTATAAGTGGTTTTTTTTCATATCATATGGTACTAAATTTGTTTATACGAGTTCTACTCATTCCTTCATATCATAAAATCTAGTTTAAATCTTTATAATACATTCATAACTTATGCCATACTTTTTGGATATTTCCTTGTATTTAGGAAAGAGTTCTGAACAATGTTAAAAGTGTCCCACATTTTGTTTGAGGAAAGACAACTATGATGTTATATGGGACCTTTATGTTCTCAATATAATCATCTTTGACCTAATAATTTTTTTGGAATGGATGATCAGTGATAGGGCCTACATAGAAAATTATCATCACTAGTTTAATTTTTTTTCTTTTGAGTGGGTAAATAATGTTTTTCAAGGTGACTATGACTCTAGATCGAGGTGGGTGGGGAATGTAGTTATTGAATCAAGGGTAGTATCATTACAATTATGTGAGTTGTCTCTCATTTTCATCTCCCATTATTGCAGTAGGTTTATTCCTGTAGTGTTTTTTTCATACCCTAAGGAAATTCCCGATGATTTTCATAGGATATATCCTTAGAGAGTGGCTGATATAACTATTGACATGCTCCTTTGTACAATTCCCATTTACATTCCGTCTTATCAAGTGGCACCATCTACATTGGTGGAACATTAATTACAGCTTATGATCTTGAGGATAATTGATTTAGTCATCCTAGCATGTGATATCTAATATGTGAGTCTCACTAGATCCAAAGAAAATATATGTTTTTGTGTCCTAAGAGAAGCCTAAAAATATTTTTGAGAATAAAAGCTTCTTGGGTTTAGCTCGTTACAAATGATTTTTTGTTATAGATTTTTTAATCTTGAATATTTGATGATAGTGTTATCCCATAAGGGAGTAAACTATTAATGAAATGAAAAATTTGAGAGATATTTTGTGAAGCTAAACGTGAGGTAGACTCTTACATCATTTTATATTCTCCAAGAATCGAGTTTGATTTATGATTTTTTATCTAATGATTTTTGTTTGGGAATGGTATTTTTATTAACATATTGGAAACACATGATGGTCTATGGATCTCAATAGATACAGAATCTTGAGAAGAACAACCTTTCTAATGATCTAGAGTTGGTAGCAGTTATGAATGCACTAAAATTGTGGTGTCACTTTCTATTTTGGGAACATTTTACTTTGTATTAAATTCAAATGAGTATATTATTTATTATTTACATAAATAGATCTAAACATGTGATAGATATGTTAGGTTTTGTATCTTAAGAAACATGATTTTTTCCATTTCATACCCTCTTGGAAAAGGGAATGTGATTTCTGATCCATAGAGTAGAAAATTATTGACACAATAAATGATGGAATCTATTGAGGATTAGTCTCAGATGATTTGGTTTTCTGATATAGACATATGAGTTAATGATGATGGTGTAAAGTTTTTTATATCTTCGATTTATGTTAAAGAATATTTTTTGAGAAATTTTGACTAATGAAAGTGATAAAATGTAAGTTATAATGCTTATGAAAATTAATTTATAGTGGGAAGAGCTTGGGTAAGAGGCCTCGGTCTCACAGTGGATCTCTATGCTTCGGGGGTAGGTTTTTTGTCCCTATTTCCTTGATGAGGGAGTAAATGGACATTATAAAGTGGTCATGATGGTCCATACACCTTAGGGCTACCATGACATATCTTGAATAGAGGTATTAGTACTAGTGGACATGGATTAGGTGACTAGTTGCATATTTTGTTTCATAGTGTCTCAGGTGTCCTAAAATTTAGTAAAAACACTATAGTACTTCTAGATTTTTTCAACCTTTTCACATTATGTTATGGAAATGTGAATATATTACCATGGGCTTCATAATTGGATTTACATGGAATCTTAGTTGGAAGGATTAAATTTGGATGATCATTGATCGACTTATGAAATCATTGAATATCATATCGATCAAGGAGATGATGAAAGTGGAATAGTTTTGGGACTTTTAAATCTGAGAGATTTTGAAATGTCATGGTGTTCCCTCTATGGTTTTATGACCTGGATTCGAGGATCACATATAGGTTCTAGAATATGTAATTGTAGGTGATGGGTTTCAAGTTGAAATTGAACATGTCTTATTCTTAGTAGACAAATGGATAGACAAAGAGAAATATACTGTTTCTGTAAGATTAAATTTCAAATATTGTGTTCTGGTAGAATTTAATATTACAATAGTTATCATGATTCGATAAATATGGTTCCCTTTGATGACATTTATGGGAGGTCATGTAGGTCTCCCTTTTGTTAGGTATAGTTGGGAGAACAGTACATGCTTGGGAGGAGTCTCATTCAGATAATGACGGAAAATGTGTATTTTATTTAGAAGAGTTTTTTCACTACACATATCAATCCGAAATCATATCTAGGAAATCCCCATCCACCTCTAGAATATGAATTTAGTACTCATGTATTTCTAAAATATTAACCTTTCTTGGGACATCATATTATGGTTATGTAGGGTATGTTGGAACAAAGGATTGTAGGACCCTTTCAGATCATGGAGTTACATGAGAAGATGGCATATTGGTTAGAATTGCCATATCATTTTACATTGATTCATGACATGTTTCATGTTTCCCAGTTGAGGTGGTATTCTCTATATACATACCAAGTTATTGAAGTGGAGTATGTTGATCATCAACTCGATATAATTGTTTTTCAGCTAATAATTCAGATTATAGATCACCGTGATAAGGTACGACATGGAAAACTGATTCCCTTAGTTTGGGTTATATGAATGTGTGGTTGGGATAGCCTTGAGACGTGGGGGTGAGAATTGTTTATGAGGCTATAATGGACTTTTATATTACAGATCCAATATATTGAGGACATCCTGGGGATATAAGGCACATATGGTGGGGAGGATTGGGACACTTATAGGTAACATGAACTTTGTAGCTATGCCTTGGTTTTTCTAATTTAGGTTCTGGAAATATTTGAGGGATAAGAGGCTAAGAACAATGGAATTTTCGGAAATCTAGAAAGGAACATAGTTAAAGTGAACTGTTAATTTAAAGCTATTATAATCTTGTGACATTCCTCTATTAGATTACAATAGTGGTTTATATGGTTTGAGCTTGTTTATTAAAACCATAAGAAATTCCCAGTGAACCATGAAAGGTTTTCAATGGTTTTATGGTGGTGTCACATTTGTTAATAATGGTTTTCACAAACCGTACAACCCAAATTAAAAAAAATTCAACCTCTATATTGAAGGGTTGACACGGTTACTGCACCATTAAACTAATGATGCTTCCAAAAAATTCACCATCCTATAATTAATTGTAGTGACTCTTTATTATGGTGCACATATATTCCAACTGCACCTCACCCTTACAAAGGGCTAGCTCAGATAGATTTTCTAGATTACTCTTGTTGATTCTTTACATTTTCCATTTATAGTTTTATAGAATTACATCATAATTCATACATTTCAAGATAATATTTTAAAAATGGAGACATATTATTGGTATCTATTTTTTCCATAATATAATATTTTAAAAGATAAACATGCCATTTTTGTAAGACAAATTTTCATGACTTTCAACATCACTTTTTTTCCGTTCGTACACATTACTAACCCTTGTGAAAGACATTTTTAAATTTATTAGATGTAAAAAACTATTACTATGGGACATAAAAATAAATGAACAAACTATTATTATATTTTAAAACCATGAAATAGTAAATAAGGTTTTCATTCAAGGTAATAAACATTGAACTCAAAAATAATCATTTATAAACATATGAAATAATCAATTTATCCTATGTTTATTCATGAAACCAATTATTAGAACATATAAATGAAAAAAATATTCAAAAGTATTTTTCTTACAAAATTATATCCCCTCCAATCATAAAAACATATAAGTTTACACAAAAAAAGATATAATCATTTCTTTAAAACAAAATATCATTACCTTACGATTTAAAACCAAACAATTTCGGTGAAAACTTAATGGAATGAATAAAAAATTCATATAAGTTCCTTGAAACATCATCTACATAGAACCCTTAGAATTATAATAACCATGTATTTGACTTACAATAAAATTACCATGAACCCATAATCATTACCTAATGCATTAATGTAATATTTTGGTACACCAATAGAATAATATATAATCGGATCACCCACCAGCCTAATCCATATCACTATCATTAGTCATTAATGATTTTCAATGACCATATCTTGAATAAAACATTATAGTATTTCACTTGTTCATTAAAAGATCCTTGAATGGACTCTTTCGAACCAATAATAATGCATTCGAATACAAAATAATCGTTTTTAACTCATTTTCATTATAAAATTATAGAAGAAAAGAAAATACCAAAGAATATAAAGGAATCGGAACATAAAATACTGGTTATATTATGATGAATATTTATTATTTCTATATATTTTAAATTATAATATTAATTTATCCTTTTGTAAATGAAGTCAAACTGTTTTATATAAAATATATAAAAAGAATCATTTAGAAAACACATTGAAAGAAAGTAAAAAAGTTCCATTAAACCTCCATTCTAAATAATTTATGTACACATAAAAAACATCCATAAATTTATTTTATGAATATATAAATGGAATACAAAAAATATAGAATATAATTCATTAAAAAATATAATTTTTTTTAATTTATAGACTCCCTTACAAATAACCATGAAACGATTCCATTTTTAAAAAATAATAATAAAAAATTGGTAAAAATTACATTTAGAATCCGTTGAATAATAACTATGAATTTTCTTGAATAATTTAACATACCATGTTCATGGAATAAAATAAGTTGTAAGGGAATCATTAAAAATAATTTTTATAAAAAGAATGTCCCTTACCACAGGTTTAAATCATCACATAATTTATTTATATTACTGAATAAAATGATTTTGTTAACATTATAATTTAATGAAAACCTTTATGCACTAATTTATCTTTTTAAAATGTTATAAAATACATTATCAATTAAATATGATCCTGATGTTTTGGAGATATTCAAATTATTTGTCCAAAATGTCATCGGTGGGATGACTATGGTCAATGTGTTCATTATCCCATAATTTCCATATTAGTAATAATTAGGTAATTTTAATTTTTATACATTAGTTATAATTTTAAATCCTAACATTAGATGTGGTAATATAAAATGAACTACACAAAATTCATCAAGGCGGTAGGTCATACATACGCATGAGTAACATTTCAAATTTTTAATGAATGTTATGAAAAAAAATAATTATTATTTTCTATATATGAAATATTTATCATATCATGAATACCATATTATTTATATAAACATTTGTGTATATATATATATATTCAATGTGATGTGATAATAAAAATGAATCGCATCATTGTATGGAAGTTGTAATCCACACGTACAAGAAAATGACATTATACTTTATTAGTGATTGAAATATCTAGAAAAAAATGATATATTAATTATATATAAATATAAATTTATCATGAATAATATATATATATATATATATATTAAATAATTCATTATATCCATCCTTGATACTCTGTGATTTAAAATGAATTACATCACTTCACGAGGTGGAAGTCCACCATACAAAAGAATTGTGGTTTTGTTTACCATTTGATTGAAGAAGGTGGTGGATATATGTTTTTACATTAACATAATTAAATATTTGTATATGGGAGGAACATATGTTTTTATACAATAATTTATTAATAATATTTATATGTATATGTTTAAATAAAATTAAATGTATTAATTAAGAGCTATACGAATTCTTCTGAAAACATCTTAAGGATTGCACTAAAGGACATTCATAGTTGAATATTTATAAAAAAGGGAATCTAATAATATTGATTGATGTAAGGAAGATATCAATTATGGAATTTTATAATGTAAGAATTGAATTTTGAATAAAATATGTGAAGAGATTCTCTTTTATAAGAGTAGGAAGCTGCACACTTAGAATTTTTTAATTTATTTAAATAATATAAATTAATCTTCTTATTCAAATGGCTCTAAATTAATAACCATTAAATATAAGATGAGTTTGAGTAAAAATAATCTCATCCAATAGAAATTTGAGTAGTTTAGATGATTTCCCCCAATATGAATTTGTTTTAATCTGTGTTGACCCTTTTTGACAGTTACTATGACATTAATGTGTTTTACTCTTTCACAGTCAAAAAAGTAGATATAAAATGAAAAATTTCAACTAAATGTACCAGGGTTTATATTTTCAAACATATCCAATGTAAAAAACTAATTATAAAAATTTTACTAATTTTAAATAATTTAATAAATTGTTAATTATTTATAAAATACAATAAATGTTAATGTTGACACTATTCATTAAATTTGACTTTAAATATATAAATACTATTATAGACATAAAATATAAACATTTAAAACAACAATAATATTTTTTAAATATAAAAACAAAAATGGAACAAAATAATTCATTCAAATTATGTTTCTTATTATATTTATAAAATAAATTATATTATTTTCCATTTAATTAAAAATAATACGTTCTTCGGGTTGTGTAAGATTTTAATGTAATAATATTATTACTAAAAATACTAAATAATTTATCATAAGGAAGAAAAATTATCATTAAAATTACTATTCATTAATGAAAATAAGTTATTTTCATTCCAATCATAAAACAATAGATATATTTTCATTAATAAAGTGACATTTTGATTTTTTTTATTTTGATGGTATATTATAAAGGTAAAAATCGAGGCCAATTGGTAAAAATATCATATATTTTATTTTGAATGATTATGGAAGATATATACTCATACAAAAATATTTAGAGAACTTATAGGGTTACATGATAGTCTTTAAAAAATTATGTTTACCCTTAATGTAACACCCCAAGATTCTACATAATGCTTCTCTTTGAATAATGTGATAGCGTGTGTTGTACGCAACATCGAGTTCTAACACACCACAACTAATCAAACTAGCCGTTATGAATAGTAATAACTACATTTTGAAATTATATATATTTTATATTTCAAAATGGACTTCATTTTTGGATTTGGAATTTCAAAATTATGCTAAGTTGAATTTTTGGTTTTTATCTGAGAACTTCCAATTTTTATGAATAGTGAAAAATACTTAAAAACAACTTTTTTAATAAAAATAATTTATAGTGATAAATTGTATTATTTAGTGGTTTTAAAGTATAATTAGAATATATTTTTACCATTTTATCCAATGTTGTTCAATAGAATTAAACTCACTTTGAAATTAGACATAAACAGTTGTCAATCTTTTGATATATATGTTTTCCTTAAAAACACGCTATTTGTTGTGACATCGAGAATTAATTATAAAATTAATTAATTCAACTAATATGTTTGAAATTTTTTAAAATATACATCATTTTTCAATTCAGAATATCAATTATAGCTTAGGGTGAAATTTTGGCATTGTTCTGAAAAACTTCAATTTTTGATTAATAGTGAAACCACTAAGTGGTAGTTAAAAAAACTAAATTTTTCATAAAACATAATTTTACAAATTCTGTGAATGGAATTTAGAAAATCCGAGAGACATGGTTAATATCAAGTAGTAAAATGTGGTTCAATAAGCTGAAAATAATTTTTTGGTGAATAGTAACTTTTTACTTTCATTTACCACGGTTAAAAGTAAAACGAGTAATTAAGGGTAAAAATGATATTAATAATACCTTAATAGATGTCCTGATACTATTGGACACGTTTAACTCGGCCGAAAACAACCTTAGGAAAAAAATATTATCATTTAGGTCCACTTGGATTAGATTAGGACATTTATTATTATTTAATTCAAAGAAGAGTTAAAAGAGTTAAAATCCAAGTTTATTTAACAAAACATTTTTAATATAGGGTTATACATAAGATAAATTCGATTGTAAATATTCATTAGAAAGATAAAACGATTTAATACATAATGATATTTTATTTATAATTTTTAGACATTAAATAATTTAATTTATTTATGACACAATGATGATGAAGTAATTACCATAATAGTGAAAAATTAAAATAATTGATATTATAAATACCGAAATAAATATAATTGATGTTTTTCAATAAATTACACTAATTTTATAGGATAATATGACATATTAGGATTTATTTAATTGATATTTTTTGATATAATCATTCTGTTAGGATTTTTACAGAAATCAATTATTGAATAGTGTCAAAATTGACATAAAAGGGTTTTTAAAAAAAATATTATATTAATAATTGATATTAAATTCATAAAAATCTAAGGCTCGACCAAGAGACATATATCAAGATAGGTGTAGCATCAATGGACCACTTTGAGGTCGCTTGGACGTATATAGTATGTTTATTAACCATATAATATAAAAATACAAAGAGACATTGTAAAAGTGAAACTAATTAACTAAGTGTAAATACTTATTGATAAGGTTAATATAGTAACCCAAACCTGTCTAAATTCTATTGGTTGAGTGTTCTTAGACCCATCACAACCTTAACCTCTAAATAATCTACTTTGGATCCATTAGAAACCGAATATGAATTTATTATAAAATAATATTTCTAGCTTTTCCAAAGGTTCCCCACACACCTCTTATAAAAGGGCACTCCCCCTTCTCACTAATCCACACATTCAAAGCATTTTGGATCATCCAACCTCTACCCAAATACTCTCTCAACTTCCCTAACATCATCCTAGAGGCCTTACTTTAGTCAGAAATCCAACCTAATGAGCCCTTTTGTTCAAATCAAAAGGAAGCACCCGAAGAAGAGATAATGTTTTCACCACCCTTTTTCAAGTTCCTTTCTTCTTCCAATTCTTCTTTCTTTGTTATTCCCATTCTAAAATAATGAATCTAGTATCTACTATATACTGTAATATTATTATAAATATAGTACAACCATATTCATTATTATATCATCCTTTGAATGACATGTCACCATACGTGCGTACGTACGACTTACTATCTCCACGTCGTGGTGTAATTGTTATTTAAAAAATTATTATTTGGATGGGTATTATAATGATGTGTAATTCATGTAAATAATAAGTATAACATGATAATGATTCTTTATATAAGATATAACATCCAATTATATATTATTTTAATATCAAAATAATGATATTTTCGCTCGTGTGTACGTACGGACTACCGTCTCCACGAACGTGATAAGATTCATTCTCCATCATATCCATTCAAGTATAATTATCATTTGATGATTAATTATAGTATTTAAGGGATTGATATCATTCTGTATATGAATAAGATACAACCTATTGATAAGAAACACAACTTATTTAAGAAAACATATAAAAGAAAACGAGTAAGTTAACACCTGAAACGATGATAATTCTAAGATATTATTAACAAAGTAATGTTAAAAGATCATATATGATACCATATTAATGTATATGATTCTTAAATAATTTAATAACAATTATTTCACCATTATACAATAGTTTATTCTACCCCCAACCAAGTAAAAGTAAAAGGTAAGTGTTATTTCACAATCTCTTCATTATCCGAGGTTTTTTATACGTAATAATCTACTGGGATCCCTTTATCATCCACATCCATGTTTCATAAAAATGTATTTCAAAACATTTTTTACTATTTAGTAGAATATGCGGTAAAGTCATTTATACCCTTGTTGACTTTTATAAGTGGTTTATTAAGTAATTTTTCCATCGTTTTCCAAACAAGGTTCTTTTTAACCTTTTCGACAGAATTAAGGTAAGAATGATTTTTTAACGTATACGGCGGGTGCAGCTATTTTCCACTGTTATAAAATCGTCGAAACTTCCTTTATAAGATTATATAAACATTTTCAAAGAAAATGTTCTATTTTATAAATATATGACTCTTAAATGATTTCAAAATATAAATAGATATTTCTCTAAAAAGAGTTTTGATTTCATCTATGTCAACATCATTTGATGGATTTTACGCTTATTTGAAGTTTATTTAGTATGATAAAAAACTTCTGTATTGTATTGAAGGTTTTGTGATATGTTTGAATGTGGATGTTTTATTTTTATACCATTTATGGTTTATGGATGAAGTATTTACATTTCGTATGATAGTTTTAATACGAGTGTTTATGTTATGTTTAAACCTTTTCATTTGGGAATGCATTGGACTTAATATGTGACGGGTGGAGCCCGCTATTGCTCCTCAATGAATCGGTAGGTCTCATGAGACAAACTAGTGTCTTGGAACAAGGCCTTGGAAAAATATTATTTGTAGTCTTGGCATAAGGCCTTGGCTATGTGGTTATGATAGTCTGGCATTATGCATTCCATCATTATAAAAGTGGTTATTGATATTGCATGTGATTATTCGATTAGTATAATATCCATGTGAATAAGTAAATGACATTATTTTATTTTATTTTTTCCATACTATGTTGAAGTTCAATTTTAAAAGGCTTTTGTTTTAGTTATACATTGCCTTAAATGTTTATTCTTATTTATGAAAGTTTCCGCTATATTGTTATCCTTACTGGGCATTTGAGCTCACCCCTTTTCTATGTTTTATTTTTTGCAGGATGCGAAGAGGTAAATTATGAATGACCTGCAAGGGTATTATGAGGGTATAATAGTGTGTACTATGGAGAAAATATGTTTTTTAGTATTTTTTCACTTTATGATGTAATATAAAACATTATGAATATATCTAGTGTTTCCAAGGCTACTAAACCAATCAGTCTTTCGAGATTTGATCTTTCTTGTAATCATGCCAATGTTATGTAATAATGAACCGACACTAGGTAACATGGGATGGGGAATTACAGTTGGTATCAGAGTAAGTTTAGTACAAACCTTGAAAACTAGATTTTGATAAACTCTGATTAGAGCACATAGATTTAAGATGGAATTTGAGGATTAGTATAGAAGAACTCCCTAGAATTTTGGTATTGTAGAGATTTTTTGAGTTTTCTGAGCAATACATCCCTGTCTGCACACGAGTAGGTAGAGGCGAATCTGGCATAGATGTACCTAGGGGTAAAACATCAAAACACCACGTTGAGCTAGTCTCGAACGGGAACTGGTGCACGACAATGGGCCTTGCTGCACTCTTGGTTTCAACACTCCCAGGAGATATGCTTAGGATAACTCTCATTTTCTTTACAAATCATTATGAAGGGTTTATGATTATATATTTCCTCAAAGAAAACATTTTTATGATTATGGATGATATCCATAAATAGTTCAATTTATGTTAAGTGATTTATATGAATGGCTTTGTGTATTTTGATTCATAAACTGATCTAATTTATGCCATTGTTAGAAATGGCGCCTGCTGGAAGAAATGGAAACTGTATCAGTGCACGCACTCCATGTAGGGATTTCCCTCCTACTCAAGATAATTATAGTGGAGTTGGTGATGCAACTGGTGCCGATCAACTAAGCACCATACTAGGACAACTGACTCAGGTTATGAATAATAACCTTACCTATAGAGAGCACCCTGATCCGAAGCATGGAGGATCAATGTTATATCGATTTATGAGGCAACAACCACCAAAGATCAATGGGAGTACAAATCCCTAAGAAGCTAATCAAAGGATAAATTCCCTAGAGGAAATATTTCTGGCTTTGGGAAGTAGTGAAAGGGAAAAAGATATCATGGCAGTTTACCGCCTCACTGGAGATGCTGATCAATGGTGGTCATTGATTCAAAACATGAAGGAAGATGATGAAGTATCAAATATGGAATGGATGGAGTTCAATGATCTATTTTTAGAAAAATACTTTCCCCAAGACCATCGAGAAGATATAGAAAGAAAATTTCTGAGTCTGAGACAAAAGGAGGATGAGAATGTCGCAATGTTTGAGGCTCACATTACAAGGTTAGCAAGGTATGCTGGAGATTATATACGTAACACACAAAGTTATATTGATCGTTTATTTGATGGGTTAAAACCATTTCTTCGTCGAGCATTAGTCTCAAAATCCTTCTCGTTGTATGAAGACATTGCCTCATTTTCTATCAAGATAGAAAAGGAATACTTTAAGTCTTATGAATTTAATGAAAATCAATAGAAGAAGAGATCTGCTGATCAATCTAGGAATGGAAATAAGGGGATTAAGGGAAAGTTTGAATATCCATCCTATGGTAAATGTGGGAAGAAACACCCTGGTACTTGCTTGAAGGTGATGGGTGTCTGTTACAAGTGTGGTGAAAAAGGCCACCAAGCTCATGATTGCAAAGCGAAGAAGGAAGCTACCAATGTTTAGTGCTACAATTGTAGGGAGATGGGACATTATGAAAATGAATATCCTAAGAGTCAGGGGAACTTACCTCAGAAAAGGCCAAGGGATGAAGGCCAACATTATGCTATCACTACTACTGAGGTAGAAGCTCCGAAAGACATGGTGGTAGGTAATTTAATGGTTTCCTCAAGTTTAGAAAATTCATTATTTTATTCTGTATCATCGCATTGTTTCATATCTTCCCAGTTTTCTAAGAAAATTAGATATTTCCAATTTGATTTAACAATGGAGTTGTCAGTTAAAACTCCTAAGGAAAGTATCATTGCAACAATTTTTGGCGAATCAGTCCCCATTAGAGCACATAAATGTTCATTATCTATTGATCTCATCGTCATACCTATGATTGAGTTTGATATAATCCTCGGTATTTATTGGCTTTTAGACAATGATGTGAAGATTTATTGTAAGAAGAAGGAGGTTATGAATTTTGATGATGATGATAAGGAACACCTTTCCTTTAGAGCGGAATCGTCACCACCTAATTCTTATCTAGATCCACCCCCATTAGCTCAACTAAATTCAATTATTGGGGATGAAGAGGATAAAATTACAGTGGGTGAGGAAAGGAATGTTCAAATAGAGGATGTATCTATTGTGAAAGATTATGTAGATGTGTTTTGGGAAGATTTACCTAGACATCCTCTATAGCGATAAGTTGAGTTTTCTATTGATTTAATTCCTGGATCAAACCCTATATTGAAGACCCCTTATAGAGTGGCCACTGTAGAATTAGTTGAACAAATGAAACAACTAGAGGAATTGAGTAATAAGGGATTTATTCTCCCTAGTGTTTCTCCATGGGGATCCCCTGTTCTTTTTGTTAAAAAGAAAGATGGATCTATGAGGTTATGTATCGACTACAGGGAGATCAATGCTATAACAATAAAGAACAGGTATCCCCTACCTCTCATGGATGATTTATTTGACCAACTGCATGGATCTCAATACATTTCAAATATTGACCTTCGATTTGGATACCATCAGTTGTCTGTGACGAAGGAAGACATTCCGAAGACAGCATTTCGAACCAGGTACGAGCATTACATGTTTATAGTAATGCATTTTGGATTTACTAATGCACCCTCTGTATTCATGGATCTTATGAATAGTGTTTTCAAGGAATATCTCGATGAATTTGTGGTGGTATTTATTGATGATATCTTGGTATACTCCAAAATCTATGAAGATCATGAAAATCACTTGCGCATTATCCTGAAGACTCTGAGAAGACAAGAATTATATGGGAAGTTTAGCAAGTGTGAATTCGGGCTTCAGGAGATTTCTTTTCTTGGCCATATTGTCTCTGAAGATGGAATCTCTGTTGATCCTTCTAAGACCAAGGAAATCTATGAATGGCTAGCACCTTGGAGTATAACTGAGGTACACAGTTTTATTGGTTTGGCAGGTTATTATCGACATTTCGTCCAGAATTTTGCTCGATTTGGAAACCCATTAATGAAGATCCCACGTAAAGGGGTTAAATCTGTTTGGATAAAAGAGTGTGAATAATTTTTAGAAGAACTGAAGAGAATATTAGTCAATGCTCTTATATTGACTCTACCATCGGGGAATGATAGGGTTCGTTATTTATAGTGATGCATCGAAGAAAGGACATGGTTGTGTCCTTATGCAGAATGATAGGGTTATTGCGTATGCATCATGACTATTGAAAATTCATGAACAAAACTATCCTACTCATGATCTTGAGTTAGCAGCTGTGATCTTTGCTTTGAAGATATGGAGTCACTACCTCTATGGTGAAAATGTGAGTTTTATACTGATCACAAGAGTTTGAAGTATATCTTCTCACAAAAAGAACTCAGCATTAGGAAAATGAGATGTCTTGAATTACTCAAGGATTATGATTGCACGATACACTACCACCTGGGGAAGGCAAACAAGGTGGAAGATGCTTTGCGCAGAGAAGATAATGGAGTTCTAAACAATATGAGATTTGAAAGGGATCCAATTTTCATGGATCTGGTGAAGATGGACATGGGAATAACTAGGGAAGGTGAAACATCAATGCTTTTTCAAATGGTGGCCAAACCATCTTTACTAGAAAGGATTAAAAGTTCTCAGACAGATGATGATGAATTTCAAAAGAATATTAAAGCTGTGAATTATGGGAGATTGAGAGACTTTGTGTATGAAGATGGAATTTTGAAATTCATGAAGATACTTTGGGTTCCTGATATACCTAATCTAAAAAGGGAATTACTAGATGATGCTCATAGTTCCAATTTCTCAATACGCCCTAGGAGCACCAAAATGTATAGAGATTTGAAGGAACATTTTTGGTGGGAAAACATGAAGAGGGATATTTCTAATTTTGTGTCAGGATGTACGGTTTGTCAACAAGTGAAAGCTGGAAGGCAACGGCCTGATGCAGTATTGCAACCTCTTCTCATACCGGAGTGGAAATGGTACAATATTACGATGGACTTTGTCATGGGTCTACCAAAGACTCCTGGAAGGAATGATACAATATTGGTAATTGTTGATCGTCTTACCAATTCAGCACATTTTCTTGCTATAAGGAAAGATTTACCACTTGAACGACTAGTAAGACTATATATTAGTGAAGTTGTGAGACTTCATGGAGTACCACTATCGATTGTTTCTTATCGTGATCCCCATTTTACTTCATGATTCTAGAAAATTCTTCAGAAAGACTTTGATATTGAACTTCATTCGAGCACTGCCTACCACCCTCAAATAGATGGACAATCTGAACGAACTATTTAAACCATAGAAGACATGTTGAGATCCTTCTCAGATGACTTTTAGGGTATGTGGGATCAATATTTACCTTTGGTAGAATTTTTCTATAACAATAGTTTCCATTAGAGTATTCAGATGGCACCATATAAAGCGTTATACGGAAAGCGATGACGTACACCAACCTGTTGGGATGACGTTGGTGAAAGAAAACATGTAGGCCTAGAACTGGTGGAGGAAACGATGGAAAAGGTTAAGTTAATCCAAAACCATATCAAAGCAGCTCAAAGTAGGCAGAAGAGCTATGCTGATAATCGAAGGATTTGGAATTTTAAGTCAGTGATCATGTGTTCCTGAAGGTATCTCCATGGAAGGGAGTCATACGATTTGTTAATAATGGTAAATTGAGTCCCAGGTACATCAGACCTTTCGAAATTCTAGAACAAATTGGGGTTGTAGCAAACCGATTGGCAATGCCACCATGTCTCTCCAAAGTTCACGATGTGTTCCACATATCTCTATTGAGGGAATACATGCCTGACCCAACGCATGTACTCACCTATGAGGAATTAGAACTGGAACCCGATCTGTCTTATTGGAAAGAGCCCGTCATTATTCTTGATACGAGAAAACAAGTACTGAAAAACCGGACGACGCCTCTGGTAAATGTTTTGTGGAGAAAACCATAAGATGGAAGAGGAAATGCGGGAATATGAGGAACTTATGATAAAGAACCACCCGAGTCTTTTCATGCGGTAGTGTTCTAGAAATTTTGAGGACGAAATTATTTGAAGGAGGGAAAAATGTAACACCCCAAGCTTCTACGGTACGCTTCTCTTTGAATAATGATATAGCATGTGTTGTACACAACATCGAGTTCTAACACACCAAAACTAATCAAACTAGCCGTTATGAATAGTAATACCTACTTTTTGAAATTATATATATTTTATATTTTAAAATGGAATTCATTTTTGGATTCGGAATATCAAAAATATCCTAAGTGGAATTTATGGTATTTTTCTGAGAACTTCTCATTTTTATGAATAGTGAAAAATACATAAAAACAAATTTGTTAATAAAAATAATATATAGTCATAAGGTATATTATTGAGTGGTTTTAAAGTATAATTAGAATATATTTTTACGATTTTATCAAATGGTGTTCATTAGAATTAATTTCACTTTGAAATTAGACATAAACAATTGTCAATCTTTTGATATATATTCTTTCATAAAAACACGCTATTTATTGTGACATTTGGAATTGATTATAAAATTAATTAATGCAACATATATGTTTTTAATTTTGTCAAATAGTCATCATTTTTGAATTCCGAATATCAATTATATCTTAGGGTGAAATTTTCGCATCGTTCTGAAAAACTTCAATTTTTGATGAATAGTGGAACCGCTAAGTGGTAGTTAAAAAAAACTGAATTTTTCATAAAACATAATTTTACGGATTCTATGAATGGAATTTTGAAAATCCGAGAGACACGGTTAATATCAAGTAGTAAAATGTGGTTCAATGAACTTAAAATATTTTTTGGTGAAAAGTAACTTTTTACTTTTATTTACCACAGTTAAAAGTAAATAGCGTAATTAAGGTTAAAAATGATATTAATATTACCCTAACACATGTACTAATTCTATTGGACAAATGTATCTCAACCAAAAACAACCTTAGGAATAAAATATTATCATTTAGGTCGACTTGGATAAGAATATGACATTTATTATTATATAATTCAAAGAAGAGTAAAAAGAGTTAAAATCAAAGTTTATTTACTAAAATATTTTTAATATAGGGTTATACATATGATAAATTCTATTTTCAATATTCATTAGAAATATAAATTTATTACCTACATGATGATATTTTATTTATAATTTTTAGACATTAAATAATGTAATTTATTTATGACACAATGATGATGCAGTAATTACAATAATAGTGAAAAATTAAAATAATTGATATTATAAATACCAAGCTAAAAATAATTTGAGACTTTTAATGAATTACACTAATTTTATAAGATAATATGACATATTAGGATTGCTTTAATTGACATTGATCGAAGTAATCATTCTGTTATAATTTTTACAAAAATCAATTATTGAATTGTGTCAAAATTGACATAAAAGAGTTTTTAAAACAAATATTATATTATTAATTGATATTAAATTCCTAAAAATCTATGGTTCGGCCAAGAGACTATATCATGATATGTGTATCATTAATGGACTACTTGGGGGTATCTTGGATGTATATAGTAAGTTTATTAACCATAGAATATAAAAATACAAAGAGACACTGTAAAGGAGAAACTAATTAAATAAGGGTTAATACTTAATGATAAGGTTAATATAGTAAACCAAACTTGTCTAAATTCTATTGGTTGAGTGCTTTTAGACCCATCCCCACCTTAACCTTTAAACAATCCACTTTGGATCCAATCTAAACTGAATATACATTTATTATAAAATAATATTTCTAGCTTTTCTAAAGGTGCCCCTCACCCCACTTCTAAAAGGGCACTCCACCTTCTCACTAATTCACACATTAAAAGCCTTTTGGTTCGGAAAAACAGTGTCCAAATACTCTCTCAACATCCCTAACTTCATCCTAGAGGACTTAATTTAGTCCGAAATCCAACCTACGGAGCCTTGTTGATCAAATCAAAAATTAAAGAACCACAAGAAGAGGAAATGCTTTCACCACCCTTTTTCAAGTTCCTATCTTCTTCAACTTCTTCTTTCTTTGTTATTACCATTCTAAAATAATTAATCCAGAATATCCTATATACTATTATATTATTATAAATATGGTACAACCATATTCAGTATTATATCTGTCCTTTGAATGACATGTCACTATACGTGCGTACGTACAACTTACCGTCTCCATGTCGTGGTGTAATTGTTATTCAATAAACTATTATTTGGATGGGTATAATAATTATGTGTAATTCATGTAAATAATAAATATAACATGATAATGATCATTTCTATAAGATATACCATCCAATTATATATTATTTTAATATCAAAATAATTATATTTTCGCTCGTGCGTACGTACGGACTACCGTCTCCACGAACGCAATGAGATTCATTCTCCATTGTATCCATTCAAGTATAATTATCATTTGATGATTAAAAATAGTATTTAAGGGCTTGATATCATTTTGTATATGAATAAGATAAAATATATCCATAACAAACATGGCTTATCTAACAAAACATCTAAAAGAAAACGAGTAAGTTAACACCCAAAACGACGATAATTCTAATATATTATTAACAAAGCAATGTTAAAAGATCATATATTATATCATATTAATGTATATGATTCTTGAATAATTTAATAAAAATTATTTCACAATTATACAGGAGGTTAACCTACCCCCAACCTAGGAAAAGTACAAGGTAAGGGTTATTTTAAAATCTCTTCATTATCAGAGGTTGTTTATATGTAATAATCTACTGGGATCTCTTTATCATCCACATCCTTGTTTCCTAAAAATGTATTTCAATTTTTTTAATATTTACTAGAATATGAGTGGAAGACATTTATACCATTTTTGACTTATATAAGTGTTTTATAAAGGAATCTTTCCATCGTTTTCCAAAGAAGGTTCTTTTTAACCTTTTCGACAGAATTAAGGTAAGAATGTTTTTTTAACTTATACGGCAGGTGCAGCTATTTTCTGCCATTATAAAATCATCGAAGCTTCCCTTACAAGCTTATAAGAATATTTTCAAAGAAAATGTTTTTTTATAAATATATGACTCTTAAATGATTTCAAAATAGAAAGATATATTTCTATAAAAAGATTTTTGATTTCATCCACGTTAACATCCTTTGATGGATTTTACGCTTATTTGAAGTTGATTTATTATGATACAAAACTTCTATATTTTATTGAAGATTTTGTGATATGTTTGAATGTGGATGTGTTATCTTTATACCATTTATGGTTTATGGATGAAGTATTTACATTTCGTATGCCAGTTTTAATACGAATGTTTATGTTATGTTTAAACCTTTTCATATGGAAATGCATTGGACATAATATGTGATGGGCGGAGTCCGCTATAGCTCCTCGATTAATCGGTAGGTCTCATGAGACAAAATAGTGTCTTGTCACAAGGCCTTGGAAAAATATTATTTGTAGTCTTGGCAGTAGGCCTTGGCTATGTGGTTATGATAGTCTCGCATTATGCATACCATCATTATGAAAGTGGTCATTGATATTGAATGTGATTATTCGATTAGTAGAATATCTATGTGAATAAGTAAATAAAATTATTTTATTTTATTTTTTCCATACTATGTTGAAGTTCAATTTCAAAAGGCTTTTGTTTTAGTTACACATTGCCTTAAAAGTTTATTCTTATTTATGAAAGTTTCGGCTATATTGTCATCCTTACTGGGCATTTGAGCTCACCCATTTTCTATGTTTTATTTTTCCCAGGATGCGAAAAAGTAAATTATGAATGACCTACAGGGATATTATGAGGGTATAATAGTATGGACTATGGAGACAATATGTTGTTGTAGTAGTTTTTCACTTTATGTTGTAATATAAAACATTATGAAGATATCTAGTGTTTCCAAGGATACTAAACCAATTGGTCTTTAGAGATTTGATCTTTCTTGTGATCATGCCAATGTTATGTAATAATGCACCGAATCTAGGTAACAGGGGTCGAGGTGTTACACTTAATTAACATATTCTACATTTATCATGCTAACAAAATTTTCTACAGGAACTATTCATCACATCCCAAAAAATAAAAGACGACCATTTGCCAAATTTTTATATATTAATTCAAAATATGGAATCCATTTTTCCAATTTTATTTAAAATAAGTGGTTTAATTTATTTTAAAATTTATCCCATGAGAGGTGATAAAAATAGTTTTTTGTAAAAAAAGTCTTTTCAATGTATATATTAAGTTTATACTATATATAAGTTTAAAAATACTTTAATGAAGCATAATTATTTTATTAATAACCAAAAATAACTAATTTAATTTGAAAACTCATCCAAAATATTTCTTTTATTTAAAAATTCATTGAATGAAAATATAATTTTCAAAAAAATCAGTATTTTTCTTATTCATTGTAAAATCAAACATTTCAGAAAAATATCAAAACCTAATCATAAAATTATTTATATATATTGACTTAGAAAATGATATCTTCTTAATCAAATGAAATTTATAATAATTTAAGAATTTTTCTATAATATTGTCTCATTAAAGCAACACATAACATTTTTATAAGAAAATTAATTTGAAGAATAAATAACTATACTAAGATTTGATAAATTTTTTACTATGAATTTATCTATAAATTTGTTTTGAATAGAATGTATTTATATATATCATAAATTATAAAATATTATTCCAAACCCCCAATTTGATATCTAGTTTACAACATTCATATCTATATAAAAATATTTTGTGATTCATTAATGCTCAATGTTATGAGTCATATATGCTATCAATCATAATTATATTTTAAAAAATATTTGGTTTTTACAGTAAATATACTCAAAAATAAATCAGGGATGAAGGTACTCAAAAAAATTTAGAATATAATTATGTGAATATAAATCATTAACATGGAATTCAATAAGAAGGTCCACCCAGAAATAATATCATGCATTTATTGGACGGTCCTCAACCCACCCATGCCAGTTAAAAAATTCCATTACACAATTAGGCACTTGATTGGTAGATAATTGTCTCCCTAAGAACCTCATTAATAACATGGGATATTTCTCATCAATTGAAGGCTATTTTATGGAATCTAGTATTTATTGATATATCTATAGGCTATTTCTCCTTTTATATAACATAATTATATTTGTATAACATACCTTCATTTAATGAGATAGCAGGTAAATGGCCCATGTCATATAAATGGATGGAGGAATCCCTTTTACAGGTGGATATTCACATCATAGTCATTCCGAAAGTGTTAGTTGAAGGTATTATATTTTACATAGTTTTCCCCATACATTAATTTCATTATGAATCTCCAATTAATTTTAGAGTGGGGAGTTAAAATAATCTATGTTGAAATCTATTAGAAACTATTTTCCCTCTCAAATAAATATAACTTTATTTATGGTAAATATGTTACCCATGCTGAATTAATTGTTTTGATCTATCATTTGATAGAACTAGATCAATCTTGGCATCCTAGAACCCAAGGATAATATGTTAACAATGATAAATCTATTAATTGAGTACCAATGTAATAATGTCAGTCCTATAGATCATAGTTTAATAACTAAATGACATCCACATCATCGGGTGGGGAGAATAATGAACCGAAGAATTCACAACGCTTATTGGTCATTATATTATGATGTTGAGTAAAACAAGTAATTTTATAACCTCCATATATTTCTTCAACTGGGATTTGAATTTTATAATTGTTCTTCCCAATATAAAAATGAAACTCCTAAGGCCCAAAATTTGAAAACCCAACGTATTAATCCATTCAAAGGTCCTACATCAAGAGTATATTAATGTTGAGAAAACATATAGTTAGAGGAATGAAAATTTATAATTCAGAGGCCATACCTGAAATATATTATTATTATATCCCTAAATATATACCCATTTAGATATGGGTATATATATTACCTCTCCCACCACAGGAAATAAAATTAAGCTTCTCTATTTTAGGAGACGCTTTAGTAGTTGGAGAGGCCTCATAGTTCAATCCCCAGTGTGATTGGTCTCCTAGATTAATGGAATAGTCAATGAATGTTATGGGAGAATATTCTATTTTCACCAACCATTTATGAGGGAAACTAAAAACATGCATCATTCATAAGATAATATTGGATACTAAGAAGTAAAATGATATGATGAATCCCCACCCACAATATGATTGATGTTACAATGATGGTGAATCACCATAATAACCTAAGGAGAATGATGAAATGATTCCATCATTGTAAAATGATTGAGATAATGTCATTAGAATGTGTTTAATTTTTAATTATTAGAATGACCATGATAGGGAATATTGAAATGAACAAATATCAACACTAGATTGGTTACACGATGTTTAATAAGTTTTCTTCACCCAGAATTTTTGAAAGAATCGCATCCTAGGAAGAACACCAAATACCTATTTACCACCCATTTTGTGTGCCATAAAAAAAGTTAATGCTAAATATGTATCAAAATTCATGGGTCACCTAGCACCGGAGGAATTGAAATTTTCTTTCTATCAAGCATAGGTGAACCCGATATAAGGTAGATTTGGAAATTTTTTTTAGATAAATGTTGAATAGATTTGGGAAATATTAAATATATGTATCAATATTAGGAACGAATCAATATCTCCCATTTTATACATATCCATCTAAAAACAACAGCTCAACTAGTAATAGAATAATCTGACCACACTTCCAATTCCAATTACAAAACCTAGATCACATAAACAATTTGGGTTATGGATATTAAGAATTTACTCTATTAGTACAATTGAAATATAAGAATCATGCTCTTTATTACACATTTATACATGAATTATTACATAATAATCACTTGTTACTACATTGAATATCGAGAGGTCTAGTGTCTTTGGGGTCTAGGACCATTACATAACAACTTTAATCATGAAATACAACACCTTTATTGAAAAATTCTTTTACATGACCACAACATTACCTCGTACTCAGAATTGAATTGGATAACCTGAGAAAACGCCTAAGAAAAGAGTGAGCTATGAAGCCTAGTAAGGGAATAAACATTGAATAACATGAGGAATACAATACACGTTAGAAAATAGGCATATCAATGGATCATAATAAAAACATGAACATAAATGCATGATAAAGCATGATAATAATAACATGGAAATGTGGAAACAACTCTTAACGTGGAATTTAGCATAATCCATGGCTCATTGCACATGAAGGATTAGTAAATCCTCATTACGCATGAATCCTGAGTAACCCCTCTTTGAAATTGAATTAGCATGAGTCAAAACTCAGTGAACATAACATATCATGATACAATACTTTACCCAATACATTGGATGCTATTTGGGTGCACCCTTCTTAAACATTTCATTTCATGCATATACGTGCCACATGGATCATATTACATGGAATCAATCAAAATCATAAGTTATTCGACAATTTGGTAATATGGAATAAATACATGAATGTAACATTAAATATGTATATGTTCATAATGTTAAATAACCTTGATAGATACATGGGTATGGTATTCAAAACACAATAATCTTGGCTTGTAAAAACGCGGTGCAATTTCGGCAGCATAACGGACTTAGATAAAGATTCATGAAAATGGTTTATGAGAGGGAAAAGGGTGTCTTGTCATATATACCTGAATTTGAAAGTAAGGGGGTTCATATAGATACATGTCCCAATAAATATAATGTAATTTATATGCATAATATAAAATAATTACTTAGATGTAAAAGAGGAGAGAGAAATGCCTCAAAAACTTTTGGCATGGTAACAGGTGTAAATGGGAGGAATTATTGAGATAGAAAGGGGTATCACATCATCCAAACATAAATAGAGAAGTATAGGGGAAGTGAGAAATCATACCCCACCGTTTTTAATTGAAAAAAGGTGCATTACATCTTAATGAAAATTGGACTAAAATGAGAAAGGAAGATATCCCTTACTTGGAAGTGCGATCCCAAAAATCATGGGAGAGTCCAGAGAGAGGATTACTATGAGATTGGTCCACCTTATAAATATTATAGAGAGAGTAGGGAATATTTTGGAATAACTCTAAAGGCTTTGAGTGAATAGAAAGTGGTATCATGGGTGGGTTTATATAATAAAGGAGATGGAATTATTTATTATTTAGGATTGGGACACCTCACATAAACTAATCAAAACCAAAAATAATCCAACGGTTTTGGCCCCAGGTTTTTTCTAAATGAAATTGGAAAAAAATATTTTATGAGTCCAATGTCCTAAATTCTTAAAATAATAGGTTTGATTTTTTGGAAGTGAATCACACTCTTAAGAAAAACTATTTAATAAGACGAAATGTTTTATAATACTAACAAGGTCAACTAAAGCATTGTAAAATAAATAAAAAAAATATAAAATCACATTATTTTAATTATAAAACATAAATTGGCCGAATATAATGTTTATAGTACTTTATTACATCACTATTGGGTCATTATGATGTCATAAATACATTATATATTTAAACGATATTTTATTTTTACACAAAAATTCGACTGTCTCAAAAAATTATGAAAAATTCACCAATGGAAAATTTTGATGTCCTGATTCCAAAAATAATATTCATTTTATGTAAATAATTTTTTAAGTATTTGAATTATTTCTTTTAAAATAAAAATTGCCATTTATCACAATTCATGTGTTTTCACAAAAATAGCTTTCAAACCATAATAAAAATTCAAATTGCATTCATAAACATATATGATAATTTATATTTAATAAAAATAAATTTAATTATAATAATAATAATTTATTAAAATTTTATTTAATTCATAAAACTATTAATTCGTGAAAATAGATTTCATAGTCGAATATTAGATAAAGATATTATTTGTGCTTTAAAAAATATTTACAACTTAACTATTAAAACAACATGTATTCTCTATAAAATAATAATGTACATAGTCATAGGGATATGGTCTTATTACATAACCCCTTATAGCACCCACATAAGACCAAAGGGTAAGGTGTGTGATAGTGATAGACTCTTGGGGTGGCTTGGATAACATTGCTCAGGTGGTAATCTATATTAACTTCAACTTCTCCTATAGTTGGTTCCACTACAGCTTAATGTGTTCAAGCTCATATTGTGCTTGGTCAAGAGAAAATACCAATGATGCCCCCTCCTTTCTGATCTCTAACAAATGGTCTTGGTATGGGGAAAGTCTACTAGATGAGGCCATCACTTTTTTTGTTTGGGTAAATTGGATTTTTAAAGACCTATATTTATACTAATCATGTGATCATTGTTAAACGGTTATATTAGCAACGTTAAAAATTTATAATTGTATTTTAAAATCCAAAACATAAAACAAAAATAATGCATAAATTTTACATTTCTATAAGAATACATTTAAATTGACCCAGAGAAATTTTTATTAATGAATTTTCATGTCGTTACAATCTTCCCCCATTAATAAATTTCACCTTCAAAATTTTCATTTCCCGCACTAAAACAGATGTGGGTAAATTTTCTTCATCACTTCCTTAGATTACCACATCGCTTCATAAAACTTGTGGATTATCCACAACACCTTTACAAGGGTCATTGTATTATTCTGTGAAACTTTTTCACTACGATCTAAGATCTTCACTAGTTTCTCCTCGTAAGAAAGATCATCCTCTAGATATACTAACACTGAAGAGAGTACACGTAAAGGGTCTGGTATGAACATCCATAAGAGAGATACACGAAAGACATCATGTACATCGGCCATCGTTGGTGGATATGCTTGTCGATAGGCCATAGCCCCGAGATAATCAAGAATCTAGAAGGGGGCGATGTGCCTAGAACATAACTTACCCTTAATTCCACACCTCATGACCTTGTTCCATGTATATATGTGTTGAAATACCATGTATCTAATTTTAAACTCAAGGTCTCATCAACGGCTATCTGCATAACTCTTTTGCTGACTTTGGGATACCTTGATATGCTGCTGAATAGTTTTCACCTTATCCACCATTTCTTCGACCATTTCAAGTCCTAGAATCTTATTCTCACAGACATCATCCGAAAATTCCAGTGTTCTACACCTCTTCTCATATGGGGTATTATAAGGATCCCTTTGGAAGCTCGAGTGGAAATTTTTATTTTAGGAGAATTCAACTAGAGGAAGATGTTGTTACCATTCTTTTTTAATGTCCACTGGTCATGATCTTAACATATCATCTAGTTTCAAAATAGTTCGCTCAGATTGGACATCTTTTTGAGGATGATTGGTCATACTAAAGTTCAATTCAGTATCCAGAGCATGTTGATGACTCTTCCAAAACCTAGAGGTGAATCGTGGATCTTGATCAGATACAATAGATATTTTTACTCCATGCATCCTTACCACTTCCCAGATATATATCTGTGCCAGTTGAAACATTGGGAAATCCTTTAGAATTTCAATGAAGTGTTCAGACTTTGTAAGACGATCCACAAAAACTAAGATTGAATTGTTTCTTTTGGATGCCTTCCTTTGTTCACTGAAAAAGTCTATGGTGATGTTCTCTCATTCCCATGCTGCTATGGGAAATGGTTGCATCATCCCCTTAGACTTCTCTATCTCTTCCATCACTTGCTAACACACCAGGCACATTGATGTATACTTAGTGATATCCTTCTACAAATTATCCAACCAATAATGTTCGTAGAGATATTGATACATCTTTGTGATTCTTGGGTGAATAGAGAAATTTGAACTAAGTACATCATCCTAATTTTCCTTCTTCAGCTCCGGACATGATGGAACACGTAGTCTTTTTCAAAATCTTGGAATTCCTTATTATTTGACAATGAACTCAAGAGATTTACATTTCCAGATTGATTCCATCTTCTTCTAAATTCCTGAATAAAACATTTGATAATCCTTTATCTTTTCCAAAAGAGATTGTTGAGTATTAATTTGTGAAAGGATTTATGATTTTCCATTTTTTATGATTCCCATGTCCATCTTCATCAAATCTAAGAAGATTGGATCCTTCTAAATTCTTATCTATGATAGAATTGTTGGGTCCTTTCTACATAGAGAATCTTCCACCTTGTTCTCTTTCCCAGGATGGTAATGGATTGAACAGTCATAATCCACGATGAGTTATATCCATATTCATTGGTGTGTGTTTAACTCTTTCTGTTTGAATATATAATTTAGGCTTTTTTGATCCGTATATATTTCACACTTCTCCCCAAAGAGTTAATGAAACAAAATTGTTAAGTGAAGTTCACCACAGCCAACTTCAGATGATGTGTTGGATAGTTATATTCATTAAATTCCTATTTCCTTGACTCATTGGCAAGGAAATTTTCATTTTTCATCAACACACAGCCCAGGCCCTTCTTTGAAGCATCACTAAATACCAGAAAATATTCCCCACTTGTGGGTAAAGTGAGTACGAGTGTAGTGATAAGACACCTTTTCAACTCATTGATGATTTCTTCACATTCATCACTACAAGAAATCATTACTCCCTTATGAGTTAGTTGGGTAAGAGTGTTGGACAATTGTGAGAAATTTCTCACAAATAATTGATAATATCCAGCTAACCCTAAAAATTTACGGATATCTAATACCGATTTTGGCCTCAGTCATCCCTCTATTAATATTATCTTGGATGGATCCATGGATATCCCATTGCTTGTGATGATATGGCCCATGAATGAGACCTCCTTTAACCAGAACTCACACTTTCCGCACATTGCATAGATCTTATCCTTTTGCAATGTCTCAAGTATATTTCTTTGATACTTCTCATGATCCTCCATGGTTTGGAGTATATTACAATATCATCTTTAAATACTACCACAAATTGGTCAAGGTAATCTATAAATATTATATTCTTCAAGTCCATGAATATTGCTGGAGCATTCATGAGTCTAAAAGGCACTACTATAAATTCATAGTGCCCTTATCTTGTACGAAAAGCAGTCTAGGGGGTATCTTCCTTCTTTAACTTTACTTGATAAAATCTCGACTGAAAATCTATCATCATGAAGTATTGTGCTCCACGCAGCTGATCAATCAAGTCATCAATTCATTGGAGAGGATACTTATTATTTATCATGATTTTGGTAATCTTTAGATAATCAATGAAATGGTGCATTGACCCATCCTTCTTCTTGACAAAGAGGAATGGTGCAACACATGATGAAGCACATGGGCGTATAAACCCTTTATCCAAATTCTATTATAGTTGTTTTTTCAGCTCCTCAATCTCCACAATAGCCATTCTATTCTGAGTTTGAGATATTGGAAATTCCCCAGGAATAAGATCAATTGAGAATTCAACATCTCTTTTAGGAGGAAGACCATACACATCCTCAAGAAACACATTAGGGAATTACCTCACAATACACAGGTCATCAAAAATGGTTGCCTCTATAGACTCCATCATCTAAGCCAGATATGCATGATCATAAGGAATTCATATCATATCTTGAGTTGATTTAGATAAAGACAATTCAACTTCCTCCTTGCACTTTTATGGAATTGGTGGTTGATTCTCCACATGGATAGTGATTTCCCTCTCATAGAAATTTATGGTGGCTCTATATAGGGAAAGCCAATCCATGCCATGAAATTAATTAAATTACACTAGATGGAGTATGATGAGTTTTACCGGGATGTTCATTCCACCAATTATGACAGGGGATGATTTATATTCATGGGATGCAATGTTTGACCCATTTGTCGTAATCAGCAAAATATTTACTATAATGATTTGTGCTGGTGTTGGGATTTTTCTACTAAACATTCATGATATAAAAGAATTTATAGAACCTGAATGAAAAAGTAAGTTTTCTATTCCAGAATTAATTACTAGTGTACATATCACCACTTATTGGTTGGGGTTCACTTCGACGGTAGTGATGGAAAAAGCTCTCCCTTTTTTCCTTGAAGGTTTCTGGTTGCCTCTAAAAACCCTTCGCTTAGGTAAATGATTTTCAAGACGCCCTTGTTCTTTGTAGTTGAAGCATCAAACAACGTGTTGAGAGTCGAATAGATCATTCCTCTCCTCTGTCACAGCCATGGGTTTTTAATGTCGGTATTTAATGTCTAGGTTCTCTTCTCTTCCACTCCTAAATTATTTCCTCGTCCACTTCATAAAATTTTCACAGTTCGTATTTCCTTACTATTGGCGAGAGGGGTACTTTACTTTCATCGCACCATGGGATTTATCCATCAGATAGCCAAAATTAAATTTCACCTTACTCTTTATATCCCCATGATACCTCTAAGGTTAGCCGATCTCCATTTCTACCTTGAGGGCACATCAGATAAGTTCTTCATACATATAGATGTCGAGGATTGACAGGGCTTTCTGCAGGATAGGTTTCAACCCACCAAAGAAGTGGTCAACCATTCATTCAAGGGAATGAAAAAGACGAAAGCATATCATGCAAGTCTTGTGATGTTTTCCTCATACGATCTGATATATTCGTCATATTTTTCCTTGTGGTCAAGGAAGCCCCGTTCCTTCTAAAGCTGAAGGGTGTGTGGAAAATATTTATCAAAAAATATCTTTCAGAAATCCATCCATTCCAACACCTTGTTCTCCACCTTAGCCTTCAATTTTTTTATCAATGTCCATCATTGATCGGTTTCACCCTCCATACGAAAAGCAACCAGGAGAACCTTTTCTTATTCGGAACATTGAAGGTTGGAGAAGATATTTTCAATGGAGTTGATCCATTGTTTTTAGATTGAGGGATCAGATGATGCATTACACATAAGAGGCCTTTTTTCAGGAAGCTCTCGATAGAGACATGTTCTTTTTTAGCAGGGGGGGTTGAACAATACTATTGAACCATGTTTATGTTCAATAAATGAGATAACTGAGAGTGTATCATGCCAAATTCATGATTCCCACTCCCATTGGATTGGGAATCTCATTAGAACAATCATCACATTGGTATTCACATCGGTTGTCAGCTCGAGTACTCCTATTACAAGCCATTTTTTTGGAATAAAAGGAATCTTATGGGTAAATAAAAGGGTAATCCAAAAATTGATGACTTATAAATAGATTTAATTTCCTTAACATATGAATCTATAGGCTTCAATCTATGCTATCCATGATCAACATTCTAGGATATATTCTTATGGGAATTTTTTATAATTCCCTTAATAATTATCCATGCTAAGATTGTGAATCTACCAATGCATATCCCCTAGGAGTGTCATAACCAATAGTGAATCAGGGCCCGTTTTCATATACCAGGACACCCCAGGTCAAGGCCAAAACTCCTTATCAGTATTATCACCCCTATGTACATCAGTGTTAGAGCTACCTCTACCTTCTTGTATCCAGACATGGATGTATTTTCTTGATAAACCTCAAACCCAATACACACAAAAATGTAGGGATATTTCTATTATACATAGTCTTATTTCAAAGTCTTTCAGTAGGATTTTCTAATCCTAATCCCAAAATATAACTAAACATATCCTCTGATACCAACTATGACAAGCCTTCTCTTTATTACAGACATAGACATGATTTATTACAAAAACTTCACTTGATACAACATAGAAGATCAAGAGTTCTAGTGTCTTTGGGGAATAGGATCATTAAATAACAACATATAACATGAAATAAAACATCTTTATTGTAAACATCCTTTACATGACCAATAAATTATCTTGTATATAACATTGCATGGGATAACCCGAGGACATTCATAAGAAAAGGGTGAACAATAAAGACATGTAAATGAATAAAAATGGAAAAAAGTAGGAATAAAATACATGTTAGATAATAGTCATATCAATGGATCCCAAGAGAATAATAACATAAAGTCATGATAAATCATGATAATCATAACATGGATATGTGACAACAACACTTAACATGGAAATTATCATGAGCCAATGCTCATTACACAGAGAGCATGAGTAAATACTCATTGCCCATGAAGCACGACTAAAACCTCTTTGAACATGAATTAAAATTAGTATACACTCATTGCACATTACGTATCATGATTCTATACTTTACCCAATGCATTGGAGCACTATTAGGGTGCACCCTTCTTAATCATTTCATTTCATGCATAAGTGTGCCACATGGATCATATAACATGGAATCAATCAACATCAAGAGTTATTAAACAATTATGTAAAGTGGAATAAATAAATTAATGTAACATTAAATATTTATTCTTTCATTAAGGAAAATACCCTTGATAGATACATGGCTATGTTATTTATTACACAAAGATCTTATCTTGGAAAAATGTGGTGCAATTTCGGCAGCATAACGTCATGATATAAATATTCATGAAAATTGCTGATGGGAGAGAAAAGGGTGTATCATCATATGTACATGAAATTGAAATTAAAGGGTCATATATATACATGTATCAACAAACGTAATGGAATTTAGATGCATAATACAAAATAATTACTTGGATGTAAAAGAAGAGAGTGAAATCCCTCACAGAATTTTGGCATGGTAACAGATGTACATAGGAGGTATTAATGAGAGATAAAGGGGTATCTCATAATCCAAATATAAGTAGGTCAGTATGTATGAGGTGATAAATAATACACAAACATTTTTAATTAAAAAAATGGCCTAATATCTTAAAGAAAATTGGGCAAAAATAGGAAAAGAAGAAATCCATTTATTGGAAGTGTGATCCCAAAAATTATGGTAGAGGATTGAGAGAGTCATGTTGGGGGAATGTGGAAACATAAGAGGATTATAGATAGAGGAGGGTAGATGTTGGACGAAATAAAAAGTATTTTATTGATGAGTAAGTGGGATCTTGGGTGGCTTTATATTGGAAATAAGAGGGAATTCTTTATTATTAAAGATAGGGACACCTCACATTAAACTAATCAAAACCACAGACTATACCATGGTTTTTGTCCCATGGTTTTTGAAAAAGGGGATTGGAAAACAAAATTTTATTAGGTAAATGGCCTAACTTCTTAAAAAATAGGGTTTCTTATTGGGAGGTGAGTCACACTCTCAAGGAAAACCATTTAGAAAGATAAATTGTTTTATAATTCTTTGAGGGGCCACTAAAGATTTGTAAAATAAATCGAACAAATATAAAATCACATTATTTTAGTGATAAAAAATATATTGGATGGACATAATGTTTATAGTATTTTATTACATCACAATTTGGTCATTATGATGTCATGAAGAAAATTATTTTTTTAAACAGTATTTAATTTTTACCCAAAAATTTGACTATCTCAGAAAATTATGAAAAATTCACTGTTGGATAATTTTGATGTCCTAAATCAATAAATAATATTAATTCTATCTAAATAATTTTATAAATATGTGAATTTTTAATTTTAAAATAAAAACTGATATTTATAAAAAATTCATTGGTTTTAACAAAAATAGCTTTCAAACCTTAATAAAAATTACAATTGCATTCATAAATTTATATGATAATTTATATTTAAAAAAATTAAATATAGATAAATAATAATATTTTATAAAAAATATTATTCAATTAAAAATTCTATTAATTCCTCAAAATATGTTTCTTAGTCAAATATTAACTAATGATAATATTTGTGCTTTAAAATTATTTACAATGTAATAACAAAAAGAATGTATATTATCTATACAAGAATAATTAACGTAGTCATAGTTCTAGGCTCTCATTAAATAACCCCATATAACACCTGCATAAGACTGAAGGGTAAGGTGAGTGATCGTGACAAAATCTTAGGGTGGCTTGGTTATCATCGCTCGGGTGGTAATATCAATTAACTTCCACTTCTCCCATAGTCAGTTACGATCAAGAATAACGTGTTAAAGCTCAGATTGGGCTTGGTCAAGAGTGAAGCCCAATGATTCCACCTCCTTTCCAAGCACCAAAAAAGGGATTCGTACAGGGCATGTCTACTGAACGAGGTCATCACTTCCTTTGTCTGAGTAAATTGGATTTGTTAAAGCCTTATATTTATACTAATCATGTGATTACTATTCAACGACTATATTAGCAACGATCACAATTCATATCGATATTTTAAAATCCAAAAAAACCAAATAAGTGCATACATATTACATAATAGTATTAAGACATTTAATTAGACCAAGCTGAATTTTAATTAATGAATTGTTGGTTCATTACCTAAAATCACCAATACATGTAGGATAAACTAGAGTACCCCTAGATGGACCTCATCAACAAACATAAGAAAACTGAATACACCCAGTTTCACCCTATATCTCAAACATATCCTCCACCATTTTGATGTCCCTATAATAAATTTTAAAATCTCTTGAATCACTAATTATCCATATAGGGTTTTTATAGGGATGGAATACACTATTAAAACTATTGATAAATCCATACCCTGAATCGGTGGATTCCACCCCTCCTATACCAAATATTTGGAACCAAACATCACCCATCATCAAAATCATGGTTGAACTGGAGTTTCACCCAATTTAATTTATTTCAAATCATATCCCTAATATTTTAATTTTAAAGTAAAAATAGGTAGAAAAAGTAATGTCATTTTATATAACTTATAAGATATGTTATTTTTAAGGTATAAAAATATTCTATCATAGTATATTAGATGATGGGATGACCATATAAATATATCCATTATTTGTCATAAAAATTTCTATGATGAAAAAAATCATTGAGCTCTCAAATTAAATGAAGTTTCAAAAATAGAATTCAAAATTAATTACCTAGATGAATAGTTTTACATATTCAGAAACATAAAACTACATTAATATAAATTATTTGATAAATTCATAGAAAATCATCCTTATGGGTTTAAAAAAATTACAACAAAATAACTTTTATGTTTTTTATATTGTGTATCTTGGTGAAACATCTAGAAGATGTTATCTAATACATGAAGTCCATCTTTTAGACAATGTCAATACCCTAATAGAAAATGGAAACCAAATCAAAATCGTAACCCATTACACTTAATTTGAAATTGACCACAGATCAAACACCTAAACCAATAAATTATCACTTTATGCCTCCCCTAGAATTATTGAAGTAGTTGAACACTATTCATGAGGGAAGGAAATTTTGTAGGATCCCTCCATTTTGGGATCATAAGAATAAATTTTATTCTTTCCTTAATGAACATGTTTGGAGATACATCATCTTGTCCTGGGGGGAAATTCTGTTGAATTGTATGGAGAATAAAAACATATTAACATTGTACTTAGTGATCAGTCTGATTAAATTCCCATCAAATAAATTATAATGAATAATATCTAAGAAATATTAATAATCAAGTATAATCTTCAAAATAAATTTTATTATATAAATTTAAAATTGGAAAATAAATTTACATAAGTTACTCATGCTTTTGTAGTCCCATTAGAAAAATAATATGAATGATATAAATCCCTAAATGAAAATGAAAAAAAATTCAATGAAAAGAATTATAGGAATTCATTCAAGTATGAAAAGACCATACTCATGAACTAAATAAATTATTATTTTTAGACCTCAACTACCCATGGAGTACCTCAAGTAAAACATTCATCATCCTGATCTTCTATGATCCATAACAATTGAATCTAGTGAATCTAGTCATGAAAAGATTCATTACGTGTTCCTAAACTAGAATGGAACCATTCAATCTTCTAATCTCAATGCCTATGAGGATGGTAATTGTCCCCTAAATTAAATATATGGGTATCACCCCTACCAAAATAAAACATTTTGGAGTAATAATCATAATATTTTTTATAAAAATGTTCAATATAATATATCACTTATCATAGGAAGATTATATGACTAAACCCATGTTCCTTAAATAAAATCGATGACTATGGGTATTAGATAAAAATGGATGAGGAGTATGTTCAAGGATGAGTCGATATGGACATCAATAGTTTGGAAATGTTTTCAAAAAAATCCATATTTCGTATTGATAATTGATTTAAATCACATCAAGGGGTCTATAAAATCACATCAATACTCCTAAGTCATCCTAATCCCATTTGAATTTTATTTATATTTCAAGTCTGATGTTATAATTTTTAATTATCTAACCAACGCTGGAACATGGGAAGGAAACTACATCATAACTATCCTATTATAAAAGTTCTTACAAATATTGTTTGGGTGGTGAAGCCATCAACAAGGATATCCTCAATCTAGAGAATAGCCACATGGAAGGAAACCTAGGCCCATGGTCCAAAAGAATGAAATCTTGAAGAATCTTAACAATATTAATATAATAACGCCATCTTGGATCACCTTTTCTCTTAATAAAAGTATGATAAATACTTATCAATTCTCTATTAAGACATAATAATTGAATAGAAGGCATAATTTTAGTTGAGTTATTTCCTAAAGAGATTGACCTCACTGAATTAGACACAATCATCTAATTTATAGGGAGATACTGTTATGTTTCAATACAATGGTAACTCATGCCCTTATATAATTTTTGAAAAATTGAGGGTTTCAATTTTCAATGATCTCTTATTGATAATTTACATATGATGAAAGAAATATTGTTTTCAATTATATGATTTATGGACTATAGAGAAGCCAAATTTTCTCCTCCTACCCTAACAAATTTAGTTTAAATGAAGAGTTAGAAAAGTTATATTGTAGAATCACGCTTGGATTTTAATTTTAATAAATTTTCTATTACTCTATGTTAATGGTTCCTTATCAATAGATATATTTAAATACATTATTGGGAATATATTGGGTTCATTTTACTGATATTTTTCTCTAATTGTACCATCAATGTAATACAAAATTTTTCAATGGAAAAAGATGGGTGTTGAGTGGTGATGGTTCCCCCTTAGAATCATTTGACAACTAATATCTAGACACATGGTTATATAATAAGGAAGGTAAATAAATTATGATTGACTAGAAAATATAACTTTCTTATCCTAATGGTCTGTAACTGACTTAAGGGAGCATATTTCATGAAATTGAAAATGACTATGTGTTTCCCATTAACCTTATCATGGAAATCTCTTTGGATTTGGGCACTCATCAACTAATGAGGGTACCATTTGAGAGGTTAGAGTATATTGTCAGCTTATTTTTATATTATTATCTTGAACACAGTGTCATAAAAAATCACCATATAAAGAAGAAGAGAGAATCATACTATCTATGAGAATCAGTTTCACCCTTTACTATTTCTATATAAGGGTTGGTTTCACTAGATATATAGTAAAAATTTAAAATTATTTGATCAAATCAGACATGAACCTCATAGAATGAAATAAGCAAGGGGTCTAATAATTATTTCATCCATCCCCATGATATTATCAGTATTCAGTGAATTTGGTCATCTATGGGATGAAATCAAGCATAGAAAAGGCTGAAACATCCCACATAAAAATACTTCCCAACCATATTGAGATTTTAATGGTACAAATGAGTCATCCCCTGAATCATATGATGTTGGGACATCTTTTAGCCCTTAATATATAGGGTAGGATAGGGTGGATAAAAATTAACACCCCAGTAATGATTCCTCTGAATTAGTACCATTAATTACTATGGAAACCTAACAAACATTTTTAGAAAACCAAATTGACCCCATATTATCTTCCAGATTCTAGGGGCACCCCTAGTCCTCCACATTTTATGACATTTATGTAGAGGAAACAGATGAAAAAAATCAAAAATATTCACCTAAAATGTTTTAGGAATGCATCTATCCACTATTGAGGAATTTAGACGAATGATTCAATGTAAGGTAGAGGACATGTAGCTCTCATTTATCAATGCCTCCTTAAATCCTAAGGAGAAATATATGCACATATACTTTATAAATCAGTACTAGGAAATATTTTTCTAGAACTATTGAAATATTATTGATCTTCATATTTACATATAAAACATCGTTGGGGTATTCCATAAAATCAGCACTCCATTAAATTGGATGGAAAAGTAATTAATCCTTCCAATGATTCTATAGTTGACATTAAATTTGATAATACCATGAAATATATATTTATTAAAAAATATAGTACATAAATAGGATTACTAATAATATTCTGATTAATAAATTGAGTGGAATGATATGAGTCTTCAGTGAATATAGGGATATCAAATGAAATTTTGTTGTGGTAGATTTCCTAGTCATGGTTTCAAAGTAGTTGTGTGATGTGGCAATTGTATTGTCTGATATTTACTACATATATGGGTATTTAGGATAAAATAAAATCTTTATGGATTCAGAATATAAAGATGGAATTATTTTTAGGGAAATCCATGGTATATATTTCTATCCTATAATTACTTTTCCTTGAGGATTTTTTATTAAATATTTATTCACTAAGTATAATATAAGAAACCTACCTTTGTAAAATAGATGAATGTAATGATGAACATATAGTGGTTAAGTTGCAATTGTTTTGGGATCATATTTTAAACATTGATACAGTGTTCAACGAGCTGCAACAACATATTGAAAAATAAAACCAATAAAATCTAGTTTTAGGTTCATGATGGGAAAATTTCATTGGTTCAATGTATGGAATCATGGAATCAAAATCAATCTAGAGAGGACTAAGTTAATCCCTGAATATATCCATTCAAAAAATATCAAGGATTTTAGGTGACATTTGGGGAAACTATCATATATGATACATTTCCTGTCAATGTATTCAGCGGTTGTTTATCGTTTAAAATTATTTTGATGAAATGGGTTACCTACTAGTGTGAAAAAATGTTTCCATGAAACCATCGATGATTTCAATACATATGTCATGAATCAACTAGTGTTAATGACTCTAGTATATTCCCCTGGTCATTTTTATGGAATCCTTATAATTATTACTCAATGCTCATATCACTCATAAAAGGAATACATGACTATAGATAACCCACAATTATATTAGAACTATGTTGGGTGTATAAGATTCAATATTTTTAAATTCATAAGAAATATTTGGTGTTGATTTTCATTGTGAAATTCTATAGAATTACATGTAGCACCATGAAGTGAACATTATCATATAAATAGACCCACTAAAATAAATTTACTATCTCTTAATGATAATAGTATATCTATAACGGAGGGAGTTCATTCAGAAAAATCTCCTATCTAGTTTGTATCTCAAAATGAAACCAAAGTGTAGTCATTGAATGAATTCCTCACAAAATCCCCATTTTATAAAAGTCATGGAATTTTTTTCTTAAATTTGAGGTTTTATCTATTTAAAATAACCTATCTATATGGGATATTTATTTTCATGGAGCCTCCAGAAGTATAAAAAGAAGAATGATCGAAAAAGTTATGTTTAATAAAGTTGGATTTGGAATTATTCTCTTATCTCCAACAATGGTGGTTTTTTCCAACTATTTCCAAAATTTATAATATTGAAACAATATAAAATTAAAATACAATTATATCATTACAATATTGGTGTTTTCCAGGAAAATAACTATGAACCATAAAAATTTCAAGGGTCGATTGGAGTTTTTTATAAAGATAATAAATGGCTAATATTCCATCGAAAGGGGTGAATTGGGACCCCTTCTTTGGTTTGAATAAAGATTGATGGATGAAATATCCTCTGACCCAACACCATATTATATACCATTTTCAATGAATAAATGAGCCTATAAACTAGACAATGTATCTACAACCCAATATAACCCAACCTAGGATGGTTCAGTTATCCGCATCGCACATCATGGGTTTGTTTCACCATTAATCTACAATGAGATACTAGATTAATGAAATTTTTACTACTGTAGATTATGTAAATCAAAAACCCTAACCAATGATAACTAAATCAATTTGGATGTCCTGAATAATATATATATATATATTGAGTTGATCCGCGTCATTGGATTGAGTAAATAGGGAATAAATCTTATGGTAGGTTGTGAGGTTTTTCTATTATTGAAACCGAAATTCTATTTTTTTCCTTTATAAAAAACAAAATTCTCAACAATTTAATAAATTGTAAATATGTATTTGATGAATTACTCTTAAAATTAATTGAATGTGGATAAATATACATGATTGTGTCTGTAGTTCCTGAAGGCACTTGTGACACTCATCAGTCGAGGAATAAACTCTCCTATCAAATCAGAAGATAGGGGAATTTTTATCCATCTATGACATAAGAAACCCCTGAATGAAAATGTTTAATCCACACATACCATATTCAAGCTGATTTTGTCTCCACAAACCCATAATTTTTTTGTATACAACCAAATACACTTTTATATTTTCTTATTATAAATATTATTCAATGGTCCATATCCCTTGATAATATCCAGGTAGTTCAAGTACATCCTTATAGTCATTGACATCATCTCAAAGTGGATAAAGTATGTATCTCTCATGTAATTAATAATAAGTCTATCATTAGATTCATAAAAACCAACATCATTAGTACGTTTTTCACCCCCATACACACACAAATCTAGATAGAAAACATTAGAGATTTCAATTCTATAGAGTTGAAGACACTATATCTAGATTACAATATTCTTTGTAACTTCTCATTAGGATATCAGGTTTTAGAGAGTGTACAAATATAGGCTATAAACAAGAAATTGTATATTATACTATATAAAAATGGGGACAATGATAAAAATTATAGTACTAAAAAACTTTTTCATTCACTACTAGATTGTCACATCATAACCCATTTTACTATGAAAAGAATCTTATATATTTATTAATATTGGAATGATGTATTCCTACCCATCAAGGTAAATCTTCACTCTCATTTCATCATGATAAGAAATTATCTCTCAGAAAATGAAAAATGTCATAAGAGATTGGATGAGTTAAAAAGGATTGTTTTGGGAATATTTTTCACATTTTTTAACCTATAATTCCATCTAAATATATTCTCACACACAATTAATAAGAATTTCTATTAGAACCTATTCCTAAAAGGTGAAGGAATTATAAGAATCAAAACACTGATAATATATGGGATAAATTCTCTAAAGCACTAAACAGTAATTTAATGACCATATAAAATACATAAGGTCTACTCAATTGAATATAATACCATATCATAATGGTCGTAGATCATACCACACCCACAATAAATTCATTATATATCATTAAATACTGTGAATACCACCACATTAATCTAATAAATGAATGATCTGCTTGATAATGAATTCATTAGAAGAAGTAAATTGTGTATAAAATGTTACGTCATGGAATAAATCTTCTCCATATTACGATTTGGTGTATTGTTATAGTCCTTATTTAATGACTTAAAACTATGTAGCCCCATATTTTTCTACCTCCATTACAATAAATAGAAAAGTTTTTCTATCCTGGTCAAATAGGATTAAACACTTTGAAATATTATATTTAATAAATGATATAAAAATTCATGTCAGTCCATAGATATCTGCATCTAAGGTGTGCTAATATGTAATAATTATTAATATTAAAAATCCCATTTTTTCTGAAGGCTAATGACTCACGTTAACATAGAGGTTCTTATTGACAACTACAATTAAAAGTATTAAGATGTATCATTCTTAATGATAGATAGACTAATCAAAATAACATTAAAAAAATAATCACATATTATTCATTGTACAAAACCTCTTATAATTTATAGGAGGGCATGAGTTCCTTGTTCCCCTTACATTATATCCATATCAATATAAGAGTCTTTTGTGATTATCCCCTTTCCACATCTATTTTCCAACATTCTGATAAATTTCTCTCATTTTATGAACTTTTAATATCTTGATTACAATAAATTCGGCTATAATGTAGTAACATGATCCAAGACTCTTATCCCACTTAAGAAATCCAGTCAACATCATACATCGTCCCAGTCTGTGGTCCCATAATTCATGTTAGGTATATCAATGTTGGACTCTACACTAGGGTGATATCGCTTCTAATAAAAACTATTTGTGTCTTGTTTTCTAAACAATGGGGTAAATAGGGTGGTCTACTTGACCCAGTCAAATGAATAATTAAAATTATTCCCCTCACAGTTTTTTTTTTCAAAACCCCCTTTTCATATTTGGTTCCCTCTCCCTATTCAATACTATATTAAAGAGACCCTAGTCTTGTTTTTATTTCTAAAATACATGTTTCTTGATTATATAAAATTTTTAATATGTAGAGAGGCCATGACCTTTTATCCATAGTTTTTTTTGTTTTTTCTCATAATTATTATTCTATAGCGATGAGACCAATTTCAATTCATATTGGGTTGTATCTTTCACTTTCTCATGAAGGAACCCATTTCACATCTCTTATCCTGTACAAGAGTAAGATATGTATATTTAGACAATACATTATATAAAATATATATGTCTATATTAATATTAAAATAGGACTTATGGTGACACCTTGATCTCCTTTATCTATCCCAACCAAAAAATACAACAAAAACTGTAATGACCTAGAACTTTATCAGTGGAATTTCCCTTTAGAATTTATTACTATTACATATTTTTTTGTGTAAAATAAGGAACATTCACAACATGATGAAACCAAAAACATTTTATTATACAAATTTTAATTTTAAATTTAAGTAATAAAAATGAAAATATTAATTAAAAATATTACAAAGGTATAAAAAGTAAAATAAAAAATAAAAAAAATAAGAAAATTGGGATCTTCCATATCCATAAAAATAAATGCACACAAGAACATTACTCTAGAAAGGTGAAAAATATAATTAATAAAATATTCATAATTTTAATTAAAATATAAAAAAATTTGTTATAAAATATATTTCAATTAATAATTAATGGAATATAATACTTTTATGTAATGGGGGGAACACATATTACTGTTACAAATCTTATTATTTTAATAATAATATGATCGTTGGAATAGTATTGTGACAATTACAATAGTAATATTACTATTAAAAATAGTAACATGGCCATTAGAATAGTAACCTCGCATATAGATGTGTAAAATAATATTTATGTATCCTATAAAATGAAGATATGATATAATTTAAATATAGTAGAAGTAAATAAATGTTAAAAAATGATAAAGCGTTTTAATTTTTGAAAAACATAAATGTTTTAAATTAAAATTTATAATAAATATATATATTGAAAAGAAAAATTATTTTCATAATATTTATTTAAAACTTAATATTATGTGATATAATAAATATAATATATTTTTATGAGACCATATCTTACTTTTCAAAGCATTAGAAAATTGATCATAATATTAATACTGTTATTTTTTCGAATAAATATTAATATTTTTATAATTAAATTTATCATATTTAGAAAATTGTTTTCACAAAATAGATTAAGTTGTTAAAATTTTCACATTGAAAATGTTTAGGTTTATTAATTGGTATTTTTATAAAGATGTTTAATTTTTTAGTGAATAGTGACATGCGGTAAACTATGATATTTAATATTATACAGTAAATACATGAATATTTGAGTCATAAGTGATGTAATAACCCCTTATTTAGAATATAAATTCTCTAGATACAATATTTAGTTATATAAATTAATAATATTGTTAGTATATAATGAATACAATAAACTAATGAATATAATATTTAAAAAACATTGCTCTCCCCTTATAAAGACCACCCCTCAAAACTCCAACACACAACTTCTACTACATTTAGAATGATAAATTTAATTATAATTCCCTTCACAATTCTCTACCCATGTCATAGTGCATTCATTCTCACCAAAAGAACGATTCGTCTTTCTTTTTGGGGAATCTCAAAAGGCATCTTCTATAAGGGAAGGTAATACCCTCAAATGAGTCTTCTTTTTCTATTCCTTATATTCCCCAAAAAAAATCCATTAAACATTGAATTATAACCCATGTATCCTATATAAACTATAATTATTTTTTAATATAATTTCAATTTTCCATCACCTTATATTATCCTCTTACTCAAAAAAGAATAAAATTGTTGTCTGTACAATGTTTGTTCACCACATCTATGAATGATGTGTTTTTGTTTCCTATTACAACATTCTAAAATCACATATAATTTTATAAAATTACTATAATATGTATACTATATATTATTCACATTAAATAATAAATATATGGCCTTAAGGTTAAATATAATATTTTTAGTTCAAGATGGTTAGGAATGTTTCCAAAATAAATCAACTGTATAACAATAAATTTTTTACAAAATAGATAATCCATATTTATAACTAGAAAAAAAATAAATTTGGGACCACTTTAATTTCTTAAAAATACTTAAAATCCTTTCATTTCAGTTATGGAGTTTTATTCCCATTTCAAAATAAATTCAGTAATTATATAGATGTGATCTGATTTAGGAACCAAGAAATGAATGCCCTTGGAACTATGTAATTAAGCATTATATCTCATATAAATTATAATAAATAATCATAATAAATTTCATGAAGAAAATTATAATTGGGAAATTTTATGAAATGTGTAATTAATAAATATAATTTTATTATCTTGGATTCTATGAGAAAGTGAGGATTGATTCCAGAACTAATGGTAATAGATCTCTCCAAACCACATATTTATTTGGGTTATGACCTTCACCATCTAAATCACTTTCCCTATCTCTATTTAATGTTATATAATTTGAATGAATTATGTATATATGTTAATTACATATATAATTATATTATTCTTCCTTCCTTTTTATGGGGTAATACATTCCTTAGATTTATTTCATAATTTTCCTTCATTAAAATGAAATCATATTAAGTTTAATTGTCATATCTCTTAATCATGATGTCATTTCGAATGATCATTATATTTTGAGACCTGTTATTATTCACATGTATATAAACATCCAAAAACATAAATTACCAATTCTATTAGTAATTTTTATAAAATGAATTTTGATTATGATATGAGGCATGATTTTGTAACAAATTTATTTCTCAAAGTAATTATGTTTATAACATATGATTGATTTACTTTTGTGTCACATGTAATCATGTACATGTTATGATGGGTTTTACCAAATAGAAATCTAATACATGGATTAATATTTAATTCTCATAAAATATTGTGTATGGGATTATAAAGTTACCTTGATCGGTGAAGGGACTTGTCCACCATGTGATGTTATATTAATGGTCATATAAACTTATGATAATGTCAGGTTTTATGTTACCTCCACCTCCCTATATTCCCATTTCATAATTATACCATATCGATTATTGTATTCCCCCATGTTTTTATTCATGATCATTCTCTTATATGATCTCATGTTTTTCCTTTTGACTCATAGTTATGTTTCAATATCATGTATATTTCCTTATCTCCCATTATAGACCACCCCTTTATATTATATATTCTTTATTATATTCTATATAGATTTAGGAGATAAAATGGATTTAGGAGATCCTTATATAAAATAAAATAGTTTTTCTGTTTTTACATAGTTTCTTTTTTATGTAATATGATCCAAGTCTTTCAAACACAATATTCACAACAATATTAACTTTGTATTTATTTGATATTTATCTTAAAAATCATGTAATAACTTTTATAAAATGTATTTGTCTCTATAGTTTCTATCAGATAAAGTTATATTTATTTTTTGGTGATTAGTACTATTATAATTTAATGATAACACTGGAGATACATCGATGTGTTGGAAAATATCATGAAATTTTTGTTAAGTACAGAGTGAGTGGTTTATATGTAAATACATCCATGTCTGGATACTAAAGGTGGATTTGGATCTAGAATATTTTTACCTAGGGATAATAACCATGAAAGGGATGAATTTTTTATTATATCCATAATCTTCTAGTTCAAAATTTATAGGCCATAATGTGGAACTTTTTTGAAACTCTCAAGAGATATTCATTGGAATATTCAAAAACACATTATGAGACAATATGAGGGATTTGAATAGATTTCCAAATTAAAAAACATATTAAGAGAACTAAAATTGATTAAATTTATTACAACATAATAAGGGTAAATTTATTATTTACATTGAATTTTTATGTTGTTCCCTTTGTTTTCATATTTTCCCTTTTAAGATAACTTTTTGTTCCTTTACTATCATCCATTTTTTTGAAGTTCATGCTAAGAAATCAGAGTAATTGTTCCAATAACCAACATGATAGTCAATGAGATGATCTCCATAATGAGATCTCTAACCTTATAGGAGTTTTGGTAGGGATATTTATAGAAATAATGGCTTAGTTAACTAATTATATGAATATTAAATTGAATCATGATGATTTCCCATCTTCTCTTAAGAAAGATAATGTTTTGGTATATTTTTTCAAGTGACAAAGTCATGCGTACCTTACTGTATCTTTTGAACCCATCATCATGGAATAGTGTATTAACATCATCCAGAATATATTATCTATCCTCTAATAATCATTATAAGAAAATATTTTTATGTATGTTTATTACATGTATGTAGAATAATGTTGGTGGTGGACACTGATCGAGAACACGATTTCCAAATAGGATATTGATTCCCAAGAATGGGAAGGATTCAATAATTTTTTTTAATAAATATTTTCACTAAAATCTCATTCTTAAATGGGGAGGGAGTTTCATAGACTGAATAAAAATTATTATGAATCTATCATTTAACATAAAGAAAACATCACACGCTTTGTATTGTATTACTATGTGTTTTTCTATTAACAAGTAATGTAAGTTAAACTAATTATTTAGTGGGTTAAATACTAATCTAAAAAAATAATTAGAAATTTGAAACATTTACAGATATAAATAATTTTTCAATTGTACATTAAGACCAAGATAAATATTACTGACTCTCAGTGATCACATGGTCCTAGGGATTAAAATTGTAAACAATAGTTTCATTCTGGATGATCAATAGATAAATCTCATTGTGGAAATAAAACCAAAATCCCCCTTGTTAAAAGTGTGGAAGAACCATAACAATACTATTTTAGTCTAACCAAGATATACTTTATTTTTGAAAAATAGGGGAATCAGGATAATCAATAGAAAATGTATATGAATAATCTCACAAGTGAAATAGAGGAAAATAAGGTCAAAAAGAACACTCATCCTTCATTATTGTTTTTCAACTACATGGAATATGGGTATTATAAAAACCGATTTCAAAACCAAGGGATATCATAGACAATAAATTAAAACATCCTCTAATTCATAAAGAGCAATGGTGGTATTACGCAATTAAAAAACTAAAGTTAATAGCGACAATGATTTGGTGATAGTTATGCCAGTTATGAATGCATGAATAAATAATATAATTTTTTATTCATGTTCTATGTATTCATTTATATTGTATAAGTATAACTATTTTGGAACAACCCCAAAATATGGGGGTTGAGCTATCTGTGTGAATAGAGAATGGTGAAATTATTTCATCCCAAGAGTATAAATCCTCCATTATTAATGATTGGAGTCTAAAACCCTAAAATCTTGTCTTTAGTCCATTACTAGATTTTGATTCAATCTCGAGAAAATATTTTATATTCTTATAGAAATCAAACATCAACAATCAGGAGATGGATATCACCCTTCAATTATTTGCATATATTCGGAGGTGGATGAATCTCTTTTGTAATATTATTCTCAAGCATCGGTATTATTTTATTATGATCAATAATTATATCCCAAATGATTGAGAGAAATCATATTATCATGCTTGAATGAATTCCCATTGTGTGGTATTATTATAATCTTTTTCATGTGTAATATCATTGTTTTCATCATGACTGAGAGTACGAGTTATTAATTGAACTTATTTCAGTATATTTTTTAATATCAAAAACTACAAGTATAATATATTTCATTGAGTTTGAAGAACTAATGAATTTTTTACAATAGTATCTAGAAAAGGATTTTATAATATCAATTGCATCATACTGGGGTGATTCGATCTTCTTATTCATGAAGAAGGATGTGTCAATGAAACTCGTTATTGTTTATGATGAACTCAATAAAACCATGACAAATAAAATGTATCACCTACCATGGAAAAATGGGTTTTTGACAAACAACAAGGTGACAAATATTTCTCTATGTTGGACCTTCGATTGGGATATCACCAATTGATAGTGAAGAAGGAATATTTTTCCATGATTTACTTTCAATTTATTTATGGACACTATAATTTCATAGTTATTCCAATTAGATTCACTGATTCCCTATAAATCATTATGGATTTAATGAATTGATTATTTGGATATTAAATTGGTAAATTTATGGTAGTCTCTTGGGTGACATTTTCATATAATCCATGTGAAATAAGAAGCATGAGGAGCATCTGAATACTATTCCATTGACTTTAAAAAAGGATAAGATATGTTAAAATTATAATAAATGGGAGGTTTGATCTCAGAAATATCACTCTTGGGCTATGTTATCATTAATAATGGGATATTTTAGTGCCATTTTAAAATACAAAAAATTCAGGAGTAGACCATACCAACATTTTTAATATAGATCAGTATATTAAATAACCTAGCTAGGGATTATAGATAATTTGTAAAAAACTTCTTGTAATTATAACCACCTATAAATAAAATCATATGGATGGGAGTAATGTTTTTATAGAAAAATAGAGGCAAAGATTCATTTAAGTTATTCATAAATAGACTTCTCTTGGATCTATTCCTTACACTATCCTCTAATGGGGATCCTTTTATGTATATGCTGATGCTTCATAGAAGGGAATGGGCTATGTATTGATATTGAATAAATAATTTATAGCCTACATTAAAAAAAATTAATATATTTTAGTATAAAATTGCCAAGGATGAACTAAAGATGGTTGTAGTGATCTTCATATTTAATCTTTTTAGTAATTTTCTCTTTGGGGATAATTTTGAAATATATATGGGTAATAAGAGCATCATTTATATATTCCCACATATGTAGAAAAATATGTTCCAATGAAGATGATTAGAGTTGATCATAGACTATTAATTCTCAATCCACTACTGTCCAATAAAAGTAAATAAAGTGGATACTTATATAATTAATAAGGATCCTATAAAATTCACATTGATAAGAATTGGGAATGATCCAATATTTTTAGACTTTAAAACAGACATCAGAATCATGATGGAAGGAACATCATCATTCATTTCAAAAATGATTGTCCAACCATCACATATAGAGAAGAAAAAGGGTGAACGATGAGATGATGTGTAAATATTGAAAATATTAGAATCTATAAAAGAGTGAAATATTAAAAAACCAAAATTGGTAAATTGGTAGTTGTAATATTTAACTCACTAATATGTGCACCATCAAATATTGAGAAAAATAAGGAGATATTGAACTATTCACATATCTCAAAGTTCTCCATACTCCCAGGTATATATAAAATGCTTCAATATATCCAAGATCACTATTGGTGGGATTATATGAATAATGATATTTTAGAATATATATGTAAGTTTCTTGTATGATATAATGTCAAGGATGAATAGAAAAATTCCAAAGAGATGATGCAACTATTACCCATACCAACAAAGAAAGGGGAAAACATAAAAATGGTCCATGTTGACAGTTATATGAAGACATCAATATTAAATAATTCAATATGAGTTTTTTTGGATTGAATTACAAAGAATGCTTATATCATTTCAATTATAGATGAAATATCACGTGATCAAATTGAAATGTAATACATTGAAGATGTTGTGAGGATTCTTGGAACACCACTATCAATTATAACTACTTACAAACCATGGTTTTGTTATATTTTGTTAAAAAGTCTTCAAAATGATATTAACATTGAATTGAACATCATTGTATAATATCACAGTCAACCTAATGACCAATTTGAGAAAACTATACACACACTTAAAGACATGTTGACAATACACCTAATGGGATTCAAAAGAGGATGCGATTGACATCTTCCTCTAGCCTTGTACTCAAAAAATCAAAGTTTCCAATAAACCATCCAAATGGATCCACTTGAATACTTTTAAGGGATGAGATAGAGAACACATGTGATTTAGGATGAATATGAAAAGGAAAATATGATTTGTCCTAAAATATTTGAGGAAATTATATTAAATTACTACAAAATCCAACAAAACATCAAGGATTCTATAATTCAATAAATTATTTATTTAAACAATCATTGTTGAATGTTGGAGTTTGAGGATCAAGATAAATTGTTCACTCACAAATATCTATAGAAAACAATCAAAATATTTGGGAAGTTGAGAATGTTATGTACCATAAACATCACCCCCCTCTTGGAATTATTGATCAAAATAGAGTTGTGTCCAATAAACCACCTTCCCTATATACCCTATTCAAGAAAAAGAGGTTTTCAACATATCCCTATTGATTAAGTACACACTCGATACATCACATGTTCTTAGATCAAAGTTTATAATGAAAAATTTGAAACAGGACTCCTCTTATGAGGAAAAACAAGTGAAGATGTTTGACCATAGATATAATGTAATATGGAATAACAAAAATAACTAAGTTAAATTACCATAGAGAAATAAAATGTACCTGGAGCTGACATGGTAACTAGTGGATGTGATTAATCATAAGTAACCTCACATATTTCACTGAAGTATACATAATGAAAAATCATGTTTTAAATATCTACAGGTGAATGAGTTTAATGAACTATAATTTTAATAAAATAATTTCCCATTTGAATATATAATTGTGTCAAATTTATTAATATAGAAAAAACACATTCATCCCATGATGAATCAAACAAAATTATAAAAATTATAACATTACATTTATAGAATAAAAATATCTATAATAATTGTAAACATTTCAATGGTATAAAAATAGAAAATAATATAACTAAAATATGAAAATATTTATCTACATTATGGCCCTAAAAAATTTCAATCACGATCGACATTGAAGAAATTAAAAAAAATTAATAACATAATTTTCATCTAGGGAAAGAAAATATATAAAAATGAGGGAGAAAAAAAATTTAATGAATAATTAATTGAATATGTTGGTCGGAGTGGATACTCAAGAGGTGGTTGAATTGAGTTCCAAATAAATTTTCTATTAAAGAAACTTTATGATAAAAATCACCCCATTTCAAAACATCCAAGGCAATTAAGGTAGTATAGATATTAATGTTTAATTGCTCAAAAGGTTTCTATAAGGTTGATTAGTCCTTAGTTGAATCAATTAAGTCACTAATTCAACTTTTGAAATAGGTTTATTGAATTAAGTATATATACATACTAACCAAAACTAACTATTAGAATGAATGTAAAAATAGTTTTCTATCTTTGAAAAAATATAAGTAGTGGATAAAAAAACAAAATATATATGGATTAGCACAACAATATAAACAAGAGGTTCACTCTCAAGTGAAGACCTAATCCTCTCAAATTGGTGATCACCTACCACAAAGTTTTTTATATTAGCAAGAAACTTGATACACAGCTTGTATCAGGCATTACAACAGTTTTCACAAACTGTCCAGGGTTCACACCCTCTACCACTATTCTTCATGATAAAGAAAAACAGCATAGACCACACATGGTCTCCTCCATAGTTTTACATGGAAACAAAATGTAAGTGAGGTTTGATATAAGGATATTAAATATCCTCCAGTTCTAGCATAGGAGACAGTGTGTGAAGCACACAGAAAAACTTCTCATAAATTTAAAAGAAAGAATGAAACACAATTGAATAATTATAATTTGATAGAGATTACAAGGCTCTATGTTTTTGTAGTTTATCTCTTGACTCCTTGAATAATTTGATGCATGAGTCGATATCTGGAAGTTTTCTTCAAAATAGAGTGTTGCAACTCCAGGTACTGGCTTTTAGAAATTGAGTTTTCTACTTCTAGATTTTATTGAAAGTTGATGAAACACAGAAGGCATTCTCGTGTTTTTTTTCCTAAAATGATCTTCTTGTAGTTCTAGGGGTTCTCTGTGAAGGTGTTCGAAAAAGGTTCTTCCTTGTTATTCAGTAGTTTCTTCCTTATGAATTAGACTTGTGAACCTCACTTTTTCTTGTTTTTCTCTATTACTCTCTATAAATATATATTCATTTTATTTCTCCTTTTTCTTTCGTATTTGATGTCCAACAATTGAAGTACGTACATCACGTTCAATATTTCTCGTACCTAGTACTGTCAAGATATGGTCTCCATATATGTCTACAACAAATATTAATTATGTAAGAAAAATTAATGTTAGAAAATATGACCATTAAAAAAATATCCGGAATTTGACAAAGTAAGGGTAACAGTAGAATGGTAATAGTGGCCCTCGTATTAGTAGGCTTCAACAGTAGGTGCACATCGGCAACCTGCAACTGTAACCTTCCAACGGTAGCCATTAGCGGTAACCTTTAACTGTAGGATTACATTGGTGTCCATGTAACGATAACCATGTAATGGTGACCATGTAGTGGTAACCTTGTAAAGATGACCTTGTAGCGGTAACCATGTATCGATGACCTTGTAGCGGTGACCTTGTAATGGTGAGCTTGTAATGGTGGCCATGTAGCAGTGACATTATTCTTGGATAATTTAAGAACTGTAAACTAAACCAATCAAGCAGTGAGATTGAGAGTATATGAAAATTACTCCATATAAACAGGAAACATTAATGAAACATAATTAACATAGAATGAAAACATGGTTCTCAATCAAATGAAAACAAGATATGGGATTATCAAAACATGATTTGGGATTATCAAAATATGTGAGTCCAACAATCTCCCCCTTTTGGATAATCACAACTTATGTCTTTGAATCCATAGATTTAAGAGTTTTGAATCAAGTTTAATCACATCTTCTAATGTCCTCAGTGATGTGAGCATACAAAAATATAAATTAGAACACTAAATTTGGGAAATAACATATACAAACACATATAAACAATTATTTCTCTTAGAAAATTCATGTTTTAAATATTTTCTCCCACTTGAATACCTTCTCCCCCTTTGTGATTAACAAAAAGCATACAAAACAAAAATATTGAAAAATGGTATTTATTAATAAAATATGATTAAAATATACAAAAAGAGATACAACAATCCCTATCAACTAAGAAAGTCCATTCTGAATCCACACCAGAGATGTCAATTAGAGCATTGTTCTTGGAAGCTGAGGTGGCAGGTTCTAAAGGTGGATGGATAGGCCAAGGGATGGTAGTAATTAGTGTAGGAGGAGAAACCATCGAGGAATCAGTAGAAATATAGTGATAAGATCTTTGAGGAATCATTGGGGTCAAACATCTAATGGCCTGTCCAGGAGTCATCAAAGGAGTAGTACTGTTGGAACCAGAGGCAGCTAAAGAATCTCGAAAAGCATGGGAACAATGATGGGAGTGCAGTCCATATGGAGGAAAGGAAAGAGAATATTCAAAAAGTACATAATAATTCTCCCCCCTCTTTACATAGAATAAATAAAATCATCCATATTCTCCATGAATTTTTCCAAAGCATAAGTCATATCCCAAAGATTTCTCACTTGATCTTTAAATAACTGAGTGACAGGTGGAATACTCAAGTTCTCCAATAGCAACCTGAAGTGTCCATCCATCTGATGCTTTGTGTAAACCCCTTTGTAATATATTTAAACTTTATTATTGATGACCTTATAATGTTGAGCATATTCAATTAAATAATTGCCTACAAGGTTATGTATTTCTCTTGTGATGGAAATGACATGAGAGTCTAAGGTATTAGCACTAGAGAACTTTTCCACTTCTTCTATAACAATGGTACTGAAAGCATCAATGTCAACTCAAGGAGAGTTTGAATTGGAAGTAGATGCACCCAGAGGTGAAATAGAGAAAGCCAAAATCTCCTTAAATTATTTGGTTAGCCCACAAATCATTCTGTTTACATCATCATCTTGGCCTTTCACACGTTTTCCATAGACTTCATAAAATCCTCAAACACTATGACCATTTTTGAAACCCCACTTTTAAAATATCTAAAGTATCTCTACACCTTATCTCTTGAATCCATATATGAATCTAAGATTGAAATATACTGTTTCCTTTTTTCCATAGACTCTGCCAAATATCGTACCTGATTCTGACATTCCTTTACCTCATGAAACATAGTTGAGTGAGAGGTAGAGACTGTCCTTTCCCCTATAGATGTCATGAGTTCTGGACTGTGAGCTATTGTTCTCACTGTCTTAGTGTTTTTCTCATCAATATTCATCTTTAGTTATGATTTCAAATAATCCAATTCATCCTTCTTTACACAGTCTCGAGGTAACAAAACCACTGGTGGCACAATGGTAGTTTCCGAGATAGTTGGAATTATAGGGCTTCCGATAGGCCGGTCATCTTCATAGTCTCTAGAATCTTGGCCTAAAACCACAAATATAGGAGATTTTGTCCAATCCTCTATCACATGAGTAGAAAAAACTGATCTTGTAGTAACAGGTTCCTCCCCCTCAATTGGAGCATTCTCTTAAACAAGCACATCTATCTCTATCTGACATCCTTGATCAACGTCATCAACAAGAAGGATCACCGCCACTTCCTCCACAAAATCGTCAACAACATCCAAAAAAAGTCCATCTTTGACTGAATAAAATACTTCTTCATATCTAATTTATACCCTTTCTGTGTGTCCTATTAAAGGACTAATACTTAGACATTCCTCTTCATTTTCAACATTAGCTGTCTCAAAGTCTGCATGACTTGATTCTGAGTCCTCATCCTCATCTAAGGTATCTCTAACTTCTCTTAAGAAATTTTCAACCCCTTCTTCTTCACTGGATTCCTTATCATTGGCCCTTAGGACATCCTCCCATCTAGGAAATCTTTTTGGTGGGATAGAATCACTAAAGGATATAGTATTCACACAAGGATTGGAGGGAAGGTCAGGGTCACTCTTGTCATCTATAGAATAATCCTCTCTTTCTTACATAGTATAAACTTCTTATCCTTCTGCATCTGAATAAGAAGGATTTACTTCATCTGTCTTAAGACCAGGGTCTCTCTTATTCTTAGGCCTAGTAGGTTGAGTCACAAGATTAAACTCTTTATACACCTTATCCTCATTATTCACCCATCTCTTTTGCCCTGGATTCTAGTTAATCTTCATCAGCTTGCATATCACTTTAGTGATTCAATGGTTATCTAACACAACAACAATTACCTCCTTATATCTCATAACTCCTTTCACATTAAACATAATGGATATAAACATATCATGGAATAGTTTATTAGATTTGGAACTAGGATTGGTCATATATTCTAGTTGAATCATCAACAGCCTATATATGTTGATCTTATGTTCATTCATTAACAGATACAAGAGAAATGCATCCTAATACTTTAAAGTTGCAAAGACCCCTCTCATGGGACATAAAAAATGTTGAATAAACATGAAAATCATCTTATCTTCTCCTACCATTTCATCAGCAATAACTTTCCTAGGAATTCTATTCCTTAACAATTCATCTAATGCTTATTCATAGCAGAAGAACTCACTAGTGTGAGAAACCACTTTTGAGTGAAAATAAAAAATCTATTCATGTGGAACCCTTATGGATTTGGCCCTTTTAGTAGAGGAGAAGCTCACACGTACTCCATTTACTCTATAAATCATTCAGTTCTCATCCTCAGACTGATCAAACTTATGGTACTCATAAAACTCCTTTACTATCATTGGGTAATAGTGTCCATTATTGTTTGCAAAACATTCAACCCATCCCTACGCTTCTAGTGCCTTAAGTACAAAAGACCGGCTCAATAGTAGCCAATATGAACTTAAGTCCTTCTCAACTAATATTCCCTTCTTGGATAAATGTTTGTTCACCACTATTTCCACTGTATGGCTTTGGCTACTCAACTCGGCTCTTGGTCTCATAGGATCAGCCTCGTCTCCTTCATCTGCAACAGATGACCTTTTGACTCCTTCCATCGATCTAGAAATGATCAAGCTTTCAATAGAGGTTTAGGTTCAGATAGTGGGGATAAAAAGGTTCTGGAGAGGGTATGATGTGGATTGGGATGTGATCCGTGTTTTAATTTTATCATTTAAGGATCGATAAATAAAACAGAAAAAATGAATACGCAATATGTAGAAAACGTTTTAGATTTTGGCTGAGAGCACAAAAACATAAAGTCCCAGATTGAAGTCATCTATGGGTAAGGTGGTATCAGTAATGTATAAGAGTGAGTTCAAATTGGTAAGGTCTAATGGTGAGGTCCTATCTATAAGGTCAAACAGTGAGGTCCTATCAGTAAGGCATAACAGTGAGGTCCAATCAGTAAGGTCTAACGGTGAGGTCCTATCTGTATGGACTAATGGTGAGGTCCTATCAGTAGGGTCAAACGGTGAGGTCCTATTGGTAAGGTCTAATGGAGAGGTCCTATCGGTAAGGTCTAAAGGTGAGGTCCTATCGGAAATGTCTAACGGTGAGGTCCTGTCGGTAAGGTCTAATGGTGAGGTCATATCGGTAAGGTCTAACAGTGAGGTCCTATCCTCTAACAATTTAAAATACCAAACTCATGGTTTATGTAATTTAACCTCTCCAAATTCAAAGGCTTCATGAATATATCAACCAATTGGTGTTTAGTACTAATTAATTTACGAGTGATATCTCCTATTAATAATGATCTCTTAAGAAGTGATGTATGACATCAATATGCTTTTTCCTAGCATGAGATACTGGTTTTTTGGAGATGTTAATAGCACATGTGTTGTCATAGTTTATAGAGACATGTTTGAATTGATATCCATAGTTTATAATTGTTTTTTTCATCCACAAAATTTGACCACAACAACTACCAGCAGCTATATATTCTGCTTTGATAGGAGATAAAGCAACAGAATGATGTTTCTTACTACACCATGATGCTAGTGACTTGCCTAAAATGTGACATGTTCCAGAGGTTATTTTTATGTCTAACTTGCAACCATAAAAGTCAACAACTGAATGGATTATTAAATCAAATGGTTGTCCCCTTGGATAAAATAGTCCTATATTTATAATATACTTGACATATTTAAAAATACTTTTAACAGCATTTAAATGAGACTCTTTGGGATTGGATTGAAAATGAGCACACATGCATACACTAAACATAATGTTAGGTCTTCTAGTAGTAAGATAGAGAAGACTCCCAATAATTCCTCATTAATTATATTGATCCACTGATTCGTCATTTTCATCCGGATCGAACATGAAAGTGGTACTCATAGGTGTATCACTGCCTTTACTACAATCCAAAACAAAACTTTTTAAAATATCCTTAACATATTTACTTTGATTTAAAACACTACAATATTTATTTTGAAAAATATGAAATCCATGGAAAATTTTGAGTTCTACCATTAAACTCATTTCAAATTAATTTTGTATGATTTTGAAAAATCCATACATAAAGAATTTTTAGAAGATCCAAAAATTATATCATCTACATAAATATTTTTACTGTCAAAACATCTTTGGAAATTCTTTTATTAAAGATAGTAGGATCAATTATTCCTTTACTATAACTTTTTTATATAAGAATAGAGACAAGTCTATCATACCAAGCTCTTAGAGCTTACTTTAAATAGTATTAATATTTTGAATGTTTAAAAACACTATTTGGAAAATGGGGATTTTTAAAACAAGGGGTTGTTCAACAAACACATCCCCAACTATGCACCCATTTAGAAAAGAACATTTAACATCTATTTGATAAAGTGTAAAATTCATATGAGATGCATAAGAAAGTTGTATCCTAATGGCCTCTAACCTAGCTACAGTTGAAAATGTCTCCTCATAATCTATTCCTTCCTATTGATTGCATCCTTGTTCAACTAACGTAACTTTGTTTCTAACTATATATCCAGAATCATCAATGTTGTTCCTGAAAACCCTTTTAGTGCTTATTGTCAAGGTGTCCTTAGGTCTTTCAACTAGTTCCCAAACATTGTTTATTTCAAATTTATTTAATTATTCTGGCATAGCCAGCACCCAAAATTCATCATTGATAGAATCATTAATGTTGTTGGGTTAAAGCTATGAAAGAGAAGCTTGATGTTCAACCTGGTTTCTCAGAGAAGATCTAGTTTGTGTCCCTCTATTTAAATCACCTACTAAAGAATCTAAAGGATGATTATAGAGAATTCTAATACCTCTAAATAAAGATGAACTAGACTCCTCATGGTTTTTTATAGGTTCAGACTCAACAGGTGCAGATTCTTGAAGATTTCTAGAACTGGTTACTTTTACAGGGTATTCATTATCATTATCATTAAGGTAAAGAACTACCATATATTCCTCAAGATATTCAAGAGATTTTTTTGGTTCATGTGGATAAGTCTCATAAAATTTCACATGAGATAAATATTCCAAACATTTATTTTTCTTATTGAATACTCAATAGGCTTTACTCGTGATTGAGTAACTTAGGAAAACTTCTTCATCAGTTTTGGAGGAAAACTTGTCAAGATTGTCCTTAGTGTTAAGAATAAAGACATTGCAGCCAAAAACTCTGATGTAGTTAACCTTATGCTTCTTATTCTTACAAATTTCATACGAGTTTTTCTTAAGAATAGGTCTAATTAAGACTCTATTGATGATATGGCATGCTTTATTTACAGCTTCAATCAAAAAATATATAGGTAGATTATACACACTAAGAAGTTTTCCGGAAATCTCTTCAGGTGTCCTATTTCTTCTTTTTACTACTCCATTTTGTTAAGGAGTTCTAGTAATAGAGAAATTGTGACTATATCCATTGTCTGAGCAATAATATTCAAACTTTTGATTTTCAAACTTTCGGCCATGATCACTTCTCAATGTCTTAATTCTAAGTCCACTAAGATTTTATACCGACATAGAGTATTTGATAAAATAAGAACAAGCATCACTTTTTTGAGCTAGAAATTATACACAAGAGTACCTAAAATATCATCTACAAGAACATAAACATAGTAATTCCCATTTAAACTTGAAACTCTTGATTGTCCAAAAAAGTCCATGTGAACCAACTCAAGTGGTTGAGAAGTAGAATCTTCTTTCTTTGGTTTGAAAGAAAATTTTTGTTTTTTACCTTTTGAAAAGGATTACACACTTTGTTAAGAGGAAAATCCAATTTATGTAGGTCTCTAACTAAACCATTCCTAATAAGTTTCCTCTATGAGTGCAGATTGTAGTGTCCTAGTCTTTTGTGGCACAACCAGGATTCCTTATGAAACACATTTAAAGAAGAAATATTATTCTTATATAAAGAATCTAAATCAACAGCACATACATTCTCATTTCTAAGTGTAGTAAATATTAAATAATTTTTATTTTTAAAAACATTACATGAAGCATTTTCAAACATTAAATTAAAACAATCATCACAAAACTAAGAGATACTCAGTAGATTTTATTTTAACCCATCGATAAAAAGTAATTTTGATATTAATACAACATTAGGGTTACTAATCTGGCATAATCTGATGATGTTCCCTATAGCATTATTACCAAAAGGAAGATATCCACCGTCAACTTTGATTAGGCTCCTGAAGAATGAGTAGTATCTTGTCATATTTCATAAACATACATTATCCAAGTACCACAAAAGTTTACAGGAACTCTTTAGACAATTTTACTCAGATGTTTCTATTATGAAACATAAGTTGGAATGATTGTTCTGTTCACTATCAGAATCATCAGCTGCACTGGAGATATCATCTAAAGCACTCCAAGTAGATTTCATATCCTTTTTATAACCCTTGTCGTTATCTTAATATTTCTTCATAAATTTTAGGTTGTGGCAGTCTGCCTTTAATTACCTTTTTGTTTTCACTCATAGCAGATTATTTCCTTTGAGTTGTCATTCCATTTTCTATCTTTCTTACATTTTCATTTACTATCATACTCTCCCGTGTAGATTGAATTCCTAAATAATTCTTTCTTTCAGTATAACATTTTGAACCTTCTTGCCCGATGAGCCATCTTCTCAACACTATCTGAATCTGACTCTTCACTACTGGAACTATCTAAATGAGATTGAACTTTTTCTTTGGTCCTTGAGGTTGAAGTATTGAATGATATAGACTTCTTCCTTGATTCTTCATCTACTTCTTCATTCACATTAATTTCTTCTTCATACATCATAATCATTCAAATTAGTTTATTTAATGGAAGCTTTCTTATGTCACAAGACTCGCGAATAGAAACATAAGTTCCTCTCCATCTATCAGGTAGGTGTCAAAGCAGTCTCATAATATAGTCCTTGTTATCCACTAGTTTTCCAAAAAGACTCATAGTATTAAATATTTCATTGAACCTAAGATACATTTTAGAATTAATTTCATCAGGCTTAATTTTAAAATTATCAGATTTAATAGTATATGTATTTAATCTCATTTCATTAACATTGGTTGTTCCCTCATGAGAAACAGCTAAACTATCCCAAATTTCATATGGAGTTTTTCAAGATGATATTCTATTGAATTAATCATCACCTAGAGAATAGTAAAAGGCATTAATTTCATTATAGTTATTATTATACAGGGATTTATTCAACTGAGACCATGTGACCCTAGCAGTAGCAGGAAATAAAAGTTGTTCTTCAATTGTGTCCCATATATCTGGTCCCATACTCTCTAGATAAATTTTAATTTTTAATTACCACTGAGCATATTTTTTACCATTAAATAAAGGTGACCTACTAGTAGCAGCACCATCAACTCTATTTTCCATGTTACATAGAATTTAATGAACTAAAACATTAGATATGACAGAAATTTTAAGATATTTAAGAAATAACTAAAATTATAGTTAATGAATTTGGCAGGTTTCACAACAGTTCTGGTAAAATGAAAACAGACTATACCACCTCTGATACCAAATTTTGGGTGGAGTGGATACTCAAGATGGGGGTGAATTGAGTTCCAATTAAAATTTTTCAAAAAAAAACATTATGATAAAAATTCCCCAATTCAAAATAGCATAGTCAATTAAGGAAGTATTGATATAAATGTTTATTTTCTCAACAAGTTTTTCTATGTTTGATTAGTCCTTAGTTGAATCAATCAAATCACTAATTCATCTTTTGAAATAGGTTTACTAAATTAATCATATACACAAACTAACCAAAACAATCTATCAGAGTGAATATAAAAACAGTTTTTTGTCTTTGAAAAAATATAAGCAGCAGGTAAAATGAAATAGAGTATATGAGGATTATCACAACAATATAGACAAGAGGATTAGTCTAAAGCCGAGACCTAATCCTCTCCACTTGGTGATCACCTACCACCAAGCAATTTATATTAGAAATAACCATGATACACAGCCTCTATCAGGCTTTACAATAGTTTTCAAAAAATGTCCAGGGATCACACCCTCTACCACTATTCTTAGTGGGAAAGACAATCAACACAGACCGCACATGGTCTCTTCCATAGTTTTACATGGGATCAAAATGTATGTGGGATTTGATGTATGGATATTCAATATCCACTAGCTCTATCATAGGAGATAGTGTGTGAAACTCGCAGACACACTTCTTAGAAAAGTAAAAGAAAGAATGACACACAATAGAGCAATTATGATGTGATAGAGTTTAGAAGGCTTTGTGTCTTTGGAGTTCAGCTCTTGAATCCTTGAATAATTTGATGCTTGAGTCTATCTATGGAAACTGTTTTAAAAATAGAGTGCCACAACTCTAGGTACAGGCTATCAGAAATTGAGTTTTCTATATCTTGAGTTGACTGAAAGTTCTTGAAACACAGTATAAACCTCAAGTTTTTTTCCGCGAAATGATCTTCTGGTAGTTCCAGGGGTTCGCAGGTGTGGTGCTGAAAAAAGGTTCTTCCTTTTTCGTTAGTATTTTCTTCCTTATGTATTCATCTTGTGAACTTCACTTTTTATTCTCTCTGCCTCTATATATATATTCCTTTTCTTCGTCCTATTTATTTCATATTTGACGTCCGACAATAGGAGTACGTACATAATGTGCAATATTTTTCGTACCTCATACTATCATGTTATGGTCTCCAAATTTGTCTAAAACAATTATTAATTAAGTTAGAAGTGTTAATGTAAGAAAATATGACTATTAGAAAAATATCAGGAATTTTACAAAGTAAGGGTATCAGTAGACTGGCAACAGTAGCCATCGCATCAGTAGGCTTCAGCAGCAGGTGGACATCAGAAACCTACAATTCTAACCTTCCAACGGTAGCCTTCATCCGTAACCTTTAATAGTAGGCTTACATTGGTGACCTAGTAACAATAAACATGTATCGGTGACAATGTAACAGAAACCTTGTAACAGTGACCTTGTAGTGGTAACCTTGTAATGGTGACCTTGTAGCAATAACTGTGCCACGATGAACTTATAGTGGTGACCTTGTAATGGGGACCTTGTAATGGTGACCATGTAGCAGTGGCCTAGTACTTGGATAATTTCTGTACTGTAAACTAAACCAGTCAAGTAGTGAGATTGAGAGTATATGAATATTACTCTATAGAAACTGGAAACATTAATGAAAAATAAGTAGCATAGAATGAAAACATAGTTCTTACTTAAATGAAAACTAGATGTGGGATTATCAATACATGATTTGGGATTATCAAAATAGGTGAGTCCAATAGAATATAATTTACTTATAAGAAGTGAGAGACCCATAAACCACTATAAATCAGACTTTTTGAATAGTAATCTAACCATAAAATAGTATGTTGACCACTAGAATGGTAATTTGACCATTTGAATAGTAATCTGGCCATTTGAATAGTAATTCAGCCGTTTGGAAGTGTAACTAGACTATTATAATTGTAACCTCAAATATGCATTAGTAAAGTATAATTTAGGTATCCAATAAAATTTGAATATGATATATTTACACCATGTTACATGTAAATAATGGTTTTCAAAAATAAAAATTTAGTGTCTTTTTTTATAATAAAAAATATTTTAATTGAAAATTAATAGTAAACATAGTGATTGATATGAATGTTACTTTTTATAAAATTTGTTTTTAAATTAATATTATGTTCATTATAGTTGTAAGATAATTTTTTCATACAATGACATGGAAGAAAATTTGGTCACAATAATGATGTTAATATTTTTTAAATAAATAAGGATTTTATTTTAAAATTTAATTTTTTATATTAAGATATTTTTCTTCAAAAATTTGATTTAATTTTTGAGATATAATTTTCAAAAAAATCGTTAGGGTCTATTTTTGTATTTTTTAAAATATTTTCATTTTTTGAGAATAGTGACATATGGTGGAATGTGGTATTCAACATTATATTTGTAATATTTTTTTTTCATAGATGGTTTCATCAACAATTAGTTTGAACTCAAATTCACAGGTTCATATATATATATTCATAAAAATAATTAATATCGGTACTTCTCATCATAAATAAAAACCTATTGAATATATTAATAAAAAAACCCCTCTCAACTGATTATAATTAATAGACCTCACAACCCTTTCTCTATACATATTCATTGAATTTTATATTGATTTTTTTGGTAAATTACCTTCTCAATACTCTCCCTCACATAACTGTTCTACTAGTTTCACTAAAATACAGATTATATGTTCCGTGAGTGGAATCAAAGGAGGATACCTTCGAAGGAGAATGCAGTACCATAAATGAGTCTTACTTTTCTATTCCTCATGATCATCAAAAAAATCCATTAAACATGAAATAATTACTCAAGAATCATATATAAGTTGTCATTTTATTTTTTTAATGTAATATCTATCACATATGACCTTACTTTCACCTCAAAATCAAAAACATTATGAAAACATAATCTAATTTTTTTGCATTTCACCACCTTCGTGGATAATGAGTTTTCATTTCCCATTATCGATTTCATGGAAGGTTTAAATACAATTATAATTTAATAAATTGATCTAAATTTTTATATTATATATTTTTTTAAATTATAATATATATATATATATATTTACCAATATCAAATAAAACTAAACTATTTCTTGATGGTCAGTAAGACCACAATGATAAACTAAATATATAACATGTACATATTCACAAAATTGAACTCCCATATGTTAGAACACAAAAGGAAATTTAAGAATATTTACATTTATAGAAGGGATTAAATATAATTTCTCATAACTTTTTTAGTCATAGTCCAATTTGAAATGAACTTCAATAATTATCCACTATCAATCCGCCCTTGGATACATGAACTAAATATCATTAGAATAGTCAAATTAAACCTTATTTATCATATAAATGGTGATAAATATACATTGTAATATTAAATTAAATAATATATTGATTCATAAATTTCTTTATTATTTAGATAATAATTCTAATTTTTTAATAAGGAAATTATGTGTAATTGAAAATCAATTTTGGAGACTATGGTAACGAATCTCTCTTTACAACCCCTTTCTTTTTGTTATGATATTTATCTCTTTCACACACATTCCATATATATTTAATGTTATGTAATGCCTATAATTCTATATATATGTCTCTTATATATAAATCACTTATTATCCATTTATTTTATGGGGTAATACATGTGTTATGTTCATTTCTACAAATTCCTTATTTAAAACCCAAAAAAATAATGAGGAACCTTTATGCCCCTTAAAAATGATTTTTATCAAATAAAAACAGTATTTTGAGATCCTTTCTACCCTAATTAGTCATAATAATCCAAAAATATTTAATAATTTTTCATCATTTGATTCATTTGGAAATTTAGTTTGACTAAGATATAAGGAATTATTATGCAACCAATTTCTTTCGACGGTCAATTCTTATGTTTATGAATTATGATAGGTTTGCTTTTTTGTAACACATATACAATGATATATATTTTGAAATAGGTGAAGATACAATTTTTTTTTGAACTTTTCATTTAATAGATATGCAAAATTACATTTCAAGCATTGTATGAGATTCAAATGGCCAAAACACGTCGATGTGATTTTTTTTTGGATTGGGTAATGATCCGAAAACATTATCGGGTTTCTTGAGGAGTTTTTTGAGATTTGGAACTGAAACAGTAATGTTTTGAAGGACCTTCATAGGGATCATGGATTGGATGAAATTATTTATCCCATAGTAAGAAACTATGTAGCTTACTGCTGGTGGGAAGAGATTTTCACATAGGGTACGCATGATTTTCCAAACCGTGCCCCTGTCCTGCACAATTAGTTTCTTTGGGAAGTAGATAAGAATTCTTCACTGTACGTGGTGTTGAATAGTTTCAAAATTGTCCAGCCATCCCATATAGGATGCCCCAAGTTCCCAGTAAATGGTACAAAGTTGGCCCACGGTTTTCTAAACCATGCGGCCTAAACCAAGTGTGATGATCTGTATTAAAAAAATTAATTTAATTTAATTTAGTTAGACTAAAATTTAAAAAACCTACCGATCACCTATCCTCCCTCATATGAAATGCACCCCCCACCACCACCACCACCATTAGTCTACCCTTCGACCTGTGCTGACCACCTCTCCTAACTCCATTATTGGTTTCTAGTTTCACCCAGTTACTTCCTAAATATCACTTGATTTCATATGGAAAATCCTTCTCCATCCATCACCTACATTGATTAAACTTTTATTTGTTCATGTAACCTTATTTCTACTTGGTTTAAATTAGGGTTTGAATTAGCCTTGTTTTTTGTTATTTCATCTGATCATGGGTGGTGTGAAGTGTCTCCCGAGATCCCTTCATCTGTGTTCCGGAAACCTCCATAGAAGGTAGAGAGGTTCATCTTGAGTCTGTTCCATGTCATCATTTTTTTATGAGTTTTAATCCCATTTTTTCAAATCAACCGACTTAATTTATGGTCTTTTTATGGGTTTGAGTCTCTAATTTTTTATTGGTTTTTGATCTTTGGTAGATGGTGCACACACATATACTAAGTTATATATATAATATATAGTGTTTGTGTGTGTCTTCCATAGATGTATTCTCTCATGGTTCGGTGAATATATGCATTGGATTAATGATATATATATATATATATATATATATATGAATGTATGTTTGTGTGGTTGTCTGGCAGTTTCGAGTAATCACTGCCAAATCTTTCGAGTGAAAAAGTAGGTTGGCATGGTCCACTTCTTGAGTTAGGATCCCTATCCATACCTATTAATTCAAGTATGTTTAAAATTTACATTAGTTTAATACATAATTATACTTTATTATAACGAACTGCAATTATGGAATAGTATGACTCCTTCTAATGCAATTTTATTTCTTGATAAGAACTGTCACGATTTTATATTAAAACCCCTCCAGTGGAGGTGCTCTATCATCAAGATAAAAAGTATGATTTTGAATTCAATGCTCAATTTTTCTATGTTTCTATAGTTATTTTCTCAAAATTTTATGTTATGTTTGGTATGTATCATATCTAGAACCTAGCCCTTATAATTGTTCAAAAATTTGTTTCCCCTTAGTGGTAAAACACTTGTGTCTTTGAACACCTAATTAGTTATGACTTAACCTTTGAAAGCAATTTCCCTTGAGGAAGTGGCATCCTTTAAATTAATAGACCATGACCTTGTATATTAAATCACTTTTTCATGTTTTGTAAAATTTATTAGGATGACCTTGAATATGATATCTTATACTAAATGTCTGTTGTCTCTTGAAATGTTTTGAAAGGATAAATCCTGAGGGTTATTTCCTTGTTTAGATAAATGGTCCCTTTGTTTAGTAAGACCATGCCATTTATTTCATTTCTTTTGAAATGTATATTTTATAATGTCATTTATAAATGTAATTTAATGTGGTTAAAGGAACACATTAGCGTTAATTACTCATGTGTCATGTTTTTTACCAATCCTTAGACATTTGGAAATGCTTGATGACATAACATACTAGGTAATTCCTTATGATCAACATATAAATTGTGCACATTATTGTATTGTACAATGAGATATATAAATTTTTATGGTTGTGAGGAAATTTTACCCCACACCAATTACATAAATTTAAATGGGTGGGAGGTAGATTTTACCCATGATAATTATATAAATGTTTATGAGAGAGAGTCTGTTTTACTCCATATGAGTTATAGACATGTCTATTTATAACGACCCATACTTTATATACATTGTTAATACTTCAAAATTTAAGCACACTTATTACAACATATGACAAAACCACAAAGGACCGTATAGGTATAGTGTCTTTAGAAACTGGGAAACATAAACAACTGGTTCATAAATCTTCTACAGTGTCTCCCATTTATTTCATCATATCTAGGGTCCCTTTTAGCATATTCTACTTAATATCCATCTTCCTGACCTGGGTAAAAGAAAACATATAAAAATGGGCGAGCTCAAATACTCATCAAGGGAAAATAAAGGAAATAAAAATCATATCATATCTTTTTGAAAATCATAACCTGCAAAAGAGATCATAATATCTTAACATGGAATAAATCATAGAAGTGAAAATGAGATCCCCATAATCATAACATAAAACTTGAAACTTTGTGGCATGCACACATAATCATGGAAAATCATTTCTTATTACTCATGACTCATTGCCAAGACTATCTTAGCGGACAAAGTCCATTTCTGAACCAAGTTCACTCCTCATTTCAGTCATGTATCACTGAACCGAAATAACCTTCCATTCCAGACATGTATATCTCATGAGATATAAATCTTTACCCAATGCATTGGAGGGAGATATAGGTCCCAACCATCTTATAATGAATCCTTTCTTATGTGTGCCACATAATCATAAATCATACATCATCGCATAACACATCTAACAAAAATGGGATTCTTGAAACATCATGACATCATAAAACAAATCATATAAGGTAAATGAATTCATAAAAATAATTCCCTCAAAACATAATCAAATCAATGTAATAATAGGGATAAAAACAAAACCCTATATTATCTTAGATGGAAAATAATTTTGATAAAACATTTGAACTCCATTCTTGAGGAAAATATCCTTTCTACTTCAAAAACACTTTTCTTTTCTTAACATGTCATACAATTATAAACTAAAAGAATTTGATTAAAAAAACATGAAAACTTATAAAGGATGATTCTTGGAAATAATGTTTTAAAAATCCATTCTTGCCGTATAAGTTAAAAAAACATTCTTCGTACTTTTTTTAGAAAAGTCAAAAAGTACCTCGTATGAAAAACGATAAAAGATTACTTTCATATCCTTTACTAAAAACTATCCTAAGGGTAAAATTGGATTTAAACAATTTTATGTGGGTGAAAATAATATTACATATTGAGGAAACATGTATGTGGATGATAAAATACACCCCAGTAAATTTCAAAGTATAAACAATCTTGAATAAAAATGAGATTGTGATATTTCCCTTACCTTAGGTCCGATTTGCTTTGTACATGTCCAAAGCTCCTGTATAGTGGTTTAAATAATGTTATTGACTTATTCCAGAATCATTCATATTGATATGATATCATATATGGTCGTATTCTTAGCTTCTTATTAGTAATATTTCATTGTTACTTGTTACTCGGGTCTTTATTGCCTTTTGTTCTTATGCGTGTTTTGCCGAATAAATTCTTATTATTCTTTTAAGGTTATAGATAACTTATATCCAGAATTGTATTAGTGTAACATATATCATATTTATTCATTCAATTCATTTATATAATTACTATGTAATGATGATCATGTAGAACGAGTCGCATCACATCGTGGAGACAGTATTCCGTACGTACGCACGAGCGATGATATTGTTCCCATGATTGTGGAATTGTATTTAAGTGTATTTATACTATTTCAGTATCAATATCACTTTATAATAATCATATATAGTTACTCATTACACCATTATACCCATCCTTTTAAGGTGATGGTGGAGAATAGATTACACCACGGCGTGGAGATGGTATTCCGTACGTACGCACGCGCGGTGATTTCATTTTTCCGTAGGATGGATAGAAGGTGAATTAGGGTTGTTTCATATTTATAATAACATATCAGTTTGTAATTAATACTCATGTTATTACTTTATCATGAAACAACTAAAGAAGAAGAAGTTCAAGAAGAAAGAAATTGAAAAGATCGGTAATGCATATTACCTCTTCTTTGAAACGCCTCTTTGAATCCTCCACTTAGGGAACTAAGGTTGGCTTTTAAAGAAGACCAAGACCTCTAGGATTATTCTAGGGAAGTGGATAAGGGATTTTGTCAGGGGTTGGCCAAGATTGAGTGCTCAAATTGGTGTGAGGAGGAGGGGGAGGAGGTGCCCTTTTATAAGGGAGGAGAGGGGCACCTTAGGAATATCTCAAAATATTATTTTATATTAAAGACAAAATCGATTTATAATGGTTACAAAGGGTATTATTTATAAGGTAAAGTGGGGATGGGTAGAAATCCTATCAACCAATATGATTTAGACAAGTTTAGGTTATTATTTTAACCTTATCAATTAGATTTAACTCTAAGTTAAATAATTTAACTTTTACCGTGACTTTTTGTTTTCTTACACTATATGGTTAATACACTTACTATAACATGCCAAAAAAACCCCAAGTTGTTTATTATTAATATATATATCCTTATCTATGTCATTTGGCAGAACCTTAGATTTTTAGGAATAAAATAACAATTAATAATATAATATTTGATTTGAAAACTATTTTGAGTCAATTTTGACACTATTTGATATATGATTTTTGTGAAAGTCAAAACAGAATTATATGTTCAAACCAAGTTGATTAAATCAACACTAATATATCATAGTAACCTAGAAAATTAGTGGAATTCATATAAAGTCTCAAATTACATTTATTTGAGCATTTATAACATCAATTATGTTAACATTTCCTTAAAAGGATAATTATTGCATCATCGGTGTGTCATAAATAAATTAATTTATTTAAAGTCTAAAAATTATAAATAAAATATCATTATGTAGGAAATCTTTTTGTGTTTCTAATGAATATTTATAGTCGAATTTATCTTATTTATAACCCCATATTAAAAATGTTTTAGTTATTAAACTTTGATTTTAACTATTTTAACTATTCATTAAATAAAATAATATTAAATGTCAAAATCTAATCCAAGTGGACCTAAATGGTCATATTATATTCATAAGGTTGTTTTCGGTCGAATTAAACTTATCCAATAGAATTAGGACTTGTGTTAGGGTAATATTAATATCATATTTACCCTTAGTTACCCTATTTACTATTAACCACGGTTAAAAAAAGTAAAAAGTTACTATTCACCAAAAAATTATTTTTATCTCATTGGACCACATTTTACTTTCTAATATCAACCGTGTCTGTCGGATTTTCGAAATTCCATTCACAGAAGCGGTAAAATAAAGTTTTGTGCAAAATTCAGTTTTTAACCTACCATTTAGTGGTTTCACTATTCATCAAAAATTGAATGTCTTCAGAAAAATACCAAAATTTCACCCTAGGCTAATTTTGGTATTCTGAATCCAAAAATGAGGTCCATTTTGAAAGATAAAATTTCAAAAGGTGGTTATTACTATTCATAATGGCTATTTTAAATAATATTTTAATAGCATATCGTCGTTTAGTGAAACTCGGTATTGCGTACAACGCAAGCTATCGAGGAAGGTCGCGATTGCGTGTAAAGTAAGTCAAGCTAGTGTGTAGTGAAAGATTCCATTGATGATATATAAATAACATAAAAACAAAATATTACTAATAAAAATCTCGGGTGTTACATTCTACCCCCCTTAAAAAGAATTTCGCCCTCGAAATTCATCACTTTGTAACAAACAGATGAGGATACTTCTCCCGCATCATATCCTCAAGCTCCCATGTAGCTTCTTCAAGTTGGTGGTTCCTCCATAAATCCTTCACCAATCGAGTGGTCTTGTTTTGTAGGACCTTTTCTCTACGATCCAGAATCTCTATCGGTTGTTCTTCATAAAAAAGTTCTTGCTCCAGCGGTACAACTTCTGAGCTGAGTACATGTGAAGGATCAGGTATGTACTTTCTCAGGAGAGATACATGGAACACATCGTGAACTTGAGAGAGATTCGGTGGAAGCACCAATCGGTAAGCTACCTTTCCAACACGATCTAGTATTTCAAAACGACCGATATATCTAGGGCTCAACTTCCCCTTCTTTCCAAATCTCGCAACCCTCTTCCAGGGAGATATTCGTAAGAACACTTTATCATCCACTTCAAACTGTAGGTTTTTTTTCAGTTGTCGGCATAACTTTTCTGTCGACTCTGAGCTGCTCTTATGTGTTGTTGAACAGATCTGAACTTTTCTGCCATTTCATCAATGAGATCAGGTCCTAATAGCTTTCGTTCCCCAACTTCATCCCAGCAAGTTGGAGTCCTGCATTTCTTTCCATAGAGAGCTTCATAAGGATCCATCTAAATACTGGAGTGAAAGATATTATTATATAAAAATTCCACCAAAGGTAGGTGTTGATCCCAACCTCCTTTGAAATCCATAGAGCATGCTCTCAACATATCTTCTAGGGTTTGAATTGTTCTCTCAGACTGACCGTCTGTCTGAGGATGATAAGCAGTGCTGAAACTCAACTTTGTATCCAGAGTACGCTGAAGACTTTGCCAGAACTTCGAGGTAAATATCGGATCCCGATCAGATATAATAGAAAGTGGTACTCCATGCAATATTACCACTTCCTTTACATATATCCTGGAAAGCTGATCTAGAGAGAAATCCTCTCTAATATCAATGAAGTGTGCAGACGTTGTAAGACGATCAACTATGACCCAGATAGCATTACCGCCTTTGGATGTTTTAGGAAGTACTGTGACAAAGTCCATAGTGATGTTTTCCCATTTCCATTCGGGTATGGGTAATGGTTGTAACATCCCCTTAGACTTCTGTCTCTCATCTTTAACTTGTTGACAAATCAAGCATCGGGAGACATATTCAGAAACATCTCTTTTCATGCCATCCCACCAGAAGTACTCTTTCATGTCCCTATACATCTTCCTGCTTCCAGGATGAATAGAGAATGAAGAACTATGAGCCTCATCCAGCAACTCCTTCTTTAATTCGGGGATGGGAGGAACACAAACCCGATTCCTGAACTTTATTATCCAATCAAAATCAAAGTTGAATTCAGGAACATTTCTCACCTTCTTTTGTAACTCGACATCTTCTTTCTGTGCCTCTTTAATCTTCACATGTATAGATAGTTGAACATTCATTTGAGAAAGATAATATTTTCCCCCTTCTATTATAATTCCAAGATCCATCCTTTGCAAATCCATAAATATTGGATCTTTTGTGATCCTCATCATGGATAAACTAGCATGGTCTTGTTGACATAATGCATCTGCCACCTTGTTTGCTTTCCCAGGGTGGTAATGGATTGAGCATTCATAATCCTTAATCAGCTCCAACCATTCTCTTTGACACATATTCAGCTCCTTTTGTGTGAAAATATACTTTAAACTTTTATGATCAGTATAAATATCACACCTTTCACCATAAAGGTAATGCCTCCAAATCTTTAATGCAAAGATTACCACAGCTAACTCCAAATCATGTGTTGGGTAATTTTTCTCATGGATTTTCAACTGTCGTGAGGCATAAGCTATAACCATATCATTTTGCATAAGAACACACCCCAATCCCTTCTTGTATGCATCACTGTAGATCACAAACCTTTCTCCACTACAAGGCAGTGTGAGCACATGTGCACTGGATAACCTTCTTTTCAACTCCGTGAAATTCTCTTCACATTCCTCTATCCAAACAAACCTAACTCCTTTCCGAGTCAACTTTGTTAGTGGATTAGATAATCGTGAAAAATATTTTACAAAACGTCGATAATATCCAGCCAAACCAAGAAAACTTCGGATCTTAGTTATTGTTGTTGGTCTCTACCATCTTTCGATAACCTCTGTTTTTGCTGGATCCACAGATATCCCCTCTTTTGAGATTATGTGACCCAAAAATGCAACTTTTTGAAGCCAAAATTCACACTTGGTAAATTTGGCATAAAGCTTCTCCTTTCTCAGGGTCTTTAATATAATTCTCAAGTGATCTTCATGCTCTTCCTTGCTCTTTGAATAGACAAGAATATCGTCTATAATGACTACAAAAAATTGATCAAGATAGTCTCTAAAGACTCTATTCATTAGATCCATGAAGATAGTAGGGGCATTAGTAAGACCAAATGGCATCACAATAAATTCATAGTGTCCATACCTTGTACGGAAAGCCATATTTGGTATATCCTCCCTTTTGACCCTTAATTGATGATACCCTGAATGAAGATCATTCTTGGAAAAGTATTAAGCTCCGCATAGTTGGTCAAATAAGTCATAAATGTGTGGGAGAGGATATTTGTTCTTGATAGTGATCTTGTTAAGTTCACGATAATCTATGCAGAGTCTCATTGATCCATCTTTCTTCATTAAAAATAGAACAGGTTCTCCCCAAGGTGACACACTAGGGTGTATGAATCCCTTATCAAGATTCTCTTGGAGTTGCTTCTTCAATTCCTACATCTCATTTGGGGCCATTCTATAAGGTGTCTTTGAAATAGGCAAAGCACCCGGTACGAGTTCTATTGAAAACTCAACTTCACGATTTGGTGGAAGACCCGGTAATTCCTCCAGAAAGACATCATCAAACTCTCGTACGATGGGCATATTCTTAATCGCGAGTTTCTCACCAACCATTTGAGATAAATAACCTTCATTTAGTGGAATCAATACCCATAAAATGGATGAAATTTCCACTGGAAGTTTATGTTCATCCTTCCATTGATAGATGATCATAGATAGATCTGGAATATGAAATTTGACTTCCCTTCTTTGGCAATTGATATGAGCTCCGTACAAAGAAAGACAATCCATGCCAAGAATCACATCGAATTCCACTAAAGGAAGGATCACAAGATTTGCAGGAAGCACATTCCCACAAACGTCAATTGGAGAATAATTAAAAACTTTTGATGTGATTGATGTGCCATTAGGTGTTGTCACAACTAACTCAACATCTAATTGTTGAGGTAATATGGTGATACCCTTAGAAAATTCTTCAGAAATAAAAGAGTGGGTTGATCCAGAATCAAATAAAACATTTGATACTTTAGAGTGGATGGTAAGTGTACCTTTTACCACTTCGTTATCATACTCCACATCGCTGATAGAAATTTCATGTGACTTTCCTTTGTCTTTAGCCTTAAGAGTTTGTTGATGTCGACCCTCATCATCAACCCTTGGATTTGGGAATTGATTGGCATAATTCCCCATCTCCTTGCACTTGAAACATTGATGTGTAGTAGGTTCATTCTGTGTATCCCTTCCTTTGTTTGCATCATTATAAATCTTCTTCCCATTATCGCGGCATTCAAATGCCCGATAACCTTCTTTTCCAAATTTGAAACATTTACTTGTCCCTTTAAGACAACTCCCTCCATGTTTCCTTCCAAACTTTGAGCATAAGGGAAAGCTCATCTTCTTTTCAGTGTGCTCTTTAGATTTTCCTTTTAATTCCATTTTCCTCTTCTTATCAAACTCATATGACTGATGGGTTACTCCAATCTCTATCTCAACTTTGAGATCACATCGAATGATTTCCTCGTAGCTATTGAAGTCCCTTATGGCTAACACCCTTCGAAGACTTGGTTTTAAGCCACTAAAGAATCGATCGATCATACTCTCAGGTTGGATAATAATACCGGAAGCGTACCTTGAAAGTCTTGTAAAATTTCCTTCATAGGTACCAAAATATTCATCATCCCTTTTCTTCCATTCAAGAAACTCTTTCTCCATCTTTGTTCGGAGAATACGAGGGATGTACTTATTGAAAAATATGTTCTTGAACTCGTCCCATTCCATGGACTCAATTTCATCCCTTTTCCTCGCATTCTTAATAAGATTCCACCATTGATCAGCATCTACTTCCAAACGATACACTGCTAGGATGACTTTATCATGTTCAGAACATTGAAGAACTGAAAATATCTTTTCAGTAGTACTAATCCATTTTTCAGCAACTAATGGATCAGTAGACCCGCTGAAAGAAGGTGGACGCTGCCTCATGAAGGATTCAACAGAATGTTGCTCCTTCCTTTGCTCGTTTGGAAGTCCTGCATGATTCATAGCTTGAGAGAGTTGTGTGAGCATGGCTACAAGATTTTTCATTCCATCTCCCATATCGTTTGGTTGCTCAGGGGGACAATCATTGCATTGCCCATCGCATTCCCCATTAACACGGTTCCTTCGGGTTCCAGCCATTGACTAAAACCACGAAGAATAGGGTGAGCAACACTAATTATAATAGGAAAACCACATAATTCAAGAATAAAATTTTCATGCTTATGGTCTTATCCTAGGTTATTCATGGCCATTTCTAAAACACTAAGATTGTGTTCTATGCTTAGATTTATCCTTAGGGTTCTTACTAAGGCTTTCACATCCTAGTTTCCAAAGGTTGACAATACCTTTCCTCTGATACCAACTATAACGACCCATACTTTACATACATTGTTAATACTTAAAAATTGAAGCACATTTATTACAACATATGACAAAACCACAAAGGACCGTATAGGTATAGTGTCTTTTGAAACTGGGAAACATAAACAACTGGTTCATAAATCTTCTACAGTGTCCCCCATTTATTTCATCATATATAGGGTCCATTTTAGCATATTCTTCTTTATATCCATCTTCCTGACCAGGGGAAAAGAAAACATATAAAAAAGGGTGAGCTCAAATGCATAGAAAGGGAAAATAAAGGAAATAAAAATCATATCATATCTTTTTGAAAATCATAACCTGCAAAAGAGATTATAATATCTTAACATGGAATAAATCATAGAAGTGAAAATGAGATCCCCATAATCATAACATAAAACTTGAAACTTTGTTTCATGCACACATAATCATGGAAAATCATTTCTTGTTAGTCATGACTGATTTCCAAGACTATCTTAGCGGACAAAGTCCATTTCTGAACCGAGTTCACTCCTCGTTTCACTCCTGTATCACTGAACCGAAATAACCTTCTGTTCCAGCCATGTCTATCTCATGAGATATTAATCTTTACCCAATGCATTGGTGGGAGTTATAGGTCCCACCCATCTTATAATGAATCCTTTCTTATGTGTGCCACATAATCATAAATCATACAACATCGCATAACACATGTAACAAATATGGGATTCTTGAAACATCATGACATAATAAAACAAATCATATAATGTAAATGACTTCATAAAAATAATTCCCTCAAAACATAATCAAATCAATGTAATAATAGGGATAAAAATAGAACCCTATATTATCTTAGATGGAAAATAATTTTGATAAAATATTTGAACTCCATTCTTGAGAAAAATATACTTTCTACTTCAAAAACACTTTTCTTTTCATAACATGTCATACAATTATAAACTAAAAGAAGTTGATTAAAAATAAACATGAAAACTTATAAAGGAATATTCTTGGAAATAATGTTTTAAAAATCCATTCTTTCCGTATAAGTTAAAAAAATATTCTTCGTACTTTTGTCAGAAAAGTCAAAAAGTACCTCGTACGAAAAACGACAAAAGATTACTTTCAAATCCTTTACTAAAAACTCAAAGAAGGGTAAAATTGGATTTAAAAAATTGTAGGTGGATGAAAATAATATTACATATTGAGGAAACTTCGATGTGGATGATAAAATACACCCCAGTAAATTTCAACGTATAAACAATCTTGAATAAAAATGAGATTGTGATATTTCCCTTACCTTAGGTCTGATTTGCTTTGTACATGTCTGAAGCTCCTGTATAATGGTTTAAATAATGTTATTGACTTATTCCAGAATCATACATATTGATATGATATAATATATGTTCATATTCTTAGCTTTTTATTAGTAATATTTCATTGTTACTTGTTACTCGGGTGTTTATTGCCTTTTGTTCTTATGCGTGTTTTGCCGAATAAATTCTTATTCTTATTTTAAGGTTATAGATACCTTATATCCATAATGGTATTAGTGTAACATATATCATATTTATTCATTCAATTCATTTATATAATTACTATGTAATGATGATCATGTAGAACGAGTCGCATCACATCGTGGAGACGGTATTCCGTACGTACGCACGAGCGATGATATTGTTCCCATGTTTGTGGAATTTTATTTAAGTGTATTTATACTATTTTAGTATCAATATCACTTTATAATAATCATATATAGTTACTCATTACACCATTATACACATCCTTGTAAGGTGATGGTGGAAAATAGATTACACCACGATGTGGAGACGGTATTCCGTACGTACACACGCGCGTTGATTTCATTTTTCCGTAGGATGGATAGAAGGTGAATTAGGGTTCTTTCATATTTATAATAACATATCAGTATGTAAGTAATACTGATGTTATTACTTTATCATGAAACAACTAAATAAGAAGAAGTTTAAGAAGAAAGAAATTGAAAAGATCGGTAATGGATATTACCTCTTCTTTGAAATGCCTCTTTGAATCCTCCACTTAGGGAACTAAGATTGGTCTTTGAAGAAGACCAGGACCTCTAGGATTTTCTAGGGAAGTGTAGAAGGGATTTTAGCAGGGGTTGGACGAGATTGAGTGCTCAAATTGGTGTGAGGAGAGGGGGAGGAGGTGCCCTTTTATAAGGGAGTAGAGGGGCACCTTAGGAATACCTCAAAATATTATTTTATATTAAAGTCAAAATCGGTTTATAATGGTTTCAAAGGGTCTTATTTCAAAGTTAAAGTGGGTATGGGTCGAAATCATATCAACAAATAGGATTTAGACAAGTTTAGGTTATTATTTTAACCTTATCAATTAGATTTAACTCTAAGTTAAATAATTTAACTTTTACCGTGACTTTTTGTTTTCTTACACTATATGGTTAATACACTTACTATAACATGCCAAACGAACCCCAAGTTGTTTATTATTAACATATATATCCTTATATATGTCATTTGGCCGAACCTTAGATTTTTAGGAATAAAATAACAATATATAATATAATATTTGATTTAAAAACTATTTTGTGTCAATTTTGACACTATTTGATATATGATTTTTGTGAAAGTCATAACAGAATTATATGTTCGAACCAAGTTGATGAAATCAACACTAATATATCATAGTAACCTAGAAAATTAGTGGAATTCATAAAAAGTCTCAAATGACATTTATTTGAGCATTTATAACATCAATTATGTTAACATTTCCTTAAAAGGGTAATTAATACATCCTCATTGTGTCATAAATAAATTAATTTATTTAAAGTCTAAAAATTATAAATAAAATATCATTATGTAGGAAATATATTTTTATTTCTAATGAATATTTATAGTCGAATTTATCTTATGTATAACCCCATATTAAAAATGTTTTAGTTATTAAACTTTGATTTTAACTATTTTAACTATTCATTAAATAAAATAATATTAAATGTCATAATCTAATCAAAGTGGACCTAAATGGTCATATTATATTCATAAGATTGTTTTTGGTCGAATTAAACTTATCCAATAGAATTAGGACATGTGTTAGTGTAATAGTAATATCATATTTACCCTTAGTTACCCTATTTACTATTAACCACGGTAAACAAAGTAAAAAGTTACTATTCACCAAAAAATTATTTTTATCTCATTGTACCACATTTTACTTACTGATATCAATCGTATCTGTCGGACTTTCGAAATCCCATTCACAGAAGTGGTAAAATTATGTTTTATGCAAAATTCAGTTTTTAACCTACCACTTAGTGGTTTCACTATTCATCAAAAATTGAATGTTTTCAGAAAAATACCAAAAATTCACCCTATGCTAATTTCGGTATTCCGAATCCAAAAATGAGGACCATTTTGAAAGATAAAATTTCAAAAAGTGGTTATTACTATTCATAACAACTATTTTAAATAATATTTTAATAGCATATCGTCGTTTAGTGAAACTCGGTATTGCGTTCAACGCAAGCTATCGAGGAAGGTCGCGATTGCGTGTAAAGTAAGTCAAGCTAGTTTGTAGTGAAATATTCCTTTGATGATATATATATATATAACATAAAAACAAAATATTACTCATAAAAATCGCAGGTGTTACACTATTGGTGGGCAAAATTATTACCCCATTCCATTTAGGATCTCGATACATCTAATGCATGAAGTCTAGGAGACTGTAAGGTATCATGCATATGTCTTAGGTGCAGACTGTGAAGGATCACCTAAAATCGGATGGTGTTCATTTGTCTCGATCCATCCCAACATATATCAAATGCATGTCGGCCATGAGATTTTGAGACTTTTGGACATGGGTTATGGATAGACCGTGAGAGATGCCTTGGAGTTGTATGGTGGGGGTATCTCTTGATCCACCCCAACATATATCATATTCAAGTAGGCCAAAATATTATAACGGCTCCTTGACATGGGTTAGGGGTGGACCCTTAGGGCTCCCTTATAATTGTACGGTGGCAGTGTGTCCTGATCCACCCCATCATATATATACCTGAAGGCCAAGAGACTAGGTGGGATATTAGACATGGGTTAGGGGTAGACCGTGAGATATCCCCTAGAATTGGATAGTGGTGGTATGTCCCGATCCACCCCGACATACATATAGATATAGTCCAAGAGAATATGGGGGAACATTCACTTAGGTTTGGGGTAAACCATGAGAGCTACCCTTTAATAGGATGGAGGTGGAACATCCTAATACACCCCAACATACACATATCTTTATAAATATTCATACTTATTCTCTAAATATATATATATAAATTTGACTTGATCATACATACCAGCCATGGGATGAAGCATGTATCGTCATCATGTGTCCCTTCGGAACTCGGATAGCTATTTTTATATTATTTAAGATCTGTTTTTATGTCCCTATACTTGAACATTTCTTAATTAATATTACACTATCTAGATTGTGATATACACCATGGTTGTTTCCCTACAAGGATTTATATCTCACACCCTTCTTGGGTACCATTTGTAGTTTAGATGATCTTATATTTACAAGATCAAGGTTGTTTTCTATTTTTCTTGTAACTAAGAGTTAGGAGAAAAGTACTGAGATGGAGTTTGGGATGCTCATAGAGATCGGCCTTGGGACCTATTTTCATTTATTTATCTATGTACTATTTTTTAAATAATGTTGTGTTTTTAATTCATTCCTTTTTGTATCATCTGTCATACATGCATTGTATAAACAAGTATTGGTTATTTCCATAAAACTCTCATTATTTTTCTTATTATACTATCTTTTATTAATTTACTACATTAACTGTAATATGAAATTTAGTTTCTATTTAATGTTGAACTTTTATGATATTAGGGTATAGTCTCCCCACTATCACCTCCTAAAAACCTCACAACTAGTTGGGAACTTCTTGTATACAGGGAGATGTTATTGAGGTCATGTGACCCACCGGTCTGGCTACCAGTTTGATGGTAAGTCGGTTCGAGATGTAATAATGTGGTTAAAGAGGTAATTTTTCTTTTTTTTCTTATTATTTTGGGTTGGTATAGAAGAGATTAATAATTTTTAAATGCTTGGATAATAGCTATTCTTGTGTCTGATCACCCCACGTATGAGAAATGACCAAGTGGGTAGGGCTAGGGATTGTTGTTCAGGTTGTTTGATGTTATATTTGATATGATTTCACCTAGTGTGATTGGAATACATTCTGATTCTTATATTTTATTAACCTTATGTAATTTCACCCTTTTTCTAATTTGAAATGAGATATTCATTACTTACATCGTATATACACATATGAAATTAACATTCCATGTATAGTTCCTTTATATGTATTTCCATTTTAGTTTTCCTATTGATTTGAATTGTGTACCTCAAATGTATTCCATTCCTTGTATTTATTAGCATTATAATTTCGATATTATGCTATGTGGATATTTTTAACATGCTTAATAAATATTAAATAATGATTCATGTTTTCTTAGAATGCCTTTCTTGTTTAATATGCCATTCATCTATGCTAAATAGCATGCTATTTTTTTCGATTATGATGAAATGAATTTTATTGTTGATAGATAATTATATTAGTTTTCATAAATAAATGGTTTTGATTATGGAGGGATATATTTTTCATGTTTTATGGTCTTTGGGTACCATATAACTTGGAAAATGTACAACCCCAAGCTTCCATGGTACGCTTCTCTTTGAATAATAAAATATCATGTGTTGTACGCAACATCGAGTTCTAACACACCACAACCAGTCAAACTAGCAGTTATGAATAGTAATACCCACCTTTTGAAATTTTATAAATATTATCATTCAAAATGGACTTAATTTTTGGATTTGGAATATCAAAATTATCTTAGGATCAATTTTTGTCAATTTTCTGAAAACTGTCAATTTTTTGATGAATAGTGAAAAATACTGAGTTGTAGTTTAAAAACGAATATTTATTTAAATAATTTTTTATTTTATTTAAATTTATTTTAGGTCAAAATTGATACATAATACTTATATAATTTCATTGTAATTCATTGGAGTCGGTTTATAATAATTTTAGATATATAGAAATTTTTATTGAACTTTTTACCGTCTTTTACCCACCTCCAAGGAGCATTTGCAAATTTACATAAAACATAATTCTACCGCTTCTATGAGTTGAATTTAAAAAATCCAAGAGACAAAATTTATATTGTTAAGTAAAATTTGGTTCAATAAGATGAAAATAGTTTTGGAAGAATAGTAACTTTTTTACTTTTATTTACCACTGTTAAAAGTAAATAGTGTAATTAAGGGTAAAAATGAAATTATCATTAACCTAACACATGTCCTAATTCTGTTGTATAAGTGTAATTCGACTAAAAACAACCATATAAATAGAATATGAACCTCTTTGGTCCACTTGGATTAGATTGGGATATTTATTGTTATTTAATTCAAGGAAGAGTTATAAGAGTTAAAATCAATGTTTAATAACAAAAACATTTCAAAAATAAGCTTATATATAAGATAAATTGGACTAAAAATATTCATTATAAATATAAAATAATTTCCTACATAATGGTATTTTATTTATATTTTTTATACATTAAATATGTTATTTTATTTATGACACAATGATGATGCAGTAATTACCTAATTAACAAAATATTAAAATATTTGATATTCTAAATATCCAATTAAATGTAATTTGAGACTTTTTATGAATTAAACTAATTTTTAAGGTTAATATGACATGTTAGTGTTTGTCAGATGAATTCTTTTTGAATAAATAAAGCAGTTATGAATTTATAAAAAACAAAATACCAAATTGTTTCAAAATTGACATAAAAGAGTTTTTAAAACAATTATTATATTATTAATTGATATTATGTTCCTTAAAATCTATGGTTAGGAAAAAAGACTTATATAATGATAGTTGTATCATTAATTAACCACTTTGGGTTCTTTTTGAAGTATATAGTATGTTTATTAACCATATAATATAAAAATACAAAGAGAAATGGTAAATGTCAAACTATTTAACTAAGAGTTAAATCTAAATGAAAAGTTAATATAGTGACCCAAACCTATCTAAAACCTATTGGTTTAGTGGTTTTCAACCCATCCCCAACATATAGTTTAAATAAATTATTTAGGATCCATTATAAACCTAATATTATTTTATTATAAAATAATATATCTTGATTTTCCTACGGTGCCCCTCACCCCTCTTATTAAAGGGCACTCTCCCTTCCCTCAAATTCACACAATCAATGAAATTTGGATCAGACAACCCCTGCCATAATACACTCTAAAATCCCCCCCCCTTCATCCTAGAGGCCTTACATTAGTTATAAAGCCAACATAAGGATCCCTTTTGATAAAATCAGAAAGAAGAACTTGAAGAAGTGGTAAATATTTCATCACCTCTTTCAAGTTCTGTTCTTCTTCCACTTTCTCATTATTTGTTGTTTCCATTCTAAAATAATAACTCCAGTATCTTCTATATATTGTGATGTTATTATCAATATGTTTCAACCATATTCATTATTATATCCATCTAATTAATAACATGTCACCATACATGCATACGTACGACATATCGTCTCCACCTCGTGGGGTAGATGTTATTCAATACATTATAATTTGGATGGGTGAAATAATGATGTATAATTCTATATATATGATATACCATTGATATATTTATGAATTTAATATCAAAATAATTATGTTATCACTCGGGGGTACATACGGATTACCGTCTCCATGAACACGATGAGATTCATTCCCCATTGTATCCATTCAAGAATTATTTTCATTACATGATTAAAAATAATGTATGAAGACTTAATATAATCTTGAATATAAATAAGATACATCCTATCCATAACAAAAATTACTTATATAAAAAATCATATAAAGGAAAATGAATCAGTTAACAACCAAAATGATGATGATACTAAGATATTATGAACAATGCAATATTAACAGATCATATATGATATCATATTAATGTATATGATTCTTGTATAATTTAATAATAATATTTCACCATTACACACGAGGTTAACCTACCCTAGGCCAAGGAAAAGTACAAGGTAAGGGTTAATTTCACAATCTCTATATTATTTGAGGTTGTTTTTACTTAAGTTTCTACTGAGACCTCTTTATCATCCACATCCATGTTTCTTAAAAATGTTCTCAAATTTTTTTACTATGTACTAGAATATGGGTTAAATTCATCTATACATTTGCTTGAATTTTTATAAAATGGTTTTAATGGAATCATTCTGTTAGTTTCCAAACAAGGTACATAATGAAATTTTCGACAAAATTAAGGTAAGAATGTTTTTTTAACATATACAGTAGGTGCAGCTATATTACGCTGTTATAACAACGTCAAAGATTACCTTACAAGGGCATAAGTATATTTTTAAATATAATTTTTTTTTATAATTACATGACTTTTAAATGATTTCAAAATAGAAGTAGTTATTTCTCTAAAAAGGTGTTGATTTCATCTATGTCAACATCATTCGATGGATTTTAAGTTTGTTTGAAGATGACTTATTGTGATACAAAACATCCATATTATATGGAAGGTTTTGTGGTATGTTTGATTGTGGATGGGTTATTTCATACCATTCATGGTTTATGGATATATTATTGACATTTGTATGCCAGTTTTAAAATAGATTTATATGTTATGTTTAAACCTTCTTATATGAGGAATGCATTGGACATAGTAAGTGACGGGGGAGCCCGCTATAGCTCCTCGATGCATCGGTAGGTCTCATGAGACAAACTAGTGTTTTGGCCCAAGGCCTTGACAAAATATTATTTGTAGTCTTGGCACAAAGCCTTGACTATGTGGTTATGAATGCCTGGATTATGCATTCCATCATTATGAAAGTGGATGTTGATATTGCAAGTAATTATTCAACATGTAGAATATATATGTGAGTAAGTAAATGGAATTATTTTGATTTATATCTTCCATATTATTATGACGATTATGTTGAAAACGCTTTTTTTAGTTTTATAAATTACCTTAAATGTTGTTTCTTATTTAAGAATGTTTCCGCTATATTTTTATCCTTAATGAGTATCTGAGATCACCCCTTTATATGTTTTGTTTTTCTTAGGATGTAATGAAATATATTATGACTGACCTGTAGGGATAGTCTATGGGATCTCAGTGTTGTCAATGGAAACAATTTTTTTGTAGTTTTCCATTTTATGATGCAATTTAAACCCTATGAATGTATCTAGTACATGAAAGGATACTGAACTAATCGGTATTTTGAGACGTGATCTTTTGTGATCATGCCAATGATACGTAATAATACACCGACTCTTGGAATCTGTGGTCGAGGTGTTATAGTTGGCATTAGAGGACGTTTAGTACAAACCTTGGAATCTAGATTTAGATAAACTCTGATTAGAACATAGTACCCTAAGACAGACATTGAATAATAGTATAGAAGAACATCCTAGAATTTTGGTATTGTAGATATTTAGTGAGTTTTCCTAGCAATATATCCCTGTCTGGATATGAGCAGGTAGAGGCAGCTCTGGCACAGATGTACCTAGGTGTAAAACCAGAAAACACCACTTTGAACTAGACTTGTATGGGAATTGGTGCACGACAACGGTCCTTGTTGCACTCTTGGTTACGACACTCCCGTGGGATATGCTTATGATAATTATCATTCTCCTTAAAAAGCATTATGAATGCTTTATGAGTATATACTTCTTTAATGAAAACATTTTTATGATTATGGATTATATCTATAAACTGTTCAATTTATGTTAAGTGTTTTACAAGTTTGGATTTATGTATTGTGATTCATAAACTACTCTATTGTATGCCATTTTTTAGAAATGGCTCCTAGTTGTAGGAATGAAAACCATATCAATGCACACATTCCATGTAGGGATTTCCCTCCATCTCAAGATAATTATAGTGGATATGGTGATACAACTGGTGCTGATCATCTTATCACTATATGGGGAAAACTCACTCAGGTTATGAATAATAACCTTACCCATATGGAGTACCTTGATCCGCAGTGGGGAGGATCATTATGCGATCTCTTCATGAGGAAAGAACCACCAAAATTCAATGGGGGTACAAATCCACATGCAGCTGAGCAATGGATAAATTCTTTTGAGAAAATATTCCACGCCTTGGGGAGTAGGGAAAGGGAAAAAGTTGTCATTGAAGTTTACCGCCTCATTTGAGATTTAGATCAATGGTGTTAATTAATTCAAAACACAAAGGAAGATGAAAATGTATCAAATATGTAATTGTGGGAGTTCAAAGAGATTTTGTTAGAAAAGTAATTTCCTCATGACCATCGAGTGGATATGGAAGGACAATTTCTAAGTCTGAGGAAAAAGTAGGATGAAAATGTCGCATAGTATAAAGATAACTTTACAAGGATAACAAGGCATGATGCAGATTATATTCATAACCCAATAAGTAATATTGATCATTTATTTTATGGGATAAAAACATTTCTCCATCGAGCATTAGTCTCACAATCCTTCTCGTCTTACGAAGTTATTGTCTCATGTGCTATCTAGATGAAAAAAGAAATCTCTAAGTCTTATGACTTTAAAGAAAAGAAAGAGAAGAAGAGGTCTGTTGAACACTCTTGAAATGTAAATAAGGGGAATAATGGAAAAGTTGAATATCCATCCTACAGTAAATGTGGGAAGAAACACCCTCTTACTTGCATGAAGAGAATGAGAGTCGGTTACATGTGTGGTGAAAAATTCCACCAAACTCGTGATTACAAGGAGAAGAAAGGGGTTTTCAATGTTTAATGATATAGTTGTATAGAAAGGGGGTATTTTTTGAATGAATTTCCTAAGGGTCAGGGGAACTAACCTTATAAATTTCCAAGGGATCAAGGCCAAGCCTATGATATCACTACTGCTGAGGTTAAAGCTCCAAAAGACGTGGTGGCAGGTAATTTAATGGTCTCATCTGGTTTAAAAAATGCTTTATTTGATTCTGGTTCATCGCATTATTTCATATCTTCCTTGTTTTCTAAGAAAATTAGATATTTCCAATTTTATTTAACAAGGGATTTGTTAGTCAAAACTCATAAAGGAAGTATCATTGCAAAACAATGTGTGAATCAGTCCCCATTAGGGAATATAAATGCTCTTTATTTGCTGATCTCATCTCCATACCCATGATTGAATATGATATAATCCTTAGTATGGATTGGATTTCATACCATGATGAAAAAAATTATTATAAGAATAAGGAGGTTACTATTTTTGATGATGATGATAAAGAACACCTTATCATAAAGTGTAATCTTCATCACCTAATTCTTATCTAAATCCACCCCCAGTAGCTCAAATAAATTCAATTATTAGGGGGGGAGAGAATGAAATAACTGTGGGTGAGGAAAGGAATGTTCAAATATAAGATGTACCACTTGTGAAAGAATATGTTGATGTGTTTCTAGAAGATTTACATGGACTTCCTCCAGAATGAGAAATTGAGTTTTCCATTTATTTAATTCCTGGATCAAGGCCCATATCGAAGACCCCTTATAGAATGACCACTATGAAATTAGTAGAACTAAAGAAAAAACTATAGGTATTTAGTAATAAGGGATTTATTCACCCTATTGTTTCTCCATTGGGATCCCCGGTCCTTTCTGTTAAGAAGAAAGTTGGATCTATGAGGTTATTCATTGACTACAGGAAGATCAATGCTATAAAAATACAAAAAAAGTATCCCCTACCTCGTATTGATGATTTATTCAACCAACTTCATGGAGCAGAATGCTTTTCAAGTATTGTCCTTCGATCTGGATATCATTAGTTGTGTGTGAATAAGGAAGACATTCCGAGAATAGCATTTCAAACCAGGTATGGGCATTATTAGTTTACAGTAATACCTTTTGGATTAACTAATTCACCCCCTGCCTTCATGGATCTAATTAATAGTTTTTTAGGGAATATCTTGAGGACTTTGTAGTGGTATTTATTGATGATATCTTGGTATACTCTAAAAGCGATGAATATCTTGAAAATCATTTGTGCATTATCCCAAAGAATCTTAGAAGTCATGAATTATATGGAAATTTTAGAAAGTGTTAATTCTAGCTTCAGGAGATTTCTTATATTGACCATATTATCTCTAAGGATGGAATCTCCATTGATCCTTCTAAGACAAGAGCAATCCAGGAATGGCCAGAACCGATGAGCATAACCAAGGTATGTAGTTTTATTGGTTTAGCAGGTTATTATCGATGTTTCATCTAGAATTTTTCCCTGTTGGCTAACCAATTAACAAATCTCACCCTAAAAGGGATCAATTTTTTTTGGAAAAAAGAGTGTTAAGAATGTTTTGAAGAACTTAATAGAAGATTAGTCAATGATCATACATTGACTCTACCATCGGGGAATGATGGGTTTGTTATTTATAGTGATGCTTCAAAGAAAGGACCTGGTTGTGTCCCTATGTAGAGTGACAGGGTTTTTTCATATGCATCACGACATCTAAAAATTCATGGTCAAAACTATCCTACTCACGATCTTGAGTTAGAAGCTAGAATCTTTTCGTTGAAGATATGGATACGTTATCTCGATGGTGAAAAATGTGAGATATATACCAACCACAAGAGTTTGAAGTATATTTTCTCACAGAAATAACTCAACATGAGGCAAAGGAGATGGCTAGAACTATACAAGGATTATGATTTCACTATACACTACCACCCGAGGAAGGAAAATAAGCTGGCAGATACTTTGAGCAGAAAATATCATGGATTTTTGAACAAAATGAGAGATGAAAAGAATCCTATATGCCTAGATCTAGTAAAGATGAATATGGGAATCACCATTGAAGGTGAGACATCAATAATTTTTCAAATGGATTCAAAACCATCTTTACTAGAAAGGATAAAGAGTTCTCAGAGTGATGATGAAGAGTTTCAAAAGAAGATTAATGTTGTGAATGATGGGAGATTGAGTGACAATGTGAGTGAAGATGGAATTTTGAAATTTGGGAAGAGACTTTGTGTTCATGATTTACATGATCTAAAAAGGAAATTGTTGGATGATTCTCATAGTTCAAACTTCACTATACACCCTGATAGCAATAAAATTTAAAGATATTTGAATGAAAATTTTTGGTGGGACAACATGAAGAGGGAGATTGCTGATTTTGTGTCAAGATGTATGGTTTTTCAACAAGTGAAAGTTGGAAGGAAACAGCCTGGAGGATTCATGAAACCTCTTCCCATACCTAAGTGTAAATGAGATAATATTACGATGGACTTTGTCATGGGACTACCAAATACTCCTTGAAAGAATGAGGAAATTTGGGTCATTTTTGATCATCTTACCAAGTCAGCACATTTTCATGCTATAAGAGAAGATTTACCACCTGATCATCTAGAAAGACTATATATTAATGAAGTTGTGAGACTTCATGGGGGTACCCCTATCGATTATTTCTAATAGTGATCCACATTTTACATCAAAATTTTGGAAATTATTTAGAAATCACTAGATACTGAACATAGTTTGAGCACTGCCTACCACCCCCAAACTGATGGACAATCAGAACAGACTTTTCAAACCTTATAAGACTTGTTGAGATCATGCTAACTTGACTTTCAAGGAATGTGGGATCAATATTTACCTCTGGTAGAAATTTCCTTTAACAATAGCTTCAATTCAAGTATTCAGATGGCACCATATGATGCATAATATAGAAAGAGTTGTCGCACACCAACCTGTTGGGATGATGTTGGTGAAAGAAAACTCGTCGGCCCAGATCTTGTGGAGGAAATGATGGAAAATGTGAAGGTAATCAAAACCCACATCAATTCAGCTCAAATTAGGCAGAAGAGCTATGCCGATAATTGTAGGAAGGATTTGGAATTTTAGGAAGGAGATCATGTTTTCTTGAAGGTATCTCCAGGGAAGGGTGTTATATGTTTCGATAAGAAGGGAAAATTGAGTCCAAGGTACATTAGACCTTTGGAAATTATAGAACGAATTGGGGTTGTAGCTTACCATTTGGAAATGCTGCCAAGTCTCTCCAAAGTTCATGATATATTCCATGTATCACTATTGATAAAATACAGGCCTGGCCTAATGCATGTACTCACCTATGAGGAATTAAAACTGAAACACGATCTGTCTTATTAGGAAGATCCTATCAAGATTCTCGATACAAGAGAACAAGTGTGGAGAAACCATATGACTAATCTGATAAAAGATCTATGGAGAAACCATAAGATGGAAGAAGCTACGTGGGATCTCGAGGAACATATGATGAAGAACCACCTGAGAATTTTTATGTAGTAATATTTTAGAAATTTCAAGGAGGAAATTATTTTAAGGAGGGGAGAATGATACACCCCAAGCTTCCATGATATGCTTCTCTTTGAATAATACAATAGTGTTTGTTGTACGCAACTTCGAGTTCTAACACACCACAACAAATCAAAGTAGCTGTTATGAATAGTAATGCCCAATTTTTGAAATTTTATAAATTTTATCTTTCAAAATTGACTTCAATTTTCTTTCGGAATATCAAAATTTGCTTACTGTGTATTTTTGGTATTTTTATGAACACATTAAATTTTTGATTAATAGTGAAAAACACTGAGTTATAGTTTAAAACCAAATTTTTATTTAAATAATTATTTATTTTATTTAAATTTATATTAGGTCAAAATAGATACATAATACCTATATAAGTTCAATGTAAATAATTGGAGTCGGTTTATAATAATTATAGATATATAAAAAAAATTGAACTTTTTACCGTCTTTTACCCACCTCCAAGGAGCATTTTAAAGTTAACATAAAACATAATTTTACCGCTTCTGTGAGTTGAATTTCAAAAATCCAAGAGAAACAGTTGATATCAGCAAGTAAATGTGGTTCAATAATATGAAAATAATTTTTGGTCAATAGTAACTTGTTATTTCTACTTTACACAGTTAAAAGTAAATAGCATAATTAAGGGTTAAAATGGTATTATTGTTACCCTAACACATGTCCTAATTTTATTGGATAATTATAATTCAACCGAAAACAACATTAGGAATAAAATATGAACCTCTTTGTCCAAATTGGATTAGATTAGGACATTTATTATTTTTTAATTAAAAGATAATTTAAAAGAGTTAAAATCAACGTTTAAAAACTAAAAAAAATTATATAGGTTTATACAAAAGATAAATACGACTATAAATATTAATTAGAAATACAAAAATATTTTCTACATAATTTTATCTTTTTTATATATTTTAGACATTAAATAATTTAATTTATTTATGACACATTGATGATGTAATAATTACTTAATTAATGAAATATTAAAATATTTGAAATTATATATATCCAAATAAAAGTAATTTGATACATTTTATGAATTAAACTAATTTTCTAGGTTAAAATGACATGTTAGGATTGGTTATATTAATTTTTATCTACGTAATAATGCTGTTATAGATTTAGAAAAAGACAAAATACCAAATACTGTCAAAATTGACATAAATGAGTTTTTAAAACAAATATTATATTATTAATTGATATTCTCTTTCTAAAAATCTAAGGTTATTCCAAAAGGCTTATATAAAGACAGGTGTATCATTTATGAACCACTTAGGGTTCTCTGTAAAGTATATAGTTTGTTTATTAAAAATATAATTTTAAAATACAAACAGACATGGAAAATGTAAAACTATTTAACTAAGAGTTAAACATAAAAGATAAAGTTAATATAATGATCCAAACAATATAAAACATATTGGTTGACTGGTTTTCGACCCATCCCCACATTATCCATTAAATAATTCATTTTGGAACCATTTGAAATAGAAAATCGTTTTATTATAAAATAATATTTCTAGCTTTTCCTAAGGTGCCTCTCACCCCTCTTATTAAAGGGCACTCCCCCTTCCCTCAAATTCACACCTTCAAAGCCATATGGATCGGCCAAACCCTACCAAAATACACTCTCAACTATCCTCCCTTCATCTTAGATTCCTTCCTTTAGTTAGAAATCCAACCTATAGAGCCCTTTTGATCAAATCAAAAGGAAGAACCTAAAGAAGAGGTAAATATTTCATCACCTCTTTCAAGATCCTTTCTTCTTCCACTTCCTCTTTCTTTGTTGTTTACATTATAAAATAATAACTCCAGTATATTCTATATACTGTGATGTTATTATAAATACGGTAAAACCATATTCATTATTCTATTCATCCTATGAATAACTTGTCACCATACGTGCGTACGTAAGGCTTGTCGTCTCCACCTCGTGGTGTAGTTGTTATTCAATACATTATATTTTGGATGGGTATAATAATGATGTATAGTTGATGTAAATAATCAATATAACATGATTATTATTCTTTTATATATGATATACCATCTAATTATATACTATTTTTAAATCAAAATAATGATATTATTGCTCGTGCGTACGTACGGATTACCCTCTCCACGAACAAGATGAGAATCATTCCCCATCATATAAATTCAAGAATAAATTTCATTAGATGATTAAAAATAATTTTTAAATACTTAATATTATTCTAAATATTAATAAGATACATCCTATCTATAAAAAACATTACTTACGTGACAAAGCATATAAAGGAAAATGAACCAGTTAACACCTGAAACGACGATAATACTAAGATATTATTAACAAAGTAATGTTAAAATATCATATATGATATCATATTAATTTTTATGATTCTTTTACAATTTAATAACAATTATTTCACCATTGCATAGCAGGTTAACCTACCCTCGACCAAGGAAATGTACCAGGTAAGTGTTAATTTCACAATATCTTTATTATATGAGGTTGTTTTTTTGTAAGTATCTATAGGGACCTCTTTATCATCCACAACCATGTTTCTTAAAAATTTATTCCAAAAAACATATACTATTTACTAGACTGTGGGTTAAATTAATTTATAAACTTCCTTGACGTTTTATAAAATGTTTGAAGGGAATCTTCTGATCGTTTCGCATACAAGGTACCTTATGATATTTTTGACAAAATTAAGGTAAGAATGTTTTTTTAACTTATACGTCCAGTGTGGCTATATTATGCCATTATAAAAATGTTGAATCTTCCCTTACAATCTCATAAAAATGTTTTCAAATATAAGTGTTTTCTTTTATAATTACGTGACTTTTAAATGATTTCAAAATAGAAAGAGATATTTCTCTAAAAAGGTTTTGAGTTCATCTATATCAACATCCTTTGATGGATTTTAAGTTTGATTGAAGTTGATTTATTATGATACAAAATATCCATAATGTATTACAGGTTTTGTGATATGTTTGGCTGTGTATGTGTTATTTCATACCATTCATGGTTTATGGATAAGTTATTGACATTTACTATTCTAGTTTTAATACAAATGTTTATGTTTATAATTAAAAATTTTCATATAAGGAATTCATTGGACTTATTAAGTGATTAGGAGAGCCCGCTATTTCTCCTCGATGCATCATTAGGTCTCATGAGACAAACTAGTGTCTTGGAACAGGGCTTTGACAAAATCTTATTTGTTGTCTTGGCACAAGGCCTTGACTATGTGTTTATGAAAGTCTGGCATTTTTCATTCCCTCATTATGAAAGTTTCTATTGATATTGCATGTGATTATTCGACTAGTAGAATATCCATGTGAGTAATTAAATAGAATTATTTTGATTTATATTTGACATATTATGATAAAGATTATGTTAAAAAGGATTTTGTTTTAGTTTTATTCATTGCCTTAAATGTTTATGCTTATTTAACAAATTTTCTCCAATATTTTTATCTTTACTAAGCATCTGAGCTCACCGCTTTATATGTTTTATTTTTACAAAGATGCGAATAATTATATTATGACTGGCCTGCAGGGATAGTCTATGGGATCTCAGTGTTGTATATGGAAACAATGTTGTTCTAGTTTTCAATTTTATGATGTAATGTAAACCTTATGAATGTATCTAGTACTTCCAAGGCTACTAAAATAATTGGTCTTTCAAGAATTGATCTTTTGTGAACATTCCAATTATAAATAATAATGCACCAACTCTAGGATTTTGGGGTCGGGTCATACAGAAAATATATCTTGTGTATTGGGGACCTTGTAATAGGGTTTTAAGGTTTTAATGCTAAGTGAATTTATTTTTGTTAAATGTGGTCCAAATTGGGAACTATAATGTGTATGGGTGCTTTATAGATTGTTATATGGCCTCTAATATGACTAGACCAATTTATATGAGCAATTAATAATTTGAAATAATAATAGAATTGATTAATGTGATCTAATTTTCAATCCATAAAGTGTTAAGTTAACTCATTAATTGGGAAATGGAATCTCATGTAGTCAAACATTATTATGTGGATATGGTATAAAGTGAAATGGTTTTAAATGTAAAGGATATTTAAATTTATCCATAAATTATTTGGATAAGAAATTGTTATTGGGTTGCTTTCTAGAGAACCCCAGTTAGCTCAGTGGGACCTTTGTATGTCACCTAAACTCGTAAAAATTAATTTAGATGATAAATTGAATATTTCTGATGATATTTCTTATCAAGTTTAACATTTTAAAATTATATTATTAGGTACTTTCCTTTTTCTGTTGGGGTATAAGCCAAATCAGGTAACTAGTGTTTTTTGGTAATGAAAAGGTACATAATTTTATGATGAAATCTTTGAATGATTAATGATTTAAATGTTTTTATATTTATATGGATACAAAATGGAACCTATTTTGGTGTCCTTAGTAAAACAACTATGTAAGGGTATGTTGAGTTTCTATTTTAGTTTCCTTGGAACAAAAAATTTGGGACTTTTCTATAGGCATTTTGTTCTCTTATAAATGGCTTAAATAATTTTCTCTTGAGTCTGGTGACATAAGTTTTTCATGTCCTAGTGATAGGGCCAGTTCTTATGATTACATAATGTTCTATTCATGGGTAGTTAGTTCCATTTGAAATTTAAATAATTTCTAGTGTTTTCATCTTGATGATGTTTGGTTCCATTTGGGTTCCTTTGTCCCTTGGAGGAATCACATCTTTTAATGACACCCATTTAAGGATGGGTTTCCAAGATTTTATTAACCATGTTATGGGCTTGAGCATCAAAAAATGATTGTTTTTTGGTATGTTAGACATTACTTATACATTGTCATCTTATTGATAAGTTGTTTCACCCCTTTGTTTTCTTGGTAGGGGATGACTTGGTATGTCGTTGTGAAATTGAATGTTCTTAAAAATAAATACAACATTATGTTACCTCACTTTTTCTATTGAGTATGGTCTCATTTCATATCAATGTAATGTGACCAAAGTGTTAAGGAATCGCGTTCATCCAAATTTTTAAAAAGGAGTTTCTAGAGACTTGGGCATTATGGCACACTGGTTGTTTTCATTTTTTTTTTCTAGGTGGGATTTTAACTTCATTTTATGCTTTGGCATTGTGATTGTGACTTGTAATATCTTAAAATGCTCATTAAATGTGTTTCTAATATATCCCACTTGTGAGTAGAAAATTTTCTTTTTTTTTTTGTTACTAAGAAAATCATAATTTGGGGAGCATTATGTTTGTTGTGGTGGTTACATGAAATACAAGTAGAATGATCCCCACCAAAGAGGACCATCTGGAAATGGTTAATTATACATAATGACTTTAAGGGATATAATTGTTAAATTTTGTTGGTGATTTCATGGAATAATTATTTATATGAGGTTGGTCATTGTAGAAGCCCCTGAGAAATAATGTTGTTCTTGGATGAGATTTTATAGTAAAATCTTGATGGATCGTGTGACAACTTCAGTGGTGAAGTCTTGTGATTATTTTATGGTTATGTTTCAATAGGTGAAGTTATTTTTCCTTATATTCAAGTAGACCAATAATGATTTGAACTTTCTTCCTTCTAGTAGTTGAGAATTATTTAAAAGAAACCATTAATATTCCCTTTTATTATTCTTCTTATCAATGATCATGCCCAGTATCTTAACATCATCTTAGATACACTAAGACAGAATCAGTCTTATACCATAATAAATTTTTAATGATATGGGGTTTTTTGGTGAAACTATTTCAGTGTTGCATGTTGGATGCTTGGTTTCCTTCATGTTTTAGTACAGAATGTGACCATAATTCATGTACTGTCTTCGGTGGACAAGTTCTTGTTTAATGTGATATGCCTTCAGGGAGGGAATCACATTTCAGCTTATCAAATCCTTTTTTCTATGATGGGTGTCTTCTTAAATAGTCTACTAAAGTGTAATGACTATTCTTCAAATGTTTAGTGAATATGGTTGGTTAAGAACCATTTTAAATCATCTCATCGGGTGGGGATGAGTGTGGTTTGTGTCGGTTGTGGATTTTCATGAAGATATGGATTTACATAGTCTTTTTACTATAGGGAATTGACTATTTTATTATTTTTAAATCACATAAAGAGAACTATAACAACTCGTAAGGGAGTGCATAAAAAGGAATCTCTAATGGTGGATGGTTAAATTACTTGGAACAGGTCTCTTATCGTTAAAGCATTGGGTGGGAGGTACGTTTGACTGAAGGATCAATGAGATAATTAAAAGACCATGTATCTAGGTAAAATAATCTGTGAAGAGTCATTTTTATGTTTTGGTTGGGGAATGAGGGTTGGTTTGAGTTTTAAATAGATTAATTGGTGCTTGATTAAATGGATTCTTAAGGGTTTTATGGGAACTTGAAAATGAAATTATGCCATTTGAATAATGATTTGTGGCCCCAGTATGTTAGGTGATGTTTTTTTTGTCCCGAAAGGCTTCCCGGGGGTGATATGTTCTAAGGTGGTAAGGTTGTAATGATCCACATCTTAAACTGAATTAATAATGGATACATTGTTAAACATTCATTTACAAGATGGGATGAATTAAAAATTTGGATTCTAAATGATATTTTCATACCTGGAACACTTCACAGTGATTATTTTGGGTTTGGATTAATTCCGGAGAAGTTTCCCACATTGCTTGAGGAGTTTCGGGAGCACTGGGCCTAGAAAAGTCATGTATTGAGGGACCTTCCCAGGGTGTGTGGTTTGTCTGAAACATTGTGTCATGTAGAAAGAAATAATTTCCTTATTATAGGTTTCTATATACAATCATAAAGTCTTCGAAACCACGTTCCAAGTCCAAAAAATTTGTGGATTTGTCCTATAGCTAATCACTATTCTAGACATGGGTGGTATATGGTATCCAAACCATGTAGGGTGCCCCAAGTGCCTAGTAAAGGGTCAACGGTCGGTGCATGGTATTCTAAACTCTGCCTCTCAAACTGTGTGTGATGACCTGTATCAAAAATTGAATAAAATAAAATAAAATTTAAAACAAAACTTATATGTCACGACTCTTCCCCCATACATGATTCCCCCTTTGGGATCCCCTTTTACAAGCGAAAACCCCCTCTCCTGACCCCCTCTCCGGTTGTTAGTTTCTCTTGGTTCCTTCACAGATATCACTCGATTTTGTGAGCTGAATCCTTCTACCTCCTTATCCCCCTTCTCTTCATCATTTTTTGGCTTCTAAATCCCTATTTCCACATTTCCAAATCTATTGTTAGGATTAACCCCATTTTGTTATTTCTTCTAATGTTAGGTGGTGGAAACGTTCTCTCAATACACAATCATTTGTGCTCTGAAAACCACTACCGAAGGCGAAGTGGTTCGGCTCCATTCGGTTCATAGTCATCATTTTGGGGTGAGTTTTGAACCTATTGATTGTTTGTTTTGTATTTAATTTAGCATCTTGTTGTGGTATTAAGTCTCTAGAATTGTTTTTTAATTGGTTTTGATCAACTATTGAAAGTGTACACACATATACCGAGGTATGTACATATTAATATATTTTAATTCTATTTATATATTTCATCATGCTAAGGGGAATAAGTGAATTACGATAAGAATATATATATATATATAAATGTATGTTTGTGTGGGGTATGGGGTGGTTTCGAGTGGTCACTGCCAAATCTTTGGAGTGCCAAATTAGTATTTCAAGGTCTATTTCTTGAGGAAGGATCCCTTTCCATTCCCATAAATTAAATTATGTTTTATATTGCCTTTATTTTCTTGACTGATATTTTATTATTATGTTGAACTATATTTCTAGAATAAGAAGACTTATTTTGATGACAAGTGATTTCTTGATAATAAATGTCATGATTTTATAATAAAATCCCTCCAACAGAGGTGCACTGTCTTCATTATAAAAAGTTGGAAGTAGACCTATATGATTTCCTACTTTATGTTTCCATGGTTCTTTTCATATATATATTGGTGTTTTTATGTGTAGCGTGTCTAGAACAAGTCACTTATGATAATTCGTAAATGAGTTTCCCCATAATGGTCAAACTCTTATGGCCCTAAACACATAATTAGATCTGGCTTAACCATTGAATTAAATATCCCTTGAGGTTCTGGAATCATTTAAATTAATTTACCATGACCCCTATATCCTAAATAAAATTTTCATGTTTAGAAAAATTGTGTTTCATGACCTTGAATAGGTCAGATTTTTCTAAATTTAATGTTTCCCTTGAAATGTTTTAGATGGATAAATCATGATGGTTGTTTAATTTTTTAGATAAATGGACCCCATCATTGGTAATACTATGCCATTTATTTCATTAATTATGAATTTCCTCTTTTTGAATGTTATGTTTAAATTTAATTGAACAAGGTTAATGGAACCCTTGTGAGGTTATTCCTCATTTTTCATGTTATGTGCTTGACCATTCCGAGGACATTTTGAAAGGATTAATGATTTTACATAAGAGGTAATGCATTATTATAATCATATAAATTGTGGAAATGATTATATTGTATATTTAGTTATATAAATGTTTATGGTTCGGAGGTAGTTTAACCCCATTCAATTTAAATAAATGTCTATTTTTGGGAGGCATTATTCCAATATATTATTTACATAAAAGTTTATGGGTGGGAGGCAGTTTTACCCCATAGAGGTTATATGTATGTTTATGGGTGGGGGCAATTATTACCTAACAATATTTATTATCTTGATACATTTTATGGATGAAGTCCAAGAGACTATAAGGGATCTTGGACCTGGGTTCAGGGTACACCATGAGATATCACTTTGAATTAGACAGCGGTGGTAAGTCCTGATCCTCCCAACATATATCAAATGAATTCATTCAAAGAGAATATGAGGGATCTTGGAATCGGGTTATGGGTAGACCATTAGAGCTCCCCTAGAATTTTATGGAAGTGGTATGTCCCAATCCACCCCAACATATATCAAATACTTACAGGACAAGATACTAAGAGGGATCTGGTTCTTTTTTTTAGGGTAGACCATGAGAGCTCCACTAGAATTGGATGTTGGTGGTATGTCCCCATCCACCACAACATATATATACATGTTGGACAACAGACTACGAAGGATCATAGACTTGGGATAGGGGAAAACTATTAGATCTAACCTTGTTTTGGATGGTGGTGGTATGCCATGATCCACCCAAACATACATATACATCAAGGCCAAGAGACTATGAGGGCTATTGGACTTGGGATAGGGGTAGACTGTGAGATATCTTCTTGAATTTTATGTTTGTGGTATGTCCTAATACACCCCCGCATAAATCTATATATATATATAAACACATGGATTATATATATATATATATAGATATTGTACATGATTATAAATACCTGTAATGGGATGAAATAGGTACCATCGTTAGGTGCCGCTTAAGAACCTGGATGGTTTTATGTTTATTAATCATGTTATATTATTTTTTGTATACGTGAACAATAATTAATTAATATTACATTGTTTGGATTGGACTAGACATAGTGAGTTCTGTACTGCTGAGATTTATATATGTCACCCTTCTCTATTACACATGGTATCCGAGTAGACCTTATGTTTTCAAGATCTAGGTCATTTGTAGAATTACTTGTACCTAGGAGTTATGAAGAAAATTACGGAGCTAGTTCTCAAGATGCTCATGGAGATCACCCTTGGGAATTTTTTTCATATATTTATCTATGTAAAATATTGTAAAGAATGTTTTTTATTTATTTATTTCAGTTAGTATCTTCCATCATCCATTCATTGTATAGACTGGTGTTTTATATTTTTTCAAATATTTATTATTTCTCTTCTGTTGTTATATTTTTTTATTTATTCCATTCACTATTTTTTCCAATTTATTTTATTTCTACCATAGCGCTTCTCTGCTATAATGGTATTTTCTATCAAATACCACCACATGATACCCTAGATTCAACTCTATATTCTCAGGTATATGATGATATGCTCTTGATTCCATGTGACCCACAAGCCTAACATCTGGTGTTATGGTTATCCAGGTCGGGATGTTACAACATAAGCATGTAAATGTTATGATGGGCGGACCTAGATAGTACACCAATGAAATGAATAATTTTAATCTCCCCCAATAGGTTATGTGTTAGATCATGAAGTGAACCTAATCTATGATGGGACTCTGTCCGTCATTTGATGTTATCTTGGACGTAATCCTTGAATTATGATTATTTAATGTCTTATGTTGCTTCAACCTCCATCTATTTAAGAGTCATTATGATAAAATGTTCTTTTTGATATTCTACCATCTCATTATTAATTATACTTCTCCTATATGATATCACATTACGCCTTTTGTCTCCAATGTTATGCTTTGATATCATGTTTAATCCATTTCTAGAATGTATAGCATGAACATTTCATTTATGTATTCCCTAGATTATCATATACGGTTTTATGAACTCAAATGTATTTATGATCTCATTATTAATAATTAAATAAATTGGTTTTGTTTTTTTATCTATTTTTATTTTCTATGAACCTATTCATCCGAAGACATTAGGTCTCATAATCATTGGGTTATATTTATTTGATATTTTTGTCAAAAACCTATAAAAATATGTGTAAAATGGTTGGGTAACTATAAAATACCTCCACATTATCTCAAAGAGTTTACATATTCCCTCACATCATGTTTTCCTCCAAAGTGTAATGGAAAGTGTGATGTTATTCAATATTTTCTCACATGCTTCCATTCATGGAAAATCACATTCCATGGGCATCCTACATGACTCTAAACTTCATAAAGAAATCCATTCCCTGAAACACTAATATCCCATGTAAAAATATATTTTATGTATTCCCCATATAGATTATGGATATGTGTCTATGAACTCCTGAAATTGTAGAATTATACAGATTTCTATCTTGGTGATTGGGTATCCCTATTAGTCCTTTTCAAATGATACTAAACGACATGAAATATGGTCCATCAAGAATGGAATTATATTTATAAAGGTGGTTTACTATACATGTCCTAATTATACAATATATGATCTAGATATATGTAAAAAAAATCATAGTGAATCACTTTATTGTTCCCAAGAAACAAATTGTTCCCACTCCTTTGAAATAATACATTCCGTATAAATTTATTTTACTATAGTTATGTGTGGGTTGATTAGTAATATTCATTGACATGTAATGACACATAGATCAGTCATAATGGTACCAATTATGATGCATTTTTGAAATCTATATATTTTAGGATTTTTGTAACCTTTTCATCAATGTATGTTTTCCAACCAATGGCTCCATCATATACAAACTTCCCCATTTCTACAAATAAGACAGATCAATGCAAGATCATCAGCCAAGGAATCTATATACATAAACATTTTCCAATTTAAAAATGTAAATAAATAATCATGTTCTATTTATATGGACATTAATTACATAAAATGTGGTTCAACATATAGTATTTTAAAAAAATTAGAGTATCTAATCCCAAATAACCTGATCTCTTTACATAAGATAATTATTTCTGCATGATTTTCAAAAAAAGATAAATCCTTATCCATGAGTCCATGGGGAATAAATAAACCCTTATTAAATAAGATCAATATCAATGAATAATCCTTCCATATATTGATTTTCATCCATTGGCATATTCAAAAGAAATTCCTCCATCTATAGAACCCATTTTTGTTAAAAATTTTCTATAGATATAGTTATATATTATTCTTCAAGTTTCATGGACAATCTATGAAATGAATGTAATGTTTCCACAAATATTTTTTCTATAATATTTTTACATATTCCCAAATTTCCTTGTCCTTTTGTGTTATACAACATGTTATCATTCCACATCATATGGCATTAAACTATAAAACATTGTTGTTCGTATTGTATAATGATAAATTACATGAATACTAGTGTATGTTGAATTAACATAATTTATATAGAATTTAATGTTCTATATAACCAAAAAATATTAAATGATAGATTGATACATATAAGGTTTTGTGAAATAGAAGACCCCACACATTGTTAAAATGAACTTTTTACACAAAAATTGTTGATGTTTGAGATATACATGTTTGTATCAGGCTAAAAGATGTGGAACTATCTTAGATGGAATCATAGAGTATCATTTGTCCCAACAAATTTCCATAACTAGATAGTACACTCTTCATGTGGGACAGAACCAACTATACGAAAACATATATCTATACTCTTTCATAATCACTTATAGCTTAATCATGGTTAGTTTGGGATGAGAATATTCTGATCACCACTAGTAGGTTTATTTTCATATTTCATAATTGATGCCTTAAATATTTGAATTTCTATATCCTTACCATGTATATAAATAAATATTTTATGCAATTATAATGTACACATATGTTTGGTAATAATCATCTGGGATACAAGATTCATCCTGACCAACTAGACAGCTCATCGTCTTCAAGAGGACTTCCTCTAAACTATGTATGTTGTTGATAACATTTTTTCAGAACAATTAATTCGAATGTGGTAACTAGTTATCCATGTAATACATAACCCTTACTAAAATACATATTATAATACAAAACATCATAATTTATATATCTTTTATCCTTCATTCAATAGTGTGGGATGGCCATATATTTTGAGGGCAATGTGAATTGTCATATCAGACTCCAATTGTCAGTATAAGCATCACAACAAGAATTGTTGTACACTCACCCATCAAAGTCATCAATAGTTATGGGTTCTATTAATTCATGATGGTTTTATCTTTCTCATTATATATAGGTTGCCACACTTTTGGGTTTTAAGAATGATTATGTTAAATATCATGCATCTCCCTTGAGGTAGATTACATTGGTGGTGTTGGGAATCCATTTACATCATGTCAATGATGATACTCATTGTTCAATAAATTTTAGTTCATAATTAATGTTTATAGTCCTATAAATTTATCATTATATGGTTACAATTAAATATTTGTGTTTTATGATTAATTCTAAATGTGTATTTTCTGTAATTTTCTGTATTTTTATATCGATTTGGAATATACACTATAATGTTTTTCAAAATAATTCCAAATTATAAAAATTATATTTCTTGGATTATAAGTTTTAATGTATTCATTTCATCCATGATTTGAGTGTTTTAAACCCAAATATTTAAGGCCCAAATAAAACTCACAAGTTGGACATTAGAATCTATTCCTAGATTGACCAATTTTTAAAGATTGGTCTATATGTTAGAAATTCCATAACCAAATTAGAAATTTTTTAAAATGATATATACTTAATTATAAAAATAAATAAATTAATTTTAAGAAAACCTAGATTTTGGATTTATGAATCTAATGAATCATAATTTCCTGGAATTATTTGTGTATATCGTGTGGGTTATTTTTAACACAACTTGCTCAAATGGGATGTGATTCTATGGCCCGGTGTGACTATAATAAATATTTAAAATATATTAAATATATTATATTTCACATGTTTTTAGTTTTTCTGAAAAATTGAAATAACTTCTAAATAGTTTAATCCATCAGAAATCTGAGGGCATTGTTGATTTCAAAATGTGTGCTTTACCATATTGGTGATTTAACCTTTTTCAGAGTTTTTATATTTGTAAAAGTCATAATAGGTATGGAATAAATAAAATATTTGACAAAATATTTATTTCAATTTTTTCGATGTAGTGACTTCCAAACCTTTTTGTATATTTCTATGGTGAAATCTAATGTTTAGGAACATTACCCAAGAGTTGTTAGAGTGGGTGTTGAATGATCTCTCTTAGAGAAATTATGACTAGATTATGGATCAAAAATCGATGTGCAATGAAATCGAAGGACATTACCAACAACATAGATGTTGCATCGTTATTTTTCATAAATCAATATGAATCACGATAAGAATCTTTTTTTGTTGGATTCTTTCCCTATGGTCGATTTTATTGGTTAACGTTAATAAATCGACTAACAGATTTATTTTTGGATAGATTATCTTACTCGATGAGATTTATTTTGTGGAAATATTGTGAGAATTATAGTTGTGATATTTTATTCATTATTTTTATTAAAATTGTGACGGGTCAAGGCCAACACAAAAATTGGCTATGGTTAATTCCTTGTGTTTTTGGGGCTGCATTTCTCCCTAGATTCTTTCTTCATTGTGTGCATTCATTTTTTGGATTTTGGTTCAACACATCCCACTAAATATTTCATTACACACCAGTTTCTTGGCACAATTACCCAAAATCATAGATCTTGGATCATCACGACAAGATAGTTGTGCGTTGATGGAAGTAGTGACCAATCAGCTTATTTCAGATACAATATTTTTGTTTTTCATCATGTAATTAATATTGAAAAATGAGGTTAATTTACTAACAAATATAATGGATTAATTTTATTGTTTGGTTACAGTAAGGTTCATCAGACCAAGAGTCATGATATTCTAGAAATGTGGTCTTTAATTAAATGGTTGTTTAAATGGATGGGAACATGAATTTCATATCATGATTTCTAGGAAAATCTTCAATATTATATGTGTAATGTGTATCCACATATCTTGTGGGAACACCTATGTAAATTATGGGGTTTTAGAATATTATTAAATATTAAACGACATTTGAACCATATCATAGGGTATGTGGTCTCTCCCTGACAACATGACATGAAACCTAGATGGTAAACATACACAGGTTAGAGTAGACATGTTGGATCATTCCATGTACTTCCCTACACATACACAACATGGATGAGTACATGAGATAAGTTGTGTAATGGAACCGGGGTATAGATCACATTATCATGTAATGTATTGTTACATAGACAGGAACATATGATGATGAAAATTCCATTTACATAATTCAGACATGAGGTTAAGGGGAGGGATGTGTAACCCTACTACACAATCTATACTATTTAAATTATAGATTGGATCTATTTTCCTCCGTATCTTGGACAATATTTGTTAGGGTATGTTATCCAAATACATTATGTAAGGGTTTGTATGGAATTTAATCTTACTCATATGATAGTGATCCCTTTATCATGACATATTTTATGCAGTTGTTGGAATCCTTCCATGAGGACCAATGTGATATCCTCTATTCATATTCATGTCATAGGTGGAGTTTATAATATTTTCATGACCAATACTAAGCGGTATTTAATTCAATAATTATAATTTTAATCCATATAGAGTTTTTGGTATGACTCATGGCCTTGGGAGTGATCATCATCTATGAATCATTTATCTTAAAATCTATAGCATGTACATATAATGAAGAGACCTGATGATTATTATCTCCCAAATGGATGTAATAAGTTCTAACAGACTCAAGATTGTTTTTTCATAGAAAAGTGATATGTGGTATGTTCGAGTGGGAATCCTAGGATTTCATACTACATTTGTTACTTACCTTTAACCTACATGTCTTTGATTAGTATATGATAACATTATTGTTATATGTGATGTAAAGATATACTTATGAAGAGATGAATGTATTTACATTGTTGTATTCATTTTGGTTTGGGGGTGTCCTGTTAGTTATGGTTAAACTCACCACTGCATAGTATTTTCCTACATGTGTCATGTCATTTTCATATGATCAACCTTTCAATAGAGTCCAAGATGGGCCAAGACCAGATAGTGCCTATTGAGACCAAATATATCGAGATGTGTTCCTGCGGTATCTGGAAAATATCCCCAATTTTACTTTCATGTTGGGCATGTTATTAGACTCTTTGTGGTGGTATTTTATTTGTCATTGTTCACTTTACATTACTTCTTGATGTCCTCTGGTTATGGGATTTTGATGTACGCATGCATGGTTGTTCATTTCTATTTTACATTTCACCATTGTATAGGCATAGGGATGTTTTTGTGTATAGGTACTTATTTTAAGGCCTCCCATGTTAGTGATATAACTAGATGGAACTAGTCCCCTTCCCCTGGCGAATTGATGTTGTGCTTTGGGAGTCATGAAACAAGACCCATTATGAAGGGTCCTGATCAAGTGGTATCAAAGGAATTCAGTTCTACCATAGGGCTGAGAGTCTTTGATATTGGCTTGTGACTAACGTTTTATGTGTTCCAAGTTCATATTTCAGGATAAGGAATCTAGTGTTGGTGTGGCAACCAATTAATCAATACACCAGGACTCTGATCACCAAATTTTTGACTCAGTAAATGATAAAATTGGTTTCATGTAAGATAATGGTACATGAATCATAATGAATTTGGTTGTGGTTTCCATGTTCTTCTTGAGCCACCTTTCCATATAAACTCACTGAACATGGTATATCTTTTTTATTTTTGGAATCCTATGTGACATATTCCCTATAAGATTTAGAATTATGATCACATGTTCAATAACCTTGTGATGAAACATTATTACATGGACCAATTGCAGACATGTTACCTTCGGGTAGTGCACTAGCTAAACCACTATCTATAGAGAAGCACATAGTACCCACGGTACTAGTGGTTCTGCTGAGTGTGATTAGTTACCATCATGAGTTTTAGTGATAGAGAACCCTTGGTTTTTACAGAATTCTCAACTCCTAGGTGGCTCGAGACTGGATTGAGGCAGTGATCTGATTATTTCGTCTGGTCAGGACACTAACAAATAAGATTGTTGTCTAGACTGCATGCCTTCTTCATGGATCAACAAGGTGATGATGGGGTTTGGTGACCTAGTCTTATAAAAAGGTGACTATTTCAAGGGAATAGTTTGTTATCCTTTTCATATATGAGTACCATAAAGCTATGTTTTGGGTTTTACATATCGAGGAGATTCTAAAACTCCAGCAGTGTAGTATAAAAATAGTGGAGTATTCATTGAGTTATGCCAACCACTCCAAGTACTCGCTGGATATGGTTAGTGACTAGATATTTAGGGTTTAGAAATTGGATCTTGGTATGTGTAGAGAAATATTATAAATCGTTATCCCTCTACGAATTAATACATATGATGGGGTGATAGATCATGATTCAGTGGTATTGAGTTTCTTTTCAGTCTAGATATAGATATTGTTGGCTATTAGTATGTACACAAGAGAAAAGACCTTGGATGTCTGGAGCTTATTTCATTCTCAGTGACATATTCATGTAAGAACTTTCAGTATGATATCAAAATATAGAGGATATATAATTAATGGATTGTAGAAAGGGTGTTTTTATCCCACAGAGAGAAAATTCAACTCATGTGATGATAGGGGATATCTCACCCGAGATTATTTGTCCTTCCATACAGCTAACACAGAAACCATGGATGGGCCATAGAGGAAAATAAAATAGTAGTAGTTGATAGGTTCTCATGGTGGGGACATGGAAGTGGAGCTGGGGTAGAAGTATGAGTTGTTAGTTTATTTAAATATTTACCACCAATACCCCTAAGTGGACCATGATAGGCTCAAGGAGTTGGATAATAGGGGTGTGGAAAGCTGTAGGTCGTAGCAACATATGACCCAAATGCCCCGATAATGATTCATGGTATGATATCTATCTTTTCAACCATATATACAATACTAATCATTATATTTTTCCTCTATTCCTTTATTTCCACATATATATTTTTAGACTTATAGATTTCGGTTTATCCAGGATAACAACCCATGATCTTGGAGACCTTGACTAGAGATGACTCAGTGATCACACACTTGTTCTAAAATTGTGACCTAAATTTTAGAGGTTATAGTTTAATTACGAGTCTTATTATAGTATTCATGAGGCCTTAGACCATCATATTAGGTATGTACTATTTATCCATAGTTCATTCCCAAATTGACTATTTTAGATGAAGGATGTGGTGAGTCCATAGTAACAGATCTAGGTTCTGCTTTTTCAGTGAAAAGGAAACCTAGGCAGTATAGGATGGAATCATGTATATAACGGTGCATCCAATTACCCATTGTTTGGCTATAATAACCCTTTTTGCAGTTGATGTTATGAGTTCCCATCTTTCTTGATTGGTGGAGCAGTATGATGATGTCTTCCCTAGAGATGTTCTAGATCTAATTTCCCATAATGAGATAAACTTATACATTAATATACACCATAGGATGCAATTGATTCATATTCCCTCATATCAGATGGATCCAACAAATCTTTATGATTTGATTGTGTAGTTAGAGGATTTGTAGTGGATGTGATTTTTTATACCCAATATTTCACCCTAGGTAGTCGTAGTTTAGTTTTCCATGAAGGTGGAAACTAGCATGAGGTTTTGTATAGACTACCAAAGCTTGATTCAGGTGACCATGAAGAATACATATTCACTACTAAGGATTGATGACTTCTTGGACCAGTTCAGAGGTGCTTTATGGTTCTCGGAGATTGAGCTAAGGTCAGTATATCACAAGCAGCGAGTACAATATGATGATATACCGAAGGTGATATTCATATGTTTCTATTATCACTATTATTACTTGATGATTCAATGTGTTAGGATTAATGCCAAAATAGTGTTCACGGGGATCAAAATCTAGAACTTTTATCCCTTCTTAGTCTATTTCAATGTTGTCTTATTTGACGATATTCTTGTGTACTCGGTGTCAGAGTAGGTTATTGTGGGACACTTGAGTATAGTTTTAGACGTTCTTCAAAAGAACCAGCTTTAAGGAAAGCTGTCAATGTTGAATTTCCATATTTAGGAAATCTACATTCTAGGATATGTTATCCCAGAATATGGAGTGGTAGTATACCAAGACAAGGTCGATGAAATGTTATCATGGAATCCAGCTATGATCTTGAATGAGGTACAATTTTTCCTCAGGTTAGAAAGCTATTACAGGATATTCATACATGATTTCTCTAGGATATCATCACCCATGAAATATTTGAATTGTAACGGGTATCCATTCGTGTTTACAGAGGTCACAATAATCTTTTTAGTAGTTAAGAGAGTGTTTGGTGAGTTTTCCCATATTGAGATTTCTAGAGGAGGGTGTCAATAACCTAGTGTTATGAAATGAATTAGGAATTGGGATTTTTTATGTTATGATATAGATTCATGTTGTGATTGTCTATAGTTCACATTAGTTAATTACAAAGGAGTACAACTACAATACCCATGATCTTAAGATATTAAGGAATGTCATCACACTAAAGATGTGGAAAACACTACCTAATGGGTGAGTGATTAATTGACTAGCTCTATCCCAAGAGTATCAAGTATATCTGCACCCCAAAAGATCTTAACTTGTGATGGAGGCGATGGATAGAGTTCCCCTAGGATTATGAATAAGAATTTTTCTATACTCCTTGGAATCAGAAAATAGTAGCATATTATCTTAGCTTGAGATCTTGATCGATGTTACTAAAAGATGTGTCAAAGGTGTTTGACTCTTTGTATCATTCCATTATAGATATATATAGATCAATGTAACTCCACTATATGATTTTCACCGAAATTCTTTTACAGTGAGTCTAGGGGAACAGCTGGGGGATGCCAACTGTGAGACCCTATGTATTGAGATATCCTCTATACAAGTATGTGATGCATTTTATAATGGTGATCATCATGTCATTATTTTCATAGGATGCATGATGATACCAGTGATGTTATAGAAGGAGATATTCAGAGAGTTTCCTACGTCTCATTTGGAAGTACATCTAGGTTTTTAAAAGATGTACTATGACCACCGAAATCTATTTTTTCGGAAAATAATAAACAAGGGAGTTGGATATTAGTCTCTCGATGAATTAAATGTCATCATTTGAAGGCTGACCCCCCAAGTTACAGTGGTTTCATATCAACCCCATGAGATGATATAATTAATGTGGTATGGGCTATCCATTTAATTTTTTATGGGATTACCACATAAATTCTGGGGAAAAGTTTCCATCTTGGTGATCATAGATGTTTCTGATACTTTCTTCGGTGCATGCATCCATCTATAGAGGATGCACTAATTGTTTCCCCACCTTCCTTCTATCCAAAGGATGGTGGAATAGTTCTCTTATTCAATGATGTTTTATCCTTGATAAAAATGGTATTATGGGATTTCGGTTCCTCCTTTGGAGGATTCCTCCACGGAACACGTCACCTAGTCTATGTCTCCCTCATATATTTCAGTCATCGTTCGTGAATCTCATTCCTGATACCATATAATTGTGGATTCCATTTAATTATAATGATTATTTAAAGACATTCTAGGGGCTAATTATAGGGATATAACCTTCATTTAGAGTAGATGGTAAAACTAGGCATGTCGGGGAATCTCTGGATACGTGGATAATGGATGACATGTATTCTTTCTCAGAAGAGGGAATCATAAGGGTGAAGAAACCCAAGGCATACCATGTTGATCATAGTGTATCATATTCCAAAGGAATGTCTCTAAGGACTTCCTTATATTCCCTTGTTTAAAATGGGGTATTTCACAAGTTTAATATCTTAGGGAGATAGTTACACCATTGGCGTGTCATCTGAGGTTTTCCTCAGGCATCTAATGTTTAACACGAGGTAGGTCGTGAGTTTCATGTATTGTTGAGACAGAATGAGGCTGATCATAACATCCCATTTCGAGGGATAATATTGGTACATCCTAATGTGGGGGCACCTGGAAGGTTTACTAGATGGATGGATCAGAATGCCCAATGGAGACGAACTCGATGTGGTGTATCCCATGGAGGGAAGATATCACACCATAAAGGATGATCTAGACACTAGTGATGGAGGATAAGAAATAGTGCATCCCAAAAAGGGTAACCCCATATTTATGGATCAAAATCCTCAATGTGAGAAGACTCAGGGTGTTGTGTCCCATAAAGGGAAGATGTCACACATTTAAGGCTGATCTGGAGACTACTAGGGCGGATCAGGGAGAGTGCACCACAGAATGGGGAACACAAAGATTTACCGTTGGATGGGGTTGAACTTTTGGAGGATTTCTTCGTACCATTTATATATGATAAGGATCAAACCCCACGTAGTTCAAAGGATGAGACATTGAATCAGGATGTACCCAAAGGAAAACTACCTAAAAACATATTGGGGATTACACATGGATAGTGGACCATCATAAGAGGGACACTCTTTATTGGATGGTTATGGATTGTGTGGGGATTGTGTGTGGTTAGGTTCCTAGGTGCCACAAGGAGCAGCAATGGGATGAATGAAATGATCTCATTGGGATCTAGTGTCACATATAAGAATTAGGATGGATGATGAAGGGTTGAATGAAGTGGATGGTGAATGAGATATAATTGTCGTGAATGTGATGATAGTGTCAGGATTGAACCTCAAAAAGGATTCCTACGTATTCCTATGGTAGGGAATCAATGTCCACATAGTCAAGTGGGGTGATGTGACACATAAGGAGGGGGACCTTGAGGATGGATGCATGGATTTGTCCTAGAGGAAGTGGTACGTTTAGGTTATGGAATAATATTTTTGAAACTCAGAGGCTCAAGGGAGAGACCATGATGTGACATGAGTGATTGGATTAAACCTCAGGGAGGCTTCCTCTCTATCCCTATTACATGGAATCAAAGTCCTCATAGTTTACGATGGGGCTTGGAATTAGGGTGTGAGAAAAGGACAACAACCCGACAACATGTTGGGTATTATGTGTGGTTAGCATCCCAAGTGTTGTTCTAACATCACTAGGACAAAACAAGGATGTGGGGTGCCAGCAAAGGGGACACTGAAGTTTACCAATGTTTGGGGTTGAAACGTAAGCAGGATTCCTACATACCAGGTCTAGGAGATTTGTATCAAAAACCATGTAGTTTGATAAGGATTACCAGAGTTTCGGGTTGAACCTCGAGGATGATTCCTATGTACCTAGCCTATTAGAGAGAGATTAGAACCCTTGTAGATCATGGAGAGGCATAGGATTGGGGGTTTCACAGGTGAAAATGACCCAAAGTTGATGCTGAGGCATACACGTGGATAGCAGCCCGAGGATGATGTAATGCTCGAGAGGAGGACAATATAATTGGATCCCAAAAAAGGGGAAAATAATGGATTACCATATATTGGGATTGATCCTTGGATAGGTTTCCTACATACTTCGTCTTGGAGAAAGGGATCAAAACCCACTTAGTTTGAATGTACTACAAGTGTTTGGGGTTGAAACATAGGGAGGATTCTTATGTACCCATCCTAGGAGATAGGGATCAACCCCATGTAGTATAGGTTGGGGCATGGAATTGGGATTTTTACAAAGGACAACGACCTGATAACATGTTAGGGATTACACATGTTTAGGGGCTCAAGGGTTGGTCTGACATCGTTGGGACAGACCAAGGATGTCAGTACGAGCCGTGTAGACATAGAAGATTACCAATGTTTGGGGTTGAACCCCATGGAGGCTTCTTATGTACCCTTTCTATGAATTAGTGATCAAAACCCACATTTTTTGAAAATGATTAGGATTGGGGTGCATGTGGAGGACAACGACTCAGAGATGATGTTGGGGCTTACTTGTGGTTAGCTGCCCGAGATTGCTCTAATGCCCCAGGGGGGACCATAAAAGTGGATCCCAATAAAGGGGAATATAATGGATTACTGTATCTTGGGATTGAACCTCAAGGAGGTTTCCTACATTCCATGTCTAGGAGACAGGGATCAAAACCCACATAGTTCGAATGGCTTACCACTGTTTGGGGTTAAACCTCATGGAGGCCTCATATGTACCCTTAATAGGAGACATGGATCAAAACCCACATAGTTCTTGGTGGTGATTTAAATGAGGTGTCCACAAAGGATAGTGTCCTGACAACATGATGGGGCTTATGCATGGGTAGAGGCCTAAGGGTTGGTCTGACGTCAGTAGGACATACCAAGTATGTGGGTCCCAACAAAGGGGACAATAAATTTTACCAATGTTTGGGGTAGAACCCCAGGGATGATTCCTATGTACCCTATCTATGTGACGGGGGTCAAAACACATGTAGTTCTAAAAGGTTTACGATTTCGGTGTGCGCGGATGATAACGACCTAAAGACTACGTTGGGGCTTATGCATGGTAAGCTGCCCAAGATTGATATAATGCCTGAGGGGGAGGGGGAAGACTAGATAGTTAGATCCCAACAATGGGGAACAAAACATATTACCACTTTTGGGGTCTACAATGGTTTATCAATGGTTGGGGCCTAGAATGGTTAACCGCTGGTTGTGGACTACAACGACTTACCCTGAGTTGGGAACTATAACAGCATACCACTGGTTGGGGACTAAAATAGATTACTACTATTTGGGGACAACAACATCTTACTACAAGCTGTTGACTATAACGGAATACTGTTGGTTGCTGTTGAACCTCATGGAGGCTTCCTATGTACCATATCTTGGAGATAAGGATCAAAAACCATGTAGTTCACATGTATACAATTTAGCATCAAGATGGACGAAAAGGTGTAATACTGTTTACTGTCATGTGGTACATGTGTGAACTGACATAAAGTGATCGATACTAAAAGCTGATGGACATGAACAACTAGGATGCTTCCTACATACCTTGGTCGTACAGGGGAAAGGATCAATGTTCATGTAGTTTGAAAGGGGTTTTTGGGGATTACACGCTAAGATAGCCAAGGGAGGATGTTATGTTCAGTTCCTACTCTAGGCCCACATGAGTAATGATCATTGTGAGAATAAAGTGGAAAAAAAGACTTGATGATCACATCATGAATGGTACATCCAGGAGGAATTGAGTAGGGCTTACACCTGTCTTGCGACCAGGGATATAGAGACTCGGAATTACTCCATTATGGAAGCCTGGGTACCACTAAGGTGTGGAAACGTTAAATGGGTCTTACACAGAGAACCTTCCCGGGTGCTGCTAAATAGAGGTAATATTGAAAGGGTCTTAGGAAAGGAATCATCCTAGGTGCCTCTAAGGAGTGGCTGTGGTGAAAGGGTCTTAAGCATAGACAATGCCCGTAATGTCTTCCTCATGTCTTTCTATGAGGGAATCTCAAATCACTTGTTGGTTGAGGCATATAATTGAGTCCTAAACCTATGCTCTAATTTATAAGTGGGATAAGGCCAAGGGAATTGGAATAATTTTGAATAAAGGAAGATGAAAAGTGTTTATCACATGCCCAACATTCGGAACGCAATAGGGAGGAATGAAAAAGGTATATAACAACTAACAATATTCAAATCACAAAAACCACATGGCATTAGCCTGAGATGGAAACGAACAAATGAGGGCCTACGGGTTACCTTATTCGAAACATGGGGTCAAATTCAAAGTGTCATACAATTTGTTTTGGGGAATTGGCCTAGAATGGTAGGTGAGATGAAGTGGTATGTGACCATCCCATTAAGGGGACCCTACAGACATGAATGAGGATATTGATCAAAATGAATGAAAAACGAAGACAGAGGTAGAGTTAGGGAATGCATGAATAGAATCCAACACTAATGAAATTACGCCACATTAATCATGGCATGATTTATCTTATTCTTGTCGCATAATCCATCTCTTATTTGGAACAAGAGGCATCATATGTTTTTCACATAGGGTGTACTATAGTTTGCAGTTATGTAGAGATGACTATTAGAATCTAATGCTTGGAACATAAGGAATATCTTATTCAAAACAAAAGGAATTATATGTTTTTCACATATGGTTTACTATACTTTATAGTCTTTTAGTGAGGACTAGTGACATCTTATGCATGGAACATAAAGCATCTATTATTCAGAACAAGAGGCGTCCTATGTTTTTCACATAGGGTGTACTACTGTTTATATTCATGCAGAGAAGACTATTAGATTCTTATACTTGGAATATAAGATATCACTTATTCAGAACAAGAATATTTCTAATATTGTCTTATAGGGTGTACTAAAATTTATTTCTATGTAGTGAAAACTAGGGGATTCATATGCTTGGATCATAATGCATATCTTATACATAACAAGTGGCATCATATGTCCTTCACATAGGGTTTTCATAATCCAATAGTATTGTAGAGAAGACTGTTTGGAATATGGTTCCTAGAAATCACTCGTGTTGGGACTTAAGCAAGAGCGGCCCTTTTTAGTGGATCTTGGCATAAGAGTCAGGTGATAGGGTTAGGATGAGTTACTTGAGGAATGGATTGACTCAAGGTACTTAGGGAATTGATAATGGGAATCTAAACTCACAACATGTGAAAGGGATGAAGATAAATATGTTGAATCGAGGTATATCATTGATTTTGGATGAGTATCTAGAATCATGGTATTCCAATGGTTGATGGTGGTTTCACGTAGGGGCACAATGGAAAATTTCAATGCCCCGACCTGAAAAGTTCTTGGTGTGACACTCTATTTTTCATGTGGGTCAGTGATGGAAGAGAATGGAGTAGGCTGAAGGGTTGGGACCACAACCGGGTACTAATCTGAATCAGGGGTGTGGGGGCGGAGCCCCCATGATATTGACCAGTGGGCACAAATATAGAAGCTTCCTGAAGGATAAATCTATACAGAGGAAAAGGGTTCATGGGGTTGAGGGTGTTACAGAGCAAGGAGCCATGTAGATATCACGGTGTCATGGATAAAAGGTCTTAACATATCTTAGGGTCATGCAGATAAAATGGATCTAAGGAGCCTTAGGTCTCATACAGAAAAGGGGCTTCACAGAGAAAAGGGTCTCGAAGAGAAAAGGGTCTTGAAGTGAAAAGGGCTTCGTAGAGCTCAGGGTGTCATAGAGAAAAGGGGCTTTGTGGATCCTTGAGCAACCCAAAGGTGCTCCCCCCTCTACAATGGGAAGTTAAAATAGAAAAGGGAATCACTTTGCGGTGATTAAGATCATCATGAAATGGAATATCATCCTTGGAAGAAGCTGCATAACCCTCTCTATGAAGGGGGTGATCTGGATATTTATAGGCATTGGAGGTCATCGGAGCTTGACGCGGTGGACAAATCTGCGATGCAAAGGAAGTCAAGCTATGCAACCGGATGGAGTTACCTCAGTTTTCTCATAGTTGTGGAGGCTACCATCAGAGCCTACGCAGAACATGCAGAGGCCCCAATCAGGTTCCTCTATCCACAATCATGGAGGGAGCTTCGGGAATGTACTCCGCGAACCGTTTTTCTTACCCAAAATCTAATGTCGATGAATCCTAATCTTGAACTCCGTCCAGGATCTACGACTAGTCAAATTGAATCTTGTAGAACGATCTATGCTCTTAGATCATTTATGGAAGAATTTATAATATCTTGTCGACTCGTTTTCCAGTTCCAACAAATTTACCTCTAAGAATGGTGTTCAACGAGGGCGAGGAGGGAGAGGTGGACCACATTCTGAGGAAACAACTAATTAAAATGTCTATCTTGGAGTCCACTTTATCTCGATCATGTTGAGAAAACAACCAAATAAATCTATATGACCACGTGATCCATAATTATTGTAGGAAAGAAGGGATATTATAAGTCCATTCACCTGTATGAGAGTGATAAATAGTGGAAGATGTGAGGGGTTCAGAATGGAACATCTATCATCATTGGGATCATCCTAGACGAGGAAGGGATTATAGCTGGACAACAGTGTTCTCTAAATAGCTGCATTTCATCTACCAAAGTGCACTCTGGTGCACGAGCAGGATAATTCTATGGGCATTAGAATCAATCCGAATAAAGGGGAGTGTAATTTGGGAATCATGATACCAAAAATTATAAACACTATAGGGGTTCTGTGAAAAAGAAATATAATTGTTGAATGTGTTCAAAATATATTTTCTCTATAGTGTTAGCAAGAAATGGGGATAACTAATGAGGTCCAATTGTGGGATATGTTCAAAACATAACATATGGCTCAAAATTTCATACATTAGTCCTCTGAATTGTTATCCTAGTATAGTAGGTGGGCCATAGGCCAAGCATTAGTAGTGTTATGGGGATTATTTAGGCATGTAAGTGGATGATGGTCCAAATAAAGGGCATGAAAATCCTGGAGGGTGGAGTAATGGGTTTTTAGAATGGAGTCCAACACTCCCAAAATTATGCAACCATGATGAGAACACATTAAGTGGGTGCATCACTCTAATTAGGGATCGTTCATACATCTAGACAGGATCCCTCTCAATTGGTATCCCCATTGCAAGCTTTAACTTGGAAAGGCCAACCTTTTGTTTGGAGTGATATGTGTAAGGTAGTGTAAAAACCCAGTTTTTTCTATAAAATACTATGGAATATTATTGATGTTATTCCAAAGCTGTGCATTCAAACAGCATGTCATTCCGAAGCCCGGTGTCCCCAACATTAATTTTATAAAAATGATAATTGTTTTTATATTACGCATGCATGGTTAACTAAAGAAAATGTCATATCTCTTAGATGGTTGATCAGATCAAAAATCAGAGACCATGGTTGGGTTCATAACATGGTGTTTACCCTAGATGTGATATAAAATGATTCGGTGCAGGAAGTTCGGACCCCTCGCTCGTTAGCGGTGTGTTAAATGGATAAATTAAATTAAATTATTCATTTAATAGCTCAAACCCAAGTAAATCCTAAATGGTTGCTCGGATGGGAAAACTGAGGGCACCGTTGAGTTCAGAGCGTACCGTTTACCCTAGGTGGGGCGTAAAAGTTACGGGTGCGGGCCTGTTGTGAGAGATGTCACCCAGGGGAAAGTGTTCATTTTGAAATGTCCACTTAGTGATTTTTATCACTGGAATTATATTTCAATAACATTCAAACAAAGTCTCGGAATTGTTATCTGAGTCTTCTGTTGAGTTCGAAATGGGGCATTGTGCCTAAGCGTGAGATAAAATAGGAAAGCGCGGAGGTTTCTTAATCAGTGCCTATTGGGAGAGTTTTACTAAATTTTTAAAAATTCACTATGTATTAAGGGAAGACCCATTTCCTTCTCTCTCTCTCTATCTCTCTATCCCTCTCTCTCTATATCAATAGACGTTCTTTTCCATTCTTCTCCGGATCGTGGATCAATCTTTGTCAAAACATAGGCGGTTCAAAGGTGGAGCATCATGGACACATCACCTACGACGCACATCGGAATGAGGTAGGATCTCTTTTGTTTTTGAGCTCTGATTGAATTTCCTCTTCCGTTATTGGTTACACTATTTGTTTTTGTCTATAATTTAAAATATCATCGATGGCTACACAAACACGGCCATAGATCTATGTTTGTAACCCCGTTCATTGTTCCGTTCTTTGCGAATACCCGCCAAAATTTTCGGATGCGTCAACTGGCCGTCGGATCATCGATCAGTGGGAGGCGTTGCGAAGGCCTCACCAAGAGGATCCGGAATCTTATTTCGGTTTTGGAATCAGGCCACCAGAGTGGTGAAGGCACCCGTAGAAAGTTTTTGCTCCATCAATGACGGTGGCCCGAGTTCAGGGTGGCGCGGTGGAGGAGTCTGGTGGGGGAGTAGAGAGGCACTGCAAGAGTGGCGTCGCGAGGGACTGTCAGGAAGCGGGTGCGGTTGAGCTGGAGGAGTCTGTCAGAGGAGTCGAGGCAGATGTAGTGTCGAAATGGTGTGTCGAGGCGGCAGATCTCGGAGGGAGTCCGAGCGGCATGGACGGCAAGGCAGAAGTTGGGTGTGCGACTTAGTGGGAAGGCGAGGCTGGAGAGGGGACGGCATGTCCAGGTGGCTGGCGCAGTGGGTGTCACAGGGGAGCACTAGGTCGGTGCTGCGGCGGGTGATGCAGACCGCGAAGAGGCACGACGGCATGTTGCCGGTGTGTGTCGGCCTGTCATAGTCGAAGGAGGAGGCCCTCGAGGAGTTTACCTCAGGGGAGGAAACTGCAGACAAGGACCCGCGGTATGTTGGTCCTACTACGCGACGCAAAAGACTGGCCTTTGGCCGGTCTGCATGGGAGACAAGGACCTGCAAAGCGCGGATCCTGTTGGTGAAGAAGACCGGCCAGTTGGTCGGTCTGTGTGGAGAAAACCGGACCCGCTCATGTCTGGTGCTACTGGGCGGGCCATGGACAGCAGGTCGTGGCGTGATGAGATGGACCCGCAACTGGGCCGTGGGCCGGCGGTTTGGACCGGGCAGGCCAGGGTGAACCAGCCCGGTTAGGCCCCCTTGCCTTTAGGGGGACGTATCTCCAAAACGGCGCATCCGTTTGATGCGCTGTTAGTGGATATATGATGGTTTCGGAAAGGAAGACATTTTTAAGTGATTTTTGGTGGTTTTGGGTTCTGCACCCGAAGAAGGGTGACCCGAAGTGCTTTAATTTAATGATAATAAATTATTATTAAAACTCACGACGGACGTACTTCGCGAGCCGGATGTCCGTTTGACATACAATTAGAGGCGCTATGTCCCTAGAGTTCAGATGGTACTTCCAAGGCCGGTTTGGAGCCTTTTCTGGTTGGTTTCGTTGCTTGGAGGCACGAAACCTTAAATATAATTAATTAATTAATTGTTGAGTCTGACCTAACTTCTACTTGGGATGTCCGATTGATGCGCCATCAGCGGCAGCATGACCCTAGTCCTCGCGTGGACTTTTTGAGTTGCTCTCCAAAGAGTTCGGGTGGAGGACAAGGTGTGGGCCCTATAGGGCCCAGTTTGCATATTTTACGGTGAAACACCACTTTTTCACCCGACATCTGTTTGGGGTGTTTGAGTACTCATTTAAGAGTGTTTTTCCGAGGGAATTACAATGGTGCAATCCTCCTGCTTAAATTCAGGCATGAGTTGTGGGCCCCATGGGGGTTCGTTTGCGTATAATGCGGGAAATTGCAGTTTTTGTATCTAGAGTCTATTTTAGGTGCTGTCAGCGGCCTTGTGACCCTAGCATTAAGGTGAAATTGACTTGGGTGGTTTCAGGCATTGAATCTGGAGTTGAGGCTTGGGCTCCATGAGCCATCTTTAGAGTTTTGTGTATCGTAATGCGACCTTTTCATCAGGAGTCCATCTAGGGCATATGAATAGTCATTTTGTCATGTTTCTTCGAGAGCATCACGATGGCGTAGTTCGCCCGACCTCTTTCGGGACCGAGGTGTGCACCCCATGTGACGCCCTCTGGGCATAAAGTTGTGTTGAAAACATTTCCCATCGGGAGCCTGTTTCCAGTGAGTAAGTATTCTATCTCACATGTTTTTCTACGAGGATTACAACATTGTAATCTGTTTAGGAGAGCGGAGCCTATTTTGAGATCTCATTAAAATGTGGAAATATGAAAAGGGTGTTGGTCAGAGGATTCTTTGTATATTCTTCGAACTTACACATGGTAGCGGTGCTTGTGACGCCCAGTGATGGCATGTGTGTTGAACCTCTATTAGGTGAATTATTGTAGAGTTGGGTGGTGGCACAATACCCACTACGTCTTTTATAGGCCAGTGTTGTTCCATCCAATAGGTATGGCCAGAGCAGTTCTGGGATTACCCTCCAGCGGGGCTGGGCAGTGGGTTGCTCATCGTCTTATTTGGGTTTACCCTTCAGCGGGGATGGGTAGTGGGTTTCTCATTGACTTCTTTAGGGTTACCTGCCAGTGGGGCTGGGCAGTGGGTTGCTCATTGAGTTCTTAGGGTTTACCCTCCAGCAAAGACTGGGTAGTGGGTTACCCGATGACCTCTTAGGGTTTACCCTACAGTAAAGACTGGCCAGTGGGTTACTAGATGACTTCTTAGGGTTTAACTTCTAGCTGAGATAGGTCAATGGGTTACTTGAGGAATTCTTAGGGTTTACCCTCCATCAGAGACTGGGTAGTAGGTTACCCGGTGACCTCTTAGGGTATACCTCCAGAAGAGACTGGGAAGTGGGTTACCCAATAACTTGTTTCAGACTCAGTCCTTGATTCAAGGATAGTTTATGGCCTTTCTCCATGATTACTGGAGCGGGACCCTTGGTTGTATGGGTCAGTGATTTGACAGCTTTGACTTTGAGAAGAATTCTTCACTGTAGGGAAGTTATGAGGTGTGGATAGACTTTCACCAGAACTATCAAGTACAAGAGACGTTTTCCCCACCAAGACGCGTCCTTCTGGTGAAACCTAAAGTTGTGCAAGTGATTCAGTGCCACCCGAAGCGGATAGTGTCAGGGTGCGGTGATTTGAGCCCCTTGGCTTCCAGTTTAGGGAAGACGTGTAGGATTCTTGGCATCAATGGTGTTTACTTCTAGGATTTTTGGCTACTCACTTTCTTGGGCTGAGCTGCGGTATGGAGATCCCCTTATGATCTGGTTCGGATTTATTGACAGAGCATATATATATGTATACCTTGTTCTATAACCCACTTATTTGGTTTTGGTTACTCTATTTCAAGGAAAGGCAAAGATGTGCGGGGTGTGCCACGTTATTTCCGTGTCTAGCTTCTTGTGGTCAGATGAGTCTGCTCTCTTGCTATAGGTAGTGAAGGATCAACAGGATTTTCATCTTATCACAGTTTCTACCTCCTTGTAAAAGGATGATTCCACTTCCTTCCTCTTGTTGGGTTGAGTCATACCCTTTACTGCACTCTCTGTTGTACTCCAGTATTGTTCCCTGTTCGATCTACTGCTCACTCATCGATACCTTTTTTGTTGCTCCCTTGAGCCTTAGGGGTATCCTACTAAGTATTTTATACTCACCGATGCTTGGGATTTGCCCGTACTTGGTGCGCCATTGTATAAGACGGACTGGTAGCTCGTGACTATAGAGGAGCATAGGATTTTTGGAGTTTGGACCACATGCAGTGGTCATAGTTGGTTTCCAGGTATGGGACTCTCCCATCAGTTTTACTTTTGTTTTCCTATTACTAGGTTGTATAACATTACTGGTTGGGCACGTGTCCCCCCTTCTTTTTAGTTTACCATAAGCACATGCTTTGTACTGTTTAGAGGTCGATGTACTTTGTGGTTTATTTATAACAGTTGGTACTTTTCTTTTCTATTTACTCTGCACTTCTGCATTGAGTGGGTTGCGTGTGTGTGTATATAGTTACTCAGGAAAATTCCTCCCAGAGTTGTCAATCATTCGGTGCTTGTCTCCAGCCCCTGGCCTATGAAGGTGGGCTTGGGGTAGTTGCAGCTCGAGCCCAGGTAGGTTCAGGTCATGACAAAGTGGCATCAGAGGTGGTTCGTTCTATGGGATGTTTTTTGGACATCCCTAAAAAGGAATTGTTTGGGATTTAGGGAAATAGTGTCATCATGTCTCGAGACTGGATCTCAGGCCAGGGAGTCTGGTGATGGGGCGGCGACTGATATATCCATTCACCAGGACCCTGATAACCTGCCTGTCAACTCGGCATGCTGAGACACTATTTGCATGGAATTGGTTTATGCATCACATAGGATATAGTCTTTATAGTCCTTCTTGAGTCAACTCCACATTGTTGTTAATGTTATATACATATTTTCTCATCTGATTGCGAAACTCATTGATAATATTCAACATGTCTCTACAAAGAAAGCTAGCCAAGATATCATCTTTGGTTCATGACGATGACCCTGTGAGTGACGAGACCTCAGTCCAGAACCCATCACGTGAGCCCCATTCTCCAGGTGGGCCGGTAGCAGCACCCCCACCTGGTGAGCAGAAGATATCTCCTATAGAGCAGATTGAGCTTGAGCGCGCTCCATGTGTTCCAGTGATAGAGACCGCTGAGGTTAAATGGTGAGACAAACCCTCAGGCAACATAGGCTTGGCTTGGGATAGTGGTTTTACTTATCAGGCTTATGCAGACACCGATAGATCTTATGGTGGCTTTGGCCGCCAGCCTTTTCCACGAATTAGCTGGGCAATGGTGGAGTCTGGTGACTCAGTTACATGACGAGTCATCACTTTATTGGGGTGACTTTCAACTACTGTTTCCTGAGGAGTTTTACCCCTCCTTCTTACACTCTGCTCATATCTAGGAGCTCCTGCAGTTTCAGTAGGGAGGGATGACGGTGACTGAGTATGCGACTAGTTTCGCAGACCGTGCACATCTTTACCAAGACTTAGTCCACGAGGTAAACTTCCGAGCGTTGAAGTTCGAGAAGGGTCTCCACAGAGAGATTTTTACTGTCATAGTACCCTTGGGAATTTCCATATGTGATGGGGGCTAGAGCAGGCACTGGTGAAAGAGAGTTTCATGTCGCGTTCTACAGTTGGTGGTGGCAGTAGGCTCAACAGAGCCGAGATGTCTACTGCATCTAGCAGGCACCGGATGACAGAACCTCGACGTAGGTGGCCTTCCCACCGCTGATTTTGGGGATGTGGTATTACACCATAGTGGTGCCGGAGGGCACCAGTGCATCCTGAAGAGATTCAGAGTTATGCTTGCGATGAGAGAGTTCACATGGCACAGGACTGCCCGACCAGGCATGCTGAGAATATTGGTGAGGCAGCAGGTGCACCAATGCGGCAGAGGCATCACCGTGATCAGAGTGGTACCCAGATATGTAGTGCTAGCAGAGGAGCAGGAGCAGCTGGATGTGGGGGACGACATTATGAGGTCTTCCCATCACCACCTGGCGGTCCACGTCAGGCCCTAGAAGCTTATAGTTGGGACCGAGAACAACTGTGAGCTTGGATGCCTATGACCCTGCAGAGCTTGAGGTGATAAGTGGTACGCTCTACAGCTCTTCTACTTTTTATAGTAGAATTCTATGACTCTGTATGTTAAATGAATTTCTCCCGGATCCTTGTTTGAGGAGTTACTAGGGGGATGTGAGGCATTGGTGTAACCTTGTGTCAGTATAGTAGAAGATGTGGAACCTTTAATTTAGTCTATTGTACAAACACATTCGCTTTCTGAGCACGTAAGATGGTCTTGGTCGCGGGAAATCGACTGTGAAGTCTTGTATGACCAGATATCCCTAGGTGTTTCACCATATGGATATTCTGAAGGAGGTAATCACCATGCTTTTTTCCAAGGCCTAAACGGTGATTCTAGTCGCAGTGTGAGACATAGAGGTGCGATCGGGTAGGTGTGCTACCCCCGAGGTCCTTCGAGCCGTTTGAGACCGTGTGAAGGGACGAAGAGGTCCCCAACACCTTTCCCTAAACCCAAAGGCTAGTTTTGGTGCAGAATGTATCCCATGTGAATCACCTGAGAAGAAGTGTGAATTCACCTATGCACGTCATCAGTGATGGAAGACCCCACGTGAATGGACTAAATTCATTGGTCCCTGCATTGAGACGTAGAACTGTGCAAGAGTTCTTCTCGGTATAGGAGAGCCAGGTGTGGGATTAATACCCTGAGTTGTTTCTCTAGTTTTTCATTATAGGGATGAAAATATTGAAGGATGGAATGATTTAAGAACCCTATTTTTTTCTATAAAATACTTTGTAATATTCTTTATGTTATTCCAAAGCAGGGCGTTCTGACGGCGTGCAATTCCGAGGCTTGGTGAGCCTAGAATTAAATTTTTAAAAATGATGAGTGTATTTATATTACGCATGTGTGGTAAACTAAACAAAATGTGATTTCTCTTAGATGGTTGATCAGATCGAAAATCCAAGACCATGGTTGGGTCCATAAAGCGGTTTTTACCCTAGGAATGACATAAAATGAGTCGACATGGGTCATTCAGACCCCTCCCCCAATAGTAGTGTGTTAAATGGATAAATTAAATTAAATTATTAATTTAATATCTCAAACCTGATTAACTCCTAAAATATTTATCGGATGGGAAAACCAAGGGCACCGTTGCGTCCGAAGATTGCCTTTTACCCTAGGTGGGGTGTAAAATTTGCGGACGCGGGCCTATTGTGAGAGCTGTGACCCAGGGGAAAAGTGGTCATTTAGAAATGTCCACTTAGAGAATTTTATCACTGGCATTATTTCTGAATAACATTCGAAAGAAGTCTCGAAATTGAAATCAGACACTTATGTTGAGTTTGAAATTGGGAGTTTTTCCTAGGTGTGAGATAAAATAGACGGGCACGAAGGTTTTGGAATCCACGCCCATTGGGAGAGTGTTTAGTGAATTTTTATAAATGTACTAAGTGTTGAGGGAAGACCCATTTTCTTATCTCTCTCTCTCTCCCTCTATCTCTCTTTCTCTATCTGTTCTTCGCCGTTCTTCACTACATTGAGGAGCGATATTCCTCGAAACATTGGCGGTTCGAAGGTGGAGCCTCGCAGATGCATCCCCTATGACGTGCATCAGAATCGAGGTTGGATCTCTTTTGTTTTTGAGATCCGATTCAATTTCCACTGAGGTTATCAGTTTCTCTATTTGTTTTCCGTCTTTAATTTAAAAAATCATTGATGGATACACAAATACAGCCTTCAATCTATGTTTGGAACCCCGTTCATCATTCTGTTCTTCACAAATACCTGCCATAATTTTTCAATGTGTCCACTGGCCATCATATCATCAATCAGAGGTAGGCGTTGTGAAGGCCTTGCCTCGAGGATCCCAAATATTCTTTTGGTTTTGGAATTGCACTACTGGAGCGGTGGAAGTGGCCGTCAGAATTTTCTGCTCCATCAAGGACGGTGGCTGGAGTTCGGGGTGGCGCGTCGGAGGAGTCTGGCGGAGGAGTAAAGGGGCGCTTCCGGTGTGGCGTTGTGAGGGACCGTCAGGAAGCGGGTGCGGTTGAGCCAAAGGTGTCTGCTGCAGGAACCAAGGTGGCTGCGACTTCGGCACAGTGCGTTGGGGCGGTGGAGCTCGGATTGATTCTGAGCAGCCGGGACAATGAGGTGGATGCTGGGTGTGAGGATCTGTGAAAAGGTGAGGCTAGAGAGGGTTGGCAGGTCCAGGCGGCGGGTGCATCGGGTGACGCAGGGGAGCACCGGGGCGGTGCTGCGTCGGGCGGCGCAGGCCGCGGCAAGGCACGATGACGTGCTGATGGGGTGCGCCATCATGACACTGTCGAAGGAGGAGGCCCCTGAGGATCTGACCTCGGGGGAGAAAACAAGGACAATGACCCACGATATGCGGGTCCTGCTACGCGATACGGAAGACCGGTCTTTGGATGGTCTGCTTGGGAGACAAGGACCTGCAAAGCGCCGGTTCTCTTGGTGAAGAAGACCGGCCCGTAGGCTGGTCTGTGTGGAGAAAACCGGACCCGCTTGAGTCAGGTGCTACTGGTTGGGCTACAGACAGTGGTTTGCGGCATGACGGGCCAGACCCTCTTCTGGGCCACGGGCCGACGGTTCTGACCGAGCTGGCTAGGGTAAACCGTCCTGGTTAGACCCCATTGTATTCCGGGGGCCGTATCTACTAAACGGTGCATCCGTTTGACGCGCCGTCAGTGGCTGTGGCATAGTGTCAACAAGAAGAATTTTTTTAAGTGGGTTTTTGGGTTCTGAGCCCGATGATGGGTGACCTGAAGAGATTTAATTTAATGATAATAAATTATTATTAAAACTCGCAACGGACGTACTTCATGAGCCGAACATCTGTTTGACGTGCCGTCAGATGCGTTGTGGCCCTAGAGTTGAGACGGTCTGTCCAAGGTTGGTTTGGAGCCTTTGAGGGTTGGTATTGTTTCTCGGTGACACGAAACACTAAATATGAATAATTAATTAATTAATAAATTAATTAATTGTTGCGTCGGACCTGAATCCTGCATAGGATGTCCGATTGATGCACCGTTAGCTGCAATGTGACCCCAGTCCTTGTGCGTAGATTTTAAGTTTCTTTCTAAAGGGTTGGGGTTGGAGATATGGTGTGGGCCCCACATGGCCTAGTTCCCACGTTTTACGATGAAATTCTACTTTCTCGCCCGACATCCGTTTCGGGTGTTTGGGTACTCATTTATGAATGTTTTTCTTAGGGGATTGCAACAGTGCAATCCGCCTACTTATAGTCGGGAACAAGGTGTGGGCCACACGGGGCCCCTTTTTCATATAACATTGAAAATTGAATCTTCTATATCCAGAGTCTATTTTAGGCACCGTGAGCAGCGTTGTGAGCCTGGAATCAATGGGAAATTTACTGGGATGGTTTCAGGCATTGAAACTGGAGTTGAGGCGTGGGACCCATGAGCCGTCTTTAGAGTTGTGTCTAGCGTACTGCGACTTTTTCATCAGGCGTCCTTCTAGGGCATTTGAATAGTTGTTTCGATATTTTTCTATGAGAGCATCGCGATGACGTAGTTTTCCCGACCACTTTTGGGATTGAGGTGCAGGCCCCACGAAATGTCGTATGAGCATAAAGCGACGTTGAATAACATTTCTACTGGGAGCCCATTTAGAGCAAATAAGCAGTCTGTCTTGCGTTTTTTTTTCACGAGGATTACAAAGGTGTAATCTGTTTTGGAGAGTGGAACCTCTCATTAGATCTCATTAAAATGTAGAAATATGAAAAGGGAATTGGTTGGAGGCTTTTTTAGACATACTCCGAACCTACGCATAGTAGCGGTGCTAGTGACTCCTAGTGATGGCACATGCACTAAACCTCTATTAGGTGAATTGTTCTGGAGTTGGGTGGTTGCACGATACCCACTTTGTGTTCAGTTGTCCAGTGTTGTACCATTTATTAGGGATGGCAAGAGAAGTTCTGGGTTTACCATCCAGCGGGGCTGGGTAGTGGGTTGCTCATCGACTTATTTGGGTTTACCCTCTAGTGGGGCTAGGCAGTGGGTTTATCATTGACTTCTTCGGGTTTACCCACCAGTGGGTATGGGAAGTGGGTTGCTCATTGGATTTTTATGGTTTACCCTCCAGTAGAGACTTTGCAGTGGGTTACCCAATGACTTATTATGGTTTACCCTCTAGAAAAGACTGGGTAGTGGGTTCCTGAGGAAATCATATGGTTTACCCTCCAGTAGAGACTGGGGAGTGGGTTTCCTGATGACCTCTTAGGGTTTACCCTCCAGAAAATACTGGGTAGTGGGTTAGCCGATGACATATTTCAGACTCATTCCTTTCTACTAGGTTAGTCTATGGCCTTTATCCGTGATTACCGGAGCGAGACCCTTGGTTGAACGGGTCAGTGATATGACGGCTTTGACTTTTAGAATACCTCTTGACTGCGGAGCAGTGACAAGGTGTGGATTGACTTTCCCTAGAACTCTCAAGTACGAGGGGAACCTTCCCCACCAAGACACATCCTTGTGACACGACCTAAAACCGTGTTGGTGAGTCATTTCCGCCCGAAGCGGATAGTGTTAGGGTGCGGTGATTTAATCCCCTTGACATGTAGTTCGGGGCAGACGTGAAGGATACTTGGCATCGATGTTGTTTACTTCTGGGACTGTTGGCTACTCACATTCATGGGCTCAGTTGCGGGATAGAGATCCCCTTACAATCTGGTTCGGGTTTCTTGACAGAGCATATATATATGTATACCATGTTATAGTACCCAGTTCTTGGGTTTTGGTTACTCTCCTTCCAGGAGAGCTGAATATTCGTGGGGTATGCCACCTGCTTTAAATGTCTATCTTCTCGTGGTTAGACGAGTCTGCTCTCCTTCTATAGGTAGTAAAGTATTGACATGAATTTTATCATCTCACGGTTTCTAGCTCCTTGTGTTAAGACGCGTATGCTTCCTTCCACTTGTTGGGTTGAGTTGTACTCTTTACTGAACTCTCTGTTGTACTCCTTTACTATTCCCTATTCGATCTACTTCTCACTTTTCGGTACCTCCTTTTTTTCTCCCATGAGCCTTCGGGGTATCCTACTGAGTATTTTTATACTCACCCCTGCTTGGGATTTTCCCGCACTTGGTGTGCCCTTGAAGATGATAGACAGGTTGCTCATGACTACATAGGAGCAAAGGATTTCAGAATCGTGGACCGTGTGTGGTGGTCATAGTCAGTTACCAGGTGTGGGACTCTCCCAGTTGTTTTAATTTTGTTTACATTTTTCCATGATGTGGCACTTCACTGGTTGGGCATGTGTTTTCCCCCATGTTTTCTTTTTACCCTAAGCACTTTCATTGTACTATTTAGAGGTTGATGCACTTTTTGGATTATTTATAGCAGTTGGTACTTTTATTTTCTTTTCACTCTGCACTTCTGCATTGAATGGGTTGTGTGTGTGTGTGTACAGGTACTCAGGAAAAAGCATCTGTTATGTGTTCAGCCTTTTATGCTTCTCTCCAACCCCTTGCCTATAGAGGTGGGCTTGGGTTAGTTGGGGCTTGAGCCCGGGGAGGTTCGGGTCATGTAACGACCCAAATTTTCATTAATGGAAAATCCCTCTTGATCCAGTTAAATGTTTCTTTATGTTTTTATAAGATGTCAACTTCTTTAAGTTTTACGTTAAGATTTGTGACCGTTACTTTTATAGCCGTTGAACAGTGATCATCTGGGTAGTTTAAATATAAGGCTTTAACGAACCAATTTTTCTACTCAGACAAAGGAAGCGATGGCCTCATCCAGTAGAATTGCCCCTTACGAAGCCCATTTGTCGGAGCTCGGAAAGGAGGTGGCGTCTTTGGGCTTTGCCCTTGACCAAGCCCAAGCTGAGCTTCATCAAGTCAAGCTCGAACGTGATCGTCTACGGGAAAAATGGAAGTTGATAGAGATTACCACTCGAGCAATGTTATCCGAGCAACCCCAAGAGTCTGTCACCATCGCACATCTTACCCTTAGGTCTTATGCGGCTATTTTAAGGGGTTATGTAACAAATACGTAGCACCATGTTCATGTACATTATTTTTGTATATAATAATGAATATAATTTCTAGTCATTTTTGATGCATTGTAATTAGTTTTTAAAGTACAAATGATGTTTTTAGTTATTATTTAATTAAGAATTATATTTTATTAAATTAAAGGATTTTTGAATTAAATAATATTTTAATAAAATATTATTATTAATATTAAATTAATTTTTATTAAATATAAATGATCTTATAATTTTATGAATGCAATTAAAATTTTTATTAAGGTTTGAAAGCCATTTCTGTCAAAACCCGTGAATTTTTTTATAAATGTCGGTTTTTATTTTAAAAGTGAAAATTCACATATTTAGAAAATTATTTAGATAAAATAAATATTATTTTTGGAATCATGACGTCGAAATTATCCAACGGTGAATTTTTCATAATTTTCTTAGACAGTCAAATTTTTGGGTAAAAATTAAATACCATTTATATATATAATGTGTTTTATGACATCATAATGACCCAATGGTGATGTAATAAAATACCATAATCCATATGTTCGGCCAATATATGTTTTATCATTAAAATAATGAGGTTTTGGGTTTGTTTGACTCACTTTTCAAAGCATTAATGGAGCCCTCAAGACTTATTCAACACTTTGCCTTTTTAAATTAATTTCCATGGGAGTGTGACTCACCTCCACATAAGCAACCCTAATTTTTTAATAAGTTCGGACCTTGGACTTGTAAAATATTGTTTTCCTCTTTCCTTTTCCAGAAACCATGGGCAAATACCATGGGATGGTTTGTGGTTTGGATTATTTTAATATAAGGGGTCCCAAACCTAAATAATAAAGAATTCTCTCACCTTTCCTATATAATCCCACCCAAGCTCCCACTTCCTCTTCACTCAAAGCCCTTGAAGTTCTTCCAACCTCTGCCCTACTCTCTCTAGAATCCTCTCAAGGTGCCCCAAGCTCCCAAGAAGCCTCTCACAAGCCTCTCTCTAGCCTTTGGAAGCACACTTCCAAGTAAGGGTTTTTTCTTCCTTTCTCATTTTTTGTCAATTTTTTTTAAGTTGTATTGCCCTTTTAATTTAATTTATGAATGTTGGGGTATGGTTTCGCACCTCCCCCATACTGCCCTCTTATTGTTTGAATGATGGGAGAACCCTTTCTCTCTCATTAAATGCCTCCCATGTACACCCGTTACTATGCCGAAATTCCGAAAGGAACTTCTCTCTCTTCTTTTATATTCAAGCAATACTTTTGTATCATGAATCTAAATTCCATTTCTATTGTTGGGACATGTATATATATGATCTCCTTACTGTCCATTTCATGTAAATATGATGAGGAACCCCTTTCTCTCTCATCAACCTTTTTTATGAATTCTTATGTCACGCCGTTACGCTGCCGAAATCGCACCAATTTTCTAAGCTAATGTCTTTGTGTAGTGAATACCATGCCCATTGCTCCATCAAGGGTATTCACCTTTATGCACATATACGTATTGATTGTAAAGTTTCATGTATGAATTCCACATTCCTTTATCGTGGAAGAAATGATTATGTTTTATGAATCCATGTTTTATGATCCATGTGGCACACTTATGCATGAAATTAAATGTTTAAGAAGGGTGCGCCCTGATAGCGCTCCAATGCATTGGGTAAAGTATAGTATCATGATACGTCATGTGCAATGAGTGTTTACTCATGCTAATTCAAGTGCAACGAGGGTTTACTCGTGCTTCAAGTGCAATGAGGGTTTACTCATGCTCCATGTGCAATGATCCTTGGCTCATGCTAATTCAATGATAAGTGTTGTTGCCACATTTCCATGTTATGATTATCATGCTTTATCATGCCTTTATGTTCATGTCTCTTTTATGATCTATTGATATGCCTATTGCCTAACATGTATTGTACTCCTCATGTTATTCATTATGTACTCCCTTACTGGGCTTTATAGCTCACCCTTTTCTTATGCATGTCCTCAGGTTATCCCATGCAATGCTAAGTACGAAGGATTGTAGTGGTCATGTAAAGGAAGTTTTCAATAAGGATGTTGTATTTCATGTTTAAAGTTTTTATGTAATGATCCTAAGCCCCAAAGACACTAAACCTCTCGATCTTCTTTGTTGTATCAAGTGAAGTTTTATGTAATAAAGCATGTTTAAGTTGTAATAAAAAGCAGGGTTGTCATAGTTGGTATCAGAGGATAGGTTTAGTTATTTTTGGGATTAGGAAACCCTAGTAAGACCTTAGATACAAGACTAAGAATAATAAAAACTCCCCTAAGTTTTGGTAAGTACTAAGTAAGTGGTTTATCAAACAAATACATCCCTGTCTGGATACGAGCAGGTAGAGGCGGCTCTGGCACAGATGTATCCTAGGGGTAAAACCCGAAAACACCGCTTTGAGCTAGACTCGAACGGGAACTGGTGCACGACAACGGGCCTTGCTGCACTCTTGGTTACGACACTCCCGGGGGATATGTTTTGATAAATTCACAATCTTAGTATGAACCCTTATTAAGGAAAAAATGCCCCTAAGAATATATGTTAGAAGGAAGATCATGAAAAGCCTGGATTGAATCCTATAGACTCATGAGTTGAAGAGATTAAAGTTTATTTATAAGTCATCAACTTTTGTCTTTGGATTACCCTTTATGTGTTACCCCTAACTTTCCTTTTATTCCAGCCAATGGCCGGTAATAGGAGAACTCGGGCTAACAACCGTTGTGAAGATCAGTGTGATGATTGTACCAATGAGATGCCCAATCCAATGGGAGCGGGAATCGCGAACTTTGTCACGCTTCTCTCTCAGTTAACTCAAGTTTTGAATAGAAACACTGGTCAAGAGGAACGTTCAACCCCCCCTAAGAAAGAACAAGTCTCTATTGAAAGCTTCATGAGACAAAGGCCTCCTACTTTTAGTGGATCATCCGATCCCACGATTGGTGAACAATGGATCAACTCCATTGAAAAGATATTCTCCATCCTCCAATGCTCTGAAAAAGAGAAGGTTCTCCTGGCGGCTTATCGTATGGAGGGTGAAGCTGATCAATGGTGGACGTTGATCAAAAATACGAAGCCTGAGGAGGAGATCGAGGCTTTGGAATGGAAGGTATTCCGGAAGATGTTTTTCGATAAATATTTTCCACGCACCCTCCGTCTTAAGATGGAAAGGGACTTCCTTTCCCTCAAGCAGAAAGATGAGGAATCTGTGGGAGCGTACGAGGCAAACTTCACAAGGCTTGCACGATACGCTTCCGGCTTTGTCGTTACCCCCGAATGCAAGGTTGACCGCTTCTTTGGTGGGCAGAAGCCTAGTTTGCGGAAAGCATTAGCGATCCGTGACTTCGACAGCTATGAGGAAATTGTCCGATGTGCCCTCAAGGTTGAAATGGAGATCGGAGAATCACAGGGGTATCATGGGGACAAGAAGCGGAAGGTGGACTTCAATGCTGGTGGTCCGATGGATAAATCCAACGGCGCTAAGAAATTCCAGCACCCCACTTGCCAAAAGTGTGGAAAGAAGCACCCGGGAAATTTCCTTAGGGGGACAAGAAAATGCTTCAAGTGTGGAAGAGAAGGGCACCTAGCTGTTAACTGTCAGCAAGAAGGACCCGCGGCTGCGACGGAGGGGAGGAACGCTCCGTTCGAACCTCAACGCGTTGTTCAATGCTTCAAATGCAAAGAACCGGGTCATTTTGCGAATCAGTGCCCTAATCCAAGGGTTATCGGAGGCAATCAACAACCTCCAAGACAGCAAGGAAGAGCTTTTGCCATCACTTCTGCCGAAGTGAACCCCGACAACGAAGTGGTGACAGGTACGCTAGTTATTCATTCAAGAATAGCGAACGTACTTTTTGATTCAGGTTCTACGCATTCTTTTATATCTCAAAAGTTTAGTAGAACAATCCCTGCACCACCACAAATCATGGAAGTAAAGATGTCGGTGAGTACGGCAAATGGGGCAATCATTGCATCCCATGAGTATAAGTCCTCCCCTGTTATAATCTGTGGATTGAATTTCCCGACGAACCTCGTCATACTCCCTTTGGTGGAATTTGATGCAATTCTTGGCATGGATTGGCTTTCCTTATATAGAGCCAACATAAATTGTCGGGAGAGGGAAATCACACTCCATATGGAGAATCGACCCCCGATTCTTTACAAGTGTCAGGAGGAAGATGAATCTCCTTTAGCTCCATCATCTCAAGCATGGATATTACTGCCTTATGAGCACGCATATCTGGCTCAGATGATTGAGTCCAAGGAAGAAACCACCCTTGAAGAAATGCCTATTGTGAGGGAATTCGCTGAAGTATTTCCAGAGGAACTTCCTGGTCTTCCTCCAAGAAGAGATGTTGAGTTCTCAATTGAACTTATACCTGGGGCGCTACCAATATCCAAGACTCCATATAGAATGGCTGTGGTTGAGCTTGAAGAACTGAAGAAACAACTACAGGAGAATCTGGATAAAGGGTTTATACGCCCAAGTGCATCACCATGGGGTGCACCAGTCCTCTTCGTCAAGAAGAAGGATGGGTCAATGCGGCTTTGCATCGATTATCGTGAACTTAACAAAATCACGATAAAGAACAAGTATCCTCTCCCAAGAATCGATGACTTGTTTGATCAGCTGCGTGGAGCTCAATACTTCTCCAAGGTCGACTTGCGGTCGGGATATTATCAAGTAAGGGTGAAGAAGGAAGATATCCCCAAGACTGCTTTTCGTACAAGGTACGGGCACTATGAATTCATAGTAATGCCTTTTGGACTCACCAATGCTCCAGCAATATTCATGGACTTGATGAATAGAGTCTTTAGAGATTACCTAGATAAATTTGTGGTAGTCTTTATAGATGATATTCTGATATACTCCAAAACCAAGGAGGACCATGAGGAGCATTTAAGAACTGTACTGGAGACTTTGCGCAAGGAGAAGCTCTATGCCAAGTACAGCAAGTGTGAGTTCTGGTTGAAGGAGGTCTCATTCTTGGGCCATATCATCACAAGCAATGGGATATCTGTGGACCCCTCCAAAACAGATGCAATTGAGGGATGGCCGAGGCCAACATCGGTAACTGATATCCGTAGCTTCTTGGGGTTAGCTGGATATTATCGACGATTTGTGAGAAACTTCTCACGATTGTCCAACCCTCTTACCAAGCTAACTCGAAAGGGAGTAAAGTTTACTTGGAGTGATGAATGCGAAGAAAGCTTCAAGGAGTTGAAAAGGAGGCTTATCACTGCACCTGTGCTCACTTTACCCACAAGTGGAGAGCTTTTTGTGGTATTCAGTGATGCTTCGAAGAAGGGCTTAGGATGTGTGCTGATGCAGAATGATAAAGTGATATCCTATGCCTCAAGACAGTTGAAAATCCATGAGAGAAACTATCCAACGCATGATCTGGAGTTGGCGCTGGTGATCTTTGCCTTGAAAATCTGGCGGCATTATCTCTATGGAGAGAAATGTGAGATATATACTGACCACAAGAGTCTTAAATATATATTCACACAGAAAGAGCTTAATATGCGCCAGAGAAGATGGATAGAGCTCATAAAGGATTATGACTGTTCAATACATTACCACCCTGGGAAGGCGAACAAGGTAGCGGATGCCCTAAGTAGAAAGGATCCAGCAATTCTATCAATGATGAGAATTGAGAAGGATCCAATCTTCTTAGACTTGATGAAGATGGACGTGGGAATCATAAAGAAGGGAACATCATCAATCCTTTCACAAATGATTGCTCAACCATCTCTTTTGGAAAGGTTAAAGGATGCTCAAAAGGATGATGCGAGAATCCAAGAAAAAGTGGAAGCTATCAAAAAGGGAAAATCCTCAGAGTTTAATGTTAATGAAGAAGGAATTGTGTGGTTTTGGAAAAGACTATGTGTCCCATCAAGTTCGGAGCTGAAGAAGGAACTTTTGGATGATGCACATAGTTCAAATTTCTCTATTCACCCAGGGAGCACAAAGATGTATCGAGATCTCCGAGAAAACTTTTGGTGGGATAATATGAAGAAGGAGATCGCCGAATATACATGAAAGTGCCTGGTGTGTCAGCAAGTGAAGGCAGAGAGGCAGAAGTCTAAGGGGATGATGCAACCATTGCCCATACCAGAATGGAAATGGGAGAACATCACCATGGACTTCGTCACTGGACTTCCAAGGACATCCAAAAGCAACAATGCAATCTGGGTTATTGTGGATCGTCTTACAAAGACTGCACACTTCATTGCTATTCGAGAGGATTTCTCTTTGGATCAACTGGCACGGATATATATCAGGGAAGTGGTACGATTGCATGGAGTACCACTATCTATTGTGTCGGACCGAGATCCAAGATTTACCTCTAAGTTTTGGAAGAGTCTTCAACATGCTCTGAATACTGAACTAAACTTCATTACGGCCTATCATCCTCAAACTGATGGCCAATCCGAGCGGACTATCCAAACACTTGAGGATATGTTGAGAGCGTGCTCAATGGACTTTAAAGGAGGATGGGATCAACATCTTCCCCTAGTTGAGTTCTCTTATAATAATAGTTTCCACTCGAGCATCCAAATGGCACCATATGAAGCCCTGTATGGGAAAAGGTGTAGAACACCGGCATGTTGGGATGAGGTCGGTGAACGTAAGCTGCTTGGACCAGAAATGGTCGAAGAAATGGTGGAGAAGGTGAAAACCATTCAGCAGCATATCAAGGCAGCCCAAAGTCGACAGAAGAGTTATGCAGATAATCGTCGACGAGACCTTGAGTTTAAAGTCGGAGACATGGTGTTTTTACGCATATCTCCGTGGAAGAAGGTCATGAGGTTTGGAAAGAAAGGGAAGTTAAGTCCAAGGTACATCGGCCCCTTCGAGATTCTTGATCGTGTTGGGGCTGTGGCCTATCGACTAGCACTTCCACCTACTATGGCCAAGGTGCATGATGTCTTCCATGTATCCCTCTTAAGGAAGTACATACCAGACCCTTCACATGTACTCTCTTCTGAGGTGGTACAATTAGAAGACGATCTTTCTTATGAGGAGCAACTAGTGAAGATCTTAGATCGTAGAGAAAAAGTTCTACGAAATAAGACAATGCCCCTCGTCAAGGTGTTGTGGAGAAACCACAAGTTTGAAGAAGCAACTTGGGAGTCGGAGGATATGATGAAGCTAAGTTACCCACATTTGTTTTAGTGTGGGAAAAGGAAAATTTCGAGGGCGAAATTTCTTAAGGGGGGAATGTTGTAACGACCCAAATTTTCATTAATGGAAAATCCCTCTTGATCCAGTTAAATGTTTCTTTATGTTTTTATAAGATGTCAACTTCTTTAAGTTTTACGTTAAAATTTGTGACCGTTACTTTTATAGCCGTTGAACAGTGATCATCTGGGTAGTTTAAATATAAGGCTTTAACGAACCAATTTTTCTACTCAGACAAAGGAAGCGATGGCCTCATCCAGTAGAATTGCCCCTTACGAAGCCCATTTGTCGGAGCTCGGAAAGGAGGTGGCGTCTTTGGGCTTTGCCCTTGACCAAGCCCAAGCTGAGCTTCATCAAGTCAAGCTCTAACGTGATCGTCTACGGGAAAAATGGAAGTTGATAGAGATTACCACTCGAGCAATGTTATCCGAGCAACCCCAAGAGTCTGTCACCATCGCACATCTTACCCTTAGGTATTATGCGGCTATTTTAAGGGGTTATGTAACAAATAAGTAGCACCATGTTCATGTACATTATTTTTGTATATAATAATGAATATAATTTCTAGTCATTTTTGATGCATTGTAATTAGTTTTTAAAGTACAAATGATGTTTTTAGTTATTATTTAATTAAGAATTATATTTTATTAAATTAAAGGATTTTTGAATTAAATAATATTTTAATAAAATATTATTATTAATATTAAATTAATTTTTATTAAATATAAATGATCTTATAATTTTATGAATGCAATTAAAATTTTTATTAAGGTTTGAAAGCCATTTCTGTCAAAACCCGTGAATTTTTTTATAAATGTCGGTTTTTATTTTAAAAGTGAAAATTCACATATTTAGAAAATTATTTAGATAAAATAAATATTATTTTTGGAATCAGGACGTCGAAATTATCCAACGGTAAATTTTTCATAATTTTCTGAGACAGTCAAATTTTTGGGTAAAAATTAAATACCATTTATATATATAATGTGTTTTATGACATCATAATGACCCAATGGTGATGTAATAAAATACCATAATCCATATGTTCGGCCAATATATGTTTTATCATTAAAATAATGAGGTTTTGGGTTTGTTTGACTCACTTTTCAAAGCATTAATGGAGCCCTCAAGACTTATTCAACACTTTGCCTTTTTAAATTAATTTCCATGGGAGTGTGACTCACCTCCACATAAGCAACCCTAATTTTTTAATAAGTTCGGACCTTGGACTTGTAAAATATTGTTTTCCTCTTTCCTTTTCCAGAAACCATGGGCAAATACCATGGGATGGTTTGTGGTTTGGATTATTTTAATATAAGGGGTCCCAAACCTAAATAATAAAGAATTCTCTCACCTTTCCTATATAAACCCACCCAAGATCCCACTTCCTCCTCACTCAAAGCCCTTGAAGTTCTTCCAACCTCTGCCCTACTCTCTCTAGAATCCTCTCAAGGTGCCCCAAGCTCCCAAGAAGCCTCTCACAAGCCTCTCTCTAGCCTTTGGAAGCACACTTCCAAGTAAGGGTTTTTTCTTCCTTTCTCATTTTTTGTCAATTTTTTTTAAGTTGTATTGCCCTTTTAATTTAATTTATGAATGTTGGGGTATGGTTTCGCACCTCCCCCATACTGCCCTCTTATTGTTTTAATGATGGGAGAACCCTTTCTCTCTCATTAAATGCCTCCCATGTACACCCGTTACTATGCCGAAATTCCGAAAGGAACTTCTCTCTCTTCTTTTATATTCAAGCAATACTTTTGTATCATGAATCTAAATTCCATTTCTGTTGTTGGGACATGTATATATATGATCTCCTTACTGTCCATTTCATGTAAATATGATGAGGAACCCCTTTCTCTCTCATCAACCTTTTTTATGAATTCTTATGTCACGCCGTTACGCTGCCGAAATCGCACCAATTTTCTAAGTTAATGTCTTTGTGTAGTGAATACCATGCCCATTGCTCCATCAAGGGTATTCACCTTTATGCACATATACGTATTGATTGTAAAGTTTCATGTATGAATTCCACATTCCTTTATCGTGGAAGAAATGATTATGTTTTATGAATCCATGTTTTATGATCCATGTGGCACACTTATGCATGAAATGAAATGTTTAAGAAGGGTGCGCCCTGATAGCGCTCCAATGCATTGGGTAAAGTATAGTATCATGATACATCATGTGCAATGATTGTTTACTCATGCTAATTAAAGTGCAACGAGGGTTTACTCGTGCTTCAAGTGCAATGAGGGTTTACTCATGCTCCATGTGCAATGAGCCTTGGCTCATGCTAATTCAATGATAAGTGTTGTTGCCACATTTCCATGTTATGATTATCATGCTTTATCATGCCTTTATGTTCATGTCTCTTTTATGATCTATTGATATGCCTATTGCCTAACATGTATTGTACTCCTCATGTTATTCATTATGTACTCCCTTACTGGGCTTTATAGCTCACCCTTTTCTTATGCATGTCCTCAGGTTATCCCATGCAATGCTAAGTACGAAGGATTGTAGTGGTCATGTAAAGGAAGTTTTCAATAAGGATGTTGTATTTCATGTTTAAAGTTTTTATGTAATGATCCTAAGCCCCAAAGACACTAAACCTCTCGATCTTCTTTGTTGTATCAAGTGAAGTTTTATGTAATAAAGCATGTTTAAGTTGTAATAAAAAGCAGGGTTGTCATAGGTCATGACAGGTAGCATTTGGCTACCTGAAGAGGAATTTGGTTAGTGATCTAGTGCTCTTATTTCCTAAAGAAGTGGTGATATTTTTTGGTGTTCTATGATGATTAGCATCTAGGATTGGGATGTATCCAAATATAGACATGAGTGGTGATATCTTGTTGGTCTAGGAAGTTATGTCCCCATGGGTATAACTATGTTACCCCTGACCTGGTGCTAGTATCGGTCGTATTGGAGTTAATGTTGTTGAAACACAACCTCATTAGGGAGCACATTTCTGTCTTCATAAAACACAAGAGTTTGAGGTATATCTTTTCCCAGTGAGATATGAACATGTAACAGTGAATGTGGATAGAGTTTATTTAGGACATATTGAGATCATGCAGCTTAAAAATTGATAGATCTTTGGTACAATACCTACCCATTGTAGATTTTTCTTCTAATAATTGCTGCAACTCTTCCATTGACACATCTCCATTTTATGATTTCTACAGAAGATTGTTTCTTTCTTTATTATGTTGGACAGAGGTTAGAGATAAAATGTTTCTTGGTACTAAGGTAGTGAAGAGCATGATAGAGAAGGTTCAGCTTGTTCATTAGAAGACGAAATTAGCATAGGTTCAGCAGTCATATTATTCTAATCACATGATGTGGGACATAGAGTTTGAGCTTAGGGACCATGTGTTCCTGATGGGTTCCCATTAGTGTTGGCAGTAGAGGTTTGGAATAGGTGGTAATATTTCTCCCATGTTTGTTGGACCCCTTGAAAGGTTAAGACGAGTTGAAGAGCTAGCATACTAGATGGAATTTACACCACTACAGGATAAAATCCATGACATCTCCCACCTCTCTCAGCTTTGTCAGTATATACATGATGATTCCCATGTTCTTTAATGGACAGATTTGGATATCATTAATGAAATGATGTTTATAGATCCACCAGTAGAGATCAAGGATTATAAAGAAAAGATGGTTTATGGGGAAATAATTCCCTTGGTTTCTTTTTTATAGAGGCGTTGTGGTTAGAAAGATAGTACATGGGATTGAAACATGCAGATGTGTTCCTATTACCATGAGTTTTTTCAGTATTTCCATACTTTTCATTGTTTGAAATGTAATTTATTTGAACCTTGTTCATTCATGATTTACTATTTTCAATTTTTTTGAGATGAGTGTGGTGTGGTATGTGATAAATTATTGACATAAAATGAATGTATGAACATATTCCGAATCATGATGCATTAACGGTGAGATGATTAGACCTAATTGGGTGAGTCAGTTCTACCTTGAGAGGATATTATCATTACAAGGAGGATGGAGTTATTTAATTCCTGTGTTTGGGATAGTGTTGTTTGCTGGTTATAATGGAAGTTAGTTTGGTTTTGTGGTGGTTGAGATGGTTGTGCAGTGGGGATGTGGCAGTTTGGTTATGTAGATGGTGAGATGGTGGTGCGGTGGGTTTGTACAATGTTTTTATGGTTGTTTGGTGTGGTGCATTTTTAATGTAGTAACACTTTCAATATGATGAAATCCTTGACGGGTATCTCATTTGGTTGATTGTTCTGAACCCTTTTTCATCCCAGTTTGGTTTTGAATTCCCATTGGAAAAAATCATTTAATAGGTATATGATGTAATGTTTCATTCCTTCTAAGTTTGTTACATTTTGTTGTTGTTTTTTGAGGTGTTCGAAGGAGTCTCAGCATAGTGTAGAGAGTTTTTGTTTTGAAAAGATATATGTTTGAGGATTACACTTCATGTAACTCTATTACACAGTGTGAAGTGTGGTTTCATCATTTTTTCATGGTGGTTCATTGAGTGAAATGTTTCTGGGTTTGAAAAACAAAATAAATTAATAGGTGATGGTTTTTTAGTGGATGTCAACTATAGGTAATTAATCTATGTGAAAGGGTAATACACATTATGTAATACTACACTATTATAACTTTTATGTTTTTTTAATCCTCTTGGGTTGTCAAACCCAATGGCTGTAGAAACCCTTTTTCAACCCCATGCAACCCGATGACCCCTATTCGGTGTTTTAAGGATTCGTTCATCATGGATTGATTCCTAGATTCCCACCCTTGATCTGTAGTGATCCAGCTTCTTTCTAAGGTGTATTCTTCCAATTTTCTTGATCTTACTTCTATTTTGGTATCTTTCTTCCCCACTGTTTCTTCTTTCCATGTGATGGAAGATAATATAAAATGATTCTAATTGGGATTATCTTTGGTCACGGTTGGTTCAGAGGTGTTTTGATATAGATGCAGATCATGCGGGATAGGTGATCAGAGAACCATTTCATGGCTTGTTGTTGTGCAAGGATCATTGACACCACTCTGAGGTATAATTTTGTTTATTTTAATTCAACTGTGCATCATGTGGGGGGGAATACTTTTATCACATATGCATCGTGTATTTACTAAGTTAATCTAAGGTATGAAACATTTAAAAGAAATTGAAAGGGGTAGGAGGATTGGATTTTAATACCTTTTTAGTTTTGATATTATGATTGGGATATTTTGAACTACATGGGTTCTATGCTCCACTAAAAAACATTGTCGTTGTGGGCCCTTAATTTGACACTCAATAGGTTGAATGTTTTTTAGTTTCTATTGAATGATTACATATAGAAATTGGTTAATCACGCAAATCTAGCTAATAAATAGATCCCCCAGGATTTGGTTTATGTGTTAATGACCTTAAATAATGAAGTGGAATTGGATATGTTCCCCATTGAAATATCTAAAAATAATAATTCCATGGTATGTGATGTGATGTATGGAAGGGTTGTGGCTTTGTGTGTGGTACTAAAGTTGTTTAATGTTTATATGTAGTGATGTGTGGGTTTTCTCTAGTTTATGTGTTATTTTGATTTTTTTCCCAATTGTGTATTGTGGGATCTCTTGGGTGGTTTTAGGGATGGTATTATAAATGATACATCAACTTGGATTTGTAATGGAATCTCAGGATGAGAGATTGACTGATTTTGGAATGGAAGGGAAGTTTTGTGGAGTGGGGATGTGAAAATGGTTGTGTGGTAGTGTGTTATCGGTTAGGGTTGCGAGTGGGGGGTTGGTTATGTTGGAATGTGTACTTAAAAGGGTATCTTTTTAGAAAGAAAATAATGATTGGTATGGGAAATTAACATAGAGGGTCTCCATGAGTAATAGGAAAAAATTCACACTATATCAAAAGATAAATATATGTTATACCATGAATGGGTTTTAAACATAGAGAATGTGGAATGATGTGTCTTTAATATAGGGTCACCAATATCATTTTTTTCAGGATAATCACCTTCTAAAATGACTTTTTCTATTCGTTCCTATGGTGTTTTATGCTTATTGGTTTCCCTTGTAGTGATGGAATGAATAAATAATTGATTGATAAAATGTGGAAAGACTTGGGTTGGAATGGATAATGGAATTGAATGAGAATGGTTATGGGATGAATAAATGATGGGATTCATGGTTAAATGTGGTTAATAAAAAATAATAAAAAGAATGAGGTGGTTAAATGAAATTGTTCTGAAATTGAAAGGGGGTTGTGGTTTGTTGTGTGGTGTGCATTTAAAGGTAGCTACAAATTTTGAAGTGTTGTGAGTTGCTGGTCAATCTAAAAACTCAAAGGTTGGGCTTGAGTTTTTGGATTAATATTTTTATGTTCTTTTATTTTTTTCCTTGTTATTTATATACATGCAACACCCTAGTTGAATAGTATGTTCCCAAACCCCCATCATCATGGGGGGTGGTGTCTTTACCAAGCATCCCAGTGGGAGGATAGAGAGATGGCAACCTACTCATCCCTAATCCCTCTTATGGGTAGTTATAGACCATGATTCTTTAGGTAGGTTGTAGATTGTGAGTTCTAGGTGTGTGGGGGTGATTTAGTATTTCACAGGTGTCTTCAGTATGAGGCAATTTGTGCTTGACTAGCTGTCTTTGGGATGATATGTGTTTGCTTTCCCATGTGTCTTAATGATGAAATATGTTGTGTTTTCCATAGTTTCGTCAGGATGCGTTGTGGTTTATGGCCAGGGATCATGCAGCTGGGATGTGATGTGGTTTGTGGCCAATGTGTCTAAGGGAGTGATGTGATGTGGTTTTTTCCAAGATGTCTTTGAGGGTATGTGATGTGGTTTATCGACCAAGTGTCTTCAGGTATGATGTGATGTGGTTTATAGTCTAAGTTTCTATGGGTGGGTAGTGACATGGTACATTCAGAATATGTGGGAGGAAAAGTATGTTTTCTATTATTCAAGAGTGGATAATTAGTGGGAATGTTCTTTGGGTAACCCTATCATTGATGTGAATTGTATTACATTACATGACTTCTGTTATTTTATGGTTGTGCCTTGGTGAGGATGGTATAGTTTGTATAACTGTTAGGTGATGTTTGGTTTTTTTCTCACATGGTAATTTGTATTATTCATTCACATGAACATGAGAGACATTGGATTTCCTAATGAGTATACATGTATTCTCACCATATATATATAAAGCTATTTCCATGTTTCCAGGATGATTTCTTAGACTGTATTAGCCCCAACTATCTGGGATCTTGACAATTTTTATGTCGCTGCATAGCATTACATTGGAATTTACTTTGGAGACTTTTCTACTTATAATTTTTATACTTCATGAAAGCATGTGGAATGGTTTTTGGTTTTCTTTTATATGTATATCTTTGTGTTGTTTTTTGGATGAACAGTCTTGTCTCTCGATTCAATTTCTTATAATGGGTAATGCCTCCCATTTTGTGAGATTTTTATTACCTTTGTGTTAGTTATTTACTCGAGACCTATTATAGGTGGGAATCATGGGGAATTATCTCACTTTCATCACTTCAATTATAGGACTGTAATCTTTAGAGGGAGGGGTCATGAAATTAAATCAATAAAAGTCACATTTTTAATGAACTAAAAATGAAAAATTGTTAGGAAACAAGGTTTTCCAAGCATTACAACAATCGTGTGTCCCACTCTAACCAAGGAGGTGTGAGGATGCCCATTTTCTAAGGAATGATTCATGCCCTTGTATAGGACAATGCACCTCAGATAGACTCAATAGTCATAGTGAATGGTTAGCTACAAGCCTTTGTGGAAGGCCGTGTTGATTAGACAATTCCATTATCCATGGTGTGATGTCTCTCCCGGGATGACACCCGGTTTCTACTAACCATGAGCCAACCATGTGCCCCCTTCTTCCTAGTACCAAAAATCTATTTTTCACAAAAATGTCCTATGAAAACTGAGGGTTCAAAACAAAACAAAAAATAATAAAAGGAATTCTTCAAAATAAAATAAATTGAACAAATTTTATTTACTCCCTAGGAAATCCATCCTAGATTCTGATCAGTGAAAAAAATGTAGATAATGCTCTTCAACTAATCACTTCCACAACCATATCTCAGTCTCATCGTTATCATGATCTCATTGAACCCAAACCATTGGTTTGGATGCCCCATTAATAACTTTCTCATGAGACTCCAAAACCCGCACTATTCCCTCAAACACTAATAAATCAGGTTCCAACTCACGATTTTATTAATTAAATGCTTAAGAAGGTCTGATATTATATTTATCTAATTAAGGTTCATGAAAAAATTCACAAATTTATGTTAATTGGGACGAAAAATCTAATTGATTTCCTACCTTGCCGACTCTCTAAGAAATATCAAATGGTATGACATACCACAGAGTCAGTTTCCTTTCATTATAGAGATGATGGTGACGTAATAGAGGGAAAACATTAAAAAGAACACAATTAACAATATATAATTCTATGTATCAATTCCTCTAGAAGGAATAATACTAATGGTGGGTTTGAACCATCAAAAAACACTTCCAGATCAATAAACATTTCACATACATCTCTAGTATAACACTCAGTACGAACAAGACGGACTCACCCACCTCTAACCATCACAAGGGTTATTGAAACAGCTGACCATAAAGAACCTCAAGGGATCTATTATTATCAATGATTTGTAATTATTTTTATAGTAAGACTCATCTAACCCCATATAGATATCTTAAGAGCTCTCAAAATCCAACACTCATGGTCAGAGCATGTCTAAAAATATCTAATTCACTCACTCTGTAAGACCATCCATTTGAAGATTATATGCTGTGATAAAATTATCTGGTGACAAAATTTTCCTATGAATACATTACCTTAATGAAGTGATAAAATGGGGCGTTTCTCTCTGAAACGTTTGTTGTTGGCACACTATGAATCCTATCTACCTATTAAACTTTCCACTAACCTAATTCATCAAGTTTGAATGAATATCTGATTGGAATTAGATGGGATGATTTTGTCGAAAAATCAATCACTATACATATCACATTCCCCCCTAGGGTGTATGAAGTAAGACACAAATGAATTCCATGATGAACTTCACCCACATATAGGTAGGACTTTTCAGTGGTTAAAGTAACCCATAGGGACTTTTGTGTTTCAAATTATCTTGTTGATAATAATTACTTCTGGATATAAGGTCACCGTTATCTAGATTCATTACTAGAAACTAGAATTGATGCTGAAAATGAAAAAATGTATTGGTAGTACCATGATGAACATCTGACTGAGACAGGTGTCTATCCCTCAACACCACCAATAATAGTGACTATAGAACCTCAGTATGGCCCTATAGAAAAAAAACCCATTTGAAGACAAATATCATTCAAGGGGAAACTCCACGCCATTTTATGACTACAAATACTTATAGAACAACTAATCATTGTGAATATCTTGTCCAAACATCATCCAAAGGGATTTTTCTATATGAACATTACCCAAGAATTCACCTCCACTATTATCATTGGATTCTATATGATACTTGGAAGAAATACAAATTATGTTCCATTCATCATTGGAATCTTCCAAATCCTTAGCTGGAATATTCCTACTCAAATCCTATGTGACTAGATTACCTTTACCTAGGGTGTAAACGATATCAAAATCAAACCCCTAAAGGAACTCCACCTAATGACACTACCTCAAATTCATCCCTTACTATGATAAAATAATTCCTAAACTATTATGATCTTAATAGACTACAAAATTATCCCTAAATAAGTTATGATACCATGTCTTCAAGTAATGAATCACTAATGCTAATTCCAAGATTTTATTTGGTTAACTCCTTTCATGTGGTCATAGATGACATGATCCATACACAACTACATGCTATTCTTAAGTCATCACACACCCAAGACCCATTCATGAGGCATCACAATAGAGAATATATGCCTTTAAATATTATATTGAGATCAAAATAGAGCATGTAGTCTACCACCACTTATTATTCTAAAAAGATGTCTGAAATTCTCGGTTCCACACAAAAAATTACCCCTTCATGGTAAGCACTATCATATGAGAAGCACATCATGTGAAATCATGAATAAACCACTTGAAATAACTTGTTTGGCCCAAAAAGATAATGATATCAAAACCATTAATTGGTTTTTCCCATGATATAATTGTAATGATCATATCGAGGTCCACTAAAACCCCAATTTCTATGATCACATGGCCATAGAAATTTAAATCATTGATCCAAAAGGTGAACTTGGAATGATTTACTATGTGAACATGTCCCAGAAGGGTGCCTATCACAATTCTCAAGGTCTTTTCTTTCCCTTATTGGGATCAAGAGTAGAACATGATGTCTTCCATGAATACCACTATAAAGCAATCAAGATAATAGTGAATCACCCAATTCTTAATTTCCATAAGCACCATTTTATTGTTCGTCAACCCGAAAGGCATGACATATAATCAAAATGGTCATACCCGCTTTAGATTGATGTTTTAAAAAGATATTCCTCTCTAACTCTGACCTAGTAATCCACTGAATGCATATAGATATTGGAGAACAATATTTCCCCCTTGAGCTAGTCAAAATATTTCTTCAATAAGGTGAAATTGGTAATTTTTATTGATCAATGACTTATTAAACTTTTGTTAATCAATAAGAAATAGAAGAGATCAACTAGCCTTCTTTAAAAATAGCACTAGGGTGGCCTAATGTGAGATACTCAGGTGAATGAATCCTTTTATTCACAATCATATAGTTTTATCTTTAATTACCTCAACTCGATGTGGGGTCTTGTGGTATGAGGGACGATATATCAGATATCGCCCCGATGCGAAATCATTGGTGAACCTCTATGAAACTCTCTAGAAGAAAAGAAAAGAATTAATTTAGAAATACCAATATAAAATCATCCACCAAAGGAGGTAATCCACCCACAAATCCTCTACCATCATCCTTCAACATGAGTGATGAGATATGGAAAACAAGTTTCCTAAACTTTGGATGTGGGGGTTCAACACATCCTGGATGAGAATCCCATTCCTCATTAAATAGCATTGTACTTCCATCTGGTTATACAAAACTCACTCTCTGCTTATAATGACCAATATGAACCCATAAATACCATATCCAATTTATACAGAGGATCAAATCGAAGATTTCTATTTACAAAACAATGAAATTTTATTCTAGATCAACTTTTATCATGGTGAGTGTACAATAAGGACACCTATAACCTTTCTCTATCTTCTTACCAGAGGCATCACCAACTCCATCTCATATACAAAAAGTCAGTTGGAAATTTTAATACATCCAAAATATGGGATAATAAAATATTCACACATATCAAAAAAGGAAATTAATATGGATGATACAATAAAAATAGTACCTAGAACTATCTCAAATACTATATCTAATTTATTTTGTGCTGGATAAAAATCATGAAGATACCTCATCATTGCTTGATCCTGGGAATGACCATTGACCTATATCTCTTTCATAGGATAACTCTGACCAGAAAAAGATCGATCCCTACCTCCACAACCCCAAAACCATTAACCTATTGTCCATGATAGTTTTGTTTGGGATGAAATCTCTTTAAAGGTTACTGAATATGAGAAACACTAATATGGGAATGAAACATTAGGAAACTACTATAAATTCCCATGTTTGCTCAAAAATTTAAGTGTCTATGTGGTTTTGAACAAGATGAATGAATATAACCTACCATCCCACACTGATGGCATATGAAAAACCTATATTCTAAATACTTAGAAGAAAATTATCAATAAAAATTTAATGAACAACCACCTCCCATATTTACCTACCTAGCTCACATCCTATTCTTTTCTTATGACCTATATCTTCCCTAACCCACCCTTAATGCTACCCTAGAGAAACTGTACTTTTCAAAGTGGTAAAAATCCACCATTAAATCATGGACAACCACTACATCATACATATTAAACATGAACCAGATGAACTATCAACAGATGTATGTTCATAGCCCCATTAAAAATTGTTTATCCTTCATCTACTCAATGGAAACCACTTCCTATGTGAACCAAACTAAATATTCAAAGAATTTGGCATACTCTATCATGATTTTATCCCCCTAATAGAGATATACAAACATCCATGTATCATCAAATTACTAGGTCCTAAAGAAAAACCTCTTTTCAAATATGAATTTTAAAACCTTCTAAACCATCTACCCATGCATCATAGTGTGAACCATTGAGTCCCACCACCTTCGACTGGGACATTCCAGTAAGAAGAAAAAACATTTTACCATTTCTTCCTTAGGAGTATCTGGAAATCCAATCTTCTAATAAATTTAATCAATCTACTCATCTACATCATTGGAAACAATGCTACCAGAAAATGTTGGTAGTTTTTTCACAATGAACTCTGGAGCTTGGTCCTCTCCAATATTTGGTTTGGATTCCCCAACCTAGACGGGACTAGAGCCTTCTCCATAACCCAAATAATGCATAGCCCGCACCAGGTATTCCACTAGTATTTAATCAATTAGTGAGTTATAACCCTTCATGGCCTTTTCTATAGGTTTCACAAGAAGTCTCTTGGGATCTATATTATTACTTCAATAGAGAGTTATAAGGAAACCATCAATACAGTCATCAATGCACCATTTTGGAAAACAAAATTCAGTTGCAAAAACAATTTCCAAACACATCAACCAGTCAAAATAAAACTATAACAAAATAATTAACCAGAGTAACCACTTCACCTCGGCTCAGTGTCCATGCATAGTATACATCTTGTATATATCACCTTGTTAATAAGTCTACACAAATCACAGCTTCCCACGGAAACTCAAGTCCTTTCATGAGATTTTTCGACCAAACCCCTCTCACAACCCGAACCTCAAGCCTTGATACTTCTACCACTAGTGTATATACACTCTCCAAATTTTTAGCAATCAACGAAATTGAGAAACTAGCTCGGATTACTTTTTACATGAAACTGTCCAAGATTCCATCCAATGTAAAATCCGACTAGGCTTGTGGTATGGTCTGAAGGGTATTCACAACATTCATGGGTTGGAAACTAGTTCATGGGGATTTAAATTATACTTTTGGGAATGATTCCACCCAAGATAAAAAAACATAAATATTCATCTCGAATAAACATCACATTGAGATCAATATCCATAAAAAATAGATAAAATGGTTTTATGTGAAACATCATACAACATTAACTAAAAACCAAAATACCAAATGTTGAGGTGTGTAACTACACTTCTATGAGCCTCCACCTATCCTAGCATGTGGCATGGACCAAGGTTCATTACTAATCCCTATAGGTAGGAAATTAGTTCCTGGGTATGAACATTTTACTTTTGAAAAAAATTTACCCATGATAAACAACCATAAAAATTCCTTAGGAATAAACATCACATCAAAATTAATATCCTTAATGAGTATAGATACAACAGATTCAAGTTCGAAATATTAAAAAATTATACAAAACCAAAAAAAATCCAAATAGGGGTGGATCAACTACTCTACAAAGAACTTACATGCAACAACAACGAAAAAATTGTCCATCCACCTCATCCAACACCTTCAAGTATAGGAACCAATAGAAACTAGATCCACCAACACCATCATAAAACTCCTTTCCTTTACATGGGTCTAATATAACAAGATCAACATACACATGAGGGTGTATTCCTATTTTGAGACAATTCCCAATAGGATATCACTCAAATAGAAGGATTTAATTCCAAAACAATAAGAGAAAAATCCACATGCAAGTTTTATTAATAGAGAAGAATCAATTTTAAAGATACATTTTTGAGGGAAAATTATTTGAGTTTGACATGACAAGTGAAATTCAACATATTCTAATAGTAAGTTAAACATCACTAGATTTTCATGGGTAATCCCAAAAGGTATTGAAACATTGGGACCCTAGGAACATCATATCTAGGTGAAACATGGTATAGAAACTATAATCCACAGTGTCCTCATGCATGATCCACTAGAAGGGAACACATCCCAAGGTCTAGTGGTCTCCAATATCTTCGTTATGTATTTTCTGTTGTATCATCAATCCTTATATAAGGAACCATGCTTCATCCCCACCAATCCAAATAGTGTACTACTCTTAGTCCACCCACCCAGTCACAAAAGATACCCTTTATGCTCAATTACATCATCTCACATGACATAAATCATGTATTCCACATCAACCCACTAAACAACATAAAAACAAATTATTAACCAGAATTTTTAATAATAAAATCCTCAATCAAACCCATAAAAACACAGAAGACGTTTTAAAAAATTCTTCACACCACATACAAAATTCATGGAAGGAATTTAGAAAGAATAACAAGATAAAACAAGTCAAACCCAAAATATTTTATTTGGAAAATATTTTTTAAATCCATATGATCCTTAATAACCATTGAGAAAAAATTAAACCGTTTATGCAATTCATAAAACACCTTTTTAGTCTCATCCAACATACTAAAATCATACAATAATGATAAAGCATGGAGTCATCTACCTCAATCTTGGAAACATTTAGAATCATATAGAAAACCATAATAACACCATAAAATACCTAGAATGGAAATATTATACCATAAACATCATGATATCAGCCAAAAACTCATGAATGAACCCTTATTATCTTAACCAAACATCTAGAGAAAGAATAACCAAAATAGGTAGGAACGAATAATGAAGAATAAGGAAGAAAGTGAAGAAATAATGAACTTACATGATGATTCTCGAAACTCCCACACAGAAACCACCACAAATTTAGAGATACATGGGATCCCATAGGAGTTATAGATGTGCCTAGTATTTTAAATCCCCTGTGGGAGATGAAATTGGGGGAAATGGAGTTAAATCAAGGAAAGGAAAACAAGTAATTCAACATATTTTATAACCTAGACGGGCCGCATGGTTAGGATTTATTGTTTTCAAAACCCTAAAAAAACCAAGTGTCATTGTCATTCCAATTATAAATGAGTCCGCATGGTTTATGGGGGGTAGGGTTCATGCAAGTGAGGTATAATATGCAACATAAATAGACCAACTCTTCTAGGAACATGAGGAGACGCACGCTTGGGTGGTAGGTCATGCAACCAAGATAGTGCAACTTTCTCAGGTAAATGGTCTCTCCTAGGCTTGAGCACGGTTTTACTAACTATAATTCAACCATCTTCCACCTACATCCAAGCCTAAAAACTCAATTTTTCACGAAAACCACCCTATAAAAACAAGGTATGATTACCAAAAAAAAGTAATCAAATGAAGACATCAAAATAAAATCATGTATGCGATATCTAAATATAATAAATGAATTGATTTTTACACCTATCTATTACAATATAAAATTAAATTTATTGGATATATGAAAAGGTTCCATCTAGTTTAAGATATATAGTAACCAGAGATGTATCCTCTAAATCACTATTACATCCCACACTATGAGGTTCCCTTCTTCTTACTAGACTACTACAAAAAATTCCCATATATACCCAAATCTGTGAATCAAAAATGAGAATCAAGTTTATATTTAGAACCATGTAATGGAGTCATTTTGGTTTCATAAATTTAATGATGTTATGTTTTACATCAAAATCTCACTCCTCATATTTTTTCCACTTTACTTCAAGATAATGTGTGTAGGGAGACACCCTCTTCAAAAATTTAGGGATAGATAGGGGATGATCATCTAAGGTTTCATAACCATAAGATATCATATATATATATTTTCTTATAGGATTTGAATATGAAATTTCCTTATAGAAATTTTTCCATCCCTGTGACCCTCTTATACTCCATCCTGAATTTATGGACACGTGCGAGAGTCCAATAAATTATCTCTCATGCATACATGAGGGGAATCATCATACATTGTTCATAAGATTATGGCCTCTCAAATCATCCAATTTTACCAATAATACACTCATACTTCACTATTTGTAATGTGAAATTATGTAGTTTTTGGGCTTTAGTGGTGTAACATCTTAGGAATGAGGTCAAAATTCTTGAAAATATTAGTATATGAGATCCAAAATGCCTTAAAAATATCCATTTATTATAGCTATTATTTTAATTTAATGCATTTTTGGTTGAATATTTAGGCCAAAATACATATTATTTTTAGACCTAAACTAGTTTAACACTCCAATACTTTAGAAAAGAAAACTATGTTCAATAGAATATTAGACACACAACACCGATCTTAAATGTCCCACGATATATATAACAATTATAAACAAGGAATTAAATTGGAGGGTATTAATATTATTAACTAAATTAGGAAATATAGATATTTATATCTTAATCAATATAAAATATTGATATATGGTTAGTAAATAATTATTTAATTTAATGTAATATAATATTATTCTTAAAAAATTTGTTTACATAAAAATATTTTTTATTTCTATTACTAAAAAATAATATAAATATGTTTTTGAATATTAATAAAATTTATTTCATAAAATGAAGATAATTTTCTATATCCTAATATTAAAATTTACATAGTGTAAAATATTAAGATTTTTTGGAAATTTTTTTTAGCGAATAGTTAAAAATACTGATTTTTGGAAAAATGACATTTCAAATAAAAAATAAGAAAATTATAAGTATAACTATGTTTTTATAATGATTTAAAGTAATATTATAATTATTTAGAAATATTTAATACACATAATTTCTTTTTAACAAAATCCATATTGAATTTTAGTATAAGTAATTATTTTGGTTTAAAAATGGAATTTTTAGAAAAAACCATTTTAGACTGAATAATGTTTCTCTTTTTTAATTAATTAAAACAAAAATTAAGATGGAATTATTTAAATTAAATTTATAAATTATATATGATTACATATTATTGTGATTTATAAATTTATTATCATTATTCATATATTTATTAGAAAATCCACTTTTTCATGAAAAATACTTCTGTTGTAAACCCTCTTTTTCATTTTTTCAATAGGTCTATTTTAAATTAAAATTTTCAATTTATTTGAATTGATTTTCTAAAAATTTATTAAATATTTTTAATTATAATAATTTATATTATCTAACATGGTTATGTAAATTTTTTACCATAATGAAAAATGAAAAATAAAAATACTATTTATCACTATTAAGGTAACAAAATTATTTACCTTCGGGTTAAACTAAAAATATAATAAAAAATATGTCATAAAATCATGTATGAAACCTATTTTGTAAACATATTACTACATTATTATTTATAAGGATCTATAATGATTCGTTTTGGATCCTTTATTAATGTGAGAAACTTGGTAATAACTTTTTCTATTAAAAAATTAAAAGTTTTCCACTCTCCTCACATAAAAAAGGCCAACCCTATCTTCTCTTATTCATACTATAAAAAATGTTGGCATTTTTATTTTACTATAAAAAATATTTCTAATATTCCATTCCCTCAAAATAGAATATTTTTTTCTGTAAGAACTCAATTCTTTAAATACTTTAGGTATAATTCTAAAGTGGTGGTCCGTGAACATGTAAAATTCCAGGCAATGCATTTTTTTTATTTTTTTCTTTCACCTCATTCAAATATTATTAAAAAGTTATATTATGATAAAAATAGTAAATATTATATACGTATATGTTATCATAACATGGATTCATATAATATTCAATTTAATGGGATACAAAATTATCATTTCTATGTATGACGGACTACAACATTGTGAACCGATTTCATTTGTTTTCCATTATAACCTCTAATATCACGATTTAATGAGCGATAGAAATTATTTGAATGATATTTTTAACATATTTATTCTTTTGGAGTTATTATATTTCATGTAACCTCTTTTATTCTATTCCATTGGGGGATAAGACAACGTTGTTCGTGTTTATGGAGGACTATGTCCTCATGATGCAATGTGATCCGTTTTTCACTGACACATTATAAGAAAGGTGGTAAGGATAATGTTTATGAATATATGTGATTTACATGACATAATAATTATATTAATTAATAATTATCATTATGAAAATATAATATATCTTCTTAATTCTTATATTTTTCCCTCACTGGAAAATGATAGCATCATTCATGTACAAGTGCATTACCGCCTTCATGAAGCAATTTGACTCTCTTTTCTTCACCACATCACATTTATTATATATATAATTATATTTAAAGAACTAATATTCTCTATATCATATTATAATCATTATTTACTTTTAAAATATGACATACCTATATTCCAAAATTATCATTGAATAAAGGAAATGTTACTCAGGCATTCGCACAACCTACTATCTTGAATATCATAACGTACTTCATTTCTCAAAAACATGATTCATAATTAAATTGAAGAGATTATTTTAATAAATAATATGATAATTATTCCATTATTATTATTCTAGATATGATAAAATAACTTTATCTTTTACCATGTTCTTTACAGCTATGATGTTTTGAAACAATGAACTAAATGACCTCAAAACACATGATGTGGACTTACCTGATTATGTATTTTAATTTTTCATCAAAAATTAATAATATAAGTCATTTAAATATAAGGTATTAAACCATAATAATTTTATTAAAAATTCAAATATTTGATATAAACTTTTTATATATGAGTTAAAGGAAAAACATGAAAATTATGGACATTAGTTAAGGGTTTTTCTCGTCTCACATTTAGTTCTGTGAGACATATTCCATATTCATAAATAATTTTTATTGTAAGGTTTATATAATTTTCATTTTACATGTAATATTGTGAATCCTTAAAAATAAATATAATTTATGATTCAATTTTTATTAATTTTACCATATTTTTTGACATGAATGTTACAAATTACTAAAAAGTCTCTTTACACAATTAATATTTGTTGGATTATAAAAAATAATCATTGAAATAATTATGATATGATTATGTTTTAATTTATCTATAAATTGTTTTATTATTTATCTACACTTGTTTGGTATGGATTTAAATTTATTACACATAATCACTCTATTTATTAACACTCAATTTTTTGATATTTTCGGTGTCAGGGATAATCATAAAAAATTCTCTTCTTTTGGTTATATGTTTATGATACGGAACTATATTCATCATGATATGTATATAAAACCCTCTTTGAATTTTATATAATTTATATAATTATTTTCATGATATTTAATGTTTCATTGTATTTTTTCATTTTTGTGTCTCGTAATTAAATATTTACAAAAGTGGTAGGTGTTTTGAGATACAACTCATCATTTATCATGATTTTTATGATTTTATTTATAATGATTGAATAATATGATTAATATATCATGAAACTCATGAATTTTATTCTCCTAATGTTTTTATTATAATACAATTTTCCCTTCATTTTACACACTATTTTTACTCAAGAGTTCAAAATAATATTTTTATAAATAATCGGCGTTATTTATCTCTTTGAGAGAAAACCATTTTTATTAAACTTTTTTTTTAAATATTCATATTATTTATTAAATATAATTATACTTATTTTTAATTTTAAAAAAATTATTTTTAAATAAATATTTATTTAGTTTTCCAAACAATTATCATTGGACTTTTACAAAAAAATGTGAAAAGAATGTTTATTTTAAGATGTATGGAATAAATATAATTTCCCACCATCATTACCATAATTTTATTAAATGTATCAAATATAGTTTTCAAGGATTCTTTCAAATAAAATTATTTTTTAAAAATTAATATTTTAAAATAATGTTATTTTCAAAATAGAATTGATATTTTCCTTAATAAATGAATAAATTTTTTTTAAATATTATTTTATATATTTCTAATGTTGCTTTCAATGAAATATTATTTCATAATAATTTGTCAATTTTTAATTTTCAAATTTTTTTTTAAAATGAAAAGGTATTTTCCTTCAAAATGCTTTTATTTAAAATTTAATAGTATATCAATTAATCAATGATAAAAAACCTTATTATTACTTATGATCCAAAGGTGATATTTTGTAATGATACCATCCTCATTATTTCATAGGACGTATTATGATTATTTCAAAGATATCAATATGGATCCCATTTATTTTCCATAGTTTATTTGTGTTTCAAAGAGGTCCTTATAGATCGTTTTTCTTTTCCATGGTTTAATCATGTTTCAATGAGAGTTGTATGGTTTCAATTTCTATTCTATAGGTTAATCATGTTTCATACATATTGTTATAGAACCCATTTATTTTCCATTATTTAGATATATTTCAATGATATTTTCATGGAACCGATTTATTTTTCCATTGTACAATAATTTTTTGGATATAATATTGATTTTGATGTGTTTCTTAATGAATTATAATCCCTATACACTTTATTGTAGTTCTTGGACATTTTTATACGATGGGTGTGCCTAGATAGCACTCAGTGAGTCAAATAAAACTAATACAATGGGTAATCCTATATATAGAACTAATTATTTGAGTAATTATTATTTTACGTTAATAATTATTTATGAATTTTAACATATGGTTATTCCACTTTTAAGGGTTTTGTTAGCATTTTTTTTAATATTAATTTTTTGGACCAAGATGACGATGAATGCATTTTATCATTTCCTTTGTTGTAAAGGAATGTTTTGAAGAAAAAAATCACCTCACTTTGTATTGGAAAAAATTGTATTAAGGTTTGTGTTGAAAATAATCAAACACATAGTGAGAGTACATCATGATTGGAAGAAGAGTTTTAGATCAGCATCACCTCCGGTCCGATTGAAAGTGGAATCATCTTGCTGAATGTTAATGGTCGTCAGATCTAATCTGATTGTGATGAAAAATAAGTGTTTGTTTTACTGTAGAATCAGATTCAGCATTATTGTGGTGTTTTAAATGTGATGATGCTTTCACAATTTTTATTTCCTATAAATCATATGTTTAATTGATAATATGTGATGAAATTTTGATGGAAGAAAAGGGTATGAGAAGAGAAATTTTCTATCATAAAATGATCATATCAAGATTTGACTTATCCAGGTGGCAGAGAGAAATAAGTGACACAAATTGTTTTTAAAAAAATGGAACTATGTGAAAGAAATGGAATATATACTGCAGATCAAAAAATGTTCATATCCAGATTTATCATATCCTAGTGAACGTGATAAATAAGTGATGATAATTGTTTTTTAGATAAATTATATCCGAGTAAATGAAAAGTAAGATGTGTTTTTTATTAAATAGGTGGTGTTGTTTTAAAAGGTATTTTTGTTTTAAAATGTTATACAAATTGAATAGGTAGTACCCATTGATAAATTCATGATGATTGAAAAGGAAGTTCTTATTGAAGAGGTAGTGTTGATTGAAGAGGCAGTTTCGATTGAAGAAGTGGTGCGGTTAGAAGAGTAAGAGATGATGCCGATTATTTTCTAGAATGATCATACCTAGAAAAGATCATATTCTATAAAATCATATCCAGGACCATCATACCGAAAATGATCATACCTAAAAAAGATCGTACTCTAATAAATCATATCTAGACTATTCATATCCAGAATGATCGTACCCAGAAAAGATCGTATTATGTAAAAATATATCAAGACAAATCATATTTAGAAGGAACATACCTAGGATGATCATATCTACACCAATTGAATTCATAAAATATCTTACTCAGGTTGGGAAGGTGAGAAATAATTTTGATTTAATGGAAAGATAAAATACATTCCAATCCATGTATGATGATACTAAAGCTAATCTCAAATTAATTTATAGTTGTAAAGTCATGATACAAGAACAAGATTGTTAATGAAGTTTTGAATCTCAAGTGGGTAAAGAGTGAAGAAAATAGAAGGATATTGTTGAATGACTTATCAAGGGGGAGATATACATTGTAATAAAATATTTTTGTTTGAATTCATTTAGAGAATCGTATTCATCAAATAAGTATGGTATCCATTTCTTCATACATTTCTTTTCAATTGATATAGATCTTTGTATTGAGAAAATAATTTTGAAAAAAAATATTCAATATGTATTAGAATCATATGTATGATTAAAATTTATATATAAATAATGATATGATGTTTGAATAAGAATCGAGTAGTATCTAGAGGCATTTCCAAAGTCAAAATTCATCTGAGATTTTAGGGGAAATTTAAAATGTGGGTGAATTTCTATTATAGGGAAACATTTTTGGGATTCCTACCCAAACAGTTCGAGGGTCACCTAAAAAAGATGAAGAAATTTGTAATTTTTGACATATGATACTATTCACCATAGTAGAGAGAGAAGCTCTGAGTTTTTAGTGAGGGAAAGTGATACTGTTTTGTTTTGTATTGAAGAAATTTCAAAGGAGAAGAAGACAAGATTGTAAAATTGTATTCAGAAGATCATCATACTTAGAATTCATCATACTCAATAGATCATTGTATTATATTGGTCAACATTTCATTTAGATGATCACTGTATCGAGCTGGATTAATCATCTTTGGGATTTCCATATTGGGTTTCTCAGAATTAGGTTGTATTGTATTCTGATTTCTAGTGGTTCTAATTCATATCTATTCTATCTAAAAACTATTTGAGAAGAATTTTTTTCCAATGATTGAACAAAAAGAAGCAGACTAAGAAAATAGAACTCGAGAAAATCATACCCTGTTTCCATAACAAATTCCAAGAGTTATTTACATTTCTTCTTAGTAAGGAATTGAATAACTTTATTTCAGTTGAATAAATTTTATGAATTTAAATGAAGTGCAGGTAACATAAGTTGTTACATAACAATTGTGTTACCCTACGTGTTCTAAGAGGATGCAAACACACTTTTGTATTGTATTCAAAGTGCTACATGAATGAAAGAGATTAACATACTCAATATAATACATGGATTATTTTCTAGTGGCCTTTTTGGTATTGGGTTTTCTCCAAACCATACCAATGAAATAGCTATTTGTATTGAATTTTGAACCTTATAAATACATGTGTTAATGTGTATGAGTGTTTTTTGGTTTATAAAATGTAATTTTATCCTTAACAAGAGGGGATGTTTGTTTCAATTTAAAGGTAACATTATAGAACAAGAGAATCACTTATTCACCCCTTCCCCTCCTAATGATACAATCATCATTAATGGGTACATAAAAGTGATATCATAGCATTTGTTTCCTTCACTGTTCTTTAATGATGAAGAATTTGAACTGTGTGAATGGTAAAGTTATATCAGTCTGAGAAGGAAAAAATATTAAATTTGGAATGATATATTGATGCATTATAATTTTTCTATCAGTTATCATGTTTTTGAATCTAAAATTGTTGTTCTTACACCCATTGTTGATAAAGTTCCCCTTACACCTATTGATAAAAAAAATATTGAGAATTATTGAAGAGTGAAGAATGAAATATTTTCATCACATTGTAAAAATGAATTCATGAGAGAGAAAGATGTTTCCACAGGCAAAGGTATATGAGAAAAATTTAAAAAAATAAATAATGACAATTCAAAATACAAGAAAAAAACGTCTAATCTGGATATTGATGTATGGATATTTGAAGATGGGTGAGCATGAATCTATTGGGGATTTCATTACTCAGGAGAATGATATAGTAATAACTATTCTAAGTTTTGGTGAAAACCTGAATGAATCTATAGTTTTTAATAGATTTTGATAATCTTACCTGAAAATGTGGATGAAAAAGTGACATCATTATAAAATAGAGATCCAATGAAACTGTCTCTTGATTATTTTCCTGGGACTCTTATCACTTATTAAATAATAATAGTTAAATATTTTAGAATCAAAATAAAGATTAATAGTGAAATGTATTTCAACACTATGAAGAATGAAAATTTTAAAAAGATTCGTATTGAAGAAGAACATGGTGATTCTAAAATTAAATATGAGGTGTGTAAAAATATCAATGATATGTTATCATTTCTTTCTATAAATGTGAAAACTGGTATAAGAAAATAAAAAGGGAATCATGCCTTGAAATGTTTGTAATGTGGATGAGTTGGCTAATTTGTGGCTAACTATCCTCAATGAAATAATTAAGAGGATATTGAAGAATATGTAGAACTAAATACAAGAAGTTCATGGAAGAGATTGGGAGATAAATAAAAGTTATGTTTCATATAGAAATAAAAGAAATTATTCAAATACAAAAGAAGATGTTTCTAATCTAAATATGAAAAAGAATAATGAAATGATGTGGAATCCAAAAAATTAGTTGAGTATGGTATTGAAAATAATTTCATTGCAACTAGGAATAATGAAGAATATAGAAGCATTATATCTGAATAAGAAGAAGAAACTCATCTTGACATACATTTGAAATAATAGTTGAATAAATGTTTGAGAAATAACTAAATACATGAAAAATAAAACAAAATGTTGGAATATTAATACTCAAAGAACCATGAATGTTTTAATGATGAGATTGTAAACTAATGATTGAAATTTATGATTTGAATAAATCACTTAATGAATAATAGAATTGTAAAGAGTGTCTGGAGAATATTCTTTAGGAAAAATATAAAGAGTTTGAACTATTCCAATTAAAACTTTCAAAAGAAGAATTGAGAAACACAAGTTTCCATAACATTATCACTGAGGTTGGTGGAAGTTTTTAAAATGAGAAACTGAATAAGGTTTAACAAAAGTTTCCTTTAAAGGGTGAAAATAAAGATGGAATTGTTTCTGAAATGAAAAAATCTAGGAAATTGATGTATGTGTCCAAAACCAATAATGATAGGAATTCTAAGGTTTCAAGGAAACATGAATCCAAAAATGTTTTGAAACAATATATATCTAGAAAATCTAAAAAGAAGAAGAAGAGTATGATTTATAGTAAGATTTCTTTCGCTCAAAAAAGATAGATTAGAATGTTTTTAAAAAACATACTCACAATTATAATCAATATGGATGTTTCATAGAAAAATACTCATTCTATGGATATTGCTATTATTGTATGCGATTTAGACACACGTAATGTATGTGTTGGTTCAATAAGAAATATTACAATTATCCCACAAGTTATGAAAGGAAATGATTGAGGAATGTTCAATTGTCTCAAATAATTAGTACTAAGAATGTTTCCATGAATAAATCAGATAATGTTGGAGTAAAGATTGAAAATAGGATCCAGCCCCTATAAACTATTTGTGAAAGATATAAATAGCCTTGAAACCTTGAATAAGGTTGTCTTGTTTATTTACCATGTCAACTAATGATTCATAAGTCTCAGAAGCCTAAGGTAAAGAGAGAAATTAATGGAGAAGAAGCTCTTATTTTTGAAACTGAATTTAAATCCAGAAATGGGGAATGATCCTTGATACATGATAGTGGGTGTTCCTTGCAAATGATTGGATACATGAAATTTCTGAAGGATATAAATTAATTTAAAGAAATAACAATGACATTTGGAAATTTTGAATTAATGAAAATAAAATGTGTCGCATTATCCATCATTAGAATATAAAATATGAAATCTAAGAAATCATTGTACACTGATGGGATGAAACACAATATTCTAAGTGATTCAAAATTTTCTGATGAGGGTAAAAATGTTGTCTTCAATAAAGTTGGGTCTTTTGTGAAGATTGGAGAATATGTGAAGATTGTTATAAGAGGCCAATATACCAAAGTAAATTTGTTTCAGATCGGTGTGATTAGAAAATCATATTTCAAGAGAATGATGTATGAGAATCTATTGTGGAATAAAAGACATGGACATATGGGGAAAATATTCATGATAAAGTTTCCTTATAATAAATGTTTCTGGGACATTCCTGATTTTCCCAGAAGAATAGATTAGTGTGGAAATATTAGTGAAAAAGGAATTATTACACATTTTGGGCTCAAGAAAGCTCATCTCTTTTAAAAACAACCCCTTGAGATGATTCATTATGATATATATGGGAAAATTAGAAAATAATCCCGAAGAATAGATAATCACTTCATCATTTTCATTGAATAATTGACTTTTATTACTTTTGTAATGTATATGAAAAAAAATCACAATCTTTGAAAATGTTTAAAAGTTTCATAAGGAAAGCTGGGAAAGAATGTGAGTATTCATGGAAGAATTTGAGAACTGAAAATAATGGTGAATATATAAGTGAATAATTTGATAGTTATATTAAGAAGCATGGAATTTGACATGTGTATAGATCCCCATACACTCATTAGGATAATGGGGTTGGTAAAATAAATAATAGATACATCGTGGAAATGGGAAGAACTAGGTTACTTGAACATGGTCTTTCACATTACATTTGGAGGAAATCCGTGAATACTGAAATTTACATTCAGAAATATTTTTCTACTATACTCACTCAGATATGACTCCATATGAATTTTTTATGGAAAAATAAATGTTTAAAGAACCTTAGAGTTTTTGGGAGTCCATATGTTATAATGAATAATGTGGAAACTGTGGGAAATTTTAGTAGCAAGGTGAAGATGGAATCATTGTTTTTTATGCTCTGGAAGGAAGAGGATATAGATTCGTCAACAAAGAAAGAAAACAAATTTTTGATTTTGTTGCTCTGAAGGTTATTGAAATAAGTATAAAAGAAAAACCTAATGAAGTATAAAAAGATGTTTATCAAGTTGAATAAATCAAATCTAATAAGGTTGCAGACAATGGTATTCATAATTAATAAAATTAAATAGAATAATCTATTTCATGTTATAATGATGATTATTGAATGTATTATCCCAGAATGAGGCAAAAAGTAGAAGCTTAGAATATAATTGGTGATCAACAATAAAAGGATAAAAATAGAATGGGAAAAATGTTATCACACCTACATCTTTATATTCCAAATTGAAACCAAATGATTTTAAAGAAGAATTTGAGAATCGGGAATGAGTTCAATCCATGAATGAAGAATGGGATCTGATTTAAAAGAACAATACATGGAACTCTTAGCCAATCCGAAAAAAACATTATTTGTACAAAGTGACTTTTACAAAATAAGAGGATTGAAGATGGTTAATTTATAAGTAAAAATGATTGATTAGTTTTCAAAGGGTATTTATAGATTTGAGGAATTGATTTTGATGAAAGCTTTTCCCCTGTGTCCAAATTGGAAACAATTATAATCATTATTGATATTGTTGCACAACAAGGATACAAGATCTTTCAAATAGATGTAAAATCTGTATTCTCGAATGTTGATCTTGATGATGAGGGTTATATTTAAAAACCTTGTGGATTTTTTATTTTAAAAGAGGGATTTTATGTATTAAGATTGATGAAATATTAGTATATTCTAAAATAGGCTCTGAGGGAACGGTATTCCAAATTTTATACTTTCTTAAGGAAGATGAATTTCAAGAAAGGAATATTGGATATAAATCTATATATCTGATAAATTAAATAGTATTACCTCCTTGTGATTGTTTATTATTATGATATTATCTTTATCATGGATGATGAATGGTATTGTGAAATATTTTCAAATGAGATGAAGAATCTATTTGAAATGTCCATGTGGGGAAAATTGTAGCGACCTAGTCCCTGACAGCCCATAGTTGGTGTATTCTATTATATACATTGGCATGATTATAAGGTATCAACAACCAATGGACCGATCAGTTTAGTAGTATTTGTTAAATAGATACCTAAATGATAATTTTATTACAAATAGACACACTAATTACAACATGTTTTTTTCTTCTAACAAAATAAACAGCTTGAGGATAACTCTAATCCATCCAGTATATTCTTCTATTTATTTCATTATCTGCTTCTTGAATTCATTGACAAAGAAACATAATAAGGGTGACCTAAAATTATCAATAATATAAAAATATTGAAGAACAATAATTAATTAATGGGAATAATCATTATGGAAAGTTAAATAATTGAACTCCCATACCATGTAATCAATGAAATTACATAAGAAATATGTAAAGGTAATAACTAAAAACACATTCAATTCATATAATTTGATATGAAAAAATAAATATGGAATTGTTTGAAACTAAAAGGCATTCCATTAATCAATGAACTAAAATGAAATGTATCCATATATATGTTAACACGATTTCTCATGGATAAATAATAAATGAGACTACTATGAGTGAAGTTGATTTCATTATGGATGTTATGTCTCAGACACATGAAAACATATTACAATACATAAAATTAAAAATATGGTTTAAAACTCATTCTATAAATCCATTTTCATAATTATTGGTCTCATGATAACCTGTCTATGCATCAAGGAGCTATATAAAGTCCGTGATCCACCCGTCATTACTAGTCCAAAGAATTATTCATATTGAATAATCAAAATAACTAATTTTCCTTATCAAATTACCGTATTAGAAGGGATATATAGAACTATCAATAATTCCCCAATTAATAAAATAACAATCAACATAGTCACCACATTTAAAATAGTATATGGTTTATGGAATAGTAATATCCATGAAACATGAAATGGTTAATAAGGGGAAATTCAGTGTTCAATGATCATAGCAAATTAAATATTTAATGTACACTAAAAAATAAATCCAGGAAGTTAATGTGAATAATATCCTTGGAAAAATCAATAATAAATCATCCAGAGGATGAATTGGGATGGTATCAATACAAAAAAACCAAAGTGGATTAAAATTTAGGGTTGTTGTTATTCATGAAATACAATATTTACAGTGAAATTTTTTTTTAAAGAAAATATTATTTACTTTTTTTAATCATTTTGAAAATATTTTTCTTTATAATTAAACCGTTTAAACAGGAAAATGATGCTTCAAAAAAAATATGGTGAATGAATTTGTACATGACTTATGAGATAAAAAGAATATTCCTTTTGTATGAAAAAATGTAAAAAAATGCCCCATTAGGAAAGATACAATGATATTTTTTTGAAACATTGGTAAAAGACAAAAGGGTAGAATGTATTTACCAAAAAATTTAATTTTATTAATCATCATAATAATACATGATTTATAGAATAAAACAGGTTCTCTGACAAAAGAGAGATATAATGTCGAGTTTTTTGAAAACATTTTCTAAAAATATAATGAGTACCAAATAGTGGGAAAATGGTACTAATAATTTAAAATAGTCATAAATAACTAGATAATAATGAAATTTATTATTTAACAATGGTTATATAATTTTCTCTAATGAAAGTTTCACTGAATGATTATTAATATTAGTCTTGATGGAAATAATATTTAATCATTCCAAAGTGCCCCATACCACTTTGAAACATTTTTAAATCAAAAAATTCATGAAATTAAAATATTAAATGAAAGTATTGAATACAATTATGGAAAATGAATTAATGATATAATATATCAAACTTTTATGTAGGTACACCACAAAAATGAATTATGTGGGGATTATGAAATTTATCTCACATATGTAAAAATTGAGATGGAAATCCTTAAAGACATATTAAAAAATGTATGGGAAACAAAAAAGGTAATAATAATTAAATAAGACAATTAAATACCATGAATATAATATAATTAATGTTATTATATGTCAATGTGGTAGTATATACCCCATATATAATAAATTAGGTTTACAATAATTAATTATGCTTCATGTCATGAAAACGAGACATGAATCCCTTAACTTTTGTTTCATATCTAGTATAATTAACTTATATTATTTTTATACTTGATTGAAAACCTTTTTATTATATATAATAAAATTTATTTCACTTATTACCATGTTTTTTTACAAGAACTCAAACAATTAATTTTACATCGTTTGTGTTTTTACCAAATTCGATTTATGTGTCAAAACAACTATTGTTTGTGAAATATTTTCATAGGGTTCACTATATAATATATCATGAATAATAATCAAGAATTAATTATTATATTTATAAATCAATTATACTTTTAAAATAAATCACATAATATGTTTCAAAAAATGAATCAATGTTACAATCATTAAGACAGTAGACCATACATACACATGAGTAACAATCCTATTTTAAAATGATCATTGTGAAAAGAAGTTAAGTAACTCAAATATAAATTGAATGACCATTATATAATAATTATCATATTATTTAATTTTATATACTTAAATATATAATTATGTTATGTAGAAGTAATCACATAATGTCGAGGAGGAAGCAATCCACACATCCATGAACGACGTTATCTCTTTTAAAGTGTGTGAAGGGGTAATAATGAAAATGATATATATATATATATATATATAAAGGTAATTATTTCATTAATATAATACAAATTTTTTTGTGTCATATTTTTAATTATCACAGTCATTTATACATTCTGTGTATCATGTGAATGAATCACATCGCTTTGAGGGGGTTGTTGTCCACACTACCTCAGACTACGTTATCGTACTAATGAAAAATAGAAAGAACTAAATGTATGTATTATAAAAGTTTTAAATATGTTTAAATATATAGTAACTATCACATATATTATATGTAAATAATTCTTACATCATAATTTCCACCATGAGATGTGGAAATGGAAGAATGAACCATCATCATTTTGTGAGGTAATAGTTCGTAGTCCAGAGAAACATTATGTTCCTTACCCATTAGATAGTGGTGTGTGTATGTGTAAGTTAAACAATCATCATAGAAAAATCCTACTATATTTACGATAATTATATTTTTATAAAATAAAATAATAATGATATTTTATAGGTTGGATAATGGAAATAAAACTATAGAGACTGAGAAAAGACATTTCCTTTTAATCCGGTAGCTTTGTTTCAACCAAAAGTCTTTACTAGAAGAATTTATACCCAAATGGATGCTTCTAGGTCGAGGATAGTAATTATGGGAGACTATTTGGGAAGGTATTGGCCGAAAATAATAGGGTTTAGAGGTCTAAGGAATGTGTTATGGTGGTGGACTTTTATAACGAAGGAAAATGACTCACATGGTATTTTTGAAAAGAAGTTAGGTGTACGCATGTTATTACCTAATAAACTCATACCAAACCACCAAAAAAAAATAAATGGAAGGTTAATTGATGAATTATTGATAGATAATGAGTTTTTAGAAGTGGTTAGGTCATTCGTTTCTCAAACATTGGGTTTAATTTCATTTTTAAGCCAACTTACACCATAATCACTCTAATTAATATTAATCACTCCCATAATATTTTTTTAAAAAAATTGATTTGATATTATTATAACAAAAATATTATCTTCATTACTGTTTTGTATTTCATATTTTCAAAATTTAAATCATAGAAGTGGAAAAACTAAGATTAATTTTAATCTCACAGACAGACGGAATAACTGGTTTTAGTAGAAAAATATTAAAAATATTGTTATGTTTTTAAATTCAATTTAAAATTAATGTTGTTGAAAATTAAATAAATTATATTAATAAATGTATAATTTATCCAGTGTGACTTTAAAACATATTTATAATATAATTTATCATCAGTAATTATTTAAATGAAAATACAGTTTTTAACTAAAAACCATTATTTTTCACTCTTCACTAAAAAAATTGTGTTTCTTAGAAAAATAAAATAAATTCAACCTATGCTTAATTTTTAATTCTAAATTCAAAAATAAATGTTATTGTTTCAAATTAAATTGTTAATATTGTCAAATTTAATATTTAAATTGGGTTCTCCATTAAAATATTGTAAAATCACCTTTAAAAAATATGTGTTTTATATGAAAAATTGGGTTGGCTCTTATTTTATGAATACCAAAACTAATGGATGAATATAAAAAATATATTATTGAATATATAACATATATATTTCATTTAAATAATTAACTAATTTTAATTACATTTTTTTATTATGGTAAAACAACTTCGTGGGCATAAAAATATTTTCCTATAAAAATATCTTTTTAATATCAATGAGTTCTTATATTCATTTATAATTTATTTGTAAAAAACTATTTAGTTGTTTAAACAATATATTTTAATAATTTAGTTAATATTATTTGTAATTTCTAATTTATATATTATTATGTTAAATAATAATTTTTTAATGATAGATTGTTTCTTGGTAAGACCTGGTAATGTGTATAACACAAACTATAGAAGAAGACCAATTATGCGTGTAACACAACATATATGGGAGGATATCTGTTGCGTATTATGTATGCTAACCCCATGGTGTGTTCATTGTAGGATAACTCAATGTTTCATGTATTTAAATATATATATATATTTGAAATAGTAAATATATAATAAAGTATACAGGTATTATATTACATTACGTTATTGCTATCATGTTCCATACATGCCTTCGATTAAAAGATTATTACATTAGTTTTTTAGGGCGTCACATTCTCCCTATATTATTTAAATTGCATCCTTATAATATAAAATATATCATCCCACTTTTTTATGACATAAAAGTTTCATTACATTATACAAAACCGATGATCTTTAACGTTTAGATTCTTGGAAACCATGAACTCATTACATGAGAAAAAACATTCTTTGTAAACACTTGAAAAGATTTTTAATTTTTTAATCCTAATTTCATTACAGCATCTCATAACCTGGGAGCATACATCAAAGGAAATGGTTAGAAAAAGGCCCAGTAATGGAAACAAGGGAAACATTTTACATGAGAACATGAGATACATCAAAAGTCATGAAAAATAACATTAAGGCATGAAAAAGAGATCATGAGGCATATCATAATAAAAATAACATGTTTAATAACTTGAATATGTGGCTAAAACATTTAATATTGACAATCACTTCCATTTCACCAAGTTCCATCCCCAAGGTTTCATTAAAAATTATCAAGGTTATTCACCAAGGCGTTGTTAAAAATGGTCATCTCTAGAGATTAAGTCTTTACACAATGCATTGGGGCGCTATCAGGTCACACCATTAAATTTGAATTTATTATCATGTGATCCACATATATAATCATCAATAATTACATAAACAAACCATATAGCATAAAATAAATGGGATTCATTTCATAATTATAATGTTTTAAAAACTACTTTAAAGACATGATCTTTATGTCACTTTAAACCCGCGTAAAGGGAAATCGGGTCTCATGTATGAAAATCCCAGAATTTAAAACAGAAAATTTGGGTATATATGTGAATATACCTTTAGAATAAATAGCTTTGAGTATTCCGTTAATAATATAAATGGATTTGATAATAATATAGAGACATTTTTAGATGGAAATTCTGCAGCATAAAGGCTATGTTTCGGAGTTTTAGAAACCACTGAAAATAGAGGGGACATGGTTCACCCACTCATAAATGATCCATAAAACAGTAGGGCACCAGAATATAATGGAATTAAGAACATGGTAATGAAATTTGAAATATATACCATATGAAATTAAGAACATGAAAGGAATACAAAAATAAGATTTCTCTTATGAAAATTCGGCATCCTAACGGCGTCACATAAACATCAACAAAAATGAATTGACAAGATCAAATAGGGTATCTCATCATATGAACATAAATGATATGTATGATAGATATAGAGATAATACCCCAACATAATAAAAAGGAACTTGAAAGACTTGACATGAAAGTAGATCTATGAAAAATGATAAAGGTGAAAGAATGCCGTAAAAATCCGGCAGCCTAACGGAGCCACTTAAACATCAACAAAAATGAATTGACGAGATCAAAATAGGGTCTCTAATAATATGAACATAAAAGATCAGTATGATAGATATGGAGATCATCCCCCAACATAATTAAATGGAACTCTAAATACTTGACATGAAAGTAGAACTTTGAAAAATGAGAAAGGTGAAAGAATCCCTTAAAAATTCGGCAGCCTTATGGCGCCACTTAAACATCAACAAAAATGAATTGACAATATCAAAATAGGTTCTCTCATAATATGAACATATAAGATCAATATGATAGATATAGAGATCATACCCCAACATAATAAAAAGAAACTTGAAAGACATGACATGAATGTAGAACTTTGAAAAAATGAGAAAGGTGAAAGAATCCCATAAAAATTCGGCAGACTAACGGCGCCACTTAAACTATATTAAAACGAATTGATGAGAGAAATAGGGGTTATCCCATAATATGAACATGAAAAGTGAAGTAAGAGAATATCAATGAATAGCCTCTAACAAAATAGCATGGAGCATAAAAGAAATGACATAAAAGAGATTACTTGATAGAAAGAGGTAAGATCCCTTACCTTAAAACGTATCTCTTAAAACTCAATGGTTGAGACCTTGAGGGCTTGGGGGCACCTTGAGAGGACTCCTTGGGAGGTAATGAGACCATAGATTCGTTGGGGGGAGAGTTGGGAGTGAAAAATAAAGGATGAAATGGTGGGTATTTATAGGGAATGTGAGGGGACAAGGCATTAAGGGCCATGGGACACCTCACAAGTGGTTTTCTCAAAACCATGGGCTCTCCCATGGTATTTCCCATCGAGTTAGGCCAAATGGGGCCCCCATAAAATAATTCATCACCTCTGGTTGGAAGACCCTTAAAATATCTCATGAAATCATCATGACATATTTATGATCTCATAAACATACTGAAACCCTAAAACTGTATTTCTACTATTCACTGAAAATTCAACTTTCTCAGAAAAATCCCAAAATTTTACCTTAACAAAATTTCAATGCTCTGATTTAAAAAATGAACTCCATTTTATAAAAATAATTTTCTAAATATTTTTAATTTAATTTTTAAATAAATACACTATTCACTGAAAAATCATTTTTTTCAGAAAAATCCCAAAAAATTACCTTAACATTATATCGATTATCTGAGTTCAAAAATGAAATCAATTTTATAAAACTAATTTTATAAATATTTTTAATTTAATTTTTTATTAAAAAACACTATTCCCCCGAAATAACTAATACTTGACTAATAATTAATGAAAAAATTATTTACCTATTTTATTGAATCACATTACATAATCAAGGTGCCTAGATTATATTAATACTTTATTTAAGTGACATTAATAATCCTTTTGGTCACATTACTAATCCTAAGCATAAAATCACTATTCATAATTTACTATTTATCAAAAATTATGTTGATCTTATTAGACTCTAAATTTCGTACTGAACATAATTGTGGAAGACCATTTTTTGAAAATCATTACACATAATTAGTTATCGAAGGTTTACATAAATATTTTCAAATATTCTTTTTCTAAAATTCATCAAAAATAGGCATACTATATTTATCCAGACATTTGAGAATTCACAAACTTCATCACAATAAGAAATCACAATTTTTATTTAAATCAAAGGATTACACAAGGCTGTTATGGTCTCATTACATATCCACTTATAACCCTAGTATAGGACCTAAGAGTAAGGTGTGCTAGGGTTATAGAATCTTGGGGTGGCTTAGCCAACATTGCATGACTAGTAATTTCTATCAGTTTGAACTTCTCATGAAGGAGATTCCGTTCCAGCTTCACATGATGAAGTTTGTCTTGGGTTTGGTCCAGAGCAAAGCCCAGTGGTGCTACCTCCTTCCTAAGTTCCGTTAGATGGGCTTCGATTGGCCCGAGACTACTGGATGAGGCCATCAAATCTTTTTTCTATATTAATTAATCAACAACAATTTTATTTAGAGATAGTAATTGAAACGTTTAGTTTCCAGTGGTCATATTGACCAATGATCATATAACAGTAAAAACCCAACAACCTCCTTTTAATTACAATCATGTTATCAAATGAAACAATTTTGTTGAGTATAAATTAACACACAATATTAGGAAACAATATTTATTCAAAATTTCGGGTTGTTACAATCATCCCCCCTTAAGAAATTGCATCCTCACAATTTTTAAAATACGTATTGGAAGTTTCATTGAATGTCCCGCATCAGAAAAAGAGTCAGTAACACTATTACTTTAAAAGAAAGAAAGGGAAGTAAAATGGTCACCCGAGTTAACCCATACTAGGATTCCATGTATGAAAACATGGACATGGAGGAGAAAACAAAGGGTCACGTTCTGAGGGAGGGTGTTAGAAAACATAATTTGGAGAATGTTAACAAAAATAAAATCACAAACTTGTGATGGGTTAAACGGTATTTGATTTCCCAGTTGGAAACGCTAAAAGGCAACATTTATGTTGTACATTACATTTCATAGTCTTGAGGAATTCATTTACTACATAGAATAAAACACGGGGAAATATACCTACCTTCAAGTAGAGTTTCATCCTTTAATAATTCTCTACCAAAACTATTATTTTCTCCAAATGATGAGCATTAAAAACTACTTAGACTCATCAAATCACAAGAATCATCTTCTATAGAATGACATAATCCACCAAAGATTAACTATCAATTTCTTATATTATCCCAATAATAGAAATGGTATGATAAAACAACTCTTCAAAAAGAAAGAATCCCATAGGAAGGGAAACTTCTTTAAATATTCAAAATTTCATGGTACTACCCAATGTTCATCATAGACCATTCCATAAATAACTTTCCTCAAAATTATTCAAAATAAAGCAAACTAAGATTGAAACCAAAATAAAAGAAGGATTTGATAACATAGTCTTCCAAAATAAACTTCACCGTTCATCTCCAAACAACATCAACCACTCCTAACATCTTATAAAAAAATAGCTAACCTAAACATTTTTCCTCAAGAGAGTTTAATCATTTCCATGAGTAACCTAAATTACTATATGTCAACATTAAATTCATCAATTCTTCAAAATATTAGTCAACCATTAATCCTCAAATAAAATACCGTAATAATATATTTACCTCGATCAAATAAGGTTCCCAAAATAGTAAATATCTTCAAAATAATAATAATCTTTTAATCCCCTAATCATCTCTGTCATATTAATATTGCAATTTTCACATTTCTTATCACATTGATTGTTGGGAAATGTTCTTCCATTTTCCGCCATTAACTAAGAAAATAAAGTACAATTATGGGATTAAATACTTAGCCAATAATCATGAAAAGGAACATAAATCATAGAAGGATAACTTGTAGAAGAAAATTATACCATAACTTGTGATACCCTAGGTCCCAAACTAGGTTATCGATGATCATATATTCTTTTGTGAATATTTATTTTATTTTATCTTTGTTCCTTTAATAATGGTTCATACTATGCTAATGAATTTACCAATGAATATCCCCTGGTAGTGTCGTAACCAAGAGTGCGGCAAGGCCTGTTGTCGTGTACCAGTTCCGATTCGAGTCTAGCTCAAAGCGTTGTTTTCAGGTTTTAACCCTATATACATTTGTGCCAAAGACACCTCTACCTACTCGTATCCAGACAGGGATGTATTTGCTTGGCAACCCCTTACTCAATTCTCACCAAAATACCAGGAAGATTTCCTATATTTAAACTTTTTTGTAGGCTTCATCCTAATGTTTTCATATCCTAATTTCCACAAATAACTAAACCATACTTTGATACAAAATATAGCATCCCGCCTTTTATCACATAAACTTTCATTACATTATACAAAACCGAGGATCATTAAGGTTTAGTGTCTTGGAAACCAGGAACTTATTGCATGATAAAAAAACATTCTTCTTAATAACATGAAAGGAGTATTCATTTCTTCATCCTAAGTTAATTACAGAATCTCATAACTTGGGATCATAAATTAAAGGAAAGGGTGAGAAAAAGGCCCAGTAAGGGAAGCTAGGGAAACATTTTACATGAGAACTTGAGATACATCAAAATTCAAGAAAAATAACTTTAAGGCATGAGAAAGAGATCATGAGGCATATCATAATAAAAATAATGAGTTTCATAACTAGAAGATGTGGCTACAAAATTTAATATTTACAATCATTTATGCTTCACCAAGGTCCATCCATATGGTGTCATTAAAAATTACCAAGATTATTCACTAAGGCGCCGTTAAAAATGGCCATCTCTAGAGATTAAGTATTTACCCAATGCATTGGAGCACTATCAGGGCGCAAAGTTAAATTTTCCTTTATTATCATGTGATACACATATATCATCATCAATAATTTCATAAAAAACCCATATAGAATAAAAGAAATGGGTTTCTTTTCATAATCATAATGTTTTAAAAACTGCTTTAAAGACATGATCTTCATGTCACTTTAAACCCACAGAAAGGGAAAGCGGGTCTCATGTATGTAAATCCCAGAATTTATAATAGAACATTTTGGTATATATTTGAATACCCCTTTATAATAAATATCTTTGAGTGTTAATTTAATAAAATAAATGAATTTCAGAATAAGATAGAGACATTTTGAGATGGAAATTCGGTAGCATAAAGGCTCTGTTTTGGGGTTTTAGAAAACATTTAAAAGAGAGGGGACATGGATCAACCACTCATAAATGATCCATAAAATAGTAGGGTCCGTAATATAAAGGATTTAAGAACATTGTAATTAAATTTGAAAGATATACCATATGAAATTAATAATATGAAAGGAAGACAAAAATAATATTTCTCTTATGAAAATTCGGCAGCCTAACGACGTCACATAAACTTCAACAAAAATGAATTGACGAGGTCAAATAGGGTATCTCATCATATGAACATAAAATATCATTATGATAGATATATAGATCATTCCCAAACAAAATAAAAAGGAACTTGAATTACTTGACATGAAATTAGAACTTTGAAAAATGAGAAAGGAGAAAGAATCCCTTAAAAATTCGGCAGCCTAACAGCGCCACTTAAACATCAACAAAAATGAATTGACGAGATAAAAATAGGGTCTCTAATCATATGAAAATAATAGATCATTATGATAGATATATATATCATACCCAAACATAATAAAAAGTAACTTTAACGACATGACATGAAAGTAGAACTTTGAAAAATGAGAAAGGTGACAAAATCTCTTAAAAATTCGGCAGCCTAACGGCACCACTTAAACATCAACAAAAATGAATTGACGAGATCAAAATAGGGTATCTCACAATATGAACATAAAATATCAGTATTATAGATTTAGAGATCAAACCCAAACATAATAAAAAGTAACTGGAAATACTTTACATGAAAGTAGAACTTTGACAAAATGAGAAAGGTGAATGAATCCCTTAAAAATTCGGCAGCCTAATGACACCACTTAAACATTATTAAAAAGAATTGATGAGAGAAAGAGGGGGTCTCTCATCATATGAACATGCAAAGGGAAGTAATATGAATATAAAGGAACATCCTCCAACATAAGATCAGGGAGTATAAATGAAATGACATAAAAGAGATTACTTGAAACAAAGAGAGAGGTAGGATCCCTTACCTTAAAACGTATCTCTTAAAACTCAATGGTTGGGAACTTGAGGGCTTGGGGGCACCTTGAAAGGACTCCTTGGGAGGTAATGAGACCATATTACAGTTGGTGGAGAGTTTTGAGTGAAAAATAAATGAGTAAAGGGTGGGTATTTATAGGGAATGTGAGGGGACAAGGCATAAATGGCCAAGGGACACCTCCCAAGTGGTTTTCTCAAAACCATGGGCTCTCCAATGGTATTTCCCATGGAGTTAGGCCACATGGGTACCCCAATAAAATAATGCATCACCTTCGATCGGCCAACAATAAAAATATCTCATGAAATCATCATGACATAGTCATGATGTCATTAAACATACCGAATCCCTAAAACTGTTTTTCTAATATTCACTGAAAATTCAACATTCTCAGAAAAATCCGAAAATTTTACCTTAACCAAATATCAATGCTCTGATTTCAAAATTGAACTCTATTTTATAAAAATAATTTTCTAAATAATTTAAATTTAAATTTTAAATAAATACACTATTCACCAAATATAAGGCCCCGGCCTTAAACCTTAAGCAATATTGAATTAAATGAATAATTCACATTGAGGATCTTTCCAGGTTTAGAGTTTTAGAGAATTAGGACATAACTATTACATCTCGAAAGATTACAATGTAGAAACTTCTACTATGTTTCCATATAAAAAAACTCTTAAAAACAAAGATGTCTAGTTCCACGTTTTATATAGAATGACTTTCACTTGATCCCATCCTTGACCCCACTCCACATTAAGTACTGTGAAAAAAATTTCAAAAAAACATGGGGTGAGCATAAAAAGCTCACTAAGGGATACACAAGGAATGAAAACTGTTAGTTTTTTCAAAAACAAAATTAAACCATGTATACTTTATCAAAGTAATACATTCCACCTTTATGAATTATTAAAAACTCTTCACTAAATATGAGATCATTACTTACCCTTTTGTAACAAAAAGATTACCATAAAACCCATATAAAGAACACATAACATATGAAGGAAACTTGGGACATAAACATACTTAAATGGAATACCCATACGGTCTACTTCCACACATATCACTTAATGGAATAGTCGTACGACCAACTTCCATACACAATGCATTGGAGGTTATAACGTAACCACCCATCCTGGTATTCACGGCACCACCCGTCATATGGTTTATCACGTAACCACCCATCAAATGTCCATGTACAATTATAAAATCATAAGACGTAAAACAAATATAATGGAAAGAAAAAATTTCCAAACATTGATCACAATATACCACTTAAATATATTGACATAAGAAATCCATTATAAAAACCATTTTCAATACCAAATTACATAAAAGTGTATATAGTATTTATTTCATTTTAAAAACATTACGGCTTATTGAGGAAGCCAAAGACCAAATAATACTCGTGGCGGCGGAAAAGGTCATTGTCACCACATACATTAAAAAAACATTCCTTTTTGTTGTTTGGTAAAACGATTCGTAGAAAAAAATACCTTTTTTATAAAATTAAAAGTCAATGTGGTTTATACACCGTATAAAATAAATTATTGTATAAGAACAAAATATGCCTCAATGAACGGAGATTGAGACGACGCCCCTTACCTTGTGTCTGACGTGACTCGATTGCTCTTTAATCTCCTGAATAATAAACTGATGTTAATTTATACTTGCTTAAGAACCTTTTTCAAGATTATTATTCCTTTTATATCACTTATTTCCATGTTATAAACATTATGTAATCATTTATGTTAATAATGTTCGTTTTGTTGATATTTGGTTCTTAAGACGAAAGTGGACTTCTTACAATTACATGTTGTTTGTGTGGTCAAATGATCATTATATCCAAAATGATATTCATGATTTGGATATAATATATATCATATATATCCAGCATATACATGTATTTATAATAGTATTTAACATTTAGAGGTAAGAAATGAAATGCACCGTTCCAGGAGACGGTAAGCCGTACGTACGCATGAACGCTACTTTAATTTCTATGTCTAATTTAATGGAGTGAAATCATAACGTTATAAAGTTATATTATAATTTTATTATAATATCATATATAATATCATTAACTCCATCCTTTATACATCCCACATAGGGCATTAACGAATCAAATCACTTTGAGGGGGCGGTAATCAGCACTTCCTAAAATGAAATTATCGTGTTTACCCATAATGGAAACCATAAAGGTATACCAAAAATGAAAAATACAGAAGCATAAAAAACATAAAAATAATATATATCATATAGAAATAGGGTGACATATTAATGGACACCATTAAAGGTGTAAAAAGAAAATTGAACAATCATCTTTTCGTGAGGCAGAAATTCGCCAACCACAGAAACAGTTTGTTCTTAACCATTAGGCGGAGGTGTGTGTAGGTGTATCTTTAATCCTTCTCATAAAAAAATCCTATTATATTGAAGATACTGTTGTTGTTACCATATAATGGAATAAAAATAGTTTAGAGGGTTGCAGAACTAATGTAAAACAAAAGAACACAAGTGAAGACATTACTTTAAAATCGAGTAACTCTTCTTGGTTTGAACCAAAAGGGTTCTTTGAAGAGCTTTCTGCCCAAGGTAAGGATTATAGGATGTGGAGAGGGGTGTGGAGAGATAAAATGAGCAGGGGATGGCCGATCTAAAGGCTTTAGAGGTGTGGCTAAGGTGGTAGAGGTAGGGGCCTTTTATAAGAGGAGAGGAGGGGCACTCATGGAAAGTTAAAAAGGTTACTTTATTATGAATTTTTTTTGGATGATAAAGGTCCCAAAATTATATATTTAGAGGATAAGGTGATATGTGTTCGAAATCCACCCATCTAATAGGTTTTTGACATGTTTAGGTCATATATTTTATATTATCTTTTCATTTTATTAAAATCGTTAAATAATGAGGTAATCATTGCATCATCATGATGTCATAAATAATTTAATTTATTTAATATCTAATAATACTATGATGTAGGAAATATTTTTATCATTTCAATGAATATTTATAGTCAAAAATCATACTTGTATAACCCCATGTAGAATTTTGTTTAGTAAAACAATATATGTTTGTCTCATTTTTACTTTTACATTAAATAAAAGGCATTAATGTCATTATCTTACCCAAGTGGCTCCATGGGGTCCCAAAAATCTACCCGTGGGATGTCTTGGTCGGCCATGACTCATCCAATAAGGTGCGGACAGGTGTCAAGGGCATTTCATATTATTAAAACATTATTTTTACATTAAACTACACTAATTACCTATAATCGTGATTAATAACTTAAAAGTTACTATTCACCAAAAAATTATTTTAATCCCATTGTACCACATTTTAAATCCTAATGAAATACATGTATGTAGAAATTTTGAAAATCAAATCACAGAAGTGGTAGAGTTTCATTTATACAAAAAATCAGTTTTTTAACTGCCACTTAGTGGTTTCACTATTCTTCAAAAATTGAAGTTTTTCAGAAAAATATCAAAAATTCACACTAAGATATATTTGATATTCCGAATTAAAAAAATAATGTATATTTTAAAAAATTCAAAACATATAAGTTGTATTAATTAATATAATAATTAATTCTCTTTGTCAAAAAAAATAGCGTGTTTTTATGAAACAATATGTATTAAAATATTGACACTAGTTTAAGTCCAATTTCAAAGTGAAATTAATTCCAATGAACACAATTAGATTAAATGGAAAAAAATATATTCTAATTGAACTTTAAAACCATTTCAAAATATAATTTAATCAAATAAGTAAATTAGATTATAAAGAGGTTTTGAATTAAAATACAACATTTTTCACTATTCATTAAAAAGTGAACTTTATTGGAAAAATACCAAAAAATTTACACAAAGTAAACTTTGATGTCCCAATTCCAAAGAAAGGTTTTATTTGGTTCAACATAATGTATAAGAGTGACCAAAACTATATTTAAAGAGGGTTCGCCATCAAAACGTGATAGTTCAACCTTTTAGTGAATATTAGAGTATCTATGCCTAAAATTGAATTATTTTCTTATTTTAAGCCTTTATCTTTTATTGGATAAATGTAAAAACATTTAAGAAATATATATATAATCATATTTTTGTTATTTCTATTCTTTCCCGCCAAGACAACTACTACGTGTTAACTACCATTTAAAATAATATTATTATATTACTAGTGTGCAACGTAAGATTTCAATGAAACTAATTGTTGCATATCTGGTACGCTATCGAACATAGAAACTCCTTTAAAGTAAAATTAATATTTCATTTTCAAATATTAATAAATATGAAAATGCTTTATTCTTTATTTACCTGGGATGTTACATCAAAAATTCATTTTTTCAGAAAAAACCCCAAAAATTACCTTAACATAATATCGATTCTCTGAGTTCAAAAATGAAATCCATTTTATAAAAATAATTTTCTACATATTTTTAATTTAACTTTTAATTATAAAACACTATTCACCCGAAAAAACTAATACTTGACTAATAATTAATGAAACAGTTATTTACCTATTTTATTGAATCAAATTACGTAATCAAGGTTCCTAGATTATATTAATACTTTCTTTAAGTGTGATTACTAATCCATATGGTCACATTACTAATCCTAAGCATAAAATCACTATTCATAATTTACAATTCATCAAAAATTAAGTTGATTTTATTAGACTATAAATTTCGTACTGAATATAATTGTGGAAGACCATTTTTTAAAAATCATTACACATAATTAGTTATCTAAGGTTTTCATAAATATTTTCAAATGTTATTTTTCTAGAATTCATCAAAATTATGCATACTATATTTATCCATAAATATGAAAATTCACAAACTTCATCACAAGAAGAAATGAAAATTTTTATTTAAATCAAAGGATTACACAAGGATATTATGGTGTTGTTAAATAGCCCCTTATAACACCAGCAAAGGACCTAAGAGTAAGGTGTTCTAGGGTGATAGAATCTTTTGGTGGCTCGGCCAACATTTCACGAGTAGTAATTTCTATCAGTTTGAACTTCTCGCGAAGGATATTCTGTTCTAGCTTCGCACGATGAAGTTTGGCTTGGGTTTGGTCCAGAGAAAAGCCCAGTGGTTCTACATCCTTCCCAGGTTCCGTTATTTGGGCTTCGATTGGCCTGAGACTACTGGATGAGGCCATCAAATCTTATTTCTATATTAATTAACCAAGATCACTTGTATTTAGAGATAGTAATCGAAACGTTTAGTTTCCAGCGGTCATATTCACCAACAATCATATAACAGTCAAAACCCACCTCCTCATTTTAATTACACTCTTGTTATCAAATGAAATAGTTTTTTTGAGTATAAAACAACACACAAAATTAGGAAACAATATTTATTCAAAATTTCGGGTCGTTACATAAAATCTACAATGGTGATGGATTTCTTGATACTTCCTATGTTTGAAATTCATCATCATGAGAATGGTTCACAATTAATATTATATAATAATGCAAATTTAAAGTACAAATGTCCCATGAAATACCATATTACAAGGTCTCCTTGTAGGAGATCATTAGTGTTAAGTATATATACAAACATAGAGAAAACAATGTAAAAAAATTATGTAGAGTGAATGAGGACATCAATCATAAGAAAATGAGTGCTAAATGGGAAGTTTCATGCTTCAAAGCTATAAATAACTAATGATTCATATTTAAAAAAATTAAATAGAAATTTAGGTATTATGGAATCATTTTATTTATAAGTCATTTTAATAATGTTGGTTATTTCTTTTACTGACCCAGAATAAAAACATTCTAACATTATTGGTTTCAACCTCATAAGGACAATCCTAACTTTTGGATGTGCTTCGATGAAATTATAAATCATCCCTTCTCTCCCAAAAATTAATTACCGACATTGACTTTTTTTAATCTTGAATAACTATAGGAAACTTTTAAAGGATTGTAATGCCTATAAAATAGTGACATGTATTACTATTTGACTTTAAATATCTCCAAAAAAATTATGGTTAGTATATTAATCTCTAATCATCAAAAGTATCACTATTTGTTCACTGTTAATATTTATTTTTTAAATTGTTTAACTAAAACCCATGAAAATTAACAAGGACATTATATAGGTTAGTGATTAGCATAAAACCCTTATCATCCTTCAATCATGGTTCCAAGACCCATTAACTAGATAGATCTTATTAGTTTTTACTCGGATTATAGTTTGTCATTTTCTTAAACCATATTAATATAATTTCCAAAATATATATGATGGACATCCTTGATGTTATGTTAATCACTAAATATAGAATTTTATCTAAGGTTTTAAATAGAACCTCAAAACAAAAATACCTCATCCACTTATTTCCACATTGATACTTCCATAGACTTAAGATTATCTTAAAGGAGAAGACCTTGACATGGGTAATTTCTAGGATCCCAACATTTACGACAACATACTATAAAGTATTTCTTAGGATGATATATTTTTCCTTTCATCGGATTCTTCCTTTTTTTTCAAAAATAATTTTTCTTTATTTCCTTACATTCCAAACATAAATCATTTACTTGTTCCATTTAGAGACATTCCAAGGTTTCTCCTTCCACACTTTTCACATGTCGAATATAGGACCATATTTTCTACATGGTATCTGCCAATTGAGATCTTATCATCCTCCATCATTCTCTTCTTTAGTGTGCTTTGGAGTTGGAAAAGTTATATATTTTTAATCATATTATATTAAATTGATTTTCCATAAACATGATATCCTTTACTCCTATCAACACATATTTTAGTTTCTCATCTTCACCTTCTTGTATTTCATTATAGATGTTAACTTGAATCCTTCGAGTTTGATCCTTTGACTAAAACCAAAAAGTATAGTGTGAGCAGAAAGATTCATAGTGAGATAATGTATAATTTTCTATAAGATATTTAAATCATGGTGCCTTATTTTTAAAACAACTTAGATTTAACCTTAATTTATTTATTTTCAACAACCTTTCAAAATTTTCCTAATGGTTTGTAAAGAAAACGTTGATTATCCTATGAAAATCACTAAGGAGCATCAAACCGAGTATATAGTAAGGCATGTTGTTGTGTACCAGGTCACCCCGAGTCAAGCATGGGAGACCTTGTTAGATTTTTTACACCTATGTAAAATAATGTTAGAACCACAACCACATGTACTATCCATACAAGGATGTATTTCTAAGAATATCCACATAATCTATACTTTAATAGAATTCTATGATTTCGTCTTTAGTTATCCCTAAATTACACCTTAGAGTTATTTTATATAACCTATTTTGTCCCAAATATAGTTACCATGGATGATATTAAGCTTACCTATGATACCAACTATAGCAACCCAACCCCGTATTTCTCAGAACTAGTGTCTACTAATAAATTTATGGCATGATTACAAGGAATCAATCCCCAAAGGAAAGATTTGTTATGTAGTCTTGGTAAACCAGATACATATATGAAAATTGTATTACAAATCGATACACTAATTACAGAATATTTTTTCTTCTAAAAAATAAACAGTTTGAGTATAACTATAATCCATCTAGTATATTCCTAAATTCACTTTATAGTATGTTTCTTGGATTCCTGGATAACCAAACATAATAAGGGTGTTCTAAAATGATTAATAAGGGAAATATATAGCTGAATCAGTAATGAATCAATGATAATAGTCATTAAGGAATGTTAAATAACTGAAATCACATGTCATGTAATCAATAAATTTAATGAAATAAGATAAGAAATATGGAAAGGTAATAAATGGAAAAAAATTTCATTCAAATAACTTGATAAGTAAAAATAAATATGGAAAATTATGAAACTAAATCAAATTCCATTAATTAATGAAATGAAATGAAATGTATCCATATATGTGTTGATGCAACGTCTCATAAATGAATAATAACTGAAACTACTATTAGGGAAATTTAAATCATTATGGATTTCATGTCTTAGGAACATGAAACCATATTACCATCAATAAATTTCATAATCAAATTTAAATCTCTGGGTAGAAACCCATTTCTGTAATGATTCTTCTCATAAGAACATGTCGATGAATAGAGGATCTATATAAAGTCTGGTGTCCACCTGTCATTTCCTGTCCAAAGCATTCCTCATATTGAATAATCAAAATAACTTATATTACTTATCAAATAACTGTATTTTATGAGAAATACAAATCTATCAATAATTTCCCAATTAATAAAATAACTATCAATGTATACACCTTATGTAAACTATTATTTGGTTTAGATAATAGTAATATCCATGAAACAAGAAGTGAATAATAATGGAAAATTCAAATTTCAATGATCATAAGAAATTAAATACTTCAAATTGACTAAAAATTAAATCAAGTAATTGAATGTGAATACTATCATTGGAAAAGTAATTAATAAACCATCCAGTAGAATAATAAGGATGGTATCAATACAATAATCCCATGTAGAGTAAAATAGAGGGTTGTTGTTGTTAATGAAATAAAGTTTAAATTTTAAAAATATTATTGTCGAAAATATTTTTTGATTTTGAAAAAACTTTGATAATTATTTTTGTTTAATAATATAATTTCTAAACATGAAATGGAGGGTTAAAATAAATTACGGTGTATGAATCCATACATATCCTATGAGGTAAAAAGAATATTCCATTTGTACGACAAATGGTTAAAAAAAGACTTATTAGGAATGCGTCAAAAAGATTCCTTTGAAAAATTAGTAAAAATAAAAAGTGTAAAAATTTCATTGCCCATTCATTTAAAAAAAATTTCTTATCCTTTTAATAAAAAATTATTTTTTTGAATTCAATAGTTTCTCTAACTAAAAAAATATATATAGTCGGGTTTTCGGAAAACCATTTTCTATAAAAATTTTGAGTACTGAAGAGTGAAAAATGGTACTTATACATGAAAATGTTTATGAATAACAAGAGAATAATAAAATGTACTATTGAAAAATCGTTATATAACCTTAATAAATTTAAATTCTATTGAAATATTATGAGGATTAGTGTTGATAAAAATAATATTTAATCATTCCAATGTGTCCCATACCACATTGAGATATATTTAAATCATGAACCTCCTGAAATAATAATATTAAATTAAATTATTTAATACCATGATGGTAAATAAATTCATGATATAATATATAAAAATTTCAAGTAGGTACATCGAAAAAAATAAGTATGTGGTGAATATGACATTTATCTCATGGATGTAAAAAGTTAGATGAAAATCCTCACAAATGTAGTAACAAATGGATTTGAAAACAAAAACGTAAAATTTCTTATATAAAAAATTTAAATACTATTAGGATAAAATAATATATGGTATTATATGTCAATGTGGTAGTATATGCACCATATAGAAGAAATTCTTTGTACAATAATTAAGTATGCCTCACTTAATCAAAATGAGGCAAGAATCCCTTACCTTGTGTTTCCATTTTGGTGAACGTCATTTAAATTCCTATAAAATAAAATTATGTTAATTTTCTACATTCTTAATAAAATTTATCATTTGTATAATTACATTTAATTTACTTATTAACATTTCTTTACAACTACTCAAACAGTTAAGAATACATCAGGTATTGTTTTTACCAAATTTGGTTTATGTGTCAAAACAACTATTGTTAGTCAACTATGGTCAGATGGATAATTTTATAACATCTATAGAATAATAACCATGACCTAATAATCATATTTATTCCAAATTTATAATTTTAAAATAAATCATTACATATGGTTATTATAAATGAATCCATGTTATAATCAGGGCGATGATAGGTCATACGTTCCCATGAGTGACATTCCCATTTTTAAATGATCAATGCGGATAGAATGTATGTAACCAAAATATTTCCATAATGATAATTATATAATAAATAAAATATTATTTAATTATATGTAATTATATATTTAATTATGTGATAAAAAAGTAATAACCTCTTGTCGAGGAGGCAGTAGTCCACACGTCCACAATAGACGTTATCTATTTTAAAGTGTGTGAAGGGGTAAGATAGAAAAGGATATATATTTATATATAAATACACCAAAATTTAATTATTTCATTAATTTCATATATATTATTATATATATTATATTTTTATTTATAACCATCATTTATAAATTCCATGTATCATGTGAACGAATCACATCGCCTTGAGGGGTGGTAGTCCAAACTTCCTCAAACGATTATTTCGTATTAACGTAAAAAATAAAGTATGAAATGTATGTATTATAAAAATTTTTAATGAAGTATAAATATGTAATAAATATCATATATAAAATATATAAACAATTTTCACATCATAATGGCCACCATGAGATGCATTAATGGAAGAATGAACTATCATTATTTGATGAGGTAGTAATTCGTCATCAACAAAAACATTATCTTCGTTAACACTTAGATAGTGGTGTGTAAATGTAGGTTAAAATATAAGAATAAAAAATACTAGTATTATAAGGATACTTTTTATTTTCATACAACAACATTATATGAAGATTTTAGGGTTTGTAGAATGGAAATAAAACTTGAGAGATTGAGAAAAGACATTACTTATTAATTGGGTAAATTAGTTTGAACGCAATGGATTTGTTGAAAGGGATTCTACCCAAATGGATACTTCTATGTCTAGGATAGGAAATATGGGGGACAATTAGGTTAGGTAATGGATGATCTTAAGAGTTTTGAGAGGTTTGGGGAATGGGTAGAGGTGGTGGCCATTTATAGGAAAGGAAATGGACTCACATGGTATTTTTTTATAAGTTTGGTGTGAACATGTTCTTATCTAATAAAAGTCATACCAAACAACTAAAAATAATTTATGAAAGGTTAATGGGCTAAATATTTAGAGAATATGAGTGTTATACATGTGTCTAGGTCATTTGGATGCTTAAACGCAGGGTTTTAATCCTATGTTAGCCAAATTACACCTTAATCACTGTAATTAATTTTAATCACTTTCACTAATCAGTTTTGTCACAAATTAGGTTCATATTTTTATAAAAAAATATTATCCTGATTAAAATGGTTTATTTTTTATTTTACAAAAGAAAATCACAAAAGCATTAAAATTAAGATTAATGTTAATCTCGTTGTTAGACAGATTAATTGGTTTTAGTAGAAAACTATTCAAATTATTATTAAGTTTTTATATAAAATTTCATAGTTATATTGATTAATATGAAATAAATTATATTAATATGTGTATAATTGAAAAAATTAGATATTAATATAAATTTATAATATAATTTAACATTAATAATTATTAAAATGAAAAGGCAGTTTTTTACTAAAACAGAATATTTTTCATTATTCACTAAAAAAATGAAGTTTCTCATAAAAAATGAAAAAATTTATCCAAAGATAATTTTGAAATTTTGAATTCAAAAATAAAGTATGTTTTATCAAATTAAATTGATAATAGTGTCAAACTGAATATTTATAATGAAATTTCCATTGAAAGGAAGTAAAATTTCCTTTATTAAAAATGGGGATTATTGTGAAAAATTGGGTTTTATATTATTTTATCCTTAAAAAATATAATGGATGAATATCAAAAAAATTATTGAATACATAACAATTATATTCCATTAATTTAATTATCTAATTTTAATCACATTTATTTAATATGGTAAAACAACTTCATGATCATAAAAATGGGTTTTTTATAAAAATATCCTTTAAATATTCAGTTGTTTCTTATATCCATATATATATATTTTGTAACCTACAATTTAGTTGTGTAAACCATATATTTTCATAAATTATTTAATACTATTAAAAATGGCTAGTTTATATCTTAATATATTGAATAACAATGTTTTAATATTAGATTGTTTCTCGATAAGACATGGTATTGCGTATAGTGAGAGCCATTAAAGAAGCAAAATTTTTCATATAACACAAGATGTAGAGGAAGTTTGTTGTAGAATATGATGTAAACTAACTTAGTGTCCCATGAATTGAAATCTCACCCAGTATTTCATACATTGAAATATGTAGAATATATTTTAAATAGTATATTTATTAGAAAGTTTAAAAATATTATACTATATTATGCGCTTGCGGTCACATGTCATATACACTATCGAATACAAGGTTGTTACATTAGATTATCTTTGCATCACATTAATGATATACTTTCTATGGTTACAACTCATGTAAAAGAAATAATAAATTTTTCTCCCCAAAAAATGTTATTCTAAAGAACTTCTCAAGAGGTTTTTCATGGAAAACAAAAAACATTTTTTCATGCCCATTTTTGTGGGAAAAAAGTTGAGTGAAGATGGAGAAGGAAAATAAGTAAGTCAGAAAGAGTATTAGAAGATTATTGGATGTCTATTATATTAGACTGCCTCAAAAGTTGGCATTATTTATATTGCTACCCTATGTGAATGATTATTTATTTCTCCAAAATAATAAAATATTATTGTGGGGAAAATAATTCTCAGATACATAAAATGAATAATAGAATTTTGAATCAAGAATTTCCGCTCAGATACTATTGATTTGTTTGGATATTCTAATGAAAATTGGGAAGGAAATGTTGACGATTGACGATCCAAATCTAGAGAAATATTATTTATGTGAAATAATTATGTTATCTGGTATTCAAATAAATAGAATTCATTAGTCCTCAGTATGAATGATGTTGAGTATGTTTTTGAAACTCAAGTCGCTTCTCAACACTTATGGATGAAAACACAATGGGAAGATTTACTTGTTGAAGTGATGTTACCCTTACTCTTGTGTTGTGATAATCAACGTACAATCAATCTCTGCAAGAATATAATTCAACGTTCTCCTTCAAGGTATATTTATATCAAATATCATTTCATCAAATCACATGTGGAAGGAATGAATTAAAGACAGAGAATGTTTTAACATCGAAACAAGTGGCTGACATTTTCAAACAAACCTTTTTCTGAAGGAATCATTCTTAAAATTGAGGTTAAATGGGGGTTTCCAACTTCTTTTTTCTCAAGGATGAGGTATGTGTTTATGTCCCCTATCTCATCTATCCTTATGAGTTTATTGTTTAGGGGGGTAATTTAATTGTTTCATAAATATATTACATAAAATGGAGAGTTTTGGGTAATGTATTAATTTAACACTATTTTTTGAGTGAACTATTCTAACTATTTATTGTTGTGGTAGTATGAAACAAATTGTTTCGTAATCTAGGGATTTTTAAGAAGATATAAGAATGAATGAATAATATGTCCCCATAAAAACTACTTTTGTATTGTATGGTTTTGTTATTAATAATTCTTGTTTCCCACAATGAGTTAGCTAATGCTGGCTTAGAATTGTTGAAATTAATCCATTTCATAAGGATACAATGTTTAGTGACTTATGCCAACTGGGTTGGGAAAAATACAAGGGGGTCGTTTTTAGGACCCAATTAATGATGAAGGTGTTTTATTTTTTCTTTTGTTATCAAAGTATGTTTTGAAGAAATGATATCACATCACTTTATATTAGAAAATTCATATTGAGGTTTTTTTGAAAACAATCAGACTCACAGTAAAATTCCATCATAATGGGAAGAATTGTTTCTGATAGGACTCACCACTTGTCAGATTTAAAGTGGAAACATCTTATTGGAAGTTTATTGTCATTTGATTCACTCTGAATATGATGAGAAAGAAGTGTTTGTTTTTTTTGATTATTAGAGTCTGAATGGCTATGATGTTTTAATTGTGATCATTTTTTTCGATTTGTATTTAATATAAATCATAAGTTGGATTGAGAAACTGTGATGCAAGATAGATGGAATAAATGAGATGTGGACGAGATGATGCTGATCAAAAAAAGAACATATCAAGATTTATCATAACCAGGTGGCATATAGATATAATTATTACCATTTTTTTTCAAAAAATTTGTGTACTGGTAAATGAAATGGAATAGATGTTGTTGATAGGAAATAGATTGTATCTAGATTTATCATATAAAAGTTTCATAATAAAATAAGTGATACCAATTGTTTTTCAAAAAAATCATATTCAGATGAAGGAAAAGTAAGAGATACTGATGATTAAAGAGGCTATGTTGTTTTAAATGGTGATGTTTTTTATGAAATGAATCTATATTAAAAGGTGGTTCCAATTGAAAAGGTGATGCTGATTAAAAAGGTGGAAGTGATTAAAAAAGTGGTGCCAATTTAAAATGTGTGGTCGATTGAAGAGGCAGTGCTAATTGGAGAAGCGGTGCCTATAAGTGATTATGTAATGGTGCTGATTGTTTTCAAGAATGATTGTATCCAGAATGATCATACCCATAGTATATTTTATTCTACAAGGTCGTATCCAAGAAAATCGAAACAAGAATGATTGTACCTGGAAAAGATTATATTTTATAAAATGATATCTATGATAATCATATGTAGAATGATAGTACCCAAAATGATCGCATCTATAAAAGATCATATTCTTGAAAATCGTATCCAAGCAAATCATATCCAAAATTATCATACCTAGGATTATTGTATATAGACCAATTATATTCCAAAAAGATCATACTCGTATTGGGAAGAAAATATAGAAAATGGAATAAATGGAATGTTCTGATTCTTAACAATACATGTATTTTGATGCTAAATTCTTTTATCAAATGAATTTAAATTCATGAAGTCATTATACAACCCCATAATTATGAATGATGATTTGAATCTCAAGTGGGTTAAGATAAAATAAAATAGAAGAATATTGTTGAATGAATTATCAAGGGGGAGATATAAATTAAAATGAATGATTTTGATTTAAATAAATTATGAGAATCATATTCAGCAAATCATAATGGTATCCATTTTTTATTACTTTTCTATTCAATTGATAATGACCTTTTTATTGACGAAATCAGATTGAGATAAATTCGGATCATATATTGAAATCATACATATGATTCAAATGAATTTATGAAGAAGGAAATTAATTTTGATGAATAATTAAACAAGTTAGAGAAGTATATATGAATACAAAACTTATTCAATATTTTTGGGTAAATGGAAATCTAGTAGAATTTGTGTAAGAAGCAAACTTTTTTTGGATTCCTTCTCAAACAATTTGAGTTTCACCTATAAAAGGAGAAGTACACTGTACTTTCTGACCACTGGTATAGTTCATCATAGTATAGAGAGAATATCTGAGTTTTTAATGAGAGAAATTGATAACCTTTTGTTTTGAATTGAAGACATCTTAACAGGGAACAACACAAGATTGAAAAGTTGTATTTAGATGATCATTGTACTTAGAATTATTTATACTCAGTGAATCACCGTATTTGATTTTTCAACATTGTAATCAGGTGGTCATTTTATTGGGATGGATAAATTGTCTTTAAGATTTATATATTAGGTTTCTTAGATAGAGGAAGTACTATATTCTGATTTGAAATGGTTCCCAGTCATTGCTATTGTATTCTATCTTAAAATTGATCTTGAATAATTTTTTAGTAAGGTTCATACTAAGAAGAATCAGAATGGGAATATCAGACCTATAAAAATCAGACTCAGTTTTCATAAAAAATTCCAAAATGTTCTTATTATTCTTCTAGGTAAGAATTTGAAAAATTTTATTTCAATTGAATACATTTGTTGAATTGAAAAGAAGTGTAGGTAAAATGATTTGTTGCATAAAAATTATATTACCTTATTTTTTCTAAGATGGAGCACCTAAAATTTGGGATTTCCTTCAAAGTGTAACATGGGTGAAAGGGTATATTATACACATTTTATACCAGGTATTATTTTGAAGTTAATTATATGGCATTGGATTTTCTCAAAACTATAAAAAAGACGTATCTATTGTTATTCAATAGTTAACCTTTTAAATACTTGTGTTCTTGTGGATGTGTGTTTGGTTTTTTTTAGTGGGGAATTGAATATTTAACAGTATGTGAACATTGTTTCAATTGAAAGATAACATAAAAGAAAGGAGAATAAATGATTCACCCACTACCCCTCTTACTAATGCAAACATCCTTACTGGGGACTTACATATGTCCCAATATACCAACACATTTTCATTATGATTTTTATTCGATAAAAAGGTTTCTGTTGTTCAAGATTGATATTGGTATGGCTCACAATTATTGATTTTGATGACTCCATCCATTTTCAAAGCCTTGTTCCATGTTTTCATGTTTCATGATATATGTATTAATGGGTTTCATGTTTTTATGATATGCTCATTCACTTTTATTAGGTAATCATTCCCGTATTTTCTTCTTATGTTCATTGATAAAATTTAATTGTTGTACATTTTTTTACTCATATTGGGCCTCTCAATTGACCCTTCCTATATATCATTTTCCCAAGGTTATGAATAATTATATTGAAAGAATTATGTTTAGAAGGGTTTCATAAGGATGATAATTTAGACTTAATATGAAATAACAAAACCATGTTTAATTTAGATAAATATACATATAAATACATGGGAATTTCTTCTGAAAGATTATTTAAATATTCTATAAAATAATATAACTAAAATGTCCATGAGAATGTATGTGATAAAATAATTCTTTTTGAAATTATTTTTTTGGATGGTTAAAATTGGGTCACCTGCATTGATATTCATGATGTAATTGTAATTTTTATGTTTTTAGCACTAGATATAGGAGTGCGAGTTTGGGGATGTTATAGTTGGCATCAATGTGCTGGTTTAGATAACAATAAATATTTGGATTTTTTCTTATGAGTTATCATAAGAGTTATGGATACCATCATACTTCTATGAGATTATGTATTATCATAAATTCAAAGTCTTATCCACCCATTTGAGGTTTTGAACCCTGAGATCCTAAATTGATTAACTTCATTTTAGGAATAATTTTATTAGGTTAATGTATATGTAAATATTTAGATTAATGTGAATTATTCATTTAAATATTACGGAAATAATAATTTTTTTATTTATAACATTTAGGATTTATATAATATTGAATATTGATGTAATTATGGGAACACAATATTTATTATATGGATAGCCATTGGATTGAAATATGATTTAGTGAAAAAATGATTAATGTTATTTTATAATGAGATCAACTTATTTTTGGATATAAATATTTAGGGGATGAGATATTTTTTTAGGTTTACAAACTCTCTAAGGATCACATTATTTAGGAATTAATTACAGTTAACCTTGTGTATTACTATTGAATTTTAATGGCTAATAAATTATTTCATCAAAAAAGAGTTTAATCATTTTGGGAATTTTATTAGAATGTGATAACAATTTTTGGTGAATTTATAAAGGTATTTTGAATATATTTTTATCCATATTATGGTTATATGATCCTTTGAATTTTAATTTTTTGTTTGTCAGTTTAGAAAACTTAATCTACAATACCCATCATTCTGAGAAAAAATGAAATTACGGTGGAAATTGGATAAAGGATGAAATTATATATTTCAAGTTATTCAATTTCACTATTTTATCTATCTAGATATTGAAATACTTCTTCTAATCTATGTTAAGAATCATAAAACAAAAAAATTATTCTATTACCTTCATTTCTAATGATCGGATGGTCCTTTCATTCAACTCGGATTTATGGTTCTGAGTTCCTTAACATTTTATTGATCATTCACTTTTATATGATCAATGATCTATATAACTCCCAAAAATTATTTCTGATTTTATTACATGTCCAATTATTATCATCCAAAAAAATTTCACTAATTTTTAAACCCATTATGTTTTCTTCTAAATGACCTTGATACATCCTTTTATCTCCTATAAAGAGGAAATTTTGTTAATCAATTTTATGATGTGGGATTCCAAACAAAGTTTTCCTTTAAAATTACAAAACGTTAGTTACATAGATAAATTTAAAATTTTGACGATTAAATTTATTAAATGGGGGAGTATGTAACACCTCGTGAATTTATAATGTTAAACTATGTTCGATAACGTATTTGACCTGCAACACCGAGCATAAATGTCAAGCCATATATATGACCATTATAACCAAGCCATTAAATTAGTTGGTATAAATAGAATTATATACATTATTATATATATATATTCCTACTAAGTATATATTACAGATAAATTTATAGAAATTAATCAATCAATTTTTTGTTATGTAATTTTATTCATAAAAATATATTTTCCTCAAAAATGATTTTTAATGATTTTCATGAAAAATTATATTAAATAATTTGTTTACAATTATAAAATTCATCTGAAAAAATAAAAATGATTTTCTAAATCACCATATAAAAATCCTCATTTGTTGAAATTTTGATGTTTTTTAAGAAAATATTGACTTTATAGGGCACAGTTAAAAATACTGATATAGGTAAAAATGTAATTTATTTTCAATAAATTAAGAAATTAAAATGTTAAATTATGTGTTAAATAAGATTAAATGTAAAATTAGTATTATTTTTTAGTTTTTAAACAACATAATTACTTTTTAATCAACTTTATATGGAATTTTAAAGTATGTTTTTTCTTTCAATCAAAAATTGGAATTTTCTGAATACTATTTTAAAGGGAATAAGGTTTCTATTTTTTAATTAATTAAAAACCATGAATAAGGTATGATTTAAATTAAATATATAAAATATATGTTATTATATATTAATTTTTATTTATTCAATTAATATTATTACTCCTAGATTTAATATGTAATCATCCTCTTCCTGAAAAATACATTTCTTGAAAACTTGATTTTTCACTTTGTCTATTGGGTTTTTAAATTAAAATTTTCCAATTTTATAATTTTAATTAGATAAAATTGATTTAATATTTTGAATTATCATATTTTTTTTAAAATATGTGAAATTTAATTTTTTACCATAATGAACAGTTAAAGTAGTAAAAAATAACTACCATCGTTAAGGTAAAAAGTGTATTTTATAGGGGTTAACTATAAAGAAAATGGTCTAAAGGACTTTAAAAGTCATATAAAACCTATTTTATGGCCATATTTACACCTTATAATCTATTATTATTTATCATTATTTATTTTTAACTATTTTCATGTAAAAAAGTTGGGTACCCCATTTTTATTCCAAAAATTACAAGTGTGCCACTCACCTGACTTATATAATTTTGCCCACTCTCATGTCTTCTTCACACCCTCATGAAATTTTGGTTTGGAAAATAATTACCCAAATAAATTCTAGAAATAAAATCACTTATCCTTGAATACATTATTTTCAAATACATTCTATGAATAATTTATGTATATTCCAAATGATTTTATTTGAGAAGAGGTAAAATTCATAATTATGATTTTTTCTTTTACTTCGTATTTATCCTCAATAAAATAATATTAAACTATGATTATTTAATAAAAATAGTATCTATGATATACTTAGATAAAATAATATTAATATCATAGTATAAATAAATCACATCTCTCATGAAATGGGATAAAAAATAATCATTTGTGAGTATGGAGAACAACTACCTCCTCAACCGATTCTTTTTTTTTCCATCATCACCTTCTATAATATTGTTAATAATTGATATAAAATATATATATATATATATAATATTTTCAATATATCTATTCTTTTTTAATTATTATATCATGTGTAAATTTTTTACTTTCCATTCTATGGGGGATAAAATAACATCGTTCGTGTGTACGGAAGACTACCATCTCACAAAGAGATGTGATTTATTTTTATCAAACGTTTTACACAGAAGGTAATAAGCATAATTTTAATGAATATAAATTTCATATATGAAATAATAATGATATTAATTAAATATTTATCATAATGATAATATAATTTAGCATTTTATTTCTTAAATTTTCACTCATTGGAGAATGATAATGTCTTTTATGTACGTGTGGACTATCACCTTTAAGAAGCGATGTGACTCAATTTTCATTATCACACCACATGGATGATATATATAAGTATATTAATAGAAATAATTTATTATATATGATATTATTATAATTTTTTAATATTAAAATATTATAGAACGTCTTTCAATTATGATATTTGAAAATTGGAAATGTTACTCATGGGTATGTATGGCCTACCCTCTCCTAGATTGTAATGTACTGAATTTATCCATACAATCATATATTATTGGTTTTGATAGAATAATTTATGAGTCAGTTTTATAAATATTTAATAGTCATTATAAAAGCGATTTGAAAATAATTAACTCTTTTTCCACATTCAGCACACCAAATCTATTTCGAAATAATGATCTAAACATCCTCAAAACACCAGATTTATAATTTACTAATTTTTTATATTAATATTTCATTAAAAAATAAAACAGTTATTTCTATTTATGGTATAAAATCTGGAAATGGTTCATAATAAATAAAATAATATATTTAAGATTAATATTCATGAGCTAAATGATATGAGTGGAATTCCTAGACTCTAGGTAAGGTTTCATTCTCATCAAACTTTTAATTATATGTGACATATTCCATATTAATCACTTTTTTATTATATAGTGTGTATGATATCCATTTGAAATGAAATATAATTAATCCTTCTTATATATTTTTTAGGATTTCAGTTTAAATAATAATTTTATGGGAAATGACTTGAATGTTACTTTGTGGTAAAGAGTTTCTTATCTCAATTTCCTTTTTTGGTTTATAAAAACTCTTTACTAAATATATATTGATTTAATTATGTGTAAATTAATCTCTAAATTGATTCATTATTTATTTACAATTTTTTATTATTTAATTATAATTGTTCCATATAATATTTCAATTTATTAACTCTCAGTACATTAATATGGTCTTGGTCTCTGTTAATCACATCAAATTTATTCCTTTTGGACATATGATTATGATATGAACATATCTTATTTATAAGATTTATATACTAACTATTTGGAATATTATATCATGTATTTACTTATGTTCAAGATAATTAATTATTCGTTTTATGTTTTTTATCATGGGTCTTACAATTTTTGAGTTAAAAAAGTGGTATGCGTTTGATTAAAAATTTGAGCTTTTACTAGAATTTAAGAGGATTATATTTATGGTGGTGAATTATTATAATAAATCTCTCAATATTTTCATGATTTTTATTATCATGTATTTATTTCATGATAATACAATATTTTTCTTTTCTTTTTCTCCCTTTATGCACTGTAGAGTTTTGAATAATGTTTTTATGAAAAAAAAATTATTTATTTATCTCTTCGGTAGAAACCCTATATCTTATAGAATTGTGTTTTTAAAACATTTTTACAATAATTTTTAACATTTTTCAACATTAAATGTCAAATATATATTTTTACCCCTGATTTACTTTTTACAAAATATTTTGAACGAAATATTAATTTCATTTTCCAAATAATGCTTGATTGGAATTAACATGACATGTGAAAGGATTATTTATTTTAAAGTGTAATACTGGAATGGAATTTCCCATACTCATGACCATTATATTCTTAGAATAATCCTTCATATTTTATTAAGGTTTTTTTCAAGGAAAAGGATTTTCAAAATTCATTATATTTTAAAATAATATTTTTCAAAAAGGAAAGAATGTAATCCTCAATAAAGGTTTTAAATGAATTTTAAAGTATTAATTATATATATCCATGGATTTATATGTAGAAATTATTTTCTCAATGTTTCTTGATTTTTAGTTTGTGAAAGTGACTTTCTAAATTAAATGATTATTTTCCCCAAAACAATTAATGAACATTAATTGTATATTTATTAATATACGTCAACAACCCATTTTTTATTTTATCTCTAAAGGGTATATTTTGTAATGATTCCACCCTTATTATTTACCTATATATATTATGATTATTACAATGTGTCAATAAAGGTTCAATGATATCATTATGGATCTGGTTTCATTTCCATTTATTAATCATGTTTCGAAGATATTTTTTAAGAACATGTTTATTTTCCTTGAGATTAAAAGTTTGAAAGAGATTGTTTTTGAAACCATCTGTTTTCCATTATTTAATTCATTCTTGTAGATAATTTCATAGATTTTATTTCTATTCAATGGGTTAATCATGTTATTAATAGAATAATGATTTTTTTGTTTTTTATAATGTTGTGTAATCAATATGTAGTTTATTCTCTACTAAAAATATGGCCTTTATCAGTGATATAAAAGTTCATTAATAGTGTTAAATGAATGATTTTAATCGAGGAAAAGATAATGGGGGGCTTTATCAGCGCTCCAAAAAGTGCTGATAAAATCCCCTTTTATCAGCGCTAAAAAGGCACTGATAAAATACCCCTTTATTAGTGCCAAAAAATGTGTTTATAAATGACACCATTTATCAGCACTTTTTTTATCACTGATAAAAGTAAAAAAATAAAAAAGAATATATAATATGTGGGGAGGAGCTTTTATATAAGGCCCTAGCCTTAAACCTTACATAATCATGAGTTATCACAAGATTACACGTTGAGGATCTTTACAGGTTTAGTGTTTTAGAGAATTAGATCATGAAGCATGCATTACATTCCACATTTAAACAAAGTGGTTACATAAAAGACAGTATTCATTCATCCCATCAACGGAAACATATTGAAAATAAAACATGGATTCTTTCTTGACACATTCATGACACTATCATCACAGCATGTACCTTTCCCTTGACCTGTGAAAAACATTTCAAAAACTTGGGATGAGCATAAAAATCTCTGTAAGGGTTATAAAAAAAATATGGAAAGGAAACATGAGTCATATATACATAAGAATGAAATCATACTTTACCCATAAAATAAAGTCACTTTAACATACCTCATCAAACCATGAATAAATCATAGAAATCATAAGACATAAAGGTAACTTGAGGCATTCATAACATTCTTACGTAGGAAGTAACCCTCTTGGTTATGTTTGGAATACCCGTCACAGTATATTCCCTAAATCTCTTCGGAAAAACCTTAACGTTTCACTCCTTCGTGTTACCCAACGCATTGGAGAGCTATATCGGGCTCACCCGCCCTTAGTTTATCACGGAACCACCCTTTTTCATAACAATGCTCAAGAACCATTACATAAACATATCACATAAAACATGCATAAAGGAAACAAAACATTTCCACATTTCAATCACAATATTACATTTTAGTATTTTGAAATAATGAATCCATACAAAAAGAAACCATTTCCAAAACCATTTAAAACATTTAATAAGGAGAATTTTGAATCAAAGTGTCCCATACCACCTTGAAGCTTTTAAAATTTTAAACCATAAATATCTATTTAAATAAATCCTTAAAAGCATTTTGAAAACATGGATATTAATAAGAACAAGTCATTAAAATATTTAAAGCGATATTTTGGTTAAAGGGTTTTTACCAAAATTAGAGACACTTGAATACAATAATTGAGGAATAACATTTAATAAGAACTTTATAATATCATGAGAATAAATGGATTCAAGATATAATATTCCAAGGGACAGAATATACACCATATAAGAGTGAATTGGTGCATAACAACAATGAAGTCTCAATAGGGATGTAAAATGTGATGAAATCCCTTATAAGGATGGTATCCTTAAATTAAGGATAAATCAATATCAAAATTATGTGTGACAAATATAAATACACCCAATATAATTGGATATTAAGTGTAAAACAATAAAAGGCCATTCACACATATTCAAAGGAGACATATTCAATAACTACATGTTGAACCGAAAGAAATCGAAATTGGGTTAAAACGTTCCCTTGGTAAAATTCGACAGCCTAACGGCGTCACTTCACAAATTCAGAAAATGAGTTGATGAGGGATAAAAAAGGAATATCATCACTTGGGCATAAAATTTACATCAATCAGGATATAGAATAACAGATCCCAACATAATAGTATGTGAATTAAAAGACATAACAAACGATGTCTTTTAAAATGAGGAGGGTGAAAGGTTCCATTACCGAAATGGGTAACTTTCGAGAAGTACACCCCATTGAAGAAGTGTCATAAAATGAATATGTAAATACCTATAAATGGAATTATATTACAATAGGAGTGTAATAATGGGAAGTACATAAACCACTCAAATGAAATTGTGGAAAATGTAGTATAAATCTCACAGGAATAAAAGTGAGCTGAAAAATCCCTTACGAAAACTCGGCAGCCTATCGGCACCACTTAAAACTTTCAAAATGGATTGATGAGAAAAAATAGGGTCTCTCATCATATGAACATAATAAGTACAGTGGGAGTAATATAAAATAACATCCCAATCATAAGAAATATCAGCTTAAAAGGAATGACATAAAAGAGTGTAATTAAAAAGGAAGAGAGGTGTATGATCCCTTACCTCGTATCCGACATGACCCGACCGTTCATTAATCTCCTGAATAATAAACTTGAGTTAATTTAAAATTCTTATAAACCTTCTTAAAGTTCATTATTCCTTTTATATCACTTATTTCAAAGTTATAAACATTATGTAATCATTTAAGTTAATAATGTTTGTTCTTTCAATATTTGGTTCTTTAGTCGAAAATGGACTTATTACAATTACATGTTGTTTGTGTGGTCAAAGGTTCATTATATCCAGAATGATATTCATGATTTGGATATCATATATATCATATATATCCAGCATATACATGTATTTATAATATTACATAATCATTTAGATGTAAGAAATGAAATGCACCGTTCATGGAGACGGTAAGTCGTATGTACGCATGAACGCTCCTTTCATTTCTATATCACACATTAATGGAAAGAAACAATAATGATATGGAGGTATATTATAATTCCAGTATAACATCATATATAATAAATTTAAATCCATCCTTTATACGTCCCACGTATGGCATTAACGAATCAAATCATTTTGAGAGGACCGTAGTCCGCACTTCCTAAAATGAAATTATTGTGTTTACCCATAATGGAAAAAATAATGGTATGCCATAAATGAAAAATAAATAAGCTTAAGGAAAGAATCAACATATTATATATCATATATAAAAATAGTGACATCATAATTTCCACCTTTGAAGGTGTTAAATGAGTATTGAACAATCATCGTTTCGGGAGGTAGAATTTCGCCATCCACGGAAACCGTATGTTATTTAACCATTTGATGTAGTTGTGTGAGATTTTAGCTCGAATAAATCTTATAAAAACATCCTAGTATATTGAAGATACTGTTTTTGTTACAAAAGATGTAAATAAAAAGAGTTTAGGGGGTTTGAGAAGCCAAATAAAACAAATGAACATGAGAGAATGAATTACCTTTAAAAGTGTAACTCCTTTTGATTTGAGCCTAAAGGCTTCCTTTGAAAGAATTATTCCAAAATAAAATCCTATAGGATTAGGAGAGGGATGTGGAGAGAGTAAATGGGCAGGGTATGTCCGAGACAAAGGCTTTAGGAGTGTGTGAAATGAGGTAGAGGTGGGGGCCTTTTATAAGAGGAGAAGAGAGGCACTTTTGAAAATCATGAAACTATTATTTTATTTTAAAAACGTTTTGAATTTATAAGGTCCCACATTGATATATTTCTAAGATAGGATGATAAGTCTTCTAAATATTCCCATCCAATAGTTTTTGGACAAGTGTAGGTTTTAGATATCACATTATCTTTCCATTTTATTTAAACTGTTCATTAATGAGGTTATCGTTGCATCATCATGATGTAGTACTTAAATTAATTTATTTAATATCTAAAAATTATAATAAAAAAAATATGATGTAGGAATTCTTTTTATCTTTCTAATGAATATTTATATTCAAAATTTGGACTTGTATAACCCCACTTAAAAACTGTTTTAGTAAAACAACTCATGTTTGTGTCAATTTAATTTTAACATTAAATAAATATATATTAATGTCATTTTCCAACCAAAGTGGCTCCATGGGGTCCCCAAGTTGACCCATGGGGTTTCTTGGTCGGCCATGACTCATCCAATAGGAGTAGGACAAGTTTCACGGTGTTTTCATATTTTTATAATATCATTTTTACCTTAAATTACACTAATTACCTCTAATAGCGATTAATGAAAAAAACTTACTATTCACCAAAAAATTATTTTCATCCCATTGAACCACATTTTACATACTAATGACAACCATGTATGTCGTATTTTCAAAATTCAATACACATTAGTGGTAATCTTTCATTTAACTGAAAAATCAGTTTTCTTGATTACCACTTAGTGGTTTCACTATTCATCAAAAATTGGAGTTTTTCAAAAAATTACCAAAAATTTACTCTAAGCTATATTCGATATTCCAAATTCAAAAATGAAGTCTATATTACAAAATTAAAAACATATAAGTCACATGAATTAATTTAATAATTAATTCCCACTGTCATGACAAATAGCGTGTTTTTAAGAAACAATAAGTATCAAAAGATTGATACTAGTTTAAGTCCGATTTAAAATTGAAATTAATTCCAACGACCACTATTGGATTTAATGGTAAAAATATTTTCTAATTTAACTTTAAAACCAATTCAAAAGATTATCTAATCATATAAATAAATTAGATTAAAAAGAGGTTTTGAGTTAAAGCAAAACATTTTACACTATTCATTAAAAAAATGAACTTTATCGGAAAAATACCCAAAAATTACACAAAGTAAAATTTGATGTCCCGATTCTAAAGAAGTGTTTTATTTGGTCCAAAAGAATGTATAAGAGTGATCAAAACTATATTTAATGACAGTTCTCCATCAAAAGGCGATAAGTGAACCTTTAGTGAAAATTAGGGTATAAAAGCCTAAAATTAAATTCTTTCCGTATTTTAACCCTTTATCTTTTATTGGATAAATGTAAAAACATTTAAAAAACATATATAATCATATTTTAGTTATTTCTATCCATTCCCGCCAATACAATGGCTACATGTTAACTACCATTTAAAATAATATTATTTTATTATTAGAGTGCAACGTAAGATTCCCAAGAAACTCGTTGTTGTGTGTTGGGTACGCCATTGAGCATAGCGTACCCTTTAAAGACATATTAATATTTCATTCACAAATATGGATAAAAATAAAAATGTCATATTCTTTATTTACCTAGGGTGTTACAGCCTTCCCCCCTTTTGGAAATTGTGTCCTCGCAATTTTAAAATTGGGCTTGGAAACATCCTTGAAAGTCCCACATCGGAACAAGAGTCGGTAAAACAATCATATTAAAATAAAGAAAGATAAGTACAGAGGTCACCCGAGTTAACCCATACTAGGATTCCATGTAGGAAAACATGGACATGGAGGAGAAAACATAGGGTCATGTTCTGATGGAGAGTGATAGAAAACATGTTTAGGAGAAAGTTAACAATAAGAAAATCACAAACTTGTGATGGGTTAAATGGTGTTAGATTCCCCAGTAGGAAAAGTTAATAGAAAAAATTTTTGTTTTAAGTTACTTTTTATTGAGGAATTTATTCATAAGGAAACATAATCACATATCATGTTGACTTTCAACTTTTACTAGATTCCTTAATCATACTCATATTTTTTCCAAAAGACGAGCATTTAGGTAGACTTGTTCGCATTAAGAGTACTATAATTAACTTCTAGAGAGTCACCTAATACAAAAAAGAGAACTATATACTTCTCATGTCATTAGACTTTAACCAAAACCAAAACCAAAAAGGTTACTACATGGTTAGATAATCCAAAAAATGATAACCCTTTATAAAAAGAAAATCTATTCTTAATCTCCAAAATTTGTCAACAAAACCCAAAGTTCAACAAGGATCATCCAATAAACAAATTGTCCATAAAATTCTTCAAAGTAAACCAATATAATACTGAAACCAAATATTTTAAGGATTTAGTCACATAGTCTTCCAAGTTATATCGTAACATTTATCTCCATACAACATCAGTTGCTCCTAAAGTCTCGTATTGAAAAGTAATTAACCTAATCACATATCCTCGATGATAGATTAATCATTTTCATAAATAACCCAAAATCAACATACTCTTAATTCATAAAATCATATAACTAGAAAGAATTAGTCAAACTAACCAGGTACTTCACATAGTCCAGTGGTATGCGATAAATACCAGTCGCTCTTTGGTTGTGGGTTCGATTCCCGCAGCTTTGTCCGACGCGACAGGTTGTCACACGGTCTACGTGTTGTCCTTTTTCCAAAACTATATAATTATTAAAACATCCCCCAAAACGACGTAAAATCTTAAAAAATGATCATAACATATTTTAACATCAAGTTTATCTAATTCCTTTCATTTTCCATCATATCATAGAGTAATCCATAATTACCTAAAAAGTAAGGATCATATAAACCCTAATGGTGACCTTAATAATTATTACCTGCATTTCCACATCGAGTTGTCCATCTCGTACATGATGCATTACAGAACATACCAAGGTTCAAGTGGTTGATCATGACTCCTTGATATTTGGTTTTGGACAACCACGAGTTTCCTCATTGAATCCTCCATTTTATCTAGTATCTTAATCAGAGAACCACCACAGTTTCCTTCAATCCTATTGTCTCTTTGGTTCCTGCTAGATCCATCCGTTCACTTAAAACAGAAATGTCAGTGTGGGTATATCAATAAAACCATCATGTACTAATGAGGAAGGTAAACACTAAGATACACTTACTCATTCACTTTATCTAAAACTAGGACTCTTTTTGAAATCCTAACCATTATGGTAATGTCACTTGTGCTTAGAGAATACCCTAAGCTCTAAAGTTATCTAAATCGACCTCTGATACCAACTATAAGGCCCAAGCCTTAAACCTTACATAATATTGAGTTATCACAAGATTACACGTTGAGTATCTTTACAATTTTAGAGTTTTAGAGAATTAGATCATGAAACTTGCATTACATTCCACATTTAAACAAAGTGGTTACATAAAAGACAGTATTCATTCTTCCCATCAACAGAAACATATTGAAAATAAAACATGGATTCTTTCTTGACACATCCTTGACACTATCATCACATCATGTACCTTTCCCTTGACCTGTGAAAAACATTTCAAAAACATGGGATGAGCATAAAAAGCTCAGTAAGGGTTATAAAAAAAATATAGAAAGGAAACATGAGTTCAAATATACATAAGAATGAAATCATACTTTACCCATAAAATAAAGGCACTTTAACATACCTCATCAAACCATGAATAAATCATAGAAATCATAAGACATAAAGGTATCTTGAGGCATGAATAACATTCTTACGTAGGGATTAACCCTCTTGGTTACGTTTGGAATACCCATCACAGTATATTCCCTAAATCTCTTCTGAGAAACCTTAACGTTTCACTCCTTCGCGTTACCCAATGCATTGGAGTGCTATATCAGGATCACCCGCCCTTAGTTTATCACGGAACTACCCATTTTCATAACATTTCTCAAGAACCATAACATAAACGTATCACATAAAACATCCATAAAGAAAACAAAACATTTCCACATTTCAATAACAATATTACATTTTAGTATTTTTAAAGAATGAATCCATACAAAAAGAAACAATTTCCAAAACCATTTAAAACATTTAATAAGGATAATTTTGAATCAAAGTGTCCCATACCACCTTGAAGCTTTTAACATTTTAAACCATTAATATCCATATAAATAAATCCTTAAAACCATTTTGAGAACATGGATATTAATAAGATCAAGTCATTAAAACATTTAAAGCGATATTTTGGTCAAAGGGTTTTTACCAAAATTAGAGACACTTGAATGCAATAATTGAGGAATAACATTTAATCAAAACTTAATAATATCATGAGAATAAATGGATTCATGATATAATATTCCAAAGGAAAGTATATACACCATATAAGAGTGAATTGGTGCATAACAACAATGAAGTCTCAATAGGGATGTAAAATGTGATGAAATCCCTTATAAAGAAGGTATCCTTAAATTAAGGATAAATCAATTTCAAAATTATGTGTGAAAAATATAAATACACCCAATATAATTGTATATTAAGTGTAAAAAAATAAAAGGTCATTCACACATATTCAAAGGATTACATATTCAATAACTACATGTTGAACCGAATGAAATTGAAATTGGGTTAAAACGTTCCCTTGGTAAAATTCGACAGCCTAACGGCGTCACTTCAAAAATTCAGAAAATGAGTTGATGAGAGATAAAAAAGGAATCTCATCACTTGTACATAAAATTTACATCAATCAGGATATATAATACCATATCCCAACATAATATTATGTGAATTAAAAGACATAACAAACGAAGTCTTTTAAAATGAGGAGGGTGAAAAGTTCCATTACCGACATGGGTTACCTTCGAAAAGTACACCCCATTGAAGAAGTGTCATGAAATGAATTTGTAAATACCCATAAATGGAATTATATTACAAAAGGAGTTTAATAATGGGCTGTAAATAAACCACTCAAATGAAATTGTGGAAAATGTAGCATAAATCTCATAGGAATAAAAGTGAGATGAAAAATCCCTTACGAAAACTCGGCAGCCAATCCGCACCACTTAAAACTTACAAAATGGATTGATGAGAGGAAATAGGGTCTCTAATCATATGAACATAATAAGTACAGTGGGAGTAATATAAAATAACATCCCAACCATAAGAAGGATGAGCTTAAAAGGAATGACATAAAAGAGTGTAATTAATAAGAAAGAGAGGTGTAGGATCCCTTACCTTGTATCCAACTTGACCCGACCATTCTTTAATCTCCTGAATAATAAACTTGAGTTAATTTATACTTTCTTATGAACCTTCTTAAAGTTCAATATTCCTTTTATATCACTTATTTCAATGTTATAAACATTATGTAATCATTTAAGTTAATAATGTTTGTTCTTTCAATATTTGGTTCTTTAGTCGAAAATGGACTTCTTACAATTACATGTGGTTTGTGTGGTCAAAGGTTAATTATATCCAGAATGATATTCATTATTTGTATATCATATATATCATATATATCCAGCATATACATGTATTTATAATATTACATAATCATTTAGAGGTAAGAAATGAAATGCACCGTTCATGGAGACGGTAAGTCGTACGTACGCATGAACGCTACTTTCATTTCTATCTCGCACTTTAATGGAAAGAAACAATAATGATATGGAGGTATATTATAATTCCAGTACAACATCATATATAATAAATTTAAATCCATCCTTTATACGTCCCACATACGGCATTAACGAATCAAATCAGTTTGAGGAGGCGGTAGTCCGCACTTCCTAAAATGAAATTATCGTGTTTACCCATAATGGAAAAAATAATGGTACGCCATAAATGAAAAATAAAGAAGATTAAGGAAAGAATAAACATATTGTATATCATATATAAAAATAGTGACATCATAATGTCCACCTTTGAAGGTGTTAAATGAGTATTGAACAATCATCGTTTCGGGAGGTAGAATTTCTCCATCCACGGAAACCGTATGTTCTTTAACCATTTGATGTAGTTGTGTGAGATTTTAGCTCGAATAAATCTTATAACAACATCCTAGTATATTTAGTATACCGGTGCTGTTACAAAAGAAGTAAATAAAAAGATTTTAGGGGGTTTGAGAAGCAAAATAAAACAAATGAACATGAGAGAATGAATTACCTTTAAAAGTGTAACTCCTTTTGATTTGAGCCTAAAGGCTTCCATTGAAAGGATTCTGCCCAAAGGGAATCCTATAGGATGAGGAGAGGTATGTGGAGAGAGTAAATGGGCAGGGTATGGCCGAGCCAAAGGCTTGAGGAGTGTGTGAAATGAGGTAGAGTTGGGGGCCTTTTATAAGAGGAGAGGAGGGGCACTTTTGGAAATCATGAAACTATTATTTTATTTTAAAAATTTATTCGAATTTCTAAGGCCCCACATTGATATATTTCTAAGATAAGATGATAAGGCTTCGAAATATTCCCATCCAATAGTTTTGGACAAGTGTAGGTTTTAGATATCACATTATCTTTCCATTTTATTTAAAATGTTCATTAATGAGGTCATCGTTGCATCATCATGATGTTGTAATTAAATTAAATTATTTAATATATAAAAATTATAATAAAAATACTATGTTGTAGGAAATATTATTAGCTTTCTAATTAATATTTATATTCAAAATTTGGACTTGTATAACCCCACTTAAAAACAGTTTTAGTAAAACAAATCATGTTTGTGTCAGTTTAATTTTAACATTAAATAAATATATATTAATGTCATTTTCCAACCAATGTGGCTCCATGGGGTCCCCAACTTGACCCATGGGTTGTCTTCGTCGACCATGACTCATCCAATAAGAGTAGGACAAGTTTATGGTGTTTTCTTATTTTTATAATATCATTTTTACCTTAAATTACACTATTTACATCTAATCGCGATTAATGAAAAAAATTACTATTCACCAAAAAATTATTTTCATCCCATTGAACCACATTTTACATACTAATGACAACCATGTATGTCATATTTTCAAAATTCAATACACATTAGTGGTAAACTTTCATTTAACTGAAAAATCAGTTTGCTTGATTACCACTTAGTGGTTTCACTATTCATCAAAAATTGGAGTTTTCAGAAAATTACCAAAAATTCACTCTAAGCTATATTAGATATTCCGAATTCAAAAATGAAGTCTATATTACAAAATTAAAAACATATAAGTCACATTAATTAATTTAATAATTATTTCCCGCTTTCATGACAAATAGCGTGTTTTTAAGAAACAATAAGTATCAAAAGATTGATACTAGTTTAAGTCCAATTTAAAATTGAAATTAATTCCAACGACCACTACTGGATTTAATAGTAAAAATATTTTCTAATTTCACTTTAAAACCAATTCAAAATATTATCTAATCATATAAATAAATTATATTATAAAGAGGTTTTGAATTAAAACACAACATTTTACACTATTCATTATAAAAATGAACTTTATCAGAAAAATACCCAAAAATTACACAATGTAAAATATGAGGTCTCGATTATAAAGAAGAGTTTTATTTGGTCCAAAAGAATGTATAAGAGTGATCAAAACAATATTTAATTATAGCTCTCCATCAAAAGGCGACAAGTGAACCTTTAGTGAAAATTAGGGTATAAAAGCCTAAAATTGAATTCTTTCCATATTTTAAGCCTTTATCTTTTATTGGATAAATGTAAAAACATTTAAAAAACATATATAATCATATTTTAGTTATTTCTATCCATTCCCGCCAATAAAATGGCTATATGTTAACTACCATTTAAAATAATATTATTTTACTATTAGAGTGCAACGTAGGATTCCCAAGAAACTCGTTGTTGCGTGTTGGGTACGCCATTGATCATAGCGCCCCTTTAAAGTCATATTAATATTTCATTCAAAAATATGGATAAAAATAAAAATTTCATATTCTTTATTTACCTGGGGTGTTACATCCTTCCCCCCTTTTGGAAATTGCGTCCTCGCAATTTTAAAATTGGGCTTGGAAACATCCTTAAAAGTCTCACATCGAAACAAGAGTCAGTAAAACAATCACATTAAAATAAAGAAAGATAAGTACAGAGGTCACTCGAGTTAACCCATACTAGGATTCCATGTAGGAAAACATGGACATGGAGGAGAAAACATAGGGTCATGTTCTGATGGAGAGTGATAGAAAACATGTTTAGGAGAATGTTAACAATAAGAAAATCACAAACTTGTGATGGGTTTAATAGTGTTTGATTCCCCAGTAGGAAAAGTTAATAGACAACATTTTTGTTTAAAGTTACTTTTTATTGAGGAATTTATTCATAAGGAAACATAATCACTTATCATGTTGACTTTCAAATTTTACTAGATTCCTTAATTATACTCATATGTTTTCCAAAAGACGAGTATTTAGGGAGACTTGTTCGCATTAGGAGTACTATAATCAACTTCTAGAAAGTCACCTAATCCAAAAAAGAGAACTATATACTTCCCATGTCTTTAGACTTTAACCAAAACCAAAACCAAAAAGGTTAGTACAAGATCAGATAATCCAGAAAATGATAACCCTTTATAAAAAGAAAATCTATTCATAATCTCCAAAAATTTTCAAACAAAACCCAAAGTTCAACAAGGATCATCTGATAGACAATTTGTCCATAAAATTCTTCAAAGTAAACCAATATAAGATTGAAACCAAATATTTGAAGGATTTACTCACATAGTCTTCAATGTTAAATCGTAACATTTATCTCCATACAACATCAGTTGCTCCTAAAGTCTCCTATTGAAAAGTAATTAACCTAATCACATATCCTCGATGATAGGTTAATCATTTTCATAAATAACCAAAATCAACTTACTCTTAATTCATAAAATCATATAACTAGAAAGAATCATTCAAACTAACCTGGGACTTCACGTAGTCCAGTGGTAGGCGATAAATACCAGTCGCACTTTGGTTGTGGTTTCGATTCCCGCAGCTTTGTCTGACGCAACGGGTTGTCACACGGTCTACGTGTTGTCCTTTTTCAAAAACTATATGATTATTAAAACATCCCCCAAAGCGACATAAAATCTTAAAAAATGATCATAACATATTTTAACCTCATGTTTATCTCATTCCTTTCATTTTCCATCATATCATTGAGTAACCCATAATTACCTAAAAATTAAGGATCATATAAACCCTAATTGTGACCTTAATAATTATTACCTGCATTTCCACATCAAGTTGGCCATATCGTACATGATGCATTACAGAACATACCAAGGTTCAAGTGGTTGATCATGACTCCTTGATATTTGGTGCCTGCTAGATCCATCCATTCACTTAAAAGAGAAATGTCAGTGTGGGTATATAAACAAAACCATCATGTACTAATGAGGAAGGTAAACACTAAGATACACTTACTCATTCACTTTATCTAAAACTAGGACTCTTTCTGAAATCCTAACCATTATGGTAATGTCAATTGTGCTTAGAGAATACCCTAACCTCTAAAGTTATCTAAATCAACCTCTGATACCAACAATAAGGCTCCATCCTTAAACCTTACATAATCTTGAGTTATCACAAGATTACATGTTGAGTATCTTTTTAGGTTTAGAGTTTTAGAGAATTAGATCATGAAACTTTCATTACATTCCACATTTAAACAAAGTGGTTACATAAACGACATAATTCATTCTTCCCATCAACAGAAACATATTGAAAATAAAACATGGATTCCTTCTTGACACATCCTTGACACTATCATCACATCATGTACCTTTCCCTTGACCTGTGAAAAACATTTCAAAAACGTGGGATGAGCATAAAAAGATCAGTAAGGGTTATAAAAAAATATAGAAAGGAAAGATGAGTTCATATATACCTAAGAATGAAATCATACTTTACCCATAAAATAAAGGCACTTTAACATACCTCATTAAACCATGAATAAATCATAGAAATCATAAGACATAAAGGTAACATGAGGCATTCATAACATTTTTACGTAGGGAGTGACCCTCTTGGTTACGTTTGGAGTACCCATCACAGTATATTCCCTAAATCTCTTCGGAGAAACCTTAACGTTTCACTCCTTCGCGGTACCCAATGCATTGGAGTGCTATATCGGGCTCACCCGCCCTTAGTTTTTCACGGAACTACCCATTTTCATAACAATGCTCAAGAACCATATAATCGTATCACATAAAACATGCATAAAGGAAACACAACATTTCCACATTTCAATCACAATATTACATTTTAGTATTTTGATATAATGAATCCATACAAAAAGAAACCATTTCCAAAACCATTTAAAACATTTAATAAGAAGAATTTTGAATAAAAGTGTCCCATACCACCTTGAAGCTTTTAACATTTTAAACAATTAATATCCTTATAAATAAATCCTTAAAACCATTTTGAAAACATGGATATTAATAAGAACAAGTCATTAAAACATTTAAAGCGATATTTTGGTCAAAGGGTTTTAACAAAATTATAGACACTTGAATACAATAATTGAGGAATAACATTTAATCATAACTTAATAATATCATGAGAATAAATGGATTCATGATATAATATTCCAAAGGACAGTATATACACCATATAAGAGTGAATTGGTGCATAACAACAATGAAGTCTCAATAGGGATGTAAAATGTGATGAAATCCCTTATAAGGAAGGTATCCCTAAATTAAGGATAAATCAATATCAAAATTATGTGTGAAAAATATAAATACACCCAATATAATTGTATATTAAGTTTAAAACAATAAAAGGTCATTCACACATATTCAAAGGATGACATATTCAATAACTACATGTTGAAACGAAAGAAATCGAAATTAGTTTAAAACGTTCCCTTGGTAAAATTCGACAGCCTAACGGCATCACATAAAAAATTCAGAAAATGAGTTGATGAGAGATAAAAAAGGAATCTCATCACATGGACATAAAATTTACATCAATCAGGATATAGAATAACCTATCCCAAAATAATAATATGTGAATTAAAAGACATAACAAACGAAGTCTTTTAAAATGATGAGGGTGAAAGGTTCCATTACCGACTTGGGTAACTTTCGAAAAGTACACCCCATTGAAGAAGTGTCATAAAATGAATATTTAAATACCCATAAATGGAATTATATTACAAAATGTGTGTAATAATGGGCAGTACATAAACCACTCAAATGAAATTGTGGCAAATGTAGCATAAATCTCACAGGAATAAAAGTGAGATGAAAAATCCCTTACGAAAACTCGGTAGCCTATCGGCGCCACTTAAAACATCCAAAATGGATTGATGAGAGGAAATATGGTCTCTCGTCATATGAACATAATAAGTACAGTGGTAGTAATATAAAATAACATCCCAATCATAAGAAAGATGAGCTTAAAAGGAATGACATAAAAGAGAGTAATTAAAAAGAAAGAGAGGTGTAGGATCCCTTACCTCATATTCGACTTGACCCGACCGTTCTTTAATCTCTTGAATAATAAACATTAGTTAATTTATACTTTCTTATGAACCTTCTTACAGTTCATTATTCCTTTTATATCACTTATTTCAATGTTATAAACATTATGTAATCATTTAAGTTAATAATGTTTGTTCTTTCAATATTTGGTTCTTTAGTCGAAAATGAACTTCTTATAATTACATGTTGTTTGTGTGGTCAAAGGTTCATTTAAAACAGAATTATATTCATGATTTTGATATCATATATATCATATATATCCAGCATATACATGAATTTATAATATTACATAATCATTTAGAGGTAAGAAATGAAATGCACCGTTCATGGAGACGGTAAGTCATACATACGCATGAACGCTACTTTCATTTCTATCTCAGACATTAATGGAAAGATACAATAATGATATGGAGGTATATTATAATTCATGTATAACATAATATATAATAAATTTAAATCCATCTTTTATACGTCCCACATATGGCATTAACGAATCAAATCACTTTGAGGGGGCGGTAGTCCGCACTTCCTAAAATTAAATTATCGTGTTTAGCTATAATAGAAGAAATAATGGTATGCCATAAATGAAAAATACAGAAGCTTAAGGAAATAATAAACATATTATATATAATATATAAAAATAGTGACATCATAATGGCCAACTTTGAAGGTGTTAAATGAGTATTGAACAATCATCGTTTCGGGAGGTAGAATTTCGCCATCCACGGAAACTGTATGTTCTTTAACCATTTGATGTCGTTGTGTGAGCGTTTAGCTCGAATAAATCTTATAACAACATCGTATTATATTTAAGATACTTTTTTTGTTACAAAAGAAGTAAATAAAAATATTTTAGGGGGTTTGAGAAGCAAAATAAAACAAATGAACATGAGAGAATGAATTACCTTTAAAAGAGTAACTCCTTTTGATTCGAGCCTAAAGGATTCCTTTGAAAGTATTCTTCCCAAAGGTAATCCTATAGGATGAGGAGAGGTATGTGGAGAGAGTAAATGGTCAGGGTATGGCTGAGCCAAAGGCTTCAGGAGTGTGTGAAATGAGGTAGAGGTGGGGGCCTTTTATAAGAGGAGAGGAGGGGCACTTTTGGAAATCATGAAACTATTATTTAATTTTCAAAGGTGTTTCAAATTTCTAAGGTCCCACATTGATATATTAAGAATATAAGATGATAAGGCTTCTACGTATTCCCATCCAATTGTTTTTGGACAAGTTTAGGTTTTAGATATCACATTATCTTTCTATTTTATGTAAACTATTCATTAATGAGGTCATCGTTGCATCATCATGATGTCATACATAAATTAATTTATTTAATATCTAAAAATTATAATAAATTTACTATGATGTAGGAAATCTTTTTATCTTTCTATGAAATATTTATATTCAAAATTTGGACTTGTATAACCCCACTTAAGAACTGTTTTAGTAAAACAACTCATGTTTGTGTCAATTTAATTTTAACATTAAATAAATATATATTAATGTCATTTTCCAACCAAAGTGGCTCCATGGGGTCCCCAAGTTGACCCATGGGTTGTCTTGGTCGTCCATGACTCATCAAATTGGAGTAGGACATGTTTCATGGTGTTTTCATATTTTTATAATATCATTTTTACCTTAAATTATACTAATTACCTCTAATCGCGATTAAAGAAAAAAATTACTATTCACCAAAAAATTATTTTCATCCCATTGAACCACATTTTACATAATAATGACAACCATGTATGTCGGATTTTCAAAATTCAATACACATTAGTGGTAAACTATCATTTAACTGAAAAATCAGTTTGTTTGATTACCACTTAGTGGTTTCACTATTAATCAAAAATTGGAGTTTTTCAGAAAATTACCAAAAATTCACTCTAAGATATATTCGATATTCAAAATTCAAAAATAAAGTCTATATTAATAAATTAAAAACATATAAGTCATATTAATTAATTTAATAATTAATTCCCACTGTCATGACAAATAGCGTGTTTTTATGAAACAATAAGTATCAAAAGATTGATACTAGTTTAAGTCCGATTTAAAAGTGAAATTAATTCCAACGACCACTATTGGATTTAATGGTAAAAATATTTTCTAATTTCACTATAAAACCAATTCAAAAGATTATCTAATCATATAAATAAATTAGATTAAAAAGAGGTTTTGAATTAAAACACAACATTTTACACTATTCATTAAAAAAATTAACTTTATCGGAAAAATACCCAAAAATTACACAAAGTAAAATTTGATGTCCTGATTCTAAAGAAGAGTTTTATTTGGTCCAAAATAATGTATAAGAGTGATCAAAACTATATTTAATGACAGTTCTCCATCAAAAGGCGATAAGTGAACCTTTAGCGAAAATTAGGGTATAAAAGCCTAAAATTGAATTCTTTCCATATTTTAAGCCTTTATCTTTTATTAGATAAATGTAAAAACATTTAAAAAACACAAATAATCATATTTTAGTTATTTCTATCCATTCCCGCCAATACAATGGCTACATGTTAACTACCATTTAAAATAATATTATTTTATTATTAGAGTGCAACGTAAGATTCCCATGAAACTCGTTGTTGCATGTTGGGTACGCGATTGAGCATAGAGTCCCCTTTAAAGTCATATTAATATTTCATTCACAAATATGGATAAAAATAAAAATGTCATATTCTTTATTTACCTGGGGTGTTACATCCTTCCCCCCTTTTGGAAATTGTGTCCTCGCAATTTTAAAATTGTGCTTGGAAACATCCTTGAAAGTCCCACATCAGAACAAGAGTCGGTAAAACAATCACATTAAAATAAAGAAAGATAAGTACAGAGGTCACCCGAGTTGACCCATAGTAGGATTCCATTTAGGAAAACACGAACATGGAGGAGAAAACATAGGGTCATGTTCTGATGGAGAGTGATAGAAAACATGTTTAGGAGAAAGTTAACAATAAGAAAATCACAAACTTGTGATGGGTTAAATGGTGTTTGATTCCCAGTAGGAAAAGTTAATAAACTACATTTTTGTTTTAAGTTACATTTTATTGAGGAATTTATTCATAAGGAAACATAATCACTTATCATGTTGATTTTAAACTTTTACTAGATTCCCTAATCATACTCATATTTTTTTTCCAAAAGACGAGTATTTAGGGAGACTTGTTCGCATTAAGAGTACTATAATCAACTTCTAGAGAGTCACCTAATCCAAAAAAGAGAACTATATACTTCCCATGTCTTTAGACTTTAACCAAAACCAAAACCAAAAAGGTTAGTACAAGGTCAGAAAATCCAGAAAATGATGACCCTTTATAAAAAGAAAATCTCTTCTTAATCTCCAAAATTTGTCAAACAAAACCCAAAGTTCAACAAGGATCATCTGATAAACAATTTGTCCATAAAATTCATCAATGTAAACCAATATAAGATTGAAACCAATGATTTGAAGGATTTAGTCACATAGTCTTCCAAGTTAAATCGTAAAATTTATCTCCATACAACATCAGTTGCTCCTAATGTCTCGTATTGAAAAGTAATTAACCTAATCACATATCCTCGATGGTAGGTTAATAATTTTCATAAATAACCCAAAATAAACTTACTCATAATTCATAAAATCATATAACTAGAAAGAATCAGTCAAACTAACCAGGGACTTCACGTAGTCCAGTGGTAGGCGATAAATACCAATCACACTTTGGTTGTGGGTTCGATTCCCGTAGCATTGTCCGACGCGACGGGTTGTCACAAGGTATACATGTTGTCCTTTTTACAAAACTATATAATTATTAAAACATCCCTCAAAACGACATAAAATCTTAAAAAATGATCATAACATATTTTAACCTCAAGTTTATCCCATTCCTTTCATTTTCCATCATATCATAGAGTAACCCATAATTACCTAAAAAGTAAGGATCATATAAACCCTAATGGTGACCTTAATAATTATTACCTGCATTTCCACATCGAGTTGGCCATCTCGTATATGATGCATTATACAACATACCAAGGTTCAAGTGGTTGATCATGACTCCTTGATATTTGGTTTAGGACAACCACGAGTTTTCTCATTGAATCCTCCATTTTATCTAGTATCTTAATCAGAGATCCACAATAGTTTCCTTCTAACCTATTGTCTCTTTGGTGCCTACTAGATCCATCCATTCACTTAAAACAGAAATGTCAGTTTGCGTATATCAACAAAACCATCATGTACTAATGAGGAAGGTAAACACTAAGATACACTTACTCATTCACTTTATCTAAAACTAGGACTCTTTCTGAAATCCTAACCATTATGGTAATGTCACTTGTCCTTAGAGAATACCCTAACCTCTAAAGTTATCTAAATCGACCTCTGATACCAACTATAAGGCCCCAGCCTTAAACCTTACATAATATTGAGTTATCACAAGATTACAAATTGAGTATCTTTACAGGTTTAGAGTTTTAGAGAATTACATCATGAAACTTGCATTTCATTCCACATTTAAACAAAGTGGTTACATAAAAGACTGTATTCATTCTTCCCATCAACGGAAACATATAGAAAATAAAACATGGATTCATTCTTGACACATCCTTGACACTATCATCACATCATGTACCTTTCCCTTAACCTGTGAAAAACATTTCAAAAACTTGGGATGAGCATAAAAATCTCAGTAAGGGTTATAAAAAAAATATATAAAGTAAACATGAGTTCATATATACATAAGAATGAAATCATACATTACCCATAAAATAAAGGCACTTTAACATACCTCATCAAACCATGAATAAATCACAGAAATCATAAGACATAAAGGTAACTTGAGGAATTCATAACATTCTTATGTAGGGAGTAACCCTCTTGGTTACGTTTGGAATACTCATCACAGTATATTCCCTAAATCGCTTCGGAGAAACCACAACGTTTCACTCCTTCGCGTTACCCAATGCATTGGAGTGCTATATCGGGCTCACCCGCCCTTAGTTTATCACGAAACTACCCATTTTCATAACAATGCTTAAGAACCATAACATAAACATATCAAATAAAACATTCATAAAAAAAACAAAACATTTCCACATTTCAATCACAATATTACATTTTAGTATTTTCAAATAATGAATCCATACAAAAAGAAACCATTTCCAAAACCATTTAAAACATTTAATAAAGAGAATTTTGAATCAAAGTGACTCATACCACCTTGAAGCTTTTAGCATTTTAAACCTTTAATATCCATATAAATAAATCCTTAAAAAAGTTTTGAAAACATGGATATTAATAAGAACAAGTCATTAAAACATTTAAAGCGATATTTTGGTCAAAGGGTTTATACCCAAATTAGAGACACATGAATACAATAATTGAGGAATAACATTTAATCAGAACTTAATAATATCATGAGAATAAATGGATTCATGATATAATATTCCAAAGGACAGTATATACACCATATAAGAGTGAATTGGTGTATAACAACAATGATGTCTCAATAGGGATGTAAAATGTGATGAAATCCCTTATAAGGAAGGTATCCTTAAATTAAGGATAAATCAATATCAAAATTATGTGTGACAAATATAAATACACCCAATACAATTGTATATTAAGTGTAAAACAATAAAAGGTCATTCACACATATTCAGATGATGACATATTCAATAACTACATGTTGAACCGAAAGAAATCGAAATTGGGTTAAAACGTTCCCTTGGTAAAATTCGACAGCCTAACGGCGTTACTTCAAAAATTCATAAAATGAGTTGATGAGAGATAAAAAAGGGATCTCATAACTTGGACATAAAATTTACATCAATCAGGATATATAAGAACATATCCCAACATAATTGTAAGTGAATTAAAAGACATAACAAACGATGTCTTTTAAAATGAGAAGGGTGAAAGGTTCCATTACCGACTTGGGTAACTTTCAAAAAGTACACCCCATTGAAGAAGTGTCATAAAATGAATATGTAAATACCCATAAATGGAATTATATTACAAAATGAGTGTAATAATGGGCAGTACATAAACCACTCAAATGAAATTGTGGCAAATGTAGCATAAATCTCACAGGAATAAAAGTGAGATGAAAAATCCCTTACGAAAACTCGACAGACTATCGGCGCCACTTAAAACTTCCAAAATGGATTGATGAGAGGAAATATGGTCTCTCATCATATGAACATAATAAGTACAGTGGGAGTAATATAAAATAACATCCCAATCATAAAAATATGAGCTTAAAAGGAATGACATAAAAGAGTGTAATTAAAAAGAACGAGAGGTGTAGGATCCCTTACCTCGTATCCGACATGACGCGACTGTTCATTAATCTCCAGAATAATAAACTTGAGTTAATTTATACTTTCTTATAAAACTTATTAAAGTTCATTATTCCTTTTATATCACTTATTTCAATGTTATAAACATTATGTAATCATTTAAGTTAATAATGTTTGTTCTTTCAATATTTGGTTCTTTAGTCGAAAATGGACTTCTTACAATTACATGTTGTTTGTGTGGTCAAAGGTTCATTATATCCAGAATGATATTCATGATTTAGATATCATATATATCATATATATCCAGCATATACATGTATTTATAATATTACATAATCATTTAGAGGTAAGAAATGAAATGCACCGTTCATGGAGACGGTAAGTCGTACGTACGCATGAACGCTACTTTCATTTATATATCACACTTTAATGTAAAGAAACAATAATGATATGGAGGTATATTATAATTCCAATATAACATCATATATAATATATTTAAATCCATCCTTTATACGTCCCACGTATGGAATTAACGAATCAAATCACTTTGAGGGGGCGGTAGTCCGCACTTCCTAAAATGAAATTATCGTGTTTACCCATAATGGAAAATATAATGGTAAGCCATAAATGAAAAATACAGAAGCTTAAGGAAAGAATAAACATATTATATATCATATATAAAAATAGTGGCATCATAATGGCCACCTTTTAAGGTGTTAAATGAGTATTGAACAATGATCGTTTCGGGAGGTAGAATTTCGCCGTCCACGGAAACCGTATGTTCTTTGACCATTTGATGTAGTTGTGTAAACTTTTAGCTCGAATAAATCTTATAAAAACATCATAGTATATTTAAGATACTGGTTTTGTTACAAAAGAAGTAAATAAAAAGAGTTTAGGGGGTTTGAGAAGCAAATTAAAACAAATTAACATGAGAGAATGAATTACCTTTAAAAGTGTAACTCCTTTTGATTTGAGCCTAAAGGCTTCCTTTGAAATGATTCTTCCCAAAAGGAATCCTATAGGATGAGGAGAGTGATGTGGAGAGAGTAGATGGGCAGGTTATGGCCAAGCCAAAGGCTTGAGGAGTGTGTGAAATGAGGTAGAGGTGGGGGCCTTTTATAAGAGGAGAGGAGGGGCACTTTTAGAAATCATGAAACTATTATTTTATTTTCAAAAGTGTTTCGAATATCTAAGGCCCCAAATTGAAATATTTAGAAGATAAGATGATAAAGCTTTGAAATATTCCCATCGAATAGTTTTTTGACAAGTTTAGGTTTTAGATATCACATTATCTTTCCATTTTATTTAAACTGTTCATTAATGAGGTCATCGTTGCATCATCATGATGTCGTAATTAAATTAAATTATTTAAAATCTAAAAATTATAATAAAAATACTATGATGTAGGAAATCTTTTTAGACTTCTAATGAATATTTATATTCAAAATTTGGACTTTTATAACCCCACTTAAAAACTGTTTTAGTAAAACAAATCATCTTTGTGTCAATTTAATTTTAACATTAAATAAATATATATTAATGTCATTTTCCAACCAAAGTGGCTCCATGGGGTCCCCAAGTTGACCCATGGGTTGTCTTGGTCGACCATGACTCATCCAATAGGAGTAGGACAAGTTTCATGGTGTTTTCATATTTTTATAATATCATTTTTACCTTAAATTACACTAATTACCTCTAATCGCGATTAATGAAAAAATTACTATTCACCAAAAAATTATTTTCATCCCATTGAACCACATTTTACATACTACTGACAACCATGTATGTTGGATTTTCGAAATTAAATACACATTAGTGGTAAACTTTCTTTTAACTGAAAAATCAGTTTTCCTGATTACCACTTAGTAGTTTCACTATTCATTAAAAATTGGAGTTTTTCAGAAAATTACCAAAAATTCACTCTAAGCTATATTCGATATTCCGAATTCAAAAATTAAGTCTATATTACAAAATTAAAAACATATAAGTCACATTAATTAAATTAATAATTAATTCCCGTTGTCATGAAAAATAGCGTGTTTTTAAGAAACAATAAGTATCAAAAGATTGATACTAGTTTAAGTCTGATTTAAAATTGAAATTAATTCCAACGACCACTATTGAATTTAATGGTAAAAATATTTTCTAATTTCACTTTAAAACCAATTAAAAAGATTATCTAATCATATAAATAAATTAGATTAAAAAGAGATTTTGAATTAAAACACAACATTTTACACTATTCATTAAAATAATGAACTTTATTGGAAAAATACCAAAAAATTACACAAAGTAAAATTTGATGTCCCAATTCTAAAGAAGAGTTTTATTTGGTCCAAAAGAATGTATAAGAGTGATCAAAACTATATTTAATGACAGTTCTCAATCAAAAGGCGATAAGTGAACCTTTAGTGAAAATTAGGGTATATAAGCCTAAAATTGAATTATTTCCGTATTTTAAGCCTTTATCTTTTATTGGATAAATGTAAAAACATTTAAAAGACATATATAATCATATTTTAGTTATTTATATCCATTCCCGCCAATACAACGACTACATGTTAACTACCATTTAAAATAATATTATTTTATTATTAGTGTGAAACGTAAGATTCCCAAGAAACTCATTGTTGCGTGTTCGGTACGCCATTGAGCATAGCATCCCCTTTAAAGTCATATTAATTTTTCATTCACAAATATGGATAAAAATAAAAAAATTTATTTTTTATTTACCTGGGGTGTTACAGTTTAACACCGCTTGACCCCCTATCAGCGCTAGGCAAACCCCTCCCACTCTCCTGCGCACTGCCCTTGCCAGCACATCGCCTAACATGCCCACGTGCACCTCCTTAGTTCCACCCAAACTCAAACCCGCGATCTACCCCCTTGCGAGCCTGCACCTTTTCCAGCAATCCATTTCATTTTTTCTCAATTTAAATATATATATATAGTTATATTTATTCGTATATTAATATAGTTTCATATTAATATAAATATAATTATTTATATTAATACTTATATATTTATTCATTTATTAATATTTATTTATTTATTTTTATATTAATATATATAAATATATATATTTATCTATTTATATATATAGTTATATTTAATCTTATATTAATATGTATTCATATTAATATAAATAAATTTAGTAATATTAATAATTATATATTTATTCAATTCTTTATATATATATATATATATTTATATTTATTCGTATATTATTATATATATATATATAGTTATAATTTTTTATCTATCCATTTATTTGTATATTAATATATATTTATATGATTACTTTTAAATACATTTATAAAATATATTTTTTATGTGTGTTTATAAATAAATAAATAAATACATACACACATATGTACAACACACACACACACACACTTATATATATATATACTAAGAAATACATATATATGTGTATTTAAAAAGTCATAGAATGTTAAAATGGCCATAACATCTAATCCAGAAGTTTGTTTCAACTCTAAAACCTATCAAATTGAATAAAATGAAACAATATTCGATATGTTATGTGGTACAAGCCTAGAGGACATCCGGATAAGAATTTATACCTGTTTGAATGTTATAAAATTGGGTATCCTGATTAAAAACTTTATTTTGGAGGCCTTATGGACCTTTTGGGCCAATAAATATGTCATAGAAGGTTGCATTCAGTCACTAGCGTGTAGAGCTCATCAGATGCTTTGATTTGATATGATTTAGAGCTCAAACAAACACCCAGATCACAATTTACGGCTATTTCAAGTTTGAGTTACATATTCAACTTGTTTTAGATCTTTTATTCATTTTTTTGATTTTTTTTCTTCAGATTGTTATTAAATGATTATTAATCAATGATAAATTGGAATTATTTGATTAATAATATTTTTTGAAATATTTTAAAGCAATTTTCAATAAATATCTTATATATTAAATGTAATAGACTGTTTATACTTATATAAAACATTTTTAAAAATATATATTATATTTATATCAATATAAATATACTTATACAACAATATATTAATTTTCATGATATTTTTAAATATAAATGTTTTCATCACTAGGAAAAAGCACTGAAAAAGTCCCCCTTTATTAGCACTACTAATAAATGTGTCGATAAAGGGCCCCCCTTTATCAGCGCTAAAAAACACGGTGATAAAGGGGGGCCTTTATTAGTGCTAAAAAAGCACTGATAAAGGGTCACTTTTAAAAATGCTTTTTTAAGCACTGATAAATGGTGGCACTTCCCTTGCCTATTTTTGTAGTAGTGATTTATCATTATTTTACATTATTACATGATGGATTTACCTAGATAGTGGCATGTGGGATCAATAATGTTTATAAAATATGTGTGCCCATTTATGTTCTAATTTATTGGGAATGAATATGTTATTTGTTGACGTTTTTTTAATTTGAACGTATGACTCTTCTATTTGTAAGGGTTTTTTAAGGGTTATGTAAGTGTATTTTAAAGATGATATCCCATGATACCAAAGCATTTTCTTTATGATTATAATGGGTTATAAATGCTTCCTTTAATCATGATTGATATGTCATGGCCCATGATTATTGGTTCTAGTGACTCCTGACATTTTAAATCCGTATTCCATGTTTCCATGTTTCATTATCCGGGTATTAATGGGTATTAATATTCGTTTTCTATACTCATGAACATTAATAATATCATTATTCCATTGTACTCTCATTATTCTCTCTAATTACATTAAACTGTTAATTAATATTTTTACCCTTATTGGACATTTGAGATCACCATTACTATATTTTCTTTTCCCAGGTTATCACTAATGATGTTTAATGAATTATTTATAGAATGGTTTTATATTGGTGATTATCATGACTTAATGTGAAATAAAAAACACCAGGTTAAGTAAGAGAAGTGATATTTTAAGGTAGATGGTAATGTATATGTAAGAGTTTTGTTTCAATTCTCTAGAAATATAATCCAAAATGTTCTTTTAGAATATAAGTTATCAAATATTGACTTTTGATATTATATGTTTTTGATGGATATAATTTGGTGTCCTTTATTGATATCAAATCATGCATTGTAATGTTTATGTTTTCACAATCAGATTTGGGAGTGTGAGTTTTGGGTTGTTATATCTTGGTTGTAGGTCCCAATATTCAATACCGTCATTCAACTAATCGGTCTCTAACTAACAGAAAATAAATGAATAGAAATTTGTCTTAGGATCAAATGGGTAGGAATTGTTTTTAGGGTAATCCTTGGATGCATTCATAATAAATATAGAGGAAACATATCATGAAAAAAATAGACCCCATTGATGATATATTGGATTCTCTACTGTTGTTGTATGAATTCATCCATGACCCCAACTGGTTTTTATCAATAATTTAATCCTCTATAGTAGATACCCAGAACAAACAGACACAATTATTTTATTATTTTACTGAAATAATCATTCCATCTCACAAATACCCATGCAAACCAATGAACTTAATTTTATGTTTATTAAATGAAAAGATTCTTTATTATTTTTTTAACAAAACAAGTGAACCTCTTTAAATAATTTAACTCTTTTATACACCATCTGGAATTATCATATGTTATACATATAAATATATCCTTGGGAATAGAAACCTAATAATTGGTCGAGCTTAATAAATATTTCAAGGAAAAACTCATCAATATTTCTTCAAGGGTTAAGTCATAATTATATCATAATACATTATTAGAGATAAATTTATTATTAAAAATAACATTAAATAGTAATATTATTTTACAAGTGATGATAGGGGGACTTGTAATTTAAAATAAAAAAAATGTATGCCATAAAAATAGTGTGGATCTTCGAGAAATTTAATAAGATTTGAGAATAATAATCATATGTATAATTTTATGGTTAAAGAGTGACTAATAAAAATATTCATATAATCCATATGTCATGGACACTAACTAAGATATTAATTACATAGTAGACTTTAGTTAATGAACCATTTACCTCATATTGATTAGGGTAATCCTTTTATGTTCCCATGGTCGTGGTATCAATATTTTTATTTTCCCTTTTGGCATAATATAAATATTTCCCTGTACCATTTTTTCAGAGATAAATCATCTAATGTACCCCGTTAATTAAGATAATTCCTCATATATACCTTAAGGACAGGGAAAAGACCTCTTTCTCTCCTTTTCCTTTTGATAAATCCGCATGTTTTCCCTTTTTCTTAGAATAAATCTTCTTGTGTACCCTTAGGATTGAGATAAATCATGTTGTGTATCCTTTGGATTGGGATATATCTTCCCTTATACCCATTGGAGATCATAAAATCAAAAAATTACCAATTCATTGTGAGATGATATAAGATCCCCCCCATCAATAATCCATAAATATGTCTCTAAATTAAATTAATCATTAATTATATCATAAATAACCCGTATAAATAAAAAAATTCTAATCATTTCTAGATTTTATCACCAAAATTATCATTACAAATGTTAATTATAAATAACCAAATAAAGATGAAAATTTTTTTATTTCATAAATAAAATTAATATTTTTTTCACAAAAAAAATTATTTATAGATATATTTATCCTTTAGATATGTAGAGAAGTTTTTAGGTAAATCGTAAATGAGTTTTCGGAAAATTCTTTTATATTTGGCATAATATAAATACATGTGGTCACCTTGAAAGGCTATTTTCGTCAAAAGGTGAAGTGAAAACACTTTTAAAAATTTTACTTTTATAAATAGTCTTCAATAATATTGCATTGAAAATATATATGGTTTGTCAAAATATACTATCTAATGTAAGATAAAACAATTTAATTTGCAAATATGGGAATATTTTTTTGATCGTACTAAAATAAATTCTCTCAAAATCCATATCATAAAGAGAATATAAAATTTTATTTTTGAAATTTTTTTAAAAGATTTATGATAATTATAGAAAATAATCCAAACTATATTTTCCAAAAAATATAGGATCACAGTGGTGGGAATAAAAATATGGGCTTGAAACTAATATCTAATTAAGAGATGGATAATCATTTTCGAAAACATTATACTCTTAGGTGAGATATTATAAAAGGAGAAAATTTTGAATAAAAATAGATATTTTATAAGAAATATAAGTGATAAAATCATATAAGATTTAGAATAAATTAATAATGAGACTACCAAAGGATAAAATTTAATATGAAACATATTACTTGGGTTACAAAGTCCCTAACGAACAACATAACAATTAATGTAAAAAACATTTGAAATTGGTTTTATTTGAAAAACATTTAAATCAATATAATTCAAGATAGAATATAAAATAAAACAAATCCTAGGATATAATTTACTCAACATATATGAAATATATTTCATAAGAATCGTTATAACTCAAATAATAATAATTATTTCTAAAAACCCATAACAAATTTTGGATCATTTAAATCAAAACCTATTGAAAGTGAAAGATAAATAATTTTAAGTAAAAATATAATGAATAATTTTAATTCCATGGTTTATATATTCAATATGTATTATACATGTCATTTAAATTAAATTATGTTTGTAAAAAAATGTTTCTTAATGTTGAAAATTTTGAGATGGAACCCTTACCTCATATTCCTGCATACTCGACCATAATCTAACATTCTACATAGCAAAAATAAATCCATTAATAATTTTTTTTAAAATATTAATTTATAAATAATATTAATTGAAAACAATTTATATAACAATATTTTATAATTATATTAAACTATTATAGTTTACTTTCATTATCGAGTGTTATAACCTTCAATTGTATGAATAGTAAAATCATCAAGATTACATGATCAATTCTTACTATCTGGTTTTAAGTTAAAAAATATTATATCTTTGAACATATCACAGACATTGTTTTATTTATAACCTCTATCCCGTTTTGATTAGGTGAAGTAAATGTATTCAACTTTTGGAAATAGAAATCATGGTGATCTAGTTTTTGACATGTTTAATGATCAAAAGTTGACATAATACTAAATATTGTTAATATTTACCAAAAACATCCCATAATCATTAAAAATATTAAAAATATAATATTAAATTATATTAATACTATATTTCCTCCCATAATAATTTATGACATACTCATTGTATCATTGTTTTAATAAGTAGTTAAATCGACCCAAATGGTAAACATGTTTTATCTTATTTAATGAGTAATGGTATGTATTAATATAATTATAATAAAAAATATACAAATTATCAATAATGTAATAAATATCATATATAACCATTAATTCTATTCTTGGAACTCTTAATGTCAGATAGAAATGATTTATGAAAATATTCTCCCATCGAGGTGATAGTCCACTATATGAACGAATAATGATCTTTTTTCTCAATGAATTGATATAACGATGGTATAATAAATAAATTATGAATTTTATTTTTCATATAGCTAAACTTAAGTCCATTAAATAATTCCATGATTACATCCTTGAGATTTAGTGGTGAAAAAATAACCAAACCGTATATTGGTGATGGTATAACACACATTTCCATGATCAATGTTTTGTTCTATAAAAGTGGAAGGAATGTATTGAATAATTGTTATTAAATTAATATAAATTCATTTCAGTATATTAATTATATTGATATAATTATATAAATAAGATTATATATTATTATGTTGTATTATATTAAAATAAACATGTGTGTGAATGTACTAAACAAGTTGGAAGCTTAAATTTTCTCTTTGAAAACACCTTTGAATTGATGTCCATGAGAAAAACAATGTCATCAGAAACATTATTAATGTGGTACAGGTTTACAGTTGGAAAATTTTCCATGTTTGAAACATGAAATTTTAAGTATAGGTGTGCCAGTTATTGGTTGAGTGTTTCCCATTTATAAGTGAACGGATCAGTAAGATTTATCCACTAAGTATTTAATAATGTAATGTTATTGTTCATTGGATAATGGATCCTAAATATAAATAAAATGATGGGTAGTTCTTGTGGGACATTATTCTGCTCATCCAATAATTTTTTAGATAACTAATAGGGATTTTGGGATTTTTATTTTCACTTTTTAAATTTTACACTAATTTACTTTTACCTTGGTATTTAATTTCATACCATATTAATCAATATTAATAAAAAATTTAAGATTTCACCTTTTACCGAATTTCAACCATATGATTTCAAAATTTTAAATCATTTTACAAAATAAAATATTTATGGGTTTGAGAAGTATAATTTAACATAACAAAAATGCATTAAAATAGTTTTTTATGTAAATTGAGTTGTTCTGTTTATAAAAATTATGTATATGATATGATTATCTTATAAAATAATATTTTTGACATAAATAGGTTTATTATAAAATAATGGAATGTCATGTGACTTTCAAAGTAATATAAATGTTAATTTCACCACCAAATGAAAAAATTAGAAGAAAATATATAAATGTTTTTATTAATGTAACATTTTACTTGGTTCTTAAAATATTGGTAATAGGATACTAAAGTAAAAAATATATTTTAAAACTCATAATTATTTTTCATAAAGAAATATTTTATTACATAAATGGTTTTTATTCTTTTAGGTTTTTCTTGAATAATGATAAAAATATAAATATTATAATTTTAAAAAGAACTGTATTTTTTATTAAAAATTAAACTTTTTAGAACAACTATATATCTAATACATAGTAATGTTTGAAATAATGAATTAAGAAACTAATTTTATTATATAAAATATAAATTATATATTTTTAAAATTACTTTTTTTAAAATAAACTACATAATATAAAGGAATAATCATTTATTAAAAATGCCAATTTTCAATATTAAATGATATTAATCCTTTATACCTTAATGGAAATAATTTTAAATTGATTACTATCATGAATTTTTTATAATAACAGTTCTAATAATCATCATACAACAAATTTTGGATTATATATTTACGTTATTTTGTGTAACACAAGTTATAGAACATAGAATATATTAAAAATGATAACAAATCAGGTCAATACCATTAAAAACAAGTAATTTTAATAGAAAATGATTTTTATGAATTAAAAATATTCATTATTATGATTATATAGAGTGATATTCACAATAATAATATGAAGAATTATATTTTTCAAAAAGGAAATATATTTGTTTTGACTAAATTCATTTATATATATAGGGTGGTTTAATTGAAGTGCTTGATTACCAAATTTTAGAAATAATTTGTAAAAAATGAACATAATTTTTAAATTATTCAGGTAATAATAATCTTATAATTAATGGTTCATGAATTTCATAAATGTATTAATTAATTTTTGAATATTGAAAAATACAAATTTTTTAAAATTTTATTTTCATTTAAATCATTTTTATGTTAATTTTTTAAAATAGTTTTAAAGTAAAACTATAAAATTTATATTATTAATAATCTAAATACGGTTATTATAATCAATTATATACTATATTTTTTAATAAAAAAATTTTATACTTAAGATTGAATTGTTTATGGAAAATCAATTTTATCACATTTTTTTATTTTAGTTTTAATTAAATTCTTCCATTTGAATTATTTTTACTAGATAAAATGGATATCATCTTTTTAATAATCATAATTAATATGTGTTAAAAATTTAAAAATATTTTCTGGAAATAATTAATTGTGAAAACTATAAAAAAAATTACAATGGTTAATGTTAAAACAGGTTTACTGTGGGGTTAAAATAATGTTATAAGGTTTCAAATGACCTAAAATATTATCTAACCCCAATTTTATAGACATAGTTAGACCCTATATCAATAAAAAATATTATGTGGTCTATTTTAGATCCATTATTATTTTGTAATAATATTATATATTTTAATCTTCTCAAAAATATCTAGGGTGAGTTATCCCTCAATTATAAAATGACACCCCATATACTCCCTTATCCACACTTCAAGATCCATTTTTCCAAACAATAACATCTCAAATAACTTCATAATGTTTTACCACACTTCATAGTGGTATTATTTTGGGATTAAAACAAACTATAGATCACTGAAGTTATAAAAAAAGAAATGTTTTTGAAGAAGAGATATATATTTTAACAAATTATTTTATATTTATTTCTTCTTATTCCATGCTATCGAATTTTCATAACCATTCTGATATTATAAAATCACTATCTACTATAAACATATATGTTGTTATTTTAAAATATTAACAATAATCCAACTCTTTCTTCCATTAAAATGGGAAATGAAACCATGGCTCATGTTTATGGAAAAGTACCACCTTGGAAAACTAATGTAATTCATTTTCATCACAACCTCTTAGGGTAAAATACAATAAAATATTTAATTTATATAAATAATATTAATGAATTAATTTCATAATTTATTACCTTTCTATCTATTGATAAATAATGATAACACCATCCGTGTGTTTGTGTAAACTGCCACCTCTACGAAGTGGTGTTTTTTTGTTTTTCATCACTACTTCAAATTAATAATATATATAACTTTACATAAAGAGATAATACTTTATTAATGATATAGTAATAATAATTTAATTATGAAATAGTATCTACCTTGTTACCTAATTAATTTGGAAATTAAGAACCAAAGACCCTCAAAATATCAGATGTTGACTAAATAGATTAATAAATTTAATATTTCATTAAAATAAATAAAAAATTAATCATTTAATCATAATTTAATAAATCATAAAAATTATATTATACAAGTGAATAATTAATATATATTTATTATTAAATATATAAATGAAATGTTTAGAAACTATTGACTTTATCTGTGTGATTTCAACTCAATTCCACTTAATTGACCAATGTTTTAATGTTTTACACATAATTTCATTTATAGGGTTTATATATTGTACATTTCACTTGTTATATCATGAATAAATTATACAAAACCTTTTTTATTTACAATTTCATGTTATTTTATACCATGGTATTTCATTTGAATGTTACAAAACAGTTATCGGGCTTCATAAATCAACTTCCATTATTTTGGTTATATATATTAATTAATGATTATATTGTCCCAAGATTATGTGTGAAATTAAATTTTTATTATTTATGTTATACTTTAAGAATATTATAGGGATTTTTATTTTTTACACTCAATATCTCTATTCATTAATTCCCAATTTAATTCCATGTTCTATGTAAGGGTTCCTCATCGAAATCTGATTTCTGTGAGATATAAGATGTCTTCACCAATTATTTCATTAAAAGGATTTATAAATTACCATGATTAAATTTTATGTCATGAATATATTTATATTTGTGACAGTTATTTTTTCATTTTATTTTATGTCTTTTATGGGTCTTAGTATTCAAATGCTACCATATATGTAAGGGTTTTACATTAAAATCTACTTTTTATCAAGATTTTATATGACTAAAATTATGAGGATAAAATTTTATGATAATTCTATCCTAAATATTTTGATTTTTTTACATTGATTATTTTCATATATTACATGTCTAAATTTTATTTTTCTTCATTTTATTATTAAACTTACTGAAATATTTTTTAACGAAAAATGACTTTATTTTACTCTTTGGATGTAAATAATTGTTCATTTGTACCTATGTTTTCTAAAATAATTGCCTAATTTTTTTACAAATAATAATTTTATTTTTTAAAGTATTATTTACCCATGTATTCCTTTTTCAAATTCACTTAAAATTAATATTCTATATTTATTTAGAATGATGTACTTTTGGCAGAAGCTGTTAAAAATCATTATTTTTAACAATTATACCAGGAATTGAATTTCACACCATCATGACCACTCAATGTTTTCATGCTTACATAATATGATTCTACATATATTTTAAATAAAATTTATTCATTAATATTTTTTAATTTTTTTTGAATTTAAATATGTTATTTCAAAATGAAAATCTAATTTTCCTCAAAAGTGATTTGAATGATATTTCTATTTATAAAAATATACAAATTTTGATATCACTATTAACCCATTGTGGATATTATGTAATTATACAACAATTTTTATTCTATAGAGGGATTATAATTATTTCAATTAGAACATCAAAGAACCCATTTCCTTTTAATAAGTAAATTATTCTTTGATACTATTGATGATTTGAAAGAATCCATGTTTTTTTCCTTGATATGATACATAGAATTTTTTAGGAATATGATACTTTGTAGTGAACGAAAACCCTTTGGGAAAATTGTGAAATAAGTGAAGTGTGTGTCAATTATCACTCCAATTAATTGGGTAAAGAGATAGAGTTGATTGTTTATAGTTTTTTCCTAAGAGAGCATCTGGATTATTCTTATAAGTTATTCCATTTATAATAGAGATTTTAAGAGTGATATGATAATGATATTCCATGATACCAATAAAACTCCCTATATTTTTGATTATTTATAATATATCCATTTCTCAGTCATTGTTTTCACATGTATCGCGATTGTTATATCACTTGACTCTAGTCATTTGTTTATGATTTACACCATTTCTCATTATTTTATATCCATGTTTTTGATGGTTATGAATTAAATTATGTTGTTTTCATAAAAATTGATTATTTAATAATAAATCTCTTTTAATTTTATATTCAATGATGACATTAAACTTTAAATGGTTTTGTTTACCCTGAATATTAATTTTACCCACCTGTTATATGTTTCGTTTCCCCATGTTTTGAGTAAATTTGTTATATATGATAAGTCTAGAAGGGTTCCATGTGAAAAATGATAAAATCAAAATGTAGAATAAGAAATAAATGGAGTAGTGGGAAGGATTTCTCTTTTAGGGAAATTGAATATGTTTGGGAAGAGTTTATCTAAATTTTATAAAACCCTAAACCTAAACGTTCTTTGGTTATGTAAGTGATACAATATTTACATGGGATGTTTTATTATTTTTATTGTTTCAATGCCATCAATTTTTTTTGTATAAAAAAATCAGGATTATATTTTTAACACTCAATCTAAGAGTGTGGGTTTGGAGTTTCAATATTACATCCACTTCCCTTAAATAAATTCTGTCCTACAAATATTAATTATAATTTAATAATGAATATAGTCATGGCTATCCATAATATATATGTCTATTTTATATTTATTTATAATTTCGTTTATTCCTTAATAATGTAGGTTCTGGGCGCAGCGGAAGCATGTTGGTGGGTATACCAAACATTAATTTTAGCATTAAGAATGATCAATTAGAGATCCATCACGATATAAAAATGTTGGATCTTCAAAAAAGAACAAATAATGAAAAACAATAGAGGGATTCCCGGAATCATAGATACAGTATCATTTTATTTTGATTATAATTAATTTAATTAATTCATAAGAATTACATTGGTGGAATTCCTTCTTCATTGATGTCTCCGGTCATGATCATGTGATATGTCGTTGCGTCGTAGAATCCTTGAGTAGGATTCCTCTCGCAGTGATCCACACATGTACCACATATCTCTAGATGTCGTCGAAGGGATCTCCGGGTGCTAGCACGGAAGAACCTTCACTTGTGATGTCCGCCTTCTATCACCTTGATCCTATGGAGGAGGATCTCTCTCAGTCTTGAAAGTGTTTCTTGGAGGAAGGAGTTCTTTCGGCATTCAAATAATTATCCAGAATTGTTGAGCACAACTATTCTCTCTGTAAAAGTGTTGTTGTTGGGAGTATATTTATAATCGATTTTGAGGTTATAAAGTTATTACAATAGATAAATGTGTCACGTGTTTTATTTATTTAATTTACACATATTGAAAACCCCCTTGTCAAATGATTAATACCATGACATGCGCCAAGACAGATTATAATAAATATCATTTACTAAAATGATATTTTTTACTCAAAATCCCAATTGGAAAAACTACACAGTGTGTTATCATTAATAGATGATGTGTACTTCTTTTCCATGAAAACTACACAGCGTGTATATTCAATATACACATTGTGTACTTTTATTTTACATTTTTCCTTATTTCCTCCGCCACATTTACAAGACTTGAGTAATGGTTATTTACTTCTTAAATAAATGTAACTACATTACTCACTAATAAATGTATATTATTTCACCCATAATATATTCTCTCGAATAACTAGTGTCGAAATAAAAGCAATCAGGCACCGTTAAATAATTATTAAACCACATTCGGGAATAATCTTTATTAAACTTGTTAACTTAATATTTAACTAAGATACATGGACACACTTAGTGCGTGACCCTCTAGGCCACTTTCTTAGTGGAATTGTGCAGATCCTGCCTAATGTCCAAGGTCAGCGCCTAGAAACACGCCTAGGCACCCATAGAGAAAGAAGATAGCTCTGTAATGATGTGTCACTTCCTACGAACGTTTACCGTGTAATATTATCCCTTTTTCATGATATCTTGAATCCAGCAGGTTGCATGCTAGTTCCATCAACCCATATGCTCGATTATTATTTCATTAACTTTCCAGAATTGAACTCACCCATACCATACCATGTCCATGGATTTATTTAGGCTATATCAATTCCATCAATGATCCTGAGAAATCAACATCTGTTGTGGAATAGAAGGGACAAATCCAATTTCTCATTATCTATTAATGCAGTATTACTCGTGACACACCCAATGTATCCTACCTCACTGTGAATAGTGTTTCGTCACAGTTTTCTTGAATAAATCTATGTGCGCGAGTTGTAATATCTACTAATAATAATCTTACGGTATAAGGACCAATACAAAGGTCCACATATCGGAACATCCAATGACACTATAAAATGTGGATATCCTACTGGTGGGTCCCATTCTCATAATATCCACCTAGATATTACCAAGGGAGCATACCATGAGAAGGTACCTCAATGTTTTATCAGTCATCAACCCTTATGGCCTATATTATTTGTGTCCCTCAAACAACATCATCTGGCCATAGAACATATATTCCAGAATAGTGTTATGGCACTTTCGGGTTCTCATCATAGTAGAGATCTGATATGACCCTTTAATTCAATAGTTATCCCTAGGACATTGTCACATGCATTGTCATGCCGATGAACAATAAAGATATGATAAGGTGTTTATTTAATGAATAAATTACAAATTAATTGATTATAGGCCACTAACTCCTAAAGTCTCCCACGTGGACTGGAGCCAAATTATAACAATCTTTAACCTGCTAGTTCTCAAAAGATTTTCATGTTTATGCTGATATACAACTTTAGTCATGGGGTCTTCCACATTGTCTTCTGGGGACACTCTTCTCAATACAAATTCACCCCTCTGAAAGAAATCCCTCAAGACTTAATACTTCCGGAGTATGTTCTTTGTTCATTGATGTGACCTTGGTTCATTTTCAAGATCCACTACTACAGTATTATCAAAATACAATTTAAAAGGGAATTTATTGCTAGGAACCACATTAAGCTCATGGACAATGTTACGATTCTAGATGGTTTCATTGGCTTCATCAGAAGCCACTATAAATTCAGACTCTATTGTAGAATCGACGACAACTAGTTTCTTTGAACTCTTCCAGCTCACAGCTCCTCTATTGAGACAGAAAACATATCCCGATTGCCACTTCAGATCATTCAGATCTGTCTAAAAACTAGCATGTGCATACCCTCTGATGATATGTTCCTCATCTCCTCCATACCATAGGAACATATCATATGTTCATCTAAGATACTAAAGGATAGTCTTAACTGCAGTCCAATGTAGGTCTCCAAGATCTGGTTGATATCTGCCTACCATGGTCAGTGCATAGGCAACATTAAGACTGGTATATAACATGGCATACATGATGGATCCTATAGCTGAAGCATATGGGATCTTACTCATTCTATCTTTCACCTGTTGTTTCTGAGGACACATTTTCATAGAAAGATGTAGGCCATGTGACAATGGAACTAATCCCCTATTGGATTGTTCTATACTAAATCTCTTTCGTATCAGGTCAATGTATGTACCCTGACGTAGCCAAAGAAGTCTCTTGGATCTATCACGAATGATCTTGATCCCCTGAATGTAGGCTACTTCACCCAAGTCCTTCATTAAAAAACACTTATTCAACTAGTCCTTAACAGACTGTAAGACTAGTACATCGTTTCTAATAAGAAATATGTCATCAACATATACAACTAGGATGACGATCACATTACCAATAAACCACTTATAAACACATTTCTCACATTTGTTCTAAATGAAACCAAATTCTTTTATGGTTCATCAAATCAAATGTTCCATGACTTGCATGTTTTCTTTAATCCATAAATGGCTTTCTGTAACTTACAAACCCATTTGGCATCACTTGGTGTCCCAAACACTTCTGGTTGTGTCATATAGACATCTTCTTGAACGTTCCCATGAAGGAATGTTTTTTTGACATCTATTTTCCAAATCTCGTAGTCATGGTAAGATTCCATGAAATGTATGATTCTTATTGATTTCAACATAGAAACTGGAGAAATGGTTTCATCATAGTCAATTCCTTGACATTGTCTGAATCCTTTGGCCACTATCCTTACTTTATATGTTCTAACATGACCATCCTTGTCCAGTTTTCTCTTGAATACCCATTTACATCCAACATTATTTACATCAACTAGATCATCGTCCAGAACCCAGACATGGTTATGATACATGGAATCCATATCAAAATTCATAGCTTCAATCCATATTGTAGCTTATATGCTTTGTACTAATTCCTTGTAAGAGAGAGGTTCATAATTGTCCAAAAATAATGATTCACCATCCTTGGGGACTAGGAAACCAAATCTCTCTGGTTCCCTTACCCCTCTTGAGCTCTTACACAGTACATGTGTTTCTGGACCCCCATATATGAGGACCTGTGGAACTTATTCCTACACCAACTCCTATGTATCTTGAGAATCAACTTCGTCAAAGTTAATATTTCTACCTTTATCCTTTTATGGATGTGATCCCTCTAATGAAAGAAGTTTTTCCTGGCGATAGTCACTTTCTTGTATGAAGGGTTATATAGGTAATATCATTTTGGTTCCTTGGGATATCTTATAAAGAAACACCTAATCCCTTGGGGATCTAGATTGTTGCCTGATAAGGCTATAAAAAACTCCTCACATCCCCATACACATGTGTGTGAAAAAATGGGTATCATTACATTCCATTACTTGGAGGGAATTCCATTTTCCTCCATTGTTGGTACTCGGGTTAATGTGTATGCTACAGTTTGTAATGCATATCCCCAAAAGAATAACGGAAGATCTGCATGACACATCATTGACCTCACCATGTCTAACAATGTGTGGATCTTCCTATCACTCATACCATTCCACTGTGGTATATAAGGAGCAGTGATCTGAGATAGAATCCCAGACTCTCATAGAAGATCGATGAACTCTTGGTTCATATATTCTCTACCTCGATCTGATCAATGTTTCTTTATCTTCTTACCAAGCTAATTCTCTACATCATTCCTGAATTCCTTAAATTTATCTAAGGCTTCTGACTTATACCTCATCAAGTAGACATATCCATATATACTCAAATCATCAATGAAAGTAATGAAGTAATAATATCCACCTCTAGCTTCTACTAGAAATGGTCTATATACATCACTGTGTACCAATCCTAGAATCTTTGTGGCCCTTCCACCATGTACATCGAAAGGAGGCGTGGTCATTTTACCTTGTAAACAACCATGACATCTATCAAGTGGTTTTATCGTAGTAGAGTCTAGATAGCCATTTTGAAAGATCTTTTTCAAACGCTTCTTGTTTACATGACCTAGATGGTGATGACACGATTGGGTGATGTGCGAGTCATGTGAGTTTATTTCGTTATCGATTTCCAACACATTGTTTTCATAATTTAATACGTAGAATCCATTATTTAAATCTTCCACACCATAACATATGTTGTTCTTATAAAATAAGTAACCCTTATTTCCAAACATGAAAATAAATCCATCTATATCTAAAAAAGATGCAGAAATTATGTTCTTGGTAACACTAGGAACATAATAACAGTTATGTAAAACCAAAATGATCTCAGTCGGAAATGAGAGGATGCAATTGCCAATAGCCAATGTAGCCAGCCTTATGCCATTGGTAGCTCAAAGATCCACCTCTCCAATGTAAATCTATCAAAATCTACTTGTTTCCTACATTTGAATATATATGTGAGCCCCACAAGCTGTATCTAATACCCAATAAGTAGAAATAGAATGATTACACTTGATAATGAATGCACCTTTCACATCCCCATGCTTCTAGGTGATGTTCCTATTCCAGTGGCCTTACTTGACACAAGCAAAACATACTGCATCTTCTTCCTTTCCATACCTCTGGATCTTCCCCTTTCTAGTGGGACGACGCTCGGGGGATTCTGTCCATTTATAAGTCATTGGCCCCTTTTTCTTGTTGTTCCCTTTATTATTCACCATAAGGACTGCTGGTTTTTCATTCCCTATGTCCTTATCTACCTTGAAAATCAATGTCATACGTTCTGATAGAATATTCTCATTATTTCTTAGGTTTTAGTTGACAATAAATCTAGAGAAGGTCTTGCAAAGTTATGATAGGATGTGATCTGTACACAACTCCTCCCGAAACATAATCCCTAAGATGTCTAGGCATTCAATGTTGCCAATGAGCATGACTACATGAGTACCAGATGGCACAAATTCTCCAAGAATAGTTGTAAACAATGATTTAAATACCTCATATCTCTCCTGTCTCACCTTCTCTTGGTAGAGATCCTTAAGGCGATACGTCATGCTATATGCGTCCATGTTTTTATCTTGATTCATGGGCTGATTAGACATGGATGACATCATGAAACACTAGACATCTGTGGAATCATCCATATGTTTCATATAGAGAAATATTTACTCATCACTGGCCTCCTTTGTAGGAAAAACTGGAAGTGGCTCTTCTAGTACATGCAATTCCCTTTCGTGGAAAAGGATGATCCGTAAATGACTCTACCACTCTTGGAAATTGGTGCTGGTGAGAAGGTTTTCCTTCTCGATTGTAGTTTAAAATGATATGTTTGAATTCATTTCTCTTTTAATTATTAGTAATTAAGATGAGAAAAGGTTTAGTAAATTATTAGAAAAACTGAGACAAATAAATAAATTAATACTTATTAGTCTCCCACTATTTTATCGAAATCCAATATCCCTCACCAATGAGTTCTGAATATTCTATTGGCTTAATATTCTAGTTGAAAGGATCTATATGGACCATCGCATTACCCCAACCTGGGTTGGTCAAGAAACATGAATGGTTTTAGGTAGGCATTCCAAATGCCAACTACATTCACTCGCAGCTCCTTGATCCGTTGAGTGGACTCCCCAATCCTAAAATAATTTCATTTGGGATTTCCTCAACCTTTGCCTCTTGGTCAAACCAAGTCATTCTATACAAGTTAACCCTTGATGTGAACCATGTCATGTCAACCAAAAACCGTGAATTAGAATTCACTGATAATTGAAATCTCCCCAACTAGGGTTGGTCAAGCACTTTGAACTATGGTTCGATTCTAACTATGATTATGGAAGGCTATACAGACTTCCTATTTCTTTGAGGGATTTTATCCTTATACGTAAATTTACAATTTATTATCTTTGATTAAATACTTATTAATATTATGTGGCATATACTTATGTTTCTAACCATGTATAAGATAATATTTTACGCAAAAGCTGGTCTTATTTTAGTACCATCTTGAATTCTTGTTTAATTCATTAATTATGTGATAATGACAACACACCCATAATAAATAAACAATGAAACTGATAGAAATAAAATAAATGATATGATCATGAGCTAGTTCTATTGGATAGTTTATCTAGCGATTGATAAACTAACCCAAGACCTAGGGGAAAACACCTTGAATCTTTCAGTTTCGTGTTTACCGCTTTCCACTTGTCCACCTTTGTATCTACTTGGATTGGTTTCACCTTGCCTACTGACTTGAGCTGCCTCCTCTAGCTTGGGAGCTCCATCCATTACATATGAATTTATCTCACACGTAGGTGACAGGTAAAAAAAGGTGGTTTTACATAAGTTAAACCTTGGGTGCGCAGGCCCTACATATTACTGAGGAGAAGGCTTGTAGGCTACCAAATTTAATGTAAATAAATTAAAAGAAACCATTCACATACCAAGGGATTGGTCTAGCTCATGATCATCCATACAGGAAACAATATTACGCATTAACAAAACCACCATTCAATTATTTAATCGTTCTTTTTTAAGATAAGTCACACTCTAATCAATTAATCATCTTTAGTCAAGTAATAATTTTATCTTAAAGCCTTTTCTAAATTTCCTTGAGATTCTCAACCATCATTATTTTAAACAAATAAATTAATTTAAAATTATCTTTGTACGTAATATGTACCTTGGAGGCAACCCGTTGAATTCCCATTCATTACAAAGATGTTAAATTAAACACATATATATAAAACACCTATCAGGTGTTGTGCCTCATCTTTACAGATGCACTATGGTACACGTATCAAGGGTTTGTATAATAAAATAATAAATTTTATTAAATATGCATAATTTGGATGAGTACATGGATGTAGTTATGAATAAACAACGCGTAATTTTGTTCACCTTATATCTGAAGTACACGCCCAAGGACATGGATTGTAGATGTACCTCAAAAATGTTCATAGTAAACAGTGTGTTTAGTCAGACACACGCCGTGTAGTATCTGCATTCTACGGTTTCTATCTGGGAAATCCATGTACGGGGCACACAGTCTAACCCTAAATTGAATAGACTACACTATGTGTTCAGTTGGACCACATGGTGTGTAATATGGAAACCGTGTGCCACCTGTTCCTGGTCAACACATGGTGTCATAAATGAATTTGATAGGATCCAATACATGGAATTATTTGGAGAATCTATCAATTTATTTAACCCAGACTACACAACATGTACTTCCTAATACATATCGTGTATTCTGGTGTTTTACGAACATGTGTGTTTGGCACCTCCAGATGATATCCTCTATATTATTTCAATTAAAATTAAAAGAATATTTTTTTCTGTATAGTGAATGAGAAATGAGAGAGGGGGAACATATCTCGAGATTCAGATTTTAAGGAATGATTTAATTGAATTTAAACAACTAAATTATCAAATGCGTAAATCACCAATGAAAGCCTAAATAATTATAATCAACAATATGACCGATTCGATACCTCATGAAGGATCCGAGTGCAGTGGAAGAATGTTTGTGGGAGTACCAAACATTAATTTTAGCGTTAATAATGATCAATCCGAGATCCTTCATGAAGTAAAAACACCGAATATTCGAAATTAAATGAGGAATGAAAAACAAAAGAGGGAATCCCAACTTCAAAGAGATATTATCATCATATATTTCATATATTTAATTTAATAAATTCAACAGAATTACCTTAGTGGAATTCCTTCTTCATTGATGTCTCTTGTCATGATCTTTTGATCTCTCATTGTGTCATAGAATCCAAGTGTATGATTCCTTTAGTCGTGATCCACACGTGTACCACATATCTATGGACATAGCTGAAGGGATCTCTAGGTGATATCATGGGTGAACCTTCACTTGCGATGTTTTCCATCAATCAACTTGATGCGATGAAGGATGAGATCTCTCGGTCTTGAGAGAGTTCTTGGAGAAAGGAGTTCTTTTGGCTTTGAAAAAATTCTCCAGAATTGTTGTGCACAACAATTCTATCTGGAGAAGTGTTGTGGTTGTGAGGATATTTATAATTGGGTTTTAATGTTATAGAGTTATAACAATAAATAAATGTATTACACATTTTATTTATTTCATTAAATCTTATTGAAAACCCCCATGTTGAATTATTAATTCAATGACATACACCCACTATAATTATATGAAATATCATTTAATACAATGATATTGTTTACTCAAAATCATGGCTGGAAAAACTACATGGCATGTAATCATTATTACATAGTGTGTACCCATTTTCCATAAAAACTACACGACGTGTATATTCAATATACACGACATGTAATTTTATTTTCCATTTTTCTTTATTTACTCCACCACATTTATTAGACATTGAGTAATGGATATTTATTTCATAAACAAATGTAACTGCATTACTCAGTAATAAACATATATTATTTCACCCACAATATATTTTCTTGAAAAACTATTGTCTCAAAAAATTCAATCTGGAATCCCTAAATAATTATGAAACCACATCCAGGAATAATCTTTCTTTAATTTGTTAAATTAATATTTAATTTAGATATACGGACACACTTAGTGTGTGACCCTCTAGGGTTCTTTCTTAGTGGAATTAGGTGGATCCTACCTTAAGTCCAACGTTAGCATCTAGTAACACGCCAAGAAACCCATAGAGAACGAAGTTAAGGCCACAATGACATGTCACCTCATACGAACATTTATGGTGTAATATAATCCCTTTGTCACGATATCTCGAATCAAGTAGGTTTCATGCTAGTGCCATAAACCCATGTGCTCGATTATTATTTCTTTGACTTTCCAGAATTGTACTCGCCCATACCTTACCATGGCCATGGATTTATTTAAGCTATATCAATTCTATCAAAGGTAATTTGATATATACTTCGGTTATAGAACAGAAGGAAATTTTTTTTTTCTTGTGTTATCTATTAATGCATTATTACTCATGACACACCCAAAATATCCTACCTCGGTGCGAATAGTGTGTCATCAGAGTTATCATCAATACATCTAAGTGCATTAGTTGTAATACACATTATAAATAATCTTAAATTCTAAGGATAAATACACATGTCCATAGATTGGAACATCCAATGACACTATGAAATGTGGATATACTATTGGTGGTCTCATTCATAAAATATCCTCCTGGATATTACCAAGGGAGCACACTATGAGAAGGTTCCTCAATGTTTTATCTGTCCTCACCCCTAATTTCCTATATATTTGTGTCCCTAAAATCACATTATCTAGCCATAGAGCATATATTCAAGAACAGTGTTATGGAAGTTTCTGGTTCTCATCATAGCAGAAAACTACTATGACCCTTTAATGCAACAATTATCCTTGGGAAATTATCACATGCATTGTCACGCAGAAGAACAATAATGATGTGATAAGGTTTTTATTTTATGAATAAATTACAAATTTGTTGGTTCAATGACACCAACTCCAACAAATAATTCTATTCTAAATCTGAATCTCATCTATTACTTCTTATGATACATATCCAATTATAATTTTTTTGACAAACATTTGAGATAAACACCCTTGTTGGATAATTTCCCTAGAGATTTAATAGTCAACCTTGAAGTGATAGATTATCATAAGATGATTTGAGATATGAAATTTTGTTTCTAAATTAAAAAAATTAATATATAAACCATGTGTAAATATGAAATCCTTTCTAAAAACATCAGTATGTTTTTATGAGTTTATAATAAAAATATTCACATTCCCATGAACATCAACTTAGGATACAAAAAACATTAATCTAGATGTTTTCTTTGAATCTGAAATCATCAGGATGGTTGTTTAATGCCATAAAAACATCCATTATATTTTATGTTGGATACACCAAATTCCAATCTCTACCACCAATAAGAATATATGTGTTCCTTAATTATCATGTTCCACTTTAGTATTTATTTCATTGGAGTTCTCATCTTCACATAGTTGAGGATGTTGTAAACGAATATTATTCATGTTAGTCATTAGGTTTGGTAATTAAATTGAATATTTCTTAAACTCCTAGTTTCTAAACAAATGGTAATTCATCTTCACTATTTCATTGATCAAATTATTCACTCTAGATTGAAAATTATAAACACGAAGGCTAATCCTTTCTCACTATGAACATGTTATTGTTATTTTATGAAATTTCCTTGGGTGATTATTCTCAAATTCTTTACATGGGAGAAATATATTATTCATCCGTTTTTCATAATAATTCTATAATATACATAAATGGTGAGTATGAAGGTTTTTCATGGAATAGGTTGTTATATATAACTCATGATAGGTTGGTGATGTAGGCACAAATATTTTCATCCCCATATTCTATTCTATTTTGATTATAATTCTTAAATTCACGTTGTTTTCCACCTTGTCCATTGTTAATTTGTTTTATCCTTACCCATAAAATTATAAAATTGAAACAGTTAGTCAATAGTGACCAATATTTGAATGATAAGGGAATTATGAAATCTAAACCTTTAAATGTGTTACTCCTTGAAACAGTCAAATTATATTTTTGGTTAAATTAAATCAATCTCGGTTCAATATAAGTATCTTTAGTTTTGGTTTTCTCATATTCCCTAAATTAATTTCATTATATATTTAATAAATCAAAATTTATTAAGAATATTATTTCCTTAACCAAATCATATCCCATGATAGTGTCAAGATAGCTATATAATCTTGTTCCCACTCATCATGAACTTGGGTGATTATTTATTAAACTCTCAACCAACCCTTTCAAGGTGATTTACCCTAGGTGAATCATTTCCATATCCACATACAATTTCCACCCTCCATATAGGGGTTTTTCTATGAAACACACATACTGAATACTTAACCAATGTTTGAGGTTTTCATCCTTACTTAGTCAAATTTCATGTTTTTTGACAAACGATCTATAACACTAACACTAAATGTAAAAAATTTAACCTCCAAATATGACTAAAAAAGTCTTCAAAAATAATTAATCCATCCTTTGAAACAAAATATAAAAACTGAAGCTAAACATACATATATATTTCATTATTTTACATGAATAATCTTTACAATTCAAAATTAATCACACAAACAAGCGAACTAAATGTTTGATTTATATGAGGATTAGCAACATAAAGAATTTTTTACAAAAAATGTTAACCTTTTATTAATTATTTAACTCTTATTGACCAATTATAGTATTCTACTATTTCATCTTATCCATATTATCTGAGGATAAAATAAAAATAACGGGTTGAGCTTAAAAACACAGAAAGAAGAAAAAATCATCAATATTTCATCATCTTTTAGATAATAAGACTATGAGAAAACATTCATGGGTAGAAATTTATTATTAAAAATAAAATTCAACAATAAGAGTTTTTACAAGTCGTGATACCAGGAGAAGTTATCACAAATGAAAAATCATATACCATGGGAATAGTGTTAGGAATTTTGACACATTAAATATGAGTCAAAGATCATGATCATTGTCCCAAAATTATAACATAAGTTTGTGCCATAAACATAAACATATAAATCATATTTCAAGGATAACCACCAAGGAATTCATCAAACAATATACCTTCATTAATCACCTATGTATTCCCTTGGGATTGTGATAATCTTCATATGTTTCCATAGTCATGGGATAAATCCTCTTGAATTCCCCTTTATCTTGGGTGAAATTCTTTCATGTACCCTTTGGCAGAGGATAAATCCTCATTTGTACCATCTACCTTGGGATAAATAATCACATATACAAATTAAAATGGGATAATTCATCCCATAAACCCTTTTATTTGGTATAAATACTCCCATGTGCCCTTTACGTTGGGATAAATCCACTCATATATCCTTTATTTTTGGGGTAAACCCTCACATATAAACTTTGGCATGTGATAAATCCTCTGATATACACATTTTATCCCATCAAATATAAATATTTCCATTGAATTTGAAAGATATATATAAACCACCTATCAATAATTTGTATATATCATTCCACATAAAATAAATGATTAATTATTTTTTAATGTAAAAATGGTATAAATAATGGGTCTCACAACATTTCAAGATGGTATCAAAAAAATTTACCTTAATAATGTGAATTATCCATACCTAGATAAAATACACCAACAAGATTATTTCATAAGAAAAATCAATAGTTGATTCATCAAAGAATATTTGAAAAATATATATTTCCTTTAGGAAAAAAGATGAAAATAGTAGTGATATCATAATTTTTTTTGTAAAATGCATTAAATTGTTTTATAAAAGAAGATGTTACGATTCTGTAACAAATACAGTTTTGAAAAAAAATAAGTGAAAAACACTGAAAAATTTATTTTTATAATTAAAGATCAATAATTTTTATTAAATATATAATTTTATAATAAATAATGTGGATTATAATAGAAAAAATATTACTTTTTAAGGATGAATAAATATTTTAATCATTTTGAGATAACATTGCTGAAAGTACACATTGTAAAAAGAGTTTTGATTTTTCTCATTATAATGGTGTAAAGATAATTATAAGAATTTTATAGAATAATCCATAATATAATTCCAAAAAATATAGGAGAACATTATTGGTGAAAAAATATGTAATTGAGAGAAATATTCAATTAAGGGATGGAGGTTCATTCTTAATAATTTTATACTTTCAGGTGAGAGAAAATAAAAAGAGAAAAATGTGAACGAAAATAAAAATTTACTTTTGAATGATAAAATATAACAAAATATAAAATTAGAATTAAAATAATAATTTCAATTTTTAAGGTAAAAATTCAAAATGAACCTTATTGTTCAAAGAATGAAAATTATGTTACCAAATTTTCTTACAAACAACCTCTCTCATAATTTAAGAAACATTGTAAAAAGGGTTGGTACTATAAAAATGTAAATCACTAGAATCCAAAATAAAATACCACATACCAAAAAAAATAGGAATAACATTAACCAAACTATATGGAATATATCAAAGAATAATAATTATTACTCAAAAAACGAGTGTTGAGTTAACAAGATACCTTAAAACATGAGGATTTTTTAAACATAACCTCTTGAAAGAGGTGGATCATGATGTTTAAATTTAAATGCCAGAATGAAAAATAATTAATTTATTATATATACATTTTGAATTATACCCACCATTTACCAGAAATTTTGTTAAAGAAAGACAATCCGCCTCAATGAAGTAAATTTTGAGAAATATCATTACGATGTATTCTTACTTAGTCGACCATGCTCTATACTACTATATAATGAACATGATTACCATCACAACTATAACAAACCTAGTTCTTCAACTTTTATAAATGTTATGATTTATGGTTTTCTCTACACAAAACAACAAATCCGAACAAATATAGTCCATTGCAAGGTACATGTACAATTAGTAGGTATAAATATTCCTAATAAAATTATAAAATTGCATAAATTAATATATATATATATATATAAACAAAACAAAGAGAAATTATCCTTGAACATCAAACTCAATTGGTATAACTAATAATGTAATACAATATATTTTTATTGCTAAAATGTATTTTATAAAATGATTATTTTTATCAATATTGATATATTTGTGATTAGAACTAATTTTTGGAGAATAGTTAATACGTAAAAATATGATTCCATATAAGAAACCATTTTCATGATATTTTATAATTTTTTTAGACATACATTTATCAGTTTTTGGATGTGAATTTAACTAATTTATCATATTTTTTTATTTTTCATGTTAAAATTATGTTAGGATGAATTGTTTGAATATTTCTAAATTTATTTTGATATGAATAATTCAAGATACCATTTTATTAAATATCATTATCTTTTTAATATCACCTGGTTATAATAATAAACTAAAAAATTTGGAAATAGTTTCTAGAAATAAATATATCGTTATATTTTTAATTTTTTTTTAGAATTTGAATCAAATGAAATGGATTTTTCAATTTAAAAATATTTCGTCTAAATTATCTAAATTTTATTTATTTATTTCTAGAAATAAAGATAATTATACCTTTAGTATTTAATAGTTACCCTGATTAAAATATTATTTTTTGAAGAATAATGATTTTCAAAATTTTGTGTATTTTTTAACTATATCAATAAAACATTATTTTGAAATATAATATGTTTTTTAAATTTTTAAAGAAATGAATTGAAACTTATTTAACATGTAATAAATTTTAATTAATATTATGTATACTCAATGATTAAAATGGAATTTTTTAGAAAAATAGTTTTTAACACATTATTTGTGATGATTTAGAAGTTAATTTTAACCTATTTAGAAATTAATTTAAGATAAATGTAGGCCAATTTAATATTCTTCATGGAAAAATTTGTTAATAGTGGACTAATTATATATATATATATATTAAAATAATTGACATGGATAATATTTTATTAATAGAAACAAGTGTTTATATGATTAATATAAGGTGGATCTAATTTTCCTAAATTAACAAGAGATTAATTCCTTCTATAAAAAACTCCTTATGTTATAATTTATTACCTACTTTATATACCTACATTACCTAACCTAGATTTCCTAACATTAATCCCTTTTTAATCATACCACTTACATAACATTCATTTCTATTTAAAATTACCTCTCTTTAAATTATGAAATGAGGATTTCATACATCCTTTAAAAAATCCAATTAAATTTTTAAGTTCACATCAAACCCTACCCAAATTTACTCAATTTGATGTTCTTTTAAAAACCTAGAATCTCTGTTCAAAAAATATTATCTATGGTCCTTCTAATCCTAGGCCTTCATCCAAGGGAATATATCAGTTTCAACATAGGTATCACACCTTTCATAACATTACAATCGTATTCATTCCATTAAAAACAGATCATAACCACGGTATAATAATATAATATATACCATAAATGTGCTTATATGTTATTAAAATAATGGTAAAATAATTTTTTATTCTCTTCCATCAACTAAGAAGAAAAATAATCATCATTATTGTGTGTGTGTGCATCACAACTATGTATACTGACACTTTTTGTTTTTCATCACTACGACTGTGGCTACTATTAATGAATGTACTGAAGGGTTAATATGAATTATATAATTTATTTGTGATTCCTAAATTATCAATTACTATCCACCATCATACATCTCATTCATTGGGTAAAGAAATTATTATCCATGTGTTCTGTGTAAAACAACCTATATGAATAAACATTTTAATTCACATCAAAATGTTGATGCTTGTAGATTATTGTGGATGAATATGTAGAATACATATCATTAATACGATTATTATTTTAATAACCCAAATGTAAAGGTCATTGTAAGGGAATACTATAATATAAATAAAATCATAAAATTATTGACCCGGGTATTTTAGTTTTTCCAATCAGAAAAATATGAATCTTATCCTCTTATCCATTTATGTTTCTAAATTTTTAATTATTTTACATAGAACATTTTAATTTAACTCATGATGAATTATTTTCTCTCATCACTCATCATATAGATTCTAGTATAGTTATACCCATACAATGATTCAGTTATCTATAAATAATCATTCAAAGGATTTACCATCTCCATATTATAAATAAAAAATTTATATGTATTCATGTAGAATTTAAAATTAATGTTATGATTAATCTGATATTTATGGGTGGTGGGTATTAATGTCAAGACATTTCAGGGATAAAAGGGAATTTAAAACTATATAATAATATACAATATAAAAATTAAATGACTAATTGAAATATCACATTCAAAATGAATAATCACACTTTCTAAGATCATAAAAATTGTCATTAATAGTAACAAATAAATGAATGATGTACACCCTCTTGATTGTAATTTTCTTTTTTATAAATTATGTCTTTTTATTTTTTGATAGATATTATTGGAATGAATCTCGTATCCACTACCTAACCCCATATAATAAAATAATTGGTCTGGTAATAGTGATTTCTTACTCCTCGAAGTCATAAACCATTTGTTTTACTTCTCATATTTTTTATTTTTATTATTTCTTATTTAACATGGGTAGTAAGGAAAAATAAAATTAATGAATCATGAACCTTTCTTATTACCCAAAAAATCACTACACATGATCATTCCTTTCAATTTATAGTAACTCTTCCACCATGAATTCCCTAATCTCCACACTCCAAATGTAAAATATCATGAAAAACCCCATGATGAATGAAGGGATTGATATAAATATCTTGTAACGTGGATCATTCCTAATAAATTTATTCATGTATTATTTGGTTAATAAAGGATTAATATAAGAAATTGGTCTCGAGTAAAAGGGATAAATAAATAAATATCACCCAATCATAATAAAATTAACTTTCTATGGTCATAGATTTCAATGTTTTCAAAGAATTCTCTAGTGTGTGACATTCCCCACTGTCTGTGATAAAATATACTAAAGATAAAGAGTAAATTATTAATTCTTGAATAACTATCGAGAATGGAACATATGAAATTTGAATATCACTCATAGAATGGATCATAATAACATACCAATATATATTAATTTTAGAAGTCTAATGCACAAAATATGGTTTGGAATTTTTATTAACATGAGTAATCTAATTCTTAATATCATGATTCATCAAATGAGTACCTATTCTTTACCCAAATATTTCTATTTCACATTTTAAATTTTCAATCTCATTAACTTGTAAATAGAAAACATTGAATCATGGGATTCTGAATAAACTCATGAATCATAGTTCTTTCAAGTTATTGAAAAAGTATAATTCTGGGAATGCAAATTTTCTTATGAACTTCAAATAATAATTTCAACCACATAGTGATTTAAATGATAATAAATGTAAACGTAAACTACTTTAGCAATGAATCACTAGTGATCCTCCATATTTCATAGGGGGATTAGTTATTCCACCATCATGGACCGAAAAAATAATTTCATGCATTCAACTATGAGGGTCATATAAATGTAATCTCAGAAAGTATTAAAGGGATTGAATTGATTATAAATATACTTCAAAAAAATTCCATGGAATGGTAGTCATAATTTAAAGTATTATAATGAAAATATAAACAAATTAATGATAAGTGTTGGTTTGATCACAAAAGTTGTCCCTGATTCTCTAAAATCACTAAATGGTTAGTACCTATTGTTATCCATGATCATATAGTGGGGGAGTTTCATTGATTTGAAGCATCAACACTTATTACAACAAACCCAAATTCCACTCTTCCTTATTTTTTATGAATATATAAAATATAGTATAAAAAATAAACACTTGTGGAAATTTTATATAGAATTCATGGTTGAGGTATGATGAATTATGTGTTGTATATATTCTTGTTTTAAACTGAACATCCTCTTATTCAGTTTATAGTGATTTAATAATGTATTATACATAAATGGAGTTGTCGAAAGGAAATTTGATATATTATTTTATTTGAACAAATTTAAAACATGTAAAATCAATATAAAATTCATACCCATTACATTAAGAATCTTATTTTTCTATTTACTCAAGAAGGACAATTTTTATCTTCCCACAGACTCCCTCTAAAAAATCTTCATCTAGATAAATGATCTCTTTCTGTTCCGCATTTATTGTATCTTTTTTATTCACCATCTTCTAAGAAATATGATTTTTTTTAATGTAATAAATTAAAAATAGTGATTTGTAATTCTCAATTCATATTGAAAAAATATAAATGCGGTTATGTTTAATAAACAATTATCTCCTATAATTAATTCATCTTGAATATATTCATTTGTGGAATGTGCCTATTATAGTTGAGTGGTATCATTTGGAGGCTATTAATATTGACCCTCCTTATTTTATTCAAATTCCACCACTTATTTGGTTTTTATTCTCATAATTCCATGTGTATGTATAGATGTGTTGATACTTGTACATTAATGATCGGATAATCATGTTTCATTTCATCATTTTCAACATTTACTGTTAAATTTATATGAATTTTATTGATCTATAAAATGTTAATTATAATTTTTTTCTTAATATTAACTCTTTATGTATTCATAGAATAAATATATATTGTTTTCGAGAGGGATCAATAATTTACATGCATAATTTAAGGACTCGACCTCTCAAACATCTTCTGAAAATATTGGATGATTTAATGGTACATCCCCCTTGTCCTATATTCTTTAATAATCATCTATAATTTTATTAAGAATTATCAACAGTTCTTAACATGAATAAATTTCTCTTAACCATTTAATATCTTCTTTGTTAAAATAGTGAGAAAATTAACAATTTTTTACATGGACTCGTCGATATTTTAATCCTCTTATCCTTTCCAATTATAGTAATTATTCAATGAAGAATAATATCCTTTTGAAAATTCAATAGAAATATATTTTTTACATTTTTTCTAAAAAACTAAAAAATATTTAATCATAGTGAAAATAAATAATGCCAAAAAGTCTTGTTGGGTCACTAGTGACGAAGTCATGTTTGGAAACACCTATCAAATGTTGGAAAGAAAATTTTATATTTTTTCTGGAATAGAATAGTGGTGGGCCGCAGTTATCTCGCATGAGGTGAAATAGAGTCAATAACACACATTTTGAAATTTACTAATTCTATTTATTCATATTCTATGAAAAAATGAATTTCGATAAAGTACATTTGAATGGAAAACCCAAATATAATATGAATATGAAATTAAAAAATTGAAATTCCAAATATAGGTAATGGTATTAGGATTTATTACTTGGATTCCTTAATTATCCATTAATTCTTAATAAATTATATTAGATAATAATTTTATGAACTAATATATTTAAATTTTTATGTGTAATTTATCATACCTAGAAGTCATTCTTTCAATACTAAACATCACCTCCAACAATAGTAAATGTTTATGAAACACCTCAATTTAGAGTGTGACACCATCCAATAACCAACCCCATAATATGTCATTTAAATTATTCGATAAATTCATCTCCATCATAAGAAAAATAGTTTAAATTAGATTGAAGGAAATGTATAATAATTAATGAATATAATGACTTAGGGAGGGTTTTAATGGAGTGGTGGAATATTTGTACACCCATATTATAATTTTCTAATTCCTTCAACATAAACTGAAAATAAAATATAAAACATATAAGTACATGTTTTTAGGAACAATTAAAACATTTCCACTAATACCATGCCTCATGTCTGTCACTCTACATTAAGAGTGTAAAAATCACATTATAAGAATGATAGATGAAAAAATAGAGAGGGGGAATGATTGATATAGTGAAATTATAAAAATTAAATTAATAATATTCAAGAGTAAAATGGAGAAAGAAAATTAAACTTCATGATAATAAAATCATTGAAGAAGTATCCCCTTCGGCTGAGCTCTCCAGTGCGGAACCTCAATTTTAATAAGAGTCAAAACCTCCTGGATTCGGTCTTTGAGTATCAAAATGTCTTCTTCAATTAAAAAAATTCACCCTTGGAATTCTGTAAATGTTTCAACTTTTTATTCCATTAAAAAAGTATCATTTAAAATTTATCTATTTAACAGACAGTATGAAACTTTTAAATCACATGTTTCTATGTAATTAATATTATGTCATATCTATATTCAAAACTACCCTCATCATTCATTTTCCACATGGAATCATGCATGGGAGTGGGTGTCTTGAAAGGGATTTTGTATAGTTGTTTTTCATATAACCATTTCATGTAATAGTTTTTCGCACGTAATAAATTCATGTGTCCAATTATCAAATGTAAAGGTATATAAAATTTTATCCTCATATAAGCCCAAGTCTAGATATAAGAGTAAAGTATAACTTATAAAATTTCAAAATAAAAATTAAACTTTTCTTTTTTTTAATTTCCTCTTATTTTTCTCCAAATAAATTTTTCAAATGAAAATAATTTTTTTTAATAAAATGTTGAAGTAAATGGAGAAATTATAAAAAAAACCTTAAATTTCATTATTAACTCTTTTAATAAAAATATGAAGTATAAGGGAATCAAGTATCCAGTTGGTCCATATGTATATATTTTTTAGAAAAATATAGACATTTGGAGCTCCATTCTCTTTAGTCTCCATTTACTATTCATGTATCTTTATTATTAAACCCAAATAGAATGAACCAACCAAAATGGGTAGTTTAATTATTTTAAGGATTAAATAATTAAAAACATCATTTAAAAACACTTTTCCCCTAGTCCTATAAATACTAGGGTGATGTAACAATATTGGATGACAAAATAGAGTATAATTTACGTAAAGTAATCTATGGTTACCCATATCTTCTAGTGAGAAATCCAATAAAGATAAATTTTTAGGATATTAACTTCACTCATCCCTCAACTAGGGTGAAAAAAAATAACTAACCCTAGTACCAAATATAGGGAAAATCAAAAACAATTTTTATATACCTTTATTTTGGATTAGTTTCACTAAATGTCTTCTACCCCTCTAAAGAAAATGAGATGACTCAAATATATATTTAATAGGGTGAAATAGAACATTTTCTTGTCACCCCCATGGATAAGAAAAATATTCATCCATCACTCCACTAGGGAAAATAAGAGACGTAGATTGGCCAATAATATATTGAAGTAGATACTCCATCTAGGCCCTCACAAGGGTGAAACAACTCCTTGTCCCTTTATCTTATAGAAAAAAATGTTTAAGATTCTATATAAGGGAACCATGTATATGCTATTTTGAATTAATCCTCACCTTTTCTCTTAGGTCACCATCCTAAGAATCTAATATTCAATACCTCATAAAACAGTACAAGATCCACATAACTAATACATGAACAACAGTTTGTAATACACCAATTTTTTATTCTCATGATTATAGTATTATAGGTAATTTTTCTCCCAAATAATTAGAACCCTCCAGGTGATCTCCATCATATATTCCCTTAAAAACTAGAGTCATTATCATGAGGATATATAAGTGGTATCTTCTAGTGAAATATGCATATCCTAGCCCTTGGTTCCAATCAATGAAAAATGTATATATGGGATACTATTGTAGGTTTATGCTCAATCTATTCTCTCATTTATTATTTCATTACAATGAGACATCAATGTGTTGAGAACCTCAACATTAGGGTAGTGAATATTCATGTATTGGCCCCACTCATCTTCTCTATAATCTCATGTTTTATTAAGGTCCTCATTCAAGGTATAACCCTTATCATGTTCCCATTTATGGAAAGACCCATTTAGTCCTCTGAGTGAGGCTATATCACTAGATAAGTAATCCCATGCATAAGTTCCGACCTCTTCCTCATGGGCTTCTATCGCCAATGTGTTTAGTTTTTTATTATAATACTATTACCAATAGACTAGATATGGATATCCGTATAAGGGAATACTACCTAAAAATAAGGCCATAATTATTCTCCAAAAGGTTTATATCCCCTGTGAGACTCATTTTAAAGAATCCCCAATGCATAATTAACACTAAATCCTCCATTTACACAAAATTCATAATGTAAAAGTCTTGGTCATAAGAAAATAAACAAGATGGTAATGTAATAGTCTTGTGATATACATGTTCTTAAAAATTTTACTATATTGTGATGATAAATGTAATGGAAATGTCTTTACACATAACCATAAACCTTGTGACTCTAACAACATGGGATTGGATTCCTATAAATTACGAAACCTAGGAATCCTCTTATCTGTTCAAACAAACAACCAAAATTCACCTCTATGTGTCTATTATCCCCATGAAATTTTTTATGTGATTATTTATACATATATATTCCTATTTAGCTCATAAATCCTTCCCATGGGGGGATATTCTCTAAAACTTTTCTTTATTATGATATATTCCTATTGAAGTCATATCCTTCCCTATTATCCATATACCCACTACAAAAACAAACCACATATTTCTAGGGGTCATACTCTATTTAACATAATAACATCCTAATTAGTTCTTATTACCATTTAGTAAAATCAAATTGTTCTACACATGTATAATCCACATTCCAACCATTCCTAAGAATCTTTCATCCAAGAGTCCACTCTAAAAATTTTAACCATTTGGAAGCATTCACGGGTGAATGAATTTAAATGAATCTTTGAACGTCCTCACTATAGGTCCATAAAATGTATGATGTATCCCATTATGCAATAAATAAAAATAACTTTTTGATTATTTTCCCATGGATATGTAGGAAGACCCTCTTATGGGTGTGGTCCTAACCCCAAAAACCGTAACAACCTCCCTCAGGGGTAATAAATTATAGATTTCATACTTCTGTGGATTCATACCAAATTATCACTAATTAATAAGAGAACATTAGATTAACTATAAAAAATCAAAAAATCTACATTGAAACATGTGAATGAACAATATTTTATAAATGGGAAACTAGTCGTGTACTAGGATATGGTAAGGATTCATGAAACATATCATAAATATATAATGGATTTGTGGGGTATGAAATAATTACCGCTCAAAAGGTGTATATTATACAGAACTACAATCCTCCCAACCAACATGAATTTGAAGGATTAAATGGTAATGTCTTAGGGATTATTTTATTTTATAAAAAAATTCTACACTAACACAAAACAACATGGAATAGTCACATCATATTTTTCGTCACAAACATATATATGTGTGTTGTGTGTATATATATCTATGTGTGTGTGTGTATTTATTCATTAATATAAATTTATGTTCCTTATATAAATATATTACATATATCTATTTATATTTTATACAATATGCCTATACTGTATAAGTTGATATGTATTCAAAAATACACTCTTAAAAAGTGTTTTTATGTGTATTTTGAAAGTTTCAAAGTGCATTGTAAGTAGTGGAACAATGAATAATTTTTAATTTTAATCAATTGAAATTGAGAAATAATTAAAAATAAGAATAAAAAAACCAAGAATACTCAAATAGAGGAACATTAAAAATAAATTTTTAATTAATATAAATACATAATTACATCAAATTTTTTTCATTATTATTGATCAATTATGTTGTTTCCCTTGTTATATTTCCATTAAAACATAGAATTGATGTTAGGATTTTTCTAGTAGTATCCATACATTCTCAAACAATATCTAAACAAAATTATTCATATTAAAGATCTTAGTGTAATTTATCCTAGAGATTTACATCATTCATTATCAAATTTCAATAATCGGTTCCCTTAATCCCCCTATTATCTTCAAAGGGAGGGAGGTGTATATTCTCTTAAGGCACCAATATAATATTCAAGAGTATTAACATTCTATAAAACAAATTTGAATCTCAAAAAATATAATGTACAAAATATATATTTTATGATTAATATTTTATAATTTTTCACATTCCCTTTATGAGAATATCATTTAAAAAATTTCAATATATTAAAAATAATATTTTTATTTTTATTTTTATTATTAATATCTTAACATATGTAAATTAAAATATTTTTTATATAATAAAATAAGATTTATTTAAATTATAATAAAAAATAATTCATTTCTATTTGGCTATTAACATGTCGAATCAATACTCCCATTGAATTTGTCAAAAGTAAAATAATGGAAAATTTTTCAAATAAATATTATTTGTTCAACAAATTATTTCATATTTAATCATTAAACTAATTAATAAATGTTTATTTTTGTATATGAGTAACAAAATAATTTTTATATTTATCTATTCACATTACAATTTAATAAATTAATATTTATTTATTGTCTTGTGGGAAATAAAAAAAGAAGATAAACTTTAGATTATATATTCTAAACATGAATAATTAGTGATTAAATTTATATAATCAAAATTTCATGAATACAATTTATTCCAAAATATAGGAAAAATATTTGTTATTAATATTAAACTAAATAACATATAATGAGATTCAGGACACAATTAATGAGTGATTCTCTTGCAATCTTTATAAATGGTATTGTGTGATCTTACCTATTGTTGAATATCCACATCATGCAACATGTCAAGGAACCCATAGTGAAAGTATAAAATTTTGAAGTGATAAAAACCCTCATTCGAATGCTACAATGTAATATATTTTATTTTTTAAAATATCTCATCAAGCATGATTAATAATTTTTTCATCAGCTGATATGATTAATTTAACATTCATTAACATTATAAAATGAACTAATATATAAAATACCATGTATTTATAATTAAATAGACAATTTAATTTTAGTCAATGGTTCATACATATCATCTTCCAATAATATAAAATGGACAAATTTTTTCATGATTTATTCAATTAATGTCATATCACTTATGATTCTTCTAATGTATGTTTCCTCACTTTGTGTATATCATGTCATAATATTTTAAAAAAACTCAATGTATGTTATTAACCATATATATCGATAATAATATCATTTCTAGGGGCTAATACACATGTTCTTATATTGTAATATCCAATTAAATTTAAACATGTGGAAGTATTATTGGTGGGTATATCCTTATAACCTCCCTTCGTAGAGGATACAATGTTTTTCACTCATGATAAGAAGTCTCAATGCCTTATAATTATCTAGATGAATATATAAAAAAATAAATTATTTCCCATAAAATAGGTTTCATCAGTAATATTTAAAATATATTCATCAAACTTTTAATATAATTTCAAGGTTCTCATTATATAGGGGTTAAAGTATATCATTAGAATATAACATCCATTATAAGAGCTTTATCATGTTAATGATACACAGAATAACAATTAATAAATTATAAAATATTTATTAATATTATATAAATATAAAGTTACATGTCAATTAGAACTAGGGGACCATCACCAATAGACACTCACTAGAAATAAATTAAATGACTAACAACTTTTAGTCTACTAGAACTCCCATGATATATATTCTTCTAATGAGGTAAGGAATCAGTCAATTAGTTTACCATATTTTATTTGGTGTATATTCAAAATTATGTGATTTAAATCATTTTAGAAGAATCCATCAATATGTAATAATTCTTAATTATAGTATTTATCTATTAATGTTAACTATTATCCATTCATAGTACTATTAATGAAATTTTATCATAATACAGAGTGATGAAATCTTTACTAAAAGGTACAACACCAATACCTTAGACGAAATTTCTTATCTACACTACCTTAACATGTTTCCAAAGTCATTTTTTATCCTATCATAGCAAGATCATCACTTACTCTATAAACTGAGGATATATCCCCTATTTTCCGTATCTAATTCTACATTATCTTAATAGATGACCAATGTCACACTCAAGGGTTGAATTGATATTTTCCAACAATTCTCAACGTGTATGAAACATTAATCCAATTATTTATCATGTAATAAATAAAAGATCCTATCATATAATTGTAATGGATTCTTCATACTCTCTCCCCCCCTCAAACATTATTAGGAATTGTTTTCTTCGTTATATTTATACCATGAGTCATTGGAACAAAATAAACTCTTGGATTATTCCATATTGACTCACATCAATACATTATCAATGTATTTACCTTGACATAATCCATGAGTCTACTTAGATCTATATTTATAGATCTTGTCCACAATGATATTGGATACATTACATTTATATTTCAAGGATAACCATTTATTTAAACATTTATTACCTAATTTTAATAAATTTATACTACATCCAATTAGAAATATATCATCAAAATACACTACAAGGAAAAACTAATAAACTCATAAAAAAATATATTGTATGCACAATTCACACATTCATTCTTAATTGAAAAAATTCTCTTATATCATCATCAAAATAAATGTTCTATGATCTTGATGTTTTCTTCCACATATAAATGGACTTATATAACATGAACACATTGTAGGATTATATTAGTGTTAGAGACCCTACTGGTTATTTCATTTTGACATCATTTAAAATGTTTCCATTAAGGAATGTGGTCCAAAGTTCAATTCTACTAATCAAACAGTTTGTTTAATCATCTTTGTAATGTAAAATTATCTTAGGTTTTAGAAAATGGACTAGTGATAAGGATTCTCTATAGACTATGAATTAGCATATCATAAAACCTTTGGAAACTAGTCTTTAATTATAGGTAATATCTCTTAAATCCCTGTACACTTTCTTCATTAATACCCATTTTATCTCAATATGATTTACATCAACTGGAGGATCTACCAAAACCTCTACATATTTCTAGAACATGGAATCATTTTCAAAATTAATGTATTATTTATACTTTCTATCTTCTTGAATTTATAATAAATATATTAAGGGTTCATTATTCTTAATAATCAATGTGTTAACCCAATTGGGGAATAGAAAAACACATCTAACTAGTTCTATTACCTCTCTATTGAATCCATGCAGTATTTTTCTCTCTAGAACATTTTATTATATTTCTATTCTTAGGATATATTCTAATGGAATCCTCAGTGTATCTTGAGCCTCAACTTCATCTAAGGAAGTCATTCTCCCACCCTTTGGATTGATGGTGTGATCCCTTTCTATTTACATAGTGTTTATTTTCATGATATTATAATTATATGTGGGGTCATATCGATAATATTATATTTTTCATTAGGATATCATATAATGTTAAACATAATTCCTTAAGATTCATGATTAATTATATAATTACCTTTACAAAATTCCTCTCATTCCCACATATAAATGTAACGAGGTATATTTCTTTACATCCCGTAACTCATATGGTGTTCATATCTATTTATTAGTTCACACTCGATTTAGGGTGTGTAATATCGAATGTGATATATATCTTATAATGGATAATATAATACATTGATGACTATTCTTAAATCTTAACATATCTAAGAATGTGTGGTTCCTCTTTTCTTAAAAATAATTACACTATGGTGTATAAATAAGTATTAGTCGATGTAGTATCCAACACTCTTTTTCATAATCAATGAACTTTTGGTTAAGATATTCCCTAACTTAGCCTCGATAGAATTTATTTATAAATATTCCAAGAGGATTCTCAACTTTATTATTATATTCCTTGAATTCTTTAAAGTAATCAGACATATACCACATTATTTACATTTTTTCATATCCACTGAAAAATCAATTAATGATATGAAATAAGAGTATCCACCTCCAAATTATAATATAAAAGACCCACCCAAATCTATATAAGCTAATCCTAGATGCTATATTGATCATTTATAATTTTCTAGAAATGGAGTAGTCTTCATTTTTTAATGTAGAAAAATTAATAGTCCAATGGATTTATCTTTAAAATATATAAATACCAATCTTGATATAATTTTTCAAATGATTATAGTTTATATAAAAAAGTAGACGATGGAATTATAGGATGTGATATTTTTCTTGACCAAATGTTTAGTTGTTTATTAAATAATACATTATTATAATATTCTGGTATGTATATATCTATATTAAAATTTTACATCCAAAAACATATGTTATCTTTAAAAAGGATGCAAAGTTAATTTTTTGAAAATAAAATTAAACAATACATGCCAAAAATGGAGAACTAAATGATATTTTTATAACACTATAAATTTAATAAAAATTATCCAAAACTATAACCAATATAGTAAGAAATATACGAGGGTAGTCTCCAAGAGAAAGTGTAGCTAGTATTTTTTCGTTTGGAAGATTAAATATCCACATCACCTTTTATAATTATATAAAATATACATGGTTCCCATATTTTGATATAAATTTATGAACCGAAAGTATTATCTAATACCATAATAGTATAAATGTAAATATTATCCTCAATAATGAACATACAAAATGATTCCCCGTGCTTCCTTACTGAGGCATAGTTCTTCATCTACTGTCCATTCATTCCAAAAGTAATGCAGATTTCATCATGTTATTTAGCTTCTCTCTAAATCATTATCCTTATAAAAGGGTGTTGTGAAGGTGACATAGATATAGTGTTTGTATTAGACATTTTTCATTAATTTCACTCTTATTCATAAGAAATTTTTTATTTTTCACGCTTTATGTCTTTATCTACATGTATAATAAGATTCAAAAAATATAAGACTACATTCCCGATATTATTCAAGTTATATTTCAGAATAAAACATATGAATCTATTATGATGTGCGGTAAGTATAAGGTATGATAAAAATCACATGGTATCTATGAATCCAACAGTTTACAAACACTAAATTTAGCCAAATATCTTAAATGTTTGAGTTCAATATGGAAATACAAGTTATATATTTCATGAAAAGAGTGAATCGTCCGCTTTATACCTCACTTTTCTTTTATTATCCATAAATTAAGCACCTAGATAAGACATCATGGTCAATACATCGAAATATTTGAGAATATTTTTGAGATCACTGGTCATAAATGGTAATTTGGGGCATTAATCCATTATGTATCATCTATGTGTCTCCAAATATTTTTTCTTACGTACTCACGTTCCACTTTAGAGTGGTCGGTTTTAAATGAGTACTCCCATTCATATAACTTCTTATCGTATCATAGTAAAATGATCAATAGATTATTCCATTCCTAAAAGTTATCATTCAATAGAGTAATAACATCCTCCATTTAACAACCGAAATCATGGAATCCTAAATCCTATGTCTTCATCACTACATTGTCAGGAGATATACGGAATCACATCATGAAGGAATGAATTGTTTAGTAGTCTTCGTAAACTATATATATCATTGAATCACACTTACTTTTGAAAAAATATAACACAAAATACTATTTTCATAATAACTCCACTATTCCCCATAGCATATCTATATATATCAATCGAAAATACTTATTGGTATCCTAGGAAACTACAACCAAAGATATGGGTCAGCTCAGATTCACAATAATTATAACCAGATAGTGGAATCTATGAATAATTAAGAAATAATCAATATTAAAATGTAAATAAATAAACACATGAAATATATTCATTAAATTGATCTTAATATGGAAGTAATAAATGAAAATAAAATAATTTCATATAAATAATCACATAATCATATAAATTAACTATGGATAATCTAAAAAATCAAATAATCACATAGAATATCCAAAATTGAATTCATAATGATGGAATGAATAATGATTCACATTAAAAACATACCCTAATGCCTCATACCAATACATGATACACCATCAAGGATTTATTCAAAGTCATCTAATTCTATCAAGGCATCATGCCAATGCATCTATATTAATAGGCAAGGCCTCGACCAAAACCATATATAGTTTGTCTCATGGGACATGTCGATGCATTAATTCACTATCTATTACTAGCCCCTAAATGCATTTTAAAGTCTAAATAAATTCACATTTATCGAATAATAAATTTATTTAATGAAAAATATTCCCTTGTATCAAATATTTGTATTGAATAAAGGATATGAAAATATTAATATTTCCCCAGTTAATAAATCACTGTAAAAATATACACTTTATATAAAAATGGTATACATATAACGAAATAATCATATTCATTATAAAATAATATTTTTAATTTATAGAAATTTAGTGACCAATGATAATATACTACTAGAGAGTGATTTTCTCAAGACAACGTTAATAACAAAGAAATTGAAATTGTATAATAACTTTTACAACATAAAAATTTTGAAGTCAAATCCCCTTGGTAAAATGATACAAAGGGAAATATAAAATACTATGATTTATTAATATATTGTGATATTTCATGTCAAATGGGAACTATATAAACCATGTAAATTTTAATTGGTTCATTATAAAAAATAATTTTCAATTGAATATAAATTGTGACAAAATACAATAACTCATAGTTTCTTTTGATTGTACATTATTTAACCTCTTATATAGTGGTTTTAAAAAAATTATTTATCTAAAATAGATGCATATAAAAATTTATAATAACATATGTGATCCTTTAATAACATATTATCATCTATTCATTAATAATATTTCATTATTTTCATTAGTTTAGGTGTTAATTATCATGTATTATTAAGCCTATTTTATCATTAATGATCTAGTTTGTGATAATATTACGCGTTAATCAGGTCTAGAATAATAATAAGTCAAAAAATATTCATATTTTTGCAACAAATTTTCTTCCAAAACAAAAAACAATATATTGTTATGAAAAATTAAGTCTTTTATAATCATTGAGGTGATAGGTCGTACGTATGCAAGAGTAATGTTTCCATTTTCCAATGAGAATTATAGAAAGAGTGAAAGAAATATATAATATTTTGATAATGATAATAATATAAAATATTCTATATTATATAATTAGATATATCATCAATGTGATGTGGTGTTGAAATGTGAGTCACATCGCTTCATGAAGGCGGCATCCCAAACATACACGGACAATGTTATCATATTTAACTGATTGTAATAGTAAGAATGAAAATGATATAATATCCTTACAGAATGATAAGTATATTGTTAAGAACATAATTTTTTTATTTATATAACCTATAATAATTATATTTATCCTCATCAATTACATTTTGAATTGTTAATCAAACACGAATAATATCACTTTGTGAGACAATAGTCTTCCATACACACGGGGAACATTATCGTATATCCTACGAAATGGATGGTAAAAAAGATATGTATTATATAATAAGACCATATGTATAATTATTTTATAAATATAATTTACATAATTTATATCTATAATAAAACCCTACTGTGAATTGTGGTAATGGTATAATAAATGGCATTGGTTCGTAATTCGGTAGTGTGTCGTAATCAAGAATAATGATTTCATAAGACATTTCATGGAAGTGGAGAAGGTTTTTAGGACATTACCATATTTTAATAAAATTCCTATATATTTAAGATACTAATAATTTTAAATCATCATGTTTTAATATGAAATTAATTAGGTGGATAATGAAATAAAATAAATATTCTTATTGAAGAACATTACATCTTCTTCTGGTATCCCACTTAGTATTTCACCAAAGCCATCCTAGGTTAGATTTCTGCCCAAACTATGGATTATATTATTAAAATAAGGAATTTCGGATGTTATTTGGTTTGGAATTTTCTAATTCAAATAGCTTTGAAGGTTTAAAGAAATGAAGAGGGTAGGTGGCCCCTTATAAGTGAGGCGAGTGGTACACTTGTAATTTATTGAAAACATTCAATCATACCCCTGTTTTTTCTATTCCACAAACCACCAAAATGGTAAATTATATAAAATAGAATTGATAAAGATGAAATGTGTCTATTATATATTTTTATATGTTCTTAGGTCACTTTAAAACTAAATAATCTTAGATTAACCCATTGGTAAATCCTTGTTTACCTTAACCGTGGTAATTAATGTTCAATTTTTTAGCAATTCATTTTCATAAAAATTTATTTCAAACATATTATAAATTTTTAATTATGTTTATTTAAAAATGTAATCTGAATTTCCATTATCAATTCATAGAAGAAGAAAATTTTTATTTAAAATTTATCTTGCAAAAAAGATGAGAAAACTCATATTTATAGAGAAAATGTTCAAAAGTTTACCAAATTGTTTTATCAAATTTCAGTAAGAAATTGAGTCTAAATACCTAAAATAAATTACATGATATATAATAGAAATAAATTTACTTAAACCCAATTCAAAATATAAATTAAATTTTTTAGTTATTTAGACAAAATGGCTACATTGAATTAAAATTCAGTATTTTTTAATATTAATCAAAAAAATTAATCTTTTCTAAATACTCTATGATTGTATTGAAATAATGAATTCCAAACTGAATGTTATATTGTAAATAAAATATTCTAAAATTGGTACTAAATAATTTTAAATTATTTTTATACATAACAATTAAACCATCTTTTTGAAAAACATTTTTTTTCATAAAAAATATATATTTCATAATATTATTATCATTTTATTACTAACAAATAAATAAATAATGAAAATTTGTAAAATATATATTTTCCTAATTTATTTATTTATATTAATACCCACAATTATAATTTTTATGTGATAACTATCAAATAAAATAATAATAATTTATTAATATATCACATTTCGTTTAAACTAGGTATTGCATGATATGTAAGCAAAACTCAATTTTGGGTGTAACCCATGATAAACTCACTACTTCATGTAATACAAGATATTGAAGAGATTGATTTTATTAAAAAACAATAAACCATAATCTATTGGGGTGTCATTTTTTCTTCTAGTATTGTTATTCCGTCGAATATAAGCTATTGAATATGATTTATTTTTAGAATTTTGGGGTGTTGCATTATTACCACTTTAATCAGATTTCCTCCTCACTATTTAAACATGATATTTGTAATAAGGGGTTTGATATTTAAAATTCCTTTGATGAAAACCTATATAATAAATTTTTTTAATAAAATATACTCTTAATAACAGAGTTATGTGAGTAGAATGATCATCAAGAATAAAACACTAATAGGTTTTGATGTTGGAGAACACTGGAAGAATGTAAAGATATGGAAATGGGATTAAATTATACATAATTATAGAGACCTATTGAGGTCATTGACCAATAAAAAGTGAATAATTGTGATAAATTTTCTTTTCTAAATGGGTTGACTCATTTTTTGACATAAATTATTTAGTTGAGACATTGTAATATTAATTATTGGAGTCACATAGGCCACATGGGTTTTTGGGGCTTGTTCGAAGCCCAAATCCTTTTTTAGAAAAAATTATGGGGGAAAATGGTTAAACAAAACTGTGATGCACAACCTGAAATATTTTCCATAATTGTATGAGGAATTTGAGAGTGATGCGTGGAGTCACAATTTTTTTTGCAAATGTGTATGTGACGGTGAAAGCCCGTGTAGAAATATTATGTTTTTTTATAGTGGTATTCGCATGACTTGTGCATGGTTTGGTACACTATGTGCCTATACCTTGTGGGGTACCTCCTTAAATAATGGAGTAAGCTTGGTTTGACCATTTTTTAGCTAACAGTGTGGCCAAACCATGTGACCCATCTGTTCTTGGTGGAAAGACTATTTTTCCCAAATTAATTCTAAAACCTGAAAAGTCTCTTATTTCTTCTCGAGTAGATAGAAATCTCCTATATCCACCCATGGTATCTCTCGTTCATCCCTATCTCTATGATTAATTGTCATTCTATCATTAAAAATTTGATTGAAATGTCATTAGTCATGTTGGATTTTTTTTAGTAAGCTCTTTAATCCTTTTGCATCCTATCAAATATTATTTCATATATATTGTGTTGTTTCAGTGTGATCTTGTTAGACATATTTTTAGGGTACTGGACCATTCTTCATTTTTCTTCTAAAAAACATCAATTATGAAACTGATATTGAATTAGGATTTATCTAGATACCTATGGTAGGTGGTCTAGTTGTTTTCCCTCATTGTTGTGTTGTTTTCAAATCTCTAATGTTTTCCTACAAACTGGGCATTATTGCATGTTTCCTTAAAAATTTCTATCCATTCATGATAAATATAAAAATGTTTTTATGATCTAAATTACCTTTACTAAGTGGTTATAGGATGTATATTCGAACTACATTCACTCCTTCTAGTGTTCCGAAGGGAACTTACCTCTTATATATAATTGTTTAATGGACCTGAACACATTCTAATTATTCTTCTTGACCTTCATTAAAATTACAATAATTAATAAAATGGATTGATTCTAATGAATGATTATGAATTTACATTCCATGATTATTAAAATGTATTTTTTAAATTAAATGTAAAATGGTGGAGGGCTACACCAACTAATGCATGATTTATTATGTAGATTACATGAAATGTTACACCCTTTAAAATATTGAGGCTTAATGATTATAATGGTAAGAGGTGACTCCTAATGTTAATAGTATTATTATGATTAATCCATTGATACTGGATGTGGAATTATTGTTAAGTTACTTGTTGAGAATATTATTTTAATCACCCGTTCATTAGGTGTTGAGCATAACATCTCTAACCATTATACATTATTCTATGTGATGGGGATAATGATCTATGTTCGTATCTATTGTATTTAGGGTATGGAACCTCACCACAACTATCTTGAGTATTGATAAAGACATCTCACATTCATTATGATATTCATGTCATTTACCCTTTTTCGGAACTTATAGATTATTTGTATATTTATATGAAAATGAGTTATGAACCATGTCTATGTAGAACCTTTCATCCATGTATATGGCCATATACGTCATCACATAATTAGTGAATAAACACGTATATATTATGTAACATAATCTATATATGTTATTAATTATATATGTATATAGTACTCTGATCAGACTCATTCCCACATACACCAATGAAGGTGATGTTTTTGAGGTGTCGTATGGGATCCTGAGCATCCTATTATTTTTCTATTTCTAGCATTACATATCTTTCAATTTCATATAATCACTACTTAGTTATGTATAATAGATGGATTTTTTCTAGACACCATTGGTGGTTGCCTACTGAGTTTATCTCACTCCTTACTTGGTCCATCTTTATTACTCATATTGATTATAAATCTACATATATGAATAAGGGAAAGCTCCATGCTATAGATGTTTGATTTATTACTCGTATAGCATATAGCATGGGAGAATGGGACTGAGAATATGGTCATTATGTTAGTGGATGAGTCTTATCAACTTTTTTAATGTTGTATAGAATGTTGTATATGCATGTCTTCTATTTACTCCCTTTTGTATAATAGATTTCCATAAAATCATTGAATATGACACAACTGATGGGATTTTGATTATTTTTTACTTTCATAGTAATTTAAACATCCATACATTATTATTATTATTGAATTTATTCTATTGTACCATCTATTTTTATATTCTTCCAGTGATTCCTATTTATTTATTATATGTGATGTTCCACTTTAAGATGAGAGTATAATACCCACATTATACCATCATTGACCCTTGATACTGTTTGAAAGACTCTGGTGTATAAGGTGGTACACATTACTCCATGTTACCTACCATCTCTAGCTATGGGTTAAGTGGATCTTGGTTTGAGACATTTTAATTTTTATTATAGCTTTATTTTCCTTTTGTATTGCTATTTTTGTATTATAAATGAAACTAAGAGGAAATTGAATTTTTTTCCTAATCTTATACATGGGCGTAGCTAACCCATGTATAAAGAAAACCACAAATTACCTAGAATGGGATGTTGTAGTGATTGATTATTCCTGTTATGGTTGATATGACATCACTATTGAGTGACACACAAGTCTTATGATGTTATTATTATTGGTGTTATTCTAATAAGATTACTTTTCCCATGTGAAATTAAATGAGGGTGTCTCATCTCATGCATCATTATAAGAAAAATATGACTACGATGTCATGTATTTTTCCATGCCAAATATCCATTCTAAATGAATTTTCATATTTCATATATTTAGTGCCTGATTATTATATATGTTGAAATGTGCTTAATTTTCTTATAGGGAGAATATATTTGTGTTAATTGAAGTTCATAAATAAATCTAAATGTTTTTTCTCATTTATATTAGGGATAAAACCTTAATTATCCAACTATAGTAGTTTTTGGGTTATAGACCTACTGATTCGAGACTGTGATATATTTATATATTCATATAAAGACAACAAAAACATATGAACTAAATATTTAAAATTAAATTGGTTACCACTAAATTAGATTCAAAATTTAATTTAAACATTTTTTACCTCTATACCTTGAAATTAACACATTATATACTGAAACCTATATCATGTGATATCAAACCTAGACCTAAAACCTACGTTATTAGTGGGTAGTTGGTAGTGTCACTTAAATTTTTTTAACCGTTGCTGGTCTATATGTACCACCTCGACATGGCTTAAAGAGTAGGTAGAGAGTTGTGATCATTCATATGAAGGATATGTACAAGTACTATTTATCTATATGTGATATATATGTTTTTAGTTTCACTTATGATGAATGTGTTTGGCAATGTGGAATCACACCATAATGACAAATTCTAGTCATATTCCCAAAATACGGAGATGACCATGCACTGAATTTTGCAGGACTTGAGCCGCTAGTGATTCCACAAGTAGCTATATCTTTGTAACCTACTATTGTCTCTAATATTGGAATTAATGTCATGTTGTGAAAGGGAATTATTTTTATGTTTTGATTTAATCTAGGTGTATCTCAACCTACCTAAATAATGGGAGAGTTGACTTTAGTGTTCCAGTATTATCATCCTCTCACCTTTTAAGGGGATGGAAGACCACATTCTTTCAATTCATGGCTAGAGGACATGTTTTCTATATTTGATCATTAAATTATTCTTCCATTATGGAAGTTAAAACTTACTGATTATATGATATGCGATTCATCCAAGGGATTTGTTAATATTATTACCCATGTATACTAACATCATGATGTGATATGGTCATATTTCTTGATGCTCTATTATGATTATATCATTCCAAAAACATTGATGGATGATCAAGATAAAGTGTTAATGAACCTGTAGTAGGGATCCATGCCTATCACTGAGTATTCTTCTCATTTTACTAAGCTATAACGGTTCATGATATATCAATCTAGTGATGATATTTTGAATTTCAGGTGATTCGAGGATAAGTTGGTATACGCCAACTGATAATAAGTTAAATTTTTAAAGATGAATTCTATATATAGATATTCAATCGATCCCTCATTATTGAGAGAAATATAAGGGAAGATGATGGTTTGAACCATGTTGGTTCTGAACCCAGATAGGATAGTGGTGGTTCTAGTGGTTGAAGGTGAAAACTTGAAGTTTCTCATGGGATATTCAGCATTTGGATATATATTACTAATAGGGTCGTTTTTTTCACAAGTATATGAATTTGGGAATTATGAAACACTAATTTTTATGGGATAATGTGGAATGTAGTGTCATTATTTTATGGTACATATCCATCTCTTCAGATGGACATTTATATCAGTTCCTAATGAGTGGGGATCTACCCCTAATACATGTTCCAAAGTGGGGTCAAAAGTATATCACCATCCATGCTGGTATAATACCACTATCCATTTAGTTGAAGGAGATGGTCAAGGAAAAGGTTGCCAGACTTAAGATTCTTACAGCTAGGAGAGAAAGCTTGACCAGTTCAATTAGGATGTGACTTGGGGATGTGGTAGAACCCAATTCTGTGTTGTAAAACCTATTCTTTATGAGAAAAGTATTGAACCTTATACTATTTGGTGTACTATTGTAGAAGTATTTACATTAGTGTTTTCTTTATTTGACACAACCACATAACATTATTTTTTATCGGATGTAATTATGGGGGTTTTAGCACTTAGATCAAACAAATTTGTGGCATGATAAAACTTGACATAATGTTATGTATCTAATCCAAGAGAGTTAACTATTGTAATTATTGTCCACTTGAGATATCATGATTATCTTTATATTGAATCATTTCATTCTCCAAAATACAGGGTCTAATGTAAGCATCATGATGGACTGTTTAGTTCTCTATCTTATACAAATTTACTGTTATCATCTAATGGTGAAATTTACATCATAAAATTATGGTAGGAATGTGAATAAGGGATAATGGGATGTCCATGTGTCTCGAGCAGGACCTGAGCATCAGGGGTTGGGAAGAGTGACAGGACATGTTTCCAGTTATTTCAAGGATAATCCAAAATTACAAACCAATGGTTTACCTCATGTAGTAGATCATTGCATTGAGATAATCCCTTATGGGTTTTCTATATTACCTAAAATTAGAGAGGTAGACTTCACCATTGATATAGATCCAAGAATAATCCTAGTGTCCAATCATCCTTATATAATGGAACCTATGAACCTTTTGGAACATAAGAAAAAGGTAGAAGATCAGAGGCTGAAGGATTTATATGTCCCATCACTTCTCATTAGTTTTTTCTTTTCCTTTTTTTCAAGAAAGTGAATGATACCCTCCATCATTTCAGGGACAACTGGTAGTTGAATAAGATTATGGTTAAGAACTGATATCCAAATCCTAAAATAGATGACTTCTTTTATAATCTATGAGGAAAAAGTGTGTTTTTATAGTTTTATTTGAATTCAATCAATCACTATGTGATTTCTAGAACCCCATACATACATTTCATAGAATATAAGAGTATTTATGGTCATTATGTGTACCAGGTTATGTTGCTCAATCTAACAAATTCACCTACTGTCTTTATGTCTTTGATGAAATTGTTGTTTCACCCAAATCCATAATCATTTTTCAATTTATTAATGGAAGATATCTTAATGTATCACATTCTCAACATGACCATTCCAAACATCTTGATATCATGATGAATACTCTAAGGGAGCATCAGCTTTATACTAGGCATGCCAAATTTCACTTCTGATTGAAAAATATCACAATCCAGGCCATATCATCTCGGAGTAAGGAGTATCAGTATACCTAGATTAAGTAACATTTTTAGTTTACTTGGAGTATCCTAAGAACATATTTTATACACTTAGTTTTCTGGGGTTTTCCAAGTATTACACATTCTTCATCCAGAGTTTTTCTGTCCTTGTAATTTCACTTATGACATTGACTAAAAATGCAATGAATTTACTCTAGATAGAATCTTATGAAGCATCCTTTCATGATTTGATGGGAAGATCTACTACAGTATTGATCCTGATTTTTCTGGATCTAGGAATAATCATTTTTATTTACTATGATGAATTATGTATTAGGCTAGGTGAAATTTTCTTATAGGAAGTGTGAGTCGTCTTATATAGGTCTTGATAGTTGAGGCCTCAAGAGAAAAATTACCTCACACACAACATTGATTTAGTTGTACCAGTTCATGTTCTTTTCTATTGGAGAAACTATTTTATTGTATAGAATTATGTGATATTCACCAATAAAAAATTCCTCATGTACATCTTTACACAATGAGATCTCAATATCAGGCATTATAGATTGGATTATTACCGAAAATCCATTAATTTATAACTTACATACACACCAATAAAAGGAAATGTTATAGTTGATTCTCTATGTCCAAATACTCAGATAGAGTTGGTTTAGTAGTCCAGTGGTGAGTGGAAGCTCAGGTTATTGCTTTATAAGATTCGTGTTGAGGTTCGTGATGATCATGGGAAGAAGATCCTCTCATCTTTATATGTGACTTATACCCTTATGAAACAGGTGATGAAGAGTAAAATTTAAGATCATGAGGGCCTAATCCAATGGGAAAGTATCTCAAATATTACTTCATCTTTTGGTTTGATTGTGGATGAAGATAATACCTTTTGAGAGTGTGGGAATGTTTGGTTCCTATAAGACAATATAGAGGATTTGATGTAGTAATTTCCTAGATTATCTCAGGTAAGAAATCCCTAAATCACCATGATGTATCGATATTTTCATCGCTATTATTAGCAGATCCACAAACTATGCTAGGATGCCATCCAAAAACTAACATCCATCCTGGTCCATGGAAAGGCCCTATAGGCATTACCAATCCCTAGGGGTTGGAAAATTGTGTTGTGTAGCAAGGAAATAATTATGGGAATTATATTTTCCCAATAAACTATGATAAATAAATAAACTAGACAATCTTAGGAACTATAACCTATTGATATCAATAAATATAAAAACCGAATCCAAATAAAAATACAACTGAAAAAAACTAAAAATTAATAAAAAAACAAAATGATACCGATGAAATCTCCATGTTATCTTAGGGTCACCACCATCCAAAATCTTACCTGTAACAAAGGAAACTCAAACTAGAAACCCAAACCTTCAAAACAAATCAGGTCTACTAACACTAAATAGTACAATTAGGTTGTGAGAATCATATATCATTATGTAATCACCAACGAATCCATACATTTCATTTCATAAAAAATATTATATTAACACTACTATGAAAACAAATATATAAAAATATTTTGTTATCATTTTGATAAAAAACACACATTTCATTTTTTAATTCAACTCAAACACCACATCTCCATTTTTAAAATGGTTTAACATTTTTAAAACAAAACCCAAACCAAAATTCAAACAGTAAAATATCAGGATATTCTGAAAATAAATAGGGATTATAAATATAACCAATTGTAGTAGATTTTAAAGATGGAATTTTAAATAGTAAACCATGGGATTTTTAAAAAATCCCTAGAGAGATCCCTGGATGTACTCGATTTGCAACAACCTTACAGCGTATGTTGAAACTCTGTTCCCTATAACCAAATAAGAATTATAAACTAGTCCCACTAGTAGAACTACCCACCTAGCCTCTAAGACATCCAAGGGGTATCAAATAGTCTAATTAGGATTGATATGAAACCATCACTCAGCCCTCTAAAAGAAACCTCATAAACCCATGGTATAAGTACCCTACGTTAGTAGGATGCCCCGCATGCGTTACTCCCTGTACCTTTTTCTACCATAGTTGAATAGCCCATACCCTGACAACAGCTATAAGACAACCCATATAGCAATATCCCTTAACAGTTGTTCCAATCACATAACACATTATAAAAAGTTCCAATAGGTCTATCACATTACCTAAACTTCCTAATAGTTTATTAAAAAAATTATAAAATTTCAATCGGGATTTCGCATTTTGTCACCCATGCTTTTGAATCATTTCTCAAAAAATTCATGTTTCCAACCAAGATTTTATAACTTCAAACCATATTCATTTTAAATACATTAACAATCATTTTAAATATGACATGAAAATAAACTTAAATTAAAAATGAATGAATAAAACACACTCATGGGGCCAAACGGGCCTTTATTCCATTTATATGGAAATCATTTTCATAAAGTTCCAAATATGACATAACATCGAACATCATTTCAAAACTATTCCCCATTTTTTTAAACATGAAACTATTTAGAAGGAATGAATTCTTAATGAGGATTGAGAAATAGATGAGGTTGATTTGGTTAAGTGTTTTGAAATTATGTATTTAAATTAAACTATGACATCATCATTTGATAGAACACCCACATACACATTCAATGCACATATGGGTGAGCCCACATCCAATCGAACTATCATGGAATCCCAAGAATGTACTTAAACCTTTTTAAAGAGACACAACATACACCCATATATCATGTCACCATAAAATTAATCCACTAAAATATAACTAAGGATGAACATGCTCTCAATCCATTCCATTTCATTAAAACAAACTAAGGAAAAATTATCCAAAATTTTTCACACATGAAAACATAGGCATACTTGAGAAATCCCCTTTCCAAGAAAATTGGCATTTCATCAAAAAAATTATGTACATGAATTTATAAGAATTATAAAATAACATTTTCAAATAACAATTTTTCAAATTTTATCAACATGATAGAAACATAATAAAGTAACCAAATGAATCATGAGAATGACAAACATATATATCTATTTATTTAAAGTACCCAACCATCAAGGGAATGCATTGGAAAGGAAGATTATAGAGACACCTAACACAATATAGTGTAGATGCAATGGGACTCTTATAAAATTAATATTAGAGCCCCGAGATCGACCCTCACAACCAAGATCCAAATGGAATCATGTCACACAAAAAATCTATCCCCTAGGGTTCAAATAAGAGGTAAATCCCACAAGGAAACCAAGGAAACCAAGAGAGAAAGAGATAACAATGGTAAAAGGGAGAAAAACCCAAATAACATACCTTAGAATAATGAAGATGGATACATGAAGGGAGGATAACCAATGGGATAGGGGTTTGGGAACCCTATCATGTGTAAAAATGACCAAGGGAAGGAATCCATTTTATTGGATAAATAGAGGGGATTGAGGATTATGGATTTTAGTATTTTTAAAAAATATGGGCAACATGCATGGTTTTGTCACACAATTTACCAAATTATGTGCCAACCATTCTATAGTTACATCCTAAGAAGGAATTTACTGCATATGCATCCCACCTAGTGTTACATAGCATGATCAAACTATGGGGTAGATTCTTTCTAACTCCATGACGTACCACACAGTATCCTAGGCTAGGTCGGATAGTCTCTACTAACCACGTGTTGCCCATGCGCATGTTATAATTCAAACAAATTCAATAAACTGACATGTTTAAGCTATGAACACAACCTAAACCTTCACCAAAACATCCAAATACAATAAAAATAATGAAATAAGAGGATATTTATGGTCTATGTGTGATAATTATCTCCACTACAGTTGCTTTCTTCCCTAATGAAGTAGCCCAACCAAAAGATAAGCAAAACTTGAATCTATGCTCGATCAAATATGAATGAAATCACAAAACCCGTGGTGACCTCTCAATCTACAATACAGACTCGACCAACACTCTAGGAAACCACCAAATGTGGAACAAGGGTAGAATATGGTAGAATTTTATCTATCACAAGAACACAAATAACATCACTAGGAAAATGTGGAACTCCTAACACAACCAAACCAAATATCTCCACGCATGCTGAATTACACCACCACCAGAATTGAAAATATACCGTATCAGTAAAAATTAGTAACGTATGGGGATAAACCCACTAATAGAACATGAACATGAATAAAAAACCAAGAACCATCATCCATGAATTTTACAAAACTCATCCACCTTCAAAATAGAAAAATTAAAACCGAAGGCAAGCCCCACAAGGGCAAAGCGCACCCAAGAGAAAAATTTGATTCAAAAAACACAGTCAAATAAACACAACTAAATTTATGATAGAATAAGTCCATAAAAATTTTACACATAAATTATGAACATTGAAATAACAAAAACTGAAACAATGAATATTTAAATCTCTCCACCCCAACACAGAATACAAAAACTAAACCAAGGTTCCTGCACCCCAATGCTTCCAAACTAAGTGTGAGCTCCACTCTAGGGCCAATGGATGGAGCTCTGATGGTTGAAGAATTTTCTTCCTCACAACTAAAAGTAGATATATTATGGTAATATTATTCTCCAATAGATTCTTCCTATAATACATCTCTAGATGACCCATATAGCCATAATTTTTGAATGTTATTAGAGAATTGCAACAATACAGCATCAAATTCATAAACTAGCCACATTGTAGGAACCCAATAGAATGAACTAGTAAACGTGAATCCACATAAAATTAAAGAGACTCCACAAAGATAGGTTCATCCAGTATACACTCCTCATTAGATGTGGAACCTTTATGAGAAACAAGAGACACTGGATTTCCAACTCCCTACACTACGAAAACCAACCCGGATAGAAACACTTCATCCAAAAACATTATAAAATGTATATCCATAGAGAATAGGAATCACTCCATGATATCTAGACGAGGACCCCATGATGAAAATATCATCCTTCCTCAGATCCTATGACACTACCTCTAGATAAAATGACATATTTTACTTGATTTGGTCAACTTATGCATTCACTATCCATTGGCCTTTCTTAATATTCATGAGATATTACATTTTCATTATTTTTAGATCTTTAGGTACAAAACATCGGATGAAAAACAACTTTAACAAATACCATGTCATACCAAATTTCATTTATGGTAGGTAAAACATCTTCCATTCATCTAAATATATACGCTCAAATAAATCTAGAACTGCACGAACCCTAATCGCTTTACGAGATCCCAATAATCTAAATACCCATCCTACATTCTCAATACCCTCCAATGACTCTAGAAACCATTTATCATCATGATAGATAGGAAACACACAAGAATCACTAGGAACAATGCATGAATCATTGGATAATTTGGGGTCATTTTTGGATAGCAAATTCTGATCAAAAAAATAAAATGAATTTAAAATCAACATAAATCCAAGGCACAATCAAAAAGAACATCACAAACCAAAATAGAGGATAAAAAACTAAACACATTCAATCATAACACAAAATTACCTATACATAAATTACCACTTCCATTATTATTTCAAAAATGACTTCTTATAAGGCCAATTTCCAAAAACTGAATCGATTTTCCCAAAACAAGAACCCTTTTTAATGAATAATCAATATCAAAACAAATTTAATTTCAAATACTCACCCATGTCGGCCTATGAACAATCACATATGTTTACATCCAATCCAAATTTCATATTCCATGATCATTTAACCAGATGAACATTCTATACATACCCGGACATATGTGAACATTCATAAAGAGTACCAATTGGCACACTTACAATTTCATTATCCGACCCATGGTTTTAAAAAAATTTCAATCCAAAATAGTTCCATTTAAAACCCATTTTTTCATCAAAAAAGATTGGAAATAATTAATCTTCAATTAAAAACCCACTTTCATTTTAAATTTATACTCACACCAATTGAGACCAACACAACACAAAACTCATGCCAAAATTTTGGAATAAGGAACTAGTACTCTTTCCAAAAATAGAGACATAGTAGCGGGTCATGCCACGAGTAGGAAATAGAAACTAAGAGGATATAGAAATTTTCACCTTGACTCCACATGGGTCACTGATACATGTGATATCACAACATGGCACCAAATAGCCTCCATTTTCTTTCCTAAATCCCAAACAACATCAAAACACTCAAATCCTGAACTACCACTGGTAATTCAAGGATTAGAGCAAGAAAGTTTTTGGGATTCTCTTCTCATACATACCTATCAAGTTCTAAAAGTCTTAATGTACAACTACCTAACCTCCCAAATAACAAATAACATACCACTGATAACAATTTGTGACAAACTAGGTTAGGATTCTATCCAATCACTGACATTTGACCTAGTATTTGGAATGTCTTAAAGGGCGTTCTCAATCCCCTTGGCCAGAAAACTAGTGCTAGGAATCAATGAAATGTCAATAGGAATTATTTTTACCCAATAAATCAGGATTAATAAATAAAATAATCTCGATGAAGAACCAACACTAACTGATATCACAAAATAAAAAAAACTAAATCAGGTCACAAATATAACTAAGTTGAACTAAAACAAAGACAAAATAAAACCAAAATTTTCCAATGAAATCTCCATGTGACCTCTTTGTCACCAACATCCATCAAATAAATTGTTTCAAAAGAAACTCGAACTAGAAACTAGAACATGAAAAATAGATCTGGTATACTAAAACTGAATGGTAAAATTAGTGTCTGAGCTTCACAACATAGTTGAAAATCACCAAATAATCCATACATTTACTATCATGAAAACAGTCAATTAGAACAAGTTTAAAAATAAAATTATAAAAGTATGTTTCTCTCTTTTTTTTTCAATAACACACATTTAGTTTTAAAAACAAGTCACATAAAACATATCAATTTTTAAATCAGTTAAAAATAATTAAACATAAATCCAATCCAAAATATAAACAAGGATATATCGTGATATTCTAAAAATACACATGTTGTATAAATATAACACCATGTGTAGTAGAATGTAAAAAATGAAAATGTAGATAGTAAACCATATAATGTTTATAAACATTCCTAGAGAGATCCCTAGATGTACTTAGTTCAGAACCTCCCACTGGCATATGGTGAAAATCCATACTCTCTAATAAACTTGTTGCTCTAAACTAGCCTCACCAGTTTCATAGCCCGCCTGGCCTCTATGACATCCAAGGGGTATCAATGGGTCTAATCGGGGTTAATAAGAAACAATCACTCAACCCTCTAAATAATGACCATGAAACACAAAGTAATATTACATCATGTAAGTAGGATTCCCTCGCATGCATGACCCACCATAATTCGCTCCCCCACACATGCCTACCCTATATACTAACACAGACTATACGATATCACATATATGGAAATTTCTCTATAGGGGTTTCGGTCAAATAAATCATTTTAAAAGTTCCAATCTATCCATCACATGACAAAAAATTCAAAATCATTTATTAAAACCATTACAAAATACCAATAGATCTTTCACATTTTGTCACACAAGCTTTCAAATCATTTCTCAAAACATAAATGTTTCCAACTAGGATTTTTTAATTTCAAACCTTATTCATTTTAAATAAATAAATTAACATTTCTAAAATGAAATTGAAATCCACTTCAGGCAGAAATAAAAGCACACAAGATTCTTATGGTTACAAATATAACTTTATACCATTTAGATGTAATTTTTTTACCAATGTTCCAAACATTCCGTAACTAAAAATATCATTTCAAAACCATTCTCCATTTATTATGATACCATAAAACCATTTAGAATGCATAGATTCTTATAGAGTATTGAGAAAGAGAGGACTAAAAGATGGTTAAATATTTTCATACTTATGTCTTTAACTTAAACAATACCATCATCATTTGTTAGAACACCCACATATACTTTTTGTTTATATATGGGTGTTACCAAATCTAATGGTACTCTCACAGAATCTAAAAAATGCACCTAATCCTTTTTTATCGACCAAAACATACACCCAAAACTCAATTCACAAAGAAATTAAACCACCAAAATACAACCCCAGATAAACATGTTCTCAAACAATCCCATTTCATATAAAGAAACCAAGAACATTTTATTAAACATTTTTCAGTCAAAAACACATAAGCATACTTGAGAAATCCCATTTCAAAACCAATTTACATTACCTCAAACACCTTATGTGAATACATTTATAATAATGATAATTAAAGTTCTTGAAATACCATTTTTTACAAATTTTAAAAACACAAAAGAACCATTATAAATTAACTAAATTCTTCAAAGGAATGTAAAAAATATTTATAAATTAATTTAATGCAGTCAAGATTCAAAAGAATGCAATGGAAGGGATGATTATGGAGAAACTGACCTCAATGGATTATGTATGCGATGGGACTCTCAAAGAAGAAAGATTAGGGCCCCATGAACGATCCACACACCCCTGATCCAAAGGAAATTGAATCACCGAAAAACCCTAACCACTAGTGTTCTTCCAAGATGGAAAACCCACAAGGAAACCTAAATACACAAAGAGAGGAGGATATAATGGATACTAAAATTTCCAATATCCTAAAAACATACCTAAAAATCTAGGACATGTATCTATGGAGGGAGAAAAAAAAAAGAGAGAGGGGTTTGGGAACTCTCTCTTTCACTTAAAAGAGATCCAAGGGGAGAAATCCTATTTCATGTATAAAAATAGGGGAGATAATATTAGGTATTTAAAATATATAAAAAAATATATGCAGCACACATAGTTTGGACACATTGTTTACTAGACCGTGTGCCAATTGTGAAATAGTTAATACCTATGAAGGAATTGACCACATGTCCAACCCATATAGTTTTATATACCATTCTCAGAACATGTAGTATCTTCTTTCCAACTCTAGGAAAAGATTAATGGTTTCATGGTCTTGGATACAATGTTTCTACTAACCATGCGATGTACATGCACGTGATAAAATTCACAAAAAAGAAAAAACTTATAAGTTTAGGTTGGTAACTCAACTTGAACCACCAAAAAACATCCAATGACAGGAAAACAAATTAAAATAAGAGGATTTTAAAGGTATGTGTGGGGTAGGTGGCCTACCAGGGAATGTATGATTTTTTGTTTTATCACTCGATGTTCTATCTGTCAATAGGTGAAGGTGGACAATTAGAAAAATGGAGGAATTTTATATCGATTTTCCATTCTAAAGATGAAATGAGAAGATGTTTCTATGGAGTTCATGATAGTTTAACCTATGTCACATCATTGAATAATATATAGTTTGCATTTTCATTGATCATTTGATGAAGGTCACACAATTTTTACATATTAAAGAGAACTTCAATTTTGATAATCTTATGAGATTGTTTGTTAGGGAGATCATACTTATTCATTAATATCCTCAATATAACATTTCTAACAGGGATTTATACATCACATATCCTATCGAGTAGGGGTTTCAAATGGCATTGGGCATAATAGTGGTTCTTAGAATGGTCTATTAGCGATAGAAAGATAGTTAAACAATGTGTATGGCTGACATGTCAAAGGAAATTATATGTTCATGTGTCCCTGACTTCTGGGTTTCATGGGAGAAATAAATACCCCTTATTGAGTTCCTATACAATAACACCATTTAGGATACCATTCAGATGTATCCTTATGAGGCCTTATATGAAAGGTCTTTCCAATAACCTATATATTGGCTAGATGTAGGGGAGGATAATTTTCTATGACCCTGTATAATTTAAGAGACTATAACATAGGTATAGTTGACCTGAAAGCACATGTTGAAAGCTTAATATACATAAAAGTCATATGAGAGTTGACACTGAATAATTATTGAGTTCTAAGATAGACATCAGGTTTTATTGTGAGTTTTTCCCATGTTGTTCCATAGAATAATTAGTAGTTAGGGTAATCAATCACCTTAATTAATTGGACCCTTTAAGGTTTGAAGCGAATTATACCAGTAGCATACTAAGTACCACTTCTCCATAGATATTGGTGTGTGCATGATATCTTCCATGTCTCTCAAATTCACCAGTACTATCCATATTTTTTAAATGTTTTCCTTCCTGATGTGGTTTAGTTAGATATTGATGTATCATTTTAAAAGTATCCAGTGCATATTGTGGATATGAGTATGAAGACACTCTAAGGTAGGTCAATTCCTTTAATATGGGTTCTATGCAAGAATGACCGAGTATGAGATGAAACATAAGAGTGGGAGGATGATATACGAGCCCAATGGAAGGATAATTTCATTCATGATCTCTCTTTACCCTCTAAATTCCATCATGGGGATGAGTTTCTTCAAGTATGGGAGTTTTTAATGACCCGGATTTTCACGAAGGTATAACACATTTGTTTTTTCATAAATTGCATTGTTCGGCCCTTGTATTGTTACCTAATAGAGTCAATAATGCCATAAGGATGTGTGTGGATTTTTCACAACACGAAAACCTAGTTTTCGAAAAAAACAAACTGGAAAACATGGAAATAAGAATCTATGTCTCCAACCCCCACACAATTTAACATAAAAAAGAAATGCATTTCAAATGGGAGAAGGGAGTCACATTGTTATCTGTAAGGGTGTGACCTGAGACACATGCCCATGTGGAAATTTTAGACTTATAGGACCATGGGAATCAGAAATGTTTTTTATGGTTAGTAAAACGGTGAACCAATACTAGGTGGTGTCCCTCATTATATATTGGTGGAAGAAAAAAATTGTGCACAGTTGGCCATCCTTGTGGACAAACAGTGTTACCCAAATTTTCTTATAAAAAGTAGATTTTCCCCCAAATTAATTCTAAAACCTCTACCCTCTCTTATTTCCACTCATGTATATATAAATCTCCCATTTAAACCCATGGGAGATCTTTTCCCCTTACTTGGGTAGGCTTTGATGTCGTCTTCTCATATGAACTATGATTCGAATGTTTCTAGTCAGGTTGGATTTGCATCGATAAGATCCTTAATCCTCTTTCTTCTTATCTATGTTTATCTGCCAATTTATTGCCCTATTTTGGTGTGGTATCACTCACCCTATTATCATGGATTTGGACCATTATTTTCTTTTCTTCTACTATACTTAATTTTTTATTCTACTATTGGATGAGGATTCATCTACAACCCTTAGGTAGGTGGTTTAATATTATTCACTAAATGTTGAGTATTTTATATATCTCCAACATTTTTTCACACAACGAACATTGTCCAAAATTCCCATGAAATGAACTCTTCCTTTCTAGTTAAATATAATCATGTTTTTTGTACTCTTCATGATCCTGGGTAAGTAGTCAGAGTATGTTGACCTTTATCATATCCACCGCTTTCGGTGTACCAAAATGAATTTCCCCCTTGAATATACTTGTTAAAGAGACCATAACACCTTATAATTGTTTGTATTACCCTTGAATTTAATTTAATTTGATAATTAATTAAATGGATCGAATAGAATGAATTAATATGAATTTCTATGAAATCATTAAATTAAATGGAATATTTAAATGAAATGTAAATTGCTAGAAATTCCACACCAAGTGATGCATGATTTACTATATAGTTTATATTAACTATGAGACAATTTTATATATTGGGGCATGATTATTATAATTGTAATAGGTCACCTATCATGTTATTACTATTATTATGTATACTCAATTGATTTAGGTTGGGGAATAATTGATTAGGGAACTATAGAGAATGAATTTTTACTCTCCATTACATCGAATGTTGGGAATATGACTCTTGATATTATAAATTATTATGGGAAATGGGAATGATGATAAATGTTTCTCTATATTGGGTGTTGGTAATGAAAAATCACCCACCTATGCTGAGTGTTGAGTAATACATCTCACGTCCATTGTGATATTTTGGTCATGTACCCATTGTTGGAGACAATTGATCATCAGACAAGTCATGTATTCTTGAATTACGACCCAGGTCCAGCTATCCCCAAGTATGAATCTCTATTTGTACTTCCATCCTCACATATATAGTTCATGTACATGTATCAAGTGTATAACTATGTATATATTATTACTTATATACATATATATTACTTTGATCAGACTCGTTCTACCCTACACCGAAATAGGTGAAGTCCACTAGGTTTCTTATTAGAACTTGAGAGGAATATTCCCCATTTATTTCAAGCATTACTTATCACTTAGTTATATTTTCACATTCCATTGAAATGTACAGTCGCCGGATTATTTCGTGACACTGTTGGTGGTGGCCTACTATCTTTATGTCACACCATACTAAGGATTGCTTTGGTACCCTAGTAGATTACATGTCTACATGTATAGATAAGGGAAATCATCCTATTATAGATGTTTTATTTTTTTAATCATATATAATTGATAATGGGAGAATAGGAGTGACCATTTTCTCACTAATCTTATGGAGCATTCATTTTCCATTTTAAATTTTCTTAAAGCATGTTGTATATGAATATCCCATATTTCCCCCTTTTGTATATAATCATTCCATGACATCATTATATTTGATTTAGATGATGGTATTTTGATTATTATTCAATTTCAAGGTTATTTATGCTTCTATAGTTTATTATTATTATTGTTGTATTTATTTTATTATTTCTTATGGTTACATATTCTTCCACTTTTTCCTTTTTTGTTATATCTATTGTTATAATCTAATATGATGTTATAGTGTCCCCACAATACCACCTTGAATCCTCACTAATAGTTGGTACCCTTTGGTGCATGGGTAATAGAACTTGTTGGAATGCGACCTATGAGATCTCGGAACTCATTATGCGGATCCTGTGGTTTGACATTATAATGATCAATTGAATGATTTGGACCTCAAATCCAAAAATATATTATGATTTAAATGAAATAATGTATATCAAATATTAATGTAATAGGATAATTTTTTTCAATATTATTTTCCTAAAGTTGAATAAATATTTTAAATTCAATGAATATAAAAAAATACACTAACTACATATGTTTCTACATCATATCATGATTTCAACCTCTGGTTGCACTTACATAAATTACAACTAATTTATTACTCCAAGAAATGAATATCATAAATTTATGTTTTTATTCTTGAATAACTAAAATTAAATTTTAATGGATTTAAAGATCAATAATAGAATAAAAATTCATCCCTCCGATTATTAGTTATAATTATAAAAAAATAGTTTGAGCATGTTATCCAATTTTGATAAAACATTATTTCGTGTAGTAATACATTAATCATTAAAACCACATCAAAATTTCAACATAAAAAATTTCATTAATGGTTAACCATATGACCCTTACAAATTATTAACATCCAACACTTTTGAAAGAAGGTTACTAAATTTCCAAAAACAATATTATCATTAATAAGTTCCATAGTAGTTAGTACCATACAATTTAGTTTATCAATAAGTATTTTCTATTTATCACAACCTCCTTATCTCAACATTAAGAACCCAATATGGTTTATCTTCCCAAAATCATGTGTTTTAAAATAAGTGTAACTCTCCACTAAATCATTTTTTTTTCATAGGTATCATTCAACATAAACAACAAATTCCTTAAAAATAAATTGTACAATTTTTATAAATTTAATAATTCATATAATAATGAAATATTCGTAAAATAATCTAATGAAATTATTCTAGAGTCCAACCATAAGAACCTTAATCATTCCATGTCACCCGTGTCATGAACTAAGATATTATTCCATCTGACCGGACACCCGACCCAGTCTGTGGCATGGCCCGAATGGAATTCTCGTTCCCCACGGGCAAGAAACAAATGTCAAACATCAATGTAATCACTAAGAGGATTGATTTTTTCCAATATACTATAATCACATAAATAAACTGAATAAGAAAATCACCATAAACAACTAAGAAACAATAAATATATAAACTAGTCCATATGCAACAACTATAGGGTCAAAACAATATTGAAAAACCGATTGCTATAAATAAGAAACTAAAACCAAACCAAATATAACTCGATCTCCTAGTAACCTCATGTTCAGAAGAATCCACAAGAAGAACCTTAAAAAATTATGACAACCCAAAACAAAACCTTAAATTGGAAAATATCTTGTGTCTACCAATGCCGAATGGTGCATGTAGGGTCTGGAATTAACAGATCTATAGGCAACCTACACAGAATATATACATTTCCTTTCCCAAAATAGTCCATTTAACTATAGTTTGAAATACATATATTAAATTATGTTTTTATCATTTCATTAAACAAACATATCTTTAAATTTTTAAATGAAAACACTTTCCAATTTACATTTTCAAAATAGTTTAACATATTAAGCCAAAACCCAAACCCAAATACAAACCAAGAAATACCCAGTCATGATGAAAATAAATAAGCAATGTCAATTGGAAAAAATATGTGGTAGGAAAATAATTAATAAAATACATATAGAAACCCATTGGAATTTATTATAAATCCTTAGAGAGATACATATATTTACTTAGTTCAGAACCACTAGCCAACATATGGTGAAGCTCCCTAGTTAATAACCAACTGGCTACCCTCATCTGGCCTCACCAGTGGCAGACCCACCTAGTCCCTAAATAATCCAAGGTATATTGACCCATCTAATCAAGGATGATTATAAAACATTACTCAAGCCTTTAAAAGATACCCAAGAAACCCATGGTAAAATTATATTGTGTAAGTAGGAGGTCCTCGCACACGAGACTTGCATTACCCACAATATGAACCTAGTGTTTCACTCAGGTTTGGATCCTTCAAATTTTGGTCTCAATCATTACATTTGACCTAATAGGGATGCATAATGAGTTATAAAATGTATCAAGGGATTATTGGGATTGTTCAGAGCCTAGAAACCATATTTTTTGGGTAAACTAGACATGTATCACAGTTAGCACACATTTGCCGCACAGTTTGGAAAACCATGTTGATAAAAATTTCCAAACAAAACCAAATTGCACAGTTTTTGCAGTGCTACATATCTTAATCGTATGGGAGACACTTATTCCTAAGTACTCACACATGTTTTTCATATGATTTATCAAAGCATGCAGACAAACACTACACAATCTAATTTTAGAAGATAAGATTTATAAAATCCTAAGGTTTGTGTGCTATAACTCATCCCCTGTATTCACTGATTTTGGAATTGTTTTGTCGGGACCACCGATTTCATCGGATGTTGTTTAATGAATTTATATTACATTATAATAATCATTAAAACCATATTGTTATTATCTTTCAATATATGTGATTATTTTTTAAAGGTTATTCCTAAAAATCCATCCATCCCGTGTAGGATTTTATTCCATAATTGGGTTTTCAATATTTCACATGTTTGAGCCACTGTTTGAGTGTAACATGGATTAACCCTTATAAGGGTAATATTTTTTAGAATAAAGGGATTTATTTAAATTGTGAATTTACTATTGTCAAGTAATATGTTTTCTCACTACTATACCCACCTATTTTAAGTCATTCAAATAGATAATTAAATGTGAAAGTCATATTGAAAGGTTTATTAAGTATATGACTAGACTATTTTAAACGAGACTTAAATTTAGGTTGCATATTTGTAGAAACCCTTACTATATTAATTGAAGGTAGAAGAATGAACCAAAATTATTTAATATGTCTTTAATGGAATTAATAATGGTGTCATGATACTTGACCTTATCCCACTAATGTAATTCAAGGCTTAAACCAAATGAAATATTACATGACATAATAATTAAATAGGAATGTAAGTACTGGAGATCGCCTTGGATTCTTATCGGTGACTACCAATATCACATATAAAACCAATTATGATTCAATTATATGGCTTTCTTAATTTGAGACCCACCTATATCGCGATCCTTCTCTATTCATGGATGCCCGGTATGACACAGTAGGATCCCTAAAATAGTATTAAAGGATTCCTTGGATACACTCCTTGGATCCAGTATTGATAAATCAGTTCCATGGTGACATCCCATAGGGACCTATCTCTGGTTATACACATTTTACCTTGTATGATCACCTTAGATTCATTAGTCACCTTACTATGGAATTTCATGGAATATGTTCCTTATATTACACTCTTAACCATATCCAGGCTACAGTTATTACTCTATTGAAGACCCTTGAGGTCTATGTTTCCTTTAATATGACCTTGGAACTATATTATTAAATTTAAATTCAGTATTCATTCTCATCACATGAATCATTCACTATTGTTAACATGTGACTTAATTATAAACTATTAATAACAAATTAATGGACTCATTAGTTTTAGAATCCATCTGAGGGCTGAAGCAGGTACTTGGGTATTTAGTCAAATTTCATTTCATTACCTTATATATGCATGCCTACACACTATTAAATTTACATTACATGGGATAGATATTATAGACACCATTGGTGGTGGCCCACTGAAATTTATATCACACCCTCTCTAGGATCCATTTGGTACCTTGAGTTGATTACCTGAATTTATGTGTTGATAAAGGTAAAAATACGGCTTTGAACACATGGTTTCCTTCTTCTTATTATGGATATTGATAGTAGATGAATGAGTCGTAGCTCATGATTATTGGGATAATAATTTAATATACATTATTATTTTGTAGAACATTTTAATCTGGATGTCTTATATTCATTTTGTCTAGTTTTCTAGAAACATGAAATATCATTATCAGTTCTTGTTTGCCTGTATGTTATTCTAGTTCTTTCAGTTATTGGTTCTGTTTTCCCAATTTTTTTTCCTTATATTTACTTATATTGATTATACTATTTACCTATGTTCATATTTATCCACTTTTCTACACTATACAATGAGCTAATAGTCTCCCCACAGACACACACTGTGCCCTCACTTCTAGTCTGTAGTCTCTGTAATTTTGGGAGATGCGCTTGAGGCCATGTGGCCCATCGGGCTCGGGGCACCTATTAAGTGGAATCGGGTCTGTAACATCACAATGTGGTATTAGAATATTTTTCATTATTTCTTTTCTATATAAAGACAATATATTGTCAATTAGGATCATTGGGAACTTGGTCATAAGCCATGCTTTAGCATCGCAAATACATTTTTGGGGTAAAATCCATGTTTATTAAAATTATAATTATTGTTCTATTTTTCCTATTAAAGTTGACATTATTTCAACATTTTGTGACACACATTTTGTGTGGTGTTGTTGATTATTATGATGTTTGATAATTTTATTTCATCCTTGGCTTTATGATATAATGGAAAGGGTCATTGTCACATGAATCATTATAGGCAACAAGATTTCACATTCCATGCATATTTCCATTCCATATAGGTGAATTTCACTATGTTTCATTGGTTGATATGCGTGTAATTTTTAGTGATTCTTTAATAGTTGGTGTATGATTATCTTATTATTGGTTGTGATTGGGTGATATCATGTCTCAATTCTTGAGGTATATAGGCCCTTAGGGGTTGTGATGAGTAATTTACCATGTTGATCCATTATGCTATAAATAAATGGGTGTTGGTTCCAATGATAAGGTGTATGGGCATTGATTCCCTGGAAATAGAAATTGATTATAATGTGAGAAATGAAATTTAAATTATTTGGTTGTACATCCTTATCCTGCCTCGTTGCATTTATGATAGGTAAACAATTGAACTAGGAAAATTTAATATAAAACAAAATGAAACTTATACTTGAGATCTTATCGATGTTGGGATGTCTAAGTAGGTAGATGGGGTAGAATGACTTGGGTAGTGAGTTTTATTACATTAATGTTATACTAGTGGTGATACCATTGTTCTTAATATTGTTAAAAGCTATGTGTTGGAAAATTCTAGATCAATTGCACCACATCATCCATATATTGTATGACATGTGGGTGGTGATGACCATGCTCCAGGCGCGGTGGGCCTTGAACGGACACTGATACAACCATGAGTGACACTTGAGTAACTAATTGTAGTACCAAATTTGGGCACTAATTCCAACATTCAGGATTTTTTCTTATGTATGATGTATTCCATGCATCGTTCTCCACGTCTTTCACCTAGGATGGATGATCTGACTCGTGAGTTTTAGTAGTAGTATCCTCCTATATTTTTAAGGGATGGTAGTACACAAGTTACAGAGTCTTGGATTGAAGTAGTCATATTTATCTTTGAGCATATGTAGATACCTTGATAATGCAGGGTCAAGCATTCCACATACATGTTTCGAGATTCGGCCAAGCAATGGTGGGATGTGATTTCCCATTCTTGTCATCATCAGGGAATTTTAGGGGATGATTTCCAAACTAACTTCTATGATTAGTTCTTTATTCAACACTTAGAGCTAATAAATCCATTGAGGACATTCATCTTCAGTAGGGTTCTATGTCAGTCCTAGAGTATTCAGTGTGTTTCACATATTTTAATTTTTTTCACCATATCTAGTCAGTGATGATCTTTTGCATGAAATACACATCAAGGATTGGCATATGTAAGAAATACATACATAGGTGAATGTATTTTACCTTTATAACTAACTTGAAATAGTAAATCATGCTCTTACTAGTGAGCGTAACCTGAGGGATGGAAATAATACAAGGCATAGAGGATCTGTTCTGTGTCATGGTAGTAGTTCATTTGGGGGCAGGAATCACTCCCTCAAGGTTTCTCATTATGGGACTCACAATCCAAGTGCCTATTTTGATATCCCCAAAGTGTGTCATCAGTGTGGATGATGGGGAAAACTGAAGCCTCATTGTGATGTAGAACCAATGGAGTGCTGGGATTGCAGCCATATGGGGAATCTCTAGTGTTTCTGTAGGAACTTTGCACCAGATTTGAGTGGAAAATGGTCCATTCTAGATCCACCTTTATGAGTGGGTTCTTTTATGTTTCAACAAGTGGGGACTTGAAATAACACCAGTAGGACTGGACATGGAGGAGGTTGTGGTCATGGGAGCCAAACCCCTGATCACCAACAATAATAATATAGCAGTTCTGATCATGTTAGTTCATTTGTTACAGAGGTGCAAGGATCAGGAATGTTTTTTGAACTATATACAATACCCAAGGATCATGTTGTGGGACCATCTACTATATGAGGTATTATTCTTGTGGAATCTTCTATGGTGTCTTCTTTATTTGATATATGTTCTTAAAAATATATTATCTCTATATTTATAGTGAAATTCTAGGAATATAGGTATAGTATTTATATGGTGAAATGACCCCAGATACGCCATTAGGGGTATGAACAGAGTGCATACACAAATATAGTGACTTCCTCGTTGATTTAGGTAGTTACACTTTCTTATAGAACCAATTTTTTCTTGAGATAATAGGATTTAATTATATTCTTGGGATGGATTGGTTGGTTCAGTGTCATGATTTTGTAGACTAAAATCATTTCGGGGTATCTTTTACATCACTATAGGGAACCATTTCCCCACATTAGTGTGAGTGGGATGTCACAGATGGTAAATATGGACCAGATCATCATGGTATTGAGAGAATTTCTCAAAAATAAGAATTTATAACCTCAAATTAGTTTTTTTTATTATTTAAAATAAATTGATTTATTAATTTATTAATTCACATAAATCACTCCTCAAAGGTAGAATAGTCTCAAAGTAAGGGGTGCTATGCATAGAATTCCCTCATAACATAGATTACGACGATGGCCGATCCAACTCCCCCTCCCCCCATGGGGGCAGGGTACTCATCAGCCCAATAAGAAATTCGTAATTTAATTATTCCCATCTAAAACCTGGACTATCTCCCATCATTTCACAGAATTTCGATAGGCCTTAAGGCACCTGATCTTTTCCAAGGTCGACTGCAGCTCCCCCATTCTCTTTTGGAGATCAATGTGGCATCCTATCTTCTATAATGGACATTAATCATGATATTCAAGGACTGAAGCCCCTCGGAGGATGAGTTCGACAGCTTTGTTTTTGGGTCATGGAACCTTCAGTATCGAGAAATGGCAGGGCTCCTAGATTTTCATAACTTCATGATTTGCTTCACCTCATATGGGGATTTTATTCAAGCTTGGACTTCTTCACCTCAAGATTTCAACGAACTCCGGTTCGTTCTTCTTTGATGGATGTATGACGTTTACATGAAAAAGGATTCTCTCATGACATCCATCTGGGTAAGATTACTCAAACATCCCATCCCCTTCCAAAACCCCTCCATTATATGCATGTTAGGAATCTTTTTAGGAGGATTTTTCTTCTCTAAAACTAAAACATGATCGGTATGACATCCGGTCAACCACCATGTATGTGTCGAATTTGCTGTCACACATAGACTGGTTAATTTTATATGGATTTATGTCATTGTAGAATTTCAATATTAGAAGACATTCATATATGAATCATGGGTATGTTTTTTGAAACTCTTGTAAGAAGACGGGGAACGAACTTGTGAACTGTTGGCATGGAGGTAGGAGGATGGTTAGTAATATGAAGGAGTGGGTGGTGGATTTTACTCTATGTTCGAAGGATGTGGCACCTGGAGATGAGGAAGTCCTTTAAAATAATTTTCATAGGGATGCTGGTAGTGGTATTGCAGATGTTTTAATGGTATAGAAACAAGTAGTGCTGACACCCTCAAATCCAAAGGTTACTAAAATTCTCAACAGACTGAGGCTTGATTTGGAAGGTCCTTCATGGGACAATGAGACTGCAATGTCTATTGTTTTGGAGAAATGTAAAGTGGATGAGGAGAAGGAAACTGGAGGTGTATATCTGTGTCCTAGGAATGGTAACTGTGATACAGAGCATAGAGATGGTGTCAAGGAACCACGAGAGGATTCAAAACAAGGTTCTTAATTGGAGCTGGAGGGGTAATAGAAAGATTATACCAGTAAGATATAGGTTACGGAAGGTATCACGAATGATACATGTAGAATGTTGGATACAGAGAATACATCTAAGGGATGAAGATGGATTTTTCCTACGAAGGGTCCAACGTGGGGGCTGGAGGGGCACTGGGTTGAAGGTGAGATACATAGACAGGGGAACATCTAGACCAGTAATTGTTTTGTAGGTCTAGAGGGATTGACCCAAGATAAAACTATTGACTATAAAGATGAAATAATAGGTGGGATAGAGACTAAAGTGTTTTCGGCATTGGATAAAAGAAAAGGGGGCAAGGATTACTCGTACCAACCAAAACCAATGTAGACCAGGATAGGTAAAAATTTGAAATCCTAGGAGTAGTAATAAATTCTGTTTTCTAGGTTGAGTGACCAACCTGATTGAAAATATCTTCATGGAGAATCATGGATTATAAAAAGTTTATTTCCTACAAGTAGTGGATCGATTTGGGGATATCTTTCCCAATGACTTTTATGTATTACCTTATAGGAGAGAGGTAGTGTTTAAAATCGAGCATGTTCCAGGAGCATCTACAGTGTCCATTCCTCTATATAGGATGGATCCTAAGGAGCTTCAGGAATTCATGTTGTAGTTTGATGATTTAGAGGTCAAACATTTTATATATCCAAATACATCCTCTTGGATTTATCATGTGTTTTTTCACAAAAAGGTGAATGGAACCTTATGTCTATGTGTGGATTATATAATATTGGAGCTAGTTACAGTTCAGAACAAGTATCCACTACCTTGAATAGTTGATCTATTCAACTGTCTATTAGGACCAAAGGTCTTCTCCAAGATCAACCTATAATCGAGTTATCATAATGCGTGAGTTATACCATCATACATATGACATACATATTTCTGTAGCACAAATATTTTGTATGAGTACCCAGTTATGTTGTATTGTATTAAAATTTCTCCTTCTGTTATCCTGGATCTGATGAACAAGGTGTTCCACCCCTATATGGATTCTTTTGTTGTGGTCTTTTTGGATGACATTTTGGAGTATTATCAGACTCATAGAAAACATGCCAAAAATATTTAGATCATTATATATACACTGAGAGAGAATCAACTTTACACCAAACATGCAATGTTCCACATCTGGATTGACAAAGGTCACTTCTTAGGTCATATAATATCAAAATCAGGAGTATCTGTTGAGCTTGAAAATGTTAGTGTTGTGGTATCTAGGTAGAATCCCAATATTGTATTTGATAAAAGGAGTTTCTTTGGGATATTTGTATACTATTGTCATTTAATATAGAATTTCTTATTCATCTATTCACCTCTTAATGGCCTTACAAATAAGAGTGTCGAGTTCTTTTTTTTCAAAATCATGTAATAAATCTTTTCAAGAGTTGATGGGGGGGGGCTAGTATCAACACCATTTTTAATTATTTCTGATATAGTTGTAGGTTATACCATACTCTATGATTCATAAGGCATAGACCTATGAGAAGCGATAATGCAAGAAGATAGAGTCATTGCGTATGGATCTTGGCATTTGATGCCTCATGAGAGAAATCACCTGACGCAGACCTTGAGATAGTTGTAGTTTTCCACTCCTTAGGTTTCTAGAGACATTATTTGTTGGGTGAGAACTTTGTCATGTACATAGACAACAATATCCTCAAATATATATTTACTCATCATGACTTGAGCCTCAAATGGTAAAGATGGGTTGAATATCTAAAATCATTTTATTTGGACCTAGCTTATACTCCAAGAAGGTAAATGTGGTTAAAGATGCACTATGTCGGAAAACTCCGGAAAAAGCAGTACAACAAGCTAGTGATTAATGGAAGACAATTAACCTATTCACTAAGTTGTATCTAGAGTTTCAATATTGTCATGAGATGTCTTATCTCTTATCTGTGGATGTTACCACTTCTCTACTAAATAAGTTGAAGGGTTTAAAATTTTCATATCCTAATGGATTGGTACATTGCGAGGGTATATCAGGAGATGACATTCCTCCAGATTAGTCTATAGATAGAAACAACATCATTATTATTAATGGTTGTGTCTGGGTCGCTACAGATATGAAGGAGGAGTTGATGAAAGAAGGCCATGACTCCCAATGTGCAGTTCATCTAGGCATCATGGAGATATATCATGAAATGGGACACTAGTATTGGTGTCATGGGATGAGATGTCAGATAGATCGATTTATCACTAGGTGTTCCACCAGTTAGTTGGTGAAGGTAGTGCTCTAGAGACATGCAAGATTCAAACAGTCGCTTTCTATACCACAATGGAAATATGAAGATGTTGTTGTGGATTTTTTATTTTCCTCACAAAGATTACCAAGGGGTAGAGATGTTATATTGGTAGTCATTTACAGACTAATGAAATCAAACCACTTCATACCAATTTGGAAGACTTTTTCAATGGATGGCCTGGGAAGATACTAAATTTGTGAAATGATACAACTACATGGGGTTCCACGTACTATCATTTCAGATAGGGATTCTTGATTCACATCTTGATTTTGGAAGGGATTCAAGAATTATGTTTGAACATAGGAGCTTCTATATAAAACATATCACCCTTAGACTAATGGACAATCAGAATGGCTAATATAGGTTCTAAAATATATGATTTCAAAACATGTCCTTAATTTTGGAGGTTCTTGGGAATCTCATATCTCTCTCATTGAGTTTTTCTATAATAATAGTTTATAGGTGACTATTTATATGGCTCATTTTGAGGTCTTATAAGGTATTCCATTTCATTCACCCTTAGGCTAGCTAGAGGTCATTGAGGTCACTCAACTAGTTCCTCATCTTATTTAGGAGACTTCAGAGTAGGTTTAGATAATCAGATCGCGTATGATTACAACCCATTATAAAAAAATATTATGTTGATATTCATTGTTTACCTATAGAGTTCGAGGCTGAGGATCATGTTATCCTATGGACATCACGCAGGCTAGGCCATATATGGTTAGGGAAACAAGGTAAGGTGTCTCCTTGTTTTATAGGTCTCTTTGAGATCCTAGAAATAGTAGGCCCAGAATCCTATTAGTTGCTACTACATTAGAGATACCATGCCATGTATGATTTCTTCCTTGTTTCACAGCTTCATCAATATCATTTTAACCCATCTCACACAATTTATCTCGAGGATGTGGAGTTAGATGTAGATTCTACATTTAGGGAGTATCCAATATGCATCATTGATCGGAGCATGAATGTACACTGTGGCTAGTCTATCCCTCTCATATATGTACTATGGTAGCATGACCATTTGCAGAATGAGACATCTAAGTGGGAGGCTGATGTAGTGTTCAATGTCTAGAATTGTTCTCAAACATTTTTTCACCACCCTCAGAAGGTGAAATTTGGGATGAGTTGTTTTAAGGGGGTAGACTGTAAGAACCAAGTATGCACTAACGTATGGATCCTTTAAATTTCTTTATAAATATTTATTTTAGACCTAATATGGTTTCCTAATGAGTTAAAAAGGACTTATAGTGTCTAGAAAATCTTCAAAGCCCAAAACCTATCTTTTTGGGGAAAAATGGCCATGTCACATTGTTAGCAGATGGTTGGTGCATGGTTCGGCTAACTGTGCTGATGGAAATTTCCAAACAGAACCAAATCGTATGGTTGTATCACAACCATATAGCCTAACCCTCGGATTGTCCTTTCTTCTTAGGTACTCGTGCGTGGTTATCATTTGGTCTGCCAAACTGTGTAGAGAAACCATGTATAGGATGATTTCTAGGTAATTTGGTAGAATTTACCTTAATGGTCTAATTAAGACACACTTGTTTCATAATCTGACATTCAGTGGGATTATCTTTTTATCCCCTCATTTTGGAGATTTTGGAAGGAAAAAAAATGGATAAAGATATATTCTTTGTCCAACTTCAAATAAATATTATGTTCATTATGTTGGATGTGCAATGGTAAGTACTCAAGTCAATTTAATCCTATATCCTTCCCTTATTCTCTCAACCTAGTTATCATGGTGTGAAATTTATTCCACTTTTCATAGATATACTCTGATCTGAGCAAAATCAAGGGCTGATACTAGAGGGGATGATTCGTAGAAGCCTAATGTGGGTGTTCAATAACTCATCCCTCATGTTTGTTGATAATGGAATTATCGTGTGGGGCCCACCAATTTCATCGCATGCTGTTTATTAAATATATATGGAATGATTATAATAAACAAAACCTTGTGGTTATGATATTTACATATATGTGATTAATTTTTGGTGGTTATGCCTATAACTCCATCCATCCCTTGTAGGATGTTATTCCATAATTGTTTTTTTAGTATTTGACATGTTTAAGCCACTATTCGGGTGTGACATAGATTGAACCTTCTAAGGGTAAGTCTTCACGACCTGAACCATGCCACAGATCGATCTGTAACTACCCCAAGCCGCATCCATATTCCAGTTGTTGGTGACAAGCACCAAAGACCCCACATAATCATGGATTCCTTTTCGTAATAACCATTACACCAACACACATTCAACTAAAAGAAAAATTGCGGAGGAATGGAAGAAAATATGCTACACTGCAATATATAAACCAATCATGCACGAACCAATAAAAAATACAAGTATGGTAAAATAAACTAAATGGGGAAAATGTAAAAATAAAAACCCAACAAACAAAGTGTCACTACCATTCAGTAATAGAAAAGTAAAATAGGTTAGAGAGCCCTACTTCTCGAACCCACACTACGACCACCATATGCATTCCTAGAACCTGTATCCATGTGATCCTATAAATTCATGATCAGCCTGTCTGTTGTCTATAAAAGGCATGAAACTGGAGTAAAAACCCTATACAGAGTTTATTATGAAAATACTTAGTATGAAACCACAAAAAGGAGTAGGTATTATCTTAAAAGATACCCAGAAAAAGGTAAAGTAATAGATAGGAAAATGTGTAGTAAAAGGAGTTCTAATCATCCCACCAAGAGAGTGAAATTAAGCTCAAAAAAACATAAGGATATAGAAATAGTTAGAAGACGAAATTCTTGTAGAGTTTTCTCTACATAAAGAGGAAGAGTTGACTCATCTAGCCATAAGAATATAGACAAAGAATGTCCGTGGAATACCCCACGCATCTTCCCCTCTCTTGGAAGAAGAGTAACCAAAACCCAAGGAGTGGGAACAAGAAATAGAATATATGTATATGCTCAGTCAAAGAAACCCAAAAAATGAGTAAGGGGACCTCCATATCACAACTCATCCCAAAATAGTTTGTATCCATCAGTTCCATGGTATGAATGAAGCCATTTGTGATGGCACTTATCTCATCGTATCTACCCATGAAGCACAAGTTGAAGGGGATCAAATCACTACACATCCATATTATCGTGTTTGAATGGAAAAAACATCCCTGAATGGTTTTGGGTAGTGTCACAAGGATTTATCTTAGTGGAAAATTTCCTAAAATCTTCATGAGTCCTTAGGTAAGTCAAACCGAAACACACCATTGAGAAAAGTCAATCCACATATCGATATAAGGCATGGTTAAGCCATGCTATGCTACTAAGAAACATAAAGCCACACCACACTACTGGGAAAAGTAATTCCATGCCACACCACTTGGAAAAGACAAACCATGACACTCTACAGGGAGATGTCAAGCCATTCCACACTACTAGGAAATGTTGATCTATGTCATGCTACTAAGAAAAGTTGAGTCATTCCAAGCTATTGGGAAAAGGCAATCCATTCAATGATATTATCATTGAGTGTCGTCTCTAGGTGTTCCAACCTGGATGATTCACATCATATCCTAAAAACCACCTCTAGCGGAACCATCACATTCTATATATAAAAACACTCTGTATAGGTATCTCAAGGTCCAAAACATGAGTTCAAACAACAGAGATATATTGATTTGAATATCTCTCTATTGAGATCAATAAGTACACAGTGTGTAGTCCCACTTCGCTTCCTGATCGTGTCTCATCGGTACATGATTATCATCCCATATAAGGTAACATTACATGTAGGTGGGATAAATGGTGTGCCCTACCCATCCAAGGACTAGTTCATGATCTCTAGTAGTGTTTTTGTACTCAGACTCCATGTCTATGTATTTTAGTACATGGAATGTTGGTCCACACTGGATGTTGTCCGGGTGACCAAGTCATATTTCTGTGCTCATTATAGAGCATTTTCCTGGCCATGTCTCTGCACATGGATCATCTCACACATAAAGGAGTTACATGGCAAGTCATGTAGAGTAGACATTGTATCATCCTTATCTTCTCCCAAACCCTAGTACCACCTCTAAGGAAGGATACATGTGTTGTGTTCATAATTTAATATGGTGTATAGTTAGGATTTCTTTAGATATCAATATATTTTTTAAACATTCACACAATATTTGAATCTTCCTTCTTTGTGGTCAACATCATCTGGAATTGCTCAGAAGTTACTAGATATGGATGAAGAACATTGAGATGATTTTTCATTCATCACAAATCACGCTCAGTCAAAACCAAGGGTTTGGTCTGATCTTCTAAATATTGCCACAACATAGATTATTTTTTTGATCAATGTGATACCACTGAATTTTTCATCCTCATTCCATTACATCTCCGAATCTATTCCTTGATCGTGATTCTATCACCTTTTGTCTAATCCAATGCAACTCGTCCTCATTTTGGTCGCCCGATCAAGCTCAGGTCACCCTACAATCATCAAACTAGGATTCGAAATAATTCCATGGTGAAAAATGCTTACAAATTGAGGGGGGAGGAACCGAAAAAATATTTGGATTATTGGACAAGAATTCCTGGCCAAACAATCATAACATTTTAGTTCAGGATATGATAACTAACAAAGAATTTTAAATCTATACCCCGACTCATGAAAGGTTTAAAGAACAATAGAGAAAATAAAGGAAACAAAATTAAACAAGGTAATTATTTTAATACAATGATTAAAACAATAAATACAAGTCATGTCAGGATTCAATCGCTCACTTTTGACATAGAATGTGTTCATCGATGATGAAGGAGGATCTGCTATGCTTTGATATGCCTAGAATTAGTGATCCATCAGTATTGTTTAGTCATCAAAGGGGAAGATAGGAAAGGATAGGCTCTGTATAAAAACATGATAAAGAGAGGATTTATATGAAATTAGAATTCATATACTCAAATTTGGTTTTGGGAGATTTAAAATAAACTTAATTATTATTTTATTAAATCACTTAAATCACTCTTCCAACGAGAGAGGGTTTGGAACAACCTGTGTCAACTCATATTATGTCAATCATAGGGTAAAAACCACATTCTTAACCCAAAATTGATATAGGATTTCCAATATGATCAACCATTTAAGAGTAATCCTATTTTACTTAATTAACTCTACATGCGTAATATAAAATATAATTTATGTTTTTATAAAATTAATTCAGGGAACCACGAGCCTCAGAATCGCACGTCATCTCATCTCCTAGCTCAAGAATAATATTTATAAATATTTCAAAGTATTATTATGAAAAAATAGTGTCACTAAATCATTCCACCCATAAAGATTTTCATCCCCAAAAAGAAAAACTAAACAACCAACTCAAGGTACTAAGCCCACATCTGGATCCCCACTTTCAAGAACTCTCTAACACATTTCTGTGCTTCCACACAATGTGAACCAGTGGGATGTGTCATCCACATAGGGTCTGCTCCTATATGTCCTTGATCTCCATTAGTCTCTCTAAAAAGGTGTATCCATCCTTAATTTCAAACTCACCCAATTCAAAAACATGGGAGGGTCATGATCGTATCTCTTTAGTTGCGACATGTGAATGACATCATGAACCTACTCCAGCTATAGGGGCGAGGCTAGGTAGTAGCAACCGCATCGATCCTCCAAACAATTTTGAATAGGATGATAAACTGCATAGATATCTTGCTTCCCCTCCCAAACCTCCACATACCACATCATGGGGAGGCACTCAAGAATACATGGTCTCCCTAATAAAATTCCAAGGACCTACGATGATGGTTTGTGTAAGATATTTACCTACTCTAGAATATCTTCATTCACTCATGGATGGCCTGAAACTCCTCTGTCATCCCATATACCTACTTTGGGCCCATGAGAGAGGAATATATAATCTTTATCCAGCATAAGGGTGACCTCCATGGCCTCCCATATAGGGCCTCAAAAGGTTCCATGTCTATAGTGTATTGGTAGTTGATCATGTATGTGGACACCACCCAAGGTAGTTGATCCTCTCATCTCTATAGAAAATCTCGAACACACATCCTAATTAAATCCTCCAATACCTAGATAATGCACCTGGTCTACCCATCGGTTTGGGGGAGGAAGGATGTACTCATTTGCAATTGGGTCTTGAATGCCTCCAATAGTCCCCCCCCAAATCATGATGTAAACTACACATCATTATCATAGACAGTCATCGAGGGTACCCCATGAATTAGGATGATCTCTCACACATAGAGCAGCCTTAGACTTTCCATCGAACTCTAATACCTGATTAAAAGGAGGTGTGCTAACTTCATGAGCCAGTCGACAACCATTTATATGTCTCTATGGATCTTTACTATGCATGGAATCGTAGTAATGACATCCATGGATATGATGTCACATTTCCACTCTGGTATATCAAGAGGATGTAACAAGCCTACGGGTATCTGGTATTTACCTTTCACATGTTGATAGGTAAGGCATCGAGAGATGAACTCAGCTATACTCCACCTCATTCTGGTGCACCAAAACTGCCACTGAATATACTTATACAAATTCACCATTCTGGGATGTATAGCTAAGAAGGAATTATGCAACTCTTTCATACCATCGTCTTGTAGTGAAACTGGAACTACTATTCTCCTTTGGATTATGATCTCATGATTCCCTCCTTCATAATATACATATGGTATATCGCCTATTGATATATGATCGCAATGAACCTCATATTCAATGTCCCTCACCTGAGACTTCTTCACATGCTAGTGGAGTGTAGGATTCAACACCATCGATTGAAGGAAAATTGTATCCTCCTGCTCCATCAGGGTCAAATGTAGGGAATCCAACTATTTTGAAGCTTCCTACACAAGGTGATCATGGGACATCCTGATAAGGGAATATACTAAAATAATTCCATTCCATATATTATAAATGATCTCATATTCATATTCCCGCAGGAACCAGAACCAACACCACTATCTCAGGTTCGAGTCTCTGTGAGTGAAGACTTTCTTAAGACTTTGATGGTCAAAGTAAAACTCAAAGCATTGTCCTAGTAGGTAGTTTTTCCACATCTTCAATGAAAAAACTACTATCAGTATCTCTAGATAATGAGTTTCAAAATTATTTTCATGGGGTCTCAACTACCTTGAACCATAAGCGATGACCACTTATCTTTGCATCATCACACAACCAAGCCCATCAACTAAGGTAACAAATTACATAACTAACTCAACTCCATCCTCTAGTAGCTGAAAAACTGGAGAGCTTTTCAGTATCTGACTCAACTCCTAGAAGACTTTTTAAATCTACATAGATCAAGTAAATGATTGTACCTTCTATATCAGAGAAGTCAAAGAGGTTTCAATCCTTGGGATGTCTGATAAAAATATCTGGTAGAACTCCACTAAACCAGGAATGCTCTGCACATATGAAACATACATGGGTGGATCTCAATCCATCACTTCTTTGAACTTTTCTACATCCATGGCTTACCCCTTCTTAGAAATTTAATTCCCATGAAAGTAAACCTGTCATATCTAGAACTTGAATTTCATGATCTTTCTGTAATGATAGGGCTCTCAAGAAAAATCAAGGAATATCCCCAAGTGTTATGCCCACTCCTCCTCTGTATCAGAGTAGATGAGTATGTTTTTGATTAAGACAACAACAATGTGATCCATGTAATAATAGAATATCTGGTTCATAAAATCCATGATGATGGTTGGTGCATTTTTCATACCAAAGGGAATCACTAGGAACTCATAGTGTCTTTAGAGACATCGAAAGTCCTGCTTTGGAATATCAACATCGTGAACTCACATATGGTGGTATCTAGATATGATATCAATCTTCGAGAACCATCTAACACCTCACAGCTGATCAAAGGGGTTGTCAATTCTTGGCAAGGGGTACATGTTATTTATCATGGCCAGGTTCAGGTTATGATAATCCACAAAAATACATGTACTCGTGTCTTCCTTCTTCACAATCAAAATCGGAGCCTCCTAGGGGGATAAACTAGGTCAGATGAAACATTTATCATGATGGTAATCTTACTACAACCTCATATACTAGTGGTCAGGGGGTTAATTCTGATAGGTTTTAGAAGATGTCAGGGTAGTACCATCTTTAAGTCATTGTAGAATAATAAGTCATGCTTCAGAGGTAGTATTCAAACATCTTCAGGAAATACATCCATCTAATCCTCCATAAATGTTGGGATCTATATGCTTTAAGATTATGATTCACCAGGGTTCATACTCCCCGGTGGATGGGTAATAGGCTCTAACCTCTTTATAATATCCCCCACTTGTCCTGATATGATGTCTTTCTCACCAAAAAGGATAACCTCATCCCCTAAGTACGTATGCATCTATCTAATCGGTGGTGTCAATCAATATAGGAAAAAATAGGGTCATGTTAGTCCATGACCCATATGAAATCATATGGTTCCATCATGTCTACTAGTATGTCCCATGTAAACTTATCTCCTCTAACTAACAGCTTTTGCTTGCCTAAAATGGAAGATACCGAGGAAGCATACCCGGATGGAACCTCAAGGCATAGCTACTGAGTTATTATCTCTATTGGGAGCTCCAACTCTCACACAAAGAGTAGAGAGGTAAAATAGTTCCAAGTTCATGTGTCAAGTAGTACTTAGGAAAGAGTATATTAAACACAAATAGTACCACAAATCATCTCATATGATGTTGGGTAGTGGACATCCATAGCCTGTAGCTATCCAAGGCCCCGAATGCTTGCTCTTTATGCTTGACATGGGCTACCTGGTGGTGGTAGAGGGAGAACATCATACTATATTCCACCACCTGTATCTTTTACTGTTCCTATTCCAGCTCTTCCTCCTTGTCCCAATCTAAGAGACCCCTAATCACGACACTGCCTCTACTATGGCAGCCCATCTACTACCTTCATGGGAAGCATAGTATGCTTGTTGGGGCAGTCTCGGTCCATGTGACCACTCCCATCATAAGTATAGCATTAGTCCTCCATAGGATATCTCAGTACTCTGTATTGACCCTGACCTAGATGACCAAGACCCTGAGTCTACTCATGAAAGGGTATCCTTCCGCGATATCTCTGGTGCCTGACTACATCTGAAGAAAACTCGGCTCTGTCGCATCTACCACCAGCTTCATCTATTTGGAATCTCTCTTCTAGGAAGCTATTCATCACAAGTTCCTAATCCAGCACCCTAACATAGGTGGAGATGCACAGGGACACTACACCAGCTTGAATCTCTTTGTGGAATCCTTATTAGAACTTCCATGTGTGGAAGTATCCATCTATGACCATATCCTGGTAGTAGCGTGTAAGATCGGTAAACCTTGTTGTCTACTCCGCCACTAAAATCCCACCCAACTAAAACATTATATGCTACTGGATCTAGAATGAGCACAAATAGTATGGTTAGAACTCCTCATGAAAGAGATACTGGATGTAATCCTACATGAGTGTCACCTCACCATGAATCTGGGTAACTAAGCTCTGCTAACACCCATCTGCACCATGAAAATTTTAGATTCCAAAGCTACCCTCTGGTTCATCAGGGTTTGCACCAATCTGAACATGCGGACCATCGACTCCAGTTAGTCCTATGTCACCTGATGTTCAGGCTCGCCACAAAACCACAGTAGTCATTGTCGATGAATCTCATGATGTGCACTCAGTCAGCTCATGTTCTCAGCCTGTCCTATTAGAACCAACTACCACTTTATGGGTGGTGTCACTACTATCTATCCACCTGGAATAAAGGGGTCACTCGATGGTCTTTGAACTGAGTCCTCATCATTCATCGGGTCATTGACATGAACTTGAGTGGTAATATATGCTGCTGATGTTTCGCAGGCTCATGAAAATGGTTAGAGACTATCGCAGTCAAATGAGCATATATATATATATAGAAAAAATAACGGGGATCCGAATCAAGAAAAAAAGTTAAAGACTCAAATATTATATGATTCATGTCCCATTGTTCCCTACAAATAATGTCAATGGGTGCTATGTGGACAAGCAGGTAAATGGCTACGTTGGATACCACACTAACCCTAGACTCTCTAGTGTGAGAGACACTCTCAAGACATATTATCATTGTTTCCCAAATCAAAACCAATCCTTTCATGAGGTAATGTTAGGAAAACATCCAATAGAATGAACTAACTTGGATACCACTTTTTCACGACCCAACCCATGTCGTGGCTTTAGCCACAACTACCCAAATCCTATCTCCATAGCCCAGGGGTATGCGACAAGTGCCGAAGGCACAAAAAACATGGGGATACGTTTTCCTAATAAACATTATACACACAATCAGAAAACACAATAGAAAAGTGAATAAAAAAGAAACAACAGATGAAACACGGCTATAAATAAACAAAACATGCATGAATCACTATACAGTACATCTACGGTATAGTAAACTAAAAGGGGAAAAAAATACATGCCCATAAAAAAATTTCCACTACCTAACAGTAACTAAATAGGAAAATATATGATAGATAACCGCTCTTGAAACCCAAGCTATGACCACTGTACCCAATCCAAGAAACTATATCCCTATCCTTCTCTAAAGTCACGATCAACTTCTCAGTCATCTGAATAATACAAGGCACATATGGTCAAATACCATGTAAGGGTGAGTACAAAAATACTTAGTAGGACACACCAAAAGGCTAATGGGGAGTCATTAGAGATTCTCAAAAAATTTAAATTAGTAGATATGAGAAGGTACAGTTTAAGGAGTTCAGCTCAACCCAATAAGAGAGTTAAATTAAGTTCACAAAAACATAAGGATATATAAATGCTGATATAATTAACTTATAATTGAGTCTCCTCTAACTATAGTAGGAGAGTAGAATCATCTAACCATATGAAAATCTATAAAGTGAAAGCATGTGGCATACCCCATGCATCTTCGCCTCTCCTGGTAGAAGAGTATGAAAAACCCAATGAGTGAGAATTAGAAATAGAATATATATATATATATATATATGATAAGTCAAATAAACCCAACCAAGAGAGTAAGGGGATATCCACATCACATCTTAACTGAAGAAAGTATGTAGCCATCTGCTACAAGGTAATAAAAAACATTCTTTAATGACCTATATCTCATTACATCATCACTACAGGCACATGTGAAATGGTATCAGATAACCAAACCATGATATTATCTAATTTTGGAAGAAATGACACTCCCCTGGGGTTTGGGTCACGTCACAAGGATGTTTCTTGATTGTGAAATCACCCCTATTACTCGTGAGTCCATTGGTAAATAAATCCAAGCCTCGCCACTGAGAAATGTCAAGTAATGCCTCACTACTGGGCCAGGACATGATAGGCCACGCTACTGAAAAAATTCAATCCATGCCACACTACTATGAAGAGACATTCCACGATATGATACTATGAAAATATATTCCATTCCATGCTACTGGGAAATTTCAATCCACACCATGTTACTGGGAATGGTCGAGCCATGCCTCACTAATATCATCTACTATCATCTCTAGGTGTTCAACCCATAAAATTCACATCATATTATGAAATAATCCTTTGAGGCCACCATTTCAATCTATGTAGAAAAAATATATTATAGGCATCTCATGGGAAAAAAATATGATTTCAAATGAAGGATATATGAAGGTTTGAAGATCGATTAGTTGAGATTAATAAGTACATGTCGTGTGAGGATTCCAGATGACATGCAGTCCCTCTTCTCTTCCTGATCATGTTTATTCATTACATGGTTTTCATACCATGTAGGAGAACTCAAGTGTACTGGGGTTACACAGTGTGCTGACCCATCTCGGGACCAGGCCATGTCCTCTAATAGTGTCTGGGTACTAAGACACTGTCTCTATGTATTTTGGTACATGACATGTTGGTCCACATGAGATATTGTATGTGTCATAATGTCATGTCTGTGTTCTCAGCACCAAGCATGTTCCTAGACGTGTCTCGCCACAAGACGCATTTTACATGAAGAAAAGGTACACTATGTGTCATGTAGAGTATACACTGTGTCATCCTTTTCTTCTCCCAAACCATAGAAATTCCGCTAAGGGAGAATACATGCCATGTGTTCTTCATTTGGCATAGCGTGTAGTGAGGATTTCTCAAGAAATCCAGAATATCTCTAAATCATTGCCCATTCTTTACATCTTCCTTCTTCACAGTCAACATCAACTAGAATCACTTCGAATTGATTATATATTGATAAAGAACATGGAGATTATTTGTTGTTCATTGTGAATTGTCATCGATAAAAACTAAGGGTTTGGTTGGATCTTCTGAGCATCAATGCAGCATTTATTCTCTTCAGATCATTGTGAAACCACTGTATTTTTCAACCTCTTTCCATTTTCTCTCTAGATCTATGCATTTCTCAAACAAAAATCACCATTTAGAAAATCTGAGGCGACTTCACCGCATTCTAGGCATCCAATCGAGCTGTGGTAACCCAAAAATCATCAAACCTGGATTCTAGGGAATTCCATGGTGAAGAACACAAAGAAATTGAAAGGGTTTGGAAGGTACCAAAACAATGGTTTGGATCATTTTCAATGTGCTCTTAGAGAAATGATCATAACTGTTCAATTTGGGTTAGGATAACAAATAAGGAATTGTAGATCGATACTCTGTATCATGCATGGTTTGAATAACAATAGTGAAAATGAATGAAATAATGTTCAACGTGATACATATTTTAATCCAAGGAATAAAATGATAATTATGATTCTTACATATATTCAAACAATCTCTGTTGATGTATAACGTGTTCATTAGTGAATGTTAAGGATATTTTGGGCTTTAATCTACCTAGAATCAGAGATCTGTCATCATTAGACATCCAAAAAAAGGGAGGATAGGAGTGGAGAGGAAACGCTATGTACAAAAACGTGATATTTGGAGGGAATTTTTCAAAAATAATAATTTATAACCTCAAATAATTTTTAGTAAGGTTTAAATGAAATTAATTAATTAATTAAATTATTAAATTAAATCACCCCTCAAAGGTAAAATTGTATCGAAGTAAGGGGTACTCTGTGTAGACTTCCTTCGTAACCTAGATGATGACAATGGCCGACCCGGATCTCCCTCCCCCAATGGGGGTAGGGCACTCATCGACCCTAGAGGAAATTTGTAATATATTTAATCCCATCTCAAACCAGAACTATCAACCATCTTTTACTATAATTTCGATAGGACTTAATGTGTTTGATATTTTACATGGTCGACTACAGCCCCCCCTTTCACTTTTGGAAATCAATGAGACATCCTCTCTTATCTAATGGAATTTTATCATGATATTCAAGTACTGAAGCCCCTCAATGGATGATTTCGAAAGGTTTGTTTTTGGGTAATGGAACCATCAGTATCAAGAAATGGTGGGGATCCAAGATTGTCATCACTTCATGATTTTATTCTCCTTATAAGAGGATTTGATTCAAGCTTGGTCTTCATCACCTCATGATTTTAATAGACTATGGTTCTTCCTTCTTCGATGGAACTATGGTGTTCACATGAAACATGAATCTCTTGTGATAGCCATCTGGGTAATATTCCCCAAACATCCCCTCCCCTTCCAAAAACCCTCCATTATATGCATGTTAGGAATCTTGGTTAGAAGATTTCCCTTCTCATAAATTAATAGATGATCAGTATGCCATATGGTCACCCACCGTGTATGTGTTGAAGTTGATGTCTCACATATACTAGTAGATTTTATATGGATTTATATTGTTTAAGGATTTAAATACAATAATACAGTCCTCTATGAATCATGGGTATGTTTTTTTTGTGACTCTTGCTAGAATATGGGGCACGAACTTGTGAACTGTTGGCATTGACGTAGGAGTAAGATTGGTAAGTTGAAGTAGTGGGTGGTAGATTTTACTCTAGGGTCGAAGGATGTGGAACCTGAAATGAGGTAGTCCTTTAAAATAATGTTTGTAGGGCTACTGGTAGTGGTATTGTAGATGTTGAAATTGTACATAAACAAGCAGTGGTGACACCCTGTAAACCAAATGTCATGGAAATTCTCAACAAACTGAAGCTTGATTTGGATGGTCCTTCATGGGAAACTGAGACTACATGGTCTATTGTCTTGGAGCAATGGAAAGTGGAGGAGGATAAGGAAAATGGAGGTTCATATTCATGTTCATGGAAGGGTAACTGTAATACAGAGTAGGGAGATAGTGTTAAGGAACCATTAGAGGATTCAAAACAAGGTTCTGCATTTGAGATGGAGGGGAACCAGAAAAATTATTCCAATAAGCTATAGGTTCTGGAAGGGATCACGAATGATACATGCAGAATGTTGGATGCAGAGAATACATATGAGGTTTGAAGATGCATTTTTCCTAAGAAGGTTCTAACATGGGGGCTGGTGGGGCACTGGGTTGAAGGTCAGATACGTAGCGATGGGAACATCCAGACCGATAATTGTTTTGTAGGTCTGGAGGGATTGACCCAAGAAAATAATACTGACTATAAAGATGAAATAATAGGTGGTATAGAGACTAAAATGTTGTCAACATGGCAGAAAAAAGGGTGCAAGAATTACTCTTACCAACCAAAACCAATGGAGACCAGGTCAGGTAAAAAGTTGAAATCCAAGGAGAAGTAATACATTCAGTTTTCTAGTGTCAACCTGCAGGGGAATATTGAAGATGTGATGGTTAATGTAGTTGAGGATAGAGAGGAAAAAATTGGGGTGGATGGTGTATCTAAATAGAATCCACTATAATTTCTTGTCAACTCTCATGAAGAAATGGTGGAGAAATTTCTCTACATCAATGTTACATAAGAAGAGGCAGACAAGATGAAGGGATGTCCGCTTCATAATGATTTCAATGTTGAGAAAGTGACATTGATCGATAAGCATGATCTTATACTAATAATGGGTTTTAATGAAGGAAATATAAGTAAGGAAGAGTACTCTCAAACTTGGTAAAAGATGACAGATTACTTTGAAGACTTTATCCTGATGAGTCAGATCTACTGGTGCACTTTATCTCCTAGAAAATCATTAGGGAGAAAACCTATAATAGACTTAAGTTCTATTTCAATAACTTTTTGATATCTTTTGAGGGCTTCCCTCCTGGTTGAACTTATGTGGTTTTCCACATTTCCAAAAAAGTGTTTTCTAATAAAAAAATTATTTTTTAGTAAATAAAATCACTCATCTAACAAGAAAGTGTTTTGGAATTCTTGTTTTCACTCATATTTTTTCACGCAAAGGGTAAACACTGCATTTTGGACCTAACTGAGTTCTCAGATTTCTGATATGATCAACGATTTAAGATTTATTCCAATTTAGTTAATTAACATTCTGTGCGTAATATAAAATATAATTATTATTTTTATAAATCTAATTTTGGGCATCCGGGACCTCATAATCACATATTGTCTCATCGCCTTACTATGGAATAATATTTAGAAATATTTAAAATTCTTATTAAAAAAAATCAAGTCTATACATAATCTTTTCTATGTAAATTAACATGATTTATATTGTGAATTTCATAATGTCAAGTTCCATGTATGCTCACCACTTGACCCGCCTAATGTATGTTATGCAATTTGATTATTAAATGTGAAATAGAAATTTGGAAAGTATATTAGGTATATGAAATGACTGTATTAAATGTGAAGGAAATATAGGTTTCATGCCAGTTGCACCCCTTACCAAATTAATGGAAGATAGTGGAATGAACCTTAATTATTAAATATGAATTTAACTAAATTAATAAAGGTTTCATTCCACTTTACCTTATCATACCTATGAAAATAAACGTTTCAAACAAATGAAATATTACATGAAATCATAATTAAATCGGAATGGGATGACTCAAGCTCTCATTTGATTCTTATCAGGGAATTCCATGAGAACTCAATAAAAACATTTAGATTCAAGGATACAGTTTTCTTTGGTTGATACCCACCTAGATCATGATCCTTATCAATTATTGGATGCCCGGTATGACATAGTAGTATCCCTCACATTGTTTTGAAGGATTCCTTAGGTACACTCATTGGAACCTGAATTGATAAGAAGGTTCTATGGTTACAACCCGTTGGGGCCTATCTCTGTGCATAACCTTGTTTTACATTGGACGTTCACCTTGGAATTAGTAATCACCCTATTATGGAATTCCATGGAATATTCTCCTTGTATTGCACTCTTACCCTTATCTATACTACTATTTTTACAGAGCTATAGACCATTGAGGTACACATTGACTTGGTTATCACCTTGGAACATCATTATTAAATTCCATTGTAGGTTTCCTTGTCATAACATAGAACCTTCCCTGTTGTTAAAATGTGACTTAATTATAAAATGATAATAATAAATCAATGGATTTGTTATGTTTACACTCTTCCTGAGGGATGCAGTAGGTACATGGGTATTTTGTTACATTGTATTACTTTACTTAATATATGCATTCTAGAACACAGTTACATTTCCATTACACAGGCCAGATGTTTTAGACAACATTGGTGGTGGCCCACTTATATTTATCTCTCACCCTATCCATCTTCCATTTGGTACCCATAGTATATTACATGAATGAAGGTGGTGATAAATGGAATAATATGGATTCTAACACATGACTGCTTTCTGTTTATGATGGAGCATGGTAGAAAATGTTTGAGCCATATCTCATGATTCTTGGCATAGTCTTTTAATTTATTTTATACTTCTATGGAACATGTTTTTACTTCTATGTGATATTACGGTTTTCTAGTTTTATATATACATGACATCTCATCATTAGGTGTGTGCTTGTTTGTTATTTAAGTTCATTCAGTTATTGTTATTATTGTCTCTATTTTCCACTATGCCTTCTATTTAATTATATTTCTTCCACTATTTACCTATGTTCAAATTTATCTCCTGATTTACACATTTCTAATATAGATATTATCTCATCATGGCCACACTCTATGCCCTTGCTACTAGTAGGTGTCAAATGGAATTTGGGGGATGCCCTTGAGGCCATGTGGCCCACCGAGCTCGGGGAGCCTATTAAGTGAAATTTAGGTCCGGACATCAAAAATTGGTATAAAATGAGTTTTCTTTCTTACTTTACAATTTGGAGGAAATAGAATAGAGATGTGGAATGTTGAGAACTTGGTCATAAATCATTCTTGGTCATATGTGGTGGTTGGCTATCATGCCCATGCCTACCCTAAACACTAACACCACTTAATGATAACCCATATAGGGAAATCAACCTCTAGGGGTTACTATCATACAATAGTCATTCATATGTTCCCATCGGGCTATCAAATAACATGGTATTATAAACAATTTCTCAAAATCATTCAATGATTCCAAGGGGGAATTACGATTTTAAAACCACATTTCATTTCCAAAATAACACAATGTTCCAACCAGGACATCAATATTATAAATACCAATATGTCATAAAATATACTGCACCATTTCAAAAATAACAATTTCATATAAAATATTCCAAATGGATCCTAACTTTTAAAATCCAATTCCATCATGAACACCATTTCAAAATGATGTTGATAAATATATAATATACTTAATGGTTTTAAACAGGCATTCATAACACTTTAAAACAAACCAATTATATATTTACAAAATGATCTCTACTTTCAAACATAATTTTAAATAACATTCATATCATTAAAAATCTAGGAGTCTATTTGTAAAACATTGAGAGTTTGAAGAGAATAGTTTATGAAGAGGGATAAGTGATTTGAAATTCTGGTATTTAAATTTAGTAAATTTTATTCAAGACCATTATCAATTTCTTGACAATCCATGGGTGAAATCCAAGAACCCAAGGATGTTTCCACATCCAATGGTTCCCCATAAGACTCTTTAAGGATTCCCAAAAATAATTTTTAACGAAACAACACAACATTCTCAAAATAACAGAAACCCATTATTTGGGTAATTCCATAAAAATCACTAATTTCACTAATAAAATGCCAAATACACAATCCATCAATGTTTTCATAATAAAATAAAGTATTAACACCTATCAAAAGTAAGAATTTGGTTTTAAAGGGACTATATACATATTAAAAAAACCCATAGTGTGCATACCATGTATTAAAATTAGGGAAAACCGTTAAAAACTAATTACAATAATTTTTTCCAACATATAAACATCATAGAAAGTAATGAAAACATACCAAAATTATGAGAGACAAATTTTAATATTATTTAAAAATCCACAAGTATCAATGGAATGAGTTGAAAATAAAAATAATGGAAACACCTTCTTCAATAGATTGAAGACACGAAAAAACATTGGGAGAAGGGAGATCCAAGCCCGAGACATGATCCATCAACCCTAAAATCCAGGATGATAGAACTATATATCAAAAATAGCTCTTATGGTTCATCCAAGGTAAAAACCCACTAAGATAATCCAAGGAATAAATAAATGGGAGAGAAAATAAGTGGAAAAGGGAATGATTTGATGAATAAATGATGAAGAATCAATAAAATTGGGTGATAAATATTCCAAAATGTTTCCCAAGATGAAGGAGACTAAATGGGTATCCCTCAAGTCAATACCCAATAGTTAGTGATACAAATATGAGGTGGAATCACATAAATAAGGTTTCTTGAATAAAAATTTTATAGTTCATAATGTGAAGCCCTATTTGGCAACATTGTTTTGTGAACCGTGCGAAAACCCTAACAATTATACTAGAAAGGTTTATAATCATGTAGGTTTAGTTCTCACGGTTTCGAAAAAACATACTCAAACCTTGTGACCTGAAAAATTTTCCAAATTCCTCAAATGACACCCCAAACACAGGGAGAGTCTACTGAAGGTTCCTTGAATGATTTAAACAAAATTTCGAGACACCAAGACCATTAAAATCCAAAGAATGTTTTCAAGCCCTCAACCCAAACATCAACCAAAAGATCCAACATCAAGAAATAAATAGAACAAAAATAAATCTGTTGATGGGGTGTGAAAATTATCCCCACGACAAACACCTTCTAACCCCATAAAGTTACCCGACCAAAATGTAAACAAAAATTAAATCCATGACCAATCAAATCCAAAAGAAAACACAATCCTCAGGCTGAGCTTTTACTTTATAAGTTAAAACTAACCATTTCTAGAAGAAACTGTTGCATAAGAATGAAGGGAGAACATGATAGCGTTATCCCAAGCAAAATAACCTTACTATCACCATAGAACTGCATCAAAATATCCCAATAGTGAAACAAAAAACACAAACCATGAACCTTGAGCATAAGGGGATACTCTAATTAGTTGTAAAACATCATAGGGTAAAATATAGAATTTCAAATTTTTAACGATTTGAATAAGCCACAATGTTTGAAAAACTGTGCACCATTTTTACGATATTACACTGGTTGATTCCAAAAACATACCACATGTATGATTCATGGTTTCTCTAACCAAGAGCTATGTCCCTAAGACAAAAAATTAGCCCCATGGTTTCCTATGAAAAGATGAATTGTTTCCACTTATTGTGCACTAACTGTGTGCCACCTGATTCAAGTTGAAAAATTTTAATTTTTCAGCGAAAACTCACCCAAAGGTTCCATGAACATAAAATTCATAACTAGGACTAAAAGAAAATGTTATCACCCAGATTCTTATGTATATAAAAGGAACACTTAATAAAAATAATATTACCAAATGAATCACAAATTGTCTCTACTCTATAACTAGAGACAAAAAGGGACATGGTTTCCCTCTCTCTTGATGATCTCCGAACTGTGTGCGAGCTTCACTCTGAGGCCTATGGATAGAGCTCTAAAGACTAACGAATCCACTACCTCACTATCTAGTAGTAATATCCTTAGATCACAATGTCTTCTTCTAGTGATGATTCCTACAAAACTTCTCTAGATGACCCAGATAACAATAATGACGGAGTTTCTTTGGAGGATTGAAACAAGATCACTTAAAATGCCCGAACCAGACACAATTGTGGCATAAAACTTAATGCCTTGAAGAAATAGAAATCAGATACAATGGAGGAGACTCTTCAAATGCAGGTTCCTCTAGAAAACCCTTATCTCTAGATGGGGAATCATCAGGAGAAACAAAAGGTGTGGGATTTCTAACTTTTAGGGATCTCAATATCAGCACACCTTAAAATGCTTCACCCACTAGCTTTCTCAAAACAAAGATATTTGGAGGAGAGAAGTCACTCCTTGATTTCTGGATGAAGATCCCCAATAAAAAGATAAGAATTTATCAGATCATATAAATTTACCTATATATAAAAGGAAAACAGCTCTTTGAAGTGCTCAACATAGCCTTCACCATTTTCTGGTCCTTTTGAATACTCATAAACTACTTCTTTTATTAATATATTCACCTCCTGAGTTATAAAATATCAGTTCAATATTGAATAAAAACATCCCATTTCATCATAACATGCATCATTGGTGGGGAAAAAAAATCCCATTTGTTCAATATTTGACCCTAAAATGAACCCATAACAGCACACCCTCAAACATAATTTGATATTATAAACGATTTGAAGACACACTCAACTTCTTCAAGCCTCTTCACTGCCTATAACAGTCGTTAATCACCAAGAATAATAGGTAACAACCTAGAAGAGTCAGTAACTGGGCACGACTCAATAGAAAATTGGGGACCTTTCTTGGTGGAAAATTTTAAACAACATTAAAACACATATAAAAAATCAACATCCAATCAAATCATAAGTAAATTCCATCTCAAACCAAAACAACTGGCTCACATGCCATATACACTCATGCACAATCAAAATATCTCTATTCAAAAACATCAATTTCATTTAAATTTCCAAAACCACCTTCCTCCAAGTCTAATAATGAAATACCAATATCTATTTTTCACGGGATAATAACCCAATTTTTATAGAAATGAAAAATTTAAAAAATAGTTTTTTATTCCCATCAATTTTGAAAAATCAAAAAGATTATTTTGGTTTCAAAACCCTACCCATGGAATCCTATATACTACTAGATTTGTGTTCATACACTTCTACCCACATAATCTAAAAACATTTTCCAACATTCACTATCCATACATAATCGCACATGTGTGGACATTCATAATGAATACAAAGGGTCGCAATTAGGATAACCTTATCAAAACCCATGAACATGCCAAATTTTTAATCCAAAACAGCTTCATTAAAACTAATTATTTCCAATTTCAAAACCATTTAAATAAAATTTACACTATTTCAAAAGCCATTTCTATTTTGAAATCATACTCGCACCAACCCACCTGAATGAGGAACTAGTTTCTATGCCCTACATGGTGACATGGTAGTGGGCCGTGAACAATGTAATCATGAACAACTAGGAGGATCTTAAATTGTGTACTCAAAATCCACATTGTCCACTTATCTAAATGATATCATGAAATAACAATGGATTTACTTCTTTGTCGTCCCTCAATCCAAAACAATGGAAACAACTCAAATCATAGACTACTATTGGTTACATGCGGATTAGAATGAGAAAGTGTTTATGATACTCTTCTCATACCAACCTCCCATGTACTAAAAGTCTTAATCATCAATTAACTGAAACCCCAAATAACAAATGGACACCACTGATACCATTTTTTCCTGAACCAGGCTGGGATTCCCTCCGACCCGACACCTTACATGATTCGTAGAATGGCCTAAAGGACATTCTAAATCCCAATGGGTTGGAAACTAGTAAATGGCATGAATGTAATCACTAAGGGTAATTTTTTCACAATAAAATAGGATCACATAAATAAAATTAACCAGAAAATAACAAAAAATAATTGAATAATAATAAATATATAAATTGGTCCATATAATATAATTTCATGGTTGAAAAAATACTAAACAATTGAAATCTATAAAGAAGAAACTAAAACTATACCAAAGAAAACATGATCAATTTGTGACCTCAATGTCACCACCAATTCCAAGACCAACCTTCTCTAATGATGAGCACACAAAATAAAACCCAAATATACAAACAAATTAGGTTTACCAAAACTGAATGGTTCAAGTCGGGTGTGATCTTAACAACTCAATATGAAACCACCATAGAATACATACATTTTTATTCCTGAAAACAGTCAATTATGACTAGTTAGAAATAAAAATATAAACTTTGGTTTTCTAATTTATTTATACAATCATATATTTACCTTTTTAATGTCCATGACATTCTAAATTCTATTTTCAAAATAGTTTACTATTTAAATCCAAACCCCAAACCCAAATCTATAAAAAATGATACCAAGTCATACTAACTAACTAGTTGACCTCATCTAGAACGAGTAGTGGTATAGACCACCTGGACTCTAAATCATCCAAGGGGTACCGACTCGTCTAATTAGGGTGGATCTGCTATAGTCACTCAACCCTCTAAAATATGCCTCGTAAACCCAGGGTAAATGTATATTGTATATATACGAGGTCCTTACACCTATGACTCGCCTTACCTACCATCACCACACTTTCTGACCCCAAACATGAAAAAAATATATATGATAAATCATATATGTAAATACATCTATAGGGGTTCCCATCATATAATATTCATTCATAATTTCCAACCAATACATCACATCACTTGTCCTTATCTCAAAAATGTTCAAATATTCCAACTGAGCATTTCATTTAAAAAAGCCCATTTCATTTCCAAAATAACAAAATTCTCCAATATTTCCTTCAATATTATCAATACCAATAAATCAAAAAATATTCCAAACATTTTCAAAAATACCAATTTTATATTCATGATGTTAAACATGTATTATCATTTTAAATCCAATTCCACTTCCAACATCATTCCAAAAACAAGTTGAAGCACTAATAATATACTTAGTGGTTCTAAATGGGATTTCATACCACATAGAAACCAACCAATTTTCAATGTACCAGATGCTCTATACTTTAAAACATAATTAAAAACAATTTTAACATCATTAGAAAAAGAATAAGCCATTTGTAAAACATTGAGAGTTTTAAGAGGAGAGATGAAGAGGAGGGATAAGTGATTTAAAATATGGTTCTTTAGATTGAGTAAATTTTATTCAAGATCATTATAATTTATGTGAAAATCCATGTGTGCATTACATGCAACCATATATGTTCCCACATCAAATGGTTCACCACAAACCTCTTTGAATTTACCCACAATTGTTTTTAATGAAACACCACATGTTCTAAAACCAACACCAAAACCACACATATGGGTCATGAAATAAAAGCATCAATTTCAAAAATAAAATTACAAATAGAAAATCATACAATTCTATTATAATAAAATAAAGGTTTAACAGCAATCAAAATAAAAAATTGCATTTTAATGTGATAATTGAAATTTTAACAAAAACCTAGTGTGCATACCATGTATTAAAATTAAGGGACCACATTAAAAACCATTTCCACTAATTTTTTTTCAAACATAAAAACATTATACCATGCAAGAAAAACCTTCCCTGTTCATGGGAAACACATTTTCAAATATTTAGAAATCCACAAGAATCAATGGAGTGATTCAGAAAATAAAATAATGGAAACACGTTCCTCAACATTGTGCAGACACAACTAAAAACTGGGAGAAGGGAAATCCAAGCACGAGACCCAATCCACACACAATAATATCAACGAAAATAAAATTTAACATCAAATATAGCTTCTAGTGTTCATCCAAGATAAATCCACACCAATATAATCTAATTAATAAAGTAAGGGAGGAGAGGATAAGAGGAAAGGGGAGGATTTGATGAAGAAGTCATGTAGAATTACCCAATTATGGTGAGAGATCCCCCAAAAAGTTGTCCAAAAAAAGAGAAAAATGGGGGAACACTATGTTTGATACCTAATAGATAGAGAATGAATGGGGAGGTGGAATCACTTAAATTTAGTTTTTCGAATAAAAGTTTGTAGGTCTTAATGTGTTGAATGTTTTTTCTCCATGTTTTTGTAAACCATGCATAGCCTGTGAGAATGCTACTAGAAATGCTTTGCAACATACAGGTTTATCTTTCATGGGTTTTGAAAACTATTCTCAAACCGTGTGACCTGAAAATTTTTCCAAAACCCTAAAATGAAACCCAAAACTCTTGGAGAGACCATACGAATATCCTTGAATTGTTTAAACATAATTTAGTGATAGAAAAAACATTAAAATCCAAATATATTTATTGAAGACTCAAACTGAACCACAACCTAAAGTTACAACACCAAGAAGAAAATGAATATAAAATAAAACTATTTTTCATGTTTGGAAAATCATTCTTTCCCTTCTTAACATTATCCATCCTTTTCTCATTTTTTCTCTTCTTCTCTTAATTACCTTCAGAGTTATAATACTTGAATAATTAATTATCTATCTTGATCAGACATGTTATTATATCCTTGTATGATGCAATTTTTTGATATACTAGTTCATTTAGATGTATTAGATTATTCCCATCACATAAATGGCCAATCCTTCTCTTCGGATTATGTAGGCAGTTCATAGCATGAAATCCAAACACTGTAAAGTTGTCAACATACGTAGAATAATTTTCTACTTTTTTAAATCAATGAATCAAAAACTAAATTTCTATATCCTATCATTTCTCATGAGTAATATATTATAACTATAATATTATCTTTAAATCCTTCCAATACAAATTGATATTTCCCCCTCAAAAATATTGTTTTCAATCAATGGCCACCATTAATCCACATATCATGAGAGATGATAAACTCCCATGAAATTTTATTCTATTTCACTACTTCTAAGCGTGATAAATATATATTCTATGGGAGTTGTCCATTTCTCAGCTAAAACCATATTTTTAGTCCCACTTAATGATAAATGTTTTTGTCACATGAAGTGTTGTATCATTGTTACACCTAATGGTCGATCATAAAGTTACCCCATACTTAGAAGGTTATTACTCATAACCAGTGTCATCTACCAGAATATGGAAATAATTTGATCAAATATTGATATAGATCTATCTTTAGTTTCATTATATTTCCCATAAATTAAATCCAAAAATAGAGTATTTCCATTAAAATAGTTCCCATTTCCACCATTAAAACCCATTAATAAATAATGAAAAACACTAGATTTGATCCAAACATTATGAAACATAAGTTTAAATCCTAACAATAGTGAAATTCATAACATAAATTTGAAAATTTGATGCATTGTGATTATAATAATATTAAACAAGGTTTCTTAGGGGATATCATTATCTTAAAATCATTTATAATGGATTGTAAGACAATTTGAATTATTATAATCATATCCCATAGGTGTGTCAAACCAAGTCCATATTAAATCAAATTTTCTTGCACCATGAGAATATTCGGTCTGTCCCAATGCATGTTTTTTATAGATATTAAACATAGGTACCATTATTCTTAAACTATGTCAACTTTTAGAATCCAAAGAGTTAAGTATTTCGATGAAAAACCAAATAATATCTACCTTATAAAAACATAGGATGCTTTTAAACACTTACCCTCAATGTATTTCATAGGGTTTTGTTTTATAATCTATGACTTCTTTAATATTTTTCCCAAGGATTCTACTAAACATCCTAAAATACCATCTATAATGAATCTGGCCCCAGATTCCCAAACTTAAGGTTTACATTAATATATTGTATTAAGATACAAGGAATCACATCCAAAATAACTGAATAGTATAGTAGTCTATGTAAACTATATACATACATGAATCACATTAACATTTTAAAACAAAGGATACAATAAATTATTTTCTTCAGAACAACATTATTCCCTTTAACTAATTATTTTATATCAATTATAACATACTTCAAAGTCTCTTAGGGGAAATGGATCACAAGGAAGGGGTGAACCCTGATGCTCATTAAGGGGAAGTCTATAGAGGAAGATATGAATAAATAAATCATAATCAATATGGAATAGAAAATAATTGAAACACATCCCATTAAATCAATAACTTGAGCATAATGTAATAGAAATAAATTATGATTGAATAGTTACATATATATAATCACATGAGCATGAAGCATAACCATACATATTCTAACTAATCAAATAATCAAATGGGATATCAATAATTAAATTCATAATTATGGGATTCAAAAAAATGGGAATCTAGAAAATACTATCAAGGACACATTCCAAGACATTTAATATCATCAATTCTATGTTCCAAGACATCCAATACCATCTAGGCCTCATTCCATGAAATCTATATAAATGGGTAGGGCCATGGCCAAAAATATATGTAGTTTGTCTAATGATACAAACTGATACGTCGAGATTATATCTATAACAAGGCCCCTCTGGTGAATTTATGTCCAAATCAATCCTCATATATCAAGTACTCAACTTAATTAATGAATTGTGTGCCTTATATTAAAATATTCATATTGTGTATATGATACATATTTGTTGATATTTCCACAGTTAATCTAGAACTATCAAGGTAAAAAATTATAAAAATGTTATATGGTTTAAGAAATAATCATATCAATTATACAATAACAAAGAAAATAAATATAATTCTATTATAAAATTAAAAATGATCACATGAATGTGATTGTTTCACAAGAAGGTTAATAGTCAAAATGAATAGGGGATTGTACACTAATATTTATCACATGGTAATTTTCCAGTGAAATACCCTTCCGAGAAATGATTCAATGTGAAACTTAAATTATCATGAATTTTTAATGTATCATGAAATTACATGTCAAATGGGAAGTATATACACCACATAAAAGTGAAAATGGAGTTGAATGAAAAATAACTCTCAATTAAAAGTAAATTTAGATGAAATAACTTACCTCACTCATCCATTTGATTGAACAAAATTTAACCTCATTTATTGTGGTTTTAAACCATTTATTGACTTAAAAAAGAACCATATTGCATATTATCATATCTGATCCTTTTATTATGTCTTATCACCTTTTTATTAAATATAATTCATTAATTTCATTATTTTAGGTGTTAATAGCCTCATTTTCCCATCTATGTTTTGTAATTGATGATTTGATTCCAATGATTATTACATAGTTTAATGAACTTCAAAATAATAATCATGAAACAATTATAATATTTTTACCTCAATTTTACTCTAAATCTAATAATGAGTGATGGTAATGGAAAATGAAGTATGTTAAGATCATGGAGATTGTAGTCATATGTATGCATGAGTAATGTTTCCATTTTCCAATGATCATTATGGATAGATATTAAGTAATATATTATCATTAAAAAATTATTATAATATCATATATACCATATTTTATAATTATATATATCACCCATGTGGTGTGGTGATGAAAAATTATTAACATTACTTCATGAAGGTGGAAGTCCACATGTTCACGAATGAAGTTATCATCTTTAATTGTGTAAAATGCTAGGAAAAAAATGACATAGAAAATTTACATATTAAAAAATAAGTAATTAATATCATAATTATGAAATTTCTATAACATATCATTATTATGTCTTTATTTATCACCTTTTATTTGAAGTGTTACTGAAAGAAGGATTTCATCGGTTCGTGAGGCAGTAGTCTTCCATACATATAAGCGAGACTATAATATATTAAATGGAATAGAAGGTATAAAAAATATATATAATTTAATGAATCTAGAAGAATAAATATTTTATTAATATCATATTTATAATTTAGATCCATCATCATAAAAACCTGAGAAAGGTGGTAACAAAATAATTAATAAAATCAATTCTTGAAATGGTAGTCCATTGTACACACAAATGATGATTTTGTATCCCATTTTATGGATGTGGAGATGCTTTTAGGTCATTAGAAAATATTAAAAAATTCCGGTATAAAAAATATATTTAAGTCATTATATTATCTTTATTAAAAAAAATAAGGAGGTGGGGAATTAAATAAATTAAATATGCTTGTTGAAGAACATTACTTATTCTCTAGGTTTCTTCCTTATGATTGCACCAAATAAATCTTATGATTAATTTAATAATAAAATACTGAATATGTGATGATAGGATGGAATTTGGGAAGTTTTTTGGATGTTCTTGGCTAGAAAAAAGTGTTTTTAATGTGTGAAAAATATGGGGGAGGGTGTGGCCATTTATAAGTGTGGTGAGTGGAACACTTCTAATTTATTTAAAATATACAAGCATACCCCTATTTTTTCATGCCAAAAGATTCCTAAATGGTCCAATATATATAATATAATATATATTTTGCCAAAGTTTCAATAAAATTAGTGCTGTAAAATAATTTAGGTCATTCTTTACCCTTATCATATTAGTTTAATACACTGTTAAATCCATTTTTACCTTAAACACAGTAAATAGATTTTAATTTTTTCACTATTCATTATGTTAAGCAATTATTTTTACCATATTAGAAAATATACATTATTTTGATTCAAAATATGTATTCCATTTATCCAAATTTAACTCACAAATATGGAAAATTTTAGTTTAAAATTAATCCCATAGGCGTGATGACAACCCGGGTTTTCAGAAATAAAATGTCCAAAAGTTTCCAAAATATTTATATCCAAATTCAATACGAAAATGATAGTAATAAAATAAAATTTCTTAGTTGATATATAATTTATTATTTAATTTATAATTATAAATTATTTAAAAGAAAATGTAGTTTTGAAATAAAATTAACCATTTTTCAATAATCATCAAAAAATGAAAGTTTTCAGAAAAATTCGAAAAATACACAATAAAATAATTTTTAAATAATTATTTCAAAAATGAAGTTTAATTTAACAAAAAAAATAAAATTGGTAATGTTAATTTTAAATTATGTTCCTAAAGCATGGCTAAATGATCGTTTAGACATATATAATGATTTAAAAAAAATCTTATAAATGATTCTTATTTTTTTTCTAATTAATAAATTAAAAATGAACATGTGTAATGTATAAATTTTCAAAATTTAGTTAATAAAATTAATATCTAACATTCTAATGTATTCCTGATAAATATCACATTAAATAATAATACGTCCATAATATGTCATGTTTAGTTTAAACATAATGTTGTATGTAATACAAGATAAGCTGAGTGTAGTGTGGAGTGAACGTTAAACTCATTTTTCCATATAATTAAACTATTTAAGAGTTTAAATTTATTTAAAATTTTAAATTGTAAAGTCTCAAGGTGTTAAATATTATTCAAAAATTGGTTCTACATGTTGTGAAAAATAGTAAATATAATGTTTTTATTAATTATTATTGAGTTTTACACTCCAAGATAGATCAAAAGGATAATAATGTGGTCCAACAACTTCTGTTCTTTAAAATAAATAAAATCATATATTTTGTGATTTATCCTGATTACTAGTTCTGACATGAAAATTATATTTTATTATTCTACCAATATTTTATAAAATCCCAGCATCTCTCATTATCTAATTCAATATATATCATATCTCATGAAAATTATAGTCTCAAAGATTTATATTCCCTAAAAATATCCAAGATGGTGACCATATAAAATTATATTAAAATATTTAGGTAGTATTTACTTTAAAAAATTATTATGTTATAGTTACTTGACACATTTAGTGGGATCCCCAATCCTGTACAATTATTCATTGGGTTTTTAATGAATTTTGTTATGTTACTCAATGCTTCATAGAGGGAACTACTCTTCAATCCTAAATTGGATATTTAAACCCAAGGATTTCATTACGACTCATTGATTGATGAAGGAATCCTGATGGGGACGATAAAAATCATTTGATTTATGGTAAAATTATAACACATATAATGGAAGGACTTCACTAAAATAATATTTTCTATGTGAGATTTATGTATAAATATTTTTTGTATTCCTCACAATCTTGTTAATTAATTTAAAAAGTTTACATATTTACTTAAATACCTATGATAAAATAATTTACATATCAAAATCTTATATAATTTCATCGTAGAATTATGCATAATTTCTATACATTATTTCATTGAATTTAATCATCCAAATAAACTAGGAATCGCATAAATAAAATAATAATGACGAAACAGAAAATTAAATAAATATTTTATAGGACAATTATTTTTGTTAACTGGATGTTTTATAGAGTATAATAAACCTTCCAAGACCCTATTGGGATATAATGCCTCAATTCCATTCTTGGATATAATTTCATCAATTCCATTAATATATAAACGTTTTTGGTTGTTTTAGATCATCATGAGTCATGCACTATATCCTCTAAATGGGAGCTCTATCCTTTACAAAAGTTTACTCAATCATAAGTGAGGGGTCTCAATGGATTATGGTTATATAAAATAAACCATAAACACATAGTATTATGCATGAGAAATATGAGTGTCTTGATAAAAAATAATTAAATTTTATCTAATAATTTATTGGAAAATAAGAAAATTAAATTAATTTAAATTAAATTAACTAAACACATAAAAGGATAGGTCATTATCTTGATCAATAAAAACACGCATAGACTATGAATAGAAACTTGTAGTATACATTTCAATTCATTCTAATTTGGGTCAAATTAATCTAACTGAAGAATAAACAAAATAATTTATTAATTGAATATCTATCTTGATATTCTATGTAAACATCCCATGAAAATAGAAATAATACATTTCTATATTTTCAAAAATAAATTTAATATTTTTAATTTTAATTTAAAATAATTAAAAACATGTTTTGTATTTATAAATATATATGGGGTGTACCTCCCTGTGTTAGATTAAATACATTACTGTAATTTATTGGATAGTTTATTCTTAAAATAGAGGCGACACAACACATAAATTTTCTATAAAATTAAATAAATTTTTACAATTTAATTCAAACAAAACATATTCTATCATAGTACATGCCACATAAAAAATGATGTGCATGGTCACATCATCGACTGTTGACTGACTAATGAAGCCACTTTGTCTTTGTGTTATATTTTTTTCAATTATTTTTGTTACATGCATAATGTGAATATGAGACTGTTTAAGAAATATCAAAAAAAAATTATAAAAATAAATCCTATTATAAAGGATCACGATGTTCCAAAGCAATGAATAAAGAATGTATTAGTTGGTTTTTTCCACAGTTCACCTAGTAAATAGGACGATTTTCTAAGTCTCCAAGTTGCTATTTTTTAGCTATTAGTAATATTTTAGTATTGGGGATACATAGCATAATGAATTATAAGCTTCTATAATATTCTAATGAAAATGGACTTTTTTGGATTATGGAAAAGTAGAAGTGTTTGATGTTCTGCAATTATCCATAGAGATAGGGGGAAGATTCTACTAGATGTTGATTTATAGAATTTGTTATGGTATCTGATATAACAATCAAAAGTATATAAGGACACTTAATGTTTCAAAATGATACATTCCATTTTAAATGATCATTTTAAATCTAAACGTTTTAATTCTGGTTGTCTTATTTCAATATTAAGAGAAATTATAAATAATGAGGATGATTGTGTTGTCACTATATTGTTATTGTTACAATCAAATAATGAAAATGGAAGGATCTGATATGTCCTTGAATATTGAGCCATATTTCTTCTTGGTATCATCCTTAACATATGATGATTTATGCAAATATATTCATTAATATATTAAAAGAATTGGACTACATAATAATTATCTATATTTCTTTAGAAATATCTTGATATCTTGTTATCATGTATACCTTCATGATCCTTTAGTTATAATGATTAAATCTATCTAAAATAGAATGCAGATAATATAAATCAATGAATAATCCATCCATGGTGTATTGTGCTTAAAGGAAAAAGTAAAGACTCTATAGATTATATATTTAAGTGATTCAAAAGGGATGGAGTTTCTTCGAGGAAGCCTATAAGTATAAAGAATCCCTACAACGTGGATCTAATGTTTATGAAAGGGAAATTTCCCTATTTCTACGACTTTTAAATTAAGTGAAAATATTTGGTTTAAATATATGATTGAACATTTTTCTTTGTACTGAGGAAGGATAGAGAAAAAATTCATGATCAGAAGTCCCTACCAAGGCATGCTAAAGAATCATTATAAAAATTTGATCAGATCATATTTCATTGATCATAACGATTTCTCCTCATAAGGATTCATTATAAGTCTTTGAATTACATCATAAGACTTTTAATTAATCCCATAATATTGAAATTAATCTATAATATTGAATAAATTCTTCAGCATAAGTTTTTTTCACATAGTATAAGATTATGGATAATAAGTCATTACATAGAATTTATGTTTTGTTCATACCATAATACATCAACCATGAATTAAATATGGGATATTACTCTTCTAAGAGAGTAAATTATTCTAGAATATATATTTTTATGAAATAAGATAATGTTCATGACTCGTATAAAAATTAGTGGAGTTTCAGGTATAGAAAAATATTGTAGTAGGTTAATGAATTTATGCAGGAAAATGTTATATCATTTCATTATGTATACATGGATATATTAATATATCTAAAAGGAATGGATTTCATATAAAATTTTAAATCATATAAAAACTATATCAATTCTACTATCATTTACAAACTAGAACCAAGTCCCCATCAAGAGTTTCATGAAGATTCTAGATGACAATTTAACATAGAGATTTTGTTAATTTGATGATTGATATTTGAGAGAGTTTAAATATGGGAAATTAAATATTCTATAATTACTATTCTCAATATATATATATGTAAATATATTTTTTGGTCCAATGTGAGTGTTTTATTATTGACCATGTGAATAGTCAGGATATTCAACAGGTAAAAAAGGAAATAGAAGAACGGATACAATAAATTATTTTATATCTTTTTTATCGAACAAAATAATAATGATTTGATTTTCTTATAATAAACTAAATATTAATAAAGAATAATATATATCCCATATGAATCTAGTGTTGATCAAATCTAGGTCAATCTAATTGAGTGTGTCTTCCTACAACATCTTATTATATAAGTATAAAGAATTTTGAGGCATCCTTGATACTATTGTGAGTGGTGGAAAAGTATCATTCATACACTCAAAGACTGACTCTATCCAATACTATTGATATTTATTCATGTAATTTCAAGTTATTTCCCTCTATAAAGAGAATTTAATCCATTAAATACACTATACCTATTATGTGAATAGATAATAATTTCAATTCAATACCCTTTACGAGGATTTCATTAATAAAACTATGGATGTTTTTTCCGTTGGAGAAGAACTAAATGGCACTATTGATGTTGTATTCCTTAGGTAGGTGAACATCATTAATAAAACCTAGAGTTATCTTGTGTTTCATTACTAATCTAAATTATAATACCAACTAGTAGAGAGAGAAAGGTATACTGGAATGATTACAAAATAACTAGACATTAAATTAAGGGAAACAATTAATATTATAATAAAAGTCACTATATATTAATTCCCACCCCACCCCCACCGTCTTAGTGTTTTCATATCCCAATGTGATCGTAATAATTTGAATCAAAGAACTAGGTCATAACTCTATTTAATTTATCTTATTTAAATTATTTAAGGGACTGAATATCTCCATAAAAATTCTACACGAAGATAATATTCTAAGAAGCATATGATTTCCCAAAAATTAAAATTAATTAAGATATGTTTACTATGACAATAAATAACATTATGAAATGGGATCCAGAGAAGATAAAAAATCCTCATCAAATAATGATAAATCTACCAAATTTGAAATTAATAAATGTGAGGGTATATCAGTTAAAAAACATAATAAGTCATCTAAACAATATTATAGTGAAAAAAGGGAACCCTTATCTCCATTTAGGATTACAAAAATGATTCCCCGTACAGAAATTCCAAAAAAGAAAGGTTTCCTGTACAGGATGAATATCTAATGTTTTAATTCACCACTAAGGAATTTGATAAAAGAAAATTCTCATAGATTCTATAATCTCTTCACAAATAAGTGGTACCAAACTCTCTTCTAAAATTACCCATCATAAGAAAAATGAATCTATGGGGATTTTCAAAATTATAAGGATTAAAAAATCAATCTATTATTTTTATAGAAGTTTTTGTTATGTGACTTTCCCAAATAAATTGTATCACATATATGTAGAATTTTTTGGATTATTAAAGAATATATCACCCACCATGAGGATAATCATGAATGAATGAAGAAGAATGTAACAGAAAGGGTAAATGGAACACCACAAAACTTTTGAAAGAATAAAATTTTATTTGACAGTATATGTTACACGCAACAATTATTTATCTTGCATTACATAAAATACTGATCTTATTTTCGTTACATTACAAATTTATTATATCTTATGTCACATGCAACAACGAGTCCCTTCGATACCATGCATTAAAAAAAAGACTATGTTTTACCAAATAAAAATATATTATTTATTTCCTAGACATTAAAATGGTGGGAATGAATTGGATGACCTAACATATGAAAATATATATTATTGAAATTATAATTATTTATATTTTATTTATAAAAAATTAATAATCATTCAAAATTAAAAAAATTGTTTTCCAAAAAATGGCATTTTTTAAAATAAGGTTTAATCGTTCTTGGTACATAATAATTATAAATAAATTTTATCATGTTTGAAAAATTTATATGAAAAAATTAGGTTCATTTTTTTAAAAAATATATTAAAATTATCATGGATTGAGTTTTTGTAATTTTTCTAAGAAGTTTCATTTTTTGATGAATTGTCAAAATTAATAAATTTTAATTTACAACTATATTTTTTTATGTAATTTATAGTGTGAAATTATTTTTTAGTTAGTAATATGATCAAAATAGTAAAATTTTAAATCTATTGAAACAATGTAATTCTGTGGAATCATTTTCATTTTGAATTTAGATGTGAAAACTTTGTAAATTTTTGAACTATTTCACATAAAAGAACCCTTTCTTGTCATGATGTGGGATTAATTTTAATTTAAATATTTCCACCTTTGTGACTATAATTTGTCAAAATTAATTCCATATTTTCAATTAAAATATTTTATATTATAGAATATGTTCATATTTGAAAATACCTCAACCTGAGTAGCCTAAAGTCTGTGCCAAATTTTTTTACAATGGTACGAATTACAAGTGATCACATATAAAAGAACCATATAGTTTAGTATATATATAAAACTAGATAAATAATAATTATTACATTATAAGTTTAAATTAAATATAATATATATTCTCTATGGAAAAAAATTGATTCTTCTATATTTTCAATGTATTTCAATCATAATATACATCAAGGTATCCTAGGGAAAAATAAAACATTAGAATGGTCTGAGCTCATATGCTATGTAAGGGAAATAATACAGTGGAAGATAGCATTAATAAATATAAACCATAAGGAAAAGTAAATAAATAAAAAACACATTCCATTAAAACATAATCCTAAGCATAATATGGAAGGCATACAATCTTATCAAATATTTTCTTATAAATAATCACATGAGATTTGAAAATAACCATTTATATTATACATGTTAGGTAATCACATGGATTATCAATATATAATCATATAATTAGGTAGTTAATAATGAATGATATTATACAAATACCCAAAAGGATTCTTCCTAGACATAATATATAATTGGGTAAGACATCCTCCATTACCCAAACTCATTTGTCCCTTGATACCTACAGATGAATCGACATTCTATAGTGAGCCACACCTATCACTTACTAAGTACTCTGAATTCCTTATATGAAAGGGTTGAAATAAGATCAACATAAATATTCATATTTTAACTACCATATGAAATATTAACAATTATCCCAAATAATAAACATTCTCATAATCCAAATAGTGTAATATGATGAATCATATTAAAATATAACATCTGTAGTCAAACTAATCATAAAAAATTTAATAAAATATGGTATATTGTACAATAAGATATCAATCTCAATTAATTGTAATATCTAACAAAGGTTGTTCACATTGATTAAAATAATTTAATAAAATTATTGAGAAATTATTGAGAGAAATAAAAATTTACATTGATTTTTTTAAATGACTCATCATTTATAAAATAATACATTTTATTCGAAAAAAACTTGTAAACAGCTAAAGTATTACTCAATACATTATGGATTCATTAAATCTATAAAATTAACACATTCTGTATAAACCTAAATGAATTCCATTAAAATTTTGAAAAATATTCATTGAAAGGATATTTTTAAAAAGAAAGTATAAGCATTAACCAGATGAATCGATAATTTCTGTAGGCTATAAATCCATATAAAACTAGTGGAAATAAAATATAAGATAATGGAAATTCATTTCATACATAATAATTTAAATACATAACCAATGTATGAGAAGTTTAAGCTAATGAATGATAATTGGGTATAGAATTTCCTTACAAGTTTGAAATCAGTCAAACTGTATGCCCCAAAAAATTAATTATCATTAAATGAACCATTTAATTTCATGAAGATAAGAAGATTCATAATATGATATATTAAATTAAATTATGTGCACCACATATAAAAAATAATGTTTGAATGAGTAATATGCCTCATCTAATTAAAATGAGATGAGAAATCCTCACTTTATGTTTGAAAGCATTGTGATATTTTAATTAATGTCATTGATAGAAAAATAATATTAATTAATTAATTAAATAAGAAACTAATAAAAATATATATTATTTATAACAATTATATTATATAAATTTATATGCATTTCAATTAGTTTTAATGGTTAATTTAGTTGTTTCTAGAGTATTTGTTTCATGGTTTTATGGTTGGTTCCCTTGAGTTTAAATTTTGGAGTTCTTTTCAAATGGGAATTACTTCTCTAAGAGTGAAATAATATTGTATTAATTATAATATAGAAGTTTAAATGGTCTCATATATCATTTGGCCATATGGTATGAAGTTGATTCAGTAGATACAACGTTGATGAAAATGTCATAATTTATTTTGGTCTTTTTTATGACCATCAAAAAATTGAATCATTTTATTTAAAAAGGTTTTTATATACTCTTTTAGTAATAATAACTTATAGCTTTATTTAGAGAATTGAGGTAGATGAAGAACATGACTCTCATACACATGAGAAATCCTACCTCAAGATCCTTCATTAAGGTTGTTACAGGGAGATCCAACAATTACACTGAGCCTTGCATAATCGATTCTGTACCAAAACATTGAATCAAACCAAATCATTTTTTCATTATTGGGAACCACTAATTTCCTTCATAAAAAATAAGGTTACCCTTCTAGAATCCGATTTACAATTTTAAATTTTTTTTAAATGTTCAAAACATAGACCAGTATTAAAGTACTTGAGAAACTCTCTTGATGTCATTGGATATTTAGGTTTTCACATTGGCCTCCAGAATTCATAAAATGTTATTTTTCAATTTTCTTCCTAAGGCGATTACTATCGTCTTTAGGTGAATTGTTCAGGGGTTCTTGGGGGTTGTCTTATGAGGGTTCTTAAATGGACCCCCAATATTTATCCTTACTCTGAATCTCCCATTATCCCAATTTGGATTGAATTACCTGGTATACTACTCCATTTTTTAAGCAGCCTTCCCTATTTTCACTTACATACTCTTTGGAAAACCCCTTAAATTGGGATCAGTGAAAAAGAAGCTCCCAAGACCATAAGTCTCTAGTGTTTTTGTTGAAATTATTGTTTTTCAAGATCTCTCTTCTCAAATCTAGACTCAAAATGGTAATTATAAATTCTTTCAGGAGGTATTTTATTAATAAATACCCGATTTTTATAATTATTTCCATAAACATGGACACACATTGATGGATTGTAACTACATGACTCCATTTCCAATAGACATAAAAGTTATATGGGTTTAAAAAGTAAAACATGAACCTCGACAAAATCTGATTAACAAAATCGAGGTTAGCCCTTTCAATGCTAGTGTACCCTTGGAAGGGAATAATCCAGATTTGAATGAGAAAAATTATGAAAACAATGCCCAACCTTTTCATACTACATGATATTCTATTGTATCTAAGGAAATTTCAGGCATTCTCTATGCATAACATATTTATAAAAGCCCCATTATAGACCTGTCATCCCTACTAGTGGAATAAGAGAATTATTTGGGAAAGCATGATACATAAAATAATGGACACAATGACCTCTCTAATTCTAGTGACTCCTCATGGGAGGATGATGATCAACCTAATCAAATTTAGGAAGTTTACTTAATGTCAAGTATAAGGAAGGTAAAAAATAACTGGTAGATATTGATGATTACATTACCCCAAATCCAAGGAAAACAAGAAATATTAGAGACTATTCTTACTAAGAAATAATGTATTTTACGTGGTCTTTAGATACCTATAGGAAGGAAACTAATGATCCTCTACCACTCCCAATGGTGGTTGATACACCACTAAAGTCTGTTCTTGTCGATCAATCATCTACCTCTTAAAAATTAATTGATTCATATGGCACTGATAGTGATCCTAAAAATGACTCTAATTTTAGGTATGTATAAAAACTTGAAGTGAAATTTTTCTTTTCTGAGGAACATGGCTCTTGTATGGATGAGAATGATATATTTTCCTACCATCAATAAAAAAATTGTGAAATGTCTATTGACATCTACCTTAAACTTAGAAAGAGTATGTTTCTTAAAGTGCTGGAAATTTTCAAAAAGAACCTAGACGTAAAATTCAAATCCATTCATTGGGAATGATTTATTTTATATTGTTTATGGTCCCTATAAAACTAGGTATATCTTGTTTCTTGACTTCATTTTGGTTTCATTTGATTAATTATTTTTATTTTTTATGCCTCTCGGTTTACAATACATTCATTGGATTTCAGAGATGAGTTATATTTTTATCAGCTCCATCAGTATTATTTTATTACATATTTCACGATATTGAGGTTTTTTATACTCATATGAGATCCCCCAATAACATTTTGGTATCCTCTTAGTTGATTTGGCATAGTTCCCCAGTGTCCATATGTTTCTTCTTTTATGAACAGGCTTGAGGATACATCAGTTAGGCCTCCTTGGGTGTCCCTACATTATGGAATATGATCGTTACTATAACAATATCCTAGGGTGTGATTGTTTTAAGATCCTCTTATCCAAATAAAAGCATTAGATATTTATGCTTTGGTCTGGAGCTCAAGGTATCAGTACCAAGTTCTAGTACAGTTATAATGTTTGCTACTAGACTCTTGGAGAGCACCCTCCATGTATATATAGTTCATGTAATGGATGATTTCATGTTTTCTAGTTCATTTTTTTAGTAACTTCTTGATTTTATAGGTTGGGTTTCCCATCATTATCTACTATTGAATGTTCTTTAAACCTATAATTTTTATAGCTATTTTTTTCTTTCTTAATAATGTTCTTTGGGTCATGATTTGGGTGACCAATTAATGTCACCACTTTTATAAAAAAAATAGTTTTAAATAAATGATATACTATATAATAATTATATTAATTTATTATTTAACAATAATAATGACTTTATGACCATCCTTTATGGTGGTAACGAAAAATGAAAACACGTCATCCATGAAGGCGGTGAATCGAAAAATCACAGGAGATGTTTCCATTTTAAATATAAAACGATAAGAGAAGGGATATGATGATGAATAACACAATAAAATAATAAAAGTACATTATATATATGATACTTGAGTAACCATTCCACTTTGGATTGGGTGTGTGATAAGTGGATAAGAAAATAAAAAAAATACTATGGAAAGTTGGGTGATTTTACCACTTGAATATTGTCACCTTGCGAACTTCATTGAGGCACAAGGAATTGGTATTTGGGGAAGACCAAATGGTCTTGGAAAAGGGGAATACATTTGGTAAGGGTATTTAGGTATAATTTATAAAATATTCTAACCTTGAAATGTGTTAGGTGATGGTTTGGTGAGGTCCGGTATTTATTAAGGATGAGATGGGTGTTTTTTGATTATTTTATTTATTTATTTATTATTTTCGATCAATACTATAAATAGTGTTTATTCTTTGTAACTACTTAATGTAAGTAGTGCCTGTTATTTATAACTAATTTTTTATTACGTCAATAATGAGTCAAAAATTATTTTATTCAACTTATAAAATCAAAAACCGTAAATTACAATATTTCACTATTCATAAAAAATCCACTATTTTAGAAAAATCCCAATTATTAACCATATCAAATTTTTAATTTTTAGATTTAAAAAACATTTTATTTTTTAGGAAAATAATTTTATAAATAAGAGAAATTTAATTTTTTAATAAAATCATCATTTATTCAAAAAACACCTACTTTAATATTTTAGCGGATTTTATGACAAAGGGAAAAATTAATTACGGTCTCATAAAATAATCTTATAATTATAACAAAATAAAATATTAACTTATTACTCAATTTTATGAAAATAATTATACTTTTAAATCATTGTATTAATTTTATAATTCTAAATAAACATTGATATTTAAAAAAAATAAGAACACTTAATTTATCATTTTTAAAAAATTTCTTTACTTAATACATGATATAAATATATCATATTTTCATATTTGAGATATCTAAATTTAATTTATACATTCATTGGTTGGGTTTTTATTTTAATGTAAACATTATTATTCTTAAACATCACATTACTATTCAAATGTTCATGTTAATATTAAAAAGTATATCATAGTTTGTTTAAGCTAACTGTTGCATGTAACACAAGATATCAAATAAATTTAATTTTTTTAAGAAGATTTGTACCATAAAATAATGAGGAATTATATTAATCCATTCAAAAAAACATTATTCCATGAAATTTTCTTGAGTATTACCTTTTAAATAGATGAGTTTGGTACTTCTTCATATCATCCTCAAGATCCCACATTGCTTCTTCCATTTTATGGTTTCTGAAAAAACTTTTACCAGTTGAGTCATTTGATTTTTTAATAATTTCTCCCTAGTTTCAAGAATTTTGATTGGCACATCATATAAAAATATGGTACTTGTTCTATTTCTTCTTATATGAGTACATGTGTTGGGTCTGGAATATACTTCATTAAAAAAGAGATATGGAACACGTCATGTTCTATATAAAGGCAAGGGGGCATATCAGAATGATAATTTATAGCTCTAATTGATTCATGAATTTTAAATTTTCAAATGTACATGGGGATCAATTTCCCATTTTTTTGAACCTTGTGACACCCTTCCATGGAGGTATTATCAGAAAGACATAATCTCCATCTTGAAAATACAAATCCTTTTTCATGTTCTCCGCATTACTCTTTCTTCTACTTTGAGATACATTAATATGAACTGGATGAATATTTACCTTTTTTATTCTCTCTATAATAATTTCTGGGGCTATAAGTTTCCACTCACCAATTTTATCGCAACAGGTTGGTGGATGAGAACTCGTATAATATAATTCTTTATATGGAGCCTTTCAACAACTACAATGGAAACTATTATTGTAGTAAAGTTATAAAAAATGTAAATACTAATTCCACATACATTGAATGTTTTGTGATAATGATCTCAACATGTCTTATAATTTTTAAATAGTCCTTCCAAATATTATAATGGTTTGATGGAGATAAGAAGTACTAAAATGAAACACACTATCTGAATCATTTTGAAGACACTTTCATAATTTTGATGTAAAATAAGGATCTATATCATACATAATCTATAGGGGTGAACTGCGATGTCTTAAAAATTCAATAATATAGAGTCATCCAAGGCACTTCAGTGTAAAATCCACCCATATAGCGAGGAAATATCTATATTTGGTAAATTGATCAATAATTTCACACATTTCATCATTCTTTCTTAGATTATTTTGTAATACAGTGAAAAAATCCAATGTAATGTCATAAAATTTCCATGTCAGAATATGTAGATGATGCATGACTCCCTTATGATGTTGTCTTTGATCATTATCTTGTTGAAAAACTAAACATCTTGATACATTATAATAAATCCCCCACTTCATATTATCCCCAAAAAAATGATCCTACAAATATGTATAAATCTTAGTGATACAGGGTTATATAGAGAGATTTGGGCTCTGATCATCATCTAATAATTCCCTTATTAGTTCGGAAATAGAGGGAACGCAAATTCTACTCCCAAATTTCAAAATATCATTTTCATATACAATGTCTACCAATTTCCCTTAATTCACAACATTAATATTCTATTGGAAATCCACATCTTTAGACTAATAACATTTAAATTTTCCAATAAATATGGTATAACATCTATTTGATCAAGTAGTGATGTTTCAACTTCCTTAATAATTCCCATATCTATCTTTACTAGATCTGTCTACACTATATCCCATTTAATAATATTTTTTTCCATAAATACCTCATTCTTCATTTTTAGTGCATCTATAACATTATTTTCATTCCTTAGGTTATAGTGCATAGAATAATCATAATCCTTGAGTAGCTCGATACATATAATTTTCCTCATGTTGAGTTATTTTTATGAGAATATATATTTCAAACTCATATTTTTTATATATCTCGTATAATTCACCATAGATATAGTTACTTCATTTCTTAAAATTAGTTACTATATCTAATAACTCAATATCATGATTTGGATAGTTATTTTCATCAGTTTTTAACTACCCAGATGCATTGGAAATAAATCTATCATTTTTCACAAGGACACAACCAATTCCATTCATTGATGCATCACTATAAATAAAAAAACCATTTCCAATTATTAGAGTCAAGATAAAATAATTCACTAATCTCATCTTCAATTCATAAAATAATTCTTCAAATTAATTTTTCCAAATAAAAATATCCTAATTACGAGTTAGCAAGGTTAATAGGTCAGTTAATCAGGAAATATTCTGAATGAAACACTGATAGTAACTAGTAAACACCATGAAACTTCATACATAATTAATTTTCTTTTGTGTATGCCATTCCTGGACTGAATTTTACTTTGTAGGATTAATTGATATTACGACATTAGAGAAAAAATGGACATGAAATGATATTTTTTTGATCACATAATTCCATATTTTTAAACTTCACATATAACCCCTTTCTTATAAGAGTGTCTATAAAAAACAAAAATTGGTTCTCAAGGTCCTCATATCATTTGGAGATCACTAATATATCATCACTAAATACCCAAAAAAATATCATGACATTGCTTGAGTACTCTATTAATCATATCCATAAAATCAGATGGCTCATTAGAGATTCAAAATGGCATTACTGTAAACCTATAATGTCTATAAATTTTTCAAATTGAAGTCTTTGGAATATCTTCCTTCATTACATGAAAAAGATGATATCTAGAATGAATACCACTCTTTGAAATATAATTTCCTCCATGAATTTTTTTAAATAAGTCATCATTCTGAGGTAGAGTATACTTATTCTATATCGTAATAGTATTGATCTACCTGTAGTCAATGCATATCCTCATATATCCCTCTTTCTTCATAACAAATAGAAAACGACCTCCCCAAGATGAAATACTAGGTCTTATAAATCCCTTACCAATCAATTACTCTAGTTGTTTCTTTGAAACTTTTTACTCAATCAAGGAAATTTTATATGGTGTCTTTGATATAGGTCGTGTTTAATGGATTAAATCAATAGAAAAAAAACATACCACTCTAGAAGATGTCTAGGAAATTCATATATAAATACATAAATTTATCCTATAAAATTGTCGCATCCTCAATTTTCAAATCACATTTTTCATCACTATGTTTAATCTAATCTTCTCCACAAAGAATGACATTTGACATAGCTACAAGAGGTGGATCCAAAATGGATGATATAATGAAGTCACCCCTCTAAGGATGAGAAATTATATATCATCATCATAATTCATAATTTGATGATCAATGCATCAAATGTTTTCATTATATTTTGAAATCCATTCCATACTGAGAATTATATCAAAATTAACCATAGGCTTGATAATAAAATTAGCAATTAAAGTAGATTTATAGGTTATAATAGGTATTAATTAACACATCATTTTTAAAATAAGGATTCTACTAGGAGTTTTAACTTACAACACCCTTGTTAAGGTGAATATAAAATATCTTATTTTTAAATCAAAATCGGATGATATAAAAGAATGTGATGATCTAGAATCAAATTGAGATTTGGATAAATTTGTGGAGATTATTGAAGTACTTTCCACATCATCATTAGTATCTTTATCCTTAAATGTTGTTATTTCATAATCATGTTCATCTTACCTTGGAATTTTCTGTGGAAAATTTCCCGGATTTCTTAGACAATCAAGTGCATAGTCTCTCATCTCCTCAAAACTAAATCATTTCACATTACAGACATCATTATCGACATTTTAATAAAGGGCCCGGTGGCCTTTACTCCACACTAGTAATAGGGTATCAATCCCAATAGGCATATTCCATGATATTTTATTCCACATTTATTGAAAGTTGGTGATTATATTCTTCCCTTATATCCTTTTTCCTTATTCAATTTCATGAGTACTCAAAAACCCTCTTATTATCATTCTTCCCATCAAAACCACATGGATAGGGAAATTATTTTTATATATTGATGGAACATGATACTATATCCTAATATAATGATAATGTTTGGGATACAAGTTCCCTTCATAGAATTGGATTAATACCATTAATGAAATGGTCAATCTTACCCATCTGATTAAGTACGTAGGTTTCAGAATTCTCTGATAACCTTTTAATATTATCGTTATACATTGAAAAAAATTTCAAACTTTTTATATCTCAGAATTGAGAATTTTCTTCCCATATCAACTCCTTGTTAATGAGGGAAATATTTTTCAAAAATAATTCCATTAAAATTATTCCATTACGGTTTTCAATTTTTCCCCTATTATGTGATATAAATTAATGACTAAAACTTGTCTACATCACTAGAGAGATGTTAAACATCCATGATAACCTCATAAATTTTATTACATCCCAATGTGATAAATATAATCTCGATGGAAAATATCAATTTCATAGCTATAAATGGGTGTGTACTCTCATTAAAAGATGGATGTTTTTTCTACATGAATATGTTTAACAATGTCACATTGTATTATAGATTGGTATTCTCTATGAAAGTAATGTTATTCCTCTATCATGACTCTGTTGTCCGAGTATAGTTATATGTTCTTCAACTCCACTTGCAGATCCAGATCCAAAATCATTATCTTGAAAAGGAGGGAAATCCCTACATGGAATACATGCCATGATTTTTTTTTCCTTTCACTAGGCATCATTTATAAATGATGGCATACAATAGATTACATTATGAGATTTTAAAACTAGTGAAACACTTAAAATATATATACAACTAATCTCAAAAATGATATCTTGTTTACCTTGGAATATTCTTGACATCGGTTATAGGGTTATATTTAGTTAATATATGTTTCTTAAAATATATTTTAAAAGTTTGTACTAAACATCTACTAATACCAACTATATGATCCCAACCCCTGTAAAGTAGAGCTGGTGCCATAATTTAATATATTGGAAATAAAAACTGGAAATCCACTACAAAAAATGATATCATTAGAAGAGTTTTTTTACATTTAGTGGGGGTTATAACCCCCTATAAATTAATTAGCAGTGGTTATGATGAACTATAGCTAATGTCGTTGTAATGTATTTACAGTGGTGGATTTTTTGTCAATCACTGGGATATTTGGGTGAATAGTAGTGGTTGTTTTAGATGGAATTTTAACCCCATATAAATTTTCCTTAATTCTACCAAAAAATAGTAATTTATAGGGGGTTTCAACCCCTTATAAATAATTTAAAAAATTTGAGGTGTTTTAAAAATACCCTAATTGATCTGAAATGAAAAATTTTGGGGCAGGTTTTCTAACTACTCCAAATAACTAAACAATTTAAGGGTGGTCAGGACCGCCCATAAATTTCACACTTGTTCTTCAAATAATGCCATGTTTTCCAGCCCTAACCCTCTCAATAATTTTTTTCTCACCCTCTTCTTCATTTCATCCTCCTGCTCCCACTCTACTACATATGATTCTGCCTCCAATCCCCCCCCCACTTGCACCCTCACGCCATCCCATCCCCCTCTGGTTGCACCTTTCCCTGTCCATAGGCCTGCCACTTTTTCATCCTAGGATAACCCCCAACACCTGCGTACCCTATCCAAACACTCCCCTGAGCATCCCAATGGCCAAGTGGGTCCCTCCAAATTGGTGCGTTGGCTGTGTAAAATTCATCATGAAGGGGAATCGAACACCTGATCACCATGAGGGTCTTTGTAAATCTCTCCCCAAGATACCACTATTCCACTTGAAGTAAATATATATTTTTAGACATTAATCTATAAATATATATTTCCTTCATTATTATAATAAATATTATTTAATTGATATATTTAAATAAATTTAAATATATAAACTGTATATAAATTTACATAAGCTATATATTTAAACTTGAATATGTTTATATATATTTGATTATTTATTCTAATAAATATTATTTATATAACATATTCGAATACTTTTAAATATATTAACTATATAAAAGTTTATATAAACTATATATTAATATGGATATATATATATAATTATATATTTATAAATATATTTAAATAAATGATTTATATACTTAAATTTGATATTTATATATTTTATATGTGTTTGTATATATAATATATAAATAATTATATATAAATATATATTTATAAATTCATTTATATTTTTGTGTGTTGATGTATTTATATAATAATAATATATATAATGTAATTATATTATTTATTTATTTAATAATTTTAATATATGTATATATGTCTATGTGTGTTATAAAAATAAAGATAAAAATAAAAATAATTATTATTATTACACCTATTTTCTAATCTAGAAATTTTTTATGTTCATTTTAAAAATACTATACATTTATTTTATGACTTACATCACTAATATATTATATTAATTACATTTATATTCTATATTTATGTTAATTATTTATATACTTATGTACATATTTATATTATATTCATGTTTATTTAAATAATATATATATATATGTATTTATATTATATATTTATATAATGTCATTAAATTATATAATATATTTCAACACAAATATTTATTATTTTGTTAATTAATATATATATATATATAGGAATAATTTTTATAACATTATATATTACTATAATTAAATGAAATATAATTTATAAAAATATTTATATTACATATAATTAATGTCATATGAAATATAATTATAAAAATATTTATATAATTTATATAAAATAAATATTTATATTATACATAATATAAATGCATAAACATATAATTTAGAAATATATTTATATTATTATATAAATTATAAAAACTATATCATATATTTTTTAAATAAATTATGTTTACGAATATAACAATCTAATACATTTATTCTTTTATATTATAAATAATTAATAAAATTCGAAAAAAATTATAACAATACATATATATTAACATACATTATATCCTACAATTATATTTACGTATACATATATACACACTTAAAAACAATCATATCAATATTTTATATAAAATGTTCATATAATGTATTTAAATACATTTATATGTTGTGTTTTAGTTGTGTGTATATATATATATTATTGAATCTTCTTTCTAAAAAATAGTGGGGGTTCAAAACCCCCTCTAATTTAAAACATTAGAATGTGTTTTCAACCACCACTAATTTATGATATTTGAGGGGGGTTTGAACCCCCTCCAAAATTCAACTGTATATTTAAAAAATAATGATAAAAATTTTATAGGGGATCCATAACCCCCTATGATTTAGATGACTAATTAGACTTGTATAAAAATCCCCTCTAATTTTTATATAAAATGAATTTAATGGGGGTTCATAACCCCCCGAAAATTATATTATTAGGTGAAATTGTGCATAACCCTCTATAATTATATAAAAAATAAATTTAGTGGTGGTTGTACATGATCCCTCTAAATAACCACCCTCTAACTTGCTGTTTTTTAGTTATTTCAACCCAAATGAAAAAAAATACTTTAGTACATTTTGAAAATAAGATAAAAATATTTTTATTTCTATAAGAAATGAATTTAAATACAATATACTAACTCTATTGAAACCACCCATATTTTCCTAGATTATCCTTTCATGTCAATAATAATATATATCTTGGTATAAATGGGAGAAATAAAACATAATAATGAGCTGATATCTAATGCTCATTAAGAATAATAAAACAAAAAAAATATTTCAAAAAATATATAGACAATCAAATGTGGAAAATAACTATAATACACATTCCATTAATACATAATATAAATCATAATATGGATGGAATGAAAGGTGATAAAATAATGTCAGGTAAATAATCCCATGAAAATAAACCTAAAAAATTAATATTATACTTTTTGGATAATTACATGGATTATAAATAACTAATCTACGAGACATCATAATCCTACCCTCAAGGCTTCAACCATGAATCAGGTAAGACATCAACCAAGACCCAAACTAGTTTGTCTCATGAGATCTATCAGTGCATCAAGGATTTATAGTAGGCCCCTCCTGTAACATATTAAGTCAAATTCATTTCTCATATAAAAGGGGTGAAACATATTCATCATACACATTCATATTGTAACTATCATATGAAAATTTAATAACGTCCCCCAAACAAAAAAATGATCATAAACCATCATGTTTAATAAGATAAATTTTATTTAAATAGCACATCCACAATCAAAAGGATCATATATAATTCAATTAAATATGGTAGATGGAATCATAATATATCAATCTCAATTAACCATACATTCCAACAATGTGAATTAAAATAAATTGAAATACTATAATAAATCCATTGAGAAACTTGGGAGAGAAATACCATTTTACATTAAAATAATTTATTTTAAAAGACTATACAATTAATATAGGGAATATTTTCATTTAAATAACCTTCTAAACTTTTATTGTATTCCTCAAGACATTCCGGTGTCATGAAAATTGGTAAATAAAATCATTATGTATAATATAAAAAACATTAATTTTAAATTATGTAAAAGAAAAAATTAAAATATTATTTTTAAAATAATGTATTGGTGTTAAGAAAATGAATCAATTTTGTGTATAATCTATAAATACATGTAAAAAATGGAAGTATTACATAATATAATCAAAATTAATTTGGAACATAAACATAGAATAACATAATCAACAGTGTAAGAAGTTTTACCCGATGAATTGAAATTGGTTTAAGAATACTCAATTGTTACCTAATAAAATGAATGATAATAAAATGAGAAATTTAATGCCCATAAGATAAATTGATTCCTGATATGATATTTTAATGTTAATTATGTAATCCAAACATAATAAATATGGTTATAATAAAATATATATCTCGCTGAAATAAATGTGATACGAGAAACCCTTAACTTATGTCCAAACTATTCAACATTTGTACTTAATGTCGTTGAAAAAAAAATTAGATTCATTAAATACATAATTAATAACCTCTTCAGTATATATTTTCTGTATTATAAAATTTTAAAGCTCCTTTTGGATATTTTTAGGATTTATAATGTTTAATTTTAATTTTTTGGGGGTGTTTGTTTCATGGTTTTATTGTCGTTTACCTTATCTATAAATATGGATGTTCCCATAAAATGTGAAAAAGTTATCCAAATATAGAATTACATAGTATTAATGAATGTCCAAAATATTAAATGGAATCATATATAATTTTTTTGTATGGTATAAGGATGATTCATTAGATAAAATATTGATGTAAATTTCTTAATTTAGTTTGTTTGTTTCTAGGACCACCATGATCGCCTGTAATTTTATTTCCTATTGTGTTTATAAATTGCTCCGATAAAATGATATAAATTATAATATTTATATTAAAATCTTTTCTACCATAAAATTTTATTTATGACAATAGTTGAAGGTGTTGTTTTAAAATCAAAACTCGACATTCATAAAGGAAGTGAAGAGACATATCATGATCGATGTTTTCTTTTTTATAATAAAAGGAGAGGAGAAGAGATTTGATGATGGATAATCCATTAGCACAAAAAATTAATATATATATATATATATAATACTAGAGTTACCATTTAAATTTTGATAGTTGAGTTTACGAGTGGATAAGAAATAAATGGAATTAAAAGAAAATAGTAGATGATTATACCTTGCATCACCTTGGGAACTTCTTTAAGACACATGGATTTGGTTTTCTAGTAATACCAGTAGGTATAGGACATAAGAAAAAATCATGGGAGGATAATTGGGAGAAAATTAGACAATTATTTATTCTTATAAGGATTGAGGAGAAGGGTCAGTGAGGGTGGTACTTGTAAGGGAGGAGAGGGGTTCGTTTTGATTATTTTATTCATTTATTAGATATTTTGAATCAAGATAATCAGTAGTGTTTATTCTTTTAAATAGTATAGTAAATAGATCATGTGACTTCAAATTAGTGGTTTATTACATTTTAAATTATCCAAAGGAATCATTAATTTATCTTATAATACTAAATAACTTATATTATACTATTTCATTATTCGTAAAAAAATCAACTATTTTAGAAAAATCTAAAAACTTGACCCTAAACATTTTTTGACATATAGATTTCAAAATTGGTCAACATTTTATAAAAAAAATTCAATCTATGATATATTTAATTTTTAAATAAAAATATAATTTATTTTAAAAAAAAATTTAGGTATAAAATATCTAATAAGGGTCACATTTATTTAGTATTAATGAATAAATTACCTAGGATAGAAAATTAGTTACCTCAGTAAACCCTAAATTGATAAAAATAGAACAAATTATATGATAAGGAATAACATTATCAAAATGAACTTCTTTTGTTTGTATGAGTTTATTGACCAAATTTACTCTCTCATCTATTATTATAAAATTTTGGTGCCATATGAGGTACGAGAGACATCCAAATGATGGATAGTTTTGCGTATTTACAAGAATTTCCCTCCTCCTCAACTATAAAAGGGAACTCACTCTCCCACCTTCTTCAAAACTCTATAGAAGTTTGGTATGACCTAAAACTACCATAATTAATTACCGTGTTCCATCACATTATTCTAGAATACTTTTATTTTTATATGGAAACCCATTAAAAGTTTAGTAAAAGCATAAGGAGGACGCGAGAAGATGTAATGTTCATATAGAAGTGTTTTTATTTTATTTCCTTCTAGAAATCCATAAAATGTTATTATAACATTATTATTTAATTACCAGATTATTTTACATATACAAATATATTTTTATTCTAATTTTATGACTTAAAACATCACACAAATCCATGAAATGGGTAATAAATTGTAATATGTGTTTACGTCAAACTACTATCTTGTGAGCCAATATCATATTTTTTTCAAATAATACCTTTCAAAGTTGGGAATATTGATGGATTTACTATCTATATATAATATATATTATATTTATGATGTCATTATCACACATAACTTTATGATCTCTATTTTATATGAATATGATATCTTTGTCTGTGTGTATGGTGGACCGCTGCCTCAGAAAGCCATGTGGTTTATTCATAATTTACATGTAATGTATTAAGTATGGGTTTATTAAACATATGTGATATATATGAAATAAAATTGGTACTATAATGATAATATATATACTACTTTTCTTTCTTTTAAAGAAAAAACTAAAATGGAAATAATGGTCAATTATTTGTACGACCTACCATCACCATTAATAGTGTACTTAATTTCCTATTAGTAAATGTTATTGATGGATCTAAATACACAAATAATGAATATAAGTGATATATGAATAATTTTTTACATTTTAGAGATAATTAAATCCTAATATATGTACGAGGAACAAAAAAACAAGTCCAAACATACTAAAAATGAAATAAACACCTAAAATAGTGAAAATAATGAAAGACTCTCAACAAAATATTGATAAGATGTTATTTTAGTATTATATATGTTATTATAAATATTAATATGATTTTTTATAATTTAATTACACTATTAAAATCATTATAAACTCTCTTAAATAGAGTTCAACCAAAATTATGTGTAATGTAAGGTATTTCGTCTCAATTTATATTCCCATGAAATTTAACTTTTTTTATACACAAATTCAAATTTATGTGGTGTATATATCTCCCATTTGACATGTAATAACATTATTCGTTAATAATTAATGTAATTTTTTGTTTCTCTTTTAATTATTTAATCAAAGGGGATTTTAATTAAAATTTACCAAGTGGTAAAAGTTATTATCCAATCTCAACTCCTTTTGTGATTTTTAACATTTTATTGAAACAATATATTTAATATAATACTTTTTCATTTTAAATAATATTTTTTTAAATATACATAATATTATATAATATATTTTATTGTTTCATAGGCTGTATTCCAATTTTATATTGGGTGTTTACCTTGAATATTATATGATTTATTAAGGAAGTATTGAAATATATGTATCCTTTACGCAATATTGATATTTCATAAGGAATATTATTTATGATTTAAATTTAGTATTATATATGTGTGTAATTATTTGGAAATGAAATAAATGGGCTGGTGATGGTTAATTTCATCCTTTTAATGCATTTTTTTCTTATGAGACGAATCTGTTGGCCAAATCGTAGGTGTTTCCACCTATAGACTTAAACTCTATTGAGGATCGATCGAGAAAATAACTATCTTTGGGAATGATCTTAATAGTTTAGAAATACAAAATTATGAATTCCTTAATTTTTTTATTCCAAATTATTATTCAATTAGTTAAATTATCTATAGTTAATTTTCAATATTATTGTATTATTTTATGTAATTACATGATGAAAATTTATTCCTTCGATATTATTCTCAAGTTATTGATTAATTGGAATGTGGTTTTATCATTTACATTGACATGAATATTATTGTTAAATTTTTTATGATATATTTTGTTTGACTTAACCCTTACTGAGTATTTTAGCTCACCATTATTTTTTTCCTTCCCCCAGGGTATGGAGAGTAATTGTTGGAATGAGTTTTCAGGGATTATGAAAATTTTATTTTGTTATTTATTATATTCCATTTTCTATTACAAATGTAAAATTTATATCATGTATGTATCTAGTTTCAAAAACTAATAAAATTTTAATCCCTTCAGGATTTGATACCTTGTATATTTTCTAATTTAATAAATTAATGCATCATCTCATAGATACTAGGGTCAGGGTCATTAATGTTAGTATTAAAAATAATATTATTGGAATCCATAAGAACTAGATTCTGGAAAACATAGATTAGGGAACCTAACCCTATGATAGTACATGAGGAAAATTATATATAGTAAACCTAAGGAAATCAGTTTTTTATTATGAGATTTGGTATGCCTAAATATTTCAATTTATGTTTTGTATTAAACTATATTTGGGATTATACATTATGTTTGTCCATTATATGATATTATTTAATGCATGTAATCTTTCATAAATGGTGCCTAGTATACGGAATATGATCCTCCCCAATGAACATGATCCAAGGTTAAAGTATGATCATATCTTTTATGGGATTAATAAATTCATTTTTGGGGAAATAGCTTCTCAAACATTTTATTTGTGTTATGAAATATTATTAAGTGATAACATGATAGAGATAGATTTATCCTAGTAATGTGGATTCAGATGGAAGCACAAGAATAAGAGGATAACTAGTAGAAATATGGATAAAGGGAATAATGGATTGAAGTGTCTTTATGATATGTGATAATTGTGTAATGAAACACCCTAGTAGTTTCATAAAAGGATTATGAGTTTTCTACAAGTTTGGAATGAAATTCCACTATTATATGGATTGTAAGGGAAACAAAAAAGATTCCAATGCACCAATCTTCAACTGTTGAGATATGGGGTACTAAAAAAACTAATTTCCCTATCATAAATAATATATACCTCAGAAGAAGTTAAGTGATCGATGTTAATATAATGATATTCATACAAAAGTATTGGAATTATTATTGTTCTCATGTTTAGATCAATGAATTATATAATTTTATTATTTTATCAAAGATATTATCACTATAATAATTATGAAATATATAAGATTATTACTAAAATAAAATTTCATTAAGTATTCGTAAGGGTGTGTTTAATGGTACTGATGACTAGGAAAAATTATTTAGTGAAATTTTAACATCTTGGAAAACACATTATTGAAGAAATAATAACCCTAAATATATTATTTATTTTGAGATAATGATATTAAGATAAGATATGATTAATATGGATAAATTAAATTATATAGTACTAACTATCTATAATCTGATTAATGATTTGTTGAAAAAGTTTTTTCTTCTATCTGAGATGGATTCTACAACATTTTTTCAAATTAATCAATATATCCAACAACTTATATTTTATTTAATCAATAAGAAATCATTATTTTTAAATAAGTTTTTATCATAATACAAATTATTACATTTTTTCATGATAAAATATGATGAAGGTTTTAACCTAATTGAGTGGTAATGATTAATGAGATACTTCATATTTTCTTATAGATTAATGATATGCTCATTTTTGGAAATTTAGTGACCTTATTTCTAAAGTGTAGGATCATATTTTTTAAAAACAATCCATTTATGAAATGTTTTATGTTGTACTTGGGATTAGGTTTTAGAGCTTAATTTATTACTTCACCATATTATTTAACATGTGATAATAGATAATGTAGAAATGATTCAAGGCACGTCTAAAGGAAAATATTGTGCTTTTTAAATAGAGACATATCAGGAATATATATTTCAATATATTGATATAGAGTGAAATTTTCCTCAACCTTATGAAAAATATCTTTAAATAAAATATTATCACTTTATTATCTTTTATGAATATATCAATAACGTTTTTTAATCCTATTATTTCAACTCTTTTGGGGTTTTAACCGAATCTGGATCAACCACTTTCTTTTTATCGATCTGGTCTATCACTATATTGCATTATTTTGTTATTATTTTCTCTTTTATATCCATGTTTTCATTTATCACATATGTTATCCTAATAAAAAACCAAGTTATGTGATTTTTACAGAGGACCATTGTACTTCCATTTCTATATCATAGATAGGATATTTAATTATACCATTTACTATGTGGTTTTTTAAATAAATAAATTTTTAGATATCAAACCCTTGATTAGTGAGATCAAATTTCAATTGTGAGGACCATAATTAATTAAAGATGGTAGAATAAATCACCTAAAAATTTTAAATGAATAATATTCAATTTGATAATATATGTAAAATTCAATGTAGATTAAGATTACATTACATGAAATTCTGATTTTATCATGTGTTAGATGATGCATTTATTTTATCTTGTGTTATACGCAAAAATGGGTTTCTTCAATAGTCTGTGTTACATTAAAGACCATTTTTTTCCAAACTACGGTATATTATTTATCATTGAGTCATTCGGATGGCGGAAATGAATTGTATTTAATAAAAAAATGAAAATAAATAGTTTTAATTTTTTTTATTTATCTATTAATTAGAAATAAAATATGAATCATTTTAAAAGAAAAAGTTTTTTTCAAAAAAACAGTACTTTTTCCTAATATATTGTTTAATATCGTTTTCTGCACATCATTTAATATTAAATTTTACCAATTTTAGAAAATATATTTCAAAAAATGAACTTATTTTTTAAAATATTAATAAAAAAATTATCTTAGGTTAATCGTTTTTATTCTAAGAAGTTTCATTTTTTGATGAATTGTGAAAAATACATAATTATAGTTGAAAACTACCTTTTCTTTTAAATAATTAATAATATTAAATTTTATTTTTAATTTGTCTTATAGTAAAAGTAGTGCAATTATACAACTATTAATCCAATATTGGTCATTTTAATCATATTAATATTGATTTTCTATATAAAACCATTTTATACTTTTGAATATTTTCACATAAAAATCCCACCCTATTGTCACATCTGTGAGATTAATTATAAATTAAATTATTCCACTTATGTGATTAGAATTTTTCAAAATGAAATTAAATATTTGGAATGATAATAATTTTTATTATCTTATAAGGTAAAAAATTTTTTTTACCATAGTTCATTATGTAAATAGTTCGAATTAATTATATTTTTTAATGTAAAAAGTAGCTTTCATAGAAGTTGAACACAGAATATTAGGTATAAAGTAACCTACTATATTTTTCAACACCCATTAGACTGAAATATTTTGACCCTTACATCCTTTGGACTTATTTTTATTAGTTAGTGGGATAAAATTACATGAATTGACATATATAACATGTCAAGTAATGAAATAGAAAAAAAAATAACCTACCTTGCCTTTAATATATATAATGGTTTTGGATATAGAAAAAAACATCCTATTTTCAGCTGTAATTTTTATTTTTAATGGTAAATTATTTTTTATCTTCAAAATTTGTTTAGATATAAAATAATAAATATAAATTCATATAAAATGACAATATGAGAATTATTAATTTAGTAATTAACTTAAATAAATGATACTAAAAATATTGAAAGGGAAGTAAATTGATTCAATTGTTATCCTAAATTAATTTTTGATATTAATGTGTCATTTTTCACATGTTTGAATTTAATAGATTAAAATTCCATCATTTTATTGATTTTTTTGGTTCAAATTATATAAATAATGAAAAAAATGATATTAATGTTATTTTACAATAAATGATATTTAATAAAATGAGTTAAAATTACTAAAAATCATATCTTTGGAAAAGTAATTTTAGAAATTTAATATATATAAAATATGGTCCATTAATTAGCCAATTTATCTTTAATAATAATCATATTGACCTGTAAATTGTGAAAATATTATCAGCATGTTTATGGTTAAAAAATTGTTTTTGTGCGTTACATGCGCTTATGTGAAAATAATTTATCAAAACACATTGGTTTTTTGTTTTATAAATTAGATATAATATATATAATTAATAGGATTTATGTATATAATAATTATCATTTTAATATAGTATTAAATAATAAATTACCAAGGTTATGAAAGTAGTAACCTTAATAAAATACAAAATTTTAAAAGTAGAGAAACATAAATGCTAAGGAACCACATTATACAATTGACCTTATCTCTTTGTTTAGAGGTTTTAATAGAACAAATAATCCCTAAAATACTTTATTATCTAATTTTTTATCCACATTAGGTATGTTAGACCTTACAATAGAGAATACATTTGAGTATTTATAAGAATGTCACTCCTCCTCAACTATAAAAGGGAATTCACTATCCTGCATTCTTAACGCCTATCAAGACATTTATCTCAACCATCCCCATCCAAAATCACATTCAGAATTCCCTACCATTATCATAAAAACCTTGCTTGGTTTATTAGTAAAACCTTAATCGGTTTTAGTGCAATACTAAGGACGATTCCTTAAGAATAGTTAATGTTCTTCTATAAGAATTTTTATTTTATTTCTTTCTCCAACTCATTAAATGATTATAGTGACAAGGCTATAAATAATCCTCGGTATCATCCATATTATGATTTTTTTAATTTATATGATATTACCTACAACTTTACACACTTCCATCAATTTTTTTATGAAATCATCATTCATGTGTACATCGGTCTACCACCTCATGAACTGATGTCATTCATTTTTCCATTACCACCTTTGATGTTTGGAAATAATTAGGGATTTATGGTTTATATATAATATAAATTATTTCTATTAGTTTATTATTCTTATTTAATTATTATATCACACATACCATTATTATTTCCATTTTGTGGGATTATGGTATCATCTCTCCGGTGTACGATATACTACCACCTCGCGAAGTGATTTGATTCATTCACACATTACAGGGAATATATTATGAATGGGTTTAGAAAAAATATGTGACATAGATTACATAATAATGAAACTAAAATGAATAAATATATATATAACCGAATTTTATTTTTTTCAATATGACATTAAAATGGGAACAATTTTCATGCATAAGACTGATCAACTGTATCCATGAGTGGTTTATTTCATTTCCTATCACTAAATTTTATAGATTTATATAAATAAATATATACTTAATTTTTATGATACTTACATACTGTTTTACAATATTTATATTACAAAACCATGATTTAAGTAAGTGGTATAAAAAAACAAGTCCAAACGTACTAGAAGAAAAAGTTAATTAACACCCGGATCAGTCAATGTAATGAATGATTATTAACAAATAGGTAATAAGGTGATATAAGAGGATCATATATGATATTATAAATATTAATACGGTTGTAGAATAATTTAATAACATTATTTTAGACCATTATATTTGAGAATAAAAACCTATTAACCAACATTATGTGTAAGGTAATGGATTTCATCTCAATTTACATTCCATTGAGACATACTTTATTATGCATCAATTCAAATTTATGTGTTGTATGCCCCACCCCATTGAATTTTAATATCATGATTCATTCATAATTCATGGTATTTTTCGTTTCAATTTTAATTATCTCATTCAATGGGATTTGTCAATAAAATTACCATGTTGTAGAAGATATCATAAAATAACAATTCCTTTTTTGATTATTATCATTATATTGAAACAATCACTTTCCTATAATAATTATAATTTGAATACTGTATTTTATTTTAAGATCCATATTAATTTATGGTGTATATGATTATTTCTTAAACCATTTACCAATTTTATATATGATTTTTACCTTGAATACTATAGGATTTATTGGGGAAATATTCATAAATTTTTATCATTTACTCGATATGGATATTTAATAATGCACATTATTTATTATTTAAATTACTTATTTATTATATATGGAATAATTTGAAAAATAAATAAATAGGCCAGGTTTTGGTTAATGTAAGTCCCTTTATGAATTAGTAGTCATAAGATATGAATCAGTTGGCCAAATTAGATTGGTTTCTACCCACAAACATAAACTGTCTTGTAGATAGATCTTGAAACTAACTATCTTCAAGATAGATCCTGATATTTTAGATTACCAAAATTATTTATTCCATGATTATTCTTATTCCGTGTGATTATTTAATTACTTATAATATCCATGATAAATTTTCACAATTATGTGATTATTTAAATGGAATTATTTGTTTGTCGTTTATTTATTCCATATTTTTATCAAATTATGGATTAATTAGAAAGAGTTTCAGTAATTTACAATGACATGATGATGATAATTTATTTATTTATGATATCCTCCTAATTAATTAACTCTTAATGGTAATTTTATTTCACCCTTATTTTTTCTTTTCAATATGATATGAGAATCAATTTTTTTGGAAATACTTTTCCTAGATGATGAGCATTTTATTTTATTATGTATTATATTTCATTATTAATTTTCAATGTAAAATTGGTATCATGTTTGTATCTTTTTTCCAAAACATCAAAACTTTTATAACCATTAGTATTTGATTTAATTATATCTATGTAATTAAATAAAGGCACCAGCTCCATGATATTGGGGGTTGAGGTTGTTATAGTAAAAATCTATATTAGGAATAAAAAATAATATGGCGTAATAAATGAATGTAATGTGGGCCTAAAGAAAATTTGAAATTTTTTTGTAAATCATTGGATCACTAAAATTCATTAAATTTAATATTCCAATAACAGACTTGATGATAATGTCCAAGCATTATAGGAAGTAATTATTATCAATGATTCTCAACTAGAGATCAAATCTATCATAGTTATAGAGGATATAAATATTCATATAGAAAAAGATAAATATTCAAGAGGATTATGATGACAATTTTTTGGAATACACTGATGAAAAATTAAAATAACTTTAGGATGATGAAGACCTCCTTATTATGAAATTGATGTTTCTTTCACTTGAAAACAAATATGGACACAAAAAATTGTTGATCTTCAAAAAAATAAAATAAAAACTACAATTGTAGAGTTTACTATGGAGTATTATATTCTTCTATGACTTCAATATGGTTGAAATATTTTTTCTATTCCATATAATGGTCTATTTAATGCAACCACATACGTAAAGGTACCATCCCTATCAGAAATCATTAATTTGTCTACATCAATTTTTATTCACAATGCCAACTAAATCTAAATATTTATGAAAATATGGATGAATAAAAGTGATTAAAATACTTAAATCATATCATGTATGGTTGGAATAGTTTCTATTATGTTTTCTTCTCATAATTGGTCCTTAATATATGTTGTCAATTCTAAAAAATATAAAGCTGTTAGTTTTGAAATGTTTATAAAACATGATGAATGATGGAATAATTCTAGGTTTGTTTGTTATTGATTTTTATAATTTCTTGAGAAATATATTAATTTATTTCTAGTATAATATTCTATACATTATATGAAACTGAGATCCTATAGTTAGGTGGAGAAATAAAGAGAAGGTGTGATATCCATAAACTATAATCAAGAATATATAAATAGAGAAAAAAATTAAATGGTTAAAAATATCATTAAAATTTCCAATTTAAATGATCTTATTGTTGAGCCATAAATGTATAAGTCATTTAATCATGAAACTAAAACAAATATTAAGAGAATACATTGATTATTATGAATAGATACAATCCTTCATTTTGAAATAATCATGAGAAATATGTTTTAATGATACTCTCTAGAATATATATAAAGATGGATGGTAAGTTTTATTATTGTGAAAATCCCATGAAGTTGATGTATGATGTCATTCAAAAAGGGAAATGTTTTTATTCTATGGAAATTACGACACATTAAGGACACTTACAAAAAAATCCATTAATATATGACTAGAACGGAATAATCATGAACATAATGAAAGAACAATCAAAGGGAGAAATAATAGGACTATAATACTGAAAAGTAAATTGAAAATAAATAGGGAAAATTTAAAATGATAAGTATTATCGTAATGTGTATCATTAAATTTGTTAAAATAATTCATAAAAGTTAATACAATTTTATTTCAATGAAAATAAAACATCTATAAGGAAAAACTATTCCTCATGATGAAGAACTATAATTTCATGAGAGGTCTTCATGATCTCATGATGAGTTATGTAGAAGGTGAAATATGGATAGACACAATTAAAATAATTTTTTAACAATTACTAAATTACAAGATCAAATCATGAGGATTATGAAATTTACACTAACTGATGCATATGAATTTATGGATCATAGTAAAAAAAATCCAATAATTAAGCATGAAAAAAGAACCCATGATATCCAAAGTGTAAAAATAATTTGAAATAAGATTTTTATAACGTAAGATTCCATCTGTATATTGAGAAAACATATAATGGGAATAATAGCTGGGAAGAAATTATCAGTGCAACTACTCACATTGATAAACATGGAGGATCCACTGAATTCCATTATTATTTATGTCATATTTTATTCTTAACTTTCATGGAATTAAAAGTTATTTTCTTTCTAAAATTTATATATAAATAAAAAATTCAGCTATAATATGTATAGTAGATATGATTAACAAACCATATTGGGATGACTTATAAAATAGTAATATAAAAATCTTGGAGAAAATATAAAAAATTATTAATATTAAGAGTTTGAAAAAAATTATAAGTATAATTATAAATGTACACATATTGGTGGGAATGATATATATGATATGATAATGTCTATTTATAGAATTGACTATTTCCTAATAAATAAATTGTGATTGATTTTATCATGTTTTTATCTCCATAATCATAATCAAGCTGTTTACTTTATGATGAGCTTACTCTTGATAATGTTAATATAGATTTAATTCTTTTAGGGAATGATTCTTTACAAGATTCTAGGTTTATATAATTCAAAAAAATCCATAATTTCAATATGGTTCTTATCAAATATTCAATCAAAAATATATTAATGACTATTTTATAATCCTATCTTCTTAAGGAATTTTATTTATCAGTAATGGGGTTAATTTTCTTTATTAATGATATGGATCATATTGAATTCAATACATATAGGCTATACATGAATTTTTCCAGTCTAGATGTTAATTAATTGCATGATTTCTGTGTTTTAGGATCATTGAAAAAATTTGAAAAAATTTATAATAATAACTTGTATCGGCTAGGATAAATGATAACATAAGTTGAGGAAAAGAGTTGACTAAGGTAAAATTTGGAAACAAACATTTTTATCATCGATATCCTTATTGTCTATATTAAACCCACTTTTTTATAAATCATGTATTTATTAGGTAAAAATAGTGTGAAATGGTTAATGGAAAATTTCATAATAATTAAATTTTACCATCCTAAAATATTCTTTATAATTATTATTTTTTGTAAATATTGAAGAGAAAAAATGAGTCCACATATTGACATTCCATTATCTAACACTATTTTTTTAAATAAATACTAAGGGAATGATTCATGAACCCCCTATGTGTTTGTGTTAAATTTTTTATAAATTAAATCGAGGAACATGAATGGTGTCAATATGAGATGAATTAATAGAGCTAAGAAGGAAATTATAGAACCCAATCTAGTTAAGAGGATTCATGAAGTTCCATACCAATGAAGCTTGTATGTATTTTTTAGTTATATCCATGGTTCATATGGTATAGTGTAAGATATTCCATTTTCAATTTACCTCTAAGTGTTGAACTATTAAAAAAATTTGGACTGAAGATACATGGATTGGAATAATTATGAGTGAATTTTATATTCATATAATAGTTGAGTTACTACTATTTATAAAACATATGTTTGAAAGTTATTCTATATAACATATGTAAAATGGTAGGATGCAACTCAATGATCATATGAGTAATCTAATTATATTAATGGGTTAATAATCTAAATAATTTTATTAGAATGGAAGCTACACAAATATCCATTACCTTATAAATGATTATTCTATATCTAAGTTTTCCACTTCTTGGCGTTTCATGTTTAGATTTGATATAATAAAAATTAGTGATGAGAATATCAATTCCATTGTAATTTAATGGTTTTAATAACTTGAAGATAAACGAATTAGATGTTCCTATACATATATTTATGGGTGGAGAGCTTCAAGGTAAATGATTTTATATATTACAAATGATGTCCTAACCTTCATAGAGACCCAAAAGGTGTTATCTTGAGAAAGAATTTTCTATATTAGTTTAAAAATAGAATGATGTATAGATTCTATGTAAAAATTCAAGAGAAATGTGTTTTATTGTTTAATGGTTTACCAAATAAAATTTGATAATATAAATCAATGAATAATAAATCCAAGTTGTATTCTATATAAAATACACAATGAGAAATCCTAGGATGATTTTATAAAATTATTTATAAGGGACGAAATTTCATTAAATAATATCTAAATTCATTTTAAAAAATCTTTGAATTATAGACAAAATAATCAAAATTTAAATATTCCCCAAATGTAAACTGTTTAGGATGAGCGTAAAACATTAGAATTAATATTTGAGTTAACAAAGGATTTTATATTTGGTAGAAAAATTAAGACTTCATGATATTAAGTATTTACCAGGGAATCATAATGTTCCACTATAAACCCATAATTTTATCATGCGTCTTTGATCATATAGCTTCATCAACATACGTATTTATTTTCCATCATAATATTTTGATTTTACTATATAACTATCAATCTATACCATAAAATTTACAAACGAATGTGTCTTATTTATTGAATCATAGGAAGATATTTTAGAGCATAAGTATATTCCATGAATGTATGATTTTTTTAGAGAATCAGGAATCAATAGTTTGATATATTTCTATGGAAAATCCCATAAGAACAATTGGGATTCCAATATTTTTATTCTGAAGAAATAAAATAATGAAAAACTAGATAAATTAAGTCATGATTTTGTTAATTATTAAAACAAAATGACCGATAATGAGATCATTATTCCTCATGAAATCAATGGAGTTATAACTATTGAATAATTTTGGGGTGACGAAATGAGTTTCATAACATTGAATGAGATGGCATACAACCACGACTATGTGAAAAAAATTGAGATAACTAAAAGTTACTGATTTTCAGGAGAATTTTAATATAAAAAAGGTCATAATAATTAAAATATCATACATAGAAAATAACAGATTCATAAGATGGATTTGCAGTATGTTTTTCAATGACATGTTAAGTCAAGTATTCTATGAATTTAAAGCATGATATTTAAAGGATTTTGAATATGAGTAATTAATAATTTTTTTTAAAACTATTCAATATATGTATATATAAATATATGTGAAGGTAAAATGTGATTACGAGATTATCCCTTGAATGAACACTGAATATTTTCTAGAAGTAAAATGAAGTAATGAAATAAGAAACTGATATAATAAACTATTTCTTTTTCTGATCATGTTTATCTTGGAGAAGAAGATGTTGTCTCAGCCTTATTCTATTTCACAAAATAAAAATATCGTGCAATAAGATATAATCTCATAAACCTTTTACTTATCACATTCCAGCCAATGTTATTGAGAATTTTAGCCAACAAAATTATATTATTGAAGAATGAATAATTTCGAGGCATCCATCTCACTACTTTGAGTGATAGAAGAATTACTTTTATATAGTCTGATATGGAACTAAGCCAACACTTGTGATATTTTTTCAAGGAGGTTAAAGTAAATTCTCTTGTATTAGGGGGAAAATATCACTCACATTATTTATACCTACATGATTATTAGATAACAACTTCATCGTTATAGCCTTGATTGAGATTTACGGAATAATAATAATGAATAATTTTGAGTGGGATAATAACCTCATGTCATTGGGGATGTAGTCAACCTAAGTAGTTGAACCGCATTAACAAACCCATGTTTTTTCTTTTGTATAATTTATATTTTGTACCGACATACAGACCAGTGGTGACATAATGAGAGATATATATGATCACTAAACCAAGTGAAGAGGTAATATAGTGATAATGGTGAAATTGTAATAACATTCAATCCACACTAATTTGTACCCCCATCCTTTGTGTGTAAATATCACAAAGTTACCCCAACACTTAAACCACATTTATTCCCACAATGAATATCATGATGTATTAAAAAATTAAATGTTTAAAATAATGTTGCTTATATGAAATATATATCACATGATATTTGATAAATAAAAATTGTGTATAAGAATGAAAATCACATGAATTGAATAGAATGTATGAAAATAAATATATTTCACTTACTTATGGAATTAACATACATAATAATTATTAATCATTTATATACATGATGCACAGAAAATATCATGGAATCTAAATGAGTTGGAGTGAAACTTAACACACAGCATGTACAACCTTCTATACACTTTTTTTAGTTTATGTATCACATTTATTATTATGGTTTTAATCAAAAAAATTATTTTCAATACATGTACCTTATATAATTTTTCATGTTTTCCATGTCATGTGAATCTTTATGCACACTTTTTTATCCATGTTTCTTCGTATATATCTATAAAAAAATCGACACATGGTGTGTGTAATAATTTTTTCTAGTTATCTATAAGGAATACCATAATTTAAACTGCATGAAAACAATGTGGGGTCATAATATGTGAATGAAATATACTTGTCTTATAGATTATATAAGATTTTAGTCTATACTAGTGGTTAATATGGTGCATATAATTACACCGCATACTGATCCACATGGTATATTATGACTATAGCATACCCCAACTTCTACGGATGACCATGGGTACACAACATATAGTCTACCATCACACATCATATATATGTGACAAGTACCCACTATCCTCGACACCTATCAATGGGATATTCAACCATTATTAACTTATATTGTCATATACTTTGTTATATGAATTTAGATAAATATATTGTCATAACTATTTGATTAATAATTAAATTTAAGAAATGAAAACTACTAAATATATATATATAATTCATAACACAAGTTATAAATTATTATAAATTATAATTGTACCACTCTAATACAACTTCATGTTTATCAGCTGAAGAGAAAGTAGTGGGTAAATTATCATTGTAATTATTTTTAAATATAATTGATAAAACTGTTGTAACATGATGGTCACAACATTAAAATATCCTACATCAAATCGTTCTTATTCAGAATATAATTATTTTAAAATCAAAATTACCTCAAACATGATTATTCATATTAATGAATTCTAATTCATCTCATGGTGTTTCATTATTCCGGTAGATAATCCCTTAAAGTATTCCTCTAGTTGTATACAAGTGTGCTCCATGAATGTAATGACATAAACCTCTCTGGCCCATTCCTTTGTTGAAATCTAGTGTCTGAGGTGTTTTAGGGAGTCCATGTGACTTATCCCCAACAATTTTCCATTTTTACAGTTCTGTGAGTAGTGTTTCTAGGATCGGTATGGGTATAGTGTTTCCAGCATAGATAGGTGTACAATCTTTCCAGTAATTATAGGTGTACATTTATTCTAAGAACTGTAGGTTTATATTGTTTCCAGTATCGGTAGGTGTAAATTGTTTTTTTATCGATTGGTGTACTGTGTTTCTAGCATCAGTTGGTGTACAATGTTTCCCGGATAGGTAGATATACTATGTTTCTAAGATCGTTGGGTGTATAGTGGTTCTAGTATCGGTAGGTTTATAGTGTTTCCAGCATCAGTAGGTGTAAAGTGTTTCCAACATTAGTTGGTGTATGGTGTTTCCAGGATCAGTAGATGCACAGTGTTTCTTAGATCAGTAGAGGTAGAGTGTTTCCATCATCGGTAGGTGTGAACTATTTCTAGCATCGGTAGGTGTACATTCATTCTATTATAGGTAGGTGTACATTGTTTCTTTGATCAGTAGGTTTACAGTGTTTCCATCATGAGTAGGTTTCTAGTGTTTCCAGCACTCATATGTGTACAGTGTTTCCAGCATCGATAATTGTATAGTGTTTCCTGCATCGGTAGGTGTACAGTTTTTTCCACATATGTAGGTGTACATTGTTTTCAACATTATTAGGAGTACAATGTTTCCATCATCGATAGGTGTACAGTGTTTCCAACATCGGTAGGTGTATAGTGTTTCCAGCATGTTTCCAACTTCATATGGTTTCGCCACTTTGACGTTTTCAATTATATAAAAGTCCTACAGGGCCTTGTTTTAAAGTATTTATGGATGATTCATATTCCATAACTCCTATATTAATTATCATAAGGCCCAGGATTCCTTTTCTTTGTCAAACTGTTTGGTCTATTATGATCGAATTTTAATGGGAAATCTAGTGTATCTTTAATCATTGATCTGTAAGTCATCTAAAGGGATGAGGTATCTTCCTCCCATGTTCTTCCATATTTTTCACCAATGAGATATTCTCATACCTTTCCTTCTTCCCATAGGTTCAGTTTGATCATACCTTAATCCTAGGATTATTTCCCCGTGATGTTTCTTCTTGCTGCATGTTCACCCCCTGTTATGGTGCAAGAAGAATGTTTCGATCCGCTATTAATAGAATGTATGATTAACCTCTATTCTTATTTTTTCTTCAATCCGTATTATCTTTCTTCTCATTTCCATGTAATGGAATGTGATCTCCATGATCTTAATAGAGTTTTCTTGGGTGTCGGTTGGTGGTGTCGTGACGCAGCATCCTCGGGTGGATGTTGTTGTTATGGGAGAGGCGATCATGATTTGTTGCATGGATCAATCTCATTTAAAGAATGTCAATATATGTATGAGGTAGGGGATTCATTTCTTCCCTACTATTTAATGTAAATTCGTATAGTTATTATGATTTATCCACCGGACCACAATGGAATTTACAGAATAAATATTTGATCCAGATAAATCAATTGATATCGATGGTATTTTATTTCCTCTTGTTTTTCTAGATAGTGTGATATCAATTCCTACATTTTTTAGCATGTCATTTTTAATTAAATTATAGGAATGAACATAAACTAGGACTAATTCTATTTTTTTTCAAATACAAAGAGGCTTGTAAATGAATCTACTTTTTATTTTAATTGTATATTCGTCAAATTGGCTCAGAAAGAATGTATAATTATTTATGATAGCTATGATAGATTTCTATTTAGGATTGATATAGTTGTAACTTACTATAAATGAAATGGTTTATTCAATGTAGATTAAAGAACTTTATTTTTATAAAAGATAATTCCTCGTAAGGTTCTGAGTTACACTATTTCTTATAAAAGAAAATAGCCTTATGCTTGGACATATGAGATCTCATTGCCTGTGAAGGATGAATGCCTTGCTTAAGGACCAGGCGCCATGTTGATACGATGTTTGTTTCATTCTTCTTGTGTTGTGATGTGATCTTGGATATATGATATTATATGTGGGGGTAGGGAGGCCCATTTTTTGTGGTATCAGTTGACACCAAGGGTGGGGAGATGCATCGGTTTTGGAATGTGGGTGTCAGGGAGGACACCAGAGATGATGAAACAAGTTGGATGTGAATGACGAGATGTTTGATGAATCTTTTTTATCAACATTCGAATCCCCACTACTCTAGGGAGTTGGTCTTGCTTACCTTTCTTCCAAAAATGGGTGATAACACGTGGGGTATGCCACCTACTTTCCGTGTTTAGCTTATCAAGGTAGGATGGGTCTACACTATTTCTATCGGTGGAAAAGACATGACGGGTATTCAAACTACCAACCTTGTTGATCCCCCTAGTGTTTAGTATATTATAATTTTTTTTTCTCGAATGCATGGGTGTATGGGAAAGTAATAATTCTATTAATAAATGATTGAATAAATGACGTTAACCCATGTGGTTAGAGCTTGTTGGGACGCAATACTAAGGATTAAATTTAAAGTAAGAGTGGACTTTGGGCGTGATGATAATGAAATATATTTGATAATGGTTTATTGATTTTGAAATATTTAATTAATGTAACGTTCATTTGATAAAAAGGGATAAATAAATCTAATAAATCTGTTTAAATGGTCGTGTGATTATAGGATAAACTATCTTATCAATGGCAGATGAGAGTCAGAGAGATGTTATCTGCAGTTGAGTATGAGACAAGGTTGTCTCCACAATGTTGTTTTGAGATATATTATATAACGTAATTTTTTTTGTTTATGTATGCTACCCCCAATCTATTAATAAGACTGACAACCTAGGTATTCTTGAGCCCCAGGCATGTTTTACCCAATATTATGGTGGGAGGATAGATGGATGACTATCCCCTTTGGCCCCACTCTTTTCTCTTTGTAGTTACATTTTCAATTAGTCACCTCACTTAGTCGTCCCCATATATTTTTGTAGAGGGATATATTCGATTGTGGATATTCACAAAAACATATTCTAGATATAGTTTCCTATGAAATAGTATAGATGTAACGTGTATAGGATCTGATGTATTGAGGATCCTTAATCGGTGTGTGGGCTATAATTTCTTGAGGTATAATGCTCAACGTATGATATATATTATGTGATCTATGGTGGATCCTAGAAAATACCTGGTTACTTTCGTTGTGTGGACATGGTGGTTGTGTTTCATGAGGTACATGTTGTGGTGTTCCACCAAGGTGTCTTCAGGAAAGCCTTTTTTGAGAGAGATTCTTAGGACATGCGAGGTTGGAGAAAGCAGTAAACTAGTGGGGAAGTAGTAGTGGGGTACCCTTGATATTATTTATTATATTATATACACTTGTATGTAATACTTTGTGATATTATCCATGGTGACGTTGGGAAATTAGTATACATGTTAAGTTGATGAGTCAGTTTCACTTTTCATTCACTATTCTCTAGCATGCTTTCTTTACTTTTGCACGAGAGGCTCCAGGGAGAATCTTACTAATTATACTATTGTAATAACCCTACATATATATAAACTATTTTTCAGGACACATGGAGTAGGTTGGTTATCCAGATGGTTACAACAAGCTTGGGGATATAGTAGTTATTCGGGCTTTGTGGTTGCTATTGTTTTTACATTATCTTGGTACATGCATTTTTCCCTTTCAGTTGTAATAGTTTTTTCAGGGAATTACATATGTTCAATTAGTATTTCTTTTATATTTTCGTCTGAGTTGGAGATGGGCAGTGTCTGTATAATCCCTCTCTTTATCAAGTTTTCTCTTAGAGTGTAATTCCACCCATTTGTGTGTTTATTATACCCTCAGTGATAGTCACTAACATGGGGCCTAATAGAGGTGGGACATGGGGGTCATTATCTCCCTTCTCAATTTTTTTCCAAAGAAGGGTACACCTTGTGGGGAGGGGATCATGACATAGTGGTATCAGAGCTCTGGTTGAGGGATAGGATGGTGTTTGGTGTTAGGAATAGGTGAGGTTTCCTAGGTTAGTAGGGAAATAGTGTCAGTCAAGTTTAGAAAATGATGAAAACACTAGTGATCTGATGAGACATAGGCATTTAGGCCCCCCTATGATCTGATGCATGGACCTTTATATTTATAGTGGCCGCTAAATAATATGATACTGGTCAGATGGGACAGACCAAGGAAAGGATCATGCATCATTCTTCTTTTTGCCTATGTATAACTGGGTAAAATATGGAATAAGTTAACCAAAATTTAATAAAAACAAATTAATTATTTTATGTTGAGTCTTCCAGATTCTTGGTTTTCTAGATCTATCTATTTTTTAATTTATAGGTATGGAACCAGGTCGACGTCTTCATTAGGTTTGCACAGACGATGTATAGAAGGCTGAACTAGTGGATTGTCGTAGGGTAGAGGCTGACGACGAAGACACTTAGAGAAGTATACTTTGAGGGTTTTAGCTCTAGAGTATATAGAATTATGAAGGATCCCTTTATGATGTAGTCGCAAAATACTGGTTAGAGGAGGATGAGAGAGCCTTCATTTTGATCTGTGCTCGGAATGAGCACTAGGTGTCTTTGGTTGTGACGATTCGGTGTGGAGCATTGAGGAAATGGTGGTTCTTGTTCCTCAAGGATCATGAGGAGTTCGAGATCTCATGGGATGAGTTTCAAGATAAGTTCAAAGTTGAGTATCCTTCATCGAACACAAACGCGTCCATTCTCCAATAAATTATTACCTTCTGATAGGGGATATCATGTTTGCGAGAGTTTGGAATATTTTTTAGGAACCTTTTATGATAGGCTTCATCCCTTTTTCCAGATGAGGAGGCCTGGGTGAGTCATTTTGAGGAGGATTTGTGTATAAATAACCATCTCTAGGTCACCTCGTTTATATTGAAGTCATATCATGAGGTTTTGATGAGGGTGGAGGTCGTCAAGAGGACATTGGACAAAATTGTATCATCGTGAGAGGGGATTCAACATGATTCTTCATGAAGAAGAGATGTGGTCCGGGGTTCTTGATTTTTAGGTAAAAAGAGTTTCATTTTGGACAGGGGTAGGTCCCAGCCCTTTGCATATCGTTTCTCTAGAGGTAGCAACTCTCACTCCTATTCCAAGGGATCGAGAACTTCTTTATCTTATTGATGACATGGTCATCAGTATCAAGAGTTCCCGACCTTTCAGAGTTGTCATAATGCACTTGGTTTTCCTCTCCAGGTTCCTTCGTTGAGGCAGTTCTAGCTGAGGCAGCAACAATAGGTTTCACCAGTTTTGGATCAGTAGAGAGAAGATGGGGTAGGCAGAGGACAACCCCGAGATTCTCCACATCCTCAGAGAGCAGAGTGAGGTTATGGTGGTGGTTGAAATCAAGGTCAGAGAGTCCTTGGAGGTGGTTTTGTTCAGCTTCAATCTTTAACATTACCACCAATATATCATCCAAATGTCATTCGAGGTTCCATTTTCTTCTTTTTCTTCTTGATTTTATGGCTTGTTTGATTCAAGAGTGACACACCCCTTCATATCACTAGCCTTTTTCTAGGATTTGGGACTTGTGGTAGCGAGTTTCTTCTACCATTGGTGTTGACTACGCTAGTTAGAGGTTAAGCTAACAAGTATGAGGTATAGAAAAATTTTGTGCTTGTGCAGGGGTAGCACCACACAAGGGGAAATTTTCTATGTTTACATATATAACCATTTGAGGGAATCCTTGTAATGAATTTTGGGTATTTGGTGCAGGATATTAGGGAATGCTTTAGGAGGAATTTAGTGTTCTTCAATGCTGATGGAGAGACGATGGTGTTTGTTTTCAGGTGCGGCCCTCAAGTGGGTCAGAGGTGTGTTCCATCTTTATAATCCTTGATGAATGAGATAATGATGAGTTCTTCAGAGGTTAAGCAGTTGCCATTTCCCAGGGTTGTTGAAGAATACCATGATGACTTTCCAAAAGAGGTTGTTGCATTACTTCTCAACGAGAGATAGAATTTTGGAATGAGCTACAACCAGTAGCATCTATAATCTCTATGTATACATATTGGATATACCCTTATGATTTATTAGAGTAGTGTATATAGTTCATTGGTCTATTACAATTCGGTTTTCTTTAGACGACTCTGTCACCATGGGGTGCACCAGTTTTGTTCGTGAAGAGGGCTGATGACAGTTTGCATTTGTGTATAGATTATCATCGCTTAAACAAAGTGATAGTGAATAATTTCTATCATCATCGATGAATTTGTGATTTATTAGATCAAATGAAGGGTGATATATAGTTCTCAAAGATCAAATTGTGGCCAGGATATCATTAGATGCATGCGAAGTATGAGGATATTCAGAAAACATCTTTCTTTTGACATCATGGGCATTACAAGTTCATTGTAATGTTGTTCGGTGTAAATAATTCTCATGTTCTATTCATGGGATAGATAAACATTGTGTTATTTGATTTTATGGATATGTTTTGGTGGTTTTCTTCGACGACATCCTTGTGTACTCCACATCTGAGGAGGAGCATGCAGTGTATCCGAATGTAGTTTTGGGAGTTCTTCGTCAACAATAGATTTTTGGAAATTTGTTAAAGTGTGAGTATTTGGCTCTATAAGTTTGTTTCATTGTGAATGTGGTGTCCCAATAGATAGTTTTTGTCGATCCATCAATTAAATAAGTAGTTGTGTCTTGGGAGTCCTCCAAGACAGTGGTAGTGGTGTTAACTTTTCTTGGTCTCACATGCTACTACATGAGGTTCGTAGGATATTTTTCTTGGGTTTTCACTCCACTAAAAACATTGACTATTAAGCATTAGGTGTTCATGTTGACTAATCAGTGTAAGTTAATTTTTTATTTTTTCAAGGAGATGTTAAAAAGTGCTCCAGTACTTTTTCTTCCCGTAGAGGGAGTTCTATTTAACATTTTTTGCGATTCTCCACATCTGGGGTTAGGCTGTGTTCTAATGCAGTAGAGATAATTTGATTCTTATGGTTCTCAGAAATTATGTCCCCATGAATTTAATTATTCCACCTATGATTTTGAGTTTTCATATTTGGTATTTTATCTGATGTTTTAGATACATTACCACATTTTAGTGTGCAATGTGGTTTTCATCGATCATAAGAGCCCGAGGTATGTTTTCTCCCAACATGACATGAAATTGTAGCTGGTTCAGTGGATGGAGTTCTTAATAGAATATGACATCGAAATCTTATATAAACATAGAAAGAGGAATGTTGATGCTGATGAAATGATCAAGAAGTCATGTATTGATGTAGTTCATGAATATGGTGATTCTTGGAGAATTATGGAAGAAATTTCAAAATTACATCTCGAAATGGGAGAAATTGGGGAAGCAATGGTCTTTTTTAGATGATCTTGTAGTTATCCCTGGGAAGTAGGTGGAATATTACATGTTTGGAGACATATAGGTGATGTTATAGATAGACCAAGTTATTTTTGGAGAGGCCCTTAATGGTTTGGATGAGGACCAACAACACTGAATATTGTTTCAAGCAAGGATTTTTGTTCATTTGGAGATGCGTGATATGGTTCTCATTGAGTTCTATAGTTAACCATTAGTGTTACATCATGGTGTGAAAAATATGTACAAATATTTGAGGAGTCAGTTTCGGGGGCATGGGTAGATGTGTATAATTGTGGAGTTTTGGTCTTGATGTTTGGTCTAACAGAAGGTAAAGGCTAAGTACAATGTCCCCTATGGTTTTCTCCAGCCGTTAGATATTCCTCAGTGGGAGTGGGAGAAAATCTCAATAGATTATGTTATTGGATTACCTCAAGCCTAGAAAAGACATGATTCTATTTCGGTGGTAGTGGATCATTTAACAAAATCAACCCACATTATAGTGATCAACGAGTCAAGCTCAGTGGAAGTGTTGTTGAGACAGTATCTGGATGAGGTGGTGAGACTCCACAGAGTCCCGAGAATTATCATTTCCCATTTAGATCTTCTTTTTACCTCAAGGGTGTTGAGAGGTCTCCAACATTCTTTTGGTTCTTAGTTATTCCTCAAAACGTTATTTCATCTGTAGAAGGATGGTCAGAGAGAGCGAACTATCAAGACTCTTAATGACAAGTAGTGCTCTTGTTGTCCTTGATTTTGGAGGTTCATTGATGAGGCACATTCCCTTAGTGAATTTCCCTTACAACAACAGTTTTAACTCCATCATTGTTATGTCACCATTTGAAGACTTCTATGGCTGATATTTCTATTCTCCATTGTGCTGGACTAAGGTTGGAGTGTTAGAAATTCTTAGACTGAAACATGTGTATAACCCGACATAGATGGTTTAGGTGATTCGTGAGAGGATGAATACCGCACCGGATCATCGGAAATCATATTCCAATCAAAGTAGGAGACCTTTGTAGTTTGATTTCATGGATCACATTTTTATAAAGGTGAATCCCCATCATGGTAATTAAAGGTTTGGCCAGAGTAGTATGTGGTCTCCTCGGTCTATTGGGCATTTCAAGGTGTGGGGTCATGTTGGATATGTGGCATTTCTTGTAGCACTTTCCACACAAATGATCCAGATACACAATGTTTTTGAGGTTTCACAACTCTTTCATTATCTTCATATTGACTCTCACGTCATCGTTTGGGGAGAGATCTAGGTTGATGATGATGTGACCTACAAGGATCGGCCTATGGAGATCCAAGACCACAATGAGAAGGTGTTGTGTGGAAAATCAATCCCCTTGGTTTTTGTATTGTGGTGACATGGTGGCATGGAAAAAGCTACATGGTAACATGATTCATAGATATGATCTTAGTACACAGAGTTGTTTGATGTTTAACACTTTTCAAATGATTATGTTCACTTTGTGGTTTTATACCTTTCGTGTTTTGTTACTTCTTTTAGCTTGATCTCTTTTGAGAGGTATCTCTATGTGTGGTTGTCCGAACCCCTTATCTATTTAATTTTCTATTAGTTTTGAATTCTTGAGGATAAGAATGTTTTGATAGGTATCTGATGTAATTTCCCAAACCACTCTGGTCCATTCCTTTGTTCAAATCTAGTGTATGAGGTGTTCTGGGAAGTCCAGGTGACATACCCCCAACACTTTTCAAATTTTGTAGTTATATGAATAGTGTTTCTAGCATTGGTGGGTGTATTGTGTTTCCAGCATCGATAGGTGTATGGTGTTTCTAACATCAGTAGGTATACAATATTTCTGGCATTGGTATGAGTACAATGTTTCTAGCATCGGTAGGTATACAATGTTTCCAACATCGGTAGGTGTACAATGTTTCCAGCATCGGTAGGTGTACAATATTTCTTGGATTAGAATCTGTACATTGTTTCTAGAATCAGTAGGTGTATAGTGTTTCCTAGATTGGTAAGTGTGCATTGTTTCTAGGAATGGTAGGGGTACAGTGTTTCGAGCATCGGTAGGTGTATAATGTTTCTAGCATCAGTAGGTGTACAATATTTCCAGCGTCGGTAGGTGTTTGGTGTTTCCAGGATTTGTAGGTGTATGGTGTTTCAAGGATCGATAGGTGTATAGTGTTTTCATCCTTGATAGGTGTACAATGTTTCCAATATCTGTAGGTGTACAATGTTTCCTACATCGGTAGGAGTACAGTGTTTCCTACATCGTAGGTGTACAGTGTTTCCAGGATCATTAGGTGTACATTGTTTTCAATATTGGTAGGTGTATAGTGTTTCCAGATTCGATAGGGGTATAATGTTTCCAACATCAGTAGGTGTACATTTTTTCAGGCATCGGTAGGTGTATAGTGTTTCTGGCATTGGTAGGTGTACAGTGTTTCCAGCCTCGGTAGGTGTATAGTGTTTTCAGCATGTTTCAAGATTCCCATAGTTTTTCCCCTTAGACATTTTCATTGATATAAAGTGCCTCCAGTGCCATGTTTTAAGGTATTTAAGGCCCATTAAAATCCCATCACTCCTATATTAATTTTCCAATAGCTTGGTATGGCTTTACATGGTCAAACCCCATGGTTTAATGTGATAGGCATTTAATGAAAAATCTATCATATCTTTAATCATTGCTCTGTAAATGTTCTAAAGGGATGAGATATCATACTCCCTTGTTCTACCTTTTTTTTCCTGGGTGCATGAATCTTAAAACTTTACTTATTACCATAATAATAGTGTGATCAAACTATAATTATTGGATCATTTCCTCTTGATTTTACTTCCTGCTACATGCACACCCCCTGCATTTGTGCATATAAAAGTGTCTATCTGTCATCAATAGAGGGTATGATTTACCTCTGTTCTTGTGTTTTCATTGATCCTTTTTCCCTTTTTTCCCTTTCCATGTTATGTCATGTGATCTCCATGATCCTAATAGATTTCTCTTCGGTTTCGGTTGGTGCGGTCGGGTCGCAACATCCTCGGGTGGTTGCAGTTGTTACGGTGAGGTGATTGTGATCTGTTGTGTAGATTTTTCTCATATAAAGAACTTCATTAACCATTTGATGTAGGGGATTCGTCACTTCCCTATTACATTACCTTAATAAATAGATTTATCATGATTTAACCACTAGATCACAATAGAATTGATGTAATAAATGTTTCAACCGAATAAATCAATTGGTATCGATCGTATATTATTGCCTCTTATTTTGATAGATAGTGTGATATCTACTATTTCTTTGTTTAGAATGTCATTCATTATAGAAATTGGAAGATAAAATAAAAAAGGTTTAATTTTATTTTTTCATATATATAGAGTAATGTAAATGAATCCAGTTGTTTTTGTTTTAGTTTGATGTTAAAAAAATTGGTGTTGTAGGCATGTAAAATTATTTGTGATAGCTAGGGTAGCTATCTATTTAGGTTTCCCATAGTTAGAACCTACTATTACTGAATCGGTTAATTAAATATAGATTTATGAACTAGTTTTTTGATAAAATATAATTCCTTGTAGGGTTCTGAGTTACCCACTTTCTTGTAAAGGCCATGAGTCTTTTGCTAGGAAATGTGAGTGCTCATTGTTTGGGAAGGATGAATCTCTTGTTTAAGGCACAATAGCCAAGCTTATATGATGAAAATTTCTTACTTATTATGTTGTGATGTGATAATATATGACTATTGTGATATGTGTGGGTAGAGAGGTCAATTGGTTGTTGCAACAGTTAATGTCTAGGGTGGCGAAATGCATTAGTTTATTCATGTCAGTGTCGGGGAGGACACCAGAGATGATGAAATGTCTTGGATGTGAATGATTGGAAGTTTAATAAATCTTTTTGGTTGTTTATGTACATCACTTTTCTCACATATCATTGAAAATGGACCTGTTTACCCTACTTTGAGAAGGGAAAAATATGCATGAGGTATACCATGTGTTTTTCCATGTTTAGCATCTCAAGGGAGGATGGGTCTATGATCTTACTAAAGGTGGCAAAGACATGATGGGTAGTTCAACTATCACCATGTTGAGACCCATTATTTTAATTATCTTTGAGTTTTTTTTGAGACTGCTGAGGAATATGGGAAAAAATAATTCTATTAATCAATGATTGAATAAGTGATGTTAATACATGGGGTTGGAGCTTGCTATGATGCAATATTGAGGTGCCAATTTAAAGGAACAAAAGAATTTGGTTGTGATGCTAATGAAATATTTTTTTAATGGTTAATAATGATTAATAAATTAATTAACATAGTTTTAAACTGATAAAAAGGGATAAAGTAATCTAATATGACACTTTAAATGGTTGTGTGCCTATAGGATACCTAGTCTTATCAGTGGCAGCCGGGAGTCCAAGAGACGTTATCTACAGTTCATTCTGAGACTATGTTTTATCCATAATGTTGTTTGGAGATATATTATGTCATGTACTTTTTGGGTTTCTATACGCTACCCCACCCTTTCAGTTAGGGTGACTAGCACCATGGGGATTTTGATCACTGGGGGTGTTTTCCCCAACATTCTGGTAGAAGGATGGATGGATGACTACCCCCATTGGACCCACTCTCTTCTCTAGGTAGTTACTTGTGTTGTTAGGCACATTGGTTAGTTTTTCCCATATATGTGTGTATAAGGATGTAATGGATTTTGGTTATTCACACACATATATTCTGGATATAATTTTCTATGGACTACTATAGGTGTAACGTGTATAGGCTGTGATGGCTTGATGATCCTTACATGTTGTATGGGCTATAAAGGCTTGCGATGTAATTCCTAACATGTGATACTTGTTATGAAAGCTGTGTTGGATACCGGAAACTACCAAGTTACTTTCTTCCGTGGACATGGTCATTGTGCTGCATTAGGTGCATGTTGTGGTGCTTTGCCTAGGTATCTACTGGCAGGCCTTTTTTGGGGAGAGATGCTTAGAACATGTGACATTAGAGAAAGGCATAAAACCAGTGGGGAAGTTATAGTGGGGTAACATTGATATTATTTATTATATTATATTCTCTTGTATGTGGCACTTTGTGAGAGTATCGATGGAGAGGCTAGGAACTAGTATACCAGTTTAGGTGATGTTTTAGTTTCACTTATTGTTCGTTGTGCTTTAGCATGCTTTCTTTACTATTGCATGAGAGGATATAGGGAGGATCCTACTAAGTATACTATTATACGCAACCAACATATATATAAATTTATTTTTAGTTCACTTGTAGAATTTTGGAGATCATGATGGTTATTACTAGCATTGGGTTGGATGAGCTATTCGCACTTCATGGTTACGGTTGTTTTTACTTTCTTTTGGTAGTTATAGCTTTCCCTTTAAGTTGTATTATTTTTTTCATTACATTAAATATGTGTAATTGGGATTTTTTATATTTTTATGTTTGAGTTGGAGTTGGTTGGTTCATGTCTTATCTTCCTCTTGCACATTCGTTCTCTTTGAGGTTAATGCCTCCCATTTGAGTGTTTTCTATACCTTTAGTTCTAGTCACCAACCTGAGGCCTACAGGTGTGGGAATCAAGGTTCCCCATATCCCTTATCACATTTCCGGTTCAAGAGGGGTACACCATGTGGGGAGTTGGTCATGACAATAAATTTCTGAATTACAATTTCGATAACCTATGTAATATGATTACAAATCCTAGAGCATAATTTTAATCATTTCTAATTAAAATAAGGGACTCTCTTGTTATCCCTTTATTCCTAAAAAGTGAAGAGGTTGATTTTCTCCCTAGGGATGTGGGAAATTTTCTTGAGTACATTACTTGTGCACCGGAACTTGAAATCTCAAAAAATTGTCCATGTAAAAAAAATTAAATAGTATAAATATCTGATAATGACACATTATCCCTTTATCAATTATCAATTCTAAGTCATTACCCATTTTAAATAATAATATTATAATTATTATTTTCATGATATGCATCGATTTTTATATCATTTGATAATTAAATAAATCATCATTTATATAAATGATTATAATTTAATATATATATATATTTAATACCTTATCTCAGATTATCAATCCTTCTATATAATTTATCTAAACATAAATAATAAAATATTTATTCAAATAAATATGTTTTATTCAAAAAACAATTAAATTTTATTTTCACTATACTCATGAATTAAAAATTGTATTAATACTGACATAAAAAAATAAATATATAATAATCTACATAATAAATTTGTGAAAACATATCTCTTTTTTTTATTACATTGTTAATATTTAACAAGAGATATTGTTCAATTCTTATATTGTAAAATAAAATATATAGTGGGTGAATTTTTCTAATTAACTAAACATGAATAATTCTTATTCCATATATCTTAAAAATAAATAAAATAAATCTGAATGAAATTATAGATATACTAAATATGTGACCCTCTTGGTCTTTTTCACATTGGGATTACATAGAAATTATATTTTCCATAATTGTTTTTTAGAAAATCATCGACAACCCCATTGATAATGATATTAATGTTTTAATGGAAAAACATTCCGAGAAAATATACTACATAATATAATACCGTTATCCCAAAACCACATGAAGTAGGATGTATATTTATTTCATTACCCTATATACATGAATTATTTTTCATTACATTTATAATATAGACTCATTTATTATCTAATGAAGCCACTAATTTATTAAAAATGGTCAATTACATTCGATGGGCTAGATATATTTTATTTTATTAACTCATTAGTGAAAAATAATTTCTTGGATTGTTTAATAAATGTCATAACACTTATGACCCTCCCAATGTATGTTACCACACCATGATCATATGAAATCATGGTTTTTTTATATAAAACAATGTATATGTTTCATGATATACATATCTAAATATTTCTCTATACACCAATAAATATGTCTTTATAGGAATAATTAATAAAAAACAAACTTATATAATTCCTATTGGTGAATTTGTCTTCATAACCATCCATATTGAATACTACTAGGTTATAACTTCATTAGAATAAGTATTAATGTCATTTGGTCCTTCATCACTAAATAATCAAACAAAATTTCTCCAAAGTAAATGGAAGCAGGGGTTGAATTCACGTCTAATAATTTAAAAAATAATTGCAGAGGGATAATTACAAAAAAAATTCCAAATGATGAAGTACTAAATAAATTTATTGGCTATGTAATATAAATTAAATATGTCTATTAATTAAGTGAGTAAGGATAATAAAAATCAGTTAATTAATCAAATAGAATTTTATGTTTTAATATTAGATGATGCAATCTATAAATTTATATAATTTTAAGAAATGGTTTGATAATGGTGTTCATCAATAGATTGGTGAAGGCCCCAACATATCTACCAGTAAATTTGAAAGATTCATCTTAATATTTTAGTTACAATATAGATAAAAAACATATCTTCCCATGATTTTTTATGGAAGTTACAATAAACCCATCCTCCATTACTAATTTATGGAAGTGAAAAAGAGAAACCCAACCCCCTATTATTTATTATATAATAATAAATAAACCAAATATAGAAAGTATGTAATAAAAATAAAGATTTTCTTAGTGAAAATAAATCACAAATATAGTCTTATATCTAGAAAAAGATAGAAAAATACGAGACATGGAAATTGAATAGTAAATGGGAGCCTTTAGAGATTCTTAAAATAAAATTATCTCTTGATATAATTTCTATATTGGAGGATATATTCTTGATATATATCATTGATGCATTAAAATTCCACTGGATATAGTTATTGTATTTATTTAGATCTTAAAACTGATAGAGACCTCAATTTTAAGAATCCAATATAGTTAAAAAAAATTATTGAATTTTTTCTAATCATTAAGCCTAGTTAATGGCCCCGTAATAGAGGCGAGGTCCATGATAAATTTAATTTTGAACATGTAGATTCATCATAACCAGTTAACTAGATAATCCCCCTTGCTAACTAGTGATATTTCAGGATAATCACTATATCTACTAGCTTCCAGCATCTAGTCGGTGGACTCCTACAGGATGTGAAACTACTTTGCACTCCAATGTTTGGCTAGTGGATATTAACTTGATAGTTGGTGCATCCTTCACCATAGAGAGCTCCACCATGTCCTTGTTACTTCCATTTATTCCATAAAATAATCTTATAACTTCCATATATGGTTTCACCTAGTACATAAAGACTTTTACTGGATCTTGAAATACCTTTATGGAATATCCTTCAATGCCATTGAATGTCCATCACATGGTCAAATAAAAACATGATTCAGTATCAAATTAATATAACTAATAAACTCTTAAATTAAAATATTATATTTATATCTGTGTGTGTGTGTGTTTTTATGATCTTTAAAAAAATATGAGTGGGAGTTACAACAACCTCACCTTCTTTGATGATCACAAACACTTAATAGAAATATATATTTCAAGAGTCAATCAATTGTGAAACATTTATTCAATGTAAATAATTATATAATATCATTAATATATTTAAAATAACAGAAAAAATGTGGTTAAGAGATTAAAAATAAAACATAAAACAACTTCACCCTGTTTGACACTAAAAAAACCTCTCCCTAACTGCCAAAAAAATATACCCCTTTGACGTACAATTTTATCCCCCTTTGTGATTATAAAAAATATTATAATAATGTGAAAATAGAATATATTTATTTAAAAAGGATAATTTCCTAATTTTTAAAAATTATAGAGACATGAAATACATTTTCGATCATATATAATATTATATGAATAAAATAAAATATTAATGAAAATGGAATGCAAAACATAGATAATACATAAAGAAGAGATATGTAAAGTTCCTGAGTTATATTACTAATAAAACACTAAAGATCGCAACAACTCAAATAAACATTTAAATTTGAATATAAAAAATGTATTTATAATAAATCAATTTTATTCAAAATATTTCAAAAATATTTAATTATTTTGAATTATAATTTTGTAACAGATAAGAAAAATAAATTATAAATTGTTAATAAAAATAATTTTTAAGATAAAAAAGGAATATTGAAATGAAAATAAATAATTTTCCAAATAATTTCAATAAATTGAGTAATTAAAAGGAAGAAATAATTTTTATTCTAATATAAAAAACAATATATATCATTTTATAAATTAGAATACATAGATGAAATGAGAGGCACTATATATATTATAAAGTGTTTCAAGAAGAAAAAATGAAGTTTAAAATAATAAAAATCATATTTCCAATTATGTAAAATTATTGAATATAAATAATAAAGGATTACCCCCAAAAGGTGCATTAAAAATATATATCATATATTTAGATAATGGAATAGTTAATAGATGGAAAATAATTTAATAACTAATTTTACAAAGATTTTATTGATCTAAAATTTTTAGTGGAACATTCCTAAAAAAATATAAAATTAATTTTTCTTTTTCAAAAATTATTGTTTTCATTTTGGCCATATTTGCTAATAAATATTTCGATGCTAAAAAAATAATTTTTCCACTGAGATTAGATAATAAATATTTCGGAATCCAAAAAAATTATGAAAATTTTTATGTGTTACATGAGGTGAAATATGAGTTGATTTAGTTCACCTATATATATAAATATTTCAACCATATTTATAAAATAAATTCCTTATTTATAAAAAATACTTTCAATGCTTATTTTCCTATATCCCTTTTAAAAAATATTGTTTTCAAAAGAACTAGAATTAGTTGAAAACCCAAAATAATGCCAATTTTTAACAAGATATCGAGAACAGAAATTATTTTTTTGTTATTTATTACTAAGCGGGATATGAGAGACAAAAATTTTATGCTCATTGATATTGGATTATAAATTTTAAATGTTTTTTTTAATTTTTAACAACTAATCAATTTTTCAATAGAAATAAAATCATTTCTATATGAAACTTTATTTTCTTATTAATAACATGTTTAATTTTTGTTTTTATAACATTATATTTTGTTAAGAGATCATCAAAAAATTTACAATTACGTTTTTTATTATAAGTGGAAGAATAATTTGATGAATAATAAGAAGAAGGGGAATGGGAAATAGTCGAATTAATCTCATAACTTACCACAATATAAACCGTGAGGCATTTGGTAGATATGTCTCTTAAGGATTTTCAGTCCATGGAGACTTAACTATCAATCAAATAATATAATTTATGTTCATTATTACCTTGTTTTCTCGTTTTTCATATTTTTTAGATATGTATTTAAAATATAATATGTACTTTCTTGTAGCATTCAAAATATGTCACATTTGGTGATTTAATTTGATGATATTTTTTGTATATTTTTATAATTTTTTATTGTTGTTATTTTGAAATCATTCTCATGGTAAAGAGTTTTATCGTTCATTCATTCTTGGATATATATTAATCATCAATAGAATTAATTAAAAATTTTCATTTTTATTACTTATCTTCATTTCCTTATTTTTATTATTATTTAGAATGAAGCTTCATCATGATTGTGTGCATCATGAGCAATCCAATTAGTTTATCAAGTGAAATATTTTTATATCATTTTTCTCTTTTATACCCATAATATTTCGCACCCCATATCTTGATAAAATCTAGAAAATTTTCTTCACTAACGTCTATATAGTTAAATCATCACTAAGAGACACATGAACACTATAAATGACCATTAATTGAGTAAAAATATTCAAAATAGTTTTATTTTCATGAATACTAAGGTTTTAAAAGTATTATCTAAAAAAGTAATTTTATAATATTTGATCTTTTCCATTACTAGAAGGTTAATTTATGGTAATTTCCACATTCCATGGTTTGTTTCCAACTAGATACTAGATTCAATCCATTTTTGGTCGGGCTCTCAATGGAAAGTTTTTAGGGAATTTAAATTTAATTTCAACTAAGATATATCTTAGGGAATCAAATTATATTATAATTCTATTTTAAGAGTATATAAATTCTTTATCTACGTTCAATACAAGATATCTTGTGATATTTAGGAAAATTGAGATGGATGTTTTCCAGTAAGTGTATTTTCTTATATCGAACAAATGATCATGAGTACAAGAGGTAGAGTAATATTATTAACAAATATTTAAATTTATTAATAATTTTAAAACAAAAACATGTTTTTGAAAATAATTAAATTTAATAAAACTACATATTATTTAATTTATTTCAATTTTTGGTCGAAGTAGATGATAAGAGGGGTGAATTTCCCTTTAAAAACTAAAATAATAAATGAATGGTAAAATTAAAAATTTGATAATATAAATAGATAAATAGGCCAATTTGATCAATCTTATAAATTTAATACCAGGTTTAATTAAATGGGTAAGTGTAATGAAAACAAAACTAAGAAAATTTATACAATTTTGATTATTGAGATTAGAAGATGCATGGTGTAAATTGAAATATAGAAAACACACCATTTGATTTACGAATTTTGAAATAAATTTGGGTGATAAAATATGTCACATCCCCTTGTACTAAAAGGTATTATATATTCTATTTAATTTAATAGTGATCATGAAACCACATTATCCATTAATTTTTTATTAATATAGAATGAAAAAAAATCCTCAATGTTTTTATCACAGTATAAGTAAATAAATCCTCCCTTTATTTTATAGAAAAATAAATAAAACTAATTTTTAAGTTAGGTAATGTGAAAATATATTTTCATATAATTTATATATTAAGGATATAGTTTTCAATCTCTCAAATTATTGAACATGAAGGGAGACCTAGATAACAATATATAGGATCCATTAGAGATTGATACAACTTTATGTTGATATGTTTTTTATATTTGAGGATAATTGACCAAAATATCTCATTAATGTTTTAAATTCTACCAAATAGGGAAATTGTAATGAATATTATCTTCCATATCATAAAATACCCTTATTTATTGCCTCCAACAGAGCCAAGATCATTTTAGAATCAATTTCAATCATTAATCCTAGTTAATAACACTTTAGTAGAAGTGAAGTATATACTGAATTGAGTTTTGAAAGGAAATTCTTCACCTCATCGGCTAACCTCTAAATCCTAAAATTGAGCTTTTGAGCATCTTATAGGTTAGATGGAACTTCTACCTTTCACTAGTAGGTCAGTACTCCTCTACTAGTTTACTCTTATACTCATGGAGGATGTGTATCTAGTGTCCACACCACCACTAGTTGATGGCTCTCCCCAAAAATCTGATACTACATGTTCTCTAGAGAGCTTCACTATCACCCTTGGACTTACTTTCATTCCTTTGAAATATCTTTCATATTCTTTCTATGGTCTCACCAAGTCTATTAGGGCTTAAAAAATACATTCAAAAACATTTAATAATGATCCTATATTGCCTTGGAAGTCCATCACTTAGTACAATAAGAACATATTTTAGTATTAAATTATCTAAATAGGGAATCACATAAATGAAATAATTAGATACATAGATGCGTGATTGTGACCAAAAAAATACCATAAAAGATAGATATGTACAACAAAATATTCTATATCCCATAAAAAAATATTCCATCTAGAAAATTAAGCATATGTTTAATAATATTTTCATGGAATTTGTAGATTCACATTATATATAGAAACCACTATACCATTTTGATTAATTAAATACTCTAAGGAAATTGTCAAATTAATTTTACATACAAAAAAATTGATAAGTTATCATTTAATCTTATTGTAATCAAAATTACTATTTCAATTTCTTCAATATAACAAACTCCAAATAAACCGCTTAGTCTATGATGGACTTATAACAACATTTAGCCTTATATATCTCACATTGTATTCATTATTCATATTAAATAAATATTTAGTCAATTGGCCTATTGATTTCCCTTCTAGGGATAATCCTTTTATTTTTAATTCACCATATTTTGAAAATTCCCTAAAGAGGTGATACATATAAATTATAAACATCAATTTCTAATGTGACCTAGCCTCCTTAACTAGAACCAAAATAGAATTATTATCCCAATAATAATGTTACAGGTCGGTATAATATGATAATCCTAGAAATATTTGTGTATCCAGACTTCATTAACACATACAAATCCATGATATGTACAAAAAAATTATACAATCAATGAACAAGTGTTACTTATAAATATATTGGCTCATGTCTCCCATATAAAGGGAAAACACATATCCTAATAGTGATGTCAAACAAATATGATATTTTTGGAAACTATCATCAATATATCCCCTAACAAAACATTCTTACACTACATAATAAAATTGGAAAATATCCTTTATATGCCTCAAGTACATCACAATACTCTTTAAATCTAACCAATGGGGCTCTAAGTATTCTTCTTGATATTTTCCTACCACACTCAATGTGTATGAATAATAAATCCTAGTATATAGAATTTAATTGATGATAAGTCATATCAAAAATGTGTAATATATTCTAATCATTTTCAGTATTCATCCTCAAGATCTTTAACACACATTTACATAGAGTGATTTATAAAATATGACATCGGTAAACATCCTCACTTTTATTTTTCTATATTGAATCACTAAAATGTATTTTCAACATATAAACCTTAATGTAGTTCAAGTAGCCTCCTTTATATATCTCAATGAATCATTATCCTTATTATTTACATTTTTTATCACACCTATGGTGTTGTCGTCATTTATTTTTATTTACCTTTGGTCTCCTTTTTGATTCATAGCTTTTTTATGTGTTCTCCAAGAGAAATGGAGGTTAATTCTAGAAATAAGGTGGTGCATGGTTCATGTGTAGTTTGTAGAAAATGTACTCTAACCCTATAAAAATGGTTAACATAAGAGATTGGGTCTTTTAAGACAAAGAAGATAGGTTGATGGTTGTTTTCCTCCTCTAGCAAGCCATGTGACCTCCTCCTTATTGGGGAAGAGTCTGCCAAATTATTGAAGAATGGTATTGAATTTTGTGTGGAAAAACCATGCCTTATGTCCAAAACATTAAAATTGTTGAATTTCCAATATTTACCCTCACCATTTTTAACCCAATTTACCTATCTTTTCCCCTTTATTTTCCAAAAACCTACGCAACATCTCCCCTATTTTCCAGCCACATCGGAATCCAATTTTAAGTGTATTTAATCTTGGATATCCCACACAACTTCCATTAAGTCCCTCATTTCCCTCTTCCATGGCCTCTTCTTCCGTTATTTTGGAGTTTCCATACATCTATTGATTTGTTTGACCTATTATGGGTGTATCCTGAATTTATTTTCTCAAATAATTATGTTTATAGTGATTTATTACCCCATATGTCCCTCTCACTTTAGCTAATGGTTCACAACTGGTTGGTGGATTATTAAAAATAAAAAATAGGTGGTTATGTTTTTATACTATTCTTATATGTTTTAAATATGATTTTTTTTATTTAAAAATGTTTTTTGTATATTTTAATGTTAAAATGGTTGGATTCATCAATTTTTAGAGTGCGTAAAAATCTTTAAATTGATTTCATCTTGGGTGATGTTTGGTAATGATGTTTATTGAACGTCATGTCTTAGTATACTGAGAAGGTTTTGTATTGATTTTGAATGGTTTTTAAAATGGAATAGATAAATTGGAAGCCATATATATCTATGAATGTTGGATAAGGACTATTATACTATACAATATGGAAAGGTGTGAATGATTCTTCCTAGGAGGATGATGTTACAATAATAAGTAAATATATTGATGATACTATGATTTCCACTAGAATATTTGTGATGGAATCTCTAGTGAATCATGTATGATAATATATATGATTGTGATTGGACACCAAGAATATGAGGATCCTATAACTTATTTGATATAGCATCTTATGTTCTAGAAAAATATTATTATGTTATGTTTAACTTCTTTCAGCTTATATCTCATTTTTATAATTATTTTAAAAATTAAAGCAGGTTTTGAAGAAAAATAACCGGTTTAATTTCCAATTAAATTAACATTTTATTTATCTTATAATCTATATGCTTGTAAAATCAAGTGGTATTATTCTGGAAAAGTGACACCACACCCTATATATACCCATTTGGTATATAAAAACTTCTTTTCATCTAATACAAGTAAATGAAAGGACATCTGTGGGAGTGGAAAAATATTCTCTTGATAGATGAGTCGTTTAAATGAAACACTATCAAATATACATATCGCTTTTTTATAGACTTGGGTAGAGGTTGTTTGTGTCGTGTATGTACATGTTGTGATGTGGATGTTTACCCATGGGAGTTATGATATGTGAGGTGGATATTAGTCCATTTATAGTAAAATCATTCCCAATGAGTTCTTAAATTTCGAGGCACCAGTTTTTATCTCTTGGGGATTAATACCCCCTTTCTTACAGGCCATGGGATTGGTTGGGTGTGGGGTTGGAGATCATTTAGGACTGGTTCATGGAAAATTTTTATTAAATAAAAAATTTTCCTTCTTTTGTGTCATGAAATTTGGTAATGTCTATATAGATTTCAGATAGGATTATAAAGGTTTGAGGTTTTGGCTGTGAGTGGGGTGTCTAACAAACAGTCCTTGTGGTAGTCCATGGGTTTCCATGGGATGTCAGAAATCTCATTAACTCCTCCTTCAGGTGTAATTCGTGGGCTTGATACTATGTACGGACACCACAATTTGGTGGAGTGGTTATTATTATTTTTAGGTCATTCTAGATCTATGAAAATCTTTATGGGTGTTTCATTTATTTGTTTAATGGTTCTCTATAAAAAATGTATTTATGGGTAATTTCTCTTATGGTTGTCATGTTCAATAACATACCTCCATGAATACCTGATATATATACATGGGAGGTGGGGTTAGAGAGTTTTCCTTCCCTAGTTGATTGGAGATTAATCAATGTAGTGGTTTGGGATGTCATTACTATGGATCATGGAGTGGGATCATAACCTTATTAGGTTATGGAAGAAGAAAAGGGATTTGTAAAAGATCGATCTTATGATTTATTTAATTATAAACACCTTTTATTCTAAGTAATCATGGATCCCCATGAATTGGAAGACTGGGTAGAGATGGATGAGAGGATATTTTAGTTCCATAAGAGTGTAAATGCTATTAAAGTATTGTGTGCACTATTTTTGTTAGAATACCCATGTCACCAGTGGTGGGAGTCATTGGTTTAGGTAAGTTAGAATGAGTATTTGTGATTTAAGGATTTAAATATTATATATAATGAGTAATTATTCCCTAATAAGTTTTATTTTTCCAATGAGTAGAAGTTTTTGAACCTCCACCAGGGGGAGATCTCTTTTTTGTAATATGCCAACTACTTCATGGAGTTACTCCGCTTTCCCCTGAGGTAGTTTCCAATGAATGTTTGTAAATTTTAATGTTTGAAATGGGGTTATGATTGGATATACAATTACATATCTTTTTAATCCTGTCAATTTTTTTTTCTGAGTTCATTGATGGTTTCATGATTATAAAAATTAACTAGACTGGTATGTCAAGATTGTCTGGTATATTTCTATAACCAAGAAATAGGGGTATTGGATTATTTAATAATAAGTGGAATAATTAGGGGTAGGGAAATAATATTTGTATGTATTTTTTATTTACATACTGATCACTTATTTTAGGTATTTTAGTTGGTGGAGTTGTTATTTTACTCTTGTGTGTGAAATATGGACATGTGTGGTCTTCATGTATAGCCTCATCCAAGACATGTCATCTATGTGAAAACATGGGTCACATAAAATAAATTTCATAAGAATTCTCCCACATCAAACACGTGTCATCTTTATGTGTCCCACTGGAATGATAGCTCTATATGATGCATCCAGGTCCTTGGGTTCTCATTCTGGTGGACATGGAGGAAAGGATGCATCTTATTTTAGATATAGAAAGATTGAGGAAGACCCTCAAATTGGTATTCATCCAAAGGATAAGAAAGTGATTAATTATATGCAATATATTGATCAGGCACTGGGACATTAATATACAGTCCCTATGATTGTTCAAGGTAATATTCTTGTTGCAACTCCCATGATAATTTCTTTTTTCAATATAGGTGATTCTAACTCATTTGTTTTTAATCATCTTTTGGATGTATTGAAACTCCCAAAATATCTTATGTTTCATGACATTGAGTTCATCCTTCCTCTATGTTGGAGGAAGATAAAGGTTTCCAATTCCCATACATAGTCGTCACCTCAACAATGGAAGAACCAGAATGATATTTTATCATTGTACAGATAGTAATTTTTTGTGGGATCCTAGGTATAGTTTATATAAGGTCTATCAAATGGAACATTGATTACTATTATTAGGGGTGACATTCATAGACTGTAAAAGGGGAGCATGAGTATTATAATGAGAATTGTATCTATGTTCTGTTCGAGATTGACATCTACTTTAGAGATGTGTCATATATCTTTTCAACTATCCCCCCCCCTTGTTGGATGAGGATAAAAAATGATTATCGAGTGGTTTTCCTTCTATACTAGATAAATTCCATGGGATATTCCAAAATTATTTCTCATATTTACCTCTAATTATGTATTTGGAGCTTACTATCAATTTATCACTAGGTTTATCACTGATATCTCTTCCCCCATACCATATATTCACCAATGAGTTGATGGGGTTAATGATATAGCTTGTTGATTTTGAATCCAAAGGGTTCTTTTCCAAGAGAATCTCACCATGGGATTCTCTATTGATTTTTTCTATAAATGTCGATAGATCTCTCTAGTTGTGTATAGTTTTTTAGAAAATAAAAAGGTTCACTATCAAGAATAAGTAAATTATTCCTTATATTGATGATATATTATACTAGATTAAGGGACATTGTGGGTTTTAAGATCAACCTCTGATTGGGGTATCACCAAGTAAGTGTGAGACGAGTAAACATTCCCAAGATTCCCCTACATAAAAAGTATGTCCATTTTTTGTATTTTTTAATGTTTTTTGGATTTACCCATGATCATATAGTCTTCAATGATCTGATGGAGTAGGTGTTCCATGGATATCTTGGATATTATGTTATGGTGTTTTTGAAATAAATTATCTTTTATTAATTATCATAATATGAGCATGGGTATTATTTGATATTTATTATTGGATCATTGGGGGATAACCAACATTATACAATGTTTTTTCATTGGAGTTTCTAGATAAGAGATGTTATGTCTCTTGGGAATGTCATCTGAGAACATGGAGTTTTAGTTGATCTATATAAATGAGAAGATATGATTTATGGGAGGGGCCAAGGAATGATTTCTAGATCATTATTTTTCTAGGCATGGGAGGGAATTTCAAGTAGTTCTCTAGTAAATTATCTCAAAATTCCTTGAAGATGACAGTCCACTACTAGAATGGTTTCATATTCTTATGGAATGCGAAATATTTGGAATCATTCAATGAGCTTACGAATAGATTAATTACTTCCCCTATCATAAGTTTACTTGATGTACGTTACGGTTATATGGTATATGGATATGATTAAGGTGTAGTTATTGGATTCATTCTTATACATTGTGATCATGTGGTGTTTTATAGATATCATCGTATTCAACACCCCAAGAAGAGTTAACCAACACATAATCTTGAATTTGTGGTATAATTCTTGACCATGAATGCTAGTGTCACTACCTCTTTATGGTTAATTTCACATTATTTTCATAAAACAAATTCATGGTCTACATATTTTTTTAGAAATATCTAAACATGAGGGGAAAATAGTGGATAATGTTCCTTTAGGGTTCGACATTAACATCACATACACCTCATGTAATAGAAGCATAGTTGTTTACAGTTTAAGAATGAATTTTCCAACTCACGCTCTGAAGGAATCAAGTGATAAGTGGACTCCAATGATGATTTTGGATCAGATTCACATAAGGGATATGGAATAGAGTGTTTTTATGATTCTTGAAATTTACTAGTTGATTAATTATTCATGGGATATTATTTTGGTTGATAAGATGAAGGATGAGTTATGAACGTATTTTGATGAGTTTCGAAAAGGTCGTGAGGATAATAGTGGATGGTCATTGTCTAATAAGGGGGTTATTTTATTCAAGAGTTATTTAGTCATTCGATAATATCTAGGGAAAGTGGTGATATAAAACTTCCATCAGTCTTAGTGGGATGTCCATCCTATATTTGATGTCAGTTTTGGGGGTTGGTAATGAGCCAATATATAGTGGATGTTTCATCTCGAGGTTATACATTTTAGTAAGTCAATATTCAGAAATTGAGAACCTTAGGCTTATTGAGGCTTTTTCCTATTATTATCTTAGAGTGGGATGAGGTTTCCATAGATTTCATCCTAGGGTTACTCTATACTCCGCGAGGAAGGAGTGTTATTTGCATGGTTGATGATCATCTTACCAAGTATTCCACTTTCATCCTAAAGACGGACTTCACCAAAGTGGTGGATTTGGAAAGATTGTATGGACAATATATTTTGAGGTTTCATGGGGTTTCATACACCATTTTTTCAAAAAGATTAAGTAATTTTATCACTTGTTTTTTGGGAAGTACTATAGTGAATAATGAGGCCACCAATAAAATATATCATAGCCTATCATCCATAAATTGATGATCAGTTAGAATGAGAAAACCAAAATATGGAAATTATGTTATGTTTCTGCATCATGAAATTTGCAGTCTCATGGGATAAAAATCTTCAATTAGGGGATTTTACTATAATAATAGCCACCCATTCTTAATCAGGATTGGTCCTTTTCAAGAGTGGTATAGTTAACCCTATCAGCCTCATCTATAAATTATTAAAGTAGGGGAGACTTCCATAATGGGTCCAATAATTATATATAAAACCACCACTATGATCCAGATGGCTAGAAAATGGGTTTTAACATCTCAGTAGGCGAAGAGGTGTTTCTGAATGTAGCACCTCGTTTGGTTCAACAATGAATTGGTAATATGGAAAGACCAACATCTAGGTAGGTAATACCTTTTGAGATCTTACAGAGGATATATAATGTATTATACATTTTGGATATCTCCCCCCATTTGATGCTGATTCATGATGTATTCCATTTCATGCTGTTCAAATAGTATAATCAGGACCCTCCACATATTCTAATATATGGAAAGAATCAGTTGGAGCTTTATCTGGTTGTGATAAAGTTACTCATTCGGATTTTAGATTATATATAAAGAGTGATTTTGCGGAAATCAATTATGTTAGTTCATTTTTTCTATAAACATGAAAATAATACCATCACATTTTCTGTCATCAGATCACAATATGCCTTTATAGGGGATGAATTTATTCATAGTGGAGGGAATTATCACACAATTTATGTTTTATTTAATTATTTTTCATTTACATTTGGTATCTCTTTGGTTATGTAGATTTTTGGGTGCTTCCAAGAAGAATTTATATTTTTTCTAGGATTAAGGGTGATATATGGTTGGCACAGGGAAAGTAAAAATTGTGCTATTTCCCATGGAAAATCAGGCAACATCGATAGTAGTTCTATCAAGATTTTATAGATTAGTTTAAAATTGTACACCATCCTCCAAATAATATTGAAGCCTCTCCCTTTTTTGGATAGATTCCCATGCATGGGTGGTGGATGATCTAACAGACTGTTTTTAAAAAATGGTGTCATGTCTATGACTATAAAAAAAATTTAATAATTTATACCCTCACTATATTTAACAAAATTCTTAGGCATTTTCCCCCATTCAGGTTCTGACAACCTTAGGGACATCTCCACCTCTTACCCTCTCCCTTTGGGATACAATTTTTGGTGGATTTAATTTTGTATCATCCATAAAAACTCAAGTAAGTCCCTCATTTCCTTCTTCATTTTCCTCTTCTTATATTCTTTTTTATTTTCCTACTCTTAATTGGTTGTTTTGACCATGTACATGTTGAGAGTAAAATGTTTTAGATAAAATATTAAATTTAGTAGTGTGTTCTTACTTCCATAAGATCTCCTCTCATTTTTATTTTGTTTCTCGCATGGTTGGTGGTGTTTTAGAAGTCAATGGTAAGTGGTTACATGTTTTTATATTATTGGATGAGTTAAAGTTTCTTTCTTTTATTTCAAAATGTTTTTATAAAATGGTTCTATATGTATATTTTTAGTTTCAAGGGTTTTTTGTGATCTGAAAACTCATTAAAACTATCTTCTCATTGGTGATGGTTTCAAATTCTATATTACAGAATATTTTGTGTTAGTATATTGTGAAAGGATTGAAATGGTTATCAGTGGTTTTGAAAATGGAATAGAGAACATGGAAACCTTGGGTATCTTTTTTGCTGGGATAATGACTTGTATGCTAGGAGATATGGTAGGGTGTGTCCCAGTCATCTTATTAGGATAAAACTATAACCTTAAAAAACATTGAAATAATGTTGTTTCCCCATAGAACATTGTCCATGTACCCATTAGGTTACATGGATCCTATAACCTTTGTGATATTGCTTCTTATGGGTTTTCCCACAGTTCTTATTCTATATTTACATACTTTTATCTTCTATTTTACTATTTAATCATTCATTAAAAATTAAACTCGTTTTAAAAAACTAAATGGTTTACATTCCATTAAACAATGTTTTTTAATTATATTATAATGAATATTTGTGCATCGTATACTGGGATCCTAATAGTAAAGTGAGCTCAAACACTACATAAACCCTTTGGGTATCTATATACTTCATGATTTATTATGTAGATAAGGGTAAAGAATACTATGTAAGTTGAAACAAATAATCTTAATAGTGTGGTTTTCTAGTAGGTTTTGGTCATGGTGATGTGGTGGGAGTTTCTCCTCATGCCACAATGAGGACGACATTCCTTCTGTTATTTGTTTGCCCATTTTTTTTCAATATTTGGTTTTGGTTAAAAATGTTAATTAAACATTTTCAAATGAATATAAATCTTCTATATATCCTTGGGAAGATATTGGTTGTGTTGTGTATGTACATTTTTGTAATCAATGTTTAACCATGGTAGGTATGATATGTGGTGTGGATTTTGGTATTTTTATCATAAATATATTCCCAAGGTTAAATATTACACTCTTACTAAACCTATTATATGCACAACATTCACATTAAATCATTATGAATATAAAATATCTAACGGAATCATAATAAATGTTTCATGGTCATGGTTAATTCATTATGCTAAAATGGGATCTTGGTAACTTACACGACATATTGTCTTTATTTTGTGTCGCAAAAACTTCGAGTATGTCATACTGACATTTATAATGAATTTTCCACTATAAAAATTCATCTTAACATCCATTTTGTAAATCTAATATTTTTGGTAACCATCTATGGAAGGTAGAATTGAAATATATTTTTTCCTTGTGACTAGTGAAATTTTTTTATAGAATATTTTTTTATATTTCCAACAATAGTTTAAAACAATATTTTCAATATAGTTAAAAAATAAAAAATCTATGTACAATTTATTGTTTAAAACAAACTTGAACCTAAAAATATTTATCTCAACTAAAGGATCTACATAAACCCATCCTTGGTTCATGTACATGAAATCCATTTTTAAATGAAAGGTTTCTTTCCACTTTGAAACTTCTTGATAGTTTACTGTTTCTTTATATGATAGAGGTTAATTGTTTTAAACTAATAAAATATCTTCCTCCTCAATGACTAGAAAACAATATTTCTTAGGATCTATAACAATATATTTCAATTATATAATACTTGTTTCTTTGAAAAAATTTATTCCACTTGGAATTGTGTAAATATTTCATATGCCAACTGATGTGTATCTTGTGCCTCAACTTCATCAAACACAATCTTTCTCCCACTATATATTCATAATATAACCTCCATTTTGAGAAAAAATATATTTATTTATATAATAATTTTTTATTCAGGAATTTTATAGATAATATCCTTTTTTATGTGGGAAATTTTTTTAAACATATACATAGTTCCTCATGATATACATTTTTTCTATAAGTATCATTAGCCTATTCCTCACATTACCAAATGAATAAATGTGTCATGATAAATTTAATTCCATACCATAGATTTTATGGGATGCCAATTTCCGCTTTATTTGGTATGTGGTTTACTCTGTTCCTTTCAAAATGTAATTCATATCCCAAAAATTATAATAGAATACTTCTATAACTCTGCAAAATGTGAACCAAATTTAAAAAGTTTTTGTTTCTCCATTCATTGACACTATTCTACAATAGTTTACATGGAGGAATGGATTTAGAAATTATCTCATCCTCTTTCATATTATAAATGATGTACGGGTTAATATATTCCATACATCAGTCCAAATGTATGTTCTTTAACTTCATTCAAATATGAAATTGTACTTTTAACATCCTGAACTATGTTCCACACACCAGTTCCCATATCGATTGGTCACATGACCTCAATCATGCATCCCCATACACCAGAGAAAATAGACTAACAATGGGGGTCTAAGTTTGATCCTAGGGAGACTATACCCTCTCTATTTATTCATCACAATAGTGTAAGTAATTAAAGAAGACTAAAGATACAACCAATAAACAAGACAAAACAGTATCACATTATGAAAAAAATCGGAAATGAATGATCCAAAACTAAACCATACATATTTCATCTCAAATATGTTCCAGGTTTATTATGAAAAATCCAAAGACAATAACCACTCCCAATAGGGTCATGAATAATGTCTAGTTCTCTCACCCATGCTTCATCCTTACTCATCTATATAACATATGAATTTGGGCATTATCCTGTCTTGTAACCATGAAATATATTTGGGTACTGATTAGGTAGCCTAGGTAGGGTTTGAGTACAACTCATTAGGCCACCACCAACGGCTTCTAAAACAATATCTGGTTAATATCTGTATATAATGTTATATAACGATTAAAGTATAATGCATAATTAAACATTTTCCACATTTATTATTATTTAAATTTACTAGATAAACACCTCATTTTGAGGACACCCAAACCATCAATACATGATCTGGACTATAAAAGAGTCTAACACATATCACAATAACATTATCATCATTTATCATTTCATTCCAATCATATCATGGCCAATTGTAACCATATTACAATGCCAACTCATGCATGTAGAACATCGTGTCTAAAACCCTGTAGTTATTTGGAGCCTCACTCCCTATTTGAAGACACATTAATCACATGTGTATTTTGATTCTTAGTCTCTATCCCATAGTAATCATCTAATATGGGTATTTTGAGCCTCATTCCCTATCCCAAACCTAGCTTATCACATATGGTTATTTGGAGAATCAGTCCCTATCCAACACTCATTTATCACTATGGTAATTTGAAGAATTATTCCATGTCCCACACACAAATATAATATATATCACACATATATCACATGTATGGAATCATTAATGGTTAACGATAATCAACCATTTTGTCAACAATTCACATCATGGAATATCATTACAATTTTCACAACAATCACAGTTCGTTAATTTATTCTCATAGAATAATATGAACAAAACACCATTAATCATTTTATCAACAGTTAATCATATAAACCATTAATAAATAAACAAATTAATTAATACAATTCCATAATCCCAATATCCAATTGCACGATCCAAATATCCCATCATATAATTCACCAATAAACTAATCCAATTTCCAAATCCCTAAATCCCATTAATTAATTCAACAATTAATTAATCAAATTCCAAAATCCCAATATCCAATTAATTAATTCACCAATTAATTGATCCACATCATTTGAATAATTACACAATCCATTAATTGGCCAATTCCATGACCCCAATAATAAATCAATTCCAGGATCCCTTAATTAACTAATTGACCACATTAATTAATTCAATTTATGAATTTAAATTTCTAAATGTTATCTTTATTTTATAAAGTTACATACAAATAATTGAATTAAATACATTTGGATTTGAATAATAGACCACCCACATCAAGATCATTGACTACGCTCCCCAACAGAAACACCCAAATTGAACTGTAATATTCAATTGCACATCAGAGATCGAGATTTTGATTGAAAACTGGGAGACATTTTGATCTTTAATATGGGCTTCAATTCATGATGAATGGAGGTTGTGAGGGCTTCGAATCCATCCATAAACCCCCAATGAGTTACATATATTAAGTTTGAGTTAGGTCAAAATATGGTGAAGTCTGAGGTGTTTGGGATTTTAAAAACCATTTTTAGATGTATTAAAACTGCATACATGCTTTCTTAGGTAGGGGTGAATGGTTTTATTAACCATGGACCTAAAGTGTGTTCATATTATATAGATTTTACACAATTACTTTTAATATAGTGCATGGTTTGTCAAAACGTGAACTTGCTATGTAATTCCTCTCTATCTGGGGTTTCTTGGTTGGTTGGGGTATGGCGCACAGTTTGGTAATAACGTTCTCCAACTGTTCACTACCTAATTATTTTCAGAAAAAATCCAATTTAAACCCGACCACATATGATCTAAAACCAAAAAAATTATACTTAATAAAGTAAACTGAGTACCTGACATGAATCTTGATTCATATCTAGAAAAGGTTTTGATCTTAGAAACTCCTCATCATATAAAAGATCATCATTGAGATGAACTCCCATGAATCTCTAATAATTTAACTTAAAAAGATTAGGCAACTATGTATACATACCTTCTTAACTCTCCCATATTTATTCCTGGACATGACCAAGTTGCCACAATACACAAACTATTGGCACAACCTTTCCCCGTGGTTGTTTGAGACTACAATCCAAAAAACATACCAGATGCTCCTGAAAAGACACATTGGTCTGGAGCCCAACATCATCCACAAAGATCAAATAATAATGGTCTTAGTGATACCACTAACGTTGTAGTAGATGGAAAATATTTTTAATTTCACTATACCTTTATGGAAGAGCCAATCAGTATTCCCTTGTCCAAATTCACTCCACAAACTCAAATGGTCCAACAATCATGTGAGTAAAATTTCCCTATATTTGTATCCTATGGCAACCCAATATATGAGAATCATGATGGAATACATTATAAAACTGTATAAAATTTATGTTCCATGTACATTTATATTCATACAAATTCATTCTACTCTAGGATGTATCCATATGTTTCTAAATAATCTGAACCTTTTCTAATGTAACTTGCATCAAACTCAGACCAAATAGTTTTGACTCACCATCCTTTATCCATCATAGAGTTTATATTCATGTAATACCAAAAATCACCTCATTTGGTTATATAGAAATAGTTTCCTGAAAACTATTATTATTGGTAAACTCCACCAAATCTAGTTTCTTCTCCCAAGTCCCAAAAAAGTCTAGAACACATGCTCATATCATATACTCAAGCACCTGTACAGTACATTCTGATTTCCCATCTATTTATTGGAGGAATTATGAACTCAATAAATCTCGCATACTGAGTGCCTTTTTCAAGCCTTTCTAGAAGCATGGAATAAATCATGATTTATGATCAGAAAAATACCATGTTCCACTCCATGATGAAAAATTATCTCTTAAAAAAACACGTCACCTAACTTATCCTCACATATATAAATGAAATGTTCTACCTTAATCATTTTGTCCACAAACAGCAAAATAGATTCACTCGAATGATGGATCCTTTGGATACCCACCACAAATTTCTTGGTAACGTCATCCCACTTCTATTTTAGAATGGGAAATGATTGTAGTAAACCACAGGCTCATTGATTCAGGACCTTAACCTATACATAGGTGCAGCATCATGTCATGAACACTACTATCTCCTTTTTCATTCCCAAACACCAAAACCTTCATTGTAATTCATAGTACATTTTAGTCACACCTGGATGTAGCACCCACATTGAAGAATGAAATTCAAACATGAGATGCTCATGAATTGTAATGATATGACCCTAGTTACCTATAGTTGGTGAATTATTACATAACATTGGCTTGATCAAAAGGGATCAAATCCAGATAGATAGATCACTTTAGTAGCCTTGGAACTACTGGATACATATATAAGTTTTACATTACATTATAAAATGAAAAACAAAAACATTGTCTCCTTGAACACATTCATATCCATTAGACTATTCTTGCGAGTCAGTCATAATATACTTCTTCACATCTTGGAAAAAATGTAACACAGAAAGGGTTGAGCTCAGGTGCTCGGTAAGGATAACAATATAGCAAAAACATTCATAAACAAGCATAAACCTTTAAGGGAATGTATAAGACTAAAACACTATCATTTTAAACTTAAACATCAGCATAATATGTCTTAGATAAATAAAATAATTGCATTTAATTAATAATATGGATATTATAATAGTTTAATAATCACATATAATATCAATATCCAATTTACTAATAATGGAATGCATAATGCCAGACATCATAACCACATAGTCAAGGCCCCGTGCTGAGACTACAAATAATATTTTTTCAAGGCCTTGTGCCAAGACACTAGTTTGTCTCATGAGACCTACCAATGCATCGAGGAGCTATATATGGCTCTACCCATCTCTTACTAAGTCCAATGCATTACTCATATGAAAAGGTTGAAACAAAACATAAACATTCATATTAAAACTAGCATATGGAATATTAATAATTTAACCGTAAACCATTAATGGTATAAAAATAACACATCCATATTCAAACATATCCCAAAACCATAAATATAATATGGAATATTGTATCCTAATAAATCAAATTTAAAATAGTGTAAAATCCATCAAAGGATTTTGACATATATAAAATCAAATCTATTTGAGAGAAATATCTCTCTATATTTTGAAATCATTTAAAAGTCACATAATTATAAAAGAAATTATTTATTTTGGAAATTATCTTATAAACTTGTAATGTAATCTTCAAATATGTTATAACAATGGAAAATAGATGCACTCACCATATAAGTTAAAAAACATTCTTTCCATAATTTTTTTTATAAGGTCGTAAAAGACCTTGTTTGGAAATTGATGAAAAGATTTCTTTATAAAATTTATATAAATATTAAAACAAGGGTATAAATTACATAAACCCATAGTATTGGATATATAAAAATTGTTTTGAAATTATTTTTTATGAAACATAGATGTGGATGATAATGTGGTCCTAGTAGACACACATGTATAAACAACCTCGGATAATAAATAGATTGTAGAAATAACACTGACCTTGTAATTTTCCGTGGTCGAGGGTATGTTAACTACCTGTATAAAAGTTAAATAATTTTTATTAAATTATACAAGAACCACATACATAATTATGATATCATATGTGATCTTATAATATTAATTTGTTAATAATATTTCAGTAGTATCATCATTTCAGGTGTTAAATGATTCATTTTCCTTTATTTGTTTTGTCATGTAAGTCATGTTTGTTATGGATAAGTTGTATTTAATTCATATCCAAATTTATATTATGTTCTTAAAAATTCTTTTTCAAATCATAATATGTTCGTTATTCTTGAATGGCTATGATGGGGAATGAATTTCGTTGTGTTTGTGGATACGGTAATCCATACATACGCATAAGCGACAATATCATTCTATTGATGGTGGAATTGTATGTAATTTAATGTTATTTCATATATAAATAAACATTAACATGGTATATTTATTATTTACATCATTTATACTCTTTATTATTCCCATCCAAATAATTAAGTGTTTGAATGACAAACTACACCACAACGTGGAGACGGTGAGTCGTATGTACGCATGTATGGTGACTTGTCATTCATAGGATGAATAGAATAATGAATATGATTGTAAAATATTTATAATAAAATCATAGTATGTATATGTTACTGTAGATATTATTATATTATCGAAACAACAAAGAATGAGGAAGTGAAAGAATAAAAGATCATTGACAGAGGTGAAATTATTACATCTTTTTAGGGTGATTTCTTTTGAGTTGATTAAAAGGGCTCAAAAGGTTGGCTTTCTGATAAATGTAAGACCACTAGGTAAAATAGAGGATAGTTGGGATGATTTTTGAGTAGGTTTTGGTTGAGATAAATCCCTTTGGAAGTGTGAAATTAAGGGAAGTGTAAATACCCTTTTTAAGAGAGGTTAGGGTCACTTTAGGAAAAGTATGAAATATTATTTTATTATACAATCATATTAGTATTATAATGGCTCTAAAATATTTTATTTCGAGTATAAAGTGGGAATGGGTCGATAAAATTTCAACCAATAGGTTTTAGAAAGGTTTAGGTCACCATATTAACGTTATATTTTAGATTGAACTCCTGATTAAATAGTTTAACATTTACCATGTCTCCTTTTATTTTTATATAATATCGTTAATAAACATACTATAAAATTCCACGAGAACCCCAATGGAATATTAATGACATATCTATTAATATATAAGTCTTTTTAGTGAACCATTTGTTTTTTATACTATTATATCATTTAATAATATAGTATTTGTCTTAAAAAATTCATTTATATCAATTTTGACATTATTTAGTATGTGATTTGTTTAATGGTTTTAAATATATTATTAAATTGAAAAAAAATCATTTAATATACCCTAACATGTCATATTAACCTATGAAATATTTGGAATGCAAAAAAAGTCTCAATTTACATTTATTTGGAAATTTATAATATCATTTATTTCAATCTTTCATTAATAAGTTAATTACTATATCATCATTGGGTCGTTAATAAATTTAATTATTCAATGTCTAAAAATTATAAATAAAATACAATTATGTAGGAAATATTTTTATCTTTATAATGAATATTTATCTTCGAATTTTTCTTATGTGAAACCCTATATCAAAAATGTTTTAGTTATGAAGGTTTGAATTAAATACTTCTAACTCTACATTAAATAAAATATTAATAAATGTAATAATCTAATCCGAGTGGACAAAAAGGATAATATATTATTCCAAAGTATGTTTTTGGTCGAAATACACATATCCAAAATAATTAGGTTGTGAGTTATGGCAATTATAATATCATTTTTACCTTTAATTACCCAATTTACATTTAACCATGGTAAATAAAAGTCAAAAGTTACTATTCATCAAAAATTATTTTCATATTATTGAACCATATTTTACTTACTGATGCCAACAGTGTCTCTAAAATTTTTTAAAAAAATTCACAGAAGTAGTAAAATTACATTTTATGAAAAATATGCCAATGCACCTAGAAGTTTGGTAAAAGACGGTAAAAAGTTCAATAAAATTTTATATATCTAATATTACTAAAAATTGACTCCATTGAATTACATTAAACATATATATGTATTATGTATCTATTTTTTCCTACTATAAATAAATATAAATTAACTAATTATATAAATATAAATTAGATTTTCGATAATAACGTAATGTTTTCACTATTCATCAAAGATTGAATGTTTTTCAAAAAATTACGATAAATTTTCCCTAAGCTAATTTTGATATTCCAAATCCAAAAATGAAGTCCATTTTGAAAAATAAAATTTATAATATTTAAAAAAGTGGGTATTACTGTTCATAATGGCTAGTTTTGTTAGTATTGGTGTGTTAAAACTCCATACTACATATAACACAAGCTATTGAATTATTTAAAGGGAAACATAGAATGGAAGCTCGGGGTGTTACATTCTCCCCTCCATCAAATAATTTTGTCTTCGAAATTCTGAGAATTTTTTTTCTTAAAAAGATTCTGGTGGTTCTTCATCATAATTTCCTCAGGTTCCCACGATTCATCTTCCATCTTATGGTTACTCCGAGGAACTTTCACCCGACGAGTGATCCGTTTTTTCAACACTTCTTCTCTGGTGTCAAGAATTATGATAGGCTCTTCATAATAATACAAATCATGTTCTGGTTTAATTTCCTCATAGATGAGTACATGCGTTGGGTTCAACATGTATTATCTCAATAGTAATACGTGGAACACATCGTGAACTTTGGAGAGACTTGGCGGGATTAAAAAACGATAATCTACAACTCCAATTCGTTCTAGAATATCAAAAGGTCTGATGTACCTGGGACGTAATTTATCCTTCTTACAGAATCGTATAACACCCTTCAATTGTGATACCTTCATGAAAACATGATCACTTACTTGAAATTACAAATACTTCATTCGGTTATCGTCATATCCCTTTTTCCTAATTTGAGATGCTTTGATTTGGGTTTGGATAACCTTCAAATTTTCTATTGTTTCCTCAACAAGTTCTGGGCCTATGAGTTTTCTTTCACCAAAATCATCCCAACAAGTTGGTGTGAGACATCTCTTTCCACATAATTCTACATATAGTTCCATTTGAATAATTTAATTGAAGCTTTTTTTATAGGAGAATTATACCAGAGGTAAATATTGATCCCACATACCTTGAAAGTCAAGTGATGAAGATCTCAACAAGTTTTCTAAAGTTTCAATAGTCTGTTCTAATAGTCCATTAGTCTGAAGGTGGTAGGCAGTGCTCAAATAAAGTTTAGTATCCCAGGACTTCTGAAAGATTTTCCAAAATCATGATGTTAATTGGGGATCACGATAAAAAATAATTGATAGGGGTACACCATGAAGTCTTGCAAATTTATTGATATATAGGATTTCTAAATGTTAAGGTGGTAAATCTTCTCTTATACCAAGAAAAAGTGCTGAATTGGTTAGACGATCAACAACGACCCATACAGCATCATTCCTTCTAGGATTCTTTGTTAGTACCCTAAAAAAGTCCACCATAATATCATCCCATTTCCACTCAGGTATGGGAAGAGGTTTCTTGAACCCTCTAGGATGTTCTCTTCCATCCTTTACCTGTTGACTAACCATACATATTGAAACATAATAAATAATCTCCCTCATTATGTTGCCCCACCAAAACTGTTCCTTCAAATCTATATACATCTTAGTGAAACCATGGTGTATAGATAAATTAGAGCTATGAGAATCATCCAATAATTCACTTTTCAGATCCAGTATATTGGGAACAAAAAGTCTCTTACCAAATTTCAAAATTCTCTTTTCATATACAAAGTCACTCAATCTCCCATCATTCACTGGTTAAATCTTCTTTTTAAAATCCTCACAATCAGTCTAAGAACTCTTTATCCTTTCTAATAAATATGGTTCGGAAACCATTGTATAAAGTATTAATGTTTCACCTTCCCTGGTTATTCCCATATCCGTCTTTACTAGATCCATGAAAATAGGATCCCTTTCAACTCTCATCTTGTTCAAAACGCCAAGATCTTTTCTAATCAAAGCATCTTCCTACTTATTTTCCTTCCCATGGTGGTAGTGTATAGTGAAATCATAATCCTTGAGTAGTTCAAGCCATCTCCTTTACCTCATGTTGAGTTCTTTTTGAGGGAAAATATACTTCAAACTCTTTTAATCAGTATAAATCTCACATTTTCCACCATAGAGACAGTGTCTACATATTTTAAGAGTAAAGATTATAGCTCCTTCATCATGATCATGAGTTTGATAGTTTTGCTCATGAATTTTTAGCTACTGTGATGCATATGAAATAACTATATCATTCTATATATGTACACAACCAAGTCCTTTCATTGAAGCATCACAATAAATAACAAACCCATCTTTCCCCGATTGTAGATTTAATATTAGGGAATTCACTAATATTCCATTCAGTTCTTCAAAACATTCTTCACACTCTTTTTTCCAGACAAATTTATCCTCTTTAAGTGTGAGCTTGGTTAATGGATTGCCCAATCATTCAATATTCTGGATGAAACGCCGATAATAACATGCTAAACCAATAAAACTGTGTACCTTAGTTATACTCTTCGGTTATGTCCAATCTTGGATTGCCTTGGTCTTTTAAGTATCAACATAATTCCATCCTTAGAGATAAGATGGCTACAAAATGAAATCTTAGAAGCCTGAATTCACACTTGATAAACTTCCCATATTGATCATTTCTTCTTAGAGTATGTTGAAGAGTGTGCAAGTGATTTTCATGATCTTCATAGATTTTGGAGTATAACAAGATATCATCAATAAATTACACTACAAAGTCATCATGATATTCCATGAAAACTCTATTCATTAGATCAATGAATACGTAGGGTGAATTAGTCAGTCTAAAAGGCATTAGTATAAACACATAATGCCTATACCTGGTTTGAAATACTGTCTTTAAAATATCATCTTTCTTCACACACAACTAATGATATCTAGATCGAAGGTCTATCATTGAAAAATATTGAGCTCCATGAAGTATATCAAATAAATAATCAATGGGAGAGAGGGGATACTTGTTCTTTATTGATATTGCAATGATATACCTATAGTCAATTTACTACCTCATAGATCTAGCATACTTCTCAACAACAAGAATAGGGGATCCTCATGGAGAAACACTAGGGAAAATAAATACTTTATTACTCAATATCTCTAGTTTTTTATTTAGACAAACCATTTCATTGTGGCCATTCTATAAAGGGTCTTCAATATGGGCCTTGAACCAGGAATTAAATCAATGGAAAACTCAATTTCTCATTTTGGAGGATGTCCAAGTAAATCCTTTGGAAACACCTAAACATACAATTGAACAATAGGTACATCCTCTATTTTAACATTCCTTTACTCACCCATAGTTATTTCAATCTCTTCATCCACGATAATTGAATGTAGTAGAGCTACTAGGTGTAGATCTAGATAAGAATTAGATGGTGACACTTATGCTCTAATGAAAAGGTTCTCATTATCATTATCAAAAATTATATCCTCCTTATTTTTATAATAAATTTTCCCATCATGGTCCGAAATCCAATCCGTACTGAGGATTATATAAAATTCAATAATGGTTATGGCAATGAGATTGGTAGATAAATAATGATTATAAGCCTTAATGGGAACTGATTCACAATTCATTTTTGCAATGATACTTCCCTTAAAAGTTTTGATTTACAGCTCCCTTGTTAAATGAAATTGGAAATATCTTATTTTCTTAGCCAACTAGAAAGATACGAAATAGTGAGATGATCCAGAATCAAATAAAGGATTGTATAAATTTGAGAAAACCATTAAATTACCTACCACTAGGTCTTTCGGAGATTAAACCATAGTAGACGTGATCACATAAGCTAGGCCTTTCTCCCTTGGCCCTTTTGAGGTAAGTTTCCTTGGTGTTTATGACATTAATTTTCATAATTCCCCTTTTTTCCACAATTATAGAATTAAACATTTACATCCTCTTTGTTTTCCATTAAATCATGAGATTTGTGTACTTTTTTCACACTATTAATAGAGTCCCATTCCATTCAAGAAAGTATCGGGGTGTTTCTTCCCACATATACCACAGGATAGATATTCAACTTTTACCTTCTTTCTCTTATTTACATTTCCAAAGTGTTTATCAGATCTCGTCTTCTTCTTCTTTTTTGTAAACTCATAAGACATAAATATTTCCTCTTATTTCTTAATAGATCTTGAGAAAATATCTTAATATTATCAGAAGTATTGTGAGACTAATGATCGAGAGAAAAATGGATTTAACCCATTGAAGAAACCATCAATATTACTCCTTGGGTTTCATATATAATATGTTGCATGACTTGCTAACCTTGTAAAGTTAGCCTCATACATTGCAACATCCCATCCAACATTTGACTTTGAATTAGAAATTTTCTTTCCATATCATCTTGATGGTCACAATGAATGTATTTTTATAAAAAAAGCTCTTTATACTCTCTCTACATTCTATATTTGATCATCTTCCTTTGTGTTTTGAATTAATGACCACCATTTATCTGCATCTCCCGTGACGTGATAAAATACCATGAAAACTTTTTCCCTTTCTCTAATCCACAAAGCATGAAATATTTTCTCTAATGAGATATTCCATTGGTCGGCTACAAATTAATTTTTATCCCCATTGAATATTGGTGGTTGTTGCCTCATGAATAATTCTAAAATTGACCCTCTTTATTGTGGATCAGGGTGCTCCATATGGGTTAGGTTATTTTTCATAACCTGAGTGAGTTGTTCCAGTATGGTGGTAGGCTAGTCAGCACTAATTTCTATACCAACTCTACTATAATTATCATTAGTAAGAGGGAAATACCTACTTGGATTGCTAAAGTTTATACAATTTCCATTCCTTTTACTAGGTGCTACTTCTTATCATTGGCCTATAGTAGAATATTTTATGAATCGTAATCCATAATTCCAAACATGTAAAACTCTTAACATAAATTGAACAGTTTATGGACATCATCCATTATCATAAAAATGTTTTCATTGAGGAGGTATATACTCATAAATCTTTCATAATGGTTTGTAAAGAAAATGTGAATTATCCTAAGCATATCCCCCAGGAGTGTCGTAACCAAGAGTGTAGTAAGGCCTGTTGTCATGTACCAGGACACCCAGGGTCAAGCCCGAAACTATTTGTGGGATTTTTCACTCTTAGGTACATATGTGCCAGATTCAGCTCTACCTGCTCATATCCAGAAAGATATGTACTTCTTGGAAAACTCACAAAATCTCTACATTACCAAAATTCTAGGAAGTTCTTCTATACTAATCCACAAAGTCTGTCTTAGGGTAATATTCTATAATTAGAGTTTAACTAAATATAGATACAATGTTTTATACTAAACTTCCTCTGATATGAACAATAATTCCCTGACCATAGTTACCCAGAGTTGGTGCATTATTACATAACATTGGCATGACCACAAGGGATCAAATACCGAGTGGCTGATTAGTTTAGTAGCCTTGGAAGTACTATATACATACATAAGTTTTATATTAAATTATAAAATGAAAAAAAACAACATTGTTTACTTGAACACATTCATATACCATAGACTATCCCTGCAAGTCATTCATAATATACTTCTTCGCATATTATGAAAAATAAAACATAGAAAGAGGTGTACACAGGTGCTCGGTAAGAAGAACAATGTACCAGAGACTTTCATAAATAAATATAAACTTTTAAGGCAATGTATAATACTAAAACACAATAATTTTAAACATAATCATCAATATAATATGGTAAAGATAAATAAAATAATTCCATTTACATACTCATAGGTATATTTTACTAGTCAAATAATCACATGTAATATCAATATCCAATTTTATAATGATGGAATGCATAATGTCTGATTTCATAACCACATAGTCAATCCCTCATTCCAAGAATACAAATAATATTTTTTCAAGTTCCTGTACCAACAACCTAGTTTATCTCATGATACCTACCGATTCATTAGGAATCTATATCAGGCTCCACCCGTCACATACTAAGTCCAATGCATTCCTCATATGAAAATGTTGAAAAATAACATAAATGTTCATATTAAAACTAGCATACGAAATGTTAATACATTGTCCATAAACCATGAATGGTTTAAAAATAACACAGCCACAGTAAAACATATCCCAAAACATTCAACACAATATGTAATATTGTTTCATAATAAATCAACTTCAAACAAGTGGTAAATCCCTCAAAATATGTTGACATAAATGAAATCAAAACTATTTGAGAGAAATATCTCTTTATATTTTGAAATTATTTAAAAATGAGATAATTATAAATGTAATTATTTATTTTGAAAAAAAATTTATAAGAGTGTAAGGTAAGATTCAATGATTTTACAACAATGTAAAATATCCGCACTCATTGTATAAGTTATTAAAACATTCTTCCCTTAATTTAGTTGAAAAGGTCATAAAGGACATTGCTTGGAAAACGAAGAAAATTTCCCTTAATAAACATTTTATAAAAATTCAAACAAGTGTATAAATGACCATAACCCATATTCTAGGAAATCGTAAAAACAAATTTGAAATACATTTCTTTGGAACACGAATGTGGATGATAAAGAGCTCCCAGTAGATACTCACGCATAAAGAACATTGGATAATGAAAAGATTGTAGAATTAACCATTACATTGTACTTTTTCTTGGTCGAGGGTATGTGAACCTCATGTATAATAGTAATATAATTTTTATGAATTTATAAAATAACCACATAAATAAATATGATATCATATATGATCTTATAATATTGATTTGTTAATAATATTTCAGTAGTATCATCGTTTCTGGTGTTAAACGATTTATTTTCCTTTATATGTTTTTTATGTAGGTCATTTATTTATGCATAATATGTATTTGATCAATATACTAAATGATATTATGTTCTTAAAAATTATTTTTTTAATCAGAAAATGATATTTATTCTTGAATGTTTATGATGGGGAATAAATTTCATCGCATTCGTAGAGAATGTAATACGTACGTACGCATGAGAAACAATACAATTCTATTGATGGTGTAATTTTAAATAATTGGATGGTACATCATATATAAAGAATCATTAACATGTTATATTTATTATTTACACCAGTTATACTCATTATTATACCCATCCAAATAAATAAGTGTTTGAATAACAAACTACACTATGACGTGGAGACGGTAAGTATTACGTACGCACGTATGGTGAATTCTCATTCATAGGACCGATTGAATAATGGATATGGTTTTACCATATTTATAATAACATAAAATTATTAATAAGGTACTGTAGTTATTATTTTTGGAATTTAAAGGACAAAGAAAGAGGAAGTGGAAGAAGAAAAGAACTTTTAAAGAGGTGGTGAAGTTATTACATCTTCTTAAGGTGTTTCCTTATGAGTTGATCAAAAGGGCACCATTGGTTGGATTTATGATCAAAGTAATGCCACTAAGTCTAAGTGAGGTTAGTTGTGAGGATATTTGAGCTGAGGTTAGTCGATAAAATTGGCTTTATAGGTTTGAAAATAAAATAAGGGGAAGTACCTTTTTATAAGAGACGTGAGGGTCACTTTCAGAAAATCTTGAAATATTATATTATTATACAATTATATTCGGTTTATAATGGATCCAAATTTATTTATTTCTATAATAAGGTTGGTATAGTCTATAAACTCTCAACCAATAGGTTTTTGACAGGTTTAGGTCACCATATTAAACTTATCTTTTACATTTAACTCTTGGTTAAAGAGTTTAACATTTGACATGTCTCCTTGTATTTTTATTTTATATGGTTAATAAACATACTATAAAATTAAAAGAGAACCCCATGAGGTTACATAATGACATATCTATTTTTATATAAGTCCTTTATCTGAGCCGTATATTTTTAGTACTAATATATCATTTAATAATATAGTATTTGTTTTAAAAACTCATTTATGTCAATTTTGACCCATATAAAGTATCTGATTTTTGTTAAAATCCTAAAAACATTATTACATCGAAAAAAATTCATTTAATCAACCCTAAGATGATATATTAACCTATAATATTCATTCAATTCATAAAAAGTCTCAATTTACTTTTATTTGGATATTTAATATATATATTATTATAATCTTTCGTTAATAAGGTAATTATTGCATCATCATTGGGTCATAAATAAATTTAATTATATAATGTCTAAAAATTATAAATAAAAAACCATTATGTATGAAATATTGTTATATTTGTAATGAATATTTAAAGTTGAATTTTATCTTTTGCGTAACCCTATATTAAAAATGATTTAATTATTAATCTTTGATTTTAACACTTTTAACTCTTCTTTAAATAAAATAATAATAAATTTCCTAATCAAATCCATGTGGACCAAAAGGATCATATTTTAGTATTAATGTTTATTTATGTCTAAATTTACTTATCCAATAGAATTATGACATGTGTTATGGTAATTATAATATCATTTTTAACTTTAATTACCCATAATTACTTTTAACTATGGTAAATAAAAGGCAAAAGTTACTGTTAACCAAAAAATATTTTCATCTTATTGAACCATATTTTACTTAATGATGTCAACTGTGTCTCTCAGTGTTTTGAAATTCAATTCATAGTAGAGGTAAAATATCGTTTTATGAAAATTTGCAAATGTGCCAAGTTGGTGGGTAAAAGATGGGAAAATGTGCAATAAAATTTTATATATTTAATATTATTATAAAATGACTCCAGTGAATTACATTAAACATATATTGGTATTATATATCTATTTTTAACTAATATAAATTTAAATAAAATAACTAATTATTATATTAAATGATGGTTTAAAACAATAACACAATGTTTTCACTATTCATAAAAAATTGAATGTTTTTAGAAAAATCATAAAAATTCACCTTAAGCTAATTTTGATATTCCAAATCCAAAAATGATGTTTATTTTGAAAAATAAAATTTTAAAAATTTTAATAATTCATTAATTCTATATATAACATCTAGTTTTATTGGTCGTAGTGTGATAAAACTCCATTTTGCGTACAACACATGCTATTTCATTATTAAAAGGAAAATGTATCATGGATTATTGTAGGGTTACATATATTTTCATTGGATCAAAAACCCAATTCCTATAATAGATGATCCCATCCTCATCAATGGTCTAGTCCAATAGTGACTCCCCACCTTCAGCGATTTCCCTCAAGGCCAAAAATTCTATATCCTCATAATGCATGTCTCTAATATGGACCAAAGGTGTTGAATCTACTAAAACTGATAAAAGATTAAAATTATATTATCTATCATGAACCACAACATTCATCACGGCCAGCAATGTTAACATATCCCACTCATCACAAGATTCCTATACTACCTGATTCTAATTTTTATTTCTTAAATCAAAATTAATATTATTTCCCTTTCCAGGTATATATGTTAGATCAATGATTAATGACTATATATAATGAACCCATCCCAATTTTTGGAGGTTAAATTCTCCCTAGAAATAGATATTCTTTAATCTCTTATGATCTAGGTAAATAGTAAAATTTACTGCCAAAATATAATACCACTAACACTTCAAGTATTAAACTACTACTTCCAAGTCAAGGTCATGTGAAGGGTAGTTCCGTTAGTGTGGCCTCAAATTCTGATACCCATATTCCATAACTCAATATCCCTACATGTACACTCTTCCAATAATGATCCCTTAGGAATAAAAAAACAACATATACTCCTCACCTTGATCAGGGTAGGATCAAGATTGGTTTCATTGTTAAGTTCTTTTTCAACTCCTGGAATGCATTCCCCCATTCTTTCATCTATTCAAATTATATCAAATTCTTGTTCAATCCCAAAAGGGGTTCCAAAGTACTGGATGAACCTCCAATAATATCCCACCAATCAAAATAAACTACAGATTTCAAACATATTCTTGGTAGGCTCCCAAGAAACCACTACCTGTATATTCCCTAGATCCACTAACACACATTCCATTGAGATAATGATACCAAATAAGTGCATCTGATCAATCCAAAACTTAAACTTATATATCTTGGAGTATATATAATTCTCTCTATGTGTACTAAGAATGATTTCATGAATTTGGGAATAGTAATCATGATTTTTTGAGTACACCAAGACGTCACCCACAAACACTACCACAAATTGATCAAGGTACTGATGCATTTTTATTCATCAGTCCATAAGCATTTCTGGTGAGTTCTTCAAACGAAATAGAATTAAAATTAACTCATATAAATCATACCTAATTCTTAAATAAATACTCTATATATCTAAAGATCAAACACTCAATTGATGATACCCATTCTAATATAATTCTTTTGGAAAACACAAGCTACTATCAACTAGTCAAACATTTAATCGATATGTGGAAGAGAATATAAATTCTTTGTAGTCATCCAATATTAAACACAAAAGAAAAAAGTAAATTCATCCATATTTTCATACAATAATAGAGGACCCCAAGTTGATGTACTCATATGGATAAACCCCTTATCCATAAACTCATCCATTTGAGTCTTTAACTCTTTTTGCTCTATTGATTTCATACAAATGATGGAATTGAAACTAGTTGATTCTCTGAAATAAATTAAATTATAAAATCCACAGATCTCTTAGGTGAATGATATAATAATTCCATATGGAAAAGAACCTAAAATCTATTAACTACTGATGGAAATAAATCCTAGTTCAAACCTATTTCATCCCAAAATAGACCAATAACTAGGGCAGTGAGCTCCCGTAATTGCTGATGAAATATCCCTATGTAGCCCTCCGGTATATCCCACTCTCCATTGTGAATATTATTGTCACCCTCAGGAGTCTTAAAATTCACTCTTAGGTGGTGAAAATCAATATGGGTATGGTATGCTACTAAATATTCTACACCATAAATTTGGTTAGAGATTTATGTATCTAGAATTTAAATATCATAACTATAATGATATTCCCCAACCATGAGAGAACATCTTTTAGAGAAATAGATATCTCTTTTCTATATTCCCAAAGGTAAATATATCGTTATAACCCACCCAAAAACTCCACTATTAGACTTAACCTATTAATGTTTTTAAAAAAATTAATTAATGAGTTGGAGTAATATCAAATAAGGCAGTAAAAAGTGTAGATGCTACAAGAATAGTGCCTCCAACTGTCGATTTTCTTGCATCACTATCCACAAGTGTAGGATGAAATTATTGAATATTTAATTCTACCCTTCACTATGATACATCATGGGTCTTTGAGTTATACTACACTATTGATACAGGCAATCTTTCCCGAAATCACGTTATCCATCACATCTACCACCATGGATGTTAGATCTCCAACTACCTGCCTAATACAATGAAAAGATCACATTTACAAATTGTGGTTCTATCTTACTTCTCCATCACTACCCATCAATAATGTATTCCTATAAAATTATAATAGATATCTCATATTTCTTCAATATCGACACTCTATTGATGGTGAGGGATAATGTGTATAAGAGTGACCCGACCTATGTATCTGGTGGATAACCAATCAGGAAATATCTTAAATAATTAATACTTCCTTTTCGCCACACATCATTCCCCTGATCTGGTTAGCATTATCATAATTATTTTTCCAACCCTTGGGATACATATCTTCTTATCATTCAACAAAGAAACCTTTCCTCCACTATAATCCTCTTTCAGGTTCCCCTCAGCTATGAATTTTTGATCCTCCTCCTCATCGAAATTCATTAACCAAAATATGATAACATGAGACATAATCTCACACATAATCTCATCATGGAAATTAATTTATATGGTTGTCACACCCACTGAAAACACTGGCTTAATTTTTATACCTTTTTAATTTGGCCTTGATAATCAGTCACAAATATACCCTGTGATTCAACTACATGGACTCCATTCCTCTCTCCTGCATGAGCATTTTTGGATAAAATTTCTCCCAAAACATCCCCAAAAGACCTTCCATTCCATAAAATCATCCTTCACTCTATGTTCATGAAAATGCCACCAGTGATTTGATGATCCTCCTAAAAACATTTAGTCACTTATTTTTTTAATATAAATTCTTATCTTATCTTCATCGCTTTCAGTTCCTCTTTATTTATCATAACCATAGGTAGTTTTAGTGAGTATGTTTGGAAAGTTTTGGGGTCCCTTAGCATATTTTAGTGTCATTTTTTTCATGAGTTTTTTCCATCGTGATGTAGGGTACTCTTATTCCTTTATCTCTATTTACTGTTTGGTGGTCGAATTTTCAATGGCGGTGGGGTTGCATTTGGGGTGGTTTGATAGACATGGATCTAGTGTGGGTTCTGGTTTTCCATATTGTTTCAATATTCAAAATTGGGGGATATGGTTATTTATTAATAGATTATTGGGATTTATAAGTGATTAAACTAAAAAAATGAATAATGTGGAATGGGAATGAGTTATTTGTAATTAATTAATGTTTTACATATTAAAATAATGTATTTGACAAATTTTTTGGTAAATGAAAATATGTGATAAAATATGTGGTAGGTTATTAGTGGTTCATGTTAAAGGATTACTTTCTATAATTAATCTTACTAGTGAATGTAATGGTGTTATTTATTCAAAATTTTGAATTGTTATTGAAGTATGAAATGGGAATTAATTATTTCATTATTTTATGTCATTGAAATGGTTATGTAATTTCATTTGGTGTATTTTTAGTTTTCATGAATTGATGTTTTTTGATAGTGATGGTGTGCTGATGTGATGTTTTTATAGAGGTATTGGATTGTAAGTGGAAACTGTAGGTTCCGGGCGCAGTGGAAGCGCGTGGGTGGATGTTCCCACATGGAATTTTGTCATTAGAAATGATAAATCCGGGATCAATATGACGATAAATGCCAGTCTCCACGGATTGAATCACAGAAAAAGACAAAGAAGATGGTTTGTCCTGGAAACACAAACAAGGATCATTACAGGTTGATTATAATTAATTTAATTAATTATAAAGAAATACCTTTTGGGTGTTCCTTCTTCGTTGATGTTCTCAATCACGTTGTCGATGTGATCTGTCGTTGCGTCGCGGAAGCCAAGTGTAGACTCCCTATAGCAGTGATCCACACATGTACCTCGTATCTCTGGATGTCGCCAAAGGATTATCCGGGTTCTAGCATAGAGAAGCCTTTGCTTTCGTTGTCCGCCTTAGATTGTCTTGATCTGATGGAAGAGGATCTCTCTCGGTCTTGACAGCAATCATGGAGGAAGTGGTTCTTTCGTCCTTGAAAGAATTCTCAAGAGATGTTGTGCACAACGATTCTCTTGTGTGTTGGAAAAGAGTTGGGGTTGTGAGGACATTTATAATCGGGTGTGTGGGGTTATAGAGTTATGAAAATAAATAAACTCATTACGCGTTTTATTTATTTCATTGACTCTTTATTTAAAACCCCATGTCGAATAAATAATTCCTTGACATGCTCCCACGCTGATTATAATAAATATCATTTAAAACAATATTATATCCTCAAAATCCCAACTGGAAAAAAACTACACAGAGTGTATTAATTAATACATGGCGTGTACTTGTTTTTCATTGAAAACTACACGGCGTGTACATTAAATGTACACGGCGTGTATATCTTGTTTTCATTTATTCATTTCTTTTCCAAAATAAAACTACATGGCATGTAATAATAATACACGGTGTGTACTTGTTTTATTTTATTTTTCCTCCATAATTTAAAACAACTTAGGCTTTCTTGAATAATTATTAAACCACGTACGAGAATAATCTTTATTCAACTTGAGATACTTGGATACACTAAGTGTGTGTCCCTCTAGGCCTCTTTCTCGTTGGCATTAGGCGGGCTTGCCTAAAGTACAAGATTACTGTCTAGCAACGGGTCAAGGCACCCAAGAGAAAGAAGTTGATGTCGCATTGACGTATCACCTCATACGAATGCTTAATATGTAATTTAATTCCTTTGTCTCAATATCTCATCAAGCAGGTTTCATGGAAGTGTCATAAACCTATATGCTTGATATGACGTTCTTTGACTACCTGAAATAAACTCATTGTTTACACCATGGCCATGGAATTTAATGCGACCGTTATATTTCAATCAAAGGGCCGAGATATCAACATCCATAAATGGAAGGGACAAATCCTTCCTCGACTTATCCATTAACAACATGTCACTCGTGACGCACCCAACGTACCCTACTTCCCGCCAACTATCTGCGTGACGATTTTCGTCAGTAAATCTAAGTGCATGAGTCATGACATGAGTTAATGATAATCTTCCAGTCTAATGACCATTACACACACTCGTAGATAGCAATATCTGATGACACCAAGACATGCAGAATTACTACTGGCGGGTCTGTTCTCATAATCTCCCATATTGGAGATTACCAAATGCAAACTCAATGAGAGAGAGTCTCATCTTCTTACGAGTACTCGCACATGACGGTCTGTATACTATCTGTCCTATCATAGTATGTCATCCAACCGAAGAACATTATTTAAGAATATTGTTATAGCATTTCAAGGTTCTCATCATAGCGGGGATCTGCTATGACCTTATTAATGCAACAAATATTTCAGGCCATTATTATATTATAGTCATGCAGAACAATGAACAATATATAATAAGTGAACATTTATGTAATCAAAGTACAAAAAAGTTGGTTCTAAGGACACCATCCCTTAAAAACTCCCACTTGGACTAGATCCAACTGCCTACGACTTTTAGTCCTCTAGACCTCACATGATGATCATGTTTCTGCTGAGTCATGGCTTTAGTCAATGGGTCCGCCACATTGTCTTCCGTGGAAATACTGCTCACTGCAACATCACCTCTCTGTGAAAAATCCCTCAAGTGATGATACTTCCGAAGTATGTGCTTTTCCGCTGATGTGACGTTGGCTCTTTTTCAAGTGCCACCACTGCAGTATTATCACAATATCATGTTATAGGATCTTTACTGCTCGGTACAACATCCAGCTCTTGGATGAAGCTTTTCATCCATACTGCTTCTTTAGCTGCCTCAGAAGCTGCGATATACTCGGACTCTGCTGTAGAATCTGCCACCACACTTTGTTTTGAGCTCTTCCAGCTCACTGCACCTCCATTCATACTGGAGATGTATCCAGTCTGCGACTTCATGTCATCTTGATCAGTCTGGAAACTAGCATCTACATGTCCTCTGATGACTAGTTCCTCATCTCCTCCATAAATCAATAACATATCCTTAGTACGCATCAGATACATAAGGATAGTCTTGACTGCCATCCAATGGCGGTCTCCTGGATCAGCTTGATATCTTCCTACCGCACTTAATGCATAAGAAAAATCTATCCTCGTACATAGCATAACATACATGACTGACCCAATTGCGGATGCATAAGGGATCCTTTCCATTCTCTTTCTTTCCTTATGTGTCTGAGGACACATTTTCTTGGAAAGATGAATGCCATGTGACACGGGAAAAAATCCCCTCTTGGACTGTTCCATACAGAATCTCTTCAGTCTCTTGTCAATGTATGTACTTTGACTTAGGCCCAGCATTTTCTTGGATCTATCACGATGGATCTTGATACCAAGAATATATGCGGCCTCACCCAATTCTTTCATGGAGAATCATTTATTCAACCATGACTTAACTGACTGTAACACAGGTACTTCATTTCCAATTAGAAATATGTCATCGACATATACTATTAGGAAAACGACTGCACTTCCACTAAACCTTTTGTAGACACAAGGCTCACATTCGTTCTTAACAAAGCCAAATTCTGTAACAGCTTCATCAAAATGAATGTTCCATGACCTTGATGCTTGCTTTAATCCATAAATGGATTTCTGCAACTTGCATACCTTGTTGGAATCCTTTGGAGTCACAAACCCTTCAGGTTATGTCATGTATACATCTTCTTGGAAGTTCCCGTTAAGGAAAGATATTTTGACATCCATTTGACAAATTTCATAGTCATGGTAAGCGGCAATGGCCAAAGGGATTCTGATGGACTTCAGCATTGAAACCGGTGAAAAGGTTTCATCATAGTCCATTCTTTGATGCTGTCTAAAACCTTTTGCAACCAGTCATGCCTTGTAGGTGCTGACTTTCCCCTCTATGTCCAGTTTCTTCTTGAATACCCATTTATTACCAATAGGTGTTACATCAACTGTAGGATCTACCAAAATCCAGACTTGGTTTTGGTACATGGAATCCATTTCAGAATTCGTGGCTTCATGCCACTTGGCAACATCTATGCCTTCAACTGCATCCTTATAGGTAAGAGGATCATCATTGTCAACCAATAATGGGTCACCATCCTCTGTGACAAGGAAACCATATCGTTTTGGTTCTATCACCTCTCTCGTGCTCCTACGTAGTTCTTGTGTCTCTGGAACAGATTGTTCTTACACGGGGCTTTGTGGAATCTGTTCTTGTACCAACTCATTTGTATCTTGAGCCTCGACTTCATCGAAGTCTATCTCGATCCCACTATCTCTTCTGGAGATGTGCTCCCTCTCAAGGAATATGGCGTGTCTTGCCACTGTAACCTTTTTTTTCTGAGGGGTTATATAGGTAATATCCCCTTGTTTCCTTGGGATATCCTATAAAGATACACTTTGTGCCTCGGGGTGCAAGTTTGTTACCTGAAGAGGCCTTAACAAATGCTTCGCTACCCTACACGTGTAAATTCGATAACATGGCTTTGCGTCCACTCCATAACTCGTATGGAATACCATTTATTGATTTAGTTGGTAATTGGTTTAGTATGTGTGCTGCTATTTGTAATGCATATCCCCAAACGGATAATGGAAGACTCACATGACTCATAATTGATTTCACCGTGTCCAACAGGGTGTGGTTCCTCCTTTCACTTACACCATTCCACTGCGGTGTGTAAGGAGGAGTGAGTTGAGATAGAATCCCAAACTCCCGTAAGAAATCAATGAAGTCTTGATTAAGATATTCTCCTCCTCTTTTTGAGCGGAGTTTCTTAATCTTCTTACCAAGCTGGTACTCAACTTCATTCTTGTAATCTTTGAACCGATCAAAAGAATCTGACTTATACCTCATTAAATAGATATATCCATATCTACTAAAATAATCAGTAAAAGTTATGAAGTACGAGAACCCACACCTTGTTTCAATTGGAAATGGTCCACACACATATGTGTGAACTAATTCTAGAATCTCTTTAGCTCTTTCACCTTTCCCACTAAATGGAGCTTTGGTCATTTTGCCTTGTAGACACGCATGACATACACCAAGTGGTTTTAGTTCAAAAGAATCTAAATACCCATCTTGATTTAATTTTGTCAAACATTTCTCATTGACATGACTTAGCTGGTGATGCCAAAGATGGGTGTGGTATGAGTCATGTGAATTAACTTTGTTATCGATTGCCGTTACTTGGTTTGTGTAGTCTAACACATAAAGGCAGTTATATAAATGTTCCCTACGAAAACAAATGTTATCTCTATAAAAGTAGCAATATTCGTTTCCAAAATTGAATATGAATCCATTAGTGTATAATCTGGATACTAAAATAATGTTTTTGGTTACAGAGGGTACATAATAACATCCTTTCCAAACCAAGACCATCCCGGTGGGCAATGTGAGGTGGTAGTCCCTGACAGCTACAACAGCAAGTCTGGCTCTGTTGGCTGCTCGTAGATCTATCTCCCCTCGATCAATCTTCCTGAATCTACTTGGTTCCTATATTTGGATATAGATGTTAGCACCAAATGCAGTATATAATAACCAATTAGTAGAAACAGATAGATTTCATTTGATAACAAACGCACCTGAAGGTTCCCCTTGCATCCTTGGCTGGGTTCAGTTTTTCTTCCAGTGACCCTTCTTGCCACATGCGAAACAAACAGCATCCTATTCCTTTGCCTCCCCTTTGATCTTACTTTTCATGGAAGGCCTTGAAGAATATTTGGGATTAAAGCTCTTCGCCTTCCCATTCCTTTTATTCACCATAAGGACAGAAGGCTTTTCACGCTTCATGTCATTGTCCACTTGGCGAATAAGGATAAGAAGATCAGATAGAGACTTCTCAATATTGTTCATGTTGAAATTAACAACAAAGTTTGAGATGCTCTGGGGGAGTGATGCGAGAATGAGATCGGTACCCAGTTCTTTAGGGAGTTTAAACCCTAGAACCGCCAAGCGCTCAATGTAGCCAATGAGCTTGACTACATGAGGCCCATCTAGGGCACCCTCTCCAAGATTGCTCTGAAACAGAGCCCTGAAGATCTCAAACCTTTCATGTCTTTCTCTCTCCTTGTATAAACCATGGAGGTTCTCGAGCATGCTGTAGGCATCCATGTCTTCATGAGACTTCATGAGCTCACTAGACATAGATGACAGCATCAAACATTGAACGTCGAGATCATCGTTCAAATGTTGATCATAGACTAGGAAATCTTCATCACTTTCCCCTGGGGTAGGAGAATCAGGAAGTGAGGACTCCAGCACATAAAACTTCTGTTCATGGCGTAGGATAACACGAAGGCGCCTAAACCATTACTGAAAGTTACTGCCGGTGAGGATGTTGTCTTTATCCAGAATTGATCGTAGAGAAAATGTGGTTGATGTGTTCATCATATTGATTCTACAATTTAAAGGAGCAGATTCATCAGTACTTTCTTGATTATATTTTATGAGAAATAATAAATTTTATTAAGTCTCCCACTATTTTATCAAGTCCCAATGGCCCTCACCATTGAACTCGGAATGTCCAGTTGCTTTGACATTCTAATGGAAAGGATCCATATTTCCCTTCGCATAACCCCCAAAAGGGTTGGTCAAGCTATTTAAAGGTATTTAGATAGGCGGTTCTTTGCCAACTGTGAGCTTACAGTTCCTTGATCTGTTGAGAGGACTCCCCAATCCTGAAATCCTGACCTGGATTTCCTCAACTCTTGCCTCCAATATTACATCAAGTCTAGAAAGGGGTACTTCTCTTGATGTAATATGGTTAAGTCAACCTGAAACCTTTCATAAGAGCTTCCTTTATAAATATAAGTGTCCCAACAAGGGTTGGTCAAACACATAGTTTTATTAAGTCTTTCCCTTAACCAAGTAACGGAAGGCTTGGTCTGACTTAATATGGCATTTGAGGGATTTTATTCTTTATGTGTATCTTTGCATTATCACATGCTTGTTAATATTAAGTGATGAGTGCTTCAGTGATTAACCATGTTCCGATAATGTATACGCATAGACCGGTTTTTTTTTTATTCCATCTTTGCATGCTTGTTCATTTTATTAATTATGTGATCGCGACAACACATGCATAATAAATAAACAATGCAATCAGACAGAAATAAAATAAGATGGCATGATCATGAGCTTCTATTTGGTTAGCTTATCTAGCGGTTTTGATAAGCTAACCCTGACCTAGGGAAAACACCTTAAACCTGATGGTTCGTGTTTGGCAGCTCCCACCTGTCCACCTTTGTATCTTCTTGTGTCGGTTTCGCCTCGGCTTTGGGATTTGAACCGTCTCCTCTGGCTTGGGAGATCCTCTATTACATGGGTTTACATTAAAGAAACCATGGGCACGCATGCCCTACATTTTATTGGAAGAAGGCTCGCATGCAAACAAATTTAAATTAAATAAATTTAAATGAAACCATACACATACAAAGGGTCTTTGGTCTAGCTCATGATCATCCATAGTATGCAACGACATTTACACATATTTAGAATACAAATTCTTTTAATCGTTCTTTTATTTAAGATAAGATGCGCTCGAATTCAATTAATTATGGTCTTATAATTAATCAATTCTTTATCTTATATTCCTTTCTAAATTTCCTTGAGATTATTCTCATCCATATTCCATGTACGGGTCTTTGTACATTGGAGGAAACCTGGTGAAATTCCATTTCTGGAAAGAACACAGTGTGTAGTTTATAATTACACGGTGTGTATTTTTCTTTTCACCCTTTATCTAAAGTACACGCCGGGGCTTTGGCGTGTTTTCTGTACTTTGTAAATTATAGATTACATGGCGTGTAGATGAATCATACACGGTATGTACTTCCTTGTTACGCAGTAACCGGCATGGCGATCTCTTATACACGGTACGCGACTTATCTTTGTACACGGTTTCACCTGGGTCGGAACGGACTACATGGCATGTTGTTCCAACATACACGCCGTGTATTCCGGTTTCCATGCGCCGTTCTATTCTGGTCAACACGGCGTGATTAAAACTTTGGCATAACCAATTCACACGGCGTGGTTTAGCGGACCAGTTCCAGTTCGTTGAACTTATGTACACGGCGTGTAGTTTTAATTACACGTTGTGTAATCCCGTGTTGTACAGACAGAAAGCGCGGCTCATCCGGATGAGTTCCTCATTTTTATTTTAATCAAAATTAAAATTTAAAGGTCTTTTCTGTGATATGAATCGAGAAACGAAGGAGGAAGAATAGATCTTGCTAATTCAGATTTATAGAACGATTTATTTCGAATTGAATCAAATATGAATGCGTAAATTATCAACAAAAATTAAATAACTATAATCAACGTTGTAACCTCACTTTGATACCATTTGTAGGATCCGGGCACAGCGAAAGCGCCTGGGTGGATGTTCCCACTTGGCTTTTTGTCCTTAGTAATGATCCATCCGGGATTAATACGACGATAAACGCCAGTCTCCACGGATCGAATCACAGAAAAAGAAAAAGAAGATGGTTTGTCCCGGAACCACAAACAATGATCATTATAGGTTGATTATAATTAATTTAATTAATTATAAAGAAATACCTTTCGGGTGTTCTTTCTTCGCTGATGTTCTCAATCACGTTGTCGATTTGATCCGTCATTGCGTCGTAGAAGCCAAGTGTTGACTCCCTCTAGCAGTGATCTACACGTGTACCTCATATCTCTGGACGTCGACAAAGGATTCTCCGGGTGCTAGCGTGGAGAAGCCTTTGCTTGCGTTGTCCGCCTTAGATTGTCTTGATCTGATGGAAGAGGATATCTCTCGGTCTTGAGAGCGTTCTTAGAGGAAGAGGTTCTTTCTGCCTTGAAAGAATTCTCCTGATATGTTGTGCACAACGATTCTCTTGTGTGTTGGAAAAGAGTTGGGGTTGTGAGGATATTTATAATCGGGTGTGTGGGGTTATAGAGTTATGACAATAAATAAACATGTTACATGTTTTATTTATATCATTGACACTTTATTTAAAACCCCATGTCGAATAAATAATTCCTTGACATGCGCCCACGCTGATTATAATATATATCATTTAAAACAATATTATATCCTCAAAATCCCAACTTGAAAAAAACTACACGGCGTGTATTAATAAATACACGGCATGTACTTGTTTTTCATTGAAAACTACACGGCGTGTACATTAAATGTTCATGGCGTGTATATCTTGTTTTCATTTATTCATTTCCTTTCCAAAATAAAACTACACGGCATGTAATAACAATACGCGGCGTGTACTTGTTTTATTTTATTTTTCCTGTATCATTTAAAACAACTTAGGCTTCCTTGAATAATTATTAAACCACGTACGAGAGTAATCTTTATTAAACTTGAGTTACTTGGATACACTTAGTGTGTGACCCTCTAGGCCTCTTTCTCGTTGGCATTAGGAGGGCCTGCCTAAATTCCAAGATTACTGTCTAGCAACGGGTCAAAGCACCCAAGAGAAAGAAGTTGACGCCGCATTGACGTATCACCTCATATGAACGCTTACTGTGTAATTTAATCCCTTTGTCTCAATATCTCATCAAGAAGGTTTCATGGCCGTGTCATAAACCAATATGCTTGAGATGTCGTTCTTTGACTACCTGAAATAAACTCATCTTTTACACCATGGCCATGGAATTTAATGCGACAGTTCTATTTCTATCAAAGGTCATAGATATCAACTTCCATTAATGGAAGGGACAAATCCTTCCTCGACTTATCCATTAACAACATGTCACTCGTGACGCACCCAACGTACCCTACTTCCCGCCAACTGTCTGCGTGACGGTTTTCGTCAGTAAATCTAAGTGTGCGAGTCATGACATGAGTGAATGATAATATTCCAGTCTAAGGACCATTACACACGCTCGTAGATAGCAATATCTGATGACACCAAGACATGCGGAATTACTACTGGCGGGTCTGTTCTCATAATCTCCCATCTTGGATATTACCAAGTGCGAACTCCATGAGAGAGAGTCTCGTCTTCTTACGAGTACTCACACAAGACGGTCTGTATACTATGTGTCCTATCATAGTATGTCATCTAACCGCAGAACTTTATTTAAGAATATTGTTATAGCATTTCAAGGTTCTCATCATAGCGGGGATCTGCTATGACCTTATTAATGAAACAAATATTTCAGGACATTATTATATTATAGTCGTGCAGAACAATGAACAATATATAATAAGTGAACATTTATGTAATCAAAGCGAAAAACAGTTGGTTCTGAGGACACCAACCCTTACAGAAAATAGGTTGGAATTATGTGCTTCAATATATATCATCATTGGTTTTTTATGTACATCCATTTATAATGGGAAAGTTATTAGATTCCCATATGGGGTTTTGGGTGTGGGATAAACCACCAACTTCTAGGATATGGATGTTATGGATATCTAACTCCTCTCTATCTTTTTCACTTTCATCTAAACATAGTGTGGTTATATGGTCATATAATTAGCGGTGGATTTGACATGTTATGGATTGTGTATGTGGTATGTGAATAGAATAAATTGTTCATGTTTTTTGTATTTTCATATATATTATTCCTATTAAATTTATTGTAATATACGATGAAATTTTTATTTCATGTTAAGGGAATAAGAAACACAAATTTACCATTTGCGACAAAAAATTCATTAAATTGCAATACTTTTATGTATATGAATAAAAATATGCCACAAATATAAAATATAATAAGTTTTTTATGAAGTTTTAAATTGAGTAGAACAACATATGTGAATAAATAAATAAATATAAATATTTTAGAATTGAACACAGAGACTTTCGTAGTGGAAGAGAAAGAATTTTTTATTGTGTTATAATTCATATCATTAGAATTTGTGTGTATATTATGTTCTTATGGTAATTATAGTTTTTAAATACTAGGCCTTGGTTTAAAGAGCATGTAGATGGGTATGATCTATTTATAGGAAGGTAATGAACCTATCTTAGTTTTAAATATTTATTTCTTTAAAGTGTAAAATTCACTTCTGAGGATTACATTTGACATTGTAGAATCATGACTCTATAACATCCTTTGAACATATTCCAAGAATGTAATGACAGTCATACAATAGAAGAAGTGGTCCTTGAGCTACTAGTGATTCCTCCTACATTGCCACCTATGGACCCTCTTCCTATCCCGGACATGGGAACTGGTGCCCCATTATGAGAAGGCATTCTAAGTAGGTTTTTGAATATGAAAGGTGTTGTTCAACCTACCCTGAGTATGGCATACTTGAATCAAGTGTTCAGGATACAGCATCCTCCCACCTTTTGGGGGGATGACAGACCACATGATGTTGATTATTGGATAGAATCCTTTCCCTATATATTATAGCATCTATAAACACCTTTATAGTAAATATTGAATCTTGCAACGTATATTCTATGATATTCTACTAGGAAGTGATGGGAAGTCATTAATCATTTAAATAAACATATATATATGGTTTGGTTAGTCGTCGAAAATATCTCATATGACTATTGATTTCCCCAAACTCTGAGGGATGACAAAGGTAGAGTGTTATTGAACATGAAGTAGGGATGCTAGTCTGCTATGAAATTGTCTTCTCATTCTACTAAGTTATAATGTTTCTCTCTTATTCTAGTGAGTGATGATCTTATGACCAATCAAAAATTCTAGGATGGGGTGGTATACACTATCTGATCATTGGATAATTTTTTTGATTGATGACTATTTCTAAAATATTCAACCATTACATTATTATAGAGTATCATTTGATGGAAGAAAGTGGTTAGAGTTAGGGAGTTTTCACCAAGATCTATATTTGTTTATTCTTCTAGGAAAAGATATTTTTCATCATTTCTCATGGAGTTAGCTGCAGTTAGGCTCATAATGAAGACAATTTATTGGCATGTCACCAATACAGGACGCTCAAACATACAAAACCATAGTGATTAATAGATCCAATGGAATATAGAGGTTGTGTCATGATGTTGAATATCATGTTCTTCAACAAGACAGTACAATCCATTCATAGAGGGTAGGGATTTAGGCCTACTCTATGTTTAAGAGTAGGGTCAGTAATATAATAACATGTAGGAAATTGGAATACCACTAGTTGTTTCAAGATGAGTTGCAGGTTGAGTCGGAGGTATTCAAACTCATTATTCTCAGTTCCAGCAGGGCAAGCATGTAATGACCAGATCAGTTAATAATATAATTCCATTTATTTTAATTTTTTATGACTATAGAAAATGCACGCACTCATTTATTATTATTATTCAGTCTAAATTACTATTATGTATCATTACCATTGATAATACATCCATTGAACATTGATCCAACAACTAATAGAAATATAAGATTTTAAAAAATCCATTCGACAAAAAAAAAAGAAGATGATGGAATAATCTAATAGACTCAGGCCATATGAAACTCAATTGTCGAAACTTTTAAATTAGGTATTGTCACTGGAATTTGATCTATATCAATCCCAAGCTGAGATTAAACATGTTAATCTTTAACAAAATCATCTACGGGAGAAGTTCAAGTTAATAGAAATTACCACCAGGGTGATATCTTCTCAGCCTCCCCTAGAGTTTTTCATCATCACACACCTTACCCTTAGGCATTATGTTGGTGTTATAAGGGTTTATGTAACAAGGTATTAGATCATTATTGTGTTATCCATTTTTATAAATAAAACTCTTATTCTATAAATTCCATTATGGAAATAGCCATTCATAAAAAATGGTGAATTTGATAGATTTATTTTATGGGTAAAAATGTTACTTTTGAGAAATATATAAATTAGTATATTAAAATATGGTTTTATTAATAATATTATAGAAAACTATTCTTATAATTGATGATTCTATTAGTTCCTTATCTGTAAATGATTTGGTAATCAGTTTGATAAGAGTTTTATTTTTATACGATAAAACAGAAAGTGAATTTTTATAGAATATATTTTAAGGAATTAAGGAATTTTTGAAATAATTGATATTTTAATAAAATATTATTATTAAATTAATTTTTTTTATAATTAATTAGTTTATAATTTACATGAACTCAAATGTAATTTTTGTTAATGTTTAAACACTACTTTTGTCAATACCATTCAAGTTTCCATAAATTTCAGTTCTCACATTAGATGTAAAAATTAACATATTAAAAAATTATTTAGATACAATGAATATTAATTTGTGAATCAGGAAGTCAAAATTATCCAATGGTGATTTTTTCAAAACATTATGAGACAGTCAAATATTTGGGTAAAAATTAAATAATATATAAACACATAGTGTGTTTCAGGACAACATAATGACCCATTATTGCTATAATAAATGACATAAATTTGATATTAGAGAAAATATATGTTTTTAAAAAAAATTATTTGATTTTATATTTATTTTACTTATTTTATTATTCCATAGTGTTTCCACCAAAATGTATAATATTTTTTTTATAAATTCATTTCCTTGAGAGTGTCACTCACCTCCACCTAAGCATGGGAAATATTTTAATATTTTCAGCCCCTTTTCTATTAAAGTAATATTTTCCACTCCTATTTTCTATAAACCATGGGAAAAACAATTGGATGGTTCGAGGTTTTCAATATTTTAGTGTGTAGTGTGCAATACCTAAATAATAAATAATTACCCCTCCTTTCGTATATAAACACACCCAACAACTCAATTATCTTCACTCAAACTCCTTTTAGATTTTCTTCACACTTATATACACCCCCTAGTGTCCTCCCAAGGGTCCCCCAATCTCCCTATAAGCCTATCCCAAGCCATTGGTATCACACATCAAAGTAAGGGTTCTTTCCATTCTCATTTTAGTCCATGTTTCTATATGTTGTTATACCTTTTTATTTTTCAATTAAAAATTATGGGTTATGTTTTCATACCTCCTCCATATATCCCTTCTTATATTTTAATGATGAGAGACCCCATTCCATAACATTAATCCCTTCATGTACGCCTATTACCATACCATAATTTCGTTAGGAATTTCACTCTCCTCATATCCATTCAAGAGTTTCTATTGTATTTTTCATCTAAAATTACATTTCATATATTGGTATATTATGATACATGATCAATATAATTCACATTTCATTTATAAATTATTATATACCCCTTACTCTCTCATCAACACATTTTATGAATCACAATGTGATGTCATTATGTTGTTGAAATTGCACCTTGATTTTCCATGCCAAAATCATCATGTAGTTAATATCATACCCATTTCACTATCAAGGGTATTAACATTTGGGAACATATAAATATTGATTATAGACTTTTATATATGTATTCCACATTACTTTGTAATGGAATAAATGATGATGTTGAATGATTATATGTTATATGATCTATGTGGCACACGTGAACATGAGATTGAAAAGTTCATGAATAGTGTTCCCTGTTAGTGCTCCAATGCATTGGGTGATGTCTATTATCATGAGATGTATTGTTGTGATAGGGGTTTACCTAAAATGTATTTTATTCTTCATGTTATTTTTTTACTCCCTTAAATGGCTTTATAGCTCACTCTTTTCTTATGTATGACCTCATGTTATCCCATTTAATGTTAAGTATGATGGAATATTGTGGTCATGTAAAATATTTTTTCAATAAAGATATTGCATTTTATATCTTAAGTTGTCATGTAATGTTCCTAATCTCAAAATCCACTAAACCTCTCGATCTTTTCGAATGTGTTAAGTGAATGTTTATGTAATAAAACATGTTTAAAAGTGAAATAAAGTGTGGGTTATCATGGTTGATATCAAAGGATATGTTTAGTTATTTTGGAGATTAATATTAGAAAAATATGGTTAATTCCTTATGTATAATACTACTTATAAGAATTGAATCCTGAAATTTTTGTGAGTATAAATAAGTTGTTTATCAAGAAAATACATCCATGTATTGATACAAACAAGTAGAGTTGGCTGCGGTACAAATGTATCCAGGGCTAAAACTCAAAAACACTGCATTGATCTAGACTCGAACATGAACTAGGGCATGAAAACGGTACGTTCTGCACTATTGGTTTGACACTTCTAGGGGATATGCTTCAGTAAATTAATAATATTAGTACAATCAATTATTAAGGGAAAATAATTCCAATAAGAATATAAGTCTGGAAGTAGACCATTGATAAATAAAATAGAAGAATTGAAATTCATATGTTACGAAGATAAATTTAATTTATAAATTATCCCTTTAGTTCTATTATATTCCCCTTTATGTGTTTAACTATTTAAGATACACATCACTAATTTTCCTTTTATTTTAGACAATATATGATAATAAGAAGAATTAGGTTGACAACTGATGTGATGGACAATATTTTGAATGCCTCCATGAGATTCCCAATCAAATAAGATCTCAAGTAGGAAATATAGTGATTTCGCCTAACCAACTATAAAAAATCACAAGTAAAAATGGAAAAATTGTTGAATGCCCATGGAAATCGTGGAAGAGAAAGATGGATATCAGGAAATTCCATCTTATCAAGGTGATAAGGGAATGATGTCCCAATTTCCTTCATGTAACAAGTGTGTAAAGAGGAACGAGGTTAAAAGTAACAAAGGGACTGGGAGATGTATTAAGTGTGGAAAGATAGGGCACAACGTATATAATTGAATGGAAAAAATAGATAATGTGATATATATAAAATTTTTTCCATCTAATGCCTCTTACATAGTTATATGTCATAAATGTGGAGAATTTAGGCATTATCCAAAACAATGCTCTATTATAAGGGGTGAGAAGCATGATGAGGATAAATGATCTCTATGATCCGGGGAGTATGGAAAGTCCTATTCTAATATGGATAATGATGAATGAATTACATGTAACCAATCCTCAAAATTACTGTATATTGTAATTTATTTTAAATAATGTCCTATAAGTTTAACATTTATGTTTTCAAAGAACATTTCGTCCCCACCTAAAATAATAATAAATCATTTAGAAAATCTTCTATTAGTATTTCATCACATGTTATGTTTGTGGGAATGTTCATCAGGAAAATATTATAAGTCTCCCTTTGTGGAATTTGAGGAAAAATGAAAAAGTCATTTCCTATGCCAGAAGGTAGTTGAAAATTAATGAGAAAAACTATACCACTTATGATCTCAAGTTGGAAGATGTGATATTTTCATTGAAAATATGGTTGCATTATCTCATTGCGGAGAAGTGTAAAATATATACAGATCAAAAAATTCACAAATATATATTCACATTGGAAGAGAAAAATATGTGCCAATAAAGATGGTTAGATATCATCAGGGGTTACGACTACTCAATCCATTACCAACCTAGGAATGAGAACATGTTGGAAGATGCTCTAAGTAGAAAGAACCCAAAAATTATATTATTGATGATAATTTAAAATGATCCAATGTTCATATATTTGATTAATAATAGCATTGGAATCATAAATAATGTAACATCATCAATTCTTCCATAAATGATTTCTCAACAGTCTATTTTGGAATGGTTAAAGGATTATCAAAAAGATGTTGTGGGAATTCAAAAGAAAGTAGAAACAATCAAAATAGGTAAATTAGTAGAATTGAATCTTATTGAAGAAGGAGTTGTGATATATGGGTTAAGACTATATGTTCCATAAAATCCAGATTCAAAGAAAGAACATTTCAATGATTCACATAGTTCAAATTTCTCCTTTAACCAAGAAAACATGATGATGTACCAAGATCTCCAAGAGCAGAACTGGTGGGATAACCTAAATAAGGAGATCTCTAAATATACATCTATGTTCCTGGTATGTCAATCAATAATGGATAAGAGGCAGAAGTCTAGGGGGATGATGAATCCATTACCCATACCAATATGGAAATGGAAGAACATCACCATGAACATTCTCACTAGACTTTTGAAGACATATAAATGAAAAAATGTTGTCAGGATTGTTGTGGTTCATCTTACAAAGGATACATGAATCATTGAAATTTGGGAGGATTTCTTATTGGATCATCTGGAATATATATACATCAGAGAGGTGGTAACACTGTATAGATTACCATTATCAATTATGTCTGATCGAGATCCAAGATTCACCTATACATTCTAGAAGAGTATCCAATATGCTCTGAATGCTGAGTTGAACTAAAAAATGACCTATCACCCTCAAACTAATGGCCAATATGAGTAGACTATATGTACACATTATGACATGTTGAGATATTTCTAAAAAGACAACAAAGATGGATGGGACCAACATCTTCTTTCAGTGGAGTTCTCTTATAATAATATTTTCAATTCAAACTTAAAATTGGTTCCTTATGAAGCCCTTTATGGGAAGTGGTGAAAAACACCGTCATGTTGGGATAAAGTTGGGGAATGAATAATCCTAGGTCTGGAAATGGTCCAAGAAATGGTGGAGAAGGTTAAGACCATCCAGTAGCACATCAACGCTGGTTAGAGTCAACAAAAGAACTATTCTCGCATCCATCAATGAGACCTAGAGTTTGATGTTGGGGATATGGGTTTCCTCCATATATATACATGGAAGAGAGATATGAGATTTGGGAAGAAGTTTAAGCTTATTCCAAGGTACAAAGTCCTTTTTGATATCCTTTATCACATCGGTGTTGTGGCCTATCGACTACCACTCCCATCGTACCTGTCTCAAGTACATGATGTACTCCATGTATCACACTTAAAGAAGTAAATACCTAACCTGTAAAATATACTCAATATAATTGTGGTATAATTATAGAATGACCTATCCTATGATGATAAGCAGGTAAAGATCTTAGATACTAGAGAAAATGTTATACGAAATAAGATGATGCCCCTCATAAAGGTGTTGTGGTGAAACCACAAATTTAAAGAAGAATCATGGGATCCAGAGGAAGTGATGGGGAAGAGTTACCCTCATATATGTTAGTGTGGGAAAATAAAATTTCAAGTGAAAATTTTCTCAAGGGGGGATGGTTTAAATGACACTTTTATTTATGAATAATTCTCCCTTTCTTTTAATGTCTTTCAGATACAGAAAACACATGCACTATATTTTTATTATTATTGGATTTAAATGACTATTAAGTATCATTACCATTGATAATATAGTCATGGAAAAACTATTAGAAAACTAATATAAATATACGGTTTTAGAAAATAAATTCAGCATAGACAGAGGAGATGATGGCCCCATCCAGTAGACTCGGGCCATGTGAATCTTATATTTCTGAGCTCAGAGTGGAGGTAGAATCACTTGGCTTCACTCATGACCAAGTCAAAGCCAAGCTTCATCATAATAATCATGAATTGAATCTCATATTGGATAATTTCATATTAATATAGATTACCACCCAGACAATGTTATCCAAGCCACCCCAAGATTCGGTCACCATCGCACACCTTACACTTAAGTCTTATGCGGGTGTTATAACGGGTTATGTTACAAGGTATTAGTTAATTATTATGTAATTCCTTTTTATAAATAAAATTATTATTCTATCAATTCATTTATGAGAATAGTCATTTTCAAAAAATGATGAATTTGATTAATCGATTTTTTGGGTACAAATCGTACTTTTGAGAAATATATACATTAATATATTAAATTTTTTTTTTTATTACGATTATTATAAATTTTTTTATAAATTAAGATTTTATCAGTTCATTGTATGTAAATTATTTGTTAATCTGTTTGGAAAAGTGTTATATTTTTATACGATAAAATAGAATGTGTATTTTTGAAGAATTTATTTTAAAGAATTAATAAAATTTTAAAATTATTAATATTTTAATTAAATATTATTATAAAATTAATTTTATTAAAAATAAATGAGAATATAATTTTTATGAAGTCAAATTTAATTTTTTTATTCTTTAACAACTGTTTTTTTCCAAACCCATCAATTTTCAATAAATATCACTTCTAATTTTAAAATTTAAAATTAAAAAATTAGAAAATTATTTAGAAAAAATTAATTTTTTTTTGGAATTAGGGTGTTGAAATTATCCACCAGTGAACTTTTCATAATTTTCTGAGACAGTCGAATTTTTGGGTAAAAATAAAATAATATATAAATATATAGCATGTTTTATGACATCATAAAGGCCAAATATTGATTTTATAAATACCATAAAATGGATCTTCGACTAAATATATATTTCAAATTTAAAATAATTTTATTTTATATTTATTTGGCATATTTTATAATGCCTTAATGAATCCTCAAAAATGTATAATATATTTTATTATTTTAAATTCGTTTCATAGAGAGTGTGACTCACCTCCACATAAGAAAGGGAAATATTATAATATATTCATCCCTTTTCCTAAAAAAATAATTTTTTATACTCTCCATGTCTAGAAACAATGGTTAAAAACTATGGGTTGGTTTGTGGTTTTGAATATTTTACAGTGTAGCGTCCAAATCAAAAATAATAAAGAATCCCCCACCATTCCTATATAAATCCACACAAACCCCAATTCATCCTCTCTAAAACTACATTAAGATAGTCCCAAATATTTCAATACTCCCTATAGTCCTCCCATGTCACCCCAAACTCCCCAAAACACTCTCCTTGGCCTTTGGGATAACACGTCCAAGTAATGGTTCCTTCCTTTCTCATTTTTTCCCAAGTTTTATTATATTTTTATACCCTTTTATTTTTCAATTAAAAAATATTGGGTATGTTATTCACTTTCCCATACTACCCATATTATGTTTTAATAATGAGATAACCAATTCACTCTCATTACTCCACCCCCCCCCATATACACCTATAACCATGCCACAATTCCTTAAGGAATTTCTCTCTCTTCATTTTTATTGAAGAATTTATCTTATCTTAGGCTTCTCAAATTCCATTTAATATATTGGGATTTTAGGATCCATGATCCCCTTATAGCCCATTTCATGAATAAATTAGTATATATTCCTTTCTCTCTCATCAACACCTTTTATGAATCCCCTTGTGATGTGGTTATGCTTCAGAAATTATGCAGCGATTTTCCATGGTAAAATCATCGTGTAGTGAATCCCTTTCCCATTTCACTATCCAGGGTATTTTCCTTTATAAACATACAGTTATTGAATATATAATTTCATATATGTATTCAACATTCCATTATCATTTAAAAAAATATTATGTTGAATGTATCCATGTTATATGATCATTGTGGCACACATAAGCATGAAATTGAAATGTCAATGAAGGGTGCGCCCAAATAGATTTCCAATGCATTGGGAAATATTTAGTATCATGACACTTGATAGAGGGACAAGGATTTACCTCATTCTTTTATAGTACTTTTTTCCACCATGTTGGGACTTGGGTATACTTGATTTCTTTATAGAAACTTTTTCCACTATGTTGGGATAGGGGTTTACCTGATTCATTTATGTTTATGATGCAGTGTTTTATATTGTCTCAACATTCCCATGGTATGATGAACATTCTACATCATGCCTCAATTTTCATGATTCTCTTATTCTCCATTGATAAGTTTGATTCCTAAAATGTATTTTATTCTTCATGTTATGCCTTGTCTACTCCCATACTGGGCTTTATAGCTGGCCTTTTCATACGTACATCCTTAGGTTTTCTCATGTAATGCTAAGTACGAAGGAATTTTGTGGTCATGTAAAATATGTTTTCACTAAATATGTTTTATTTTATGTCTTATGTTTTCATGTAATGTTACTAGGACCCAAATAAACTAAACATATTTATCTTTGGGGTTGTATTATGTGAAAATTTATATAATAAATCATGTTGAATGTGTAATAAAGAGTGGGTTGTTATAAGGCCTCCTTAGGAGAGTCATAAAGTGCCTTAGGGCCATAGTACATGCCAATTACATGTAATTTAGCCTATTATTGAGGATTATAATGATTGACCATCTACAGTTCAAGGTACTATTCTAGTAGCCTCCACTTTAGTGTCTGGTTTATTTAACACATGTGGGTCTCACCATTTTATATTTGATTCTATTGTAGAGAGTACGGGCCCCAAGATCAAACACTTGCATTAAGTTATGATTCATGATACCCTATTAAGTATCATTTTAATGTCTGTTTTCCCTTGAAAATATTTTCTACTTGATATAGGAGGATATCTATCCATATCAAATCTTTCTATCCTCAATAATATGGGATTTGATGTAATCATTAGGATGTAATAGAAAGTTCCCTATCAATCCCATATTGACTGTTATCATCGGAGGGTAAAATTTTCATTAGATGAGGGTGGTAGGTATGTATATATGAGATAATGGGACATTATTTCGACTCGAGCTGGACATGAGTAGTAGAGGTTGGGTATTATGACAGCTCAAATTTCTGGTCATTTCTGAGATAATCACGGGGTATGACCTGCTATTTTCCTTCATAAATTGGATCATTTCAGGGATTTCAATCACAACAAATTCTTTGGAAAACCTTTATTGAGAAATATAGATATAACTATTGAATTAGTTCCTGGAGGAGTAATGGTGACTATTATTCCTTATAGTATATAGCTTTTACAGCTTAATAAATAGTTGTAGGATTTGAAGGATAAAGGATTCATATAACCCATCAATTATCCTTGGGGTTTTACTATCCTATTTTTCATGAAGGCTGATAGTGAAGTCATGATTTTTGTGGATTACCATACATTGATCCATCCCACAATAATGAATCAAATCCACTACCTCTAATAAATAACCTATTTGATCAGCTCTGCGGAGAAAGTGAGTTTTTTAATTTTAAATTTTGTTTGGGATATCATCAAGTGTATGTCAAGTCATTAGAAATAATTTTCACTGCTTTCAGGAGCAAGTATGATCTACATCTATACCTGGTTATTCCATTTTTACTCACGAATGCACCATCTATTTTCATGGTTCCTCTAAATAGGGTTTTCCACCCATATATAGATTCATTCGTGGTATTATTTTTTGTTTTCATCTTGGTGTATTCATTATCTAGACATTACCTTGCAGATAATCTTGAGATCATGTTGAATACATATAGAGAGCAACATCTCTATGCTAGTATCAGAAAATGAAACATTTGGATCGACAAATTCTACTTCATGGGTCACATTAACTTAGAGTCATAAGTTTTAGTAGACCTAAATAAATTAAGAGTTGTTGTTTCTTGTGATAATCTCAAGAACATTTTGGACACAAAGTGATTTTATGAAATATATGGATATTACATACACTTATTCAAGATATCTCACATATCAAAATGTCTCTTATAAGCTTAAAAAATAATGGTGTGAAATTCATTTCGCCATAAGCATGTGAAGAAGCCTTTAAGAAGTTGAAGGGAATATTTAAATATGTGTTTATACTAATTCTTCCAAATTTGTGAAGGAGTTATACTTTTTGTTAGTACTCCTCAAGTATTGATATGGGAGCTTTCCTAATTGATAATGATTGAGTCATCATGTATTGGTATCATCAATTGAATCCTCGGAAGAAGAATTACCCAATGCATGACCTCGAGTTTGTTATTATAGTCCATGTTCTACACTGTTGGAGAAACTATATACTTGTAGAACGTTTTTTGGTACACACTAATCAAAAAATCCTTAAGTAAACATTTACATAGTGTGATCTCAATATCAGGAAATATTGGTGGGTTGAGTACCTTCAATCATATTATTATGATATTGCCAAAAATCCTATAAAAGGTAACGTAGTAGAAAGTGATCTGAGCTAGAATACTATGATATCAGAATTTTATAATTCTAGTGTAAAATGGAACCTCATGTTCATATTCACATAGATGCACATTGAGGTTTCACAAGACCATTTTAGACTATCTCACAGCCATAGTAGTGACCTCTACTCTTCTAGAACGAGTAAGAATGAGGCAAATATCTAAAATCGAAGTCCATATCCTGAAGTAAATCTTATCATGTATTGATACATCTTTAGTTTTGATTGGGGACAAGGATTATATGTTACACTTTCATGGATTTGTATGGGTCCTAGTGAACATAAAAGAGGTACTGATGTGGTAATTTCATGCGTCACAATTGGAAGTTAATCAGGGTGTCATCAAGACGTATTGGGACCTATCGTGCCAGTATTGGTGGCCTTATATGAAATGGAAGATTATTGGATTCAATACTCAGTGTTACACTTTTCAAATGGTGAAGGTGGCACATTAGTGAATGTTGGGGCTTCTATAACTATTGTCTGTCCCTAAGCAGAAATGGGGCAATGTTTTGATGGATTTTTTGGTTGGTTTACCCAGCTCACCTCATGGAAATGATACTATGTGTGTTTTCTTTATCATTTGACTATGTTCAGACACTAATTATGTATATGAGATACCCTCATGGGAGACTATCTATAGAGGTTATATGTTAGGTAGGTTTTTAAATCTTCATGGAACTCCTTGTTCAATCATTTATGACAGAGATGATCACTTTAAGTCATAGTTTTGGTGGGGGTTAATGATGTATTTGGATAAATAGGAACTTTTTGGAATAGATTATCACCCAAATACCAACGAATAGATATAGAACATGATTCATGTGCTACACGATATGTTTTGTCTTGTATCCTTGACATTTGGGGTTCTTTAGATAAACACATTCCTATTGTTTAGTTCTCTTATAATAATAGATTTCAGGATCCCGTTGAGATGGATCTTTATGAAGCCTTATATAGTAGAAATTTTCATTCACCTCTGTGATCGTGGGAGGTTGGGGAAGTGGCTATGATTGGATAATGTCTTGTGGAGATGACTGTAGAGCAGGTCCAGTTCATCAGAAAGTCCAATGTGGACAAATGAAAATTAAAGCCATTGGCATCTTGAGTTCGAGTTCGAACATTGGTTTTTCTTTCAGTTTTTGGACCAATTTGGTCATATACACATACATTGGTAGGGAAAGATCTCACCTCAATTATTTGTACCCTTTGAGGTTGTGAAAAGGATCGGAGTACTGGCACGTCAGTTGGCACTTCTGCCGTGATACAAAAAAATGCATGTTTTCTTTCACGTATCATAGCTTCATAAGTATTATCTATACCACTAACATTTCACTCATCGTAATGAGGATGAATTGGATATAACTAATTCATTTTAGTATAATCCAAATCATATTGATCATTAGAGCACGAAGACACTCTGAGGCAGGCTGGTTTCTTTAGTAAGAGTACTATGGAACAACAGGTGAGTATAGGATGAGATTTTGGAGTAGGGAGCACATATACAAGTTAAAAGTCCATAGATATTCTAATATTGTAATTATTTACTCTCTGAATTCCAACTCAAGGATCTGTTTATTTACATAGGGGAGGTTTTAAGGGTTCATATTTCCATGAAGGCATGAACCATTGGTGTCTCAATTTAAATCTATTTTTAATGTTTGGTAAACATTAACCCTGACTAAAGGAATATACCTTGATATTTTGGGGGTTTGTTCAGATTCTAGAACTCTGAAAATTTGGAAAACATGGTATGTTTGACGGATACTTCATAATGAGTAATAACTGTGAGAATCACTTTATGAGTAGTTGGGGATGTATGGCTTCTATGAAACTATGCAACCCAAAGATCACAATCTTGAAAAAAAATAGAAGTCATAATGTGGTATTTAGAATGGTTTTCACAAAGTTCGGAAAACTATTTTTCTAAACTGTTCTTGTTCATTCATTAAGATGTGAGTCCATCATAGTTTGTGCACGGTTTGGCCAAACTATGTAGAAAAACTATGCACCCCTATATTTGAGGGTGGAATTATTTTATCCCCTTAATGGGACCCTACAAATAATTTTCTTTTTCCCTATCCTCATTGTAATAGATTAATCCATCTTTATCCTCTCATGAACTACCAAATTCTTCAGTTTAGGTTTTTCTTTATCATCCATGTCAGAATTCAAAATCAGAATTTAATGGAAGAATTTGATAGAAAAAGGTATTATATTGAGTCCTCTTAAATTTTATATATGGGTATATTCACATCTACTATAATATTTGACTACAATATATATTTCCCTATTATTAGGGTAGTGGACTGTTTCTCAGATTTCTCTCAACCTGCATCAAATATGAGGCCTTCATCATATGTGGATTCATCAATGACCCTACGGTAGATGGTCTCGTTATTTTACCCAAAAGTGTAATTGTTTCTATATCCATGTAGTTGTGTTGAACTACAAACATCACCATGGGTACCTTAAAATATATTTCATTGTTATAAATTGATATAGTTAATTTTTTATAATCCTAAAGATCATTTTGTGGTAGATAAAGGATGATGAGCTCAATCATGGACACCCCTTGGGTGTGCCACTTTTTCCTTCTCCTCTATAATTAATTTATTAAATTTTCAGAGTACCGAATAACTTTTTGGATTAGGTTGTAAATCGAATTTAATTTATTTATATAGATGAGGTTTTAACCCAAGGCACCTCATAAATGTTTTCTCCATCTTTTAAATGGAATTTCACATGTAGGTGGCTTCCTAAATGATATAGGAACCTTCTAAGTTCCTTATTGAACATTTGAAATTTAATTTAAATGATTTGATATATTAAATGGATTGAGTAAAATCGTATGGATTGTTACATGATGGATTCCATTGCATAAATAATTAAATATATTAATTGATTAATTGACTAAAGGATGGAAGGTCCATTCCTCTTATTATGCCCCTATTAAATTCTTTAGTTGAATTGAACTACATGGTTTGTGTTTGTTATTAAATAATGAAATGCATGAGAGGAAATAGATCATGGCTATTATTATAAATATGGTTACACATTTAATATAGATTTTGGAATGATGGTATGGGTTCTATTGGTCATGATGATTCATTATCCGTTACATTATGTGTTGATAATGATGTCACACAACACTGACTCAACTTGGAAAGTGGACATGACGTACCACATCCCTTGTTTTGAGTGTTTCTATGAAGAAACACCCTCCATATTGAGTGACAGTCATGATGTATCCCGCTAATTATGTGATGTAGGGCTTCTAATCTATGCTGGAGCTTACAATAATTTTTAGACTGGTTATGGATGACTAAGATCCGCCCCCAGTCCATCCCAAACCTAGTATTACATGTATATGGCTGCTTATATCTACACATATTTAGCGCATATTGGGGGATGAAATATATAAATATAATATATATATTATTATAACATATATAGTGACTAATAATTAATTAATTTTGGACATAATACAAAGCAGGTAGATCTTCTAGATGTCATTGAGGAACCAAAGCATGATGGTTATTTATTAATCATTATTTCTTATTTTGTTTATACGTGCCCACTGTTATTGTTATGTAAACTACTTGTATTACTTATATACACTATTGGTGGTGGGATTATTCTATTTTATCTCACACCCTACTTGGGCTAACATTGGTACCCATGTAGATTAATTTTCTATAGGAATATATAAGGGAAAGTGACCCACTACTAATATTTGATATGCATACTTATAGATAGAGCATTGGAATAGAGGACTGATCATATGCTTGAGATTCTACTGTAGTAGCCTTTTTTATTTTTTAATTTATCTATATAATATTATATTTGTATATCCCCTATTACACTTTGTACATTATTAATTATATGTAACCTTGTATATGAAATTTCCAAATGGCCTTGATTATTACTCAGTTTCTCAGTTATTAACACTTTCGCGTATGATTTATTATATCTATTTTATCTACTTTCCTCTACAGTGGGTTACTATTCTAGGGGTATATTTAGTTTCATCTTATATAATATGATTATGTTGTTGTATGTTTATTGTAAAATCTACTATGACACTATGATAAGAGTTTATATCCCCCCCCCATTGTACTAGATTTTCTCCCTCGCTACTAATTGGAAGCTTCTAGCAGGCATGGATGCATTCCTGAGGCCATCTGACCGACCAAATCACAGAATAGGTTGGTTGGACTCCTAGTAGTGTTGTTAAAAATGTTACTGAATATGAAGTAAATTTTACATAATGTTTTGATAATAAAACATAGAATAGAAATTTCAATTTAAAATAAGGATTAATCAAGAATTCAATGGAATATTTAAAGCAATGGAATGTTTTCTATGGAAAAAAAGTGAATGAAATGTAAGCATGAACTATTTAAATTTCTTGTCAAAAATAGAACTATATATTATCATAGTCTATGAAATTTGTATCATTCTTGAAGTGTTAAAAAACAAATTTTTGAGGTGGTTTCATGAAAGATAATAGAGGTATAATGGGTAATTATGATAGCCTTAGTGGATCGTTAGAAGTTTCCCAAATTACATCACCCTGTGTTAGTGAGGATGTTCCAAGTCCTACATGATCAGTTTAAGTGACCCTTATTGAGGTGGATTGAATGTCGAGAGAAATTTTCCATACCCTATCCCTATAAAAATTATTTTCATTATTAAATGTTATTTTAGAGGATGGTTCATGTGAATTTAAGGATAATTTTTTAGAAAACCAAAGGTTTTCCCTTTCATATAGTTTAGTGGTATAAATTATTCCCTTTAGACCCTAACTGGTAAAAGGATAAAGATCTATAATATGAGGTCTTTCCATTTCCTTCCACGAATCTGAAATAGTGCACCTACACAAGCATTGATCCTTTTTAACAGGTAATTTTTATAGTAGTCCAAAATCTTTGTGAAACCATTCCATAGTCATTGAAGGGAATTTCCAACTCAATTCTACAAACATCCCATCTTAGTGAAACTAGATATCATGATTTTAAACACATTGAACTAGTTTTTTTTTCAATCCAATTACATGGGAAACATATTTTCTTATTGTAAACACTATTCATTCCAAAGGTTCTAAAAATACATCAACTACTATCTCTTCTTCATCTTAAAAGTAGTATAATTTCAAGCTATCGACCACTAAATCATGTAGATATTAAAAATTATTATCTATGAAATCAATGTTTTTTTAATGAAACATCCATATTTGGTAAACAGGTGATGATAATGATCATATCCTTATTCACTTGGACTGAAATTCATTGAATTAACCGAATCATTTGATTTAAAAAAGAACTGTTTTCTTTCATTGACTAATGAATAGACTTAATAACATATTCAGAAGGAATTGGTTACATTATAACATCATCTACCATGAAATTAATAATGTCTTTAAACAACACTCTTTAGATAATATCACCCTTTATAAAATCAATAGATGCAGTCATCGTATTTATATATTTGGATAATTCTATCATCTTTGATTGTTCATATTTACAATTTACAGTCCATGTGGTAGATTCCCTTGATAACGTTTAAATCATAGATTAAACCAATGAATTTATTACATGAATGTATTCTTTCTTATACATTTGATCCTAAAGAGTCATTGTTTTATTACTATAATTAGTTACATTTCCTTTTATTAAATTCATTTTAGAATAAATATTGAATATCTATCTTTATCTATCTTACCATTATTCGTGTCAGTAGAATGAGATTCTAAAAATATATGCTTTGAGTGACATGGATAGGATCTATCTTGTCGAAATTTATTCTTCAAGAATCATTGAAATACAGATTTTCTTCTACATGAACTTCTTCTTAATTATATCTAAATTCATCCCATTGTAATCTATTTCTCCTCAAGCTAAGTAACTGTGTAGATTGGTAAGATATAGACACTAGAATGATATTTATAGCACTTGGTACTATTAAAATTGTTTATCCTTGATCAATAGTTTCTTACTAAGTAATTGTAGTGGTTATTCATTCTATGATCGATGGAATTTGAGGACGTGTTATTTATATTAGTATCCTTTGCTTTATATGGAACAAAAATTCTGACTCCTCTCTGTCTATCAGAAAAAATATCATTTTCTAAGACATACATTTGAAAAACTAGTATTTTCAAAAAAAATTCCAAAATCACTAGATAATCCCATTTTTATGTGCCCCTCTAAATCAAGGAAACATCTAATTTTATTCCTTATTCATGAACTAACAAAGCAATTTTTTAGAGGAACTATCATAAAATAATTTCACTCAAAATAGTTTCAATCAATGTTTTCAACCCACGACAAAGAGTTGTTGTTTCATCATCGAGGTAAACTTCAGAATTATGATAAACCAAAGTTAATTTCCTCCCATATGGATAGAAAATAACTGACCTATTCATAACATGAGGCATATAAATCATGATATATCACAATATATTTACAATAATTTATATAATGAAATGTTATAACAAAGTAATATCTTGTATCAAAAAATTCTATAACTTAATGTTTCGTTGAGAAATAGAAGACTGGATGAGCTTTAAAAAATCATTAGTTTTAGGATCCAATTCCTTGTTGGTTTATTATCAACAACCATGGGTCCAAATAGAGACTTCATGATTTTAGGTGGACTAACATAATCTATCACCATAAATCCAATAATGATGTATGTATAAACTATATGAGGACATTGGTTCCCCTCCTCTATTTATAATGAGATTATCGAAAGGTGTTTCTGGATAACAATTGCAGGGAAAAAATATTCCTTATCAAAAATGTGAAAAAAAATGTTTTATAAAACTCATGGAACTCCATTTAAAAAAAGTCAATTTTTATTCCTTTAAATACATACACCCATCCTTGTTGATTTATAACCTTCTTTAGTAGTATAAATTTTCTTTCTAGCCAAAAAAGTGTATTTCATGTCAACTCAAAACATTACTCATTGTTCTTTAATGATTTTACCTTCTCATCGAAGTACAATCAGATTTATTGGTATTTTATATTCTATGTATAATCTAGAGGTTTTAAAGGATATAGAAGAATGTTTTCATAGTGGATACGAATAATGGATAAATGTGATGAGTAATAATTATGAAATATAGGGGACTTGATCTATTTACATGAATATTCAACTAACACGATATTGATATAAAATAACGATTAAATAAAGTTCAAGAAATTTTATATACAAACTATTTCTTAAAATAGATTAATGGAATGTAAAATTTGTGTAAATTGATAAATATATAATTCATATATTAGATTATGTATTAGTAAAAATATCTTTTATTTTATTTTTAGTGAAAAAAAATTCATATAGATATAATTTTTTTGCATATTATCTCTCAAGAACTGATGTCTTAAATCAATGTGCCTTGTTCGTGAATGGTTTATCATATTAATTAAAATATTGATATCACTTATGTTATCACATTTTATTGGAACAAAATTAAAATGAAATTCAAAATCCATTAGAGGGTGCTTCGTCTACAACCCTTATGCAAAATAACTTCCAACTATAATATAATGACCTTTAGTAGTTGATAACACAATAGAGTGTTATCTCTTACTTGATTAAGATAATAGGGATTTACCCTGAAAGTTATAGGTTCCTGGGTATATTTTTTTATCAAATATACAACCAAAATATCTTCATCCAAAAATGAGATTAATTTAAAATAAATAGTTTTTAAAAAAACCAAAGAAAAAAATCACTCCTTTTAAATCTCTTAAAATGATTTTTTAACCATTTAAATGAGATTATATTATATTGGATTGAAATATTTTACATATACATATTGAAAAAATGATTTATATCCTACATGAAGTTTGATATAAGAAACTTCTAATGATTCCTCTATAAAACTAATTTTCAACTAGTTTTACAGTTTCATCTGAATCAAGTTTATATTTGTTCTCTAAAGAGCTCAATATGTCTTACTGTTTTCAATTCCAATCTTCATCTGTAAATAAATTAATTATTTTCATTGATTTTAAATAATTTTAAAATAATTTTGGTGAATTTTAAATCCTAGAATGTTGTTTAAGTCACCCATAATGTCGTTTTAAATTCCTTTTTCATTAGTTTTGATAAGTAATTACATAATTATTTATTTTTTAATCCGATAATAACATCATCTATATATTTTTTTTACAAAAAAATACCAAAGGATGAAGGTCTATAGGATAATTTTGGGGATTCCATTCCTTCTATAAAACCATTTGATAAGAGTTAATATCATAGTCTCTCATACCATACCCTAGGATCATCTGTATGTCAGTATAGACATTTAGAAATTTAAAAAATTAATTTTGAAAATAATATCTCCAAAACCAAGAGGTTGTTATACATAAAATTCCTCCATTAAAAATACATTTAGATATATAGATTTAAAACCTATATGATATTATTTAAAATTTAAATATGATGAATTTAATAAAAGTATAATAATATCTTCTAACCTAGAAACTAGAGAAATGGTTTTTTTTTCATAATCTATTCTTCATTCTTAATTATATCCTTTGGCAATAAATATATCTCAATTTCTAGTTAATACACTATAATAATATTTTTCATTTCTAAAAACCCATTTTATTGTAATTAATAGACATTTTGAGGTTCTTTCAACTAATTTCAACACTTTATTGGTTTTAAACCAATTTAACTCTTCTTTCATAGTTTATAACCGACTTTAATCTGATAAATATTCTTCTACAGAGTTAGATTCTATTTTTGATAAAAAGTAATATAATGTAACTAGATTTCTCATATTTCTACATGCTCTTACTCCTTCATCAAATATTCCAATAATAATTCCAATAGGATGATCATTAATATTTATAATTACTCTTTGAAGCACCATTCCTTATTCACTAGTGTTAACCCTGAATGGATTTGGTTTAAATTATTTAAGCTCTAAGTCCTCGTTTTTTTTATTTTTAAATTTGTTTTCAGGTATTTTATCTTAGAGGAAATCACTTTGATCATTAGTTTGAATCATTTTTCATTCAAAAGGGACACTTTCATCAAACATCATATCAATTGATTTTTTAACAATCCTATCCCATTTTATGAAAACCTTATAAGATTTGGAATTATTAGAATAACATAAGATTATAACTTCCTCAGCATGTGGATAAATCATTCCAATATTATCCTCAATGTCTATGATATTAACCTTTCATCCAGATATTTTTATGTATCCTACCTTTGGTTTTTTATTATTCTATAATAAAAATGTTATTTTCCTTAAAATTGGCCTTATTAGAATTTTGATAATGACATAACCTATTTTTTAATATCCACATCCCATAAATGAGTGGACATGCTATATAAACATATCATGGCACTAAAAATATCTAGGAAAACCATATTCGACCATTCAACAACTTCATTATGATTAGGTTACCTAGTGGAAGATAATGTGTGTTTAATTATTATTTAGTGAAGTAAGAATTAAAATTTTGATTCAAAATTTCACTACTATTATCACTAATCAGACAAAGTTTCAGTATCCTTTTTATTTTTCAAATGATTAAGGAAATAAAAAATATTATAGCATCATTTAGTATTGATTATTACAATGTAAACCCATGTAAAACTCAAAAAAAACATCAACTAAAACAAAAAAATTATTTTCCCGAAATAATTTCTGTTCTAATAGGTCTGAACAAACCAATAGGGATATGATTAATATTTATAGATGTATAAACCTCTTTAATTGTGTTGAAATATTACGTGTGTTGATTTACCATTTGACATACATCACATAGATTCTTTCATTATAATTTAATATTACGAAAGTCAAATACTAAAAGCTTCTTATCAAACATTGTCCAAGAATGAACATTAAAATTTCCAATCTTCTATTCCAAAATTAGGATTCAATAATTTAAACTTTTAAATATTTTACATTATGTTTACACAAGTAATTAAGATCTAGTGTGTAAACATTGTTCATAATATATTCTTTATTCCTGAGAAATTTATCATTTAGAACTAAATTAGAATTTTTATAAATGACAATAGAATACCCATAATCCCATATTTTAGAAATACATATTAGGTTTCTCTTACATAATTAAACATAAAAATATTATTGATATGAATAGTGTGAGTATTTACAATTTATCCAAATCTAAATATCATTCCTTTTGGATATTCACCAAAAGTGACATAGCCTTCATCAATTTTCAATATTGAGTAAAATTTTGAGAAATCACCATTCATATATCATGAATGACCACAATCCATGAGACATTTTTATTTTTTTTCATGGTTAGCTCCCTCATCTAGATATTCATTAAAAAATGTTGGCATTTTCATTTATAACTCCATCTTCTGACACTGAAGATATGAATTCACTATAATCTTTAAAATAACTCTATGTTAATTTCATATCTTAATACTATTTCACCTAATAACCATCCTTAATGAAGAATTTATTTTCTGGATATTATTTATTCTTAAAATTTTGAAAATAAATCATACGTTTTACTATTTTTTTCATTCATATCATCATAAATCTTTTATATTTTCGCCATTATTGATGTACTTATAATAAGGCCTTCTGAAACCTTTACTCTTTTTATATATTCGTTTTAATTTTCATTAAATCTAAAAATACTCATCATTTGATCCAAAATTTATTAAGGATTCTTATAATTAAAATTTTTTAGATATATGTGTTCTTTTTACTTTTCCTAACATATTTTGAAGTATAAAATTTAAAGGAATATTTTTATTTCTTGATCATATAATTTTAAAAAACACAAGCTTCCAATTATACTTCATAAATAATTAGAGTTCTAATGAGATTTATTATATTGAAATTATTGATTACTGTAGATTTTCTGATAGCAGTTTTAATTCTACTCCACTTGGGTGTTAATACATGGAGAACATTCAATGCTTGTTATGGCTCAGTGACATGAATTCTTATAGAAGCAATTGTTTTCACAATCTTAGTGAGCCTTTAATTTAGTTGATTAATTATCTCTCCATTATCCATTTTTAATGTTTCAAACATAATCATGGTGGTGTCATTTATTAGGGAATCCAAATTTCCATTACCTTCATTTGAAAATACTAAAGTGGTCTATATTTCATGTGATGATTGAAATTGAGATATTTTTTTAACCTCATCTAATACAAACTTATAGATGGTAGAATTCATATCCTTGGAGTTTAGATAAAAATTATCTTCATCTATAGAATCCCATGTTTTAGTTTTTGACTTAGTAAATTCATAAGGCTTAAATGGTTTTAAATAAACATTCAACAATGGATTTTTTAGAAGTTGATGATGTGATCTTTCCAACAACCATATTTTTCATCATTCAAGTATAGAACTCTAACCGTTGACATATCTTATTGGTTATTATAAATAGAATCCATTTGAAGAGATCATTAGAATCCAACCTTTGACAATTGTGAACCCAATATTCATGACAGATGATATGAATTATAGTCCCATGTGATTAAAAGCTGAATAACTCCAGAGGGGGTGAATTGAGATCCTAAAATTTTATTTTATTATAGACTATCGTATTCAAGGTATATGAGTTAAAATCATTACATAAGAATATATTTAGTTCAAATATGAAATCATGTTGAAAATAAGTTGAACTTAGATTTTTATAGTCGTTTAGGGAAAAAATTCCATAGGCCAATCCAACATCACTCAACTCTATAAGTTTAGTAAATTTCACTAAAATTGCCCCTATGACATGGGCTCCTAGTTGAGTACAAGAAGATGTTAGTTTTTTCAAAGGTAAAAGTGATTTAAACTAGGCTCTCCCATCACAAGTATTTTCCAAATCCTTAATAAACATTCTTATATAGAGTGTCAATGAAAAATGGATAAAAGGGAATTTATAAGTACTTTGAAATACATATTTGTAAGAAAAAAATTCTAGTATTTGAAGATGTATCTTGAAAAGAATATAGTCATCAAGATATATCCCTTGGTAATGTTCATATTATATAGATAAACTTTTAATTACAAATCTCAATCAATAGTTTGATTTTTTCTATATACATAGTAAATGGTGTTTAGTTTCTTCTATATAATTACACACATCTACGTTTTCATCATTTTGTTCTCTATTTTTATGCATACACTAACATTATTATTTATATATCTCTAATTTTGATACTGAACAATATTATACATAATAATCACACTGGTCAACATGATAAACTATTGAGACAGAGATAGAGTTCATAAGATATACTTTTAAGGATATGAAACCATTCTTTCCAAATATGGAATATTCATTTGCCGTAGCAATGTAAAATACCCTATTTTTCACTGTATAATTTTTATTATTTCTACATGACATAAATTTTTTGTTAAATAGAAAAATTATTTTGATAGGATTAAAGGTAAGAAATAAAACATCAAAATAAATATTATAGTTAAATATTATTTTCATTATGTACTAGGTACTACTGTGTTTGAAAGATGAATTTATAAAGAGGCTTCTTAAGATAAAATATATCTCTAGTGTTTGTTGCATAGGTGAAACTGAGTATTAAGTTGTGTAGAAGAATTTTCTATATAAGATAAAAGGTCTTATCATGTAACACTTGACTAACAAATTTCTTATACTAAATTTTATGATAATATTTTACTAGTTTCATTAAGGTAATTCAATTTTTTCATTCTTTATATGAAAAACATTTCTTAATATTTGTAAGATAAACCTTCAGTGTAAGACAAAGTCATATCATTTTAAAATTATCTATGATTCTCCTAAAAAATATTTTATAATGTTAGATAAGAATTCACCATGGATCCTTTAGATTTAGAGAAATAATAGGATAATAATTTCATTCTATAGAATAATGTAACATTTCCATAAAAATAATGTAGAAGATAATCTATTAAAATTAATACAATCATTTTAGAATAATAGTATATATATTTCTTAATCATCAAAACACATAAACTGTGATATTTTCTAAAACTATAAGCCTTCCAACAATAGAGACAACCATAAAATGATCAACCTAATCTCTATATAAGTTAATTGTTAAATCCATGATGATAGTGGGGGAATTAATAAGTCCAAATTTTATACTTTTAATTTGATCGATCCTCATATTAAAATCCATCTTCGGTATATGATCCTTCTTGAACATCAATTGATGATATTTCAATTAATGATAAATCAAGGAAAAATATTGATCATATTATTATTGATCATATAGGTCTTTAATATGGGGTAATTGATACTTTATCATAATTATGGTATTTTTATGATCCCAATAATCCATGAAAGTCATGTTGGACCATATTTCCTCATAAAAAAGTACAGGTTCACTCATCATGATGCACATTGGAATATGAATCCATTATCTCTATTTACTTGGAGTATCTTCTTCAATTATTTCAACATAATCCAGATATTATATACTGATTCTTGGAAATAGGTGTTGCAATAACATTGAGTTCTTTTGAAAAATACACATCATGATTCTCGTGGAAATCAATGCAGGTTATCAAGAAATACATTATAAAATTCCAAAAAATATAGGTATATCATAAATGTTGAGTATCTCCCCAACCATTTTAGATAAATATCCCATAGAAATAAGTTGTTGGGCCCACACAAAGGAAGTAATTTCCATTAGTAGTTCATATTAATCCTCACACATAAAATGATCATATGTTGATTTGAAATATATAATTTGGCATACGTTTATTGAAAATTGATATGGGTTCTATAAAAAAAGAACTAATAAACTCAGAAAATCACATAAAATTCTAAAAAATGATGAATATTTTAATTTTCCCATGGGATATCATTAGACACATTAACATAAAATCCATATATCTGGAGTGGAGGATATGTATTCGGTACGAATCGTGATCTATTTGGACAATTATCAAAGAATAGTCCCTTCCATATTCTAAGAGTGATCCCTTTGATTATGACCTTAACTCATAAAATTAACAAATTCCCAACACCTTAGTCATTTTAATATTATTGGTATGTTAAAATGAATATCATTTACATCCATTTAACCCACATTTTTTTTCAACATCAATTAGTTTTTTTCTTCCCTTATTTTTTTTAAAATATTCTTATTTCTTTGATACATTTACCTAGGTGCTTCTTCCCACATTCATCACATATAGGATGATAAATATTCTTCCCTATCGGGCTTTAATTACCTAAAATTTCATAAAATTCTATTTTCCCTTATTTTTTCATTTTAAATTCACTAATGTTCAAGTTTTTAATCAATATTAAATATATATGATTAGGAATAATCATAAGGCTCAACAAATTAGCTAACATTTCATTTGATTTTACATTATAATGGTTATTTCATAGTCTTTGTCATTAATTTTAGCCATGATTTATCATATTCCTATCCATGACTAAAAAAAATAATCCTTTTTGACTATCAATCATCAATAATCTGCGCAATAAATCATAGGGTATTGATAATAATTCTTGTAATGTCTTAAATTATGAAACCATTCAACCAACAACAATTTATGTTCATCTCATATCATTATAGATTATCATAGGTTTTCATATTGTAACGACCCAAAGATTTTCAATGGAAAATTCCTTTCTTAAAATTATGTTATAAAATAACATGAAATCACAACTACTAAATGATAAGTTAACTTTCACCATAATTTTGTCAATCCTATGTTTGGAATTTTGAAAATCTAACATACACGATTGTGTTCAAGATGATTTTTGGAGTCTAATGAAACAAAAATAATTTTTGGTTAACATTGACCTACCCTTATGAATAGTAACATGCACTTATGAATAGTAATATGACCCTTATGAATAGTAAATCATCCATCATAAGAGTAACATTACCTATGAATAATTAAATAAAATTTAGACATCCTAGAAAGTGGCAATTTGACCTTCGTAAACGTTTTGGTATCTTGTAAGTCATAAATAAGTAATTATAATTAATTAATTTATTTAAAATAATATTTATTTCAATAAAATGTATTGAATTAATGTCTTATAGTTTTTAGATAATTTTATACGACCCTATGTAATTTTTGAATGCACTATAAATCAGTTTTAATCTTAAAAACTGTTGTTTAAGAAAATTATGATTTTAAATAAATATTAAATTAATAATATTTATAAATTTTTTTATAAAATGTATTTATTATTGGATTCTACACGTCAAAAAATGGTAGGTGTAAATTTTTTGGGTTTATTCTGAAATACATCAATTTTCAGGTAAATAGTAAAAAATACAGTTTTTCGCATAATCAGTGTATACTAAATTGTATCATTGACGATGTAATGATGACATAAACATTCCTGAACTTTAGTTTCGGCCAAAAAAATATTCAATTTCATAAAGTTTTCCTTAAAATACAATAAATCCAATTCTCAAACCTAAATAGAACTTTCCAAAGCATATTGTCAAAAGGTGATTTCTTGAAGTGTCTTTTTCTCTTTCTTTCGCATTCCTTTTAATAAATTAATGAATTAGAATTATAAAGAAGCATTAAAGCCTAAAAAGAATAATATTATATTAATATATGATTTAGGATGTCAAAAAACTACTATTAAAAGTCTAACTCTTGATATATTATTTTATTTAATATTTTATGCCAAAAACACCTTCCTCCTCAAGTATAAATAATCCCTCCCACTCCTCTTGCAAAACCACACCTCTCAAGCTTCATGAACTGTATAAGATCTATATAATCATCTCCCCTATCCCTCCCCCACGTCCAAGAGCTTATGGCCTCATCAAAATACCAAGCTTAGGGCCTTAAAGAGGTTCTCAAGTGAAGGATTCAAGAGGTAATTTCCTTCCCTCTTCTCCTTTAATTTCCTTTCAAGTTCAAGTTCATTTCTTGATCTATCCCCACCTATCTTCATACAAATTGTATTTTACCTCAAGTATTATAAATATACTGTCGTGTTATGATTCTAATGTTATATTATATCATCCAACCCCCATTCCATCTTCCTTTTATATTATTAAAGGGAACGTTGTTCATGAGGTGTTAAATTTATCACCTTCAAAAACAACATGCTCTCTTCTTCCATTTCTACCTTAAAATCTGGTCATAAAACAATTTTTATGGTTGATACAGAATATTTTATATGTATTATGTTCTATTTTATGTTCTGGAAATAACCTATGGCCATATTACTAAGAGAAAAGTTAAAACAAGTTCGTTGTGATCCAAAAACCGCTCAAATTAACCCAAATAATCATCATTTAATTCTTATCTAATGATTACCCACATGGATCTAATATAATTTATTATAAAATCATTCAATATCTTGTATTATCACTAATAACTTTTAATATCATTTCTGGATGTTTACCAATGATCTACCTGGACTTAAATTTAAGAATACAAGTGGACCGCTCAAGAAAGCCATAAAAACGAACATCCCAGAACAATGTTTTTAAACTCTATAAGTCATCCAAAGGTACATAATATGACATAATGAAACCAGAATTAACACTATTAAGGTATAAAAGGATCTGGAATTTCTAATTAATGAATATAATGTCATTATACATGACATTAAAGAGAAGTAGGCATTCGGGTACAAGGTAAGGGGAAATTCTCGAACCCAACTTCCATCCTTCGGGTTCTACCTCTTTAACTCCATTTTTGATATGGTCACTCCTAAAAGATTATTTTTTAATCATTGAATTTCTTTTTATGGTATATTCATGTTTTATAATAATGTTTAAGTCAATCCAAATGTTTTTCGAAAGAACTCTTCTCTTAAGAACTCCACATTTACCTCTCATTCAAGGTTAATGGTTCTTATATCAAGTATGTTGTTCCCTCTTTCATTTGGGAACCAAGCGTTTATGAATGTGTTATTATGAGATGAAAAACATTACATTTCATGGGTTAGTTATGTTCATTTCTGTTATATTTTCATTTTGGTATGCATGATAAATGATAATGTTATGATGTGACGGGTGCGCCTGAAATTATATACTGCAATATGAATGTTTCAAAGTGATGGGTACACCTGGAATTATACAGCGCTCTAATGCACTGGGAAATGTGATGAATCACATGAGTAAATCTGAAATGATGTGTGAACAAGATGCTATCTTGGTTCTAAAGTATGTGTGGTAGTTAACCACTAAGACATGATGTTTCATTTTTATGCATTTCCACATTTCAAGTCTCTTATTTATTCCCCTCTCATGTTCATGATATTTTTCCTATGTTGTGATTATGCTCACCCCATGCTATGTTGTTCTTATCTATCCTCTTACTGGGCTTTTATCTCACCCATATTGATGTATATCCTCAGGTGGCTACATGTACTATGGAGAGGAAAAGTTCCAATAAGAAGATATAAAAGAAGAAATTAAATGAATGTTTATGCTCGATGTTGTATTTGTTATGTGTGGTCCTAGTTTTCCCAAGACACTATACCTATGGATCCCCTATGTGTAATACTATTATGTTGTTTATCTATGAAATGATGTAATAGTAATGTAAGAAAAGGCTGGGTCTTTATAGTTGGTATTAGAGGAAAGGTTTAGTTAATTTGGGAGATATGATTAGTGAACCCTAGAGAAAACCTCTAGTATGAGATTAAGTAAAAAAATGCACACAAGAATATTTACTTAGTGATCCCATATGTTATGTTTTTTTATAATTGTTTACATAAATAAGTTATCCGTGACTTGTTTACTTATGTTTCGTTCTAACCTTTTCTATTTTAGAAAATGGTGGGAACCAGGAGAAATCAGGCAAACAACTCTTGCGAGGGCCAATGAAACGATTGCCCGGATGACATCACCAATGATCTGGGAGGTGGAGTTGGACACTTCATGGCGATGCTTAACCAATTATTTCAGGTTATGAAAAATAACCATAATAATGGGGAATGTCCTCCTTCACCAAAGAGGGAGCAACTAGATATCGAATGTTTTATACACCAATGACCACTGACATTTTTTGGATCTTATGATCCACTAGTTGTGGAATAGTGGGTCAACTCCAGGGAGAAGAACTTTTCCATGCTTTACTGTTCTGAGATGGAGAAGGTGACTCTACCCGTTTATCATCTAGATAGAGAACATGATCAATGGTGGGCTTTGATGAAGAACACCAATCCAAAGGAGGAAATTGAAGAAATGGAATGGGAAGACTTTAAGATAATGTTTCTTAATAAGTATTTCCCAATAACTCTTCGCATGAATAAGGATAAAGAATTCATAGATCTAAAGAAAAAAGAAGCAGAATCTATCACAACCTATGAAGAGAATTTCACAAGGCTCTCAAGGTATGATTTGGGTTTTGTTATCAACAATGATAGGAAAATTGATAGATTCTTTAGTGGATTAAAACCACACCTTTGAAAGGATCTTGCAATTCAATACTTTCAGAGTTATGAAGAAGTTTTTTGGTGTGATCTCAAAGTTGATATGAAGTTTGGAGAATGGTCCAATGGATATGGTGATAAGAAAAGAATGATGGAGTTTCAAGCTGGTGGATCTAATGATAAAGGTGGGAAGAAAAATCAACGACCCACATGCCAAAAATGTGGGATGTTGCACCATGGGAACTACCTCAAAGGGACGGGGAAATGCTTTAAGTGTGGGAAAGAAGGACACCAAGCTCATGAGTGTCGAAAAGACAAGAAAAGGAAGGATAATGTAGCCGATGAAAGTTGATAACATTTCATGGTTCAATGCTACAACTGTAAGGAGATAGGGCACTATGCAAACCAGGGCACTAAACCTCGAGCTCTCAAGGGTAATCAGCGTCAGCAGCCACCAAAGACATAAGAATAAGGGAAGTCTTATGGAATCACTATTGCAAAGGTGGAGCATGATAATGAATTCATACAAGGTACACTTCCTATTCTCTCAAGAATGGAAAAAGTCTTATTTGATTATGTTTCTACGCATTCTTTTATATCTTGCAAGTTTTCTAGAACTATATAATCAAATCCCAAAAACCTTGAAGTAGAGATATCTGTAAAAACACCATGCAGTGAAATCATTGCAACCCATGTGTTTGACTCTTCTCTTATTGACGTATGTGGGAAGATTCTTCCAGCAAATCCTGTAATGCTTCCCTTTGTGGAATTAGATGCTATAATGGGAATGGACTGGCTCTCGTTATATACAACACATATCAACTGTCGGGAAAAAGAAATATCTTTTCATATTCCGAACCATCCCATGCTCCCATAGAAAGAAATTATGATCATGAATCTCCTTTGAGAAATACTTCAATGGTTTGGGTATTGATTCCCTATGAAGAGGCATACCTCGACCAAATGGTTGAGTCAAAGGAAAGTTACAACTTTATAGAAATGCCCATCGTGAGGGAATACAGTGATGTATTTCACAAAGAGTTACCCGGAATGCACCCAGATCATAAGGTAGAGTTCTCAATTGAACTAATACTTGGAGCTACACCTATCTCGAAGTGCCCCTATTGGATGGCTCCTATCAAACTGGGGGAGTTAAAGAAGCAGCTGCATGAGCATCTGGAAAAAGGGTTCATACGTCCTAGTGCATCACCTTGTGGCGTGGCAGTGCTATTTGTGAAGAATAAGGATGGAACTATGTGGTTGTGTATCGATTATCGGGAACTCAAAAAGATCACTATAATGAACAAGTATCCTCTCCCAAGGATTGATGACTTGTTTGACCAATTAAGAGGAGCTCAAAACTTCTCAAAGGTGGATCTTCATTATGGATATCATCAAGTAAAGGTGAAGAAGGAAGTTATTCAGAAAACTGACTTCCGTACAAGGTATGGAATCTATGAGTTTTTGGTGATGCCCATTGGACTTACTAATGCCCCTACAATCTTCATGGATTTGATTAATAGAGTCTTTAGAAATTACCTCGACAAATTTGTGGTAGTGTTTATAGATGATATTCTCATCTACTCAAAGAGCAAGGAGGAACATGAAGAACATCTAAGACTTGTGTTGGCAACATTATGAAAGATGAAGTTGTACTCCAAGTTCAGTAAGTGTGAATTTTGGATGAATCAAGTCACAATCATGGGATATGTGATCACAAGTGAGGGAATTTCTGTGGATCCTTTAAAGACAAAGGCAATTGAGGAATCGCCCAGACCCTCTAGGGTCACAGAAATATGTAGTTTTCTTGGATTAGCTGGGTACTACCGACGTATTGTGAGAAACTTCTCACAATTTTCAAGCCTACTAACTAAGTTAGTAAGGAAAGGGGTAAAGTATGTTTGGACATAAGAATGTGAGGCAAGCTTCAAGGAGCTAATGAGAAGGCTGACCACTGCATCTGTACTCACAATAACAAAAAGTGGAGAAAGTTTTGTGATATATAGTGATTCTTCAAAGAAAGGATTGGGATGTGTACTCATGAAAAATAATAATATGATAGCCTATGCCTCACGATAGTTGAAGATCCATGAGCAGAACTACCCGACACATGATCTAGAGCTGGCAGCTGTGATTTTTTCCTTGATAATCTGGCAGCACTACCTTTATGGTGAAAAGTGTGACATATACACCGACCACAAGAGTCTAAAGTATATATTCACATAAAAGGAGCTCAACATGCAACAAAGGATATGGTTAGATATAATCTAGGATTGTGATTTCTCTATTCACTATCATCCTGGAAAGGAAAACAAGGTATCTGATGCTCTAAGCATAAAAGAACCTGCTACTATATCCATGATGCGGATTGAGAAAGACCCTATCTTCATGGATATGCAAAGGATGGATTTAGAAATCATAAGGGAAAGGGATACATCCTACCTTGCCCAAATTATTGTGCAACAATCCATCCAAGAGAAGATTAAGGAAGCACAAAGTGATGATGTGGAGATACAAAAGAGGGTGAATGTAGTAAAGTAAGGGAAGCTAGAAGAGATCCATATGGATGATGATGGTGTGATTTTGTTTGGAACATGGCTTTGTGTGCCTTCATCACCCGGGATAAAGAAGGAGCTATTGGATAATGCACATAGTTCAACTTTCTCTATCCGTACTAGAGGTACCAAGATATTCCATGATCTCCGAGAACACTTCTGGTGTGATAACATGAAGAAGAAGATTGTGGAATATATATCAAGGTGATTGGTATGTCAGAAAGTTAAATTTGAGCAAAAAAAGTCCAAAGGTATGATGCATCCATTGCTTATACCCATGTGGAAATGGGAAAACGTTACTATGGACTTTGTCACAGGTCTCCCAAAGACATCAAAGGGAAATAATGCGATTTGGGTTGTGGTTGATCGACTCACCAAGACTTCCCATTTTATCGCTATTCAGGAAGACCTCTCTCTTGAATAACTTGCAAGGATATATGTGAAGGAAGTAGTGAGATTGCACTATGTTCCACTATCGATTGTCTCTGACCGTGATCCAAGGTTTACATCTAAATTCTGGAGGAACCTTCAACATGGTTTATGTACTCAATTAAATTTCAGCACGACCCATCACCCCCAAACAGATGGCCGGTCTGAAAGGACTATTCAGAAGCCTAAAGATACGCTAAGATCATGCTCTCTTGAATTAAAAGGTGGTTGGGATCAGCATCTCCCATTGGTTGAGATCTAATACAACAATATCTTCCACTTGAGTATTCATATGACTTCGTATGGAGCTCTTTATGGGAAGTGATGTAGAACTCCATCCTGTTGGGATGATGTTGGATAAAGGAAGATACTTGGGGCGGATCATGTTCAAGAGATGTCAGAGAAGGTTTAGGTCATCCAGAACACATCAAAGCTGCTCAATGTATGAAAAAGAGCTATGCTGACAACTATCAAAGGGACTTGGAGTTTGACGTTGGAGAAAAAGTCTTCAATCATATATCTCCATGGAAGAGAGTCATGAGATTCAAGAAGTAAGGAAAGTTAAGCCCGAGGTATATTGGCCCCTTTGAGATCCTTGATTGCATAATAGATGTGGCATATCGTCTAGATCTTCCACCTAATATCACTCAGGTTCATGATGTGTTTCATGTATCACTACTGAGGAAGTAAATAGCAGACCCCTTACATGTACTATACTCAGTGGTGGTGCAGCTGGAAGATGATCTATCTTATGATGAGCAAACAATAACGATTCTGGACCAAAGTGATAAGGTTCTACAGAAAAAGACAACCCATCTTAGAAAATTGTTGTGGAGGAACCATAAGTTTGAAGAAGCAACTTGGGAACCAGAAGAGGCAATGAAGGAGAAGTACCCTGACCTTTTTGTGTAAAGTTAAATTTTGGGGGCGAAATTTCATAACGGGGGAAGAATGTAACAACCAAAAGTTTTTCAATGGAAAATTCCCTTCTTATAATTATGTCATAAAAATCATGAAATCACTACTACAAAGTGATAAGTTACATTTCAATATAATTTTGTTAGTCCAATGTTTCAAATTTTGAAAATCTGACATACACGATTGTGTTGAAGATGATTTTTGGAGTCAAATGAAACAAAAATAATTTTTGGGGAATAGTGACCTACCCATATGAATAGTAACATTCCCTTATGAATAGTAATATGACCCTTAGGAATAGTAAATCATCCAACATAAGAGTAACATTACCTATGAATAATTATATAAAATTTAGACATCTTAGAAAGTGACAATTTGACCTTGGTAAATGTTTTGGTATTTTGTAATTCATAAATAATTAATTATAATTAATTAATTAATTTAAAAGAATATTTATTTCCCGAAAATGTATTTAATCAATGTATTATATATTTTAGATAATTTTATAAGACCCTACGTAATTTTTTAATGAACTATAAATCAGTTTTAATCATAAAAACAATTTCTTTATGTAAATTATGATTTTAATTAAATAAAAAATTAATAGTATTTAGAAAATTATTTTTTAAAAATAGAATTCATTTTTGGATTCTACACGTGAAAAAATGGTAGGGGTAAATTTTGGGTTTATTCTGCAATACTTCAATTTTCGGGTGAATAGTAAAAAATACAGTTTTTCGCATAATCAGTGTATACTAAATTGCATCATTGATGATTTAATGATGAAATAAACATTATGGAACATTATTTTCGGCCAAAAAATATTCAATTTCATAAATTGTTCCTTAAAATAAAATAAATCCAATTCTCAAACCGAAAAAGAACTTTCTAAAGCCTAAAATAAAACAGTGATTTCTTAAAGTGTCTTTTTCTCTTTCTTTCACTTTCCTTTTAATAAATTAATGAATTCGAATAATAAAGAAGAATTAAAGCCTAAAACGAATTATATTATATTAATATATGATTTAGGATGTCAAAAAACTACTCTTTCAATCCTAACTCTTGATATATTATTTTATTTAATATTTTATTCCAAAACACCTCCCTCCTCATGTATAAATAAGCCCTCCCCCTCCTCTTGCCAAACCACACCTCTCATGCTTCTAGAACTATCTAAGCTCTTTCCAATCATCTACCATATCCCTCCCCCACGTCCAAGATCTTCTTGCCTCATCAAAAGACCATTCTTAGGCCCTTAAAGAGGTTCTAAAGTGAAGGATTCAAGAGGTAATTTCCGTCCCTCTTCTCCTTTAATTTCCTTTCAAGTTCAAGTTCATTTCTTGATATCTCCCCACGTATCTTCATCCAAATTGTATTGTAACTCCAGTATTATACATATAAAGTAATTTTATGATTCTAATGGGATATTATATCATCCAACCCCCTTTCCCTCTTCATTTTATTTTATTAAAGTGAATGTTGTTCATGAGGTGTTAAATTTATCACCTTCAAAAATGACATGCTCTCTTCTTCCATTTCTACCTTCAAATCTTGTCATAAAACAATTTTTATTGTTTAAAAATAATATTTTATATGTATTATGTTCTATTTTAAGTTCTGGAAATAACCTAAGTCCATATTACTAAGAGAAAAGTTAAAACAAGTATGTTGTGATCAAAAAACCGCTCAAATTAACCCAAATAATCATCATTTAATTCTTATCTAATGATTCACCCACATGGATATAATATAATTCATTATAAAAATATTCAAGATCCTCTAATATCACTAATAACATGTAATATAATTTTTGGATGTTTACCCATGATCTATCTGAACTTCAATTTAAGAATACAAGTGGACCGCTCAAGAAAACCATAAAAACGAACATCCCCGAACAATGTTTTTAAACTCTATAAGTCATCCAAAGGTACATAATATGACATAATGAAACCAGAATGAACACTATTAATGTATAAAAGGTTATGGAATTTATAATTAATGAATATAATGTCATTATATAGGAAATTAAATAGAAGGAGGCATTCAGGTACAAGGTATGGGGAAATTCTCGAACCCAACTTTCATCCTTCGGGTTCTACCTCTTTAACTCCATTTTTGATATGGTCACACCTTAAATATAATTTTTTAATCATTTATTTTCCATTTTTGGGATATAAATTCTTTCTAATTCATTTTTTGTCAATCAAAATGTTTTCCAAATGAACTCTTCTCTTAAGAACCCAACTTTTACCTCTCATTCAAGGTTGATGGTTCTTGTATCAAGTATGTTGTTCCCTATTTCTTTTTGGAACCCAATGTTTATGAATGTGTTATTATGAGATGAAAACCATTCCGTTTCATGGGTTATTTATGTTCATTTATGTTATAGGTTCATTGTGGCATGCATGATAAATTATAATGTTATGATGTGACGGGTGCTCCCGGAATTATATAGTGCAATATGAATGTTTCAAAGTGATGGGTGCGCCCGGAATTATACAGCTCTCTAATATATTCGGTAAAGTTATGAATATAATGAGTAAATGTTAAATGATGTGTGAACAAGAAGCTAGCTTCATTCACAAGAATGTGTGGTTGTCAACCACTAAGACATGATGTTTCATTTTTATGCATTGCCACTTTTCAAGTCTTTTATTTATGCTCCTCTCATGTTCAATATCTTTTGCCTATGTTGTGATTATTCTAACCCCATGCTATATTGTTCTTTTCTATCCTCTTACTGGGCTTTTATCTCACCCATTTTGATTTATATCCTCAGGTTTCTACATGTAATAGGGAGAGGAAAAGTGCCAATAAAAAGGTATAGAATTAGAAATTAAATGAATGTTTATGCTCAATGTTGTATTGGTTATGTGTTGTCCTAGTTTTCCCAAGACACTAAACCTTTGGATCCTCTATGTGTAATACTATTATTTTTTTTATCTATGAAATGATGTAATATAAATGTAAGAAAAAGTTGGGTCACTATAAAAATATTGTATCCTCTCATTATTACTAATTTTTTATAAATAGAGTGTAATTTAAATATTTCATATCTCTTAGGAGTGTGTTCAAATGTGAAGTCTTAGTCCCAATAATCATGAACTGGGTGAAGATTTAGTAGGTACTGAAATATCCTTTTTCTAGGATTTTACCCCTAGGTTAATTTTTAACATAGACAAAGTAAATTTAAAAAATATAAAAAGGATATAATATCTAAAAAACCACTCAATCTCTAGTTTTCTAAAACCTATGGAAGATATCATATAATTTGACTTATCCTTAGAGTTTTCTTCAAATATCACTAATCCTAATCTCCAAAAATAACTAAACCATTCTCTGATTCCAACTATAGAAATCAATGAATTCATACTAAATAATTACATCATATTAGATAAATATTAAATAAAACTTAAGAAAATAAATTCCCCATATTTTTAAAGGATTCATTTTATAGATGGAAGATTTAATATCAACTTATTTCATGGAATATCTTCAGCATCCACCCACAATTTTCTTTTTCGAATGTATCCTTCATAGATATTCCCTATATAAAAAAATTCTTCATAACCTTAATAAATGTAAATAGAAAAAAAGGTTGAGATTAGATACTCAGTAAGGGTTACATTGAAGATATAAATAAAATATCACAAATGAGAATACGATAGGAATTAGGATTTGAGAACAGGATAATAACTTATGAAATTCATAATAAAACTTGTTCAAGTACCATTATAGTTAAAATAATATCATCAGATATCATTCCTTCACCAATTAATTTGAGGGCTATATAATTCTGATCCTATCCATTATATAATACAAAACATACATATGTCCTCTCCAATATCCTAAAAACATTAATCATTTCCACATAGAATCACTAATGGAAAGGAAATGGGTTTCATATATATTTCATCATATTATCATAGATTAACCGATTTAAAATAAATATCATTCATATATATATCATCATTTCAAAATTGAATAACCTATTGAAAAGAAATGGTTTTCAAAATTATTATATCAGTACATAATTATCCCAGGGGAATGAAATGAGATTCATATATTCATCATTAATTATTCATCATCATTATAAATATAGAGAAAAAACAAGGATAGTATCGTAATACTATATCCCTAGTGAAGTATAAAAAGCAATCATGTATGTTTACATGGATGCTAAATACATTTATAAGTGAATTAGAAGATTTATTTGAATAAAGTGATAATATCATTTTCCTTCAGCGTCATTAAAAACTAAAAATACTCAAAATATTATGAAAAATATTATCTTTTAATATCAACATAGAAATATGTAAATAAATATAAAAATAAAGTATCCTTTATTGTTGTAATTATAATTATTCTTGTAGTAAATGATAATGAAAATATTTATATCACACATTTTTTAAAAAAGTCATAAAAAACTCTTCAAAAAACATTTTAGAAAATATAAATATTTGTAAGGAACGAATAATATGGTATTAAATTAATTTAATAAAATATCATAGAAAATAAAATACTTGAAACAAATTTAATGAAAATTGACTTTGAATAAAAATTTTATTGACCAAAGATGAAAGAAGGTCAATTTTTCTTAAAAATATTTCTAAAAAATATTTTTATGTACCATATAGTGGAAGATTAAACTAATATATAAAAAATATACAAATAACCAATTCAGAAAAAATAGATGGTCTTTAAAGGATAAGTACAATATAATTTTCATCAATATAAATTTTTCCTAGAAAATCCTAAAATGAAATGAAATTGTAACCTAAACCCTTACCTGGGGTCCCATATTGCTTTATATTTGTTCAAACAACCTCTTTATCAGGTATCCTTCGTTGAAAATAATATTAATGATTCTAGGATGGGTATTATTGGATGAAAAGGCACTCTTGGTGATGGATAAAGATTTTAGGTGAATATTTAGGTATAGGTTAGTTTAGTTAATGGTATTTTGTGTTGTGGATAACTGGGGAGAGGATATGCTATTTTATAAATGAGAGGAGTTATACTCTTTAAAATACGTATAAAATTAAATATAATAATTCCATATTAAAGAGAATTTAAAACCATAATAGCCCAAAAACTGTCTTAAGAAAATGGTGGATCAAAATCCAATTAACCAAGTGGATTTAAATATTTTATACATTATTTTAAACCATACCTCTTTATTTTAAATCCACGATAACTCTTATCATAGTAATAAATTTTTTTACCTTGGTAACGATTCATAATAATAAAAAATAAAATTATCCTCAGTAAAAAAAATTTGAAATTTTGATTCCACATTTGAAAACCATTTTATCAAATATTATTTCTATATACGGGATGATCCATTTTAAAATATTTGTGTTAAATGAATCTAAACCCTATTTAAAAAATGAATTTTTGGGTATAAAACACAATTTATTCTAATTTCATGCCTAGTAAAAACAATTATAATAAGGTTAAAAAAAATTATTGAATATATCAACTTTATATTTCAATTAACAGTTTCACAATATTGATTAAAGCAATTTATTAATATAAAAACAATTGTGCACATAAAAAATGTTTTGTAGAAAAATAACTCTTTTTTTACTTTAAAATTAGTATAGTTTCATTTATAAAAAAATAAATAAATAATGATTTCATGCTATACATGTTTAAAAAATACGTTATCATTATTTTTTTAACCTTACTCATAACATATAATCAATGTATTTGGGGATAAATCTAAAAATTAATAATAATATTTCAATATTATGACATGGTACATTTAAAATAAATGGTTCATGTAAAGAAACATATCTAAGACATAAAATTTATTTAAAAATAAATATATCATAAAATATCATGGAGTTACATATACATTCATTTAACAGCCATTACCTGGAAGGGTCTTGTGAATTCTATCATTACCACTGGTGTAGGTTTTTCCACAACATCATCTCTATCAATCTGATCATATCTGTTATTTTCTATCCTTTATATTTCCTAGACCACCCTTCCATGTTCAAGATACTTTTGTTTAAAGACCCATTTTTTACCAATTTAATTGTGATTTCGATTTCAATCAAGGTGATATCATGTTCTGATAATTAAATTTCTCTATATATTAATTGAAATATTCTACTTATGATCCATCCTTTTTAACCTCTTAAAATTTAATTTGTTCTCCCTATAATAATATATCATTGTAATACACTATTATCATTCTCTAAGTTAGAAATATAGAATATTTTTCTACAATAATTTTATTTGGATCAACATTAATTTGTCTTCTTCTTTCATGACCTCTCGAATGAATTAATTTATCATTATGATCATAAACAAATCAAACATATGAATTGTAATAATTTTGAAATGTTTTCATTTCCCTCTATTCTAAATCAGTTCCTTTATTATTCACACACTTTATCAAGAACCAAGCCTCTGGAAACATTTTATGGCTTCATTTATGAAAACAATCACATCATTTCTTTCAATTTCATTATTATGATTTTTTTGGAACATTTTTATACATTAAACATTGATTAGTATCCCAAAAATATTCCATTATCAACAAAATCTCTATAAATTCTACGATTTCACTCTTAATTATTAATAAAAAATTACTTTTGAATTTTATGAGATGTTTTTAACTGGATTTGATAATATGTATCATTTTATATGAATGGTATTTTCTAATGTGTAATAAATGTGGAGATGGAAAGTGGAGAAATTCATTATATTAGTGATTTAAAAGAAAATTATATTATCATTTTGATTGTATTGATAATAATAATAGGATAAAGAATGTCAAACATCCTAAATTTCAAAAATTTCACTGGAAGAATATATGTAATTTCCTAAAGGTATCAGGTAAGGTTTTTAAGTGTGGAATGTGTGTCCACATATCTTACATCATAAAATGTAATTTTAAAAGGTATATTAGTTCAATGGATGATAAAAAGGCCACAACTAATGTGACACCCACCCTCCAATTATTTAAATATGTGTTCTTTAGGAATTATGAAAATAAATTCCCTAACTCCATGAAAACTAGTAAAATATGCTCCATCTACCTCCAAAAAATATTTACTAAGGAAAATTTTATTCTATCACGACCACTAAAGTGGATCATGATAATGAAGTGATAAAAGTTATAATAAATTTCCAGTTTAAGGTAGTGATTTACTTATATGATTCGGGTTCTTCACATTATTTCATATCAAGAATGTATTCTTTAAATATTGATCAACACATCAATTGTTGTATATTGAACTATCTATAAAAACACCTTGGGTAATAATGATTGTGTATAACACATATAACTATTATCTAAAACGAATTTGTGGGAAAATAATTCTTATCAATATAGTTCTTCTTTTATAGGTATATTTTTTAAATAAAATTCTATAAGGATTGGATTTCCCTAAATTGAGTGCATATAAATTAATAATATAATGAAAACTTATTACATATCATGTATCAAATTTTTGTCTAATATCAACAAAATTATTATCATAAACTATTATTTGAATAAAATTATATAATATATGTCACAATACCCCACAATAAGGTACATCTAACTTAATTAATATGGTAGTAGACCATCATTGTTAATATATCTATTTTATATGAGTTTACTAATTTATTAAAAAATTAATTTCTTGGTATTCCCAAATATTTTTAAGTGGAGTTTTAAATTAATGTCATACATGGATTCATGAATATTTGAAATATTCTATATATAATAGATTATGTTTAATTATAAAAATTAAATAATAAACGTCAAGAAAATTTAGATAAGTGCTTTATATGCCTGAGTGCTTTATTATGGAGTTCACTAGTCTTATTTTTCAAACATAAGGATGGATCAATGTAAATTTTCATTGATTATATTGGGATTAATAAAATCATGATCCAAAACATGTATCATCTACCCCATATCAATGATATGTTTGATAAACTTAACAGTGATTTTTACTTCTCAATGAAGGTCCTTTTATCTAGATATCAACATTCATGGGATGAAATGGAGGTTATTTCAAATAAATTTTCTATATGACATATTGGAACTACAAATTTATATATATTAAAAATGGGATTAAAAATGATACAACCATATTAATAGATCTAGTGAATAGGGTATTTTGAGACTAACATTATCAATGTGTGGATGAAATCATAGATGATATTACTATATATTACTAGAATAAGAAAATTCATAAATAAAATTTTGGATTTTTTTGAGGACATGGATAAAGGGGAAACTATATTTTATTTTTAAAACTGTGAATTCTTGTTATAAAGTGTTTCATTCTTGGGTCATGTAATCACAAGAAGGGTTATCTCTATAGACTCATCAAATAATAATGTCTTTTTATAATTTCTTAGAACATCTAGTAACTGAGATCCTTTCTTTTCTTCGGTTATATAGTTACCACCAATGTTATGTAATGCATTTTTTGTGGCTATAAACCCCACTAAGAATGTTAATGAATAAGGGAGTGAAGTTACTTTGGGTAGAAAAATATGAAGAAATATTCAATGAATGAAATAATAGGTTAGTAATCATAAACTTATATTCATTACCATACAGTGGGTAAGGGTTGAAAATATATTGTGATTATTCAATAAATATTTTTGTGATTTTTCCAAATTTATAATGATAATGTAATTTATTATGCGTTACTTTTTATAGATAGTCATGAGAAAAATAATCTTACAAATGATTTGGAGCTGGCATGAGTGATCTTTAATTTTTAAAAATGATGTAATTATATATATGGATGAAAATTATAAATATATATTACCTGAAATATCATCAAATATATTTTATTAAATATTTAGTTAAATATTTTATATTGCATATGGGTTTTAACTGATCATATATTATTACTACTCAACACTTCACCTCCCATGGAGGGTGAACATGGTGGTCGACACTCTGAGCAAGGAATATCATGCTACCATATCTATGATAATGGTTGAAAAGTTCCATGTACTCTTTGATTTACAAAGTATGAATCAAATTTTAATAAGGTGATGTGAGAAATATTATATTCCCCAAATGAATACTTAAATATGCATCCACATTAAGATCAATAAAGATAAAAAATTTGATGTTTTTCTACAAAACATTGTAGTGAATATTTCTGATTTCATCCTTACTAAAGATGGAGTTATATGGTTTAGAACTGAGATATGTGTTGAATTAAAAAAATTAATGAAAGTGGGAAACTTAGGATGACGCCCATTGATCATCCCTATCTATAATCCAAGAAGAATGAAGATGTATATAGATATGAAGTAAAAATTCTAATTGGAAAACATTAAAAACTGTGATTATGGAATACATATCTTAACGAATCAAATTCTAGAAATCTATGGTTTCGTGAAATAATTATAAGGATATGATGCAACTATTTCTCATATTAGTATAAAATGGTAAATAATCACATTAAGTTTTATCATAGGACTCCCCATGACCTCTAAATTACATAATCACCTCTCCATTACAGTCAATCACCATAAAAAGTAATATCCTTTTATTTCCATCAAAAAATATTTATATCAGGACCAAATAACCTAGATATATATTATTTAAGTGGTAAGACATCATGGAGTATCTCTCTCTATTAAATATCATTGAGATACAAGGTTTACATTAATTTTCTTGAGAAGACTTCAATGATAATTGGAGGAAGGGGTGATTTTTAACACTATGTATCACCCTCGATAGATAGTAGGTCTAAAACGACTATTAAAACACTTGAGTATGTTTTGAGATATTGGAAAATATATTTCCATGGATGTTGGGACCATAACCTCCTCTAGTTAGAGTTATCAGTTAGCAATATTTTTTACTCTAGAAATCTTATAGAACCATATGATGCTCTATATTGTAATATATGTAGGAATTAAACATGTTTTATAATGATATATAAGTGAATATTATAGGAATTTACATTCTTAATGAAATTACAGAGAAGGTTGATACCATTCATTTACATAAAAACATTCACAAATTCTAAAAATTAGTTATGTGGATAATTGGAAATGGGATCTATGGTTTTTAATTTGTGAAATTATGATCCAACATATATATACATGGATGTGGGATATGACACTTTATAATAAAGAGAAGTTAATCCCATGGTATATTGGTCTCTTTGAAATCCTTGATCAAGTCGAAGTTGTTTTTTTCTGCACATTACTCCCTCCAGACCCATCCCATGTACATGATATCTTCCGTGTATCGCTTTTGAGGAATTAAATATCAATCACATCACATGTTATAAACTAAATAGTTTTTTAAATAGAAAATTATTTATCATATGAGGAACAACCATTGGAATTTGTAGAAAAAATAGATAATGTGTAATGGAATAAGATCATCCATTTGGTCAAAATTTTATGGCAGAATCATATGCTTGAGAACTCTGTGTGGGAACCTAAGGATGTAAAAAGATATCAATATCCTCACTTTTTGATCCGAGTAATGAAATTTTAAGGATGAAAATATTTTTAAATTTTGTACCATGAACACCCAGAAATATTATTATTAAGTTCCTTCTTAAAGTATATTTTTTTTAAATAGAATGTTTCTGTTGCAACACCAAACCAAAATGAACTGTGGAACAATTTATTATGATAAATATATCTATTTCATATAATAATTTTAAATGTTTGGTAAAAAAAATAACTTTTTTTGACATGTATATAATATATATATATATAATAATTTTCACTTTTAAAACTAATTCACTTATGAAATTCCATTACGATATCTAAAAAAATAAGTTCATTTTAAACATGAATGTTAATTTTTCCCTAAAATTTTATTTCTAAGTGTTATAATTTCTTATTTCATTGAAAAAAATATATTAATTTTAAATATTGATAAAACATATCTATTTAACATGTTTTAAATTATTATTTTATTAAGTGTTATGAATTATTATTTCAATAAACTAAATAAAAACTTTTATGCCTTGATTTTATGAATCCTTTAATTTTTAAAATTTTAAGATTTATTTAATGGTTGTATTAATATTTAACAGGTTATTTAAATTCCATAAACTTTTCAGAAAAATATTACCTAAAAATAAAATAACTGATTCCATTTGCATGAATCGTGACTAAAAATATCAGTGAATAGAAGTATAATTTTATAAATTAAATACAATAAAACAGTATAATGTATATCTAAAAATAATTAACAATATATCAAAAGTTTGTAAAAAATATAAAAACATTAATTTTTGGTGATACAATCAAAATTGATAACATCCAATGATGAAAATATGTTATAACTAACTAATAAATATATAATAACTCATTATAATTAAATATTTTTAATGGAAATATAAGGTTGAAAAATAGATGATTAATATTTTTATATTTATGAAACAATTGATTATGTATCTTTAGTGAATGACATGTTTAATGGTAATGGGTTTTCTTTACTCAACATATTTTCATGATTTATAATGATTTATATTTTACTTGGTTTTACAATATGGTGTTATTATATTATAATATGTTATTATAATATAATTACTCCTTGTTTTCCACAGAATTACATTTTCGTATTTCATCCTTGATAAACCATTATGATGTTAACTGTAAAACCATTCCATTACAATTATGTTCTTTTTATTCCATATCTACTTCACTCTTCTAACAAATATTTTTCTTTCTTGTTTTTTAAATCCAAATATGTTTTATTTGCGGTGATCCATAAAATTATATTTAACCCTTTTTAAATTCATTCTTTATGTCTATTTTGATGATTTTTTTTCTATAAAGGTATTTTCGAATGTTGAAAAGGTTTTATTTCCATTATTGAATGTACAATTTATCTCTACCTATAAATGTTGTTAGAGTATATTTATTTCATTAACTGTTAAATTATAGGGATTTATTTCAAAAAAAAGGATTGAAAAAGGATTTCTAAGAACCTTCTTGGTAATTTTATTTTTGAAATTAATCTATAACTATTAATTATTATGAACATGTTTGGAAGTATATTTTTATAATTTGGATTCCATTTTCCTCTATCCTTAATTTATCTAGCTCATATACATCTATGTTTTATGAATCACAATCTAAATTCCATTATTAAAATTCCATTTTGGGTGATTGAGTTTTGTTTTTAACAAACATATCAATAGATGTAATTCCATTAGATACCAATTGGAAAATATATGAATCACATATTCATTCCCTAGGTTCTTTATAATGTGATGACTAGTTTTTTTCAAGTGTAAAACATATATATGGATGATTTATGGGTGATTCCTACATCTCCCTCTTTTCAATTAATTAAGGATTATTATCTCATTAGTAATTGTTTAAATACTTGGTTTATTTGTTTTTAATTCATGGGTGTGGTTCAGTGACTCAAAAATTTGATGATTCTAGGTGATTTAATTTTTTAAAAGATTATTGATATGTTATTTTTCAGGGGAAAGTTATATTTATATAACATATGCTAATGATAGTGATCCTTGTTTTATGTTTATTATCTCATGAATCCTCAGTATTTTTCAATGGTATATGGTTGGTCATTTAATATTTCATGTTCTTATTTAGGTAGTTGTAGAAAAATATCATTTCCTACATTTATTTAAATATATATTTCTATCATGATCCTATTTTCTCACATTATTTTAATCATAACCTTGATGAAATGTTAATATGTTTTCACTCCAAAATAGAGAATTTGAGATCACACCATTGGTAGGTTTTCATTACCAATGTTATAAAGTTGATTATATCCTATGAGGAGTTAATTAGGGGGTCTAGAAGTATTTTATAATGGATAAATGTTCAAAAATATTGTAAAATATTTATGAAAGATAGTATGGATTCAAAGACACTAAACCTTCAGTTCTTGGGATAATGTGTTTTTAGTGATATTCAATGACTAACTTATGGAAATGATGTAAAATAATGATATATTTATCATAGTTCATATAACATGGTATTAAATAATATGTGACAATTATGTGTTTTTTAAAGTAGATCAAGTAGTGTGGGTCTGGGGTACCTCTGATGTGCAATCTTCAAAAACTCATACGCATTCATTCCATTCCTTAGAAATGACCCATATAGAGTCCCAAAAAAAAATATACCCTTTTTAAAAGTTTCATCATATATTTTAAAATTACTTATATGGAGGTTTTTAATGCGCCTTACACATATCCAAGGACTTATCAAAATTTCTAATTTGGGGTTTAAATTAAATATTTAACATAATTTGAACAAGACAACCACTAATCCAACTCAATTCCCACTAAATTAACTCATAATAACTTCATACCTCATCCAATAGATCGTTTTTCAATGGATTTATTTGTCTCTTTCTTTATTAGTTTTCATATCAATCATAACATCCAATGCAAAATCATCCCTCACTTTGATGATCTCTCAGAACATCATCTGTCATTTTCCCTCAATATTAATTCTCTATCCTCTTCCACTATCTAGAAACCTTTACATCATATATAAAATTTTAGGAAAAAATTAAATTATAAGAAAATTAAATTCCCATATTATGTTTCACACCAATAATCACATTTAATACTTTCTACTTGAATATGTTTAGCAAATACATTTCAGTAGGATACTATCTTTGCTTTACATTTTTATAATGTGTATTAACGTATTTATCTTCATATCCATGTATGATGATAGTAAATCACTCCAAATATCAAATTTTTTTAATTTATGTTGATAGTTACTTCATATAATAGAACCTCCCCTTATTGGTAATAAATAAAATCAATTCATTTTCAATTTATTTATATCTTTTATATTTTTTGGAAATTAAATTAAATTTCATATAAGTCAAAATATATGTTTCAGAAATATTTTTTCTTTACCCCTTATTGAGAATAAATTAAAAGGTCGTGTAATGGTTGATCCTCACTCATAATATCCATATTATTCTTAAGAAAATAGAAAATTCGGGATGAATTATTATCGATAATTAAATTTGAATTATTGTTAAATACAATTGTGAGAGTAGAATGACACAACACAATACTTTGAGAAGAGTATTTAGTTAGTTTAATACAATATATATATATATATATATGATACATGAGTGTAGAAAACATGACTGATCTCACCATGATAACAAGGTTGTAAATTCTTAGTTATATCATGTATTACCTCTTTATAACTTCTTAATTAAGAGGCTAGTATTAAAATAATATATCTATAAATCAACTCAAAAAATGTATTAGATGATATAAATTTCAATGACAATTACTCCACCTTTATCCTACAAAACACAATAAAAAACACTCCCCATTTTCAAAAATGTCTGATAAATTAAGAGTAATTATATAAATTGTTACTAGAATACCTTATCCTTTAAATTTTATAGGGCTATATAAAATTCATTGATTTAGTATAGAATTATAATTTTACTACTCATTTGAGTTTTTACTCCCTCACAGTAGATTCAATATCTTTATCTTACTACAATGGTTGATTTTAAATGATGTAACTCCATGATGTACTGTTATTTTTCTATCCAGTGGTCACAACCACATCAATGTAAACCATTTTTGTTTAACTCTTTCAATTCCTTTCATGTTAATAAAAATAAATATAAAAGGGAATAAGAACATTGGTGTCCTCATTAAATTTTAATCATAATATAATGGCTAATAGTTACCTATTAAATAGGATCCTCTATGATTTCTAGTCTAGTTTCTTGATGAGATCTTCATTCATCCTTTAATTAATTCATTATCATAATATACCATAGACTACATAGTTGTTTTATTTCATTCAATAAGATCCCCATGTGGGTACTTATTATTTTCATGAGAAATAAATTCAAATACCTACTTAAATACATATTCTTATTCTAGAAACACTAATGAAAAAAATTATTGATTCCTATAGATCATGTAAATTTGTCCCACATAGAATATCATAATATGAGTATTTTGTATCCCAATCGCACATAATCTATTATGATTTGAATATATTAATTCCATCTTACTACATTGATCATTATGGCCATAAAATTTTAAAGGGTCCTTATAGGAACACATTACAATAACATTTAATAATGGTGCTCTAGTATATCACATCTTCCACTAGTTTCTTTTAACTTATAATATTTATTTTTTATAGGTAGATTTTTATTATTCTCATAAAGAAATGTTGTCTTCCTAAGAGTATTTATTTTTATAATGGATTTTATTGACTAATATATATATATATATCCCCCTTGATTAATTCCATGTTATTGGAAATTAAATATTCTATCATCAATTATATTCATTGGGTAAAAGTACTCCACAACACAAAAAGTATAATTTGAGACCTAAACGTCAGTCATTCTTCTTATAAAATTAAAAATATAATTACCATTAATAGTAATAACATTATTTTTTTCCATCTTCATGGTGGATTTTACATTATAAATACTTGTATATTTCTTCTTATAGTTAGGTAAAAAACTTATGACCTTTATCATCCCAAACATATTTATTTCAAGTTTCAGATATAGCATATCTGAATAAAACAAATTCAATATCACATTAGAAACTAAATAAATCTTGTACCTATTTATTGGGATTGGTATTTGTAGTAACATTGCATGATCCAACATTATTTTATATTGCTATCTCATAGACATTTTTCATGGTGTTCATGGATTTTTTAGCCTGATAAAACATATGTTATTCTTTTTGTAACTCTTCTTCCTTTGCTTCTAATTTTTTAGTGAGATCATCCATCATCTTATTGGTTATAAAAATATACATATTGTAAATATTTATTTTATCTATGAGATCACTCACCTTAACATACTCACTTCTTTTCATTTTAATATAAACATTACCGTATTCTAGATCTTGTAATTTTTCTTAAGGAGAGTAATAAGTTCTAATGTCAACATATATTCAACGTATCTTTCTCCTTCTTCCTCCACTCCACTAATTAACAGTATATAATTCTTCTATATTTTAACTTCTAAAACCCTAGGATTTTAAAATAAGAATATGTTCAAAAGAATATACAAAACTCAACATTTATCTTAATGTAACCAAGGAGTATTTTTATTATTCAAATATTAACAATATACCATAGATTTTGGATTCCTATATATGAATAAGAGTAAAAAAATAATTAAATAAATTTATTAGTGTACAAATAAATAAAAATTTGTTGTTTAATTGTTTTTAATTTTTAACTCATTTTCAAGAAAAGTCATTTTATGTTCTACAAAAATATGATTTCCTCAAAAAGAAAATTTAATTTCTATAAGAAAATAATATAATTAATTAATGGATATTTCATAAATTTTATATTATAAAAATTATATCATCTCTAAAATATAAATTCCAAAATTATCTTATGGTAATGTTTTGGGATTTTTCTATCAAAAAATATTTTTATTTAATTGTGAAAATGTATTTTTTTGTAATATTATCATTTATTTTCATTGAAAAGCCTTATTAAGCATTGAATATGATATTGAATTAATATAAAAATACTTTATTTATATATAATATAATTAAATACATAATAATCACAATTATACTTTCTTTTGGTGTAAGTTTAATTTAATACATAAGAAGTCATTTTTCAAAAAATCATTTTCAGGTGCATAATATTTTTATATTTTGATTAATTTAATTAATCCCTAATTTTTAATCATTTTAATAAAATTTGTAGAATAAATATCTTTATATGTTAATTTAAATTCAAATAGTGATGACAACTATCCATAATGTTAATGTAATATCATCTTATAATTGAAACTGTGTATTTTTAAAGAAAACATATTTACATCATGTTTTGTGCCTTAAGTTATAAATTAATTTATACCAATTCATTAAATTAAATATTAAATAATGGATCCCATATAATTAATAATGATGTTTAAATTTATTTAATATTCTACTTTTAGTTATAGTCATTTTGAATAAAAATCATAGTACATGTTTGTCACCACGGTAAGGATAAATTTTTATTTAATATTAAAAAAAATATGATAACGAATAAATATAAACCTAACACTTTTAATAAATATATTGTAGAGACCCGAAGCCTAACGTACATGAACATTAGATTACTTTTGCGGACTACTTAATACATAACAAAAATATACACACAAGGATCGTAATAGTTTAGTGTCTTTGGAAACTCGGAACGTAATCTTCTAATCCTAGTGAAAGATCTTCAAAATCTCCCACAAAGATCTTCCTTTTTTTTACCTAAAACCTTTCTTTATATCCTGGGGAAAAGAAAACATAAAAGGGTGAGCTCAAATGCTCAGTAAGGGTAAACAAAAGAAATATCAATCACATAATTTTCATAAGAACATAACATTTTTGGAAATCTTAACCTGCAAAAGAGAGCATAATTTCATAACATGGGATAAATCATAGTAGTGAAAATGAAACCCTTACTTAAAACATTACTCATTGTGGCATACACACATAATCATAGAGAATCATTTCTTGTTAGTCAAGACTCATTGCCAAGACTATCTTAGTGGACAAAGTCCCTTTCTGAATCGAGTAATCCTCGTTTCAGTCCTATTTCACTGAACCGGTATAACCTACCATTCCAGCCATGTCTATCTCATGAGATATGAAATCTTTACCCAATGCATTGGAGGGAGATATAGGTCCCACCCATCTCTTAATGAATCCTTTCTTATGTGTGCCACAAAATCATAAATCATACATCATTGCATAACCCATGTAATAAAAATGGGATTCTTAAACAACATGACATCATAAAACCATTCATATAAGATAAAGGAATTCATAAACATAATTTCATCACAACATAGTCAAATCAATGTAAAAATATGGATAGAAACAGAACCCTTTATTATCTTATATGGAAAATAATTTTGGATAAAACACTTGAATTGAATTCTTGAGGAAAATATCCTTTCTTCTTCAAAATCAATTTCTTTTCACAAAACATCATGCAATTTTAAAAGAAAGATATTTTATTGAAAATAGTCATGAAATCTTTTAGAGGAAGCTTCATGGAAATAAGGCTTTATAAAACAGTATAAATCCGTTCGTGCCGTATAAGTTAAAAAAAACATTCTTCGTACTTTTGTCGGAAAAGTCAAAAAGTACCTCGTACGAAAAACGAAAAAAGATTCCTTTCATATCCTTTACTAAAAACTCATAGAAGGGTAAAATTGGATTTAAAAAATTTTAGGTGGATGGAAATAATATTACATATTGAGGGAACATGGATGTGGATGATAAAATACACCCCAGTAAATACTTACGAATAAACAATCTCGGATAAAAATTAGATTGTGATATTTCCCTTACCTTAGGTCCGACTTGCTTTGTAAGTGTCCGAACCTCCTGTATAATGATTTAAATCATGTTATTGACTTATTACAGAATCATATTCATTGTTATGATATCATATATGGTTCACTTATTACATTATATTACCCGTTCTTTTGTAAATTCCATGTTAAAGAAGCGTTTTGGGTAAAATCGTTTCATTTATCGTAGGTGTTTTGACTTGTTGTTCTTGACATCATTATTACTTATATCATGATTTACTTACTTCCAGAATATAAAATATGATTTATATATCATATATATTCAGTATATATATATAATAGGTAGATAAATAAAATGAAAAACACCGTTCATGGAGACGGTAGTCCGTACGTACGCATGAACGCTGTTTTCCTTTCCTTATTGTCTTGAAATGGAAGTAAGTAGATGAAATACATATGTATATATATACATAAATCCAGTAGATTTATAATGTCATATATTTCATTATTATTTCTTATATATACATTATAATCATTCTTAAATGGTTAACATGGAGAATGAATCTCATCGCGTCGTGGAGACGGTAGTCCGTACGTACGCACGAGCGATGACATCATTTCCATAAATATTGAATTGAATTGGAGTGGATTATACAATATATCAGAATCAATATGATGTTTTAATAACTATGTATAGTTATTCTTTACACCAGTATACCCATCCATGTAAGGTGGTGGTGGAAAATAGATTACACCACGGCGTGGAGACGGTATTCCGTACGTACGCACGCGCGGTGATTTCTTTTTCCGTAGGATGGATAGATGGTGAAATAGGTTTGTTTCATACTTATAATAACATATCAGTATATGAGTGATACTGATGTTATTACTTCATAATGAAACAACCTAAGAAGATGAAGTGGAAGAAGAAATAAAGATGAAAGAATTGGTAACGGTAATTACCTCTTCTTTGAAGTGCCTCTTTGAGACCTCCTCTTAGGGAACTAAAATTGGTCTTTGAGGAAGACCAGAACCTCTAGGATGTTTCTAGGGAAGTGGAGAAGAGATTTTGGCAGGGGTTGGCCGAGCTTGAGAGCTCAAATTGGTGTGATGAGGAGGGGGAGGAGGTGTCGTTTTATAGGGGAGGAGAGGGGCACCTTAGGAATTCTTAAACATATTAATTTATAATAAATCTAACCCCACTTAAAAACCTCCAAAAATGACAAATATTCGAAGTTTAGATGAGATAGGGTTGTAATCTCATCAACCAATCAAATTTAGACATGTTTGGATCTTATTTTAAACCTTATCAATTAGATTTAACTCTAAGTTAAATAATTTAACTTTTACCGTGTCTTTTTGTTTTCTTTCACTATATGGTTAATACACTTACTATAACATGCCAAACGAACCTCAAATTGTTTATTATTAATATATATATCCTTATCTAAGTCATTTGGCCGAACCTTAGATTTTTAGGAATAAAATAACAATTAATAATATAATATTTGATTTAAAAACTATTTTGTGTCAATTTTGACACTATTTGATATATGATTTTTGTGAAAGTCATAACAGAATTAAATGTTCGAACCAAGTTGATTAAATCAACATTAATATATCATAGTAACCTATAAAATTAGTGGAATTCCTAAAAAATCTCAAATTACATTTATTTTGGTGTTTATAACATCAATTATGTCAATATTTCATTAATAAGATAATTACGGCATCATTGTTGTGTCATAAATAAATTAAATTATTTAATGTCTAAAAATTATAAATAAAATACCATTATGTAGGAAATCTTTTTAGATTTCTAATTAATATTTATAGTCGAATTTATCTTATGTATATCCCCATATTAAAAATGATTTACTTATTAAACTTTGATTTTAACTATTTTAACCCTTCTTTAAATAAATTAATAATAAATGTCCTAATCTAATCCAAGTGGGCCTAAATGGTCATATTTTATTCCTAAGTTTGTTTTTGGTCGAATTACACTTGTCCAATAGAATTAGGACATGTGTTAGGGTAATATTAATATCATATTTACCCTTAGTTACCTTATTTACTATTAACCGTGGTAAAAAAAAGTAAAAAGTTACTATTCACCAAAAAATTATTTTCATCTCATTGAACCACATTTTAGTCCTTGATATTAACCGTGTCTCTCGGATTTTCGAAATTCCATTCACAGAAGCGGTAAAATTAGGTTTTTTGCAAAATTCAGTTTTTAACCTACCACTTAGTAGTTTCACTATTCATCAAAAATTGATGTTTTTCAGAACAATGCCAAAATTTCATCCCAAGCTATATTTCATATTCCGAATTCAAAAATGAAGTCTATTTTACCAAATTCATAACATAAAAGTTGCATTAATTAATTTTATAATTAAATCCCGCTGTTAAAACAAATATCGTGTTTTTAAGAAACAATATCTATCAAAAGATTGACACTTGTTTATGTCTAGTTTAAATGTGAAATTACATCCAATGACCAACATTGTTTTAAATTGTAAAAATATATTCTAAATATACTTTAAAACCACTCAAATTAATTATTTATCACTATTAATTATTTCGATTAAAAAAGTTGTTTTTAATTATAATTTAGTAATTTTCACTATTCATCAGAATATGAAAGTTATCCGAAAAGTACCAAAATTTCACCTTAGGCTAAATTCGATACTCTGAATCCAAAAATAAAGTTCATTTTGAAAAATAAGATTTACTGGATTTCAAAAAGTGGTTATTACTATTCATAACGGCTAGTTTTAATAATATTTTTATAGCATATCGTTGTTTAGTGAAACTCGGTATTGCGTACTACACACGCTATCGAGGAAGGTCGCGATTGCATGTAATGCAAGTCAAGTCAAGGATGTGTGTTGTGCAAGCTCCTTTTGGTGTAGTGTACAACACAAGACATTAATAAAATTAAAAAGAATATTTTTTTTTATAAAATCTTGGGTTGTTACATTCTACCCCCCTTAAAATGAATTTCGCCCTCGAAATTCGTCGGGGTTATAAATGGTTTACTATTTGAAAGTTTCTTTAATAGAAACCCACATCGTAAAAGGGAATACCAAAACGTGGCTTTAAAAACTAAAGTATGAAATGTAACGATTACCCAAATAAACTAATCACTGGGTTTCACATAGGTGAAAATATGGATATGGAAGAGAAATCTAACCATCATGTTCTGATGGAGAGTGGTAGAGAACATGGCTATGGAAAATCCAGTAATCACAAATCCATAAATTTGTGACGATCTAAGGTACCATCTGATTCATTAGGTATAAGATCACTAGGACAACATTTTTGGTTTTCAAGATCATTTCCCTAAAGTTGAAAATTTGAATTAGAATAAATACTTACTTTATTTTGATACAATATCACTGTTGTTCGTGCCTTTAACAATTTCCACTTCATCTCTTAAATAAATGAAGTTGAATTTGTTATTCGTGAAGTGTTAGCAGATCATGTGATAGAATGACGGGTCATTCCATCTGTCTCAAAAGGTTAGCAAAATTTATATACATAAGTCGATCTATTGTGGGATTAATCATATATGGTTCCTAAAATGGGCTTATACTTCATATATCATACTGCTTAATATAATAACACTAGTTTCTACTAAACAGGGACTTCCTGTAGGTCAGTGGTAGGCGATAAAGGTCAGTCGCACTTTGGTTGTGGGTTCGATTCCTACAGCCTTGTCCAAAGCGATGGGCTGTCGCCCGTCCTGCAGGTTGTCCCTTTTTCTAAAACTATGTTACTATAACATCCCATCAATAATATCGAAAATCTTCTATACTTAAACAATACTAACTTATGTCCAACATAATCCAGTCTAATCTTTAGGCTTATAATACTGCAGTCCACTCTCATAATATAGTGACAACGATTACCAGAGATTTAATACTGTCGTTGATCCCCACATATCATAAGATATGTCTTGTTGGTCACATTCCAAACATTCAAAGTCCTTAATCGTGTATTCTCTTGAATACCTTAGTGAAAACATGAGTGCAGTTAAAAGTTAACACTTTCCACATACCAAAATCCTCAAAATTCTATATACTCAAACCATGATATCACTTAGTCCTTATATCAATCATGAGCTCATGAATACTATTAAACATTTCATTTTCTCGTCTTCATTATGCGCATATCATCTTATTTCCAAAAAATATCTCAATCACTTTGAATACCACATCAATAAATATTGCAATACTCAATGATACAACATTATTTTGGAATCCCATTACATAAACACTTAATCATTCCACCACATCGTTGTCATATTCAACATTGCCAATAGTGATCGCATGTGATTTCCCTTTGTCCTTTGCCTTCAGTGGTTGCTCATGTTGATCATCACTAACCCTTGGATTAGGGCAATTATTAGCATAATGCCCCATTTCCTTGCACTTGAAGCATTGAAGTGTTGGCGGTGCGTTCTCTGCAGTGTTTGCTTTATTCACATCATTAGAAACCCTTTTTCCATTACTTCGACACTCAGCTGCTCGATGACCTTCTTTTCCACACTTAAAACATTTTCTAGTCCCTTTTAGACAATCTCCACCATGCTTCTTTCCACACTTTGTGCATAAGGAAACATTCATCTTCTTTTCACCATTATTCTGAGATTTCTCCTTGAACTCCATATTTCGTTTCTTGTCAAAACCATGAGATGGATATGTAACACCAACTTCCATTTCTACCTTGATAGCACAACGCACAATTTCTTCATAGCTACTGAAGTCTCTTATAGCTAATGCCCTTCGAAGACTTGGTTTTAAGCCACTAAAAAATCGATCAACTTTACTTTCAGGTTGGATGATAATTCCAGAAGCATACCTTGCAAGTCTTGTAAAATTTGCTTCATAGGTTCCAACAGATTCATCGTCCCTTTGCTTCAGTTCAAGAAACTCTTTCTCCATCTTTGTTCGAAGAATACGAGGGACGTACTTACTGAAAAACAAGTTCTTGAACTCGTCCCATTCCATGGACTCAATTTCATCTCTTGGCCTCGTATTCTTGATAAGATTCCACCATTGATCAGCTTCACCTTCCAAACGATATACTGCTAAGATGACTTTATCATGTTCAGAACATTGAAGAACTGAAAATATCTTTTCAGTAGTACTGATCCATTGTTCAGCCACAACTGGATCAGAAGACCCACTGAAAGAAGGTGGACGTTGCCTCATGAAGGACTCAATAGAATATTGTTCCCTTCTCTTCTCATTTGGAAGTCCAGAATGATTCATAGCTTGTGTAAGTATAGCAATAAGATTTTGCACTCCATCTCCCATAACATTTGTTTGTTTAGGAGGGAAATCATTGCATTGTCCATTGCATTGATCAACACGGTTCCTTCGGGTTCCAGCCATCGTCTAAAACCCAAAAAGAATAGTGTGAGAGGGAAAAATCATGCTAGGGAAAACAACATAATAAAGGGGGAGTACCTTCAATATCCAACATCTTAGGTTTAATTCTATGATCGTTAGCGTAATTCTATTACTATAACCTATACGTATACTTATCCCTAGGGACATCCCTAGACATACCTTAGAAATATCTCTAGGGATCTCACTAATGTTTTCGCATCCTAGTTTCCAAAGGTTGACTAAACCTTTCCTCTGATACCAACTGTAGAGACCCGAAGCCTAACGTACATGAACATTACATTACTTTTGCAGACTACTTAATACATAACAAAAATATACACACAAGGATCGTAATAGTTTAGTGTCTTTGGAAACTCGGAACGTAATCTTCTAATCCTGGTGAAAGATCTTCAAAATCTCCCACAAAGATATTCCTTTTTTTTTACCTAAAACCTTTCTTTATATCCTGGGGAAAAGAAAACATAAAAGGGTGAGCTCAAATGCTCAGTAAGGGTAAACAAAAGAAATATCAATCACATAATTTTCATAAGAACATAACATTTTTGGAAATCTTAACCTGCAAAAGAGAGCATAATTTCATAACATGGGATAAATCATAGTAGTGAAAATGAAACCCTTACTTAAAACATTACTCATTTTGGCATACACACATAATCATAGAGAATCATTTCTTGTTAGTCAAGACTCATTGCCAAGACTATCTTAGTGGACAAAGTCCCTTTCTGAATCGAGTAATCCTCGTTTCAGTCCTGTTTCACTGAACCGGTATAACCTACCATTCCAGCCATGTCTATCTCATGAGATATGAAATCTTTACCCAATTCATTGGAGGGAGATATAGGTCCCACCCATCTCTTAATGAATCCTTTCTTATGTGTGCCACAAAATCATAAATCATACATCATTGCATAACCCATGTAATAAAAATGGGATTCTTAAACAACATGACATCATAAAACCATTCATATAAGATAAAGGAATTCATAAACATAATTTCATCACAACATAGTAAAATCAATGTAAAAATATGGATAGAAACAGAACCCTTTATTATCTTATATGGAAAATAATTTTGGATAAAACACTTGAATTGAATTCTTGAGGAAAATATCCTTTCTTCTTCAAAATCAATTTCTTTTCAAAAAACATCATGCAATTTTAAAAGAAAGAGATTTTATTGAAAATAGTCATGAAATCTTTTAGAGGAAGCTTCATGGAAATAAGGCTTTATAAAACAGTATAAATCCGTTCGTTCCGTATAAGTTAAAAAAACATTCTTCGTACTTTTGTCGGAAAAGTCAAAAAGTATCTCGTACGAAAAACGAAAAAAGATTCCTTTCATATCCTTTACTAAAAACTCATAGAAGGGTAAAATTGGATTTAAAAAATTGTAGGTGGATGGAAATAATATTACATATTGAGGGAACATGGATGTGGATGATAAAATACACCCCAGTAAATACTTACGAATAAACAATCTCGGATAAAAATGAGATTGTGATATTTCCCTTACCCTAGGTCCGACTTGCTTTGTAAGTGTCCGAATCTCCTGTATAATGATTTAAATCATGTTATTGACTTATTACAGAATCATATTCATTGTTATGATATCATATATGGTTCACTTATGACATTATATTACCCGTTCTTTTGTAAATTCCATGTTAAAGAAGCGTTTTGGGTAAAATCGTTTCATTTATCGTAGGTGTTTTGACTTGTTGTTCTTGACATCATTATTACTTATATCATGATTTAATTACTTCCAGAATATAAAATATGATTTATATATCATATATATTCAGTATATATATATATAATAGGTAGATAAATAAAATGAAAAACACCGTTCATGGAGACGGTAGTCCGTACGTACGCATGAACGCTGTTTTCCTTTCCTTATTGTCATGAAATGGAAGTAAGTAGATGAAATACATATGTATATATATACATAAATCCAGTAGCTTTATAATGTCATATATTTCATTATTATTTCTTATATATACATTATAATCATTCTTAAATGGTTAACATGGAGAATGAATCTCATCGCGTCGTGGAGACGGTAGTCCGTACGTACGCACGAGCGATGACATCATTTCCATAAATATTGAATTGAATTGGAGTGGATTATACAATATATCAGAATCAATATTATGTTTTAAAAACTATGTATAGTTATTCTTTACACCATTATACCCATCCATGTAAGGTGGTGGTGGAAAATAGATTACACCACGGCGTGGAGACGGTATTCCGTACGTACGCACGCGCGGTGATTTCTTTTTCCGTAGGATGGATAGATGGTGAAATAGGGTTGTTTCATACTTATAATAACATATCAGTATATGAGTGATACTGATGTTATTACTTCATAATGAAACAACCTAAGAAGAAGAAGTGGAAGAAGAAATAAAGATGAAAGAATTGGTAACGGTAATTACCTCTTCTTTGAAGTGCCTCTTTGAGACCTCCTCTTAAGGCACTAAAATTGGTCTTTGAGGAAGACCAGAACCTCTAGGATGTTGATAGGGAAGTGGAGAAGAGATTTTGGCAGGGTTTGGCCGAGCTTGAGAGCTCAAATTGGTGTGATGAGGAGGGGGAGGAGGTGTCCTTTTATAGGGGAGGAGAGGGGCACCTTAGGAATTCTTAAAAATATTAATTTATAATAAATCTAACCCCACTTAAAAACCTCCAAAAATTACAAATATTCGAAGTTTAGATGAGATAGGGTTGTAATCTCATCAACCAATCAAATTTAGACATGTTTGGACCTTATTTGAAACCTTATCAATTAGATTTAACTCTAAGTTAAATAATTTAACTTTTACCGTGTCTTTTTGTTTTCTTTCACTATATGGTTAATACACTTACTATAACATGCCAAACGAACCCCAAATTGTTTATTATTAATATATATATATCCTTATCTAAGTCATTTGGCCGAACCGTGAATTTTAGGAATAAAATAACAATTAATAATATAATATTTGATTTAAAAACTATTTTGTGTCAATTTTGACACTATTTGATATATGATTTTTGTGAAAGTCATAACAGAATTAAATGTTCGAACCAAGTTGATTAAATCAACATTAATATATCATAGTAACCTAGAAAATTAGTGGAATTCATAAAAAATCTCAAATTACATTTATTTTGGTGTTTATAACATCAATTATGTCAATATTTCATTAATTAGATAATTACGGCATCATCGTTGTGTCATAAATAAAATAAATTATTTAATGTCTAAAAATTATAAATAAAATACCATTATGTAGGAAATATTTTTAGATTTCTAATGAATATTTATAGTCGAATTTATCTTATGTATATCCCCATATTAAAAATGATTTACTTATTAAACTTTGATTTTAACTATTTTAACCCTTCTTTAAATAAATTAATAATAAATGTCCTAATCTAATCCAAGTGGGCCTAAATGGTCATATGTTATTCCTAAGTTTGTTTTTGGTCGAATTACACTTGTCCAATAGAATTAGGACATGTGTTAGGGTAATATTAATATCATATTTACCCTTAGTTACCTTATTTACTATTAACCGTGGTAAAAAAAGTAAAAAGTTACTATTCACCAAAAAATTATTTTCATCTCATTGAACCACATTTTAGTCCTTGATATTAACCGTGTCTCTCGGATTTTCGAAATTCCATTCACAGAAGCGGTAAAATTAAGTTTTATGCAAAATTCAGTTTTTAACCTACCACTTAGTAGTTTCACTATTCATCAAAAATTGATGTTTTTCAGAACAATGCCAAAATTTCATCCCAAGCTATATTTCATATTCCGAATTCAAAAATGAAGTCTATTTTACCAAATTCATAACATAAAAGTTGCATTAATTAATTTTATAATTAAATCCCGCTGTTAAAACAAATAGCGTGTTTTTAAAAAACAATATCTATCAAAAGATTGACACTTGTTTATGTCTAGTTTAAATGTGAAATTACATCCAATGACCAACATTGTATTAAATTGTTCAAATATATTCTAAATATACTTTAAAACCACTCAAATTAATGATTTATCACTATTAATTATTTCGATTAAAAAAGTTGTTTTTAATTATAATTTAGTAATTTTCACTATTCATCAGAATATGAAAGTTATCCGAAAAGTACCAAAATTTCACCTTAGGCTAAATTCGATACTCCGAATCCAAAAATAAAGTTCATTTTGAAAAATAAGATTTACTGGATTTCAAAAAGTGGTTATTACTATTCATAATGGCTAGTTTTAATAATATTTTTATAACATATCGTTGTTTAGTGAAACTCGGTATTGCGTACTACACACGCTATCGAGGAAGGACGCGATTGCGTGTAATGCAAGTCAAGTCAAGGATGTGTGTTGTGCAAGCTCCTTTTGGTGTAGCGTACAACACAAGACATTAATAAAATTAAAAAGAATATTTTTTTTTATAAAATCTTGGGCTGTTACATATATTGTATGTTTGGGTTTATTTTTTTCCAATATATATTAACAACTATAAAAAACCATATTTTCTTTGAAAATGACATAAATATAATTTTATATAAATAGATATACATGATTTTACAATCTTTGTATTAAATTTTTCTTATATGTTCGAATAGGGATAAAAATAAATTGTTTGAAAAATATAATTATTTTTAAGGTAAATATTTTTTATTTCTTATTAATATTAATTAATTATATTTTAAATAATCATATTCATTATAAGAATATAAGGTAATATTTCTACTAAAAGGAAACAGCATTATTTATAACCAATTTTGGTTTTCAATATTTATATAGTTTTAGTTAAAATATTAATTATAAAATTTTATTATTTATATGTTTTTATAGTTAAATTAATTATTGATTTAATCAATTCAAAAAAATATTAGGATGATTTTCTTGAATTTTATGAAATGTTTGATTTTTTATTGAAAAATGAAAATTATTATTTTCATTAAAACACTCTATTTCCCAATATTTTTCAAAGTTTAATTTTAATTTAAAATGGATAATATGTCATTTTTGTTCATTTATATTATCAAAAAAAATTATTACATTTTATTAAACATTTTACTTTAATTTGTTAAAAAATTATACTTAAGATGGCATTTTTCTGAAAAATTATTTTCCATCATGTTTTACTAGTTTACATTTAAATTAAATTATTCCAATTTTATGAATTATATGTAATAAAATTTATTATAAATTTTTTATTATCATAATTATTATTATTTAATTATTTCATCGTAATTTGATTCATAATTAATAGTAAATATAGTAAATATTATTTACAATCATTAATGTAAGAACTGGTTTACCTAGGGTAAACCGAAGAGATAAGAGTCAAAATTACCTCGAATATTATTTAAATTATATTATATGAAAATATTTATAACATATAAAATATAATATTTGGAAATGTTAAATTTTTCATCTTTTTTTCTCAAATAATAAATTTATATATTTGAATATTTTTAAAAATTCCATGTGTGTCATCTTCCTTGCATATAAAAAGAGAAACATTATCTTCTCTTATTCACCAAAAATATAGATTTTGGTTTGGAAAATTTTTACCTAATATCCTTCTAGAAATGAATTCCCATTTCATAAGGACTATGTTTTGATCAAAAAACTTGTAGGGTAATAGGTATAAACATAAAAGTGTTGATTGGAGATGAGGTATACTTCTTAATGGAAATTTTTAATTTTATTTATTATATTACCTCCTTTAGAGATTATATTTAAAAAATAAAATAATGAAACAATTATATTCAATATATTTATATTTTTTATGTTAATGGTATATCAAATATTTATCTCCACTTTAAAAAAATAGGAAAAAATATTTGATCGTGTGTATAGTGGATGACTACCCTCAAATAGATGTAATATGTTTTCCATCACACCCTCTAGCGTTTGGTTGTAAAGGTGGATTTAATTTATATATATGATAATCTTGAAATAATTAAAATTATGTAATGATAATAAATAATCTATTCTCTTATCAGTTTATCTATTGAAAATGATAATGTTGTTTGAGTATATATCTCGATTACCACCTTCATGAAGCGATGTGATTATTTTTTCATCAGTACATACCATAGATGGTATATATATATATATATATATATTTGAAAATTTAATAAAATATTATTGACATTATCTTAATTATATAAAGATTAAATAATACTTACCTCATTTCCCTCGTGCTCTTTTAATAAAAGAAAACTTTACTTGTGTGTATGTACAGAATACCGTCTTTATGAGTGTAATGTAACCCGGTTTACATAAGCATCATTCATTGTTTGTTTTAAAAGTATAATGGATTTAAAAAATTATTTATATTACATTATTATTAATATTTTATATTATATGGAATAATTACCTATTTGACCATTGTCAACCTACTAACTTAATTTTGAACATATGAGCTTAATATTGTCACCACATCCAACAAGAAATAAATTATTACATAATTGAATAAAATATGGAACTAATTAAAATAAATTACAATAATATTGAAATAGGTTGTTAATTATAAGGCCCCAGCCTTAAAACTTACTTAATCATGATATATTTCAAGATTACACATTGAGGATCTTTTCGCGTTTAGAGTTTTAGAGAATTAGATCATAAAACATGCATTACATTCCACATTTAAACAAAATGGTTACATAAAAGATAGTATTCATTTTTCCCATAAATGGAAACATATTTAAAATAAAACATGGATTCTTTCTTGACACATCCTTGACACAATCATCATATCATGTACCTTCCCCTTGACCTGTGAAAAACTTTTCAAAAACACGGGATGAGCATAAAAAGCTCAGTAAGGGATATAAAAATATGGAAAGGAAACATGAGTACATATATACATTAGAATGAAATAATAAATTACCCATAAAACATAAGAACATTAACATACCCCATCAAATAATGTGTAAATCATAGAAATCATAAGACATAAAGGTTACATGAGGCATTCATAACATTCTTACATAGAGAGTAACAGTCTTGGTTCGTTTGGAATACCCATCACAGTATATTACCTAAATCTCTTCGGAGAAACCTCAACGTTTAATGCCTTTGCGTTACCCAATGCATTGGAGAGCTATATCGGGCTCACCCGCCCTTAGTTTATCATGGAACCACCCGTCTTCATTATAATTCCCAAGAACCACAACATAATCGTATCACATAAAACATGCATAAAGAAAAAATAACATTTCCACCTTTCAATCACAAGATATCAATACAACACATTGATATAAAAACATTTTTAAAACCATTTTCAATACCAAAATAAACAAAAAGTAAAACATGGTATTTATTTTTCTTTTAAAAAGAAGGTATGGCTTGTAGAGGAAGCCAAAACTCAAATAATGGTCACGGTGGCGGAGATGTCGTTGTCGCCACATACATACGACAAAAACATTACCTTTTGTCCTTTAGTAAAATTCTTCATATAAAAAATATTATTTTTGGATAAATGTAAAAGTCAAAGGGGTTTGTACACAGTATAAAAGAAGGTTGTGTATAAAACAAAATATGCCTCAATGAATGGAGATTGAGACGAAGTCCCTTACCTTGTATCCGACTTGACTTGATCATTATTTAATCTCCATAATAATAAACTTGAGTTAATTTCTACTTTCTTATGAACCTTTTTCAAGTTAATTATTAATTTTATATCATTTATTACCATGTCATTAACACTATGTTATTATTTAAGTTTATAACGGTCGTTTTAAAGATCATTGGTACTTGAGTCAAAAATGAACTTCTTCTATTTACAAGTTGGTCACGTAGTCAAATATCCATTATCTCAAGAATTATATTCATAATGTAGATTCCATATATATCATATATGTCCATTATATACTTGCATTTATAATTTTACATAATGTTTAGAGATAAGAAATGAAATTCACTGTTCATGGAGATGGTAAGCCGTACGTACGAATGAACGCTACGTTCATTTCAATTTCGTATTTTATGAAATGGAATCATAATAATATAATAGTATATTATCATTCCAGTACAATTTCATATATTAAATCATTAATTACATCCTTTATATGTCCCATATATGGCATTAATGAATCAAATCACTTTGAGGGGCGGTAGTCTGCACTTCCTAAAATGAAGATATCATGTTTACCCATAATGGAAACCAGAAAGGTATGCCATAAATGAAAAATAAATAAGCATAAGTAAAACAAAAACATATTATATATCATATATAAATATAGTTACATCTTAATGGCCACCTTTGAAGGTGTTATATGAGTGTTGAACAATCATCGTTTTGTGAGGTAGAAATTCGCCATCCACGGAAACAGTATGTTCTTTAGCCATTAGATGTAGGGGTGTGTAATTGTAGCACAAATCTTTCTTATAACGACATACTAGTATACTGAAGATACTGTATTTGTTACAAAAGAAATGAATAAAAATAGTTTAGTGGGTTGGAGAAGCAAAATAAAACAAAAGGACTCAAGTGAAGACATTACCTTAAAATCGGGTAACTCTCTATGGTTTGATCTTAAAGGCTTCCTTGAGAAGACTTATGCCAAAATTGAGTCTTCTAAGAGTTAAATAGGGACTTGGAGAGAAAAAATGGGCAAGGTTAGGCCGATCCAAAGACTTTCGAAGTGTGGGTAAGGAGGTAGAGGTGAGGGCCTTTTATAAGAGGAGAGAAGGGGCACTCTTGGAATGTAACGAAATGTTACTTTATTTTAAAATGAGTTTCGGATTTAAAAGGTCCCACATTGATATAATTCAAGTATAAGTTGATAAGGGTTATAAATATAACCAAAAAATAGGTTTTTGTACAATTTTAGGGCTTAGATTTTACATTACCTTTTCATTTTATTTAAATCGTTAAATATTGAGGTAATCGATGCATCATCATGCTGTCATTAATAATTTAACTTATTTAATGTCTAAAAATTATGAAAAACTATAATGATGTAGGAAATCTTTTTATCTTTCCAATTACTATTTATAGTCAAAAATATGACTTGTATAACCCCATTTAAAAATTGATTTAGTAAAACAACTCATGTTTGTGTCATTTTTATTTTAACTTTAAATAAAAAAGTATTAATGTCATTTTCCTACCAAAGTGGATCAATGGGGTCCCCAAGATGACCCATGGATTTTCATGGTCGGCCATGACACATCCAATAAGGTTAGGACATGTGTCAAACTCATCTCAAATTATTAATACATTATTTTTACCTTACACTACACTAATTACCACTAATCGCGATTAAAAACATAAAAGTTACTATTCACAAAAAAAATTATTTTAATTCCATTGAACAACTTTTTACTTCCCAATTACAACCATTTATGTCGAATTTTTGAAATTCAAAACACAGAGGTGGTAAAATTTCATTTAAACAGAAAATCAGTTTTTATAAGTACCACTTAGTGGTTTCACTATTCATCAAAAATTGAAGTTTTTCAGAAAAATACCAAAACATCACCCTAAGCTATATTTGATATTCCAAATTCAAAAATAATTTCTATTTTAAAAAATTCAAAACATATTAGTTACATTAATAAATTTAATAATTAATTCTCGCTGTCATGACAAATAGCGTGTTTTTATGAAACAATATATATCATAAGATTGACAATAGTTTAAGTCCAATTTCAAAGTAAAATTAATTCCAATGACCACTATTGGATTAAATGGTAAAAATATATTCTAGTTACACTTTACAACCAATTAAAAATATAATCTACCCATATAATTAAATTATATGAAAAAGCAGTTTTGATGTAAAATGTAGTATTTTTCACTATTCATTAAAAAAATGAACATTGTCAGAAAAATACCAAAAAATTATCCAATGTAAATTTCAATGTCGAAATCATAAATAGTAAGATTATTTTGACAAATATAGATTATAAAATTTTCAAAAGTTTGATTTAAAAATGGTTTTCCATCAAAAGGAAAGAAAACAATCTTTTAAAAATATTAGTGTATTCCATGATTAAGATTGGATTTATTCTCATTTTAAGCCTCTAAAACACTATCTAATTCATTAATAGACATAGATATAAATATATATTATTCATTACATACTTGGGATGTTACATCCTTCCCCCCTTTATAAAATTGTTTCCCCATAATTTATTTACTTATCCAATAAGTGGGGGTATTTATCCCTCAGTGCATTTTCATATTCCCATGATGCCTCTTGAATCATGTGGTTTTTTCACAAAACCTTCACATGATGAATCCCCTTATTCTGTAACACTTGATCCCTGTGGTCAAGAATCTGGACCGGTTGTTCCTCATAAGATAGGTTCACTTCCAGCTGAACTACCTCTGGACTCAAAACATTAGATGGATCTGACATGTACTTTCTCAGCATCGAAACATGAAAAATATTGTGTACCTGAGATAAACTCGTAGGTAAAGCCACTAGGTATGAAACTGATCCAACTCTCTCCAGAATTTCATATGGTCTAATGAACCTTGTACTCAGCTTTCCTTTCTTACCAAATCGCATCACACTTTTCCATGGTGAGACTTTGAGAAAAACATGATCACCTACCTCAAAAGATAGATCCTTCCTCATATTGTCCACATAACTCTTCTCCCTACTCTGAGCTGTTCTCATGTGTTTCTGTATCAGCGGAGCTTTTTCTGCCAACTCTTCTACAAATTCTGGTCCCATTAGCTTCCTTTCACCCACTTCATCCAAAAAATCTGGAGTTCGACACCTCTTCCCATATAACACCTCAAATAGTGCCATCTGTATATTGGAATGAAAACTATTATTATAAGAAAGCTCAACCAAAGAAAGATGTTGGTACCAACTTCCCTGATAATCCATCAAACAAGCACATAGAATATCTTCCAAAGTCTTAATTGTTCGTTCTGACTGACCATCTAATTGAGGATGAAAATCTTTACTAAAATTAATTTCAGTATCCAATGACTTCTGAAGGCCTTTCCAAAAGTTAGAAGTAAACCTGGGATCACGATCAGATACAGTGGAGAGAGGAACTCCATGCAACCTGACTATCTCTTTAAGGTACAAACAGGAAACTTGATCTATGGAAAAGTATCCCGTGTAGCAAGGAAATGAGCAGATTTAGTCAAGCCATCAACAAAAACCAAGATTGCATTATTACCTCGAGGTGAATTCGGCAATCCCACAACTAAGTCCATGGATATATTCTATCATTTCCATTCTGGTACTGGTAAAGACTAAAGCATCCCTTTCGGTAACTGTCGCTCTACTTTAACCTATTGAAAAGTCAAACACTTCACTATAAAATCAGCAATATCTCTTTTCATTCCATCCCACCAGTAATACTCTCAAAGATCTCTATACATCTTAGTACTGCCAGGCTGAACTAAAAACGGAGAACTATGAGCTTAACATAACAACTCTCTCTTCAACTGTGAATCACAAGGCACACACAATCTCTTCCCAAATCTCAAAAAAATCACTATCAATGTTGAATTCATGCAACATACCTTTCTGATCCAACTCTACCTTTTTCTGCAACTCACTATCTTGCTTCTGTGCTTGATTTATTCTGTCTGATAGAGAAGATTTCACTGATATCTGAAACAAAATAGAAGGACATCCTGCACCAAAAACATCTATTCCAAAGTTTATCAAATCCTTAACCAAAGGATCACGTTCCAAACGCAACATTGTTAATGAAGCATTACTTTTTCGACTCAAAGCATCAGCCACTTTATTTTCTTTTCCCAGATGGTAATGAATTTTACAATCATAATCCTTGATTAATTCTAGCCATCTCCTCTTTCTCATGTTCAAATCTTTCTGAGTGAATATATACTTTAAACTTTTGTGATCGGTATATATTTCACACTTTAATCCATACAAATGATGCCTCTAAATTATTATAGCAAAAACAACAACAGCTAATTCCAAATCATGTGTAGGGTAATTTACCTCAAGAGTTTTCAACTGTAGTGAATCATAAGAAATTACCTGATCATTCTGCATTAGGACGCAACCAAGTCCTTTCAATGAAGCATCACTGTAGATAACAAACTCATCATTCATGGAAGGTAGTGCCAAAACTGGAGCATTCACCAATCTTCTTTTCAATTCCTGAAAACAATCATCACATTCTTTTGTCCAGATAATCTTAACACCCTTCTGAGTTAGCTTTGTCATTGGACTAGATAACCGGGAAATTTTTTTAACAAACCTTCGGTAATAGCCTGCCAAATCAAGGAAGCTACGAATCGCAGTTACATTTGTGGGTCTTGGCCATTCTTTGACAACCTTTGTTTTTGTCGGATCAATAGTTATTCCATATTTAGAAACAATTTGATCAAGGAAAGAAATTTTTTGCAACCAAAACTCGCACTTGCTGAATTTCCCATACAATTTCTTTTCTTTAAATGTTTGAAAAATAACCCTTAAATGGATTTCATGCTCCTCTTTACTTTTATAAAACACCAAAATATCATCAATGAAAACCACCACAAAATTATCCAAGAACTCAAGGAAAATTATATTCATTATGTCCATGAATATAGCAGGTGCATTGGTTAGCCCAAAAGGCATTACTACAAATTCATAATGGCCATATCTTGTACAGAATGCGGTCTTCGGAACATCTGCTTCCTTTACCTTCAGCTGATGGTACCCCATTCTCTGGTCAATCTTTGAAAAATGCTGAGCTCCCTAGAGCTGATCCAACAAATCATCGATATGAGGCAAAGGATATATGTTCTTAATAGTGATGTTATTCAAGGCTCTATAGTCAATGCAAAGTCTCATAGAACCATCATTCTTTTTAAAAAATAAAACAGGAGCACCCCATGGTGATGTGCTAGGTCGAATGAAACCTTTATCTAATAAATCTTGCAATTTCTCCATCAACTCTAAATGTTCAATTTGAGCCATTCGATAAGGGGGTTTTGAAATTGGCTTAGCATTAGGAACTAAGTCAATATTAAATTCAACTTCACGATCTAGTATTATTCCAAGAAACTCATCAGGAAAAACATCAGGATACTCATTTAACACTGACACATCATTAATATGAACAGTTCCCTTGTTTTCAATAATATGTTCTAGGTAACAATCATATACATCCTTTACAAGTTTCTCGGACTCTTGATAAGTTATCATTGGAAAGGGTACTTTCTTGTACACAAACTGAAAGTATTTGTGAAAAGAAACTTCTTTAACTCTACAGTCAATCATAGCCTGATAAATAGAGAGTCAATCCATACCCAGGATAACATCGAAATCTAGTCGAGGTAAAACAATAAGGTTCGTAAGTAGGTTCTTTCCACAGACAAGGATAGGAAGATTCTTATAAATTCTTTTTTCCTCAACATTTATCCCAGGTATTTTTACCAAAAGCTTAGGAGTCATTTCATGAGATGGTATTCCCATTTTACTAGAATTGTTTTCATAGATAAAAGAATGTGTAGACCCCGAATCAAACAACACACTGGCATAATATGAAAAAACATCAATATACCCGATACATCTTCATTTGATAGCCCTACATCTGCTGAAGTAGTTGCAAAGGATTTCACCACCCCTTTCTGCTTGTAGTCTAACTGCTTCCCATCAATCAAGATCTTTGTTGGACACTCGTTTTCATAGTGACCCATCTCATTGCACTTAAAACATTTCACTAACTGTAAATAAAATTTGGAATTACCATCACCTTGATCTTTTTTAGTGAAATCACGAGCCTTATGTCCCATCTTACCACATCGGTAGCACTTTTTAGAATTCAGAAGACATTCCCCAGTATGCCTTTTAACACATTTATCACAAACTGGAAACTTATTTTTCTTACCATCAGACTTTATTGAAGAATTATTCCCTTTCTCCTGCCACCTCAATCTCTTCTTTTGATGTTTGTTATAGAACACTTGATCATCGGGAAACTCCATTTCCACCTTCTCAGCACATCGAACAAGTTTTTAATAACTTTTAAACTCATGAGAATCTAATGTCCTTCGATATTTTGGCTTTAATCCTAAGTAAAAACGATTGATTTTACTATCAAGGTCTTGGATAAAATTTGGAGCATACCTTTCCAGTCGAGTGAACCTTTCTTCATAGGCAGCCACTGAGTCTTCCTCTTGCCTCAATTCCATGAATTGTTTTTCCATCCTAAGTCGAACAGCCTAAGGAAAATACTTTCCAAGAAACATACCTTTGAATTCATCCCAGTATAGAGCATCAATCTCATCAACGTCCCTGATATTTTTAACCATCGACCACCACTGATCTGCTTCACCCTCCAAACGGTAAATAGCAAGACTAACCTTTTGATTTTCTGAACACCCCATGACATCAAAAATCTTTTCCAGTGCTTTAATCCACCCTTCAGCTAGCACATGGTCAAATGATCATCTGAATGATGGAGGATGTTGCCTCATGAAATGTTCCACCACATTCATGTTCCTCTGCGGTTGATCTGGTTTATCTCGTGCATGGATACCACCACCATTTATCGCTTGAGTCAACTATTCCATTACTACAACAAACTGTTCAGTTCCAATTCCGACCATCTCAGGATGCTGATTTGGAAGGTTATTTCCTTCTGTGTGCCTTCCTAGCACTGCTTACCTGTTTCCTCTATAGAAACCTATTCTGAACAAACATGTATTTGATGAAACAACATGTTAATATTAAAATGCTATATCATTTCAATTTGACCCAAAAAATATTTTTGGATAATCATATAATAGAATTATAACTCCTAAAGTTATCTAAACCGACCTCTGATACCAACTATAAGGCCCCAGCCTTAAACATTACTTAATCTTGAGATATTTCAAGATTACACATTGAGGATCATTTCAGGTTTAGAGTTTTAGAGAGTTAGATCATAAAACATGCATTACATTCCACATTTAAACAAAGTGGTTACATAAAAGATTGTATTAATTTTTCTAATCAACGGAAACATATTTAAAATAAAACATGGTTTCTTTCTTGACACTTCCTTGACACTATCATCATATCATGTACCTTTCTCTTGACCTATGAAAAACATCTTAAAAACATGGGATGAGCATAAAAAGATCAGTAAGGGATATAAAAATATGGAAAGGAAACATGAGTACATATATACATAATAATGAAATCATACAACACCAATAAAACATAAGAACTTTAACATACCCCATCAAATCATGTATAAATTATAGAAATCAGAAGACATAAAGCTAACTTGAGGCATTCATAACATTCTTACATAGGGAGTAACCCTCTTGGTTACGTTTGGAATACCCATTACAGTATATTCCCTAAATCTCTTCGGAGAAACCTCAATGTTTAACCCCTTAGTGTTACCCAATGCATTGGAGAGCTATATCGGGCTCACTCACCCTTAGTTTCTCACGGAACCACCTGTCTTTATAATAATTCCCAAGAACCACAACATACTCATATCACATAAAACATGGATAAAGGTAACATAACATTTCCACCTTTCAATCACAAGATATCAATACAACACATTCATATAAAAAAATTATGAAAACCATTTTAAATGCCAAAATAAAAGAAAAGTAAAACATGGTATTTATTTTTCTTTTAAAAAGAAGGTATGGCTTGTATAGGAAGCTGAAACTCAAATAATGGTCATGGTGGTGGAGAAGTCGTTGTCGTCACATGCGTATGAAAAAACATTCCCTTTTGTCATTTAGTAAAATGATTCATATAAAAAAGATTCTTTTTGGATAAACGTAAAAGTAAAAGGGGTTTATAGACCGTATAAAATATGGTTGTGTATAAAACAAAATATGCCTCAATGAATGGAGATTGAGAAGAAGTCCCTTACCTCGTATCTGACTTGACTTGATCATTCTTTAATCTTCTGAATAATAAACTTGAGTTAATTTATAATTGCATAAGAACCTTTTTCAAGTTCATTATTCCTTTTATATCATTTATTACCATGTCATGAACACTATGTTATTATTTAAATTTATAACGGTCGTTTTAACGATCATTAGTACTTGAGTCAAAAATGAACTTCTTCTATTTACAAGTTGTTCACGTAGTCAAATATCCATTATGTCAAGAATTATATTCACAATGTAGATGACATATATATCATATATATCTAGTATATACACGTATTTATAATATTACATAAAATTTAGTGGTAAGAAATGAAATGCACTATTCACGGAGACGGTAGGCTGTACGTACGCATGAACGCTACTTTCATTTCTATTTTGTATTTTGTGAAATGGAATCATAATGATATAATGGTATATTATAATTCTAGTATAATATAATATATAAAATCATTAATTAAATCCTTTATACATCCCACATATGGAATTAACGAATCAAATCACTTTGAGGGGGTGGTAGTCCACACTTCCTAAAATGAAGATATCGCGTTTACCCATATTGGAAACCATAAAGGTATGCCATAAATTAAAAATAAATAAGCTTAAGTAAAACATAAACATATTATATATCATATATAAATATAGTGACATCTTAATGTCCACCTTTTATGGTGTTATATGAGTGTTGAACAATCATCGTTTCGTGAGGCAGAAAATTTCCATCCACGGAAACAGTATGTTATTTAGCCATTAGATGTAGGTGTGTGTAAGTGTAGCTTGAATCATTATAATAACAACATCCTAGTATATTTAAGATACATTATTTGTTACAAAAGAAATGAATAAAAAGAGTTTAGGGGGTTGGAGAAGCAAAATAAAACAAAAGGACTCAAGTGAAGACATTACCTTAAAATCGGGTAACTCCATTTGGTTTGAGCTCAAAGGATTCCTTGGGAAGAATTCTGCCAAAAGTGAGGATTCTATACGTTATAGAGAGATGTGGAGAGACAAAATGGGCAGGGGTTGGCCAATCCAAAGGCTTTATAAGAGTTGGTAAGGAGGTAGAGGTGTGGGCCTTTTATAAAAGGAGAGGAGGGGCACTCTTGGAAAGTAAAGAAATGATACTTTTTTTAAAATGAGTTTCGGATTTAAAAGGTCCCAAATTTATATAATTATAGGATAAGGTGATATAGGTTCTAAATATACCCAACCAATTGGTTTTTTACAAGTTTATGTATTATATTTTACATTATCTTTTCATTTTATTTGAATCGTTAAATATTGAGGTAATTGATGCATCAACATGATGTCATAAATAATTTAATTTATTTAATGTCTAGAAATTATAAAAAAACTGTCATGATGTATAAAAACGTTTTACCTTTTCAATGTCTATTTTTAGTCAAAAATCTAACTTGTATTTCCCCATTTAAAAATTGTTTTAGTAAAACAACTCATGTTTGTGTCATTTTTATTTTATCTTTAAATACAAAGGTATTAATGTCATTTTCCAACCAAAGTGGATCCATGGGGTTCCCAAGTTGACCCATGGATTGTCTTGGTCGGCCATGACACATCCAATAAGGGTATGACATGTGTCAAGCTCATCTCATATTATTAAAACATTATTTTTACCTTAAACTACACTAATTACCTCTAATCACGATTAAAAACATAAAAGTTACTATTCAACAAAAAATTATTTTAATCCCATTGAACCACATTTTACATCTTAATGACAACCATGTATGTCAGATTTTTGAAATTCAAAACACAGAGGTGGTAAAATTTCATTTAAATGGAAAATTAGTTTTTATAAGTACCACTTAGTGGTTTCACTATTCATTAAAAATTGATGTTTTTCAGAAAAATACCAAAACATCACTCTAAGATATATTTGATATTCTGAAGTAAAAAATAATGTCAATTTTAAAAAATTAAAAACATATCAGTTATATTAATTAATTTAATAATTAATTCTCGCTGTCATGAAAAATAGCGTGTTTTTATTAAAAGCAATATATATCAAAAGATTGACACTAGTTTAAGTCCAATTTCAAAGTGAAATTAATTCCAACGACCACTATTGGATTACCTGGTAAAAATATATTCTATTTACACTTTAAACCCAATTAAAAAGATAATCTAACCATATAATTAAATTAGATGAAAAAAAAGTTTTCATGTAAAATGCAGTATTTTTCACCATTCATTAAAAAATGAACATTGTCGGAAAAATACCAAAAAATTATCCAATGTAAATTTAAATGTCCCAATAATAAATAATAAGTTTATTTTGAAAAATTGAGATTATAAAATTGTCAAAAGTTAGAATAAAAAATGGGTTTCTATCAAAAGGTAGTAAAACAATATTTTAAAAATATTAGTGTATTCCATGCTTAAGATTGGATTTATTCTCATTTTAAGCCTCTAAAACACAATCTAATTCATTAATAGACATAGATAAAAATATATATTATTCATTTCTTACTTGGGATGTTACATTAATAATGTAAATAATTAACATATTTTTTTAATCCATAAGATAAAAAATGTATGTCATGAGTCAAAATATATATAAGATATACATTATCATAAAACATCTTTTTCAATGTTTCGAAATTTTATTTTATAAACATTTTATTGTTTGTATATATTCATAAAATTATTTTAATCAAATTATAAAGGATATTTTATGGGAATTTTTATTTTCATTCAATGTTTTTCAAATGGAATCTTTATATGTATTATATACCGAACATTAGGACTTTCTTTACAAAAGGGAAGAAAATAAAAGTCTATTTTAATTTATATAGTGTCATAGGCTTTTCCAAAAATAGTAACTTGTATTTGGTGTTTGATTCTTTTATAATATTCTTTAGTTTCATCAAAAAAAACTATTCTTCCCTTTATTTTGGGAATTATATTTTTGAAATGGGGTTTTTAAAAAGAAAGGTTATTTTGATATCCAATTTTTTAATATGGGTTAAAAATAGTTTTCAAGGATTTTTTTGTTGAAATGGTGATAGAATAAATTATTTTTAATGATATGGTAATTCTGTTTTTTTTATGATGTTTGGTGAGCCCGAAATAACTTATACGTATGGATGATCCAAATAAATAAAATACAATAGTTGACCTCGATATATCTTATATAATGTGTGGTCCCCTTATATATACAATAAAATCGGTAATAATCCTTTTATTTAAAATAATTAATGAGAGAGTTAATTAGAGATTTTTACCCTAAGGATTTAGCTACGAAGCTATTATTTTTGACATGTGCTATGAATATAATTATTTATGTTTTATGAAGGGGTTTTTAAATTTTTATGGGTGTCAATGTTTTTCTTTGAGAAAACGTTTTTATGTGTTTATTATTTATTTAATATTCTCAATGAATATTGTGAAAAATTAATTAATTTATGGGTTTTCATGTTTTTATTATACTTAATGATTATTTACTTGTGTATCCCTTCCTAAGTTGTTTGTTATCATCAAAATATTTTAAATTATTTTCATTGGGTTTTTGGATGATAAATAACAAATAAGAAGTCAAGTTAGAAGTCAATAATATTAATCAAGAAAAATAAAACATATATCATTTTAAATGTTATAAATTATGGTAAAAATAGGTACTGATTAAAATATTCCAATTTGAAATATATTAGTTTTTTATTTAAGATTTATATCTTAATTATCTAAATGTTTAATCCAAAATAGTCTTTGAAAATAAAATTTTTTGAATTCTATTATGAAGAAAATCTATTGTGTAATGTTTATGGATTGGTCCTTCTATATGGTATCAGGTAAAAGCTTTGGATAACTTCAGAGGCTATAGTAATGTTAATTAATACCCTTAATGCATTCTACTTTATAGTTATCATGGTATAGAATTTGATTATTACCATGATTCATCGTCTAATCTCTCTCTATTTAGAAAGTTTTTCCATGAATTAAATGGGGAATCTAAAATTAAAAAGTATCAAGATTCTAATTTTAACCCAAATATTCATCTAGGAATGGTTTTAACTGGAACTAATAAAATTTTTACAATGATGGATCAATTGAAACATGATATAAATGGAGATGGAATCCATATTAGACATAAACCATAATTACTACAGATGAATATTTCAATAGTTAATCATTTTATAAAACAAAACCCTGTGTAATTTTTTCTAACGTACAATCTTATTGTAGCTAAGGATGGATCAATGATTTTGAATGGAAAATAAAATTCCTGGGAAGTTTGAAACATCCTTATGTAACTCTTTCTATTTATTGTTTTGAACTTGTATCTGATTGATGGAGTTCTTTTTTTAATAATACCATATAGATCTAAGATATTTATTCCATGGAATATAATTAATTTAAGAAAAAATTCATATATAAGTACTTCCTAAATATTCTTCATCTCAGTATCGATAAAAAATTATTTGAATTGAGGAAATATGATGATTCAAAAGCCATGTATGAACCAAATTTTACATGATTTGATATGTATGAATGGAATATTATTGTAGATCGTGATAGTAAAATTACATGATTTTTCTCATGATTAAAAGCATTTTAATAATGAGAAATGACCTTATGATAATATAAATGTTATGATATTTTGTTCATTATGTAGGAAAATTTGATATATATTTTTATGTCACTAATGTTCTAGATATGAAAAGACTATGAAGTGGTAAAGGTGGAAATAAATGGATAATAATACAATATATAAATCTATAGGTAAGCTCCAAATGCATTCCAAGGGTGGTAAATAAAACCTTTCACCGAATTTCGGATAGGATCTGAAAAGTGTTTTCTATGTTGTAAGTTTTGTCATATGGATTATAACTACAAAAAATACTCTCAAGCAATCCAAGAATGGTGTAATAGAAATATATATAATGATTAGATGTTTTAATTATAATTATTCAGGACATTATGCTATATTTTTAAAAAAGTTAGTTACATGGGGTTGAAATAATGATGATTGAAAGAAATCATTTGTGGAGAAATCATTTTCTACTACTACAGTTGATGTTCGATCTTATAATGAAGTAGTGATTGGTACGTTACATATTTATTTGAATTATTTAAATTCCATGTCTAAGAATGGATCATGAAATCCCTATATTTTTGAAAAATATTCAATTAAATTAGGACCACACCCATATTGAAATGGGATAAAAAATTTGGTGACAAAATTTGGTGGAATTATTAAACAAACAGGATTTATTAAAATACCAGTATTGTTATCAATGGGATATTGTTTTCTACATATCTTATTGACTGTCCCATAATAGATTTTGTTGTTATTTTACCTATATATTGAATTTTATTTTCTAAATATATGATTGAATTTATAGTAAATAAATCTATATTGAATGATTCCATACCATTGAAAACATATCATGTAATTGGGAAATTAATAATGGATGTTAGTGAATGTTTACAAGATAATATTAATGAAAAATAAAAAAAATTAGATTAATGATCCACATTCAGTGAATGAATATATTTGTGTATTTCATTAAAATATCTTTAGTGTTATTTATGATCAAGAGGTTGAGTTTTAGATTGACTTAATTCCTGAAAAAAATATAATTTCAAAAACCACTAATTAAATGGTTTCTGTAGAAATTTGGAATTGACAATTTAGTTGAAAGAGTTTTTAGTTAAAGGATTCATTCATCCGATAACTTCATCATGGTGTGTCCTGGTATTATTTTTTCAAAATAAATTTTTCTTAATGAGAAATTTATTTGAATATAGATACTTAAATATAATCATTCTTATTAATATGTATCTTTTTCCTCATATCGATAATTTATTTGATCAGCTATAGGGAGAGCAATTTTTCTGAAGATTGAACTCATGTCAGGATATGATTAGTTGATTATAAAAAAGGAATATATTAAAGTAATGGGGATTCAGAATAGATATAGGAATTACGAGTTTATGGTTATACACTATTGGTTATCTAATTAAATAGTTATTTTTTGATCTTATAGATAAATTTTTCAATGAAATTTTAGATATGTATATGGTTTCATTATTGATTATCTAATGGTATATTCTAAAATTCATAAGGAAAATAAAATAAACCAAATAATTTTTTTTCAAACATTAAAAAAATAACCTATATGGGAAATTTAGTAAGTCTGAATTTTAATATAAAAATATTTCATTCCTTGGGTATATTTTTTCAAAATATGGTATAACTATTGACCCTGCTAAAACAAAATTTATTGAATAATGAATAATTACTACAAATGTCACAAATATTTTTAGTTGTATTGGATTATAGCTTTTCTACTGATTATTTTTTATAAAAATTTCTTTGTTATCTGGACCACTAACTAAGTTAACTTGAAAATGAATTAAAATGATCGGGGAAATTTATTGTAATGATTGTTTTTAGGAATTAAAAAGAATATTTGTTAATTATTGGATTTTGGACCTAACCTTAAAAAATGGTGAATTTTTCATCTACCTGGTTTCTTAGTTGAAATTGATTAGTTCTTCTTTGATGATGAATGATCATGTAGCTGTTTTTACTTCACATCAACTGAAACTACATGAGTTAAATTATCCCACACAATATCTACATTTAGCTTCCAAGGTTATTTCATTAAAAATTTCTAAGTATAATTTTTATAGAGTGAAGAGTGAAATATATATCTATGATAAATTTTAAATTTATATATTCTCTTAGAAATAATTAAATATGAGGTAGAGAAGATGGTTAGATCTTATTAGGGATTATGAATTCACAATTCATTGTCATCAAGGAAAATATCAAAGTAGTCATTTCATTGAGTCGGAAAGATAATGCTACATTAAGCATGGTATAGTTTGAACATTGCCATATGGTTAATGATTTGATGAATTTTTGACTAGAAATTATGCACAACCAAAATTCATCTTTTTTCCTTCAAGATTTAGTACAATAGTTTATGTTCCAAAGAATTAACTAATCTCATAAAGAGGAAATTTATTATTTGTAAAAGGTATAATTTTTTAATAAGGATATGTTTTAGAGTTTATTAATGATAAACAAGGTGTTGTAAAGTTTTAAAAGTGATTATGTGTTCCCTATGATTCACATAATAAGAAATAATTATTAATATATGCTCATAGTTTTCTAGTTTCCATTAATTCTATAAGCACTATGATATATAAATGTCTTAGGAAGTGTTACCAGTAGGATTGATTAAAATTATTTATTGGTGACATTACCATGAAATATTTTGGTTTTCTAGAGATTAAAGAAAAATTATAGTTATAGAAATGGGTGCATTATAATTTTCAAGTGATAGAGTGGAAATGGGAAACTAAATATATAGAATTAATGTTGGGGTTTATAAATACATATTAGGGTAATAATATGATTTGGGTTATTGTTGATTGACTAACAAAATAATCACATTTACGTCCCATTCAAGATATTATTTCCTTATATAAACATTATATTCTATATCTGGAGGAGGTAATCCTGTAAATTTGAGTTCTACATTAATTTTATGTGTATGTGACCCTAGTTTCCATTATAATGTTTTGAAACTTCTTTAGAAATAGTTGGGTACAAAATTTAATTTTTATATAGACTTTTATCCTTAATCTGATGGATAGTGTAAGATACTAATTTAATCCATGAAATAGATGAATCATGAATTTTTCATTGATTACTAGGGAATTTAGGATCAACATATTTAAAGATTTTAGTTTTCTTATATTAAATTTTTTTATTCAAGAATACATAAGGACCATTTTGAGTCAATATATTGAAAGTGGAATTGGGAACTAAGTTGTTGGGATAATGTATGTGAAATGATGTTTTATGACTTGATTTAGAATAGTAAATAGTTGTGAAAGAAAATATGATTCAATAATATATTTTTATGGCTCATAAAAGGTAGGAAAGTGATTTAGATAACTAGAGGAAATATCATTCATTCAATGTAGGTGATCATGTCTTCCTTAAAATATCTCCCATGAATAGTGTTATGAATTTTGATAAAAAATGGTATCTTAGAAAAAAAATTATTAAACCATATGAAATATTGTATAAGGTTATATTATTTTCATATTTAGTGGCCCAAACTTTGAATTTATCTTAGGCACATGATATATTTCATGTTTCATTTCTATGAAAATATGTGTCCGACATATGACATGTTTTAATACTAAAAGTAGTTCTATTAGAAGAAAAAAGATCATATAATAAATATTCAATACATATTATTAAATACATAGATCAATCCTTTTTTTAATAAGGCAATTCATAAATTTAGGATTTTTTGGAAAACCCATATGGTTGAAGAAGCAACATAAGAATTAAAAAATTTTATAGAGAAAAAATATTCCCACAAATTTATATAATGAATAAAATTGTGAGGATGTTATATCATAAAGGTATAAATAATTTAAAACCATATTTTATTTGAAGATAAATAATTCTCATGTCCTATAAATATTAATTATAAATATTTTATAGATTTTTATTTCTTATTATAATATTTGGGAATTTTTTAGTAAAAAGTAAAATACCCTTATTTCTAACTAAATTTAATTTTCATTCATTATATAGTTTTATTTAAAATAATTATTTCCAAATTAAATAATTTTAACACTAAAAAATAAAATTATTTTTTATTTGAACATTTTTAAATCATATTATGATGAATTTTGGAGAATTATATGAAATGGCAGACTTATCAATGAATAGTGAAAATACATATTTTTATAAAAAATCTATTTTCTTTTCAAAAATATAAAAAGATAAATTTTGTTTTAAAGTTGTTAAAAAAGAAAAATTAGTTAATTTTTATTGTTAATAATATAATTATGTTAATAGTAATCAAAATTATTTTTGAATTTTGATAAAAAAATTATTCTTGAAAGGGAATTTTTCTTGAAAAAACAACATCATGTATTTTGGTTTAATTTTAAATTATTATATTCAAACTCTATGAATTTACTTTTATAAAATTTATTCCATATTTTTTTCAAAATAATTAATATTAGATAATGTGTTCACATTAAAGTTTTTAATAATGAATAGTAAAAACAATAACAATCGGCTATCACAGTAATGGTTAAAATTGGTTTTCAAGGTATTAAACTGAAGAGATGAGAGGTAAAATGAAATAAAAACATGTATAAATTATATTTTATTTCCATATTTCAACACTAAATCTTATATTATTTTAAAATGGTTAATTTTTTGACATTTTTATTCATTAATACATAAATATATTTTAATAAGTTTATAAATTTCAACTATGTTATCTCCCCCAGTTATAAAATGACACCTCTTCTCCTCTCCTTTATAAAATTAAAGAGAATTTTGGTTAATACAATGTCAATAAAATTCAATTATTATACTCTCTTCCCATTACATTGGGGTCCTTTTTTACTATAAAAGAAAAATATTAAGGCCTTAGGTATAAACTTAAATATTTTCTTCAAAAAAGACGTATAGTTCATACTAAATATGTTTCATTTTATTTCTTCTTCTACATCTATAAAATAATCTTCAAACATAATGATATAGTAACACCAATATGGTTAATATGATTATATTTTTTCAAAATTATGTAACCTATATCCATATCATATTCTATAAAATGGTAAATAAAACTATCATTTGGGGGTACAGATGACTTCTACCTCATGAACTGGTATAATTCTTTTTTCCAATCCCATCACTCATTGTGGGATATAATTATTTATTTAATATACATATAAGTATATTCATATAATAATTAACTCTCTATAAGGATAATAAATATTTTCTTACATTTCCATAAATTAAAAAATGATACTATAATTTATGCATACGTGTAGATTACCAACTCTATGAATCGATGTGTTTTTTTATCCACTACATGAAATGGTTAATATATATAAGTGTACATAAAAAAATAATAGGATTTTTTTATAATCAGCATTACATAACGATAAAATGACACTTGAATTCTTTCCCTGATATTGTATGAGAAAAATAAATGTTTCTCATGTGTAGGTACAACCTATCACCCACATGATTTTAACAACCCAAACTGTTTTAAATTAAATTCCCCTATTAATTGAACTAAATGTATTATTATATTATATAGTTATAGAAAAAAATATGCACTTGTTTTTTATTATATCCAATTGGATTTAATTGACTATTTAGCATCATTACCATTGATAATATAGTCATTGAGCAGTGATCACATTATTAGTATAAATATAGGGTTTTAACAAATCCAATTGACAGAAACTAAACCTATAGGATAATACCCTATAAACATCCTTTATTAGAGATTCTATGGGAGATTCCATCATTTGGTTTTCCCCTTGAGAATGACCATGATGATATCTAACAACTTAAGCATGAACTAAATTGTTTACATGAGAAGTCAAGATTCTCGAGGTCACGACACAAACCATGTTCTCCGAACCACCACATTAGAGTCCCACCAAATCACACCTTACCCTTAGGTTATTTCTGGAATATTAAAGGGATATTTATCAAGACCCTATCAGTATTAATATGTACATTATTTTTTATAAGATAATAAATATATTATCAACTGATTATTTATAAATTGTAAATGATTTTTATTTTGATTCAATAGGTTACAAATTGTTTTTTGAATAATATTTAAAATCAATTAAGGAAATAATGGTCTTTTTTTGTAAATAATATTTTAAGAAAATATATTATTACTAAATAATAATTTTTAAATATAAATGAGCATGTAATTTTTATGAATTGAAATTTGATTTATATAAGGTTTTGAGAACTAATATTATCTAAAAACCCATATTTTATAAATAAATATCGATTTTATTTTAAAAGTAAAAATTCCCATATTTAAAAAATCATTTAGATAAAATAAATATTTTTTTAATATGAGCATTGAAATTATAAAAAGGTTAATTTTTCTTAATTTTATAAGAGAGTTGATTTTTTTGTTAAAATTAAATATCATATAAATATACTTTCTGTTTTATGAAATAATAATAACTCAAAGGTTGTGTAATAATTAATATAAATGGGATAAAGGACCAAATAAATGTTTTCCCTTTAAAATAATTCAATTTTATATTTATTTTATTTATTTTTTATGACCATTATGAATCCTCCAAAAGATATAATGTATTTAAAGGTTTTAAAATCATTTCTTTATGAGTGAAACTCATCCCCACCTAAGAAAGTGAATTATTTTAATAAGATGAGACCTTATACTTAAAAAATAATCCAAAACCACTACAATTTTCTAGAAACCATGGTAAAAAACCATGTCACCATTTGTGTTTTGTGATATTTTATTATGAAAAGTCAAAAACCCAAATAATAAAGAAATCCCCCTCATTTCTTATATTAACCCACTAAACTACCATTTGGATTCACTAAAACTCATTTTATGACATCCATACTATACCCTACACTCAATAGAGTCCTCCCAAAGATCCCTCAATCTCCCAATAATCCCCTACAATTATTTTGTGAGCCACATACATAGGTAATGTATCCTCACCTTCCTCTCCTCCTTTCAATTCAAGAACCTTCATTGAAATTAGCCTTTTAAAATTTAATTTTTTATTTTTCATTCATTTATAAACAATTTAATACTATCTAAATGATATTATTTTTATGAGATATCATTTATCCTCTCTCATTTTGACCTTTTCCTATGGTTATATATGCCAAAATGTTGTAAAGGATATCCCACTCTCCTCTTTTTATCAAGAACTTATTTTTAGTTATTTATCTAAATTGCCTTTCTCATATATTGGGATATGATATTATGTATCCTAAAAAGTATATATTTAATATATAAATTTTTATATCCCCCTTTCACTCTCATGATTCCTTCCATAATCATTTAGGTATACCCATTAATATATTGAAATGTGGTAAGGATTATTTTCATTGCTCATGTTTCTCCACTAACTTATGCCATCTATTTCCATTTTCTAATGTTGCAATATATTTTTACATGTCCCTTTTACTTAAATTTTTATTTGTACGTGATTATGTTACCCATTATCACTCATAAACTGAATTTTATGAGCATTTATGTGACTGTGTTATTATATCGAAATATCATTGTGATGTTTCATGCCATAACAATTATGAAGTGAATACCATACATATTTCCTATAAAAAGTTTTCAAATTTATAAACACATAATTTTTGTTTGGGAACTTACATAAATGTATTCCATAATAATTTATTTTGGATTACATTATTAGGATGAATTAATCCATGTTTTATGATCTATGTGGCGAACTTCAGAATGATAATGAAATAAAAGTGATGGGTGCACCCGAAATTATTTAACAGTCTAATGAATTGGGTAATGTTTAGTATCATGAAACGTAACCTAGGGATAGGGAGTGAACTTTATTCCTTTTATAGGATTTCCCTCCACGATTTCTTGAGGTTTTAGCCTTGACCTATGTTTATAATGTCATGTTATAAAATTTTTCTACATTTCCCATGCTTTCTTTTATGGTTATCATGTTATATCAACATTATTGTTCATGTTCCTTTAATTACCCATTGATATTACTATTGTGTAAAATGTATTATATTCTTAATTTTATTCCTTTTTTTGTTCCCTTAATGAGATTTATAGGTCAACCATTTTTTATGTTTTCCCCCAAGATATCATGTGCAGTCTTAAAAGCCATGGAATTTTAGAAGCACCTTAATGAGGTTTTTAATAATGTTATTGAATCCCATGTTCAATATGATATTATTTGTACTCAATTCCAAAATAGACTATAATTATCAGTATTTCAAGTTGTATTATGTGTACATTTATGTAATAAATCGGGAATTAATGTGTAATAGAGATGAATGTTATTATAGTTGGTATCAATGGAAATGTTTTCTTATTGTTGGGATTATGATTAGAAAAATCTAAAAAATATAGGGATAAGACTAATTACAACAAAATATCTCAAAATTTGGATAAATATGGATTATTTTTTTTATCAATCAAATACATCACTATCTGGATACTCTATGTGGATTTGGTTCTAGCACAGATATACCTGGGGGTAAAAACTCTGAAAATGTTTCATGGTCCTGACTCAAGGAAACATAGTACATGATAATAGGTCTTACTACACACCTGGTTTGACATTATTAGGGGATATTATTTGGTAAATTCATAAGATCATTACGATCCATTATTATGGGAACCAAAAATACCAATAACAGATTATGTTATGAAATAGTTGTTGGATAAATAATATCAAATACACGAAATTTATAAGTCAAGGAAATACATGTAATATATAATTTATACATTTAATATCATTGTATTTTTGTTTATGTGTTTAATCGTTTAAAAGTAATCATCCCTAAGACGATCATGGATGGATTAAATGGTCAAAACTATAATAACAATTTTAAATGTATGGTTTTCTCATATATTTATTTGGATTCCTTCAAATTATGAATGTTCAGTTTAACAATTAAAATGCCATTATAAATAATTGAAGTGGAGTTACTCATAAAAATGAAAAATGTGGAAATTATTGTGTCCCAAGTATATAAATACTAGCCTGTCAATTTTTTTGTGATGAAATTATGTGAAAACCATATCTTAATACTTTTGGTGGATGTTGATGCAATTATTTTCATGGATCAGATTTACCATTATGGAGCCAACATAAATTTATTTGAGAAGTAAATCACCATGTGTATCATGAATCATCCTATGATTCTGTAAAAGTACAAGGAGGAACACGAATATTCTTTAGCACAAACATCTCAATAAGGGATATTATTTCCTTATAATAAATCATATCTATCCCAAATGATTGACTCTAAGGAATTAATCACCATCAAATACATTCCAATTGTGATGGAATAAACTAATGTGTTTCTTGAGGAATTTTCTAGTCTTCTTCCTTGTCAAGATGTTGAATTTTTAATATTTCTTATATCTGGTTCATTACCAATATCAAAGACCCCATATAAAATTTATTTTGTTGAAATTTAGGAGATGATGAAATAGCTACAAGAGAATATAGATAAAGGTTTCATACACCCAAGTACTTAACTATGGGGTGCACCAGTATTCTTCATCAGGAAGAAGAATGGTTTAAAACACCCCTAAATTGATTATCACGAGATTAAAAAAGGTCACAGTAATGAAACATTATCCTCATCCATAGATTGATGATATTTCGATCAGCTAAGTGAAACATTATACCTCTCTAATGTGGAACTTTGGTTGGGATATTATTAAGTATGGGTGAAGAATGAAGATATTACCAAGACTAATTTTTGTATAATGTAGAGAAACTATTGTTCCTATTATTTAGAGATGGTATTATAATATACTCTAAAACCAAGGAGGGGCATGAAGTGAATTTGAGCACTGTGCTAAATAGAAAATGAAAGGAGTAGCTTAAATCAATTACAAAAAATAAAGTTTTGGTTTATGGAAGTCTGTATATTGTGGGATATAATTAAAATAAATGATATATATTTGGAACCTTCAAATACAGAAGCAATTGAATGATATATGAGGCTAAAAGTTTTGATATATATCTATATTTTCCTTGGGTTATCTAGGTAATATCGTCAGATTGCGAGAAATTTTTCACAATTTTAAAACCCCCATGCAAGGCTAACATTAATGAGATTGAATTTTTCATTGAAAAAAGAATGTTAGGAAACATTTAAAGTGATCAGAATGATGTGTATCACTACCCCTATGCTAACACTATCCACAAGTGGAAAATGTTTTGCAGAATTCATTGATGCTTCAAATAAGTTATTAGGTTGTGTGTTAAAGAATAATTACAAATTCATTGCCAATGCTTCAAGGCAATTGAAATTTCATGAAAAAAATACCCAACACATGATATGGAGTTGGATGTAGTGATATTCAGTATGAAAATATGGTGGAATTAATTTTTTAAGAAGTAGATTAAAATATAAATGGATCAAACTAGACACAAGAATATATTCTCACTGAAAGAGATAAATATTCACCAATAAATATGGTTAGATCAAATCGATAACTATAAATACTCAATCCACTACCATCCTGGTAAAGGAAATAAACTGGTAGATTCATTAAGTTGAAAGGATACAAAAATTAAATCATTAATGATAATTGAGAAGGATACAATATTCTCAGATCTTACAAGCATGGACATGGTAATCATTAAGGAGGAAACGTCATCAATACTTTCTCAAATGATGGCTTAACCATCCCACTTACAAAAAATAACAGATGCTAAATTAAGTGAATTAAAAATTAAGGAAAATGTGGAATCAATGAGAGAAGTTAAATACATGGAAATTAAAATTGATGAAGATGGAATTGTGATATTTAAGTAAATATTACTTCTTCTATAAAATATTGAGTTAATGAATGAACTTTTGGATGATGAAAATATTTATATATTTTTCATTCACCCAGGAATCAAAAACATGTATGAAGTCCTATTTGAGCACTATTTATGGGACAATATGAAAAATGAGATTGTGTAATATTCTTTAATGTCCTTGGTATTATATAAAGTGAAGTCTTAATGGACGAATGTTAAATTTATGATGAAACCATTACCCATATTAATATTTAAATGGGATAATATTACCTTGGAATTTTTCACCGAACTTCAAAAGAGATCTACGGGGAAATTCTATATGGTTTATTATAGGTTTTATTATAAATATAGCTCACTTTATCATTGTTCAAGATGTTTTTTCTCTCGATTAAATTGCATGTATATTCATCAGTGAAGTGGTAAGGATGCATGGAGTACCACTATTGATTATATCTGACCGAGATATGATATTCACCACCAAGTTCTATAAATGTATCCAACATTCTCTAAACATTGAGATAACCTTTATTACAGCCTATAAACCTCAAACAGATGGTCAGTCTGAGAATACTATTCAAACATTGAAATACATGTTGCACCCATATTATATAGACCTCAAAAGAGGATGAGACCAACATCTTTTTTTTCGAATTTTTTACTAAAATAGTTTCCACTCAAGAATACAAATGGCTACCTATGAATCCCTTTAAGGGAATAGGTGCATAAAACCTGTATGTTCGAATGATGTTGGGGAATTAAAATTTTTTGATTCTAAAATTGTTGAGAAAATAGTATAAAAGGTTAAAACCATTCAACTGTACATCAAGGTTACTCATAGTTGACAAAGAGCCTTGCTTAAAATCATCAATGAGACCTAGAGTTTGATGTTGGTACATATTATTAATCTTGAAATCTATATAGAAGAATGTGATAATATTTGGGAAGAATGGAATTCTTATTCTAAGATACATCGACCTCTTTAAGATCCTTGATTGCATCGTATTGGTGGCCTACTAACTTGAAATACTACCTAAACTATCTCAAGTAAAAGATATATTCCATGTATCCTTATTGAGAAAGTAAATACTAGACCCCTCACATGTACACAAACGAGATGTGGTATTGTTGAAGAATTATCTCTCATATTAGGCGCAACCAGTGAAAATATTATATCATAGAGAAAAAACTCTATGAAATAAGACAAAATACCTTGTGAATTTATTGTAGAGAAACCACAAGTACAATGAAATGATGTGCTAATCAGAGGAAGTGATGAAATAAAGTTACCCTAATCTATTTAATTCTATAGAAATAAAAATCCATGGGAGAAATTTTATAATTGGGAAACATTGTAACGACCCAAACAATTATAAATAAAATTTCTCTTTTTATGGAATTAAATTCCTTATTATATAATAAGGTTATAGAAAACACATGCACTTATTTTGTTTTATTATATACAATCAGATTTAATTAACCATTATGAATCATAATCATTTATGATATAGTCATTGAATATTGATCACCGAATTAGTATAAATATAGAGGTTTTACAAATCTAATTAACAAAGACAAATAAAGTGATGACATCAATAAATATGATCCTACAATATGAATCCCATTTATAAGATCATATAAGAGTGACAAAATCATTGATATTTTATAGTGTCCAATTCTAATCTAAGATCCAATTGCTTAAGCATGAGAATAACTGTTTATGGGATACGTTCAATCTCATTGAAATTACAGTCCAAACCATGTTTACTGAACCACCCCATGAGAGTCCCACCATCATGCACCTTACCCTTAGGCCCATTACTGTATTATTAAAGGCATATGGATAAAGACCCTATAAATATAAATTTGTACCTTTTTTATAAAATAATGAATATATTTTCCATAACAGCCCAAAAAATCATTAATGAAAATTCAACTTGGTGAATTTAAATGTATTATTTTGGTTATGTAAAACGAATGCACTTATTTGGTTTTATGTTTTGGATTTTAAAATACCATTTATAATTGTGATCCTAGCTACTATTGTCATTGAATAGTGATCACATGATTAGTATAAGTATATGGCTTTACCAAATCAAATTTACTCAGATAGAGGAAGCGATGACCTCATCCAATAGACTTGCCTCATACGAAGCCCAATTTTCGATCTTTGAAACGAGGTGGCTTCATTGGGTTTATCTCTTTACCAAGCCCAAGCTGAGTGTGAAAACATAAAGCATGAGCAGAACCGACTACGAGAGACCTGGAAGTTAATAGAGATCACCACCCGAGCAATGTTATCTGAGCCACCCCAAGAGTCATTCACCATAGCACACCTTACCCTTTGGTCTTATGTGGCTATTATAAGGGTCTATGTAATGAGACCCTAGAACTATGAATATGTGAACTATTATTTTATAGGGAATATACATTTTTTGTCGTTAATTTGTAAATAGTTTTGAAAGCACATATAATATTTTTAGTTAAAATTTGACTAAGAAATCTATTTTGTTGAATTAATGGATTTTTGAATTAAATATTATTTTAATAAAATATTATTAATTTTATTAAATTAATTTTTATTAAATATAAATTATACAATAATTCTAAGAATGAAATTGTAATTTTTATTACAGTTTGAAAGCTGTTTTTATCAAAACCCATGAATTTTCGATAAATGATAGTTTTAATTTTAAAATTAAAAATTAATGTATTTAGAAAATTATTTTGATAAAATGAATATTTTATTTAGAATCAGGATGTTGAAATTATCCAATGGTGAATTTTTCATATTTTTCTGAGACAGTCGAATTTTCGGTTAAAAATTAAATACTATTTAAATATATAATATGTATTATGACATCATAATGACCCAATAGTGATATAATAAAATAATATGAACATTATGTTCGGCTAATATATGTTTTATAATTAAAATATTGTTTTTCTTAATTTTCTTTATTTATTTTACAATGATTTAGTGGACCCTCCAAGACTTATAAAACATTGGGTCTTTTTAAATGGTTTTCCTTGAGAGTGTGACTCACCTCCCCATAAACAACCCTATTATATTAAAAGGTTTTGGAATTGGCCTCATAAAATATTTTTTTCTAGTCCCCTTTTGAAAAAACCATTGGAAAAACCATGGGTTGGTTTGTGCCCCAATATAACACCCCAAATATTTTGTGGTTTGCTTCTCTTAAATACATTCAATTCATAGCCTATATTTCATTAAGAATTGTGTTCCTTTGAAACAACACTTGGTTATTGAAAAGATATACAAAACCTAGACATTGAACAAAAATTTTCAACTTGTGTGTTTTCAATTTTGAAAATATGACATACGCGGTTGTGTTTAGGATGATATTTAGAGTTTGATAGAATTTACTTAATTTTTAGTGAATAGTAACATACCGTTATGAATAGAAACATGCCCTTATGAATAGTAACTTACACTTATAAATAGTAATAAGTCTCTTATGAATGGTATCTAGACCAATGAATGTATAAATGAAATAGGCACCGTAAAACTGATGTTGAATAATATAAGTGTTTATATTTTTTGATTAAATAAATATTTTAATTAAATATTAATATAATCATATTTAGGAATTTTTTTGAAAATTCAATTCATTTTTGGATTCTACATATTGAAAAATGGTTAGGGTGCTTATTGGGGATTTTTCTAAAATACGTGATTTTTTTAATAGTAAAATGCGATAATTTATGATAAATGCTAAATATAGTATTTATTTGGTCATTGATGACGATGTGTTGATGTAAGACCAATTAGTTCAATGTCACATACATTTATTACTGTTCTTGGTCATGGAATACTTACTATTCTTTGTCATGTAATGAAATAATAAACTAATGATTAAAAAATTGTGAAAAACCTCCTCTCCTCCACTAAAAAAACCCTCCTCAGTCCCTCTCCTCTTCACTCCTCTCAAGCCTTGTGTCTGGACAATATTCTTCCAAAATTGCTTCCCAAGCCCTCTCCCCACGTCCAAGACCTACTGGTATCACCAAAATTCCAAAAAAAAATGCCTTAAATAAATTCTCATTGAGGAGTACTCAAGAGGTGAAGCTTTCTTCTCTTTTACTTCAATTTCTTTCACAAGGTTCCATTATTTTGTTCTCCCTTCTCACATCCCCTAATCAAAATTCCATAATAATTCCAATTCCTTCCATGTACTGTATTTGCATTGTTCTAATGAAATATTTCATCATAATCTCTCTTTTTTCCCTCCTTTTATACAATAAATGAAAAAACCGTCCGAGAAGTGTTAATTTATCACACTCAAGGAAGACTGGTTTTCAATTTGAAAAACTATATTTAGTACAAATCATAAAACCATTTCAATAGTTGAAAAGGGTTATAATATTTGTATTTTATCATGATTAATGTTCTGGAATCCTTACACATTAATAATATGGAATAATAATACAAAACAAGTTTACTGTTAACAAAACTGCCAAGCCAAATCCAAGCATTTATTTTTAACTCACTGAATGAGTCATCCTCATGGTATATAAACAGAATCCTTATAAGATCATTTATATATCATTAATTTCACTGATAATTTTTATTCAAAATTCTGTATGTTTAAACATATTTCAAACAAGCATCAATTCATTAATACAAGTAAACGGATCATGAAAACCAAAGAAGAAAATTCTTCCAAAACAATAAAATTAAATTTATTAAACAATAAAAAAATCCATTGATGAACCTAATAATGTCATAACATATCAATTACATGTTTATGAGGTTTGGGACATATTAATTAAGGAATCTAATTTGATTATTCTGGTCGTTAAGAACAATCAAGAACACCTTCAAGCATAAGGTAAGGGATCCTCACTCTCACTTTTTTCCAAGAATATCCCTTATGTTGTGACCTTTTATTTTTAATTCCTAATGATGAGGTATGTTTTTGAACATCCCCCATACATCCCTTGATATATATAAATAATGGTATACCTCTTTACCTCTCATTAAGTCCTTGTAAGAACACGCATTACCATGCCGAAATGTTTGTAAGATGTTTTCTCATCTCACATTCAATTCTGTGTGATTTCCATTTCTTTCCTCCTATTTATTTTATGTGGTATAGTGGTACTACCATTTCATATATATTATCATTATTATCATTATATTAATGGTATTATATGATTCATTTAGTTGTTATTAACTTTTGGTCATACAACTCATTTGACTACAACATGGTAACGAGCTTTGTCTCAATTTTCACTTCATTATGACTAGCTTAGTATTATGCCCCTACTCTTTCTTATAGGTTGTACCTAATTCCCATTTGAGATAAATTTTTTAATGGAAATTTTATTCCATTTAAATATAAATATTCTCATATCGTGAATGTGATTATTATCTAATATGTATACCATTTTACGTAAAGTATTTATTTTAAATACTGTTTTGACTCTGGAAATATTGATGAATCCACAACCTCTATTCTATACGGATAATGTAAAGTCATGTTTCTCTTTTTTTGAATATATGTATAAATAATGGTAGGGATAAATTTGTGGGTTGGGCCTACTACATCCCCTCGATGCATCAGTAAGTCTAATGAGAAAAATCAGTTTGGCGACAAAACCATCGAGTTTGTTTCCAAAAATCATATGGGTTTCTATCCATGAAACTAAACTGCTATTAACGGTATTATGGTATCATGTGCTAGATATATGATTTCCAATTAATAATAATTATCTGTATTCATTTTCAGTTATTATTATCCATGAAATTTTCACTATGACAAAATCTGTGGATGTAGTTTCATTTTTAGTATATTAATAGCATTAGTTTTCCATTTATTCACCATGCCATTTTGATTATGTCGAATTGTTTATAATTCAGTTATTATTGATTCATTATTTTTCAATTTTTAGCCATTACTGATCACCATAGAACAACCATTTCATTGTTTGCATTCAATAGGTGATGAAGAAAATATCATTTATTAAGTTCTTTTGGTTTTAGTCTTTAGTTTTTGTTATGTATTATATGTTGTATCCTTTTCTAATTTAATTTTAGTTAAATATATGATTATACTTTCTAAAAGGATACTAACCTAATAATTCCATTGGTATTTTCATTTTTCCTATTTATTCTAATATAACAATTAATGCACCGGCTCCATTCTAGTAGGTTCAGGGTGTTACACTTGGTAGAAGAGGAAGTTTAGTAGAAAGTTTGGAAATTAGATTAGAAAACGTAGATCATTGAACAAAGATCTGAGGTAGTATTTGAAGATAAAAGTACAATAAAAACCTTGTATTTTGGTAAGAAAAATATTATGTTGATATTTTAATCAATACATCCCTGTTTGGATGCGAGAAGGTAGAGGTAGCTCTGGCACAAATGTACCGAGGAGTGAAAACTCTGACAAAGAGTTTCAAGCTTGACTTGGGGTATCCTGGTACATAAAAATGGGCCTTGCTGCACTCTTTTTTATGACACTCATGAGGGATATGCTTAGGATAATTCATATTTTCTATACAAGATATTATTAAGTATTGAAATGTAAATTATTCCTCAATGAATCTATTTTTTGATTATATGATTTTCCATTTGTAGGTTCTCAATTTATGTTATTTATTTTTTAAAATTAGGATTATAAATTATGATTCATAATCTAATCTAGTGTGTGCCATTATTTAGAAATAGTGTCTAATGGAATAAGTGTAATCAATAATCGTGGGCAATGTAGGGATTTCCCCTCTGAGCAAATCAAGACAGTCAATGTTGGAGCAGAACATATCATGACCATATTGGGACAACTTACTTAGGTTGTAACAAATAACCATTTAAAACCTGTGTCTGATCGTTTCATGTAGTAGAATCCCCCATCTTTCAGGGGGACTAATAATCCAGTGGTTGCTGAGTAATGGATCACGTCCCTTGAAAAGATATTCATGGAATTAATATGAAATGAAAATGAAAAGGTAGTACTGGCAGTATATTGTCTCAAAGGAGAAGATGATCCATGGTGGTCCTTGATTCAGAATACCATGTAGGAAGAAGATATAGAAGATATGGAATGGAGGAATTTTAAGGAAATATTCTTTGAAAAATATTTCCCTCATAAGAAACGAACTGAAATGAAGAGGAAATTCCATGGATTGAAGAAACGAGAAGAAGAAATTTTTATAGAGTATGAGTCTACCTTTATAAGGAAATCTAGGTATGCCATATATTACGTACATGACTCTCTAGACAAGGTTGATCATTTCTTTGAAGATCTTAATCCATGTCTTTGTAGAGCATTGTCTTCTCAAGCATTTTCTTCATATGATGAAATATTATCAAGTGCCATCAAAACTGAGAAGGGATTAACTAGATCAAAATATTTTAAGGGGAACCAAGATAAAAAGTGGTACTCTGATAACCAAGGGAAAGGTGAACCACCAAATAAGAACATGGGAATGAAGAAATTACCATTATGCGAGAACTATAGAAATAATCATCTCAGGAAATAGTTGAAAATCATGGGTGTATAATGTAAGTATGGAGAAAAGGGTTATATATCTCATGAATGTAGGGGGAAGAAACAATTTTATGATGTTCAATTCTATAATTATAAGGATAGGGGACGCCTTGAAAATGAGTGTCCTAAGGGACAAGGAAACATACCTCAGTAAAAATACAATAAAGCAAGGGAGAGTTTATGTGATTACAACCACGGAAGTTGAATTTATTAATGATGTGGTGGAAGGTACTTTAATTGTTTCCTCAATCTTATCCAACTGTTTATTTGGTTATGGATAATCTCTTTCATTTATATCTTCCCAAAATTTCCATGAAAATTAGACATGTGAAATTTGTTTTAATAATGTAGTTATAAGTCAAAACTCCTAGGGGATGCATCATTGCAACAATGGAATTTAAAATAGTCTCCCTTATGACCCATAAACATGCTTTAGTTACTAAACATATCATCATAACAATGGCTTAATCTAGTATAATTCTCAGTATGAATTGGATGTAAAATTAGGATGCGAAGATATGTTACAAGAAAAAGAAAATTGAAATTTTTGAAAATAGTGTAGAATCTCTTATCTTTAGAGTAGAGTCCTCACTATCTGATTCTGATCTAGACACACACCCAGTAGCTTTGTTAAATGAAATTCTTAGAGTGGAAGACAACCCAATTTCTATGGGTGAGGAAATAAATATTCAAATTGATTATGTGCACATTGTGCATGAATACGTTGATGTATTTCTAGAGGATTTACATGGAGATCCACCAGAGTGGGATGTTGAGTTATCTATTGATTTAATTTTAGTACAAGACCTATATCAAATACTCCCTATATAATGGCCATCATGGAATTAGTGGAGCTAAAGAAACAACTATAGGAATTGAGTGAAAAATGATTTATTCGACCTAGTGTTTCTCCATGCGGATCACATGTCCTTTTTATCAATAAGAAAGGTAGATCCATGTGGCTATGGATTAATTATAGGGAAATCAATGCTATTATGATAAAGAATAATTATCCTCATCCCAGAATCGATAATTTATTTGATAAACTTCATGGAGCTCAATAATTTTCAAAGATCGACCTTATATCTGGATACAATCAGCTGCGTGTGAGGAAGGATGGCATTCCAAAGACAACATTTCGAACCAGGTATGGGCATTACCAGTTTACTACGATTCCATTTAGATTGACTGATACTCCCTCTATTTTCATTGATTTAATGAATAGAGGTTTCAAGGAATATCTTGATAACTTTTTTGTGGTATTCATTAATGATATCATGATATACTCAAAAACCAATGATGACTATGAGTATTACATGAGGATTACTATAAAAACTCTTAAAAGAAATGAATTATATGGGAATTTTTGTAAGTGAGAATTCTGGTATTAATGAGTTTATTTTCTAAGATATATTGTCTCTAAGGATGGATTCCTAGTTGATCCTGAAAAGGAAAACGAAATCCAAGAATGGGCCATGTCAACAAACATAATTGAGGTATGAAGTTTTATTGGCTTAGAAGGCTAATATCGGTGTTTCATTCAGAATTTTGCTAGAATGGATAACCTACTAACCAAGCTCACACATAAAGGAGTTAAGTTTGTGTTGACAAAATAATGTATAGAATTCTTTGAGTAATTGAAAATAAGTTTGGTCAATGATCCAATTTTGACTCTTCTATCTGGAAGTGATGGATTTTTAATATACATCAAAGCATCAAAAATGGACTCGGTTGCATCCTTATGCAAAACGATAAAGTTATTACTTTTGTATACAAACAGTTGAAGAATCATAAGAAAAATTTACCAACTCATGATCTTGAGTTATTAGCCGTAATATTTACTCTAAAAATATGGATACATTATCTCTAAAGTGAACTATGTGAGATTTATATGGACCACAAGAGTTTGGAATATATTTTTACAAAAAAAAGAACTCAACATGAGGCAAAGGAGATGGCTTGAGTTACTCAATGATTGTGATTGTTCAACACAATACCACCCATGAAAGTCGAATAAGGTGGCATATGCATTAACTAGGAATGATCATGGACTTCTGACTCAAATGAGGGTTGAGAGAGATCCTATTTTTTTGGATCTACTAAAGATGGATACAGGAATTATTAAGGAAGGGGAAAAATATTTTCTATTTCAAATGACTACTAAACCATCTTTATTAGAGAAGATAAAAATCCTTCAATAGGATGATGGGAATCTAGACAAGAAAATTAATGTTTTCAAGGAAGGGAGAGTAGTTGACATCTTGTGTGAGGAAGGATTTAGGAAATTTGGGAAGTGGTTATGCATTCCATCAGTACCTGATCTCAAAAGGGAACTATTAGATGATTATCATGGCTAAAATTTATCTCTGCACCTGGGTAGCACCAAGTTGTATAGTGATCTGAAAAAATATTTTTGGTGGGATAATATGAAGTGGGAAATTTCTGACTATGTGTCAAGGTGTCTAGTTTGTCAACAAGTGAAGGCAGAGAGAAAACATCCCAAAGGAAGGATCTATCATCTACATATTCCTATGATGATGTGTGATGACATTACGATGGGTTTTTTCACTAGACTACCAAGGACACCTAGAAGGAATGTTGCAATATGGGTAATTGTTGATCATCTAACAAAATCAGCACATTTCCTTCCAATAAGAGAGGATTTACCACATGAGCACCTGGAAAGACTTTATGTTAATGATGTTGAAAGACTTCATGGTGCACCTATATCTATTTTTTCTGATCGAGATCCCCAGTTTACATAAAAATTATGGAAAAGTCTCTAGAAGTATTTGAATTTTGAGCATCGTATGAGTACTGATTATCACCCCAAAATTGATGGACAGTCTGAAAGGACTATTCATACACTGGAAGACATACTGAGATCATGCTCTCTTGAATTCCATGGTATGTGGGATCAACACATCTTTTTGGTGGAATTTTAATACTACAATAGTTTCCATTCTATTATTCAAATGGATCCATATGAAGCGTTATATGGAAAGAGATGTCGAACTCCAACTTGTTGGGACGAAGTTGGTGAGAGGAAACTTATAGGCCTAGAACTTATTGAAGAGACCACAGAAAAGGGGTAGATAATCCAAGCCCATATTAAAGCAACCCAAAGTGGGTAGAAGAGTCATGATGACAACTATAGAAAGGATTGGGAATTCTATGTGGGAAGTCATGTCTTTCTGAAAGTATCTCCATGGAAGGGTGTCTTAATGTTCGGTAAGAAAGGGAAATTGAGTCCCAGGTATATCGGACCATTTGAAATTTTGGAAAGAATCAGATATATCTCTTACCATTTAGAAATGCCTCCAAATCTCTCCAATGTTCATGATGTGTTCAATTATACATTGTTGAAGAATTACATTCTTGACCCAACGAATGTACTCACCTATAATGAAATAGAACTGGAACCTGATTTTTCATACTATGAAAGGCCTATCAGGATTCTTGACACGAAGGAGTAGGTATTGAGAAATCAGAATACTACTCTAGTGAAGTCTCTTTGGAGGAACCAGAATATGGAGGAAGCGACCTGGGAACCTGAGGATGTTATAAAGAAGAACCACCCACATCTTTTTGTTGCGCTTTATACATAAAATTTCGAGGACGAAATTTACAATGGAGGAAATAATATAACACAACAAACATTTATGGTATGATTATCTTAAATACATACTATTCATAGACTATATTTTATTAAGAATTGTGTTCCTTTGAAACAAAAACTGTTTATTTAAGTGATAGTCATAACCTATCCATTGAACATAAATTTTCCTCTTGTGTGTTTTTGAATTTTTAAAATCAGACATATACGGTTGTGATTTGGATGATATTTTGAGTCTGATAGAATTAACAAATTTTTTTTGTGAATTGTAACATACTATTATGAATATTAACATGTACTTATGAATAATAACTTGACCTTATTAATATTAATATGACTCTTATGAATTGTATCCACACCCATTAATGTATAAATAAATTTATGCATCTCAAAAATAAAGTGGAATAATTTAATTGTTTATATTTTTCGATTAAATAATGATTTTAATTAAATATTAAAACAATCATACTTATAAAATTATTTTGGGAAAATGGGCTTCATTTTTGGATTCAACATGTCAAAAAATTGTTTTGGGGTTTTTTGGGATTTTTCTGAAATACTTAAATTTTTTATGAATACTAAAATGAGATAATTTAAGATAAATGCTAAATAAGGTTAATATTGTGTCATTGATGATGATCTGATAATTTAAGCCACATTTACATGAAGTCACATTCATTTATTATTTTTCTATTCCATTTAATACATACTTTTCCTTTCCTTGTGAATAAATAATAAACTAATGATTAAAAAATTATGAAAACCCTCCACTCCGCAACTATAACCCCCCCCCCCCCCCACTCCCTCTTCTCTTCACTCCTATCAAGCCTTGTGACTTTCCAATATTCTGCCCAAATCTCTTCCGAAGACCTCTCCCCACGTCCAAGACCTTCTGGTCACACCAAAAGGCCAAAATAAAAGGCCATAATGAGATTCTCAAGGAGGAGTTCTCAAGAGGTGAACCTTTCTCCTCTTTTCAATCAATTTCTTTTACAATGTTCCATTATTTTGTTCTCCATTATCACGTAAACTCATCCAAATTCCATGATAATTAAATTACTTTAAATATACGATCTTTTCATTGTGCTAATGGAATATTACATTATAATCTCTCTTTTTTCACTCCTTTTATAAAATAAATGCAAAAACCGTCTGAGATGTCTTGATTTATCACACTCAAGGAAGTCGGGTTTTCAATTTGAAACACTATATTAAATACTTTCCATTAAACCTTTTAAATTTTTGAACCATGTCATTATATATGTTTTTATCTTTATTAATGTTATATAATCCTTATACATTCATAATATAAAATAATAATACAAAATAAGTTTATTATGCACAAAACTGCCAGGCCAAATACAAGTGTTTACTTTTAAGTCATCAAATGAGTAATCCTCATGGTATATAATCAGAATCATTATATAATAATTTATATATCTTTAATGTCACTAATAATTTATATTAACAATTCTGGATGTTTAACCATATTTCATACAAACATCCATTCATGAATACATGTATACTGATAATGAAAACAAAAGAAGAAATTCTACCAAAACAATAAAATTGAATATCTTAAACCATAAAAAAAGATATTCATGAACCTAATAAGGTCACAAAATATCAATTACATGTTGATGAGGTTTTTAAATTATTAATTAATGAATCAAAATTTGATTATTCAGGTCATTATTAACAATCAAGATCACCTTCAAGCATAATGTAAGAAATCCTCTCTCTTACTTTTGTTCAAGAATCTCCCTTTTGTTGTGCTATTTTATTTTTAATGAATAATGATGGGGTTTGTTATCACACATCCCACATAATTACATTATGACATATAAATAATTGGATACCCCTTTACCTCCCATTAAGTCCTTGCAAGAACACTCGTTACTATGCCAAAATGTTTCTAAGGGGTTTTCTCATCTCACTTTCAATTCGTTGGAATTTCCATTGTTTTTCTATTATTTATTATATGTGGTATAGTTATAATACCATTTGATATATATAATCATGATTATTTTTATATTCATGGTATTCTTGGTTTCATTTGGTGGTTATTATCTTTTGGTCATACGCCTCGATTGATTACAACGTGGTAATGATCTTTGTCCCAATTTTCACTTCATGGGGACTGGCTTAGTGTTGTGAACATACACTTTATTATGTGTTGTACCTAATTACCATATGATATAACTTTTCAATTGAGATTATATTTTAATTAAATATCCATTTTTTCATATCATGGATATGATTATTATCTAAGTCGTATACCATTTTTCTTATAGTATTTATTTTGAATGTTGTTTTGACTGTGGAAATATTGATGAATCTGTATCCTCTATTCTATATGGATAATGTAAATTAATGTTTCTATTTTTTTGGAATCTATGTATAAGGAATTAATTTTATAAAAAATAAATTCGGGCCCACTATATTCACTCAATGCATCGATAGGTTTCATGAGACAAATCAGTTTGGTGACAAACCCTTCGAGTTTGTTTATAAAAATCAAATGGTTTTCTACCCATAGAACTAAACTATTTTTAATGGTATTATGGAATCATTTTCCATATATATGATTTAAAATTAATAATACTTCTCTTTATTCATTATCAGTTATTATTATCTATGTGGTTTTAACTATGAAAAAATCTATGGATTCAGTTTAATTCTCAATTTACTAATGTTGTGAGTTTTTCATTTATTCACCTTGACATTTTGATTATGCCAAATAGTTTACAATTTAGTTATTATTGATTCATGATTCCACTATTTTTAACCCTTATTGATAATTATAGATCACCACATTGATTGTTTCCTTTCAATAGGTGATGAGGAGGAGATCATTTATTAAGTTATTGTGGTTGTAGTCTTTATTTTTTTGTTATATATTGTATTTTGTAACCTTTTCCAATTTAATTTGATTTAAATCTGTGTATTTAGTTTCTTCAATAATACTATACTGATCATTCCTTCGAGATTTTCATTCCTTCTAACCATTCCAATATAACATGTAATGCACCGGGTCTGGTCTAGAGGGGTCGGGGTGTTACACCCAAACACTCAAGAAGCCTCTCTCAAGCCTCTCCAAATATTGTGGGATCAAACTTCCATGTAAGGTATTTCTTTCTACTTGAATGGCCCGAAGGCCTTCATTTTTATTGATTTTTTGATAAAACCCCTTTCAAAGGATGAGGGGGAACCCTTACAAGGCCTGTCGGCTAAGAGATTACATGGCCCATAGGCTATGGAGATTACATGACCCGATGATCTTAGGGAATTCAACCAAACTATCTACAAGGAACGGCCTGTCCCCAGCATCTGCATCTTGATAGTAGCTCTCCACCTTTTCATGAACATCTAGCTAGGCTTATCGTGCTAACACAGGCTGGTACTGATGGCATATCCATACCCTCTCTTTCTTACAATGAATTTTGGCTCTACTCTGGTGAGTTCACCTGCTCTGAATCCTCTTCTAGGTCTGCTCGTTTTTTATAGTGTGTCTGTGGCCTACATTCATGTGACCTGAAGGCCTTGGGGTGTCCCCAAGGCCTTAAGGTGGCCTAAAACATTGATAATAAACTGGCCCGAAGGCCTTCGGTGGCACAAAATCCTTGCAGGACATGAGGACCAAACCGGTTGCCTGAAGGCCCATATGGATGAATAGTTCCGGCTGCTACAGTACCGAACAGTGCATGCAACAGTCCCCGGAAATATGCCTCCACCTAGATTTGATCTCGGGTCTCTTGGATTCACCTAGAGAGTCCTTACCATCTAGGTTGAGGCTCTTGTGCAGAAAGGGATTTCTTCCTTTCTCATTTTTTCCAATTTTATTTAAGTTTTTATACCCTTTTGTTTTCAATTAAAAATGTTGTGTATGATTTCACTAGCCTCCCATTGTTACCTCCTTATGTTTGGATGATGGGAGACCCCTTTCCCTCTCATTAATTCCTCCCATGTACACCTTTTACTATGCTGAAATTCTGTGAGGTATTTCTCTCACCTCATTTAAATCCATGTAATTATTTGATATTACTCATATAAATTCCATTACGTTTGTTCAGACATGTATCTTTTTGACACCATTATAGTACATTTCATTTAAATATGATGAGACACTCATTTCTTTATCATCAACCATTTTATATGAGTTCTTATTTCACGTTGTTATGCTGCTAAAATTCAACTACGATTTTCCAAGCCAATGTCATTGTGTAGTGATTACCATACCCATTTCTCTATCAATAGTTTTCACCTTTATGCACGTTTACTTATTGATTATAAAGGTTCATGTTTTTATTAAACATCCATTTATCGTGGAATAAATGATGATGATTGATTATGCGTTGTATGATCTATGTGGCACACTTATACATGAAATGAAATGTTTCAGAAGGTTGTGCCCTGATAGCGCTCTAATGCATTGGGTAAAGTATAGTATCATGATACGTCATGTGCAATGAGAGTTGAATATTTATAATTCTAGTGCAACGAGGTTTTACTCATTCTTTATGTGTAAGGAGGTTTTACTCATTTTCCATGTGCAATGAGCCTTGGCTCATGCTAAATTCCATGTTATGTGTTGTTACCACATTTACATGTTTTGATTATCATGATTTATCATGCCTCTATGTTCATATTTATCTTGTGCTCCATTGATATGACTGTTGTTTATGTTGTATTGTATTTCTCAAGTTATTCCACGTTTATTCCATTATTGGGCTTTATAGCTCACCATTTTCTTATGCATGTCCTCATGTTATCCCATGCAATGCTAAGTATGGGTGAATTTAGTGGTCATGTAATGGATGTTTTCAATAAAGATGTTGTATTACATGTTTTAATTTGTTATGTAATGGTCATAATCCCAAAATACAATAGAACTATCTATATTCTATGGTGTATCAAGTGAATTTAATATAATAAATCATGTTTTAGTGTGTAATAAAGTACAGGGTTGTCATATTTTCATCCGGTTATTGTTACTTTGTAAATGATATTTATTTTGATTCATCCAGACATAAATAGTATTTTTGGGTAATATTAAAATTCAATTTAGGAATTTATGGTTTTGTGAAATCAATTTAATTTTGATAAAAATTATTATTAAATAATTTATATTTAATATATATGGTGATATAATTTTTATGAGGTTATATGTATAATTTATAAGGGTTTGAAAACTATTACTATAAAAAAACCCAAAATTTCTTAATTAATGTTGATTTTATTTTCAAAGTGAAATTTAACATAAATATATATAATTATTTTTATAAAATTAATATTATTTTTGGAATCATAATTTTTAAATTATCCAATGGATAATTTTGCATAACTTTCTAATGTAGTTGATTTATCACGAAAAAATTAAATATCCTATAAATATACTTTATACGTTATGATGATGTAGTGACCAAAATGTGATGTAAGAATTACTATAAATGAGATCCATGAAAAAGAAAATAATTTTAAAAATAATTTCTTTTTTAGTTTAATTGATTTATTTTGTAAATCCATTATTAATCATCCAAACAAATATAATGTATTTTTATTTTTATAAATCATTGATTTTAGAGTGTGACTCACATCCACCATAAAAAGGGAATTATTTTATTGAAGTGTAACCATTAAATTATAAAATACTAAAAACACTCCCATTTGGCTGAGACCTTGGTGAATTACTATGGGATGGATTTTGGTTCTGAATATTTTATTATATATAATCCAAAACCTAAATAATTAATAACCCCCATAAATTCCCTTATAAAATAACACAAGTTCCCATTTATCTTCACTAAAACAAAATTTATCATTTCCATACTCTGACATCCACTCTTTAGAGTCCTCAAAAGGCACTTTAAGCTCTCATGAACCCCTCCCATGCTTTTGAGTCTCACAATGAAGTAAGAGATCGTCATCGTCCTCTACTCTTATCAATTCAAGCATCTTCATTCAAATTAGACATTGAATTTTAAATTAGTTAATTCTTAATCAATTTAATAACAATAAATTACTATCTAAATGATGTTATATTACTGATATATCATTTATCGTCCCTCATTTTCACCTTTTCCTAAGGCGTTATAATGCCAAATTTTCCTAAGGGATCTTCCACCCTCCTCTTTTTATCACGCACTAGTTTTTTTAATGTCCATAAATTTCTTTTTTATTATCTTGGGATATGTTTTTAAATATCCCCCATACATTATAGTTAATTTGAAATTATTATATCTCATTTTCACTCTCAGTAATCCTCCAAAGATCCTTTATGTACACCTGTTACCATGCCGAAATATAGTTAGGATTATTTTCATTATTCAACTTTCTTAATTATGTTGTGCCTTCTATTTCAAATTTCAAATGTTTGGAGAAAATTTTAAATTTACCTATTATTGAACATTTTTTTTATATGCGATTATAGATCCCTTTATCTCTCCAAAAACAATTTTTATTAATCATTTTTTGATGTCCTTATGCTAATGAAATATCACTATAGATATTCATACCAAAATATATGTGTAGTGAATTCCATAAAAATTTCCTATTATATGTGTTATGATTTATGCACATATAAATCTTTATTGGGGAATTAAATATATTTATTCCACACTCCTTGATCATGGAATAAATTATTACGATCAATAAATCTATGTTTTATGATCCATGTGGCACACATAATCATGAAAATGAAATGAAAGTGATGGGTGAACCCGGAATTATATAGTGCTCAAATGAATTGGGTATCATTTAGCATCATGAAATACAATGTTTGAATATGGACTAAACCTAATACATTTTATGGTACTTTTTCCACTATGATTTCATTGCAGTTTATCCATGACCTAGGTTTATGATGTCATGTTTTAAAACGTTTCCTCTTTTCCCATATTTCATGTATAATCATCATGCTATATCAACACTTCTTTATCATGTTTCTTTTATAACACATTGATATTAATCTTGTTTAACATGTATTATATTTTTAATTTTTACCCTATTTACTCCCTTACTAGGATTTATATCTCACCAGTTTCTTTTGTTTTTCCCATGTTATCTCGTGTAGTTTTAAAAGCCAAATAATTTTAGAAACTTGATAAGGAAGTTTTAAAAAATTTTGTTTTATCCCATGTCAATGATGTTATATTTTCTACCTAATTCTCAAATACACTAGAAATCTTGAACATTTTTTTGTATTATGTGTACTTTCTTTGAATAAATCATGAATTAATGTGTAATAAAGAGAAGGGTTGTTATAATGATTATACCATAATTAATTATTCCTAAAGGTATTTCATGGTTAATTTTAAAATTAAATTTAGTGTTTAAAAAAATTATCTCATGATTATTATTATGTAAATAATTTAATATTAAACAATTTTACCATAGTAAATCTACCAAATTCATTTGGTATATAAGTCGAATATCATCAAAATGTTTGGTAGTAACATAAATGAATCTGTAATTTTTTATATCATAGACATAAGTAAAATAAAAAGAATAATAAGCAATGAATGGTTCATAATATTATATATAATTAAATTATTTTTATTATCTATGAATGTAAATAATGTACATGATAAGTTAGACTCAAGTTAAAGGATTCTTAAACAAAAACCCTCATTTGAAATTTTTTTAATGATTTATTTTTTTTTAAAAATCACTCAAGTCAATATTATTAAAATAATTTTAAATAAATTATAAGTGAAACATTATGTTACTTATTAATTTATTTCAGTCTATTTGAAAACTATTCTTTTTTACATAATAATTATATAACATTTTTACTTTCTTTACAAAAGGAAAATAAAGTGTTTTAATTTTACGTATACAATTTCAAAAGATTTTACCACCACCACAACTATTATTTGATGTTTTGAATCCTTTAAAAGGATAATTGTATTACTAAAATAAAAAACATTATTACTTTTATTCTAAGAATTTTAGTACCTCTTTTTTAAAAGTTAATGTTATTTAAATGTCTAAAAATGTATTGTATATGATTTTAAAGGAGTTTTCATGGGGTTTACAATGAAAAGGTGAAAGAATAAAATGTTTTATTCATGATATTGTACTTGGTAATTGATGATGATTATGGTAGATAATTATAAATCATATAAAAATGGATAAGCTGGAGACAACATTTATGATGGCTTATCCCAATTAAACTTATATATTGGGTGAGCGTGATATAATTTTCCAATACAATTGGTATTATTCCTTATCTTTTAAGGAATGAAGTAGAGAGTTAACTAAGGTTGGTTATCATAAGAATTTAACAAGGTTCCAGTTATTTTTTACATTGGTTATGAACATAATTCTCAGATTATCCTAAAATTGTAATTATTTTCTTCTAATGGGTTTTAAAGGTACTCTTTCAAAAAAAAAAGTTTTTGTTTTAGTGTAGTTTTCATTATTTTCATACACTCAAATATTAGAGTGAAAGATTTAAAATTTTAATAGATTTTCATGTTTTTCATTGGACTAATGGATTTCTTAATTTAATCTCCCATACATTGATTTTTTCTGATAATCCCATTTTTTCAAATGTTTCTTATTGGGTTAAAGGATGAGTAAGAACAAAGTAGAAGTCTTGTTCAAACTCATAAAGATTTATCATGTATAAAAACATGTTTCATTTTAAAATATTTATAATATGGTAAAAATATATATTGATTAGAAGAGTCTACATTGTTTTATATATGTTAATCATGTAAGAGTTATGACCTATTTATTTTAAACTTTAGTCCTAAAAGATCATTCATAATTCTAGAATTTGATTTCTAGTGTAAATAGACTAGATTGTAAAGCTTTTATGGTTGGGTCTTATAATTTAAAATTTATATTAAATTTTATTTTTTAATAATTAATTTATTTTTATTATTTTTAATTGTTAATATTAGTATTTATGAAATAATTAACTTTAATTCTTCCAAAACACAAGCATTGTACTTGTGCAAGCGGTTGAAAAAAATCAAGTAAATTAAAAAAATTATATATTTGGATAATTGAATTTCATATGGTTGAAATATCAACCATGGTCCATTTATGGGTAAATTTGCATATTATGGTAACTTTCCACGCCGTTAAAGGGTAAAAAAATTGATATTTTGATAATCATCAAAATGATCAATGGGGGTTATAATAAAAAAATATGGGTGAAAACATCAACAAAACATATACTAATTTTATTAGATGATATGATATAGACTAATACTTATAATATATTGTATATATTTTTATTTTGTTTCTCATTTACATTGAAAATTAATTTTTATTAATTTAATACGTTACATAATTCCTTGAGTTCCCTCCCCACACATATAAAACAAAACCATCAATCCTCTCTTCTTTATACCTTTCAAACACTCTAGTTAATCCAAGAACTAATAAAATAAATTTTTAACATACATTATTATGTCCTATATCTATTTAGGAAGAATAATAACGTTATAAGGATTAAAATATAGTGAAAATGAGGTTATCTTAAGAAGAGATAGAGCTTTTTACCAAATGTTTTATTTTTATTTCTTCTTATGGATCATTCAAAACTATTCTAGATATTATGAAATAATATCATTACTATCTTTAATATACTAATATTTTAAAATTAAAATTTATAAACCTTAATCCATCTCCTTATTAAATCAAATTTCAAATTAAATGATAATTCATTTGTACGATGAACTCCCACCTCACGAACTGATGTAATTCATTTTCCATCACAACCTCTTCTCTATGGTTATAATTTTGGATTTAAATTGTATATATGACATTAATGAAACAATTACAATTTTCTAAATATAATATATTATCAATTGTTCTCACTATTCCATCCATTGAAAAATGAAAATGCCATTATTGCGTACGTATGGATTACCACCTCTATAAAGTGTTGTGATTTGTTTTTCATTACCACATCATGTGGATTGTATTTATAATGTTTATATAGATGAAATATGATATTTATGAAATAATAATTTTTTACAGAGAAAATTAAAATTACCTTCTATCTTCATTTTTATTGTGAAATAGGAATTTTACTCATGAAAGCTTACAACCTATCATTTCAAGATTGTAACAGAATTAATTTTTCATAACTACCCATTATAGTTGATTTTAAAATTTTAATAAATGTATAAAAATAATAATTTGGTAATTAATATTATTCATGAGGTAATTGAAAAAATAATCCTTTGACCATGGTCAACATAATGATTTCATTTTAAAGTTATGAATCTAAAACCCTCAAAAACCTGATATAGACTTAACTGATTAAATAATTAAATATGTCATTAAAGTAATTGAAATAAATTATTTAAGGATAATTTCATGATACATGAAAACTATTTAAAGAGATAAACTATTTTATATAATTTTATTTTAATGTCTTAAAAGGATATACATAGTATCTTTGGATGTTAGGTAAAGGACTTAGCCTCAATTTCCCTACATTTGGGCATGTTTTAATTATATACAGTTAATTAATTTTTTATTTGGTATATAATAAAAAATTTATTTGTTTTATCACGAATACATTAAAAATAATAGTATTATATGTTAAAACTCATGGTTATTCATCCAATGGGTTTTTATTTTTAAGATAAAAAAGTAGTAAGTGGTTTCTTATACCAATTTTCATTAATTGGGTAATATCACTACTTTATTGATTATATAATTATAGTAGTATATGTGAAATGAAATTTGTTTGATTTTTTTGTATTTCCACATATTTTTATGGATTTAAATTTTTTATACATAATCTATACATTGATTAATCCGAAATTTTAATGATATTATCTTGCTATGGATTTTTCATCTCAAATATTCCTTTTATTGGAAATATTATTATGTTATGATCCTATCATATTTCATGAGATGTATATACCTCCCCTTTGATATTTTATATCCAGAATCTCTTAATTTTCATGATGTTTTAATATTCATATCATTTTATTTTTTGATGATAATTATTATTTAAAAGTTATGAAAGTGGTAAGTGGTATATGATTCAATCCTATTTTTAATCAGGACTGATAATGTTTGAATATCTATTGAGAAATTATACGATCTTTATTTTGTAAGACAATTTCATTTTCTTATCCTATGAATATTTCAAAAATCTTTATTTTTAGGTAAAATTTATCTATCTTTGGTTATAACAACCCATGTAACGTTAACAGTGAATCAATTTCATATGTTATTAAAAATCAGAAAAAATATTTTCTATAGTTATTATAATAATATTAATTAATTTAACAATAAAAAGAAAATAAATTCATTCTTATCAAACTAGTTTTCTTATACTATAATGCCTTATATTAAATATTAATTTCTTAAATTTTAGAATTATAATTTTAAAGAAGAATGTTATTTTTTGAACTCATCATACAAACATTAGATTACAATTATTTTTTTATTTTTCTAAAGAGAATGATTTTTTAGTTAATAGTAAAAAATGATAATTTTTATAAAACAATAATTTAATTTCATTAGATATTGTAATTAAAAAGAAAAATTTTGTTTTAAGGTAACATAATATAAATTAATTATAAATAATAAAATAACTTTCATAGGATCCATCATTATACATTATTTTTTATAGGTGAATTTATTGTCATAAAAGTGCATTTTTATAAAAATTATTTGTAGTTATATTTTATGTTTTGATTTTAAATTAATTTATTCAATTTAAATAAATATAATATTTTAAAATAGAATCTATATTTCAAATTAGGTGGTTAATATTTTTTAAATAGTTCCCTTCTATAGTTTTCATTATTATTAGTAACTGCATTAAATATGTGTCACCTTGGTAAGGGTAAATCGAGTAATTGTTGTAAAAAATAATGTGATAAGGCCTAAAAATATCCATAACATATATATTTATTTTATTTGATATGTTTTTTCAACGATGTTAATATTTTTTTTTAATAATTTGGAAATTTAGTTACAATTTATTTTGGTAATGACCGTATTTTAATTTTAAATAATGAATAAGAAATTGACACTCTCATTGTTTTGATATCTCTAAATTTTTAAAATAGACATATAAAAATTCATTTTAATTTATAAATGGCTAGTTAAATTGAAATTTTATAAATAGTATTATTTTTATTTTAATTTTCATTGATCAAATAATTTTATTATATTCTTATGTAATGCTGACCCACTGATTCTTCCATAGTAGAAAAATAGTGTAAATAATATTAAAAACTCAAAAATTAATATTATTTTGGTTTGTATAAGAGTCCAAATATATTTATCGATCAATATTACATATTAGGGTTGTTTTATTACTTTATTTTTGAACTATATTACAGTATTGATGCAATTAAATTCAAATTAAATTTATTTCTCCATAAATTAAATTAAATATATTTTATAATAAAAATTATTTTATTAAATGATATATAATTTATAAAAGTATTATATTAATTTGAGTGAATTTTATATTTCTTATAGGATAAATCATGGTCCATTTTTAGGACACTTGTCTTTATATAGTATCATTCTTGACTCTTATTGGTTAAAAACATTGATATCATAGTAATCATCAAATGGGTTAATGTGATGTTAACAAAGAGATAAGGGTGAAAATATCACAATCACATGTCCAAAATTTATTTTATGAGAATATTTTTTGGATGAAAATCATATTATATTGTTATTTTATCAATTTGATTTCAATTTTTTTCTAGAAAATAAATTTTCATTATTTTAATACATTATGTAATTCCAAGACTTCCCCTACCCACTCTTGTAAAAGGGAACCTTGTATCCTCACTTCCTCACACATGTTTAACAATCTACATAGGGAATGACCTACCAAATAATCTCTAAAAAATCACTCCCTAAATCCTTCATTTCCCAATATAAGCAAAAGAACATACTGAAAAAAATGCTAAAGTGGTAATCCAAGGTGGTTATCCAATGAGATGTTATAATTCCTTACTAACCAATTTCAAGTTTATTTATTTTTCAACTTCTTTAAAATGATAATTAAAACTGAATAAATAATAAAATTATTATCTTACACATACATACATGTTATTATGATTATGTTCAAATCATTTTTAATGTTATTTCACATCATATATGAAATTAAAATTCCACTCATGTGTATGTGTGGATTACCACCTCCACGAAGCGATGTGTTTCTTTTCCCATCACTCCCTCCCATGGAAAATTATAATGATGTATTTAATTAATATAAATTATGTTATGAAATAATATAAATTATTTAAATATAATATAACATCTTATTTCTATCTTTTCTATCTGTTGAAAAATGATGACATCATCCGTGCATGAGTGTGGAATACCACCTCCATAAAGCGATGTGATTCATCTTTCATACGAACATCATAATGATGATATAAATAAGTTTATTTAATTATATAGTATTAGATTAATGTAAAAACTATTTTAATAAAAATATAAATTAACACTCATGTTAGTTTTATCTTGATTCATGAAAATTGGAATTGTTACCCATGCGTACATATGACATACTCTCTCTATGATTATAACATAGTTAATTTTTCATAACCATCATTAATTATTTTATTTTTAATGTATAGTTGATTAATAAAATTGAAAATTATTTCATTATTATTATTCTTTATATGTTGGAAAAATATCCTCATTGATCCTAGTCAAAATAAAAAAATCATTTTGGACATATGACCCAAATATTGTCAAAACATCAGAAATGAACATAATTGAATAAGTAATTATATATATCGTGGTAATAAATAAAATAATATGAATTAAAATTTGTAAATGGTTATTAATAAAACAAATAATTAACATCAATGTATTATTCCAAAATACAAGAAAAGTACATAAGGAGTCATACTCTATATAAGGTAATCATTAACTTAAGACCTTTATTTAAATGTTTTATAAGTTTAATTTTATAAATATTTTCCTTCCATGTGCATATTATTAAAATTAATTTTTAGATTTATTTATATTCATATAAATTAATTATCGAAGGCATTTTATTTTTATATTTAGCTAATTAAAAATATTTTTAAAATGAATCATTTTACGCATTTTAAATAGAACATTTAGAATTTATTTTCAAAAGACAATGGAAATGTTATATTTTAATTTATAAGATGTCAAAATACTTTTCCTCATCCATAACCATTTTTATATATTTTATTTACATTAAATTTATTTATGTTTTATTAAAATAAAATCTCTCCATCCATTTGTTTTTTGAATTCCTTTAAATGGGTTTTCTAAAGGAATGATGACTTTGAAATCCAAAAAAAATTCCATATGTGATCAAAATAGGTTTTCATTGGATTTAAGATAAAAAGTTAACAGATAAAAATATTAATCTATTATATGTCACTTGAAAATTATAGTATATGATGGGTGATACTGATACATATTATATTAATGGTGAAAATATTAAGATTATATTATGGGTGAGCTATATAAAAATTATTTTATGTGTGAGACACATAAAACATATACAATTAGAGGGACTAATTTAGCTCTATAATATATTGGGAAAGGTTCCTTGTCTTCAAATTAAATACTGAGGTAGTTAACTGAGGAGTTTTCTGCTTTGTATTTTACTAGGATCTAGTTATTTCTGACATGGTTCATTAATAAAATGCTCTAAGATTTATAAAAGGATTTATATTTGTTTCTTATATATTTTAAAGGTAATATTTGAGATTTAATTATGATTTTCTCACATATATAGTATTTATTTCATACCCTAAAATAATATTGTAATAAATGTAAAAAACTATGTGGGTTTTCGTCTTTTTCAATGGAATAAAAAATATCATTCATTTATATCAATTCCTGGTCTTTTTGTGTTCATACCACATTTATAAATGTCTTCACAGTGTTTAAGGATGAGTAAGAAAAATTAATGATCCAAGTTTAATGTTAGGAATATTTATCATGGAAAAAAGCATGTTTCATTTTAAAAAAATATTTTGGGATAAATAGATACTGAGTGGATGTGTCCCCTATATAACATCTTGATTTTATATGTGATATTTTTAACCTAATTATCTATAACTAAAATACTAAAAAATATTTAGGAATTCAATAATATAAATTCAAGCCTAATGAAACGTTATTATCTAATGATTATGGTCGCATTATTATACTTGGAATCAAAGAAGTGATTTAGATAACTTTATACATTTGGATAATTTTTATATAATTCCCATGTGATATTGCAAACTATGGTAAAGCTTAATTTTTAGAAACTTTGAATATTCATATGTTTCTTCATCTAATCTATGTTTTTTCAATATGGTTTTTTATAATGGAAACTAGGAAGATGATATAGGAATATTTCAAGAAGAAATTGTCATTCCAAATCAGAATCCTGAAATAGTTAGAGTTGGAAATGATAAATTTTTAGTAATGAGGAATCTGTTTAGGTAGTATATAATTCATGGGGAATATAAATTTAAGAAAAATAGGATTTAATATAATGTAACATGTCAATGTTTGGGCATTTTATGAAAAAACTACCTCTATTTTTTTATTGATCCTCTATTTAAGTGGTAATTGAAGGCTGAATAAATTCACATGAAATGATATTTGAATCCATAGATCTTCATAACATCATAAGCTAACTCTTTAAATTTATAATGTTGAAGATGAATTTTTTTGATGATGGATATTGGTTAAGAATTCAAGATAGAGAGAGAGAGAAGAGTTTAATTCTATAGAATGGGATAAATTCCTATATTTTTTATAAAGAAATATTTCTGTAATATGATTAGACTATGAATGAAGGAACAATTCATGGAATTGAGGAAAAAAGATGAAGATTCATTATCCTGATATGAATCAACATTTAACTGATTGGATAGGTGCATATCGAATTTAATTTTGGACCATGATAAAAAATTTAATAAATTTTAATCCGTCATAAAAACATGTTTATAAATATTACTGAGCTTATAAGAATTTAAAATTTATGAAAAATTGTTCCATTTTGTTTAGATACTTGAGATGAAGTTTGTCGAAACTTATTTTCCTTGATATGTAAATCATAAGCATAGATCATGTTGGAATTTAAAGGAGAATCATTATATTATGTAATATGGAGTTATACCCTCAATATGTTCCATGTTCAGTAAATGAAAATTTTATGTGGCTATTTTATATGATATGTAATGTTTTACATATGTATTATGTTTGATCATAGTTATCATTAATGCAAATAAAAGTGTTTTTAATAGCCTAATATTGGGGTAACTGATATCTATCTTATAGTGAGTTTTTTATATTTAAATTATTTGGGAATGTATTTTCATGTGTGCCTAAATTTTGTTTCATAATAAAAAATCATAATGATCAAAAACAGTGTAGAAAATTTATTTTCTTCTTATTTAGTAGATGTTTTTCCGTATAATGAGACTTTGACAGGTACTTTGAATATTTATTTGAATTTTGTTGGTGCCAGATTGGACACCAGATCATCTCATTCTATTATATTTGGTAAATTGGAATGTAAAATTGGAATATCACAATAGGAAAAGAAGATAAAACTTATAGTTGAAAATTTATAATGAAATATTATGGAAACAAATATTTATTGGAATATTTCTATTATTAACTTTGGGATGGTCTCTCTTACACAACATTTTGATCTATACATATAACTTTCTAAAACTATTTCAGTCATTCACACGATTTAATTTTATCATGATAAGATTGATTTTGGAAATAAGAATGTTATAAAGAATTTTTTAATACCTTTGATACCATATCCAGAAGCTAAGAAACTTATTAGATATGTTAGTGAAAGATACATAACACTTGTTATTGAAATGAAACAAAATTTAATTTAATGATATTCCATTAGTGAATGAATAAATAGATTTATTATCCTAATGAGTTAAATTATCCTACACAAGATCTGGAATTAGTTGTCGTAGTTTTTTCATTAAAAATTTTGTGGTGTCATTTAAATAAAGTGATGTTTAAAATATATACTGATCATAGATGTTTAAAGTAAATATTCACAGAGAAATACTTTTACATGAGGTAGAGAAGATGTCTAAAACTAATTAAGAAGTATGAATGCAAGATTAGTTACCATCACAGTAAAGGAAAAAATGTATCAAATGCTTTGAGTCAAAAATATAATATATTTTTAACCATGATAAATTTTTTATAATGATATTTTGGAAATTTATTTAATGAATAATGGCCCAGATCTTTGGTATATAAGATCATCCTCAATTTTTCCACATTATAGTGTAGTCAACGTATTCAGAAAAAAATAAGAAAACTCAAAAAGAATACCATGAATAATAAGAAAATGTGGAACTAGTAAATAAATTCATGTTACTTGGATTTAACATTGATAAGGAATGGGTTTTCATATTTATAAAAAATATGTGGGTTCCATATATCTCTTATTTGGAAATGGATTATTATAAGAAGACTAAATCTATTTCTTTTGTATTCATCCTATAAACACTAGAATGATTAGCGGCCTTTGAGATTATTTCTGGTGGATGGAATAAAGATAGGTATTATGGATTTAACCATGAAATGATTAACTTTTCAATAGTTTAAGGAAGAAATAAAATTACTAAATGGGATTCTTCAACCATTTACAATGTTAAAGTGAAAATTGTAAAATATATCCATAAATTTCAATGTTGGGATACCAAATTCATCTAAAGGTAATAACACAATTTGGGTTATTTTTGGTATACTTACTAAATCTATATTTTTTCATCCCATTTGAAAAATTGTTACTGTATATCAATTTTAAAGACTATATATTAAGGTGATAATCAGGTTACATGGTGTTCCCCTACATATTATATCTGACCATGATCATAGGTTCACGTATAATTTTTTGAAAGGCCTTTAGAAGTCATTGGAACGTAAATTGAATTTCAGTATAAATTTTCATTTGTAATCTAATAGACAGTCTAAGAACATGTTTCAGACCTTGGAATACATGATTCATTCTTGTTCGTTGGACTACCATGGAAGTGGGGATCAATATCTTTCAATAGTAAAGTTTTCTTATATTTTTTATTTCCATTATATAGAGGGAACCGTTCTATGAATTATATGGAGATATTTCATAATCAACCTTATTGAGATATATTAAGAGAAATTTTTTTTTTGAAAAAGAGTTGATAGAATAAATTATTGATATATTGAAGTTGATTCATCAATATTTGAGGAAATATCAGAGTAGGTAGATAATTTATGTGATAACCAGAGTAAGGATCTTTTTTGAGTTAGGTGGTCATGATTTTCTTATAGTATCTTCATGGAAAAGTGTTAGGATTTATTTCAAAAAAGGAAATATAAGTACACAATTCATTGGGATATGAAAATTCTTAGAGATAGTTGGATCACTATACAAATTAGTGTCCTTACATATATGTTTATCTCTAGTATATAGAATATTTCCTGTTACTTTTCAAAAAAATACTTGGAAGATTCTTATCTTCTTTTGACACAAAATAATGTTTAGTTGGAAAAAATATATTTTGAGAAACAACTAGTGTAAATTATTTAACATGTAGAGAAAGTGTTATATAATTTGTTAATTAATCTAGTTAAATATTAATAGGAAAATGATATGGTTGAATATGTAACAGGGGGACCAGAAAATGGTATAACGGAAATAACTCCTCACTTTTTAATTAACGAATAAAATTTTGATGATGTAATTTCAAAAAGCCTATAATGTAAAAACATCAATAAATATAAGAGTAAATAAATTTAATTTGTTATTTGTAATTATGAATTAGAATTTATATAGTTATTATAAGAATATTAAATAATTTTTCCCTCAAAAATGGAAAAAAAATATTCTTATTAAACTCATTTTCTTATATTATATTGTTTTACATAAACGTTTAATTTATAAATTTTCAAAATTCAATTTGAAAAATAAAACCTCATTTAAAAAATCATCATATCAAAATTATTTTAGTGTAAAATTTGGGATTATTTTTAAAAGATTTATATTATGTGAATAATGAATAATACTTATTGTAAAAAAAAATGTCATTTATATAAAATAAATAAAGTAATTTAAAAGTATCACTTGATCATAAACTAACATAATTATCTAATGGTATATATATTATAATCAAATAAATTGGAATAATCATTGTTTCTCATTTTGTTATAAGTTTACTTTTGGAAATGAAAATATTTTTTTCTAAAAATTACTTTTTGTTGTGTGTTCCATTTCAATATAAATTAATTTATTCCCCTTATAGAAATTTTATATTTAAAAATTGGATTCCATATTTGGAATTTTCTTATATATGTAATGAATGTAGTTCCCTTTTATTTTTCATTAAGAATAACAATAATTTTAAATATTCTTCACCTCTGTGAATTTAAATCACGTAATAGTGGTTAAATATAATTTCATAATACCTAAAAACTCAAAAAACGTGTATTTATTTAATTAGATATGTTTTTTGACAACTACCATTAATGCATTCAAAATACGGAAATTTATTTCCAATTTCCTTTTATAATTACTTTAATACAATTTCGTTCATAAAAAATATCTACTTTTTTAAGCGTAGTGGTAGAACCATTACATTTTATAAAGACTCAAGGCCAAGTGACCCATGAACATCACTCAAAGGCCCAGTGTAACATTTTAACTATATGACCCTACCCATGTCACCAAACCAGTATCATGTATTTGTCAATGTCTATGTCGTAAATCATTCAAGGGGTTTTCCAGGATTCTATCTCTGGTCTTCTGAAATCAGGATTACTAAATTTACCAACCAGGTACCATCCCAAATGTAATTAACTTAATATAATTTAAAATAATGAATAAAAAAAATCACTCTCTTTTTTTTAAAAAAAACTATAAATTTTTTTAGTGATAAAAATAGGTAATTTTCATTTATAAATGGTTTTTTAAAATATAAATAATTTTTATCAGGGTAATTTACTTTTAAATTTTAAAAATGACATTATTTCCTTGAATTCTTACACAATGTTTACACATTACTTGTACAAGAAGTAGAAAAATCATGTAAATGAAATTAAAAATTCTAAAATGATATTTTTTGGTGAGATATAGAGTCCAAATAAATTATAGATAAATATACCATATAATGGATGCATGGAATATTTAGATTCAAATTATTGTATAATCATGATGCCATTAATTTGAAATTAAATGAATTGTTCAAAAATGACATTAATGATATTTTATAGAGAATAACCTTTTATTATATTTTTATAAATTCATAAAAACATTATCACTAGAAGTGTCAATGTGATATGGCTTATAATATCATTCATTGTCCATTCACGAACCACTTTTCCATTTCTAGTAACATTCTAGACTCTTACAGTGTAAAAATGTTGATATCACGGTAATCATTGAAACGATTATAGGGGGATTGAAACAAGAAGATAAGGGTGGAAACATTACCTAAACATGTCCAAATTTTATTAAATGATATTATTAAACTCGTAATCTTAGTTTTTATGACTTAAATAATATTGGACTGATCTTTCCTAGAAATCTAAAAATATAATTTTAAAACATTAAAGAATTTCCAAGAGTGTCCCTCCCTTAACTTATAAAAGGGAACCACCTCTCCTAACTTCCTCGCAAATATTTAGCTCACCATTTTGGGAAATAAAAAAATCATCTTAAAACATTCACCCCCAATTACCTATAGTTTCTTTTATCACCAAATTACGACACCTATAAGGCATAACATTTAATCCAATGAGGTTATCCAATGAGATGTTATAAGTCCTAACAACCCTATTTCAAAATTTTTATTATTCAAACTCTTTAAAATATAATTTAACCATGATTAAATAATAAAATAATTATATTAAATATATATATGTTTGTGTTATTATTATTATGTTTCAACCCTTTTCTATCTTATTTTACATCAAATGTGAAACTCAAACATCACTTCAACGTATGTATGGATAATCACTTCCACAAAACGATTTGTTTATGTTTCCATCAATGCCTCTGAATGATGAATATTATGAAAAAACTAATTAATAAAAACTATATTCATGACATAATTTATATTATTGAAATATAATTTATTATATAAATCCTTACCTTTCTATCCATGTAAAATGATAATTTAATGTTGTTTATATGTAGACTACCACCTCCATGAAGCCACGTGATTCATTTTTCGTCACCACGTCACGTGGATGATATATATTAATTTATTTAAAGAAATAAAATGATATTTATCATATAATCATCATTACTTAAGTATAAAATAATTCTTAATTTTATTATATCAAGATCATTGAAAAATGGAAATGTTAATCATGCATATGTACATATTACCTTCAGCAAGGTTGTAACAGAGTTCATTTTTCATAACCATATTTGATGGTTGTAATTTTAAAGTAATATTGATGTATTAAAATGATAATTTTATAACGATTATTATTATAGGAATGATTGAATAATGAATTATTTAATGATATTTAACTTAACAACATCATTTTTGGAAATATGAGTAGAATATCATTAAAACATCTGACACAAACATAATTTATTATGTAATTATATATAGAATGGTAAAAAATGAAAATGAATAATAAAAATGAAAAAAATTATTAATAAAAAAATAATTAACATTGGTTTATTATTTAATAAGTTAAAAGAAAATTATGTGATGATTCATGCTTGAGGTAAGGGACACATTAACTAAAAACATTGATTTGAATGTTTTGAACATTTATATTATAAATAATTTTATTCCATCTCCATATTCAGAAAATAATTTTATTATTATATTTAGTGGCTTTAAATTAATTATAATGGACATTTTATGTATCTTTTGAATTAATTAATAATTTTATAAAAATACTCTTTTAACATATTTTATATGAAATAGTATTACTTTCTTTATAAAAAAATGAATATTCTATTATAATGTATCGATGTCAAATGATTTTACTATTCCCAAAAAAATTATTTTATGTTTTTCTCCCTTGGAATTTTTTCACGATTTCTTCAAATGAAATCGCATAAACCATTTGTTTTGGGTATTTTTGTTTTTAAAATTGGTTTTTAATAGTAATGGGTACTTTGATATTTAAAAATGATTTTAAAATGAGTTTGAAAGAGTTATTCAAGTGATTTAAGATGAAAAGGTGGAAGTAGTAAATTTTTTATTGATGATTTAGATCATATGAAATATATATTGTATTAGTCTATCCTTATACAGCTTATATGGTTGGTGAGTTGGATACCTCTAATTTGATGATCGTTCCAAATACTGCTTATAAAACAGGTGAACTGATACATCATATATGATAGTTGAGAATGATATAGATGATTTTATGGGTCACCCTGATATTGATCTATAATAAATTGGGTGACATTACATGTGTTTGTATGCAACAATGATGGAGTTAGGAAGGGATTTTTCACTAATAGATTTAATGAGGCTCTAGTTACTTCTAACATGGTTCATGAATATAGTGGTCTATGTTTTCCAAAATGGGTTCTATTTTCATTCTAAGGGTTTTGAAGGTTTTATTTGCGAAAAAGATGTGATGTTTTATTTAAATATGATTTATTTCATATAATCAAAGAATAAGATGCTAAAATGAAAAAATTTATGGGTATTCATGTTTTCACTATACTAACAATTTTTTTATCTCTTATAGACATTTTGTTCTTATTCAATATTTTTAATAATTTTTCCTAGGATTTGAGGATGATTAAAAGAAAATATAAACTCATTTATAATTTCTTGATCATTTTCCCTAAAAATAAAACATGTTTCATTTTAGAAGGTACATATTTTTAGAAAATTGGTTACTATGTGTATGTCACCACTTTGTAATGTATAGGATTGATATGTAAGTTGAGTAACCTAACTATCTAAAACTCTAAATATAAAAAAAATTGGAATGTAATAATGAAAATTCTAGTCAATAGACACTAGATTATATAATTTTTACGTTCAAATTACTAGTTTTGTTATTAGATCAAATATTTAGATAACATTAGAGGTTAGGATAATGTCAATAGAGTACTATTGATGAATTATAATTTATGTTTAAGTTGAAATGAAATATAATATAAAATTTACCATGGTTCTTCACATAATACATGTATATTTATAATGGTTCTCTACATTAGAAAGAGAAAAGTTAATCTCAGAAGTTATGAAGAGGAAAATATCCTTCAATAACAACATCACATAATCATTCGAAATGGAACTAATAAATTTATTATTTTGATAGAATAGTTGAAATTTTATATCAATAGTGGTGGAATCCATATTTCAGAGAAACTAGATTTACCAAAGAGGAACATGTTTAGAGTTGTCCATTTTATATAATAGAACCCTCTAGATTGTAGTGGAACCTCAAATGTAATTGTCTATAAAGGATTTGTCAATACTCTTGAAAATATATTCAAAGTCATGAAATGTTGAGAATAGAAAAAGGAAACTCTTTCAATTTAAAATTTGTATGGTCAATATTATTAATAGTTTAATTTATTTTAGAATACTATAGAGAGAAGAGTTCCGTTTAAAGAAATTATATACAATTAAGAATTGTTTACTTCAGGAATATTTTCATAAGGATACTAAACTCACAATGTAGAATAGAATTATGGAATTGAGGAAAAAAATGAAGATAAAGTAGTCACAAATAAAGAAAAATTTTAAATATTGGGTAGTTACATATAAATTATCATTCATGTCCTTGATAGTAAAATTAATGTTATTTACTTTGGATGGAAACCATGTTTACAAAGACAACCTACCTCATTAGAATTAAAAATGTGTTATAAAGTGTTTTGTCTACTATTTATTTTGAAATTGATTATACTGACACATATATTCCTGATGATGATTAGATTAAGAATCGATCAAGGTGATAATAAATGGAAATTAATTAATATAAATAATTTATAGGTAATCCCCCAACATATTCAAAGTGAACTAAAATAAATTTTAGGGATTATTCAACAAGATATGGATAGTTCTAATGGTTTGGTAAGTTTATTCATGGGGATTGTGATTGTAAAAGAAGTAATCATGAAAAATAAATAAATGGGGTAATATATATCTATCTAATGGTGAAAAGTTTTAATTTTATTGAGTTGGTGAATTATACATGAATTATTCTAAATTAGTATCATGACCCATCCCCTAGGGCCCCTACCGTGCCTACCCCAAGCCCACCATCCATAGGCTAGGGGCAGGTGACTAGCCTCAGAAAGAAATATCTCATAAAGGGAAGGCCTTTTCTTTTAAACCTGTACACATAGAGATATGGATTAACACACAGAGAAAACCACAAATGAGTGAATATAGTACAACAACCACAATGTAACTCTTCTAAGAGTAAGAGTAAGTACTAAAACTAAATGGGCTAGTATACAATCCCAACTAAAGTATCAGTACATAAAAAGGAAAAAAATCTCTATAGATTATCTTATAAGGATATTACATAAATGGTAGGTATAACTCAGCACTATGGCTCACCACGTCAATCGGTCACCTCTATGCACCATCAAGACCTGGCTCCACAAAGTCTCAGTCAAGCTGTTTGTTTTCTGTATAAGACACAATGGTGTATGGGTGAAGCCTAAGTTGGGATGAGTATAAAAATACTCAACAGGGACCCTGAGGCCCCTGATGGTCTCTCAGAATCCCACAAAGGAAAAATCACAAGGCACAATCTCAATCACAGAGCACAATGTAAAATAAACATCACTCTAGGTATACAATAAAAAGAACTAGATTATTGAAAATTATTTATAAAGATATATCATTTTATTATATTGATAGTATTTTATTTGGGTCCACACTTGGTCACTATGTGCTGACCCACAGAGGATCGCTAGGTTCTATACAAGAGAGGATCCCTAGCTGCTTGCCCAGAGAGGATCGCTAGGTGCTGACCCACAGAGGATCGCTAGGTGTTGACCCACAGAGGAGCGCTAGGTGCTGACCCATGAGGGATTGCTAGGTGCTGACCCACATATGATAGCTAGGTGTTGATCTACCAAGGATTTCTAGGTGCTTTACCAAAGAGGATTGTTTAGTGCTAACCCACAGAGGATCTCTATTCTTTCATCACATCATAGCTAGCCACTGGATTCCCTCACATAGCACACATGATTTCTGGATGATCCTCTCCTCAATAAACTGGACATTTCTCAACCACGACTAAGTCCATTTTATAAGAAACCCTAAGGATCTCCTTTTCTTAAGGATTCCAATGTGACCGATGGTGCCTCAATCGGACGCTCGGTATGTAAGATATACTCAAAAAGGTAAATAAGGCCTGGTTAGATTCAAGTCCGATACAACCCATAAATACTACAAATACTTCCATAAAACAAGTGGAATATCTAAAAAGTGTCACCTCATAACAAGGGTCCTCACGTTGTAGACATTGCGTTAATCAGACACCTGGTCTGCGAGTTATAGTCATTTTATGGAAACAGGGTTAGTCGGGTCTGGGTGTGGTCTAAACCGGTCAGTCTGACCTGACCTGATATAGCGTCCTGGCATGGGTCCTATAATATTCCATCTCAACCAGCTGGTTGGGTCGACCGGTCTGACTAGGTTGTGGGTCTGGCCCGTGTGGTAGAGCGTGACCCACCTGGGGACCCTAGCCCGCGTGGTGCAGGCCGGTCTGCTAGACCGAACATTAGGCATCTGGTTCATCCAATTGGTGGTTCCAGCTAGTGCTACCCTATATCTCTGTAATGGTTGACAGGAGGATGGCCATTCATGATCCAATCAAGCTGCCTGAGCGAGACGCTCCTCCCCCATGCGGCGTCGGTAGGCACCGCTCCTTCACCGCCACGATGGCAGTCTGGCCGCAGCTCAATGCCACCGTGGTGTGCTAGAAGGAACTTCGATGAGCCTCTGGAATCACTTTGGTGGTCCGTTGTTGAAACCATTTGTGCTTACTGCCTTGCTAGGTTTTTTCCTTCTCTGTGAGCCCCTTAGAATTGCATTTCTGGTAGTTTGATTAGTCAGCTTTGTAAAATGCACATCAACCATGATTGGTGGAGGGTCAAGCCTTGTTCAGGTAGTAAAGTTCCTTTCATGTTAGGATTTAAAAAAGGGATAGTCATAAAAGTAATCACTTGGAAAGTATTAAATACCATGACATCCTCGAAAGAAAAATCCTCCCACAAGATCGAGTGAATCACGGATCAACCCGTTAGTCAGTTGATCCACATTTATTGTAAATTTTCAAGAATGTGATAAGAAAAAATCATTCACATAGAAAGGATAAAATCCCTACCTAGATTTGGTTGAATCATTTGTTGATGAGGGAATAATTATATGTTTGTTGACGTGCCACATTTGTTGGAATTGTTCTCCTCTGTTTGATCGTCCGATTGAATCCTCCATCGTTCGACAATTGGTCTTTATTCATTGTTAGTGAGGGATTTAAATTTTCTGTTCCTCAGAGTTTTCCCCACATTCCTCATTCCTCTAGCTAAAGAATTTGAATAAAAATAAATCACTGCATCATTATTGAGTTAATTATTGTCTCTCATAAATGAACCTTAACTAATGAACCATTAATTAAACCAGATTTTAGATAACACATGAAAAAAAAAATCATTAAATTAACCTCATTTAATTATTGTATTTACACTTCAGTTTCACCAACCATCACTCAATGGTTGAAGATAGAATTAAAATAACTCAAATAGTTATTTTATTTTTTTTCCACAAAAAACACCAAAATTTATCTATTCCATCCGACCCTTGCATGTTGAAGTTATGTTTTTTATGTGAATCCCAGAGCTGAAAATATAGTGGTTCCCACAGATTTCAAATCTGAGCATTGGATCAAAAGATATAAAAACCTTCTCTTGGGATAACTTAAGAAAACATTAAAAAATAATCAAAATTCCTTTGCAGGCTCACTAGGACTTGGAATCATGTGCCATCAAACTTCAACACCTCTAAAATTCCTTATAATTTTTTCGAAAATATTATATGAAACTTTTGGTTCATTACATTCTCCCTACCATAGGGATTTTTTTCCCTAAAATCCACAACAAAATCTAAGAGATCAAGTGTGGGTACTGAGTATAAATTTGATCCCCCCCCCCTCTCCCATGTGCTCTCCTGGAGGTTCTCATTCCACCACCAAACTCGTACCAGTGGAATCTACTATCCAGGAAATACCCTCTCATGTCGATCCTTTATCTCCACTGGGAACTCCATAATAGTCACCCCATTGTCAATTTCTAGAACTCCCTAGCTGATGACCTGTGATGAGTCATGCATGTATCTCCTCAGTTGTGACACATGGAAAAAATCATGCCCTCATTGCTTATATAGGGGAAGATCTAGGTGGTATGCCACCTTTCCGACTATTATGAGAATCTCGAAACGTTTGATGAACCTCAGAGAGAGATTTATTCAATGATCACATCAACACAATCCTCATCGGTCTGAGACCTGTAGAAGACATGATATCCCTCATCGAACTCTAAGGGTCTGCGTCTCTTGTCAGCATAATAATTTTATCTACACTGTGTAGTCTTCATTTACTCTTGGATGATCTGCACTTTCTCAGTGGTATCCCATAAGTCTACTGGACCCATAAGTACTAACTCCCCTAGGTATGTCCAGTATAGAGTAGATCTATATAGTTTCTTGTACAAGGCCTCAAACAGTGCCATGTCGACGGTGTAGTGATAGTTGTTGTTGTATGGAAACTCCACTAGTGGAAGGTGGACCTCCAAAATACGGCCAAAATCAAGGAAAAAAAATAAAGCATGTCCTCATGTGTCTGTATGGTCTGCTCTATCTAAGCATCAGTCTTACGGTGAAAGGTGGTGCTCAAATGTATTTGAGTCCCAAACGCTTACTGTAATCCCTTCAAAAACTGGGATGTAAAATGATCATCATGATTTGAAACAATAATTGATGTTATCCCCTGAAGCCATATTATCTATTGAGCATGGATGCATCCCAATCCCTCTACTGATCGCTTCTCTCGGATGGGTATAAAATGAATTGACTTGGTGAGTCCGTAAACGATCACCCAAATAAAGGTGTGGCCCCAGCACGTTCATGGTAACCCAGTCACAAAGTCTATGGAGATACTATTGCACTTCCATTCTAGTACCTACTATTGTTGTTCTAAGACTACTGGAACATGATGCTTGGCCTTCATTGGATGACAAGTTATGCATTGTGAGATGAAGTATTTCACTACTTTCCTCATCCCTGGCCAGCAATTATATTGTCAGAGGTCCTAGTACATCTTGTCCACACAAGGATGTACAACCAGAGGATATGTATGGAACTCCCTCAAAACATCCTCACGTAATGTCACTAGTATCATGGTCCATCCTATAAAAAGAATAATTTTCTCCCCACCTATCAAAAATCCTCTTGGAGCATGACTTGATGATATCTTAGCATGTCGGGTCTCACAGTCAACATCCCCATGTTTTTCCTCCCGAACGCGCTGAAGGAGTGGGGAAGTAAGATTCAAAGAATGAAGGGGTGTTTCCCCATCACTATCTATGAAGGATATCTGTAACACAACTAGATGTTAAATACCCTCACAAATCAGCTGAAGACCCGACATCCTATTGAGTGTGTTTGCTACTATGTTCCCCTTCATAGGAGTGTAGACTATCTCAGAATCATAGTATTGGAGGAACTCCAACCATTGCCAATGTTTCAGGTTTAGGTCCTTTTGTGAGAAGATATTCCTAAGACCCTTGTTATCAGATAAGATAGTAAATTGTTCACCCATCAAGTAGTGGAACCACATATTCAATGCAAAGACCATTACTACTAACTCTAGGTCCTGGGATGCATAGTTCAGCTCATGTTTCCTCAAATGTTGTGAGCCTTTTGAAATCACCTCTCGTTCCTACATCAGGACACATCCCAGTCTAGTCCCTGATGCATCACAATAAACTACATACCCAACACCCTATTCTATTAGCCTCAATATGGGGAAACTCATCAATCTACGCCTCAACTTCTGGAACCTCTATTGGAACCTCTCATTTAATATGAAGTCTTGTCCCTTTTTATCAAATATGAAAAGGGTGATTCTACTCAGGAAAATTTGGGTACAAATCACCGATAGTTCCCAGCTAACCCCAGAAAACTCTGCACCTTAGACACACATCTGGGTGGTTCCCAAGTAAGAACAGCCTCTATCTTCACTAGAACCACTGCAACTATAGCGTATGAGATGAAGTGTCCCAAGAAATTAGAGCTCCTATATCTAGAACATGAACATTAAAAGCTTACCATATAGTGGGTGTTCTTTGAGTGTATCCATAACTATCTAAATATGTGTGGTGTACTCCTCTTCTGATGTCGAGTAGACCAATATGTCTTCAATGAAAACCACCATGAAGGTATCAAGGTAAAGTTGCAAGATCATATTCATGAGTCCCATAAACATTGATGGGGCATTGGTCAAACCAAAAGGTATCACCAAGAATATATAGTGTCCATACCGGCATATGAATGTTGCCTTCGGTATATCCTCATCCCACACCCGAAGTTGATGATATCCAGATCTGAGGTATATCATTGGAAACCACCATGATCCCTTCATCTAATCGAAGTGATCATAAATCCTTGGTAGAGGATACTTTTTTTCATGGTCACCTATTATAGGCACTAATAGTCCAGACAAATACTCAAGCTTCCATCTGCCTTCTTGGAGAAAAACACTGAGGCATCCCATGGACAAACACTGGGTCATATTAACCCCTTCCACTATAATTCCCCCATCTGTACCCTCAAATCAAGATGCTCCACAGGATACATTCAATATAATGGTAAAAATATTGGTGTTGTGTTGGGGTACAAGTTGACGTAGAATTCTACCTCTCTACGAGGTGGTGGCCCCAGAACAACATCAAGAAAGACATCTGAATACTGGTCCACCAATAAAGGATAACTCATACTCCTATCATCCACTACACTGATAGTGATGCTAGCCAACTGATGAGTGATTAGCAGCACCCTCCTTCGAGAAAGTTCATCTTGTACTGCAAATGTTCCCTTCTCGCCAGTGAAGGAAAACATGGTCGCATCCTCACAGACACACCTCACTTTTCACCTAAAACTGTCAATATGAGCATGGATTGTTGATAGCCAGTCCATACCCAAGATGAGTTTATAAGGCCTTGATGCTGCTACAAGGATATCCCAGCCAAATCTCTCTCTTCCTAGAGTAAGATCACACTTCCAGCTTCAATGTGTAATCATAGAAATATATCCTGTATGAGCCTCTAAACAGAAGGATAAAGCCAAAGGCTCCACTGAAATCGATAATCTTCTTATAAGTGTTCTAGAAAGGAAAGAGTGACTAGCACTAGTGTCTATAAGAACTGCAACTAACGTGGATAGACACAGATCATACCATTCATAATCTTTGGTGCATCGTTGTCAAAGGTCTCTATTTCCTAAATCTGGCCCAGCCCCTGTCAACCTGCTCCTAGAGCCCGAGGTGGACCTCCTGGGGGTGGTAGTAGCTGCTCGAACCGTCATCCACCTCCTTCCACTTAGCCTACTTCCCTTCCAAGTCTGTCGTCCTGCAGACCTCCTGTCTTAAACTTATATTTATTTCATTGTGGTCCCTTAACCTCTTGTTGGTCATCCGTGTGGGGAGTTAGATAGTTGTGAGCCATGTACCCCTGGGAGATACAAAAGTAACAAAATCTAGTCCTCAGATGACCTCCTGTACCTCACGAGCTCTACACCATCGACCCTGGGTCATGGGGTCATCCTCTTGTTGGTCTGACCCATTTAAGCCTCTGTTTCATATGCCTACTGCTTGTTGTCGATGACTTGGATAGCTGTAGTCTGGTTGTGGCTCTCACTATCTGTGCCTGCATGGCTAGGAAGCTCTCCACCAGTAGGGCTCGCTCCAACACTCCAACCTACGTTGGAATGTTGAGCGAAATCATCGACACTATGATCTACCATAGTAGACCCAACTCAAATGTGTGGGCCTTCAAGAAAGGGTCTCGGACCATGTTAGTGGATTAGAGGGAGAGGTTATTAGATCTCATCGATTACTAAGCCACTTTTAGGTTGTCATAATGTAAGTGATGTAGCTCCTGAATATGCACAGAGCATAGTGTCTCTAGTACGAACTTCACCCTAAAGAGGTTCACTAAGTCCAAAATAGAATGATTCGCCTCCTCATGTATCTAGAGAGTCAGGCTCCACCATCTCACTATTTTTCCCTGAAATAGACTAGCAGCTCAGATCACCATCTAGTATATCGGTGTCTTAACCAAGCGGAAAACTTGTTCCACTACCTGTAGCTAGTCCTCAACAGCATGTGTATCTGTCTCACCTTGAAACCATAGAGGCCTCTTTCTCTGGATCTTGATAAATGAGCTTATTCATCATGCACTATCTTCTAGTGGGTTTGGTAGAAACTTATGCTCTCCGAGTGGTGGTGTTGGTAAACAACCTGAAGGTGCTATCATGGTAAATTGTCCCTGCACTGGTGCCTCATCCCATGGTGGACCATCTTCATGAACTGTCTCTATAATTCAAGCTAGCATTCATTATTGAAGCATCCTGGAGTGAAACAAATGTTCCACAGTCAAAAAATTATACCAAGTGAGATTACTCAAAATATATCTAGGGAAAAACCTTTCCAAAACACATACAACTAGTGTTTTTGTGTACCGAGTCAGAAAATATAATTCAGGGTTCTCGTGTATGGATATATTGGTTTCTAGACCAGCAATGGACTCCATGAACTGAAATCTGAACTCAAGACACTGAACACTATTCCCCCCATTGAAAATAATTTGTATTAGTTCTTCTGGTAGAACCAAAAACGCTCGGATACCACTTTTTCATGACTCGTCCCCCGGGGCCCGTGTCGTGACTACCCAAAACCCGCATTATTTAAGCCAGGGGTTAGTGACTAAAACCAAAAAGGTATATCCCAAAAGATAATTCATTGCCTTTAAACCTGTACACACACATAAAGGTCTTACCACATAATGAAAACAACAAAAGAGAGAAAGTAATACAACCACCACAAAGTAACACTACTGAGAGTAAAAGTTTGTACTGAAATTAAAGGGACCGTATAGAAGACCAAATGAAAGAGTAGTACAGAAAAATGAAAAAAAATCTCTAGATATCATCCACCATGGATCCTACCTTAAGGTTAGGTATAGCTCATCACTATGAATTACCCCATCAGTCGGTCACCTCCATGTACAATCTAGCCCTAGCTCTCCAATGTCATAGTCAAACTGTCCGCCCTCTACACAAGACAAGGTAAGGTGCAGGTAAATCACATGTAGGGGTGCGTATAACAATAAACAGTAGGGACCCCGAGACCCCCAAAGGTCTCTTAGAATCCAAAAATGGAATAAACAAAAATCATGATCTCAATCATGGAGAACAAATTAAAAGACAGATCACACCAGGTATACAACATTAAAAACATGAATATAGATGATTATTCATAAAGCTATATGATTTTATTCTGTCAAGGGGCTTTGTTGTTGGTCTGCACAGGTTCACTGGGTGTTGAACCACAAAGGATCACTGGGTACTGACCTAGAGAAGATAGATTTGTGCTTACATACAGAGGATAGCAATGTGCTGACCAATAGAGGATAAGTAGGTCCTGACCCACTGAGGATCGCTAAGTGTTGACCCACAGAGAATAGCTAGGTGTTTACCATAGATGATCTCTAGGTGGGGATCCACTCAGGATCACTATTATTTCATCATTTCGAAGCCAAACACTGGATTCCCTCACTTAGCACATTTGATTTATATAGGATCTGCTCCTCCAGCCACCATTCGTATCTCAAACACCATGAAGTACCACTTATATGTAACCCAAAGTACAGTCCTTTCTTAGGGGTTCCGATGTGATAGACAGTGCATCAACCGGACTCTCGATCTATAAGATATCGGTAAAAGGTAAATAGGGCATAGTTGGATTTGAGTCCACTTCAGCCTAAACATAATCCAACTTCTTCCAAAATGGATGTGGAATATCAAAAATGGATCTCCTCATCTTAGGGGTCCTCATGCCTCAGACGGCGTGTCATTTAGATGCCTGATCTAAGAGATATTGCTGTTTTAGTGGAACGAGGTCGGACGGGTCTAGGTCCAGTCTAACTCAGTCAAATCGACCCTACCGAACCAAATAGTCCAATGAGGGTCCAATATGGGTCTAGCCCAACCACCTCATTGCATCCATATGTCCAGCCTAGCTAGTGCGAGTCCAGCCCAGCTGGCAGGTCCAGCCTGTGGGTTGCCTGGTCGGCCTGGTGGGGCGCGACCTCCTAGGAGACCTGAAACCCACGATGTGGGCGACTATACTGTGCCAAACATGGGGTACCAGGTTCTTCAAACTGGCAGCACCAGATAGAGCCAACATGTCTCCTTATAATGGTCGTTCATGCACCATCTGAGCGGCCTATGTGGGCCTCTCCTCCCCCACTCTTCTCCGACAAGAACCACAACTTCACTGCAACCGCCATGCACCAGATAGAGCTTCATTGAGCCACCAAAGTCTGTCTAGTGGTCCATTCTTTGAACTGTTTGTGACTAAAACCTGGGTTGGTTGCCACCTGGACTTCAAGCTCCTTGGATTTAAATTATTGAAATGTTGATCAGTCAACTTTTTAGAATGAAGATCCATAAAGTTCAGAGGAGGGATTGGGCCTTGTTGGGATCTCCCCACACCCTTTGCGTTAGCATTTAATCATTGTATAATCATAACATAAATCAAACTTCTTGAATTAAATCCCATGACATCCCAGCTTGAAAAATATTCCTGCAAGATCATACAAATCGCGGCTCGACCTGTTAATAAGTTGATCCGTGTTCGTCTTCAATTTTCAAGAACAAGATTAGAAAAGGTCCTTCACATAGAAAGGATAAAACCCCTACCTGAATTCTGTTAGATCTATTACATATGAAGGAGGTATTTAGCATTTGTTGAACTGCCACATTTTTTGGAGTTCATTATTACTGTTTGATCATCATATTGGATCCTACAATGATCAATGTTCGTTCTCCATTATTTATTTGACAGGTATTTCATTGGAGTATTCATTATAGTTTTCCCCACGTTCTCCTTATGCTCGCCAAAAAATTTGAATAAAAAGGAAGCAATTTAGTATTGTTGAGTTAATTATTGTCGCTCATTAATGAACCATAATTAATGGACCATTAATTAAATCATTTTTGCAGTTACACATCAAATGAAATTATTCATTAAATGAACCTCATTTAATTCTGATCGTTATGTTGTGGTTTATCCAGAGAAATAAAACAACCCAAATTGTTAGTTTTTTATTATTTTTTCCCAAAAAATCCAAAATTTAACATTTCCATATAACCCATTCCGGTTGAAGTTACGCTTCACCTAAGAGGATCAGGATTCTACGAATTCAATGCTGACCTCATATTTTCAATCTAAGCACCAGTTCAAAAGATAGAAAAACCCTCCTGTATGTTCAATTAATTGATCATAAAGAAAGATCAAAATTCTGTTCCTTGTTCACTGGGCCTCAGAAGCGCATGTCATCGAACTTCTAAGTCTTGAAATATTACATATAAATATAAAAAAAATTTATGGAATTTATGGGTCTTTAAAATTAAGTAACACCATGTGGAAATAATCATGATAAAAATAAAAATTGTGCGGAAATATTTTCAACTTATATGATGGATTTTTAGCCATATAATGATGTGGTTATAGGTACATTACATGTTTATTCAAACTTTTCCAATACCCTATTTGAACCTAGATATTCATATTTCACTATATCTAAGAACCGTGATAGTAAAATGTGAATATCACCACATAAAAATAATATAGATCATTTGGTGAAAACTCCCAGTGGAAATATTTAGGCAACCAAGAATTTTAAGAGTATTCTAATTATTATCTATTGGATAGTGTTCCCCTCAAATATTATTGAACTTATCATTGAAGGGTTTTATATTTTTTTGGGTAAGGATTTTCCTTCGGTTTTTCATTCTAAAATAGATTAAAGAAATAAGAAAGTAAAATTTAATGATTTCATACCTTTAATATCTTGTAAACAATATAAGAAATTTATTAGATATGGTAGTGAATGTTACCCACCTTATGATTTTGAAAATAAATATATTGTTGAGATTAATGATTTACCTATATTGAATGAATAAATTGAATTTTTTAGGATTATTTTTTCTAATGTTATTACAGATAGGGAGGTTCATCTTATTATTATATTATATAATAATTTTATGACAATTTTAAAACCACCTTATCGAATAGATCATGTAGAAGATTTGGAATTAAAAAATCATTTCCAATAGTATCTAAATAATTGTTTCAATCATCTAGGTACATCACTAAGGAGTGTTCCTATTATATTTTTTAAAAGGAAAGATGTTTCATGAGTCTTTTCAGTGATTACAGATAAATTAATACCAACATTGTTAACAATAAGTATCCTCTTTCTCAAAAAAATTATTTTATTGACCATCTCACGGGAGTGTATTATTTTTCAAGGATTTACCTTATATAATATGGAATAATTTAAAGGTGAAGTAGGATTATATTTTTATGATAGATATTTTCACAAATATATGGATAAGGATACTATATTTATTCATGTTTTCTTGTCGAATAAACTAGTCAAATTCAAGAATCATATGAATATAGTTTACAATTACTATTTAAGTGTTTTTTGGTATTTTTATTATTGATATTTTTGTGTTTTCTTAAATTCATGAGGATATTGAAAGACACCTATGTATTTTATTTATAAAAACAATAAAAGAAAAAAATATGGAAAATTTAATCAATGTGAATTTTGGTTGCAACTAGTTTCTTTTTTTAGGAATATTATTTCAAAAGAAAATTCGAACTATTGATCCTACTAAATATAAAGTTGATTAGTAATGGAAAATACAAAAAAATGACACAAGGATGCATTTTCTCTAAGATTAGTGGGTTACTACCATCAGTTTTTTGAAAAGTTAGCTTGGTTATCTATCCCATAGAATAAGTTCACTTGAAAGGAATTTAAATTTATCAGGATGAAGGAGTGTAATGATATTTTTCACAAACTAAATATAATATCATTGAATGATCCATATTTGGGACTTTTGTCTTGAAATTATGAATTTTTCAAATTTATAATTTTACCATTAAAGTGAATTATATTTTTCTAATGAATAATGATCTTGTAATTGGTTAATCTTCAAATCAATTAAAACCTCGTTAGGTAAATTATCCAAATAATTATATGAAATTATCTATTGTGGTTTTTTATTTAAAATTTCTGATGCATAATTTATTTGGATTAAAATGTTAAATATATACTAAATATAAAATTATTAAGTATATATTTTGTTATAAATTATAGAACTTAAGGTAGATAAATGGTTAGAACTATTTAATTATTAGGATTCCATGTTTCATTACTATACCAAGTAATCAAACAATGTAGATGATTTTTTTATTCAAAAAAAGTAATGCATAAATAACAAAACTATATTTAGAACATTATATTTTGGTAAACGATTTAATAAATTAATCCCTATAAATTATATTAGAGGTTATTTCTCAATTTTTCGTCAGGATTCAGTCTAGTAGATATTGTTTAATATAATTAAGTATTATCAAGAGGAAGAACCTAATTTATAAGGAAAGGAACATTTTCTAAATAAAGGTAAGTTACCAAAATTTATCATTGACAAGGAATGTATTTTTAGATTTGTAAAAATATGATCTATTCTAGTTATCTCATAGTTGAAAAAAAATATATTGAGAGGATCATATATTTCACTTTTATATTTATCCCTTTGTTACTAAAATGTATAGAAACATTCAAGATTCTTACTGCTAAGATGAAATAAAGAATGATATTGTAGATTTTACCATTAAGTGATTTAATTTTATACTAGTTAAGGTAAAATGATAATCATAAAATTGTATGGTTTAACATTTTCCAATACTAGATTGAAAATGAAAAAATATATGAATGGTTTTCATAGTTAGATTACCAAGGACATATAGATTTAATAATGGAATTTGGATTTTTTTTCAATTAAGTAAATATGATCATTTCATTCCCATTAGATATAATATGTATTTATATAACCTTTCTTGGTGATATATAGTTAGTTCACATGGAGTATTTCTCTCCATTGAATCTTGTTGTGATCCTGTGATCACTTCAAATTTTTTAAAGGACGTCAAATTTTTTTGGGTACTAAATTAAATTTTAGTACAAATTTTCACCATCAATATAATAAATAATCAAAGAGAATATATAGAATATCGAAGACATGTTAATTATTATTCAATGGATTACCAAGGAAGTCAAGATAAACTTTATTGAGTTCAATATTCTTATAATAATAGTTTTTATTCTACTATAATGATGGTTCCTTTTGCAGAATTATATCTAAAGTAGTGTATGACTACATATCGGTGGGATGGATTAGGTGAAGGTATGTTTTACTAACTAGAGATGGTAGAATAAATAGAATATAATGTGAAAATTATTTGGAAACATGTGTAAATTCCTCAGAGTAGGCAGAAAAGTAATGTTGATAACCAAAGGAAATATCTTTCTTTATAGGAAGGTGATCAAGTTATTCATAACGTATATTTATGGAAAAGTGTTGTGTTTTTTGGAAAAATTTGAATATATGGCTATATTTATTCGAACCTATGAAATCATGGAGAAATATTGATTCGTTTTCTATATAGTGTCATTGCATCTATATTCATCTTAGGTGCATGTGGTATTTCATGTCTTCTTGTTAATAAAATATGATTTGGATGTATCAAATGTTTTAAACCCATAAATAGTTTAGTTTCAAGAAAACCAATCCTATGAGAAACACCAAATACATATTATTGAATAAATAGAGAAAGTTTAGTAGAATAATTTAATTAATCAAGTTAACTTTTTGAGTATAAAAAATATGGTTGAATAAGGTGTATGGGAATAAGAAAATTCCATCAGCGAAAAATATCCCCACTTGTTTAAGTAATGAATGAAATTCAAAAGTTAAAATATCTAAAATAAGGAAAGAGTGTTAAAATCTTGGTAAATTTGATTGTAAATAAATTTTATTCCTTATATTTATTCTTCAATTATATATTATATAATTTTTTAAAAATTTTGTGTAATTTTTTAATCAAAAAAGAAAATTGTTTTATTCTTCTCAAAATTGATCTATTATTTTATAATGTTTATTTAAAGAATTAATTTCTAAATTTTATACTTTTAATTATAATAAAATAAATTCATTTTCAAATCGGTATGTCACTATCATCTTAGGGTAATATTTTGGTACTTTTTCAAAAATGAGTTATTTTTAAATAAATAGTGAAAATATTGATTTTTTATAAAATAATCATTTATTTCCAATTAATTAATTACTTTAAAATATAAAATTTGAATATAAAGTAACATATGAATAATTTAATTATAAATAATCTAAATAATTAAATAAGTACCATCATTTTACTATATTTCATAAGAAGTTCATTTTTTAGATTATAAATGCATTTTAATTAAAAACATTATTTTTTGTATTTTAATATTAAATTTATATCTAACAGTAATAGAAATTGAATCTAGAAAAATAGATTACATATTTAGAACCTACAGGTAAAAATAATATAAATAGTTCCCTTATATTTTTTTCATTATAAATTGTAATAACAAAGAATATTTTTCAGATAGATAGGGATAAATTTGGTAATTATGGTTAAAAGTAAATTAAAAAGATAAAAAACATCTCCCTAACACAATTATTTAATTTATTTTATATTTTATATTATTCAATTTACATAAATTGTTCAAAAATTTGGAAATTTAGTTCATATTTTCAATGATAATAAAGATAATGTAATTTTAAAGAAATAATAAACACAATATTCCACACTTATTATATTAGTATCTCTATAAATTTTCATAGTGATAAAAATATGATATGTTTTTTTCCAAATTTTTTTTATAAATTTAAATTATTCCAATCATTAAAATTTACATTTACTTGAATAATTTAAATAATAACCGTAAATGATAACAGAATTCCAACATAGTACTTTTACAGGAAAGAGAAAAAAAAAGAAAATTTTTAAAAACTCTTAAAGTAGTATTTTTCGGTGATCTATTATGTCCCATGAATTTAAAAGATAAATATAACACCTAATTTATTTTTTAAAAGATTTTATTTGATTTAAATTACTACATTAATACCATTAAAGTAAAATTTAATTAATAGTCAAAAAAATTATAATAATTGTATTTTATAATAAACTATAATTTTTCAAATGATTTAAATTAATAAAAAATATTATCATTGTATAGTTGAATGGTATATGGTTGAGAATAGCATCCATGCTACATTTATGGTCCTATTTTCACTGTATACTGATATTCTTGATTTCTATAGTGTAAAAAACAATGATATCTCAATAATCATCAAATTTATTAACATGGATTCAAACAAACAGATATTGGTGAAAAGAATACATAAAATTGTCAAAATTTAATTGTATGAGAGTATTTAGACACATAATCGTATAATATTAAAATTATATAAGTTTTGAGTCATTTATTCCTAAAAATTAATTAATATTAAATTTATACTTTAAAAAATTTTAAGAGTTCCTCTCCCCTCACTAAGAAAGTGGTAGTACCACATGTATCTTCCCACGCCTTTTGATAATATATTTTAGATAATACCCTCCAAAGTATCTCCCTAGATTAAATCCCAACATCCTAGATTATATGGTATCACAAAAAAGTCCAATCTTATAATGATTAAGGTGTGATCTAAAGATGTTTTTAAATTAAGGGGTATTCGTCCCAACTGATCTGTATCAAGTTTATTTCTCCTTCCAACTCCATTAAATCTTATTAAACCATGCTAAAAAATTAAATATCTTCCATATACGGAGATTTTATTATTAATATGTTTCAATCCTTTTTCGTCTCATTTCCATTCCTATAGGATAGGAAAAGATTGCTTGTGCGTACATGTTGATTACCACCACCATTAATCGATGTGTTTCATTTTTCGTCATCTCCTCCCATGAATAGTTATTATGAAAGATTTAATTAATATATATGATATTCATGAAATAATTAAGATTATTTAAATATAATTTATCATATAATTTCACAATTTTCCTTCCATTTAAAAATTACAATGTCTTTCAAGTATATGTGTGGACTACCACCTCCATGAAGCGATAGGATTCAGTTTTCATCACCACATCATAATGATGATATATATATTTTATTTAAAGATATAATATTATATTTAAGATATAATAATAATTAGGAAAATATAAAATAATACTTACCTTATTAGAATCATAATCATTAAAAAAGGAAATTTTACTAATGAGTATGAATGACCTACTGTCTCCAATATTGTAATGTAGTACATTTTTAAAAACAATATTTCTTGGTTGTTAGTTAATGTATAATTGGTTTATAATAATGATAATTATTTCATTATTATTATTCTGGATATGATGTAATATTTACCAATTTAACTTTTATAAACTTACCAATGTCATTTTGGACATGTGAGTCGAGTATTATACAAACCTATTACATGAACATAATTGAATAATTTATTGTATGAAACATGGTAAAAAATAAAATAATGAAAAAATGTTTTTAATAAATTAAATAATTAAAATTAAATTATTATGTTGTAATATAAGACACCTATGTGATGACATGGACTTGAGCTAATGGGATATATTATCTTAAAACAACGATTTTAATTTTTCAAAGATTTATCTTCTAAATATTTTTCTTCCATATACATATTCTTAATATTATTTTTTGGATGTATTTATATGGATATTAATGAATTATAATAAAAATTTAAAATATATTTTTAATTATTTATAATTTTTTAAAGGTAAATTTTTATGTATATTATAAGTAACATTTTGACATTATTTACAAAAAGGGAAAAAGGAGTGTTTAATTTTAATGCATATAAAATCAATGATTTTTATTTCCTCCTCAATAGTTATTTGATAGATTTATTCCTTTACATGTTTCCAAGTAATCTTCAATTAAAACCCCTTGTTCCATTTTTCAAGGTATTTTAATTTTTAATATGGGTTTTTAAATAGAAAAGATATTTTGATATCCAGAAATACATTGCATATGGGTTGAATAGAGTATTTCCAGGGATATAGGATGAAATGATAAAAGATTAACAAAAATTTATTTATGGTATAGAATTTGACAGTTATATACAATCATCGGTGAGCCTAATACCTGTTATACTATGGGTAATCTTGATTCATCTTATATTATTAGTTATCCTCACATAGCATATACGACGGGTGAAACCGATATATCTTATATAGAAGGTGTTCCTAATATAGCTATCCCCTGAATTGGGCAATGTTCCTTACATTCAATGTAAAGAATAATTTAGTTAAATAGGGATTTTCATCCTATGTATTTAACTATTTTCATGTTATTTCTAACACAGATATATGAACATAATGCCCTATGATTACTAATTGGGGTTTTTAATGCAATGGGTGATCAAGGTTTTAATTGAGATTGTTTATTTCTTTCATATGGATATGATATATTTCATACACTTAATGAATATTGTGATCAAATAAAAAACCTATGGGTTTTCATGTTTTTCTCTAGACAAAAGTATTTCTTTCTTTTATATACATTACTGAGATTTTAGTATCATCTGACAATTTTAAATTATTTTCACTAGGTTTAAGAATGATACGAAATATAGAAGATCTTAAGTTTAATGTCATCATATTTTTTTAAAAAAACCAATTTTGATTCATTTTCAATGTTTTTATATTATAGGAAAATTGATTCTGAGCACTACCACAAAAACAGTTTTTCGCAGCGCCCCCCCCCTTTATGAGCGCTAACGAAACAGCGCTGATAAAGGGTGGTCCCTTTATCAGCGCTTGTTTAGTATCCCTGATAAAGGGGGGCCTTTATCAGCGCTTTTTTAATAGCGCTGATAAATTGTCGAATTCAAAAAAAATATTAAGAATATATATTAATATATTAAAATATAAATATCGTTATATTGATATAAATATAATATATTATTTTTGAATATATTTTAGTTAAGTATAAATGTACATTTACACTTATAATATACTTAATATATAAGATATTTAGTGAAAATGGCTTATAAAATAATTATAAAAATATTTTTAATTAAAAATTTGATATATATAATGGAGTAATAGTCATTTAATAACAATTTGAAGACTAATGAAATAAAAAAAATTAAAAAAAGATCCAAAATATGTTGAAAACACAACTCAAACTTCAAACGGCCTTAACTTTTGATCCGGGTGTCCGATTGAGCACTACCAAATATCAAATCGAAGCCTGCGATGAGCTCTACATCGTTGTGACCTAGAGGGACCCAGATAAAGAGATTTTTGAGGCCAAAAGTGTCCCAGAAGGCCTCTAAAACTGTGTTTTTTGTTGGGGTACCCCGAATTTTTAACTTTTTGTGGATTTTCAGCCTCGTTTAAGGGTGTATTATTGGCTTTTTTTTTTGGTAGGGACTTAATTTATTCTAAGGTATTACATTCATATTGATATTATTTATTTGAAATTTCATCCTTTTTTATAATGCACAACTATTTATAATTAACTATGTAACAATATATACATATTATTTATATATTCAAACATAAAAAATTAATTATAAATAATAAATAATAAAATATATTTACATATAAAATATATTAGCATTATCTAAATAATAACTAACATCCATTTTATTTAAAATACAAATATATTAATATTTATATACCTGTATATTAATCTAACTATATATATATATATTAATCTAGCTATATATATATATTAATCTGATAACTATATATATATTAATATAACTACATATATATATTAGTATTACTATAAATATATATATTAATAATACTATATATATTAATATAACTATATATATGTTAATATAACTATATAAATATTACTATAAATATATATTACTATACGAATAAATATAACTAAATATAGATATAGATATAGATATATATTAATATAACTATATATATATATTAATATAACTATATATATATTAATATAACTATATATATTAATATAAATATATATTACTATACGAATAAATATAACTATATATATAAATATATGTATATATATATAATGAATTGGAAGGAAAATCAAAATAGAGTAGTGGTAAAGGCTTAGGTGCACAGGGGGAGGTCTCGAGTTCCAATCCTGGTGGAGGTAGGGGCACGCACGCATGGGGGAATATGGGAGAAAGCATTGTTAATGGGTAAAGGGAGGTGTGTGGGGTGCTGTACAAGGGTAGAAAAGCGCGGTAAAAGGGGGATAAAGTGCTATAAAATCCCCCCTAATTGGCAGTATTTTTTAAAATTTTTAAATTTTTTTATTTTTTTTTATTTTTTTTTAATTTTGATATTTTTTTTACCTGGTAGCAATGCTTTTGAAAAAGCACTGATAAAAGGGTTCCTTTATCAGTGTTAAAACAAAAGTGCTGATAAAGGAAGCGCTAATATTGGGGTCTTTTATTAGTGCTAAAACAAAGCGCTGATAAAGGACCCTTTTATCATTGCTTTGTTTTAGCGCTGATAAAAGGGGTATTTTTCAGCGCTTTTCAGAGCGCTGATAAAGGGGACCCCCCCCCCCTCCTTTATCTTCTCCGGTTTTATCAGCGCTTTTCTAGCACTGATAAAGGCCATTTTTAGCATTTATAAAAGTCATATTTGTAGTAGTGGAGGGGATGTGTCCACTTTATAATGTATGGGTTTAACATTTAAGTGTAATGAAGAAACTATATAAAACTATTAAAATAAATTATATTTGGGAATTTTATAAAAAGAATTATAGTATAAAGACACAATATTATTTCATTCTTAAGTCTTGGTCCATATATCTATACAAAAATGGTTTGTAAAATTTTTCTAATCAAATTCAAATTTATTTCACCTCTTTTGGTCAAAAAAACCATTTTCCTACATATCAATGATTTCAAAAATGTTTTGAATAATTTTATTAACTATTAATTCATAATTATATAAATTAATTTTAACCCATGTTTTATGTTTTTAAAAAGGGTTTGAAGAGAATATTATTTTATTTTTAGAAAAATATGCTATTAAAGGTGTGAAAAATATCTTTTTTTAACTACTAGAACATGAAAATAATTTTCAACTGTCATGAACAATAAATTATTTGAATCATCCATTATAATTTTCTATGTTTATTTTCAATGAAAATATTTTTACTAATATTAAATATATTTTTATTCATTAAAATTGATTTTCAACAAGGAAAATGTATTTTACAAAAGATTGTCTTAATGATCTTTTACTGGTATTTCTGTTTATTAATGAAAAAACCATTGATGTAACTTATTTTCTGATGGGAAAATGTTTTAATGATATCATGATAATATTTATTTGGATGGATTATGAATTTTGAAACAATATTTTCATGGAACCTATTACTTTTCCAAGAGAAAATCGTGATTTAACAGAAAAATGGTTATTGTTATATTGAAATGTGAAATCTTTTAATTTGTTTCTCATGATATAGTACTTGGAAATTATTGAAAAAAATTGGATTGTAGGGTGAACCTAAATCCTCTAGGGACTCTTTGGGGTAAGATACTAGTGGGTCCATTATATCCTCCCAATGCATTAGGTAATAACAAAAGATAGGACAAAATAGATATTATTCTGATGATATGACATTATTATTTTGGTAACAAGTTACACTTAGGAACTAAGGGTTATTAACCAAGAAATTTTATCCTACAGCTTCTTGTATGTGATTTATAAATTTAATGTTTCATGAGACCAACACATTTTCTCTATGGTTGGTATGATTTTTTAATGGATCCTTTACTAAAGAATGTTTTTCACATGGAATATTATTGTTATATTATATGACACATTCCTTTTATTGAGATTTATTTCATGATCTGTGGTATGTTAGGTATCAATTATCTCATTTTATAGTCATGCAGTGTAATTTTTTAGCATGAACTTATACACATATTTTTTTCACTAATTAAAATCAATTGTTAATTATTATTTTTAACCCTACTGGGTGTTTGAGATCAACCTTATTTGGTTTCCTTTCCCAATGGTTGAGAATAAATATTTTAATATTGTTATTTATAAAAATGTTACTTCATATATGGAATATAGTAGGAGATTATATATATTTATAAATCAGTTGTTTATGTATCTAAGATTCGATGTAAGGTTTTTCCTAATTCTCAAAAACAATAAATCTAAAAATATATGGGTATTTAATTGATCCAATATTTCTGTATTTTTTATAATTTTTAATGGAATAAAACCATTTTATGTTTATCGGTATCAAATCCAGAAATTTGAAGTATATGTTTTAGCATCGGATTCGGGATTGTGTGTTCCAGGATATTACATACACTATCTTGGGAGGGTTTAAATGACATTATAGATTAATATTTTTTTCATTCGAGGTTATCTTAAGAGTTACGTATTCCATCATGGATTTATAATTTTAAATTTTATCATACATTTAAATGAATAAATATCCCTTTTTTGGTTTTATGGGATGGTATTTTGAGCTGATTAATTATATTTTTAGAAATTATTTTATTGTTTGAGGTATAAAAAACAATTATTTTTAACATGAAGTATTATTTTAAGGGAATTAATTTACATTTTTTTTGTTGTAAGATCAATGTTATGTTAAAATAGTTTAGGTTAAATTTTGTTTTAATGTTTAGTTATTTGAGGTAACTTTAGATATATTGTAATATATTTATACACTCATCTATGTTGAACATTTGGTGTTATTATTTAATTTTTGAGATTAATTTATTATTTCCACTTATAAAGGTTTACACATCTTGGATATTATCTTACCATTTTCTTAACATTTTAGTTTTGCTAAAAATAAAAATATTCGAGGATTATCTTGTTATCCTTTTATGTATTATGTGATCACATAGAGGATGATTTTTTTTATATAGGCACGAAAAAATAATCTAGGACACCCAATGTCGGAAGATAAAAATGTGACTGTGGTGTAAATTGATTAATGGATGAAATATTTTATTTTCATGTAATTTTATTTCCTTATGTTAAAAATCTATATTGTGAAATAATTCCTCAACTCTATGAAAAGGATCTTAAAATAAAAATTTTATCATGTTACCTTTATTTTTTATAAATCAATGGAACCTTTCACACTACATTAAATTTTTATTTTTTTATAATTTAATATTTCTTCATTATTAAATTTCTTTCATCAATGTTCTTTATAACTCCCCATCATTATTTTGAAATTACTTTGAAATTAAATTTTTTCAACCATGTGCGTATTTTAACTTCTCACTGATGGTCACTAATTTGGAAACCATGTTAGGTGTTATTCCAAATATCCTTTTCATTTACATTTCCCTCTATTCAAGAGAATGTTTTTTTAAGCCTTTTTATGATGTGTATTTTCAATAAAGTTATTTACAAAAGTGTAACCCTAAATTGTAGAGCTCAAGTTAAAAATACTATGATGTAATTTATTATTGGGGTAGAATTTATCACCTATATATTTTAAAAGAACATTATATCTGATAACATATAAAACACACTACAAAGAACTTAAACAAACCATAAAATATTGTCATTCTTTAAATATGAACTATATAACCAAACCATTGAATTAGAGGATATGAAAAATGGTACCCAAATTATAAATTATATATAAAGTTCCAAAATAATAAAAATTATTATTTAATTCATGGGAAATAAGAAATGAGTTTTTAGTAAAACAATTTAATGTTCCAAAAATATATTATCTTACAAAGGGATTTTTATTTATTTTTGACAAAAAAACATTTATTATTAAAATCTATAACTCATAAAAAATTTATTTGATAAAATTAATTTCATTTTGGAATTCATCATATAAATATTAAATTAAAGACAAATTTTGGGATTTTTTAAAAGATTGACTTTTAAGTGAATAATGAAAAATAATATTTTTTATAAAATTATAATTTCCTTTCACTAAAAGATATATTTATGAATTGAATGAGATATGAAATTAAAAATGAATCATTAATATATATATATAATATATGTAAATACTTCATATTTTATAGTATACTTGATTTTTGTATATGTTAATTTTTATAAATAAAAACACATTTTTCTAAAAGTTTTTTTAGTGAATAATGTTTTTCTATTTTAATTGATTAAAAAAATACCAATTAATGAATGATTAAAATTAAAATTATATATTTTAAATATAACTATTTGAATTTAAATTCATATAATTATTATTACTAGTCATAATTTTAACGTGAGGTCATCATATGCTAAAAATATATATTATTGAGAAAACATTATTCTTTTCATTTTGTGGGTTTAATTTTAAATTAATTTATATGAATTTAATCTTGAAAATTTTATGTGATATTGTTAATTAAAAATTTAAATTTTTTTAATTATGATCATTCTATTTTTTTCCATTTTGAATAAAAGCCTTAGTAAATTTTTGTCATCTAAGTAAGGATAAATCATTTAATTAAGGTTAAATATAATATGATATGTAAAAAATAACATTAATAAAATAATTTAATATATTTGATGGGTATTTTTAAAAAAATCATATAATATTGTATGTTATGGAATTTTGACCCATTTGTCTTTGAAAATGACATATATTTTTTTAAATGTTGAGAAATACAAAATTTAACTCCCTTCTTTTTAATATTATTTTATATGTTCACATAGGGATAAAAATAATTATTGAAAATAATAAAAGTTGTTTTTTATTGGTAAAAAAATAATATTTTATTTTTTTAATAATTAAATAATTGCTTTAAATGCATACGCAATGTCAAAATAGGGCTTGGGTGAGTAATAGAAAAAAATTTGGTAAATTTATTTTAAAACAACATAAGTAATTTCATTTTGTTGAGTAATGTTTTCCCATGTTTTTCTTATATATATATATATATCATATTATATATGTGTTAAAATTATATATTATAATTCCATTTTTATCTTAATGGCTTTAAATTCAAAATAAATGAAATGATTCACAAATGGAATTAATGGAAATTTAAAATAAAAAATATTTAATTAAATTATTTAAATATTATGAGGAATCCTATATTCATACAATTTAATGTTTTATGTTTTAAAATATCTTCTATGGTCCATTTATGGTTCAATTATCCTTTTATAATAACTTTATTGAACCATAAAGAATAAATTTTTTGATATCATGGTAATCATCAAAAGGATTAATCAGGGGTTAAAATGAAGTGAAATGGTGAAAGTATTACATAAACTTGTTCAAAATTTATTGGATATAAATATTTAGACTAATACTCATATTATTTTTTTAATATATCCATTTTCCCACATTTTATATAAAATTAATTTATATCAGTTTTATAATTTATGTAATTCCAAGTGCACCCCTCCCCTCACTAATGAAACAAAATCTCATCTCCTCTCTTCCCCACACCTATTTGGAAGTATAGTTAATCTTTTTCCTAACAAAATCCCATAACAACATTCATCCCTATTTATTTTCAGTCTTATTTTGGTTACGATACAATCCTGTTAGGGATTAATGTATAAGGAAAAAGAGTTTGTCCAAATAAGAGGTTTGGAATTTAACCAAATTAGTTTCTTCTATTTCATCTTAAACCTCATAAAAAACTCCTTTAGAAATCATGAAATAAAGACAATATAAAACATAATGACATGTTAATACTTTAATGTCTCAAAATTATTATATATCATTATTCTATCAAAATAGAAATGAAATCACAATTCATGTGTACATTGGACTACTGCTTCACGAACTAATGTAATTAATTTTCCATCAAAACCTTTTATGACTAGTTAATGTGACAGATTTATATTATATATATGATATTAAAGTAAATATTTTAATTCAATAATGATAATGTATGAATTATTTTTAATAAAATTTTATCCATTTTAAAATAATGAGTTCGTTCGTGTGTACGGGTGAATTACCACCCCCAATAAGCAATATGATTTTTTATCACCAAATAACATGGATAGAATATATTAATTATTTAAGTATTTAATATTATATTTTTGATAAAATAATAATTTTTTAATGATAAAATAATAATTAACTTTTTTTCTTGTTCATTGATAAATTAAAATGTTAATCATCTGTGTTTATAGCCTACCATCTTCCTGATTTGTGATGTAATTCATTTTTCATAACTTTATTTCTTTTTTGGTTGTAAAATTATAAATAATATTTGAAAAATATAATTACTACTTGATTATTTTTTTAGATATCATCTAATAAATATCTTTTTTACCGTGGTCAATATACTGATTTCATTATGAAGTTATGAATTGAACATCATCAAAACACTCGAAATAACTAATTATGTAATTAAATATTCTATTAAAATATATTACATAATTTTTTTTAATATTAAGGGATTAATCTTGAGAATTTTTTTAATAAATAAAATAATTCTCATAAGTTTTTCATAATGGTTTTATTGTATATACCGTGCATTTTATTTCTCAAGGTCAGTGATTTTATCTCAATTTCCCTTCATTGGGGAATGTTTTAATGTTATACAAAAAGATTATTTTATATAGTGTATGTAAATACCTTTTTCCATGTTATATAGTGAAAAATTTATACTTTATGATATTTTAGGTTATAATTCATTGAATTAGTCTCATTGTGTTTCGATTCAGAGGTTACTAAAGTAGTATGGGGTTTCGTAACTCAATTTTCATTTATTGGGTTATATCACATTTTCATTGATTATATTATGTGAAGATTATGTGTAAATGAAATTTTTTATTCATATTTTACTACCAATTTTTTTCGATATAATTTTTTTACACATAATCACTCCATTGATTAACTATAAAATTCATTGATATGATCTTTCTAAGGTTTATTTGTCTCAAATATTCTATATTTCGAACATATGATTATGTTATGCTACAATATTATTTAATTATGTGTATATAATACCACGTTGACATGTTATACAACACATATCTATATTCTCAATATATTTAATGTTTTATTTGAAGATTTATTTCATGAGGAATACAATTAAATTGTTACCAAAGTGTAGTGGAGTTTATGTTTAAATCTTAATTTTAATTAGGATTTTTTATACTTTAATTACAATAGAGAATTTATATAATATATATTTGATAAAAAATTTAGTTTTTCTCCATGATGTGGTATATATTTTTTTTATTTTTATAAACCATTATTATCCCTTTGATACTCAAAATGTTTTATAAAATGTTTCATTGAAAATAATATTGTATTTCTCATCTTTGGTATAAATATCATTTTATTCAATTCCTATATTTTCTAAATGTTATCAAACTTTTTTTGACAATTATTCAATTATTTTTAAATCCATTTTTAAACAAGTTTGAGTTTTAATAAAAAGAAGATCAAATATAATATTCATGATATTTTCTGATCAAGGTACTTTATATATATATTGTGAAAAAAATTGTTTTAACAATTACTGAATCAATGGAATTTTCTGTTGTCATGAACATTCCATTATTTTAGTATATAATTAAAATTTTCCCTGATAATTATAAAAATAAAAATATTTTCCAAATATTCTAGAAATTATTTGTTTTTAATAGATATTTTCAATGTGGAAAGTGTAGTATGATAAAAAATGTTTCTAATGATATTTTATTGGTATTTCTATTCATAAAAACAACAATTGAGGATGATAGTTATGATCCACTAGGTATATATTATAATGATACCATACAAATTATTTCTTTAAATGGATTACGATCAATTATATTAGATTATCATGTATCCTATTTCATTTCCACTGGTAAATACATCTATAAAAATATAATTGTTATTATTTTGTTTAAAAATAATTCTTTTAATCGATTTTATCATGATATGGTACATTAATAATATTATTGAAAAAAAAATGTGGACTGAACCTAAATAATTAAGGTAATTTGACCAATCTATTAATGATGGGTCTTTAGTAGCCTTTCCATAGATTGGGTAATGATGAAGGAGTTGACTAAATATAATTATGTCTTAAGATTTGATAAAGATAACTGATTACATGTTTCCCTTAAGAGATTATGAATTTTAATCAAGTAAGGTTATCACATATATAAGGGTACATGTAAAGGTTATATTAAGATAATGTTATGTGACACCAATATGTTTTCTCGATTCTTTCTATAACATTCCAGAAGATCCTTTTCTCGAGGATTGATTTTAAATGGCCCATGACATTGAACTTATATGAATCTTGTCTAAGGTTAAATATTTATTTCATGATATATGTTATGATGGGAATTAATTCTCCCATGGAATGATCAATCACTTTTATTATGTCATCATAAACATATTGTTTTTTTCTCAATAATTTCATTCAAATGTAAATGCTTATGTTTACACCTACTTGTTATTAGATATCACCCTTCTTCTCTTTAAATTCCCCAAGGTTGTGAAGAATGATTATAAGAATGTTATTCCAAATAAGGTTACCATATGTGAAGTACTTAGTGGGATATGGTATTGTTTTCTCTAAACAATTTTTTTATATATCCGAGATTCCAAGGTAATTCATAATTTTCATAAACTCTTAAAATAAAAGCTACATAGTTATATTAGTGATCTAATGTTTTATATTGTTATTATTTGCTTCAAAGTATTAAAATTGGGTCACATTTACCAATAGAAATCCATAAATGTAAATATTACATTTTAATATAAAATATTGTAATGTAGGATAGAATAAATTATTGTTTTATTAATTTTTATGAATTTTATATGTACCATCATAATTTAACTCACTCCAAGTTGGGAACTATTCACCCTATTTGTTTCTCATAAAATTATTCTTGACTTTTCCAAATGTCTTCTTATTTCTTCTAAAATAACCTTTTCTAAATTTTCTTGAATTCATCTTAGAAAAATCTTCTTTTTCATTATAACGTTTTGTATAATAATGTTTCATATTTGGGAAATAAATTACAAATTAATAAATGTATCTAAAATTAATTATATTAGGAAGAATCATACCTTTTTATTTTTATTTCTCACTTATGATGTTTTTTGAGATAAAGGACATGGATTTATTACTCCCATTACTCTTTAGTTATTTATTTATGAATTTTCTTCAAAATAAAACATACTCTACTTTAGATATTTCTCATTGTAATATCATAATTTCATCTCCTCCTTTGATTTCTTTCTAAATTTGGGTTCCTTCCACATTTCAAATTTATATATGGTATTTTTTATCTCATTGTAATATCTCAGAAATTATTGTAAATTTTATAAATTATATGCGATTATTTTGAAGCCAGATGCGAAGACGACACCTGATTCTGAGGCCTGGTGAGCCCAAAATTAAATTTTGAACATTTTATGTTCATTTAAATAAACATGTGAGTGGACTGTTATAACTTTTAAACCAGTACTCAGATCAAAAATATGAGGGCACTATTTAACTCTGAATGATAGGATTCTCTTAAAAAAGACCTAACTTCGATTAGTGATGGTCGACCATAAAATATAGTTTTTGGAATTTTTAGAGGAAAACTAAAATAACTTAAAAATTTATTGTATTTTTTTCTCTTCACAATCGAGTGGTGGCACGTCATCACTACGGCAATGATGATGAGGTGATGATGAGTCGTATAAAATAAAGCCCATTAATGAGGGTCTTAAATGTGAAGCATAATGAACCATTAATTGAAGAATAAAAATATTTTGTTTTATTAATTAAAAAGTGTAAATATATGATGACATAACGTATCCGAAAGGTTGTGATGAGTTTCTCTTTTAATGAGATAGTGGGTTGAATAATCGGAGATAAAATTTCTCTGATGGATGGTGTGGAAATTATCTCTAATGAATAATGATGTATAATCTCTAGTGACTATGACACACCTCAAAGAATGGGACCAATGAACGACGAATGCATTCACCATACACCCTTCTAAGTATCGCTATCAATGTGGGAGGTGGATCAAGAATGGATAACGAAGGCATGTGACACAACACTTCCCTGACCAATGAAGCTATACCAAGTAAGGGTTATTTATTTCAATATTAATTTCCCATTATTCATTCTAAAACAATAAACGTGAATCAACCTATGAACAGGTTGATATGATTCTCGTTTGTTCTTACAATAGGGTGTTTATAATGGGGGGTTTTCATCCGGATTAATTTGGATAGAATCTTAATCCTATCCCCAATTTTGTAAAGAAACATTAACATTGAGGGTGTGGGCTAACACGAACAAGGCCTGAACCCCCTGCCTTTGTGTGTTCTTTTGTGTTTTTCATGGCTGCAACTTAGGATTTATAGAAAGGAATTTTCGAGGCAGTAGTAGGGGAAAAGTAACCCAATGGAGGCTAGAGGTGTATACAATCTAGATAGTTGACCACCAAAGTAGAACCGGGGGTCCGCGGAACATGCCGCTGATGGCTATCGGTGGGTGGTGGGTGGCGTGTCGAGGCTCTATGTAGTCGGCTCAGAGGTGGTGGTGCAGCAGGAGCTTATGGCAGCTGGAGAATAGGGACACGGCCACCCAGCCACATTGGGGGATTGAGACGCGGTTGGGGCCACATTGTGGTGTGTTGGAACGCAGTCCTGTGGGGACTGCATGTAGGAAAAGAGGGAGGCCAGCATGGCTGACCACATCGCACATGAACTAGATACCACCTGATGTTTGAGATGGAGGAGACTAACTTGCACAATGGGCTGGTCCAGGGGGTGCAAACTTGTCCACTAGGAGGCTCTATCTGGGAACAAACCAGCTTGATTATTGTCGGACGGGCAAGATAAATCTGGGTCACTATACGACCCAGCAGGCAAGACCCATGGCCGAATCGGGCAGGGTCTAGTAATGCCCCATGGGCCTGCCGACCCAAAACCAAATGGATCAGGTCGGGAATGCTGAATCAGGTCATGTAATGCAGGACCCTTTAGCGGGGTTGGTCGGGTAGATCCGACCTGGGTAGACATGGCTAGGATACAATTGGCCCCTGTTTACTAAAACACTAATAGCATTCAGACTAGATGTCCATTTGACAAGTTTTTTGAGGTATTGAAACACTCAATATGATGTGGTTCTTTCAGAATACTATAAGATGGGTTTAATGGAAGATGAAAAAAAATAATGGCTTGATGATGGGATTCTCCCAAAATCAAGCATGCTACATACGGGAATCCTACAGGTGGCTGAGACATGAAGCCTTTTAACAGGCGGGCCCAAGTGACTTTTAGGCCTATAAGAAAAGAAACCCTAAGTGGATTATGTACAGGTGACCTAGTTTGGATCAGCTGTAATAGAACCTGTGTGGATCATCTCTAAGATACCATGTGTGGATCACCTATAGGTGGTCTTCTGTGGACCAACTATGATGGATTAAGTGGTATATGGCCTTGTGTGACCCCGAAAACCCCCGATACTCATCATATATGTTTACTTCAGCAGCAAAAGGTGTTCAGTGATACAACTGATAGTCTTCAATTTCTTACATTAGATTATACCTGTGTGAGATTTCATGCTTTGTGATCATGCTTCATGGTTTTTTTGTGGATTTATTTGTTCGCTTTGTGGTTTGGGGTCCCTAATGAGTATTTTGTAACTCTACCATACACAAACGTTTCTCACACATGTTGTGTCTAGCACAGATGACCAACCCCTTGATGGAGGACTTGGTGTACTAGGACCCGGTGGTGCCCAGTGATATCAGTAAGGTGAGGCGTACTTCTACAGTTTCTAAAAGCTACTCTATACTTTCCCATTGGGTTGGTTTTTCAGAGAACAACATTTTTAGATCTTTTTTACATTCCTGTTTTAATTTTGCCTTTTTTTGGGTTTGTATTCTGGCCCATTTGACTGACAGCTTATACCTTTACTCAGTGGTAGTTTAGTAGAATGTATGTTTTCCTTTCTAGTTTTTTCACATGGTTGTGTGAGTTTCTGTGTTATGGTACTTAGGAAAATTCCTCCCGCTTGAATGTTGATTCCTTCGTCACTAGTTGCTAACCCCTAGCCATTGGGAGGTGATCTTGGGGGAGTCACAACACGGGCCCTGAGTTATGGTTCATGACAAATTGGTATCATAGGTGTTTGGTTATACATTAAATATTAGGAGTCTAGTTTTTTTGGAAGTAATGTTAAATGTTTTTTAGTTCAACATTCATATTTGAGGGGTCCAGTGTTGGTACAATGGCCGATGTGTCTATACACTTAGACCTGGAATTATGATTTTCGTCTCTATACATAAAAACACTGGTTCCATGCATCATATAAGAGTTGTTTGTTTCTTCATGTTCTTCTTGAATAAAATTCATCTTACCAAATATAATATACTGACTATGGTAAATCTTGATATATTTCATTATGCCTCCATACATACAGCTAGTGAGGATTCTGATATGTGACCATGAGGAAAACCCCCTAGTGAAGAGTCGTCGGTTATGGGACTAGTGCTAAAGATTGCCTCGCCTGGTGGTGTGCCAGGGTTACGACCGCCTATTGATCAGAAGTTACTATTGGATCTACAGGTGGAGGAAAAACGTTGACTCAGTTCCTTGCATGATTTTCATAGATAGAGACCTCCCATGTTCAGGGGAGAGATAGATCCTCTGGCAGTTGAGGACTACCTAGAGGCAGTGACACTGGTATTCTGTTTACTGAGGATTCCACTTGACCAGATGGAAATATTAGTTACAAGCCTTCTTTAGGGCTCAGTAGGGAGATAGTGGATCATGATGATCTAGACTCATGATAAGGCGACCCTCTCCTAGGCTAACTTCAAGTAGATTTTTCAGGAGAAGTTCTTCCCTGCGACTTTGAACTCAGTGCGCATACAAGAGTTGCTTCACCAACAGCAGGGCAACATGTTACTGACTGAGTACTCTGTGAGGTTTAAATACCTCTCCCTATACTCTAAAAATATGGTACGGGACCCTTTATTTAGGGAACAAACCTTTGAGTAGGGAATATAATGGGATATCAGGGCTTCAATTATTTCCCCCAGTATCACCACTCTGGCAGGAGTTCCCAAGTGAGCTCTACTAGTATAGAGATTACTTTGATAGTAAGAACCGACAGTGGGAGATTCCATTGGGAGACAGGTATCTGAGTCATCCATATTGGGCAACAGATAGATGATTCAGAGGACTATGTGGTCCAAAACATTCAGAGGGAAACCCCAGGACACAATATCGGTCATGAGAGGCCACTGTGGAAGCGGGGGTTAGTAGAGGAGTAGGGTGTGCTACTCGTGTGGCAGGAAGGGACACATGGCTCATGACTACCCTACCCATCACATAGATGATCAGTGGATTGATGAAATACCATTGAGGTGGAGATAGAGGATCGAGCGGGGAGTTTCGCAGGGTGGTGGATATGGAAGAGGAGTAGGCCGAGCATCAGGCGGTTGGTGACGGTTTGATGTACTACCACTAGCACCCACCAGGTGGTCAACCATGGCCTCAAAGATCGAGTGGACAGGGGCGAGCTCAACATCAAGTAGTGGAGGCCTATGACCATGATATCTAGGGATAAATAGAGGTACAACTTGTTTCTTCTACACCTTATCTATAGTTCTTATAGACAAAAATGAAAGTCACTCTTTCCTCACTATTTACCACTTTCATGGCATAGAGATTCAAGTGGAGTTGTTGTCTTGATACTTATGATTAGATACTTAAATGAGAGGGGATTAAATTATTAAACTCTAGTTCTGATAATGTGAGATGACTCTTGGAGGCGAGCGATTGGGATGGGATCTCTTAGTAGCAGCGTTGAGGCTTTACGATGTCATCTTGGGCATGGACTGGTTATCCATAGTTTATGCTCAGATTGACTTTCGTAGGTGTAGAGTTTTTTGTGTCTGTGAGAATGCGACCAGGTTTTCCTTCACTGGTGAGAAGGGAAATCTTGTAACATAGGACAGACTTTCTCAGATGAGGGTGCGGACGATCACTCACCAGTTGGCTAGCCTCACCCTCGGTGTAGTGGAAGATAGGAGTCCTAAAATTCCTATAGTAGTGGATGAGTATGAAGACTTCTTTCCTGATGAAGTTTCATGGCTACCTCATCATATGGGGGTGGACTTATTCCTCGACTTGTACCCCTGGACGACACTGTTATCCACACTGGCATATCAGATGGATCCGACAGAACTTTGTGAGTGGAGGTTACAACTAGAGGACATACATGATAAGGGCTTCGTGAGGCCCAAAGTCGCACCATGGGAAGCCCCAATGTTGTTTTCCAAGAAGGGTGACAGGAGCCTTATGATATTCATCAACATTCATCACCTTAACCAAGTTATTGTGAAGAACATGTATCCACTGCTGAGGATTGATGAACACTTTGATCAGCTGAAGGTAGTGAGGTGTTTCTCAAATATAGACCTCAGATCAATTTATCACCAGCTTTGGGTATGAGGATGATGCCAGATTAATGATATCATTCAGATTCTAATATAGAAACTACGAGTTCATGGTGATGCTCTCTAGCATGACCAGTTCCCTAGCAGTGTTCTTGGGACTCATGAACAAGATGTTCCATACTTATCTCGATCATTTCATGGTGGTCTTCAATGATGACATCTTGGTGTACTCAGCATTACCAGAGGAGAACACTACACACCTACAGATAAACCTAGATACACACTGAGATCACCTGTATTATGTGATGTGCTCGAAGTTCCATTTCTGGATTTTTTAGGTCTACTTTCTTGGACCGGTCATTGTGGAGACTAGATTTTAAGTTGATTCAGTGAATATAGATGAAGTGCTTACTTAGGAGCCTCCTCAGAGCATGAATAAGGTGTAGAGTTTCTTGGGGTTGGTTGGGTACTACCTGAAGATCAAGGCTAATATTTCCATAGTAGCATCACCCTTATTTCCATTTACATGGATGAGAAATACTTTCATGTGTATTGAGAAGTGCTAGTAGAGATTCCAAGAGATTAAGTATAGAATAACAAGTCCCCCTTATTAAGACTAATAGAGGATAGAATTGGGTATTTAGTTTTCTGTGATGCCTCAGGGACCGGACTGGGGTATATCCAAATATATGAGAGAGTAGTGATCACTTATAGTTCACAGAATTTCAGGCAGTATGAGTAGAACTAGGCAACCCATGACCTATATTTATCACTACTATACTTTTCTTTGAAGATGTGGAAGCACTTCTTGATGTATGAGAGGTTTACATTCTACTCCAACAACAAGATTATTGGGAATATCATTTCCTAGAAGGACCTGAACATGTGTCAGTGATGATGGATAGAGTCCATCTAGGACTATGACATTGAGATAGTCTGTACTCCTAGGAAGAGGAACATGGTGGAAGAAACACTTAGCAGGAGGTTTGGTTTGCAGGTGTTGAGTGAGGAAATAAAGCAGTTATACACGATGTAAATATCCTTAGTTTATAATGATGAAATAGATTACCTTCAGTTGATGAGTTTCACTCCCTTACTCTTACAACAGGTTACGGAGGCATAGCTAGCGGATGTTGACTACGAGGTCTGACTCGCTCATTTATCCTCAGAACAGACTCCTGATGGATTTTCAGTAGGTGGGGATCACGTTATCCTTTTCAGAGGATGCACAGTAGTACCAATGGATTTTCAAGAGGAGATTCATAGGGATTTCTATACCTCCCCCTTGGAGGTACATCCTGGAGTGGCGAAGATGTACCAGGATCTATGACATTATTATTAGTCGTCAGGGATGAAGAAAGTGGTGGCCAAATTCGTTTGATGGTGCCTCACTTTTCAGCAACTGAAAGATGATCATTAGGTTCCTACAAGCTTGACCTAGCCACTTTAGGTACTAGAGTAGAAGTGGGATGATATATTTATGGACTTCATGATTGGATTGTCATGCACGTCCAAGGGCTATGATTCTATCTGGGTGATCATTGACCGAATCCCCAAGTCGAATCACTTCGTGCCCATTCAGGAGTAGGGATCGGTAGTGGTCTTAGGATGCCTCTATGTCTATGAGATAGTGCAGATTCACGGGGTTCCATCGACAATATTTTCAGATTGGGATGCTCACTTCCCATCCTTGCTTTTTATGAAATTATAGGAGGAGTTTGGGACTCAACTGCTCTTGAGCACAACCTTTCACCCACATATTTATGGTTAGACAGAGTGGACCATATAGATCCTAGAGGACATGCTTTGTGCTTTAGTTCTTGGTTTTGGTCATAGTTGGGAGGACCATATTACACAAGTGTAGTTTTCATAAAAACAGATATCACTCCACCATTGGCATGTCATTATTCGAGGATTTGTTTGGGTGGCCTTGAATACCACCTTTATGCTTGACAGGCCTAGGTGAGTAAGCACTCATGGTCCCAGAGCTGGTATGGGCTACCACGGATAAAGTCAAAATCATCTAGGAGTGGACGATGACTACACAGACTAGGTCGAAATCTTATGTTGATAAAAGATGGAGGCCCCGTGATTTCGAGGTGGGAGACCATATTTTCCTTCAGGTCTCACCCCAATGAGGATTATAGAGATTTGAATAAGGTGGTAAGTAATCTATGAGGTTCATTGGCCCTTTCTATATTATATATAGAGTTGGTGAGGTGGCGTACGACCTAGAACTCCCCCCATAGATGCACTGGGTGCATGATGCCTTTCACGTGACACAAATGAGGAGATATATTCATGAACCATCACACTTCATTGACTGGAGTGAGATAGACATTAATGACGGGGTGATGTTTGCGAGTTTCTGGTGGTGGTAGAGGATCAACAGTAGTGGGACCTTTATGGCTGTTTGATTCCTCTAGTGTGCATTCGGTGGTAGCACGAGATTCTCTATGAGATTACATGGGAGTGGAAGGCTCGTATTAATTCTTAGTACACCCATTTGATTGTTTAAACATTGCTTTGGATTATGGGGATGTATATCCATAAAGGTGTGGGAAATATAATATCCTTAAAATTCCATGTAATATTTTTTAATTGTATAGGATTATTTTGAGACAAGACACCTAGATAGAACCAAATTCTGAGTCTTGGTGAGCCTAAAATAGAATTTTTAAATTTTTAATGTTCATTTAAATAAACATGCGAGCATGTTTAACTAAATTTTAAACCAGTGCTTGGATCAAAAATCGAAGGGCACCATTGAAATAAGAACAGTGGGATTCACCTAGAAAGGACGTAACATTTACCATTGTGGTTCAATCAGAAGAGTTAGTTTTTGGACATTTCATAAGAAAATTAAAATAACATAAAATGTTATTTTATTCCTTTCCCTTTACCATTGAGTGATGGCACATCAGCACTATGGCAGTGGCAACGAGGTGATGGTGAGTAATAATAAATAAATCCCATTAATGTGTCTCTTAAATGTATAGTGTAACAACTCATTAATTGAAGCGTAATAAATATGATGTTTCATTAATTGAAGAGTGTAACGATGTGAGGATGCAGCGTAATAGAGACACTGCGATGCATTTCTCTTTTAATGAGATAACAAGGTGTAGAATCAAAGCTATAATTTCTTTAAGGATTGGTGATAAAATTATCTACAATTAAGAACTCCATTGAATCGCTAGCAACATTGACTCGCCATAAATAATGGGACCGATGAACAACGAATATATTATACTTCCACCCTTTGAAGGATCTATAACAACGTGGGTGGAAGATCAAGAACGGAGAAAAAGGCATGCGACATCGCTCTTCCCTGACCAACGATTCTATCCAAGGAACGGTTAACTTTTTGCAATTTGAATTCCCCATTGTTCATTCTAAAAAAACATGTACCAACCTAAGAACATGATGATCTACTGATCGTTTGTTCTTGCGGGAGGGAGCTTATTCTCATTTTTTTCATCAAGATATTTTTTGATAGAATTATACTTCTATTCCCCCCATGTTTTATATAAACTCTAACACAAAGGGTGTGGGCTGACAAGAACAACGCCTGAGCCCCACCCACCACCATTGTGAATTCTTAAGGGTTCTTCATTGCCACAACTCTGGATTGATGGGAAAATATTTCAAGGTCGTAGCAGGGAAGATGGCACCATAGGGATTCCAAAGGGGCAGATGATCAGAAGAATGGACCACCAGAGAGAATTTCGTGTTCCACAAAACATCCATCCGACACGTCGGTGTCAGTGGAGATGACTGGTAGTGGCTGTTACAGGTGGGTGGTGGTGCGCCATCACGGCGTGCTAAGGTGGGCCACAGTGGAGCTGATTGTGGGCTGGTAGCTGATATAAAGGAATGTGGCCACCTGGCCATATCGGTGGAGTGAGTTGCAGCTAGGGACATGGTATGGCGCGTTGCCGCATGGTTTTGTTAGGGAAGTATGCCGGAAAAGGGGCGGCCAACATATCCATCCATACATCCCATAAACTAGACACCACCTGGCATCTGAGTTGGAGGAGACCGGTCCACATAGTGGGCTGGGCTGGGGTGCTAACTAGGCCGCTGAGCGGCCTGAGATTGAATTATATTTGTCTGATTTTGCGGGTTGGGCCAGCGGAGTAAAGCCAACTAATGGGTGTCACGGGTAGGAACAAACCTTCCTACCTGTTGTGCATTAGGATTGATAAATCCGGGCCACTGGTTTACACGGAGAGCTGGTCCCACTGCCGGACTGATTCGGGTCTAGCAAGACCCAATGGGCCTGACCTAGTAGTCAGACCAAACCGAGAAGACCCAAACCCAACCAGGTCAGGTCAGGTCATCTGAATCAGGTCAGGACATGCGGTGCCCCAAGGCTAGGTTGGTCAGGTCGGACTAGTCCCAGACACAACCAACCCCTATTTACTAAAATGGAAATATCATTCACATTGGGCATCAATTTGAAGAGTTTTTTACGGATTTGGAACCCTTTCGAAGAGGTGGTTCTTTTGGAATTTTCTATGTAGGGTTTCATGGAAGTTGAAATACAACAAGTAAATTGAGGATTGCATTCTCTCAGAATCAAGCATTCTATATACGAGAGTCTTGCTGCTGGTTGAGACTTAAAGACAGCTAACAAGCAGGCCAAAGTGAGCTTATAGGCCTAGAAGAAAAGAGACCATGTGTGGATCTACTCCAAGGGACCCTATGTGGATCATCTATAAGAGATTTTGTGTGTATTAGCTAAAAGTGACCCTATGTAGATCATCTCCAACCGAACCACTATGGAACAGCTTTAAGGATCCTGTGTGGATCAGGTACAAGTGGCCCTATGTAGACCAAATGTGATGGCCTATGTGGGAAGTGGCTCTGTGTGACCCAACAGACCCATGATACACATTTGGGATGAGTACCTCAGTAGTCCAATGTGTTCAGTGTTATGACCGATAGTCTTGCTTTCTGTACTTTAGATTATACATGTGTGAGTTGTCATGCTTCGTGATCATGCTTTTTGGTTTTCTTTGCTGATTTCATTGTGGTATTTTTTTGTGGTTTGGGTTCCCTACTAAGTATTTTGTTACTAATATATACATAGGATTCTCCCACACATATTGTGTCTGGTGAAAAAGGCTAATCCCTTAATGGAGGACTTGGTTACCTAGGATCCAGTGGTTCTTAGTGGGATTAGGTAGGTGGGTCATACTTCTACGGCTTTTGAAAGATACTCTATACGTACCCAATATGAGGTGTTTCTAGTGTAAATCTTTTTAGATATATTTTTAAATTTATTATTTTCAGATTATCTTATTTGGGGTTTGTATTCTGGCCCATTTGACCTACAACTCGTACCATTACTCTGTGATTTTTTGGTGGATTATATGTTTTCCTTTCCAGTTTTTGGGATGTGGTTGTGGGTGTTTTTGTTTGTGAGTGTGTATAGGTACATAGAAAAATTCCTCCCACTATCAGGTTGACACGTTCGACACTAGTCACCAAACCCGGGCCTTTTGGAGGTGGGCTTGGGGGAGTCACAACATGGGCCTCGAGGGATGGGTAATGACACTCATCAAGGGATATTTCTTCAATCTCTTCATGGGGTGATATCTTCAGGTCAAAAATATCTTCTAAATTTCTTATAATCATAATTGTTACACTTGAATCCTATAGATTATCTACAAACCATAAAATTTGGCTAACAATCACATTAACCTTGGTAATGGTCGAAAATATACCCCCATCACCAACTATTTTTATTTGTTCAAAAATTTCTCTCCACTTATAAATTTTAACGTCCTCAATATTCTCACTAACATTATATATTTAATTTTTCTTTCTCTTATATCTCCTTAGTAGTTTTATGTATCATTATTTTGGTGTAATATTTATCAAATATATTCAATAGAATGTAGATTATAACTTTCCCAACTGGATTAAGAATTATTTTTTCAACATAATTCCTAGGATAATCTCTTCCCATGTGAGTAAATCCAACTATAACAGCATACCTTAATTTTAATAATTTTGAAACCATATGTGGAAGATTCCTAATCTTCCTTATGAAAAAAGTTATTCTATTAATAATATGTAATTTTATGTTATTACTAAGATTGATATTATCTATAATACCCCTCGGATATTTTATAGGTTACATGGATTGGCACTGATACCACATATAGTGCCCAAATCCCCTGAGATAGATAAGATGAGATGGAGTGAATCAATGATCACTCATTTATTTATTATTTATTCTATTTAAACCAACCTCTATGATGGGATAAAGTATGTTCTTATAAGACTCGTTCCTATTAACATTTAATGAGTGATATAATCTATAAAGGTGAGAACATAACAAATTTACAAGGTTCAACCTTGAAAGTTTACTCCTTATTTGTTTTGTGTCAAATTCAAGAACCTAGTTTCCCTATTATAAATCAAAGAGTAAAATTGAAAACGTTATCCAAAAAATCATAGTATAGAATCTTATAAATATTATGGTATTTTTTAATTACAACAACAACTTTGAGATTTATTGTATCCATTCTCCTAGATCTGGTGTGAAAAATATAATATTCACATACTAACTTTGATAACAACTAAAGGGGCCCATTTTTAGACATCCATAATTTAAACATAAACTAAAATTATGAAGTCCCTTATATACAAAATATATTTTTAGGTATAGGCCCTTAGAGAATTAGGAAAAATATTAACTTAAAAACCCATTTCCATCTTACCCAGTAGAAAAATTCTACATTATACTCATATTTTCGTATCCCATAATACAACTTCAGTATATCCCATAAAATTCACCACACATGATACCCTTCTAGACATTTCATATACATTATGATTCTTCATAAATTAGGTATATTGAATAAAAATAAGGGTGACCTGAAATACTGAGAAATGATAGAATACAGTGTATTAAATTGTTGAAAAACAAAACATCATTAATATAGAAAAGTAAATTATATAAATATTAAAAAAAATAATTAACAATTGCATGAAATATTTCTATTCATAACACAATAATATATTTAATAACATATATAGTCATAAAAGTCCTCGTAAAAATTAAATATATAATCTTATACTTCTTTAATTCAATTACATTGAAATAAAATTATCAATAGTCTAATACAAATCATTAAGGCCCCAAAAAATACGTCACCATGGAATTTTCTCAAATAAAACAGTTCATTCCCATTCTGGATTGTCTCATGAAGAATACCTAATACATTGAGGATCTATATAAATCGAGGTCATATCCATCACTTAACATGTCCAATGAATTTCATGTATATTGAATAAAAACAATATATGATCAACCTATCGTCATATTTAATAACCATATGATTTGCGATAATTGTTTGTCAATGTTTCTCTGAAAATAATCATCCTCTCTTTAGCAATAAATACTCTTATATATACAACTAACAAGTATATATATTATTAATATTTTTTCCAATAACTAAACAATATTTCTTGATGAACACTATTAAATATGATTTATGTATGTTAGGGTATTAAAATTATAAATATTAGTGAGGATAATAGTAAGTATATACTTGAAATTATTTAAAATGAATCCTTTAAATCAAGTGGTACATAGAGTGTGATAAATAACATGATAATAATAAAGTGAGTAAACCGATAATAATTTGTCAATGATAGTTACGGAATAAAATCAAAAATATCGGGGATTGAAAATAGACTACAAATTCATCAGAAAATAATGTTTTATAGTAAAGAAAATTATTTTGGAAAATAGATTCGCAAATATTATAAAAACATTAAAATAGTGTTTCCAAAAACCTTTTGTAAGTTTTTTTTCAAAAAAAAAATGACCAATAACTTCCACAAATCCATTTATGAGATGTTGAAAAAATAATATTATTTGTAAAATATTTCTACTAATGGAATCTTGAAATGAAATTATACTTAAGTATTCAAATATGGAGTGAATGATAAAAATATATATAAGTGGAATGAAATACCTTTCAAAAATATTAAAAATAATATATTCATCTATTTTGAAATTTTCAAAGAATAATTGGAATGGATATTACATTAAAAACCATCAAAACATAAAATGGAATGTAAATAATCAAAAATATTTATAATAATGTGAAAATCCACTCTTGTGGAAAATATTATATAATATATTCATGTTATAAATTTTTAAACAATGTTAAAATTTGATTGATTTAAAAAAAATTAAAAATATTCCTTTTAAACATTTCCGAAGAACGTTAATGTCAGTTCAAAATATACTCTATCATTTATTTATTTTTATATAAGAATATTCTTAAATCAAACTAAAGAATATGGATATGAAAGAATAAATTATTCCATACTAAAAAGGAGAAATGAAGTCATCTATCCTTATAAAAATTATTTTGCTGGTTTCAGTACCAATGTGTGTAAAAAATGAAAAAATAATTAAAAACACAATAAAGAATTACATGATAATAAAATTGGCTGGGTATAAGAGATAATGTACAAAAAATCACACTAATGGAATCTATACATAAAAATTCCAGAAATAAATTATATTATAGAATAAACACTTAAGAATTTGGTGACACTCAAATCAAAACCCAGAAAATGTTAGAACATGAAATATTTATTCAAATACCAAAAATTAGATAAAATTATATTTAAAAATATATCCATGTGTTATTATGTCTATCATATAAAATGACAATACGTTTCAAAAATATGCAACGAGTATTAGTTTAAATTGAGACCAATAACCCTTACAAATCTTATACCACTTGAATAGATGCATTTTGATATAGGCAAACTATAATGGACCATTAATTAAAATTAGTAAATAGTGGATCATGATAAAATATTTCTAATATGTATCATATAAACAACATAATGTTAATTAGTCGGAAATTCCCACCATCTATTGAAGAAAGAAGATTTTGGATGAGAAATAATAACTTCATATTCCTTCTTGGTTGAATGTATTCAAACCACTGAATAATAAAATTAACATAATAAAATAATTTCTTAAAAATATTTTTCATTGATATTTATTTATTTATTTATTTATTTATTATAATATGTAATTCATTTATTATATTTTTTGACTTATGTTGACCACTTGAGGATTTCGAACAATATTTTCAAATTACATCATTATGTTGATCATGGTTAAAGGAATTATAAAACACTTTAAATATATACATAATTGTAGATATATATTCTCGTTATCATTCTAGTATAATAATTTTTTCAATGTGATGGAAAAATTAAAAATAAAATTAAGAAAATTATATCGGTGTGCACATTTTAAGAAGATAAATTTTATTATGAAGATTATTTATTAATGTTATGAATACAATATCCAAATTACCTATAAAAATAATATTCAATTCATAAATATAATTTTTATTAATTAAATCTATTTTTAGAATTACATATATCATATCGTTATGGAAAATTAATTTTGAAATTCAAGGTGGTGGTACTCTACATATACACATGGGCGACGTTTTCATTATATAATGACTAGTATGGATGAAAGGTAAATAATTATGTATCATTTTATAATAATAATTATAACATAAATATAATATTTTTTAATTAATACATCATTTATATTCATCCATATATAGTAGTGATGGAAAATAAAATACGTCATTTGTGGTGGTGGTTGTCTGTATGTATGCACGAGAGTTATTTTATTTTTTAATAGGATTAAAATGAGGAAGAATATGGTTCTTAAATAAGTATAATAACTATTAAGTAAAATAATTTTATAGATTATATTATTTAAATATGTTTTTGCGATATTTGGAGGAGGTTTAGGTAGAATGAAACTTGAATGAACTCTATTAAAATGATTACATATTCCATAGGAATCCTCCTCAGGATCTCTCCTTATGAATTCTACAGATGGTCTTTTTGTGATACCAGAAAGTCTAAGTCATGGAAAATGGTGTTTAAAGTGATTTGTTAATATCATATTCATTGTTAATGTATTAATTTTATGGGATAATTGAGATAAAGGGGGATCTTTTTATAAATGACATGGGTGGCACTAATGAAAATAATCTTATCTTTACAATAATATAAATTTATTTCACATTTTCAAGTGGAACTAATGAAAAATTATAATATAGGATATTATTGGACAAAATACACTTATATAATAAAATTTGATATAATATTTTTAGATATTTGAGACCATATAAAATAGTTTTAACCGTTTTAAACTCATTTTACACATACCGTGGTGACTAAATTTTACAATATAACATAATTTTTTAAAAGAAATTGAAAAAGTTATTATTAAATAATTTGAATTTGATAATTTCAAATATTTATACGATTTTATATAATTCAATTTATTAACGTTTCAAAAGATAATTTTAATATAAATACACAAAACACAATAAGAAACAATTTTAATGAAAATGACTTTTAAGAATAATTTTTTTTCACTAAAATCATGTACAAAATTGATCCCCATGACATTAATTTTTTTTATGAAAAAATTAATGTTATTTATGTGACTTTAAAAAAATTTCAAACCTAATTTTACCTTGTGAATCATTAATCAAATAAATGGTTAAAAATAAATCTCTTATCAAAAGAAAACGTCATTTAGATTTTAAAATGTAAAAAATAGATTTATATATTCAAAATTATATTTTTAAATGTTTTATTTTAATCATAAAACAAATGTTTGGTCTATAAGAAATGTTTCATAAACTTTTATTCATTTTTTATATCTAGATGACATCATAAATGTGATAGTATTTGTACATATTGTTTTTTTAATATTAAACCAAAAATCAAAAAATTTAAAAAATAATCACAAATGATCAACATAAGCTAATAATGTTGTGATTAATTAAAAATTAATTTGTTTTCAAAAAATAAATACTCTAAATTTCATAAATTTTTCATTTAAATTAAAACAATAAATAAAGAAAAAAAATTATTTATAAAGGACCTTTCAGCTTTATGTGTTCATAAAATTATTTTATAACATTTAATAATTAAATTAATTTTACTATATTAGTTCATAAATTTAAATATTACATATAACAATAATCTTATTTTTAGATGTCTTAAATTTAGTTTTTTTGGATAGTATACGTAACTATTCAAAAAATGTTCTTGGTAAGATAATCATTTTTGTCGTTAAATTATGTTTATTAGTTATCATCTAAATGTTATAATTTTTAACTTTTCACTATATTTATATTTAATATTATTGTTATTTTTTATATTTATTATTAAATATTGTGTATAATATGTTACGTCTCCTTTTAGATCAATTTTAAATGTGAAAATTTTTATTTATACAGTCTTTACTTATAGGAAAATTACATATTGAAATCTATAAATATTAAATTCTCACTATTTTCCAAAATTAGATCCTACCAATTCCAACTTTATATTAAACAAATTAATTTTATCATAAAATGTACATAATACCTATTATATCATTATATATAATTTATATGTTACTTACAGTAAATATATTATTTCATAGTTAAATTTTCCAAAAAATGTTTTTTAAATATAATACTAATATTTGTGTATAGGTTTTCAAAAGAATAATTTGATAGCTGAGAAATATTTAAAAAATATGACTTAGTAGATTTATCTTCAAATTTTTTTAGTTTAATGAACTATTTTACTATCCATATTGAGAATATTATGAAATGTACAAACTTCATTTCATTATATCATATAATCATAATTTAACCATTCATTTTTTTCAATAGGTTTCTACTTCTACTTTATTAGATATTATAAATTATAAATTACATTGATGAGTTTTTCCTACTTGAATCCTGAAAATAAACATTAATTAGAGCATAAGACCATAAAATAATAACACAATATTTCTCTAATATTCATTCATTTTCTAAAATGAGAAATTTTTTGAAAAATTCAAGATAATACTCAATATTAATAAATAACCTTGTAAATAATTAGTGAATTTATCTTCAAAAATTAAAACTAATTCCCAAAGATCAATTGAAATCATTCCAAAAATAAAGAATCCCTAAAATTAGTAATAATATAATTGAATTTATGGACCTCAACCCTAGTTTACCATAGTTGGTGCCTTATATTAATACATTGGTATGTTTACAAGGAATTCACATCCTGATGAACCGAATATTATTGTAGTTTTGTAAAATATGATATAAACATAATATTTACATTAAAACAAGATATCAAACACAAAATGTTTACTACATTAGAAACACCCAAAAAATATTTAGATTATTCTTAAAATTCATTCATAATAATATTCATCATTGCATCTTGGGAAAAATAAAACATAATAATTGGGTTATCTCAGGTGCTTAATAAGGGTATGTAATACAGTGGAAGTTATCATAAAAATAATCATTAGGCATGGGGAATCACTAAAAACACATGCGATTAAAAATAAACTTGATCATAATATGGACGTAATGAAATATGATTAAATAAATACAAAAAATTATAATAAAACAATAAAACATAAAAATGGATATTATAATAGTCAGATAATCTAATGGATTGTCAATTATTACTATTATGATGAGGGAATTAATAATGCTAGGAATCTGAAACATATTGTTAAGGCCTCGTCCAAGATGTCTGAAAATACTGAGGTTATGCCATAACCAAATCCCAATTTTGTTTTGACTCAGGAGACCTATAAATGAATCAATAAGTCTCATGAGACAAAAAATATTTGGGATTTTTCCAATGCGTCAGCCATGTATTTTCAAACTTCTTGACTGAGGCCTTAACAATATGTTTCAGATGTCTTACATTATGCATTCCCTCATTATTATACTATTAATTGATAAAACATTAGATTATTCAACTTGTATAATATTCATTATTAAGTTTCTTTATTTTGTTATCATTTATAGGGTTTTATTTAATGATTTGGAATTCCTTCGATATTTTTATCAATTTTATTTTCAAATGCATGTGTTTTTAGGTATTCACAATGCCTAAGGTTTATATTTATGATAACTTCCACTTTGTTAATAATCATTACTGAGAATCTATTCTCACCACTTTCATATTATTTATTTTTCTCCATGATCTGAAGATGAAAATTATTATGAAATACTTTCAAAAATAATCTATGATTTTATGGTTGTTTCTAATGGAGTTTCAATGTTGTATTTCATTAAATTTGTAATGTAAATGTTTTCATTATATCTATTTCTTAAAAAGAATTAATTTATTTTGTCCTTTGGGATGTGACGTCCTTATAAACATAAAAATGCATTAATACAAGGCATCCGCTCCAAGAAACTGGGGTCTCCATATAGCTGGTATTAGAAGAATTTTAGTAGAAAGAATTGAAACTAGATATAGAATAAGTGGATTAACGAAGAAAAACCTAATATAGAATTTGAGAATAATCATAAAATAACATCCTATAATTTTTGTAAGGTATGGATTATGTGAATATTTCAAGAAAATACATCCCTATATTGATACTACAAGTGAACATGGTTTTGGAACAGATGTACATATGTGTAACAACTCAAACATGGTGTTCTGGTCCTCACTCAAGGTAATCAGATACATGAAAATATGCCTTGTAGTTAACCTGGTTTAACAATCCTAGGGGATATGTTTATAATAATTTACATTTTCATTAAAAAACATTATGATGTATTTTATTTTATATATTTTCCCCAAGAACCTATTATTATGATAATGCTATTAAACATGCATAAAATTACAATTAATGTTATGTGTTTTTATAGATCAAAATTATAAATTATGATTCATAGCCTCATTTAGTTTATTCCATTATTTATAAATATATGATAGTGGAAGGAAAGGAAACTACATGAATTTTCATATCTCATGTAGGCATTTCACTACTATTCAAGATAATGATGTTGGTTCTGGATTTGTGACTAGTGCTGAAAAACTTATAACTATACAAGAACAACTTACTAAGGTTATGAATAGTAACCATACACATGTGGAGCATCCTAATCCACAATTTGGAATAGGAATGTTATAATTCATTATGAAATATAATCCTCCATAATTTAATGGGACTATAGACCCATTTATAGAAAAGTAGTGGATAAGTTCTTGGGAGAAGATATTTCCCACTTTTAGAAGTAATGAATGGGAGAAGCTTATCATGATAGTTTTTCATCTCTCAGGAGATGCAGATCAATAGTGGTCATTAATTCAAAACATGAAGGTATATAAAGAAATAGAGTAAATGTAATGGATGGATTTTAATGAAATCTTCTTAGAAAAATATTTTCCTTAGGAATATAAAGTTGATATGGAGAGGCAATTCATGACTCTATGATAAAAAGAGGATGAAAATGTTTTGAAGTATGAATCCAATTTTACAGGAGTATAAATTCATGATACAGACTACATATATAATCTAAGGAGAAAGAATGATCGATTATTTAATGGTTTAAAATCATTCATCTGAAGGGAACTAGTGACCCAAACATTCTCATCATACGAGGATATAGTCTCATATGCTATCAAGACATATAAAAAATTCCATATGTATTATGACATTAAGGGAAATAAATATAATAATAGGTTGGTGGAGGAAATAATAGAAAAAGGGAAGAATAAAAAAATTGGAGTTTTCTAACCTGTAAAACTTGTAGAAGGAATCACCTCAGATTCTTCTTAAATGAAAAGGGGTTTGTTACTAATGTAGAGAAAGTGGCAACAAATATGTTAATTGAAAGGTAAATAATGAATCTAGAAATGTTCAATATTAAAGTTATAAGGATCTATGAAATTAATAAAATTATATTACTAAGTATTAAAGAAATATTCCCTTAAGAAGGCCAAGGGTTCAAAGCTATGCGTATGTGATCACAAATATGGATTTTGAGGTTCACACATGAGCCTCAACCCGATTAGTGAGGACTCGACATGTAACGACCCAAAATTTCATTAATCGAAATCCCTCTTGATCTAATTAAATGTCTATTTATGAAAAATGTTTTTATAAGATGTCAACTTCTTTGGTTTTATGTTAATAATTTTTACCGTTGCTAATATAGTCGTTGAACAGTGATCACATGATTAGTATAAATATAGGACTTTAAAAATTCCAATTTACTCAGAAAAAAGAAGCGATGGCCTCGTCCAGTAGAATTTATGCATACGATGCCAATTTGTTGGAGCACAGAAAAGAGGTGGCATCCTTGGGCTTCGCTCTTGACCAAGCCCAACTTGAGCTTCATCATGTCAACCTCGAACGTGACCGTCTACGGGAAAAGTGGAAGTTGGTTGAAATTACCACTCGAGCGATGTTATCTGAGCCGCACCAAGAGTCTGTCAGCATTGCACTCCTTACCCTTAGGTCTTATGTGGTTTTTTATGGTGTTATGTAACAAATAAGTAGTACAATGTTCATGTAAATTATTTTTTTGTATATAATAATGAATTTAGTTTCTATCCATTTTTTATACATTGTAAATATTTTTTAAAGTACAAATGGTGTTTTTAGTTATTATTTAATTAAGAAATATATTTTATTAAATTAAGGTATTTTTTAATTAAATAATATTTTATCAAAATATTATTATTATTATTAAATTAATTTTTATTAAATATAAATGATCTTATAATTTTATGAATGCAATTAAATTTTTTTTAAGGTTTGAAAGCCATTTCTGTCAAAACCTGTGAATTTTCGATAAATGACAGTTTTTATTTTAAAAGTGAAAATTCACATATTTAGAAAATTATATAGATAAAATAAATGTTATTTTTGGAATCAGGATGTCAAAATTATCTAACGTTGAATTTTTCATAATTTTCATTGACAGTCAAAGTTTTGGGTAAAAATTAAATACCGTTTAAATATATAATGTGTTTCATGACATCATAATGACCCAATAGTGATGTAATAAAATACCATAATCCTTATGTTCGGCCAATATATGTTTTATCATTAAAATAATGTTATTTTGGGTTTGTTTAACTTACTTTTGAAACAATTAATGGACCCCTCAAGACATATTCAACACTTTACCTTTTTAAACTAATTTCCATGGGAGTGTGACTCACCTCCATATAAGAAAAATTATTATTTTAAGAAGTTAGGACTTTGGACTTATAAAATAATGTCTTCCTAATCCCTTTCCAAAAACCATGGGTAAAAACCATGGGATTGTTTGTGGTTTGGATTAATTTAATGTAACGGTACCCAAACCAAAATAGTAAATAATTCCCTCACCTTTCCTTTATAAACCCACCCAAGCTCCCACTTCCTCCTCACTAAAATCCCTTGGAGTTCTTCCACACTCTTCCCTAATCTCTCTATAATCCTCCCAAGGTGCCCCAAGCTCCCAAGAACCCTCTCACAAGCCTCTCTCTAGCCTTTGGAAGCACACATCCAAGTAAGGGTTTTTTCTCCCTTTCTCATTTTTTTCCAATTTTCTTTAAGTTGTATTGCCCTTTTAATATCAATTATGAGTGTTGGGGTATGGTTTCACACCTCCCCCAAACTGCCCTCTTATTGTTTGAATGATGGGAGACCCCTTCTCTCTCATTAATTTACACTCATGTACCCCCGTTACTATGTCGAAATTCTGAAAGGAACTTCTCTCTCTTATTTTACATTCAAGCAATGCTTTTGTATCATGAATCTAAATTCCATTTCAATTGTTGGAACATTTATCTATATGACCACCTTTCTGTCCATTACATGTAAATATGATGAGGAACCCCTTTCTCTCTCATTAAACGTTTTATGAATTCTTTTGTCACGCCGTTACACTGCCGAAATCGCACCGATTTTCTAAGCCAATGTCATTGTGTAGTGAATACCATGCCCATTTCTCCATCATGGGTATTCACCTTTATTCACATTTACTTATTGATTGTAAAGTTTCATGTATGAATTCAACATTCCTTTATCATGGAATAAACGATTATGTTTTATGAATCCATGTTTTATGATCCATGTGGCACAGTTATGCATGAAATGAAATGATTAAGAAGGGTGCACCCTTATAGTGCTCCAATGAATTGGGTAAAGTATAGTATCATGATACGTCATGTGCAATGAGTGTTGACACATTCTAATTAAAGTACGACGAGGGTTTACTCATGCTTCATGTGCAATTAGGGTTTACTCAAGCTTTATGTGCAATGAGCCTTGGATCATGCTAATTCCATGTTAAGTGTTGTTGCCACATTTCCATGTTATTATTATCATGATTTATCATGAATTTATGTTCATGTTTCTTTTAATCCTCTATTGATATACCTATTTTCTAACATGTATTTTACTCCTCATGTTATTCTATGTGTACTCCCTTAATGGGCTTTATAGCTCACCCTTTTCTTATGCATGTCCTCAGGTTATCCCATGCAACGCTATGTACAAGGGAATGTAGTGGTCATGTAATGGATGTTTTCAATAAAGATGTTCTATTTCATGTTTTAAGTTTTTATGTAATGATCCTAAGCCCCAAAGACACTACACCTCTCGATATTCTTTTTTGTATCAAGTGAGGTTCTATTTAATAAACCATGTTTATGTTGTAATAAAAAACCAGGGTTGTCATTGTTGGTATCAGAGGATAGGTTTAGTTATTTTTGGGATTAGGAAACCCTAGTGAAGCCTTAGATACAAGACTAAGTATAATAAAAACATCCCTAAGTTTTGGTAAATACTAAGTAAGTGGTTTATCAAACAAATACATCCCTATCTAGATACAAGCAGGTAGAGGCGGCTCTGGGACAGATGTATCATAGGGGTAAACCCCAAAAACACCGCTTTGAGCTAGACTCGAACGGGAACTGGTGCACGACAACGGTCCTTGATACACTCTTGGTTATGAAAATCCCGGTGGATATTATTTGATAAATTCAAAATCTTAGTATGAACCCTTATTAAGGGAAAAATACCCCTAGGAATATATATTAGAAAGTAGATAATGAAAAGCCTAGATTGAAGCATATAGACTCATGAGTTAAGGAAATGAAAGTTTATTTATAAGTCATCAACTTTTTTCTTTGGATTACCCTTAATGTGTTACCCCTAACTATTCTTTTATTCCATCCAATGGCCAGTAATAGGAGGACTCGGGCTAACAACCATTTTGAAGATCAGTGTGATGACTGGACTAATGAGATACCAAATCCAATGGGAGTGGGAATCACGATTTTTTTCACTCTTCTCTCTCCGCTAACTCAATTTTTGAATAGAAACACTGGTCAAGAGGAACTTTCAACCCCCCCCCCCCCCTAATAAAGAACAAGTCACTATCGAGAGCTTCATATGACAAAGGCCCTCTACTTTTAGTGGATCATCTGATCCCATGATCGCTGAACAATGGATCAACTCCATTGAAAAGATATTCTCCATCATCCAATGTTCTGAACAAGAGAAGTTTCTCCTGGCAGCTTATCGTATGGAGGGTGAAGCTGATCAATGGTGGATTTTGGTCCAAAATACGAAGCCTAAGGAGGAGATCAAGGCATTGGAATGGAAGAATTTTCAGAAGATGATTTTTGATTAATTTTTTCCACGCACCCTCTGGCTTAAGATGGAAAGGGACTTCCTTTCCCTCAAAGAAAAAAGATAAGGAATCTGTTGGAGCGTATGAGGAAAACTACACAAGGCTTGCACGATATGCTTCTGGCTTTGTACTTACCCCCGAATGAAAGGTTGGCCGCTTCTTTGGTGGGCTGAAGCCTATCTTGTGGAAAGAATTAGCGATCCGTGACTTCGACAGCTATGAGGAAATTGTCTGATGTGCCCTCAAGGTTGAAATGGCGATCGTAGAATCACAGGGGTACCATGAGGATAAGAGGCATAAGGTGGACTTCAATGCTGGTGGGTCGATGGATAAATCCAACAGCGCTAAGAAGTTCCAGCACCCCACTTGCCAAAAGTGTGGAAAGAAGCACCCTGGAAATTGCCTTAAGGGGACAAAAAAATGCTTCATGTGTGGAAGAGAATGGCACCTAGTAGTTAACTATCGGCAAGAAGGACCCACAGCTGCGACAGAGGAGAGTAACTCTCCGTTCGAACCTCAACGCATTTTTTAATACAACAAATGTAAAGAACCGGGTCATTTTGAAAATCAGTGCCCTAATCCAAAGGTTATCGGAGGCAACCAACAACCTCCAAGATAGCAAGGAAGATCTTTTTCTATCACTTCTCCCGAAGTGTACCCCGACAACCAAGTGGTGATAGTTACACTAGTTATTCATTCACGAATAGTGAACATACTTTTTTATTCATGTTTTACGCATTCTTTTATATCTCAAATGTTTAGTAGAACAATCCCAGCACCACCAAAAATCGTGGAAGTAATGATGTTGGTGAGTACGGAAATTGGGGAAATCATTGCATCCCATGAGTATAAGTCCTCCCCTATTATAATCTATGGATTGAATTTCCCGAAAGACGTCGTCATACTCCCTCTGGTGGAATTTGAAGCAATTCTTGACACAGGTTGGCTTTCCTTATATAGAGCCAACATAAATTGTCGGGAGAGGGAAATCACATTCCATATGGAGAATCGACCCCCAATTCTTTACAAGTGTTAGGAGGAAGATGATTATCCATTAGCTCTATCATCTCAAGCATGGATATTACTGCCTTATGGCTCAGATGATTGAGTCCAAGGAAGAAACCATCCTTGAAGTAATGCCTATTATGAGGGAATTCGCTAAAGTGTTTCTCGAGGAACTGTCTGGTCTTCCTCCAAGAAGAGATGTTGAGTTCTCAATTGAAATTATACCTGGGGCGCTACCAATATCCAAGAATCCATATAGAATGGTTGTTGTTTATCATGAAGAGGTGAAGAAACAACTATAGGATAATCTGGATAAATGGTTTATACCCTCAAGTTCTTCACCATGGGGTGCACCCGTCCTCTTCGTCAAGAAGAAGGATGGGTCAATGCGGCTTTGCATCGATTATCATGAACTTAAAAAAATAATGGTAAAGAACAAGTATCCTCTCCCAAGAATTGATGACTTGTTTGATCAGCTTCGTGGAGCACAATACTTCTCCAAGGTGGACTTGCGGTTGGGATATTATTAAGTAAGGGTGAAGAAGGAAGATGTCCCCAGGACTGCTTTTCGTACAAGATACGGGAACTATGAATTCACAGTAATGCCTTTTGGACTCACCAATTCTCCAGGAATATTCATGGACTTTATGAATAGAGTATTTAGATATTACCTTGACAAATTTTTGGTAGTCTTTATAGATGATATTCTAATATACATCAAAACCAAGAAGGACCATGAGGATCATTTAAAAACTGTACGAGAGACATTGCGCAAGGAGAAGCTCTATGAAAAGTATAGAAAGTGTGAGTTCTGGTTGAAGGAGGTCTCATTATTGGGCCATATCATCACAAGCAATGGAATATATGTGGACCCCTCCAAAACAGATGCAATTGAGGGATGGCCGAGGCCAACATTAGAAATAGATATCCATAGCTTCTTGGGGTGAGCTGGATATTATCGACGATTTGTGAGAAATTTCTTAGGATTTTACAACCCTCTTACCAAGGTAATTCGAAAGGGAGTAATGATTACTTGGAGTGATGAATGTGAAGAAAGCATTAATGATTTGAAAAGGAGGCTTATCACTGCACCTGTGCTCACTTTACCCACAAGTGGGGAACTTTTTGTGGTATTTAGTGATGCTTCAAAGAAGGTCTTAGGTTGTGTGTTGATGCAAAATGATAAAGTGATATCCTATGGCTCAAGGCAGTTGAAAATCCATGAGTGAAACTATCCAACGCATGATATGGAGTTGGATGCTGTGATCTTTTCCTTGAGAATCTGGCGGCATTATCTCTACGGAGAGAAATGTGAGATATATACTGACCACAGGAGTCTGAAATATATATTCACATAGAAAGATATTAATATGTGCCAGAGAAGATGGATAGATCTCATCAGGGATTATGACTGTTCAATACATTACCACCCTGGGAAAGCGAATAAGGTGGCAGATTCCCTAAGTAGAAAGGATCCATCGATTCTATCAACGATGAGAATTGAGAAGGATCCAATCTTCTTAGACTTGATGAAGATGGATGTGGGAATCATAAAGAAGGGAACATCATCAATACATTCACAAATGATTTCTCAACCATCTCTTTTGGAAATTTTAAAGGATTCTCAAAAGGATGATGTGGGAATCAAAGAAAAAGTGGAAGCTAACAAAAAGGGGAAATCCTCGGAGTTTAATGTTAATGAAGAAGTAATTGTGCAGTTTGAGAAAAGACTATGTGTTTCATCATGTCTGGAGCTGAAGAAGGAACTTTTGGGTGATGCACATAGTTCAAATTTCTCTATTCACCATGGGAGCACAAAGATGTATCGAGATCTCTGAGAAAACTTTTGGTGGGATAATATGAAGAAGGAGATCGCTGAATATACATCAAAGTGCCTAGTGTGTCATCAAGTGAAGGAAGAGAGGCCGAAGTCTAAGGGGATGATGCAACCATTGCCCATACCATAATAGAAATGGGAGAACATCACCATGGACTTTGTCACCTGACTTCCAAGTACATCCAAAGGCAACAATGCAATCTGGGTTGTTGTGGATCGTCTTACAAAGATTACACACTTCATTGCTATTCGAGATGATTTCTCTTTGGATCAACTGGCACAGATATATATCAGGGAAGTGGTAAGGTTTCATGGGGTACCACTATCTATTATTCTTGACCGAGATCCAAGATTCACCTCTAATTTTTGGATGAGTTTTCAAAATGCTCTTAATACTGAACTGAACATCAGTACGACCTATTATCCTCAAACTGATGGTCATTCCGAGCGGACTATACAAACACTTGAGGATATGTTGAGAGCGTGCTAGATGGACTTTAAAGGACTATGGGATCAACATCTTCCTCTAGTTGAGTTCTCTTATAATAACAGTTTCCACTCAAGCATCCAAATGGCACCATATGAAGCCCTATATGGGAAAAGGTGCAGAACACCGACATGTTGGGATGAGGTCAGTGAACGTAAGCTTCTTGGACCAGAAATGGTCAATGAAATAGTGGAGAAGGTGAAAACCATTCAGCAGCATATCATGGAAGCCCAGGGTCGACAGAAGAGTTATGAAAATAATCGTGGACGAGACCTTGAGTTTAAAGTTGGAGACATGGTGTTTTTATGCATATCTTCATGGAAGAAGGTCATGAGGTTTGGAAAGAAAGGGATGTTAAGTCCAAGGTACATCGTCCCCTTCAAGATTCTTGATCATGTTGGGGTTGTGTCCTATCAACTAGAACTTCCACCTACCATGGCCAAATTACATGATGTCTTTCATGTATCCCTCTTAAGGAAGTACATACCGGACCCTTCACATGTACTCTTTTCTGAGGAGGTACAATTGGAAGACGATCTTTCTTATGAGGACCAACCAGTGAAGATCTTATATCGTAGAGAAAAAGTTCTACGAAATAATAAAATGCCCCTCATCAAGGTGCTGTGTAGAAACCACAATTTTGAAGAAGCGACTTGGGAATCGGAGGAAAATATGATGCTGAGTTACCCACATCTGTTTTAGTATAGGAAAAGGAAAAATTTTGAGGGTGAAATTTCTTAAGGTGGGAGTATTGTAACGACCCATAGTTTCATTAATTGAAATCCCTCTTGATCTAATAAACTGTCTCTTTATGAAAAATGTTTTTATAAGATGTCAACTTCTTTGGTTTTATGTTATGAATTTTGACCGTTGCTAATATAGTTGTTGAACAGTGATCACATGATTAGTATAAATATAGGACTTTAAAAAATCAAATTTACTCAGACAAATGAAGTGATGGCCTCATCCAGTAGAATTTCTTCATACGAAGCCCATTTTTCAGAGCTCAGAAAAGTAGTGTCATCCTTGGGCTTCGATCTTGACCAAACCCAAGATGAGCTTCATCATGTCAAGCTCGAACGTGACCGTCTACAGGAAAAGTGGAAGATGATTGAAATTACCACTCGAGCGATGTTATCTGAGCCACCCCAAAAGTCTGTCACCATCGCACACCTTACCATTAGGTCTTATGCAGCTGTTTTAAGGGGTTATGTAACAAATAAGTAGTACTATGTTCATGTACATTATTTTTTGTATATAATAATGAATATAATTTCAAGTCATTTTTGATACATTGTAAATAGTTTTTAATGTACAAATGGTGTTTTTAGTTATTATTTAATTAAGAAATATATTTTATTAAATTAAGGAATTTTTTAATTAAATAAAATTTTAGTAAAATATTATTATTATTATTAAATTAATTTTTATTAAATATAAATGATCTTATAATTTTATGAATTAAATTAAATTTTTTAATAATGTTTGAAATCCATTTCTGTCAAAGCCCGTGAATTTTCGATAAATGACGGTTTTTATTTTAAAAGTTAAAATTCACATATTTATAAAATTATTTAGATAAAATAAATGTTATTTTTTGAATCAGGACATCAAAATTATCCAACGATGAATTTTTCATAATTTTCTGAGACAGTCAAATTTTTGGGTAAAATTTAAATACCATTTAAATATATAATGTGTTTTATGACATCATAATAACCCAATGGTGGTGTAATAAAATACCATAATACTTATGTTCGGCCAATATATGTTTTATAATTAAAATAATTTGATTTTGGGTTTGTTTTACTTAATTTTGAAAGCATTAATGGACCCCTCAAGACATATTCAACACTTTGACTTTTCAAATTAATTTCCATGGGAGTGTGACTCACCTCCACATAAGAAACCATATTATTTTAAGAAGTTCGGAAATTTTACATATAAAATAATGTTTTCATATTTCCTTTTCCAAAAACCATGGGCAAAAACCATGGGATGGTTTGTGGTTTGGATTAATTTAATTTAAGGGGACCCAAACCTAAATAATAATGAATTCCCTCACCTTTCCTATATAAACCCACCCAAGCTCCCACTTCCTCCTCACTAAAATCACTTGGAGTTCGTCCAACCTCTGACCTAATCTCTCTAGAATCCTCCCTAGGTGCCCCAAGATCCCATGAAGCCTCTCACAAGCCTCTCTATAGCCTTTGGAAGCACACTGCCAAGTAAGGGTTTTTTCTTCCTTTCTCATTTTTGTCAATTTTCTTTAAGTTTTATTGCCCTTTTAATTTCAATTACGAATGTCGAGGGATGGTTTTTCACCTCCCCCATACTGCCCTATTGTTTTTTTAATTATGAGAGACCCCTTTCTCTCTCATTAAATGCATCCCATGTACACCCGCTACTATGCCGAAATTCAGAAAGGAACTTCTCTCTCTTCTTTTACATTCAAGAAATACTTTTGTATCATAAATATAAATTCCATTTCAATTGTTGGGACATGTATCTATATGACCTCCTTACTGTCCATTACATGCAAATATGATGAGGAACCCCTTTATCTCTCATCAACCTTTTTATGAATTCTTATGTCATGGCGTTACGTTGCCGAAATCGCACCGATTTTCTAAGCCAATGTCATTGTGTAGTGAATACCATTCCCATTTCTCCATCAAGGGTATTCAACTTTATGCACATTTAATTATTGATTGTAAAGTTTCATGTATGATTCCCACATTCCTTTATAGTGGAATAAATGATTATTTTTTATGAATCCATGTTTTATGATCCATGTGGCACACTTATGCATGAAATGAAATGTTTAAGAAGAGTGCGCCCTTATAGCGCTCCAATGCATTGGGTAAAGTATAGTGTCATGATACGTCATGTGCAATGAGTTTTTACTCATTCTAATTCAAGTGAAATGAGGTTTTACTCGTGCTTCATGTGCAATGAGGGTTTACTCATGCTTTATGTGCAATGAGCCTTGGATCATGCTAATTCCATGTTAAGTGTTATTGCCACATTTCCATTTTATTATTATAATGCTTTATCATGCCTTTATGTTCATGTTTCTTTTATGCTCTATTGATATTCATATTTTATAACATGTATTGTACTCCTCATGTTATTCCATGTGTACTCCCTTACGGGGCTTTATAGATCACCCTTTTCTTATGCGTGTCCTCAGGTTATCCCATGCAATGCTAAGTACGAGGGAATGTTGTGGTCATGTAAAGGATGTTTTCAATAAAATGTTTTATTTCAAGTTTTAAGTTTTTATGTAATGGTCCTAATCCCCAAAAACACTAAACCTCTCAATCTTCTTTGTTTTATCAAGTGGAGCTTTATTTAATTAATCATGTTTAAGTTGTAATAAAAAAGTAGGGTTGTTATACGACAAGTGCATACATGAGACTCGTGATCAAATATGGGTGGATACATATTTCCAGGTTATTATATCAGTACTATAGCAGTATTGTAGTGGCACTGTAGTAGTACTATAGAAAACAATGTAGCATGTATTGTTCGGTACTATAGTAGCCAGAACTATTCATCCATATGGGCCTTTGGGCCACAATTTTGGTCCTTGGGTCCTACAATGCTTTCGGGCCTCCCAGCCCCTTCGGTCCAGTTATCTCTCAAGTCCGTCAGGCTACCTTATGGCCTTCGGGCACCCCAAATGACTTCGGGCCACATGAATATACAGATGTACCAGTCAGACTACAAAGGACAAGGCTCTAGATGAGGATCAGGGTAGGCACATTCACCAAAGAAGAGATAACTTGAATTGGAAGAATGAGAGTGTATTACATTACCATTGGTATCGGTCATGTTCATCTCTACATAAGAAATCTATTCGACCAGCCTTACGAAGGAGATTATTGATTTAAAGACATGTACTAGGGGGAGCAGTTCCAAGTTATCTTAACTGGGTCATTTCCTCTAAGACCTATAGGTCATGTAATAGTCTCTAATCTTTTGTGCATTGTAAGGGTTCCACCTCACCCCATGAATGGTGGATTATAAAAAATAATAAAAAACTACTTTGGCCCATTCTGTGGAGGTTGAGGTTCATAATGATATGGTGGCAATTACATTAATAATTTCCTCAAAATTATCCAATGCTTTATTTAATTCTAGATCAGTGAATTCGTTTATATCTTCCTAGTTTTTCAGGAATATCAGACATTTAAAAACTGATTTAATTAAGTTTTTCCTATTCAAAACTCTTAAGGTAAGAATCATTACAACAAAGACGTGTCGATCAATCCCTCTTATGACACATAAACATTCATTATTTTTCATTCTTATCATCATTCATATGATTTATTTTGATATTTAACTCAGTATAAATTATATTTAAAATTATAATGTGGACATATATTGCAATAATAAGGAAGTTAAAATTTTTTATAAAGATTTATAGTCCCTTATCTATATATTAGAAACCTCTTTATCTGATTATTTTCTGGATCCACACCAATTAACTCTACAAAATTAAATTCTTGGGGTGGAAGAGTACAAAATATCATTGGGAGAGGTATGAAATATTCAAGTAAAGTATGTGCCTATTGTGAAAGAATGTGTTCTTGTGTTCCAGAGGATTTTTATGGACATCCCCTGGAGTATGAAATTGTGTTTTCTATTGATTTAATTCATGGTTCAAGGCCTATATCAAATAATCCTTATAGGATGTACATACTAGAATTAATAGATCTAAAAAAACATGAGGATTTTTGTTGTAATTGGTTTATTTTCCCCAGTGTTTCTATATAGGGAGATCCTGTTCTTTTCGGTAAGAAGAAAGATAGATCTATGATATTTTTCATTGACTATAGGGATGTCAATGCTGTTATTATAATAAACAAGTACCCTCTTCCTAAAATTGATTAACTTAATGGATGTATCATGCCTGGTTTGAGGAATTTTGCCTTTGTTTATGCATTTTTATGTGTTTAATGTGGATGAGATGAGTTGGGAAGAGGTTGGGAGAGTTTGGAATGGTTTTGGATGAGTTTGGAGGCTTTTAAAGGGGTGGCCGGTTTGAGCACGGTTAGTGGAAACCGTGCGGGTTCTCTAGGAAACCTTGCATGGGAGACAATAGGCGTCGCACGGTTTGCCAAACCGTGTGAGGAAACTATGCGGGCCCTTGCTCCCAAGGAAGAATAGTGCGCACAGTTAGCGCACGATTTTACAAACCATGCAGGCTAACCCTGTGACCACTTAAAATTAGGGTTATAAAACCCAGCCTCACTCGGTATTCCCTCATTTCACTCAAATCTTCCTCCCACTCGAGACTCACTCGGGATGTTGGGTTCTCATGGGTTAAGGGTGATCTCCCACTCGATTTGGAAGAGTTTCAAAGGGGGTTCAAGGTGGTTTGATGGTGGTTTCTCCTAGGTAAGTCTCTCCTCTTGTTTCTCTTGTGTTTTCCTCTAGATCTACTTCCCACTCTTTCGTGGTTTTCTAGATCTACACTTTTTCTGTGTATATATAAGGTTGGGGTTGCCTTGGATGTTAATATTAAGGCAAGTGGATGTTAGGAAAAGTGATCTAGAGAGGTTTCAGTGGAGCGTTCGCTGGATTTGAGGTGTGGTGTCTTGTGTGTCGATTTCTTGGGAACCCTAAAGGTAAGTGGCTTCTCTCTTGACTCCACTTGTTTAGAGCTAATGGTTTTTGTACAATTATTTTTTTGTGCTTGAAATTAATTGTGGATTGATGTGCGAAATTGGCTAGAAATTCCTTGGGTGATGTTTTTGGGATTTTTAGGAAAAAAGGGTGTTTTATGGTGAAATCCTATTTTTGTGGATTTTAAAATGGAGATTTTAAAATGGGATGATATGGTTGATTTTTAAAAATGATGTATGGAAAGGGTTTTCAATAAAAGGGTTGTTTCTTTGAAATGTTGTTTGGCATAGAAAATGGTTTCCAATAAATGGGTGATTTATTGATGTGGATTTATATGCATTGAAATTGGTTGATTTCTTGTGGTCGTGACCATGGTGGGTTTTATGATTATTTTTTCTTGACTGAAATGTTTTGTGGAAGAGGGAAGGAAGTCCCACTATAAAAGGTGAAAGAGTTGGGTGGGAAGTCCCACCCTTACCATTTTGGGTTTTCAGATAGTGGGCAGGAAGTCTTGCTAGCTGAAGATGGGGGAACAGGTTGGGAGGAAGTCCCACTGTTTTGATTGTTTTGGTGTGAATGGGTGAACAGGTTGGGAGGAAGTCCCATAATTTTGGTTGCTTTTTGTGCATTACATTGCAAGATGGAATTGTTGTTATAATGTGTAAATGTTGGGATGATTGTGGCTTGTTTGGTTGGCTTTCCCTTGGTTGCTTGGTTTGGGTGTGATGTCTCGGTAAGGGAATGTTTGGATTATGAAAGTTGTTTCCCATGTGATTCATTTTATATAAACTTTTTTATATAATGTGCTAATGGTTTTATCCAATGGCCTGTATAGGGAATTCATTTGGGTAAATCCTACTGAGGTTTAGTACTCACCCCCTACTCTGGAACTTTGGTGTCTTTGCAGATGTAATGTACTGTGATGTGGGAAAAGGTAAGGCATATACCTCATTTAGTGGAGCATTGTGATTCCTTGGAGGATCTTGGAGCTTGGAACATGGTGTGGAGCTGTGGTGGAGTCATGGCTTGTGGTGTTTGGTTGTTTAGTTTCCGCTTTTTACTCTGATGCATCGTGGATATTTCTAGTTTTATTGGGTTTGGTTAGTATGGTAGAAAAACTTGGTTGTTAATGGATGGGTTGGTTAGGTTAGTTGATATGAACCATATAGTTTGTGGATTTTTGGTTCGTTATTCCTTAAGGGAAAATCATTCCCCATTTTGTTCTCAGAGCCCTTGACAATTATTTCTAGCCTTTGGCGCCTTGGGAACGTCGCTTAAGGCCAAGTAACCCTCACCGCCCCCTCAAGCCAATGAGGTTGGGGTGGGGTGTTACATGTGGTATTAGTTTCGTCGGTCCTTTGGAGTTGATTCTCAGATTTGGTGTTAACATTCGTTCTGTTACATTCCTTGAGTCGGGAGGGTAGCAAGGCATAGGATTGTTGGAAAATGGACTGTATAGCATAAAAGGATGTATCTAACTGTTTTATGCTGAGATTCAAGTTACCATGGATTTGGGTGCATAAGTGTTTTGGAGACACTTATTGGCATTGGAAATTTCGTTGTTGTGGCTGTAGACAATGAGATGATCATAGCATGCATGGTATAAATGACTTCCAAATGGGATTTATACATCATTGAGGTATAATGATTTATTATATGATATGAATGTGTGAAATTGAAATGTGAATAAATTGTTATTTTGAAAATGGATTGGTTTTCAAAATGGTGAAACATAGTACATGTGAAAAAGGGTGGAAAGCCTTGTTGTGATAGTGTTGTGTAATCTAATTTGAAATGGGATTTCGTGGTGTCTATGGAAGTGGGACTCATGGATGTTTGTTTTTTGTTTATAGAAATGGCATCGGGAAGGCATCATAGAGACCAACCAGAGGAGGCTGCTGAGAATGTGGTAGCACCTGAGCCTCAGGTGAACTAGTAGCTAGTGCAAAGCATAGTGAAAGCTTTCCAAGCTATGGAAATTTGAAATAAAATTGATGAACCAAGGAATGTGGATCATGCAGTTCAGTTACAAAAGCAGAATCCGACCATCTTAAGGGGTGATTCAGAGCCAGAGTGGGCAAAAGCATGGTTGAATAGAATGAACAATATCTTCGAGTTCTTGGGAACACCGGTAGAGTTAAAAGTGAAGTTGGCCACGTATATGTTGGAATACATTTTCCTCCAATGGTGGGAGTTGGTAGTCCAAGCGGGGACGGACCAAGTTATGATGTGGGAAGGCTTTGAGGAACTGTTTAGCAAACAATTATACCAACATATGTTCAGAATTCAACGTATGACTGATTTCTTCAGTTTGAATAAAGAGCATATGTCTGTGATGGAGTATGCATCTTTGTTTATGAACTTAGTGTGGTTTTCACCCGAGGTGGCAGGTAGCATGTCATTGATGGAAAGGTTCTTTGAAGTGGGGTTAAGGAAATAAATATGTTCAAAGATAGCAGTATTGTGTATAGATGATTACACATATATGGTGAATAGTGACTCGGTGGCTGAGTGGGATTTGTTGGGAGCATCGGGTGGGGGAAGCATGGTGGTACCCATGGGGAATAGGGGGAACTCAAATGCTGGGATCAAGCAGAAGAGGGACACTTATTCCTAGGTCGGAAATATGGCATATAATCCAACGGCAGGATCAGTGAATCATCCTCCGAATCCCCGGAGCTAGCAGGGATGTTTTCAGTGTGGTTCTATGAGCCACATCAAGCAGGATTGTATGAAACAACCTCAAGCATTTCATAATTATAAGAAGATGGGGAATCTGCATCGTTATTGTCAGAATTCTCCAAGGTTGGGTGCACATGATACTCCTCAGAGATCTCAGACGTCGTATTCTTTGACGGGACAAGGGCAGCAGCATGCCCCTCGTCACCCGAGTAAAGTGGGTCATGGTGATTCTCAGAATACCATGACGCCTTATTAATGCAATAAATTGAAGTGTGTGGAAATCAAACATGTGTTTGGAACTAAACAGATTATGGTGGATGATCAGTCGAGACCATCCACGGTGTGAGGTATCATTCTCTTAAATTCTACTTTGATGTAAGTGTTGTTTGATACGGGTGCTTCCCACTCTTTTATTAATGCACGCATGGTAGATTTGCTGGGTTTAAGGGTAGAAATGATGCCCTCAGTTTTGAAACATCAAAAACTTCTGGGTCGAAGATATTGTTGAGTCTTCTTGTGTAGAGAATGTTGTATCATTGTGGGTGAGGTTGAGATGACCTGGAATTTCTCAGTGCTTGAGATGGAGGGGTATAATGTAATCTTGGGAATGGACTAGCTGGTGACTTTTAAGGCCCACATCAATTGTGATGCTTGAACAGTGGATTTTATGACACACGATGGCATTATACATCTGTTTAGAGGAGAGAAGAATTAAAGGAAGGGTGAAATAGGCTATTTGGCACTAGCAATGGGTACGTTATCATATCAGTTGGTGGAGTTTTCGTTGTAATCGGTAGACGGTGTTGAGCAGAGTATTCTTCCAGCAGTGGTAGATCAGTTCATTGATGTTTTTCTTGAAAAAATTCCGGGGTTAACTCCTATAAGAGAAGTGTATTTTACGATTGATCTCCTTCCGGGGACCAGTCCTATCTCACTTCCGTCTTATCAGATGGCACCAGCTAAATTGCGGGAATTGAAAATCAAGTTGGAAGAGTTAGAAAATAAAGGGTTTATCCGACCTAGAATGTCTCCATGGGTAGCATCGATGTTGTTCGTGAAAAATATGAATGGAACTTTGAGGCTATGTGTTGATTATTGTAGACTTAACCAAGTTATGATAAAGAATAGATATCCACTTCCATGAATTGATGATTTTTTCGACTAGTTGAGGGGAGCCCAGTGGTTCTCCATGATCGACCTGAGGTCGGGATATCATCAATTGCAGGTGAGGAAAGAGGATATTCCTAAAAAGGCTTTCAGAAGTAGATATGGCCATTATGAATATATGGTTATTCCCTTTGGTCTAACTAATGCACCAGCAGTGTTTATGGCATTGATGAATCAGATATTTCAGATATATCTGGATTCAGTTGTCGTGGTGTTTCTAGACAATATACTAGTATATTCAAAGACAATGGTGGATCATGAGGAGCACTTGGAAACATTGCTGGGGATATTGAGGGACCATCGGTTGTATGCAAAATTGTCAAAATGTGACTTTTGGATACGGGGAGTTTTTTTTCTTAGCCATGTGATTTCTGAAAGTGGTGTTTAAGTGGATCCATAAAAGATATAGGCTTTTTCTCATGGCAACCGCCAAAGAATCTGTTTGAGATACAGAGTTTTCATGGTCTAAGTGGGTACTATCTGTGTTTTGTCCGTGATTTTTCACATTTGGATACGCCAATGAAAGCTTTGACAAGAATGGATGTTCCATTCCAGTGGAATGAACATTGTCAGTAGTGTTTCGAAGAGCTAAAGGGCCGTCTTACATCATCACCAATATTGGTTTTTCCACAACCAGGAAGAGGGTACCTGGTGTTTTTTGATGCATCAAGATTAGGGTTGGGGTGAATTATCATGAGAGGGAATCATGGGGTTTCATATGGCTCATGAAAGTTGATATTGCATGAGTAGAACTACCCAACTCATGATTTTTGGTTAGAAGCAGTGGTACATGATTCGAAAGTGTGGCGTCATTATCTCTTCAGTGAGAAATTCACGGTATATACAGATCATAAGATCATGAATCACTTTTTATCACAAAGGGAATTGAACTTGATGCAAAGGAGATGGATGTAATATCTCCAGATGTTTGATTTTTACATAATGTACACACCAGTTAAGGTTAATTTGGTGTTGGATTCATAAAGTAGAAAATCATATGCTCAAGTGGTAAAACAGGTATCAGACCAGTGGTAATTGAAGTTGGTTATAGCCGATATGCAGTTTGAATGTGAGTACAAGGGCGATAGAGCAGTCTCCTTTCATGTATTTTTTTATTACTAACTTGGTTGGCCTGGTTAGAGGGGCACACATATCTGAATCTGAGAGTGTAACCATGGGTTCGAGACTCAATGGTGGGGAGACTATTAAGGGTTGGCAAATGAATGGACATTCAGTTTTGTGTTTTCAGAATCGGATGGGTTTACCAGTTGATTGTCAGGAGGATATTCTCATGGTGTATCATCATTCCAGGTGGTCTATTCATCCTAGAATTCATAAAATGTATAAAGCATTGAAATCATAGTTTTGGGAGGCTGGTATGAAAAGAAGAGTGGATGAGTTTTTTCAAGATGCTTGACGTGTCAGCAGGTCAAGGTAGAGAATCAGAGGCCCACAAGAATGTTGTAGTCTTTACCAATCCCTATTGGAATGTGGGAGTAGATAACGATGGATTTTTTTACAAGTATCCCAAGGATGGTCAGAAAGTACGAGGCCATTTCGGTGATAGTGGATCAGCTAACGAAGTCAGCCCATTTCATTCCAATTCGTGAATCTCACACGGTGGAGGATCTATCCAAAATCTATATATGATAGGTGGTAAAGGGGCATGTTGTTCCAGTTTCAATTGTATCAGATAGAGATCCATGGTTTACATCTTGTTTCTGAAAATCCTTACAGCAAGCCCTTGCGACGAAGTTGATAATGGGAACGATGTATCTCCCTCAGATGGATGGTTAATCTGAGAGGATGATACAGACACTTGAGGATATGTTCTGGGATTGTGTCATCGATTTTGGTGGCTCTTGGGAGGGGCACTTGTCAATGGATGAGTTATGTACAATAACAGTTTTCAGGAATCCATACAGATGGCTCTGTTTGAAGAATTTTTTGGGCGGCCATGTCGTTCTCGACTATGTTGGGTGGAAACGGGTAAGTCCTCGATGGTTGGACCGAGTTTTGTCCAGGAGACGACGGATAAGATCAATTTGAGCAAGAAGAGAATGGAGATGGCCAAGAGTCATCAGAAATCGTTTGCAGATCATCGTCGTTGGCTATTGTTGTTCGAGGTGAGTGATCATGCGTTCTTAACGATCTCTCCTATGTTGGTATATCATCGGTTTGGGAAGTAGTGAAAGTAATCTCGAAGGTATATTGAGCCTTTTGAGATTCATGAGAAAGATGGTGAGGTGGCTTCTCGTTTTTCTTTTCCACCTAGGTTCAGTTCGGTTCACAATGTGTTTCATGTGTCGTAGTTGAAAAATTATCAGTCGGATCGTGACCATGTGATTCAAGGGGATCATGTTGAGCTAGAACCAGATGCTTCATTGGTGCATGTTCCAGTGCAGGTTGTGGATAGGAAATGGAATTTCTTTCATGGTAAAAGCATCAGTTTAGTTCGTGTTTTGTGGCAACATGGTCAGACTCAAGGGGAGACATGGGAGCGGGAGAAATACATGGTCGAGCAGTGGCCCAAGCACTTTCTGCGAAGGGCAGGTTCACTACTTTCCGAGGACGGAAATTCCAATGGGGGGGTGTAGCAACCCCTGTTGGAGGTATGTGGACTTTTTAATGCATTTTTATGTGTTTAATGTGCATGAGATGAGTTAGGAAGAGGTTGGGAGAGTTTGGAATGGTTTTGGATGAGTTTGGATGCTTTTAAAGGGGTGAACAGTTTGAGCACGGTTAGTAGAAACCATGCGTGTTCTCCAGGAAACCGTGTAGGGGAGACAGTAGGCTTCACATGGCCTGCGCACGGTTTCCCAAACTCTGTGGTCCCCTACTCCTAAGGAAATATAGTTCACACAGTTAGAGTATGGTTTTCCAAACCGTACGGGCTAACCGTGCAGGCTAACTATGCGTTCACTTAAAATAAGGGTTATAAAACCCGGGCTCATTCGGGATTGCCACATTTCACTCCAATCTTACTCCCACTTGAGCCTCACTTGGGATTTTGGGTTCTCAGGGGTTAAGGGTGCTCTCCCACTTGATTTGGAAGAGTTTTATATGGGTTTTAGGGTGATTTGAAGGTGGTTTCTCCCAGGTAAGTCTCTCCTCTTGTTTCTCTTGTGTTTTCCTCTAGATCAAGTTCCCTCTCTTTCGTGGTTTTCTATATCTACACTTTTTGGGTGTAGATCTAGGGTTGGGGCTACCTTAGATGATAAAATTAAGGATTGCGGTTGTTAGGGAAAGTGATCTAGAGAGGTGTCGGTGGTGTGTTTGCTGGATTTAAGGTGCGGTGGCTTGTGGGTCGATTTCTCGGGAACCCTAAAGATAGGTGGCTTATCGCTCGACTCCACATGGTTAGAGATAATGGTTTTGGATACAATTAATTTTTTATTCTTGAAATTAATTGTTTCATGATGTGAAAAATTGTTTAGAAATCCCTTGTGTGATATTTTGGGGATTTTTCGGAAAAAGGGTGTTTTATGATGAAATATTATTCCTGTGGTTTTTAAAATGGAGAATTTAGAATGGTATTCTATGTTTGATTAGTGAAAATGATGGATAGAAAGGGTTTTCAATAAAAGGTTTGTTTTATTGAAATGTTGTTTTGCGTGGAAAATGGTTCTCAATAAATGGGTGATTTATTGAAGTGGATTGATATGCAATGGAATAGGTTGATTGCTTGTTATTGTGACCTTGGTGGGTTTTATGCTTGTTTTGGATTGATTTAAATGTTGTGTGGAAGTGGGCGGGAAGTCTCACTATAAAAGGTGAAGGAGTTGGGCGAGAAGTCCCACCGTTACCATTTTTGGGTTGTCAGGTAGTGGGCGGGAAGTCCTGCTAGCTGAAGATGGGGGAACGGTTTGGGCGGAAGTCCCACCGTTTTGATTGGTTTGGTGTGAATGGGTGAACGGGTTGGGAAGAATTCCCAAAGTTTTGGTTACTTGTTGTGAATTACTTTTAAAGATGGAATTGTTGTGCTAATGTGTAATTGTTGGGATGATTGTTGCTTGTTTGGTTGGATTTCCCTTGGTTGGATGGTTTGGGTGTGATGGCTTGGTAAGGGCATGTTTGGCATATAAAAATGGTTGCACTTGTGATTCATTTTATATAAACTGTTTTACATAATTTTCTCATAGTTTTATCCTAGTGGCGTGTGTACAGAAGTCATTTGGGGAAATCCTGCTGAGTTTTAGTACTCCCCCCCTCCTTTGGCACTTTGGTGTATTTTCAGATGTTGTGTACTGTGATATGGGAAAATTTAAGGTATTTACCTCATTTAGTGGAGAATTGTGATTCTGTGGAGGATATTAGAGCTTGGAGCTTGGTTTGGAGTTTTGGTGGAGTCATGGCTTGTGGTTTTTGGTTGTTTAGTTTCTTCTTGGTACTCTGATGCGTTGTGGACATGTCAAGTTTTATTGGGTTTGGTTTGTATTGTGTAACAACTTGGTTGTTAATGGATGGGTTGGTTGGGTTTGTTGACATGAACCATATAGTATTTGTATTGTTGGATGGTTTTGTCTTAATAGAAAATCATTCCCCATTTTTTTCTCAGAGCCCTCGCCATTTTTTGCAAGCCTTTGGAACCTTGGGAACGTCGCTTAAGGCCTAGTAACCCTCACTGCCCCTTCAAGCCCATGAGGTTGGGGCGGGGAGTAACAATGGAGCCAAATATTTTTCAAATATTAAACATTGATGTGGATATCATCAATTTCATGTGAGGAATAAAGATTTTCTGAATACAACATTTCAAACTAGGTGTGAGCATTACGATTTTAAAGTAATACCTTTTGGGCTGACTAATACACCCTCTATTTTCTGGGATCTAATTAATGGAGTTTTTAATGAATATCTTGAAGACTTTTGTGGTATTTATTAATTATTTCTTGGTATACTCTAAAATATATGAAGATCACTAGAATCACCTGAGAATTCTTTTGAAGTAACTTAAAAGAAACCAGCTATATAAAAGGTTTACCAAGTGTCAATTTTGGAAAAAATAGTTTCTTTTTTGGACATATAGTCTCTAAGGATGCAATCTTAGTTGATCCTATAAAGACATAAGAAATTCTGAAATGGCATACTCTAAAAAATATAACTAAGGTACATTTTTTATTGGATTAGTTGGTTATTATCAGTGTTTCAGTCGTAACTTTTTTTGATTATCTAACCCATTAAAAAATATTACTCATAATGGGTTTAAGTTCATATGTCCTAAATAATGTGAATAATGTATTGAAGAATTGAAAAAGACATTAGTGAATTATTTGATCTTTACTCTACCATCGAGAAATAGTGGATTTGGGACTTATAGTGATGCATAAATGAAAGGACTTGGTTGTGTCCTTCTACTTAATGATAGAGTTATTTCCTATGCATCAAGGAAGTTAAAAAATCATGAAAAAAACTATCCAATTTGTAATCTTGAATTATAATTTGTAATATTTTCCTTGAATATATGGAGACATTATTTGTATAGTGAATGATGTGAGATATATATAGATCACAAGAGCATGAAATATATCTTCTCATAGGAAGAACTCAAAATGAAGAAAAGATGATGGATTGATATACTCAGGGATTATGATTATTCTATACCAGAAAACCAAGGGAAGAAAAATAAGGTGACTAATACATTGAATAGGAAGGATAATGGAGTTCTAAACAAAATGTGTATTGAAAGGGGTCTTATGTTCCTTGATCTTGTAGAGATGGATATGGGAATTATCAAATATGGTAAAACATCATTACTTTTTCAATTGGTTTCCCAGCCCTATTTATTATAAATTATTTAATGTTCTCAACCTAATGAATTGAATATTCAAAAGAAAATTAATGTTGTGAATGATGGAAATTTAGTAGACATCATGTATAAAGATGGAATACTGAAATTTGGCAGGGGTCTATGTGTTCCCTTAATACGTGAACTAGAAATAGAGTTATTGGATGATAGTCATATCTTAAATTTATCTATACACCTTGGTTGCACTATTATGCATAGATATATTATGGAACATTTTTTGTGGGATAATATGAAGAGTGAAATTTCTAATTATGTATCAGGATATTTAGTCTGTCAAAAAGTGAAGGCCGAAAAATAACATTCTAGGGGAGTCATGAAACCTCTTTATATTTCTACATAGAAACGGGAAGACATAACCTTGGATTTTTTCATTGTATTACCCAATAATACAAGAAATAATAATGAAATATGGGTAATTGTTGATCTACTTACCATTTCTACACATTTCCATACTACAAGGAAGGATTCCCCATTAAGGAACCTTACACGGATCTATATTAATGATGTTGAAAGACATCATGGAGAAGCTCTCTCAATTTTTTCTGATCATGATTCATGATTTACATCTATATTATAGAAAATTATTCTGAAATATTTTTATACTAATTATTTGTAATAATTACATATCACCATTAAACTGAAGGGTAGTCTAAAAGGACAATTCAATCATTTGAAGAAATTTTCAGATCATTCTCTTTCGATATTCTAGATAAGTGGGATTAGTATTTTTCTTTTGGTAGAGTTTCCTTAAAATAATATATTCCATTAATGTATTCAAATGGAACCATATAAACCATTTTATGGAAGGAAATTCCATACACCAACTTCTTGGGATGAAGCTGGTGAAAGGAAGCTTGTAGTCCCAGAGCTTGTAGAGGAAACAACAACGATGGTGAAGACTATTCAGACCCATATCAAAGCTTATTAATTCTTGAAAGAGAGCAATACTAATAATCAGATAATGGAATTGTAATTTCAGGTGGGATATCAAATTTTCTGGAAAATATCTCCTGGGAAGAGTTTTATAATAATTCATAACAAAGGGAAATAGAACCTCATGTACATTAGTGCATTTGAAATACTTGAGAGAATCGAAGTTGTGGCTTATCATTTTGAAATGTCGCCTGGAATTTATATAGTACACGATGTGTTTCACATATACTTGTTAAGGAATTACATTCCTGAACCAACGTATGTACTCACATATGAAGGAATAAAATTAAAACCTGACTTATCTAACTATGAAGAGCCTATCTGAATTTTGGACACTAAAGAACAGGTGTTTCTGAATCAAATGACTCAACTAGTAATGGTACTATGGAAAAATCATAAAATTGAAAGGCGATATTAAATCATGAGGAAATAATGATGAAGATCTGCCCAAAATATTTGATGTGGTAACATTCTGGTAATTTTGGGAATGAAAGTTTTTGAAGGAGGAGAGAATGTAACACCCAAAGTACATACAAATAAATTTAATATAAAATGTAATACATACTACACTGATTCTCTACGAAACAATAATTTTTTATTATATTTTTTTATACAATAAATTTATTACATATCCATTAAACTTATTTTTGTCCCTTATGTGTTTTGAATGTTAAAAGCTAGACTTTCATGGTTGGGATCAGTATGATATTTATAGTCTGAAATTATTAACTTAATTTTTTATTGATTATAACTTGATCATTTGGAATAATAATGTACCCTTATTAATATCAATATGAACATTATGAATATTAAATCATCCAAATTAATCGTAATATCATCCATAAGAATCTAAATAATATTTATTTACCCTATAAATGAAATTGTGTTATAATTATTTGATGTTATAAGTAAGTGAATATTTTAAAAATTAATTGTTGGAGTTTTTGTAAGTAATAAATATTTTCTTACAAATTTATAATTAATAAATGTATTTAAAAATATTTATAAAATGTATCCATAAATAAATATTTTTTTGTCCAATGATTTTGGGATAATTTAAAAAGACCATAGTTAATTTTTCAAAGTGTTATAAAATCAGTTTTAATTTTATAAACTATAGTTTTTCGAATGAAAGATTATTTTAATTAAAAATTAAATTTATCATATTTAGAAAAGTATTTTCATAAAATTAAGTTAATTTTTGAATTCTACATATCAAAAAAAAGGATAGGATTAATTGTTGGTATTTTTATAAAATACTTGAATTTTAAGTGAATAGTAAAATATGGTAATTTACAGTATAAATACATTATAAGATTAATACACTATTCCTTGAGTCATGGATGATTTATGCTCACAAGGATAAAACTATAATGAAATTATTAAAGTATTTATTCAGAATAATCAATACAATTGGTTATCTTGAGAAAAATTCTTAAATAATGAAAAAAATAATGAGAAATTACCCCTCTCATCCATTCTAAAACCCACCCTCACCCCCTATTCTCCTTACACCCTCCAAGATTTGTGAATTATAAAATTTATGTTCAATACTCTTTTCTAAACCCTCCCCCATGTCCAAAATCTCTTGGTCTCATCAAAATACCATAATTATTCCTCTTAAGGATATTTTGAAGGAGGAGTATTCAAGAGATAAAATCCTATTCCTTTTCATTTTATTTTCTGTTCCAGTTCTCTATTTATTAGTATATCCTCACCACCTATATCCGGACTAGAATTATAACTCCATTGTAATTTATATACCGAAAATATATCAGGTTAATGGAAGAACCATCATCAATCTCTTTACTCTAACTCTTATTTCAAAAATAAAATCATCATTCGGGAGGTGGCGATTTACAACCTTCATGGACGATGAACTTTTGTTCCTCAATTTGTTATTAAATGATTGTAATGATCCTATTTTTATGGTTAAAAATTCTATAATATATTTATTGTAACCTATTTAATGTTCTAAAACCAATATATATACATAATACTAATTTATACGACAAAACTACTTCATGGTGATCAAAATACCGTAGTAATAATCTAAACGACTGTCACTAAATATATTACCTAATGACTCATCTTCATACCATATTACCATATGATATTTATAAAGTCATAACCATATATATGTTCATTAACAACATTAAATTCTAATTCTGTTGAATTAGACCCATTTTACATTAACTCCATGTCTTATAATCAAGTGAACCGCTCATGAAAACCAAGAAAGTAAATGCTTGCAAATAATAAAATTAAATTCTATAACTCATCAACAAGGCCATAAATGAAAATAAAAAATTATAATGAATCAAATACTTATATTAAAAGTTATAAATTAATAAATTAATTCATTTAATTTTGTTATCCAGGATGTTAATGTCAAGTGTTGAACTCATTCGTATGTAAGATAAGAGTTTTCTTCCCGAACCTTTATTTTCATTCAGGTCACGATTTCTTACTATATAAACCAATGTAATTATTAATTTATTTTATATAATTCCTATAAATTCTTGTTTTATGTTCCAAAATATTTTATTCTGAGAAGTTCATCTTTTTTATGGAAAAACATGTTTTAATAGGGTCCCATTCTCAATTCATCATGATAAGTATGATCGATTAAAGGAAACATCTTGATTTCTATCCTATTTTCATGTACACTTTATTATCAATTTTAAGACACCATTATTTTTATAAAACCACTTATTCTGTCATGGAAAAATAAAATAGTTCATTTTTAGTTTAAGGCGGTGATTTTTCGAAAATAACCTGTCATTTCAAAGTAAAAGAGTATTACTCTGAAGAATTATTTAATGATTTTATTATATCATTTTGTTCTATTTTAATAACCCTATTTAATCTTATTTTTTATTTGTATTAACCGTTTATGGTTATCATTTATCATTTTTAATTAAATTTTTTATGATCATATTGACTGTGTATATGTTATCTTCATGTTATTCACCATACTACTCATAATGGTTACTGATTAGGCTTATAGCTTAGGGAAATTTATTTCATATGTTCCTATTGGTTCTGTTTAGACTCTTTAATATGGGGAATGAATTGGAATTAGCTTGTGATGGGTGGGTATAGTTAAATCCCCTAGATTCATCAGTTGTTCTCTATAGATAGCAAAGTAATTGGATTTCATCAAGGCCTTAACCTACTATTTTCAAACATCTTGGTCGAGGTTGTCACAATATGTTTCAAATTTACTACACTAAACATTCTGAAATTATGATAATAGTAATTGAAAAATATGATATTATTCAAATAGTATAATATCCTTGGTTATATTTCTATCTCTTATGAAAATTTATATGTATTTATGTAATCATCTTTCATTCCTTTCATATTATGTTCTCAATGAGTATTCGAGAGGTAAAATCCTCAACCTTTTCTTTTATTTTATATTCATGTTCCCTCTTTTGTCACTATACTATCCTAAAAATATATATAAAAATGATCATGAAAACTCTGTTATCATATATATACTGAAATGATATCATGTTAATTTAATAACCACCATCAATCTCATTACTATCTCTCTTTTATTTTAAAAATGAAATCATCGTCCAGGAGGCGGCAATTTACAACCTTCGTGGACAAAAAACATTCATCCCTAAATTTTTTCCTAAATTCGGGTCAAGATACCATTTTATAGTTAATCCAGACAATAATACATGTATTATAACCGATTTAATGTTTTGGGATTAGTATATCTACATAATACTAATTCATTAGACAAAACTAGTTTGCGTTGATCGAAATACTGCTATAATAATCCGGACGTATATCACTAAATGTATAATAGATTGATTCATCCACATACCATATAACCTTAGGATATATATGAACATTTATAATTAATATTTTCATTGATAACATTTAATACAAATTCTTTAGAATTATACCCAATTTACATGAAATCTCTTACTTATAAACAAGTGAACCGATCATGAAAACCAAGAAAACAAATGCTCTCAAACAATGAAATTAAACACCATCACTCATCAATAAGGACATAAATGATCATAAAAAACTTTAATGAATCAATTAATTATATAAAAGGTTCTTAATTAATTAATTAATGTTTTTAATTTGATTATATGAGATGTTAAGTTCATGTTCACAACTAATTTTTACATAAGGTACATATTTTCTTCACAAACCACCATTTTCATTTGTCTTGTACATTCAACCTCTATAAACCAATTCAATTACTCATTTATTTAATAAAATTATTATAAATTATGTTTATATTTTACAAAATAATTTCATAATTTTTTATTAAAAAAACATGTTTCAAGAGGGTCCCCTTCTCAATTCTTCCTGATAAACAAGCCTGATTAAAGAGAACTTCCCAATTTCTTACCTATTTTCAAGTGCATTCTATTATCAGTTTTAAGACAAAATTATTTCTATAAAACCAATAATTTTATCATGGAAAATTTAACTTCTTTCATTTCTTGTTTTATGAAATGATTTTTTTCCAAAATAACACTTCTTTTTAATGTAAAGGAGTATTACTTGCAAGAATTATTTGATTATTTTATAAGATCATTTTCATCTATTTCAACAGCCTTGTTGAATATTCTATTTTATTGGGATTAAACTCTTATTTTTATAATATACCATATTTTATTAAATTTTTTATGATCAGTTTGAATATGGATGTTCTACCTTGATACCATTCACCATTCTACTTAGAATGGTTAATGTTTTTGTCTATAGATTAGGAGATGTTACTTCATATGTTCATGTTTTTTATGTTTAGCCTCATTAATATGAGTAATGTATTTGACATAAAATTTTTTGGGTTGGGGATTATATATCCCTTCAATTCATTTTTTTTTGTTTTATGATACAAAAGAATTGGGATTTGGCCGAGGCCATAACCTAGTTTTTTCATATTTCTTGGTCGAGGCCTCAACAGTAGGTTTCAAATATCCAGTATTTTTTATTCCCACATTATGATAATAGTAACTCATAAACCAGGATATTATTCCACTAGTATAATATCCATGGTTATGTTTTATTCTATTATTATCATTTATATAAATTTTTGTAATTAGCATTCATTCTTGCCATATTATGCTCAAGCTTATTTTTTAGGCATTTGTTTTTAGTTATTTATCATGCCTAATCTTTATGTTTACGATAACATTTCCAATATTATATACCCTAAATGAGCATCTAAGTTCCTCACTTTATTATGTTTTATTTTTCCCTTGTATGAAAAGATGTATATTATTATGAATGCCCTGAAGAAATAATCTTAGAGTTTATGGGTTTTTCCAATGGAGTTGCAATGTTGTGTTTACATTCAAGGTGTAATTTAAATCTAATGTTTTTTTCTAGTTTTATCAAACTATTAAAATATTTATTACATAGGTATTTTATGACCTTAAAAACCTACCAACTTATTAATATAAGGTACATGCACTGGGAAACTAGGTTCGATGTATTTACACACCCCAAGGATTTACAAATAAATTTAACATAGAATGTAATTCACATGAAAATTAATCTCAACGAAACAACACTTTGTTATTGTAGTTATTTAAACAAGATAGTTATAACCTACTAATTAAACATTAATTTTACTCTTTTGTGTTTTGAATTTCTGAAAATAGATATACATGATTACGATCAGTAAGATATTTAAAGTCTGACAGGAACAACATAATTTTCTAGTTAATAGTATCTTGAACCTTTTGAATAATAATATACACTTATGAATAGTAATATGACCATTATGAATATTAAATCATCCAAATGAATTGTAACCTCTTTTATAATAGTTTAAATATAATTTAATCACCTTAAAATTTAAAGTGTGATATAATTTTATCATGGTATAAGTGAATATTTTAAAAAGTAAGCATTGGTATTTTTATAAGTAATAAATATTTAACTAAAATTTTACAATTAATAAATTAATTTAAAAGAAAATTACTTTTTATAAAATGTATCCCTAAATCAATATTTTATTGTCCTATGTTTTAGGATAATATAATAATAACATAGTTAAATTTTCAGAGTGTTATAAAATCATTTTTAATTTTAAAAGATGTATTTTTTCGGTAACTGATGATTTTAATTAAAAATTAAAACTATAATATTTAGATAATTATTTTATTATAATGGAGTTCATTTTTTAATTCTACATGTTCAAAATTTGTTTGGGTGGATTTTTGGTATTTTTCTCAAATTCTTGAATTTTTAGTGAATTGTATAAAACATTAATTTACAGTACAAGTATATTATAAGATAAATACACTATTACATGGGTAATGTATGATGTAAGAACCCTTTGTAAGAAATCACATGAAATTATTACACTATATATTCACAATAATCAATACTATTATTTCTCATTATAAATATAATAAAATAATGAATAGAATAATGAGAAATCACTAATCTCCTCTACTATAAAAACCACACCTCACCCCTCTTATCCTTACTCCTATAAGACATGAATCTTGTAAAATTTATTACCAAATACTCTTCCATATTCTCTCCCCATATCTAGGAGTTCTTGGTCTTACCAAAAGACCAAAACCCCTTTCCTTAAGGAGGTTCTCAAGGAGGAGTATTTAAGAGGTAAAATCACCTTCCTTTTCCTTTTATTTTCTTCTTAAGTTCTTTAATTTATTATTATACACTTCTCTCCTCCTCTATCCAAATGGTCATTATAACTCTAGTATAACATATATACTATAATTATGTCATGTTATTGGAGTAACCATATTCAATCTCCTTACCCCCTCTCATTTATAATAAAAAATGAAATCATCATCTAGGATGTGTTGATATACAACCTTCAAGGAAGAAGAGCATTCATTCTTCCATTTCATATTCAAGGATGGTAATGATTTCATTTTAGAGTAAAAACAGACTATAATATATGTATTATAATCTATTGAATGTTCTACTATTATTAGATCCATATAATACTATTTTATATGACAAAACTAGTTCGTGGTGATTGAAATACAACCGTAATAATCTAAACGATTATCACTGAATTTTTTATCTGTTGATTCCTCCCCATAAAATATAACCATATAATATATATATACATTTAATATTCTGAATTATCATTAATAACATTTAATTTTAATTTTATATAATCATACACATTTTACATGAAATCTATTACTTATAAACAGGTAAACCAATCATCAAAACCATGAAAATGAATGCTCCCAACTGATGAAATTACACTCTATAACTAATCAATAATCCCATAAATTAACATAACATTACTACAATGGATAAAATTATTATACAAAATCTTATAAATTAATTAATTAATAACTTTAATTTCATTATCTAGGATGTTAAGGTCAAGTACAAAATTTATTCAAACATAGGGGGACGGTTTTCTTCCGGAACCGCCATTTTCATTCAAGTTGTGTTTTCGTCCTATATAAAAAATGTAATTTTTCATTTATTTTATATAATTATTTAAATTATGGATGTATGTTCCAAAATTATTTATTCTTTTTATTTCATTTTTCATTAATGGAAAAAACATGTTTTACAAGAATCCACTTCTCAATTCTTCAAGACAAGCAAACCCGATTAAAGGGAACTTCCCAACTTCTTACCTATTTTCAAGTGCACTCTATTATATGTTTTAGGAAACCGTTATTTTGATAAAACCACCCTTTTTATAATCAAAAAATTTTATAGTTTATTTATAGTTTTATGAAATTTTTTTTCAAAAATAACTCTTCTTTTCAAAGTAAAAGAATGTTACTCTTAAGAATTATTTGATGATTTTATTATAGAATTTTCATCTATTTCAACACCTCTATTGAATATTATGTTTTATTTTTATTAAACTCTTGTTCTTATCATCTAAAATATTTTACAAAATTGTTTATGATCAGTTTCATTGTGGGTGTGCAATCTTGATACCATTTACCATATTACTCGGAATGCTTAGTGATTATGTGCACAGATTGGTGAAAGTTATTTCATATGTTCATGTTGTTTATGTTTAGACCTATTCATGTGAGGAATGAATTGGACAAAGAAAGTTACTTTTGGGGGCTACTATAGCCTCTCAAGGCATCGGTATTTCTCATGAGACAAAACATAAAGGGGATTTGGATGAGGCCTTACCCTAGTATTCTAAGAAGTCTTATCGATGCCTTGAAAATATGTTATAGATGTCCAACATTATGGATTCCCTCATTAGAATAATATTAGTTAATAAAAAATGTAATTTTTTCTAGTATAATATCCATTCTTATGTTTAATTATCTTATGATCACTTATATGGAATTATGTTATCATCATTCATTCCTACCATATTATTACCAAGTTTATTTTTAAATAGATATATTTTTAGTTATTCACCATGACTAATGTTTATGATTATGATATATTATATTTTATTACTTACCCTTACTATGAATATCAGCTCGCCCATTTCTTTTGATTTAATTTTCGCTAGGATGTGAAAATGAATATTATTATAATTGAATTGACAGAATAATCGAAGAGTTTATGGGTGTTTCCAATGGAGTAGCACTGTTGTTTTTTCTTTAAATTTGTAATTTAAATATTTTGTTTGTAACTGGTTTTCAAAAACTATTAAACACTTTGGTCTTTCAGGGTACGATTCACTTATAAACATGCCAATGTATTTATATAAGGCACCAGCTCCAGCCAACTAGGGTCGGGAACTGTATGGACCCTGACCCCATTTTCCCAAATCCAATGACTTATACTAATAAAATGGTATGTTTATAAGGACAGTGCATCCATAAGGGATAAATATTTTAGTAGTTTTGAAAAACAATATGTAGACATAATATTTAAATTATGATAGGAAATCAAAAACAATATTGAAACTCCATTAGAAACACCCATAAACTCTTAGATTATTCCTACAAGTCATTCATAATAATATTCATCTTTGAATACTAAGATAAAATAATACATAAAAATGGGTGAACTCATATGATTAGTAAATGTAAGTAATACAAAAGAAGTTATCATAAACATAAACATTAGGCACAATGAATAACTATTAACACATTCCTTAAAAAATAAACATTAGCATAATATGGATGGAATGAAAGCTAATTTCATTAATCCATATAAATTATCATAAGTGAATGAGACATAACCTTAGATATTATAATTCAATAATCTTTTAATTTTTTATCAATTAATATTACCATAATGAGGGAATTCATAATTTTGTAACTCTAAAACATATTCAAAAGGCATCAGGCAAGATGTATGAAAATACTGGGGTAAGGCCTCAGCAAAATACCGATTCTATTTTGTATCATGAGACCTACTGATGAATCAGGGGGGTATAGAAGGCTCCACCCATAACTTTCAGAGTCTAATTCATTCCTCTTATTAATGGGGTCAACATAAACAATATTAACATATGAAATTACTTTCCCCAATTTTTAGACATAACCACTAACCATTCTGAGTAGTTTGGTGAATGGTATCAAGATAGTACATCCATATTAAAACTAATTATAAAACATTTAATAAAATATATTTTATTATAAAACTAATATTAAAATTGAAATTAAATATAATATTCAATAGTGGTGTTGAAATAGATGAAATTTCTTTAATAAAATCATCGAATAATTCTTGATAGTAACACTCTTATAATGTCAAAAGAAGAGTTCTTTTGGAAAAATCATTGCCTAAAACTAGAAATGAAATGAGTTATTTTTTCAAAAATAAAATTAGTGGTTTTGTAAAAATAATTCTGTATTGAAACAAACTACATAGTGCACTTGAATATGTGTATGAAATTGGGAAGTTCCATTTAATCGGGCATTCCAATTATGAAGAATTGAGAAGGTGGAACTTTTAAAACATGTTTTCACCACAAATTAAAGATAAAATAATAATAATAAATGATTTTGGAAAATATTACTATAATTTAAAATAATTATATATAATAAATTAATAATCACATTGGTTTATAGATGACGAAAGAACAACTCAAATGAAAATGGAGGATCGAGATGAAAACCCTTACCTTATGTTTGAATGGGTTATGCAATTGACATTAACATCCAGGATAATAAAATTAAAACCATTAAATAATTAATTATAAACTTGTTATGTAATTATTTGATTAATTGAATTTTTATTAAGTTCATTTTTGGCCTTATTGATGAGTTATAGGGTTTCATTTTATCATTCAGGAGCATTTGTTTTCCTAGTTTTCATGATCGGTTCACTTGTTTATAAGAAATGGAGTTCACATAAAATGGGTATAATTATCTAGAATTTTAATTACATGTTTTTAATGAACATAAAAATGTTTACATGATTATATATATCATATATTTATATGTTATAAGGATGAATCATTAGATAATACATTTAGTGATAATTGTTTAGATTATTATAACAGTATTTTGATCACTGCAAACTACATCTATCGTATGAATTAGTATTATGTATATATACTAGTTACAAAATAATAAATAGGTTATAATAAATATACTAGAGCATTTTTTAACCATAAAAATTCTATCATGACCAGTATATAATAAGAAATTGAACAAAAAAAGTTTGTCGTCCACAAAGGTTGTAAATCGGCACCTCCTGGATGATAATTTCATTTTTAAAATAAAATAAGTACAGTATGTAAAATAATTATGGTTTATCCATTAAGATGATATAAACATAGTATATAAATTATAATATATTTATAATTCTTGTCATTATTTAGTAGGTTAATAGAAAATAATAAAATAACAAATGTGAAAAGAAAATAAAACGAAAAGGTAGTGGATTTTACATCTTGAATACTCTTCCTTGAGAATTTCCTTAAGGTGATTGATTTTGGACTTTTGATGAGACCAAGTGATTCTGGACATGGCACTAATATTGGAAAGAGTATTGGGTATAAATTTGATAAGGTTCAAATAATTGAAGGTGTGGGGAGAAGAGGGGTTGTGAGGTTGTTTTTATAGAGGAGGAGAGGGGTAATTTATCATTGTTTTATTCATTGTTTTATTAATTTTATAAAGACAAGAAATAGTATTGATTATTGTGAATAAATATAGTAATACGTTTATGTGAGTTTTAACTTAGGGTGATTACATCATCCATGACTCAAGGAAGAGTTTATTTATCATAAAATGTATTTATAATGTAAATTTTGGTATTTTAATATTCACTAAAAATTCATGTAATTAAGAACAATCCAGAAAAATCACAATTCCAATTTTCTGATTTTCAGAAATAAAAAATGAACTCAATTTTATGAAAGGAATTTTCTAAATATGATAAATTGAATTTTTAATTAAAACAATCATTTACTAAAAGATACATTTTTTAAAATTAATAATGAATTTATAACACTCTGAAAAATTAACTAAGGTCTTTTTATGTAATCCTAAATTCATAAGACAACAAAATATTGATTTCTAGATACATTTTATAAAAATTATTTTTATTTAAAACACTTTATTGAATTTAAAATTGTAATTAATTTTTTATTACATACAAAAATTACAACACATAATTTTTAAAATATTCACTTACTTATAACATGATATAAGTATATCATATATCCATATACATGGTGCCTAAATTTTTTTAACACTCTAAAAGATGAATTTACTATTCATTTGTCTGATTCACTATTCATAAGGGTCATATTACTATTCAAAAGAGTACATTAGTATTACAAAGGGTTAATTTACTATTAACTAAAAATTATGTTGATCCTATCAAACTCTAAATATCTGACTTATTGTAACCATGTATGTCTATTTTTCTAATTTCGAAACACAGACGATTAAACATTATGATTAATGTTTGGGTTATAATAATCATTTTTAAATAAGTATAATAACAAATTGTTGTTTCATAGAGACTCAGTATCAGGGTCATTACATTTTATATTAAATTTATTTCTTAATCATTGGCGTGTTACATTGGAAAGTTTCAAAACCCAAAAAAGAAATATTTGATCATATATTTTTCCAAAATCATCTTAACTTTTACCTTAAAAGGTATTAAACCTCAATAAATACTAAAAATAATCCTTATTATAATTATATAAATATATATATCTTCCACTAAATCACCTTTATATAAAATTACACTTCAATACAAAGGTTTATCCATACTATTCATATTATATTCTCAAAAAATCAATTATCCTATTTTCCTAATTATCAATATTCAAATAACATACCAACTCAAATAGTAATCCATAACTCAATAATTTATTCTTCTTAAAAACATATTATAAAAAATATCATTAATCACCTCAAAATATATTCACAAAAGACCTCGAAAGGGGTATTTAGGCCATTGAAATTATTACTGAATGTAAACTTATTTACCCATGATGGTATCCAAAACATTAAATTTATTGCAATCTGATAAAATTTCTTAACCTCAAATGTTAACATAACCCTACTCTGATACCATCCAAAACACTATATACCCATATTCTAAGATCTTCTTCTAAAAAATCATTTTATTTCATCATTGATACCAAATTAAGGAACCTAATTTTAAATATCCATAATTAAAAAATCAAAATATATTATTGAGTCACTTACATACCTAAGACATTTTTGGTTTAAAGGATTAATGAATCTTTAAAAACAAATTAATTTACAAAACCAATATATTTTCAACAATATTAAAATGTTTTTACCAAGATTTTATTATTTAATAATAAGTCATCAATATCCCACATACACTTTTTAATACATGGTACCCTTATAGATATATCATATCAAATAAAATTGTTCAAATTATGTGGAAATGCATACATAAGAATGGTTAGTTAAACTCTTAGTAAGTTTAGTGTATAGTGAAAGATATCCAAGAGTAAAAAACATAAGTACTATAGTAGAAAAAGTAGGAAAAAATTGGTTATGCTACCAATAACATGAGAAATAAATATTTTCATGGATAACATTATAATGTAAATAATCACTTAGAAAACAATAAAAGTCTTCATAGTTATAAAATTCATATTTTCGGACATCAAACCATTCAAATAGTTAACAAACTACATTATCAATAATCTGATTCATATCCTCATATTCTCAACTATGATATCAGCATTTTATAGGTTAACATACACCATGTGATACCCATTCTGATTTATCTCATTAGACATAACTAATGCATCATGGGGATCTATAATTATTGGTCTCACCCATTAATAAAAATTCCCAATGCATTCCTCATATATTGAATGAATAATTAAATACATAATAAACTAGTCTTAATTACCAACAACTATCTACATTTGAGAAAGTAATTTTAAATGTTTCATAGAATAGCATTTGTCTCCCTTTTTTCAAACAATACTCACCTATAAGGAATTCACATGTATATAGATTGTAAATATTTAACTAGTTAATAACAGAACATTACTCAATGATAAACACCCTCCATTGTGATTTATTTTCATTGGTTTTAGAACCAATATATATTAATGACTATATAGATAAGATAATACTATAAATGACATAGAATACATCCATGAAGTCAAGTGGGATATGGAGAGCAGTAAATAACATAATCATAAGAAAATAAGTTAACAATGAATAATTATTTTCCCATAATTAGTATATAACATATAAATAAGTAGTAAACTAAATGAGATTATAAGTTAATAAAAAAATAATTTTTTAAGTCATGCCCTTTGGAAAATATATGAAAAAATAAACCATAAAATTTAAAAATGTTTATCCTTAATTATTTTATAACATCCCAGAAAATAAAATTATAAATAACTACCAAAATTACTTCGATTAGAATTCAAGAAGAACATTTTAAATATTATTCATAAATATTTTACAATAATTAAATCTTGAAACTGAATTATGAAAAGTAAAAAAATATGAGGTAGAAGAGAGAAATATACATAAGTTGAATGAAATTAATTTTGAAAAAATTTAAGAAAATAGTAACCTTCTATATTGAGAAAATTAATAGAATAATGGTAAAATATATTAACTAATAAAACCCTCAAAACATGTACAGGATATTAAATAATAAATATTTTTTGTTACGGTGGGAAAATATGTTCATGTTGTATAATTTTAAAAATACAAACATTTATAAAGAAATTTGAAGAATATTTATTTAGAAAAAATTAAAATTATTTCATAAAAAATTATAAATAATGTAAAAGTTAATATTTATAGTAACCATTATCAATCATTTATGTTTAGAGAATAACATTCTTATATAAAAATAATGAATATTGATATAAATGAAAACTATTTCTGAATAAAAAATAAAAATAAGTTTGGATTTTCTTATTGATAAAATTTCAATGGTTAAGAGTAAACAATAGAGAGAAAATGTTCAAAATAATTTAAAACACCAAAAATATCCACATTATAAGAAAATATATCAGGTTTAGAAGATATAGTACATAAAAGTATACCAATGGCAATTGAAGCATAAAAACATGATAAAAAGTGAGATTTCAAAATAATCTCAAATGGATAAAGTAACAATAAATTAAAAAAAATCTAAATTTATAATAAGTTGTAGTTCTATAAATAAATAAATTACATTAAATAAAATTTTCAAATATATTCCTTAATAAATAATTAAACTACATGAAATAATTCATGGAAAAGAAAATGTGACATGACACAATGTTTTGAAATTGAAACCATGAACCCTTATGGAACATATAGAATTTGATTAAAAAATGAAAAATATAAAATTAAATTGAAGAATAATTAAAATTATTAAATATTTTATAATTATTTAATATTTCAATAAGTTTTTATTTAAACAATATAATATAAATAATTGTGTAATTTACAACATGTCTCAAGGAAGGAGGTTGGGGATGTCCAACCACTACCTCAAATCCCTTCTCGGTCAAACGCATTACCAAAAAATGAATAACCAAATCGAATTGATAAAATATTTATTAATATAATTTTTAATCAATATTTATTATTTTGAGGTTCATTTATTGTCGTGTTTATTTCATTAATTGTATATGTTTTACTTATGTTGACCAATAAAGGTTGTTCGGTCATTTTTTAAAAACAACTTTAGTACGTTTACCATGGTTAATGTTCTTATGAGATTGTTTAATAATATATATAATTATAGATATATATTTTTTCATAATCATTCTGGTAGTCTACAATTTTTTTCATATAATGGGTTTTCAAATATATTTTCCATGTCAGTAAATTGTCTCAGTATGCTCGTTTTAAGAGATTAAATTTTCTAATAACCATTTATAATAAATGTTACTAATATAATTGGAAAAATAACTTTATAAAATTATAATAATATATAAATATATTATTTATTCATTAAAATTAATTTTTTTAACAATTCATATAATTTGGTGATAGAAAATGAAGTATTTCATTTATGGAGGCAGTAGTCTGCACGTATACATATACGACATTTTCATTTTATACTAATTATCAGGGAAGGAAGGTATATAATGAATTATATTTATATAATAATAATTATGTACAAAATATAGTATTTTATCATGAAATACATATTTTATTTTCATACATGTAAAGAAATGTTGAAAAATTAAATATGTTGTTTGTGTAAGCTGTAGTTCGCATGTACAAATAAGTACCATTTTAATTTTAAAATAAATGGATAGGTGGTGGATGATGGTTTTAGTATAAATATATTAAGATTATATTATAATAATGAAACTAATTATATTATTTTAGTATGGTTAAGGAATATATTTATTGGTGTTAAAAGAAATAAACTTGACTGAACTCAGTTAAAAAGATTAGTTATTCTATAGCTATCCTCATTTGGATCTCTCGTTAAACCTACATGGGTTGGTACTATGGTGATAATAGAATATATATGTAATTTATATGGTTTTTGAGAAGTTATTTTTATTTATTCAGGTCAATATAAAGTTTTTAATGTGTGCATAGATCGGTGAAAATGAGGGGTACTTTTATAAGAGAGTGGGGTATCACTTTTGTAAATACTCAAAAATTAAAAACAATATCATAGTATTTCTCAAGGTCAAGTGGTTTGAATAAAACCCAAATAAAAATATATGATTTATTTAGATCTATATACACTAATACAATAAAATTATATATGTAATTTTTATATATTTGTAATCTTATCGCAATGTATTAACCCTTTTTAACCCATGAAAACCTTATTGTGGTTACTAACCTATACTATGGTAACTATATATTATGACTAATTATGAAATTGAAATTATTAAAAGATTTTAATGTGATTATAATGGATATTGAATCCATTTATTAATATTTAATTTCAAGAGGTGGTAAAAATTACTTTTTATATAAATAAAAAAAATTCAAGGCATTTTTTATTTTAGAAAAACAAAATATAATCATAAAAATTATTTCAAACAAAAATAATGTATATAATTTGATCCCTAATAAATTTTTCGTTTCTTTAATAATTAAAGGATATTTATTTAATTTGAATCCTAATCCAAAACAGAATTAAATCTTGTAAATACTTAATTTAAGAATAAGACCAAAAATAATTATTTCATTGGAATAAAACCTCACTAAGGTTTTAAATTATCAAGAATAAGTTTCTAAATTCAACATAATATTTATAAATGTTTTATTTTAATAAATAGTAACTTATTGGGCCTTGGAAAATGTTTTTATAAAAATATGATTCATTCTTTTATCATGATGATTTCATAAAAATGAATGTATTTGTAAAATTGAAAATTTTCCACTTTTCGCCGAAAAAATCAAACATTTTAGAAAAATCATATAAAAAATCAACCTAAGATAATAATTATATGATAAATAAAAAATAATTTCCATTTCATAATATTCATATTAAAAAATTACTAAATTTACCATCCAAATTATAATATAAAATATAATGTAAAATATGTTTTATAGAAAACGAGCCATTAAACATTAAGTGTTCTATGTTATTTCATCCCATTTACTTATTAAATATTTTTTCATATATTATTTAAAAAATTATAAAATAAAAAATATTCTAATCGTAATTTAAAAGTAAAAATTTTTAATTTATTAGTATAAAATAAAAAACATTTATAAGGAATGATCTTCAAAAAACAACATATTTTAACATTGAATGACATTAATTTTATATAATTTATATCTAAGATTGTTTAATTGATTTCTTTCTTCTAATTTTCAAGTTTTTTCATTCATCCTAAAATTTTAGTAATAATTTTCAACTAATTTGTCTTAGAACTTTTTAGTTCAAATTTTCATGTGGAACATACTTATTAACATTATTTTATTTTATGTATTATTATATATTAAAATGTTAGGGTGTTACACACCTCCCGATAGGTTCTTTATACTGAACCTTGTAAGTTGAATCCATATTCTAAAAAGATTCTTTCTTTATTTATATGGGTTTTTTTATAATGAATCTATAATTGGTCTTCAGGGGTCCTCCAAACTCCTCCTTGAACAGGTCTTCAACCACTATTGTCTCTTGATACAATATATGAGTTGGAATTTTCATTATTTAATCCCACACATCTAGCCTAATTCTTTATTCTTGTATCTCTTATCCATTCTCACTCTATCACTGTAGTTCTAATGTTTCTTACCTCCTCTATATTATTCTATATGTAGTTGTTTCATAGATTCTTCAACTCTCATTCTTCTTCGATGTAAAAGGAAGTCTTGCATGAAATCAGATCTCCTCCTTCAACAACAACAGGTGTTCATGTTGGATCGATATAGAGTTATCATGTTATCAAAAAAAATATTATTCATCAAATTAATATATTATATTCAACGAATATTTTCATAAATATTTCTTGAATATTATTTTTAATTTCAAATCAGGGAAAATTCCATTATTTTGTGTTAGTGATATTCTCTTCATTCAATTTAATATATTAATTACCAATTTAATACTCATTCAAATCAGGTCAAGGATATCCTTTTAATTCTCTATATGGCTAGGTATACTCATATCCATGGGATATATAAATTATCATACTCATCTTCCACCATGAAATATGAAAATTTATTTTTCCTCAAAAATATCCAGTTCTAAACGGCATTGTTACATTGCACTTCCCCCTTGGTGCATGGAACCCTTATCTTCTTTCTTGAATCATAATCCTATTTAATGATTATTATATTTGAATATATTGAAAATTGTTTTATGAATTTTTATTTCTAATATTTATTTATCAGAATATTTATTATGTTATTCTTATCCATATATTTTGTAAATATCAACAAATTATTTTTTAACAAACTCTGAATATCTGTATGTACATGTGTAATGACACATGTCATTATGGGTTGATAAAATAAAATAAATTTTAAATTTTAGTTATAAAGAGTGTATCATATGTAAAATGTAATGTATCCTCTTGTATGATCTTTAATAATCTTTAAAACCACTCTTTTCTTCAGGGATAGAGTTTATACCGTATGATCTTCTTTTGTTGGAATTATGAGCCTTGTGTATTTTTAAGAAATATTTAATATTTAATTAATTATATTGTATTATGTTATATACATTCAAATGGTGATATTTTTTTAGATAACTTGATTTTGATTCTAAATTCCTTGGTTGGTTTCATATTGAGGGGAATTTACTAGGAAAGTTATAAACCTTTCATGGGTGTTAAGGCTGGAATCAGACCTCATTTTCTTTTCTTTTATTTTTCATTTATATTTTTCTTTTAATCCTCCCTCGTATATATTCTAATATATATCCCTCTTCCCTATATGTCACGTTTATCCATGTTAAAAATAGAGGGATAGGGAGAGAGTGTGGTCATTATTTTCAATGGGGACAATATTTGGAGGTTAATCGGATCTTAGTGGTTGCATCATGCAAATCCAAGAGTAATACTTTAGAAAGTTTTCTATTTGGTGCCCTATTTTTTACCCTTATATATTTTTATCTTTCTAATTTTAAATACATTCTTTACCCCAATAAGGTCGATTTTTTGGTCATTTCAGGAGAAATGGGGGGCCTCAAGACAATTATAGGGGTTTCTGTTTGGGAAACCACACTATAATGTGTGTCATTTTGAGAACAGTAATCATGTAAAATTATTTTGAGAAAATATTAGAATACTATTTTAAAATAGCATGTTTTTTTTGGAATTTACATATTAAATATACTTGGGGTGTGGTCAGTTACTTGGCTAGACACCATGTGTCCAGGAAAGTGGACATATAGAGAACCCATCTAGACCCCATATAAGGTACATGGATATTGACAATGTATGGTAATTTTCCAAACAATTTTTGGGGAATGTGTCTAGGAAAATGTCAAATAACCCTCATGTGGGTTATATTCCATGTACCAGTAGTACACTTCCTATAAAAGGTAATGTACACACCGGATTTTCTAGAGTTGTGTTGTTTGGGTTGATGCTTGTGGGTACACATTTTATACATGTGGTGTATGATTTTTACTTCACATTTTTATAATTTATTCTAATTTTTCTCTCTTTTGAGTAAGAATTTTTCATGTGAGTATTCTATTTTGAATCTTTTTCTAAAAATATTGTGATGTTGGAATTATTTTTCCATGGAGTGGCCTTTTGAATGGTGTTTTTTACTGTCATATATTTGGATATATTCTTTCCCTAAGGTTTTAATTTAGAATACTCTTATGGTTTTGTTTTTTTTAGTGGTAGTAATGGGTGGGGATTTTAAGATTTTTTGAATAATTGACATGTGTATTATAGGTTATGTTTTTTCAATATTCATTTGGATAAATACTAGAAAATGAGATCGAGTAATTTCGATGAGGATATCAGGGACTATCCGTAGATGTCATCACCTGTTTCTATTGGTTCGAGATGTTTAGGTGTAGATCTTGTGTTTGTGGATTAGACAAGTTCTATCAATTCGATAGGGTTAAAAATTTGGATGGTGCGTATAGGTAGATAGAATTGAGTACAAGTTGTCATCAGTTTTAGGGACTCTCAAGGTTTCTCTTATGTGTGGTTTTCTAATTAGAAATTATTGGATGTTATAGTCGATTGTTGGGAATACCTTTGTAGGAATATTAATTATTTTTTTAGAATGATATTGATTGGGGATTAATGGTTAGTAATTGATCACTTATTAGATATATTTATCATACTGAACTTCTCATATACATTTGTTGTGATAGAGGGGACCCTTATAGGATGACTTGTTCTAAATTGTATTGATTCAATTTTTAAATATTTAATGGTTATAGATTGGTTGTGTATCAAGTCGCTATTAAAGGATTTTCTTATTTTCACCATGTCATATGTTTTGATTAATATTATCTAAGTGACTATAAAAGGAATGGATTTTGGTTAACCTAATAACGGGCATGTATTTTCTACTATTTGGTGACATCAGGTGCCCACTTATAACCCAAAGATTATAAATTTGTCCTTGTAGTGTCTGTTTTGGAGATTCATGTGACCATGGGAGATTTTTTATTTTTTTAGTAGTGATATAGTCTCAATAGATAATTTAAAAACATGGATTATGGGTTTAAAAGTTGATCAAGACCTAATTTTAAATCCCTTTGATAGTATGTTTGAGTCGGTTTCTACATAGGAGTAGATGTAGGAGGATACCTTTGGGATATCTTTGAACTAGGCATCCGTCATCATATATATCTAATTATATCTTCAATCAGTTTTTTTCTATTATATGGGACAAAGATATAGTGGATAGTCTATATAATTGTATCCCTCCTATATGATATTGATTTTATACCTAGTTATGGGTTGGGTTTTGGAACTCCTACAATTTTTGATGGACATAGGTTATAGAATATGACTTTACCTAAATATATTTTAAATAATTTTGGTAGGTATTCAAGAATTTCATTCTTTTTATAGGATCTCTATTTTATATTATAATTTATGTCTCCAGTTCAGATCATTTCATTGGATTCCTAGAGCTCAATAAAGTTGGGTGTAATTTTTGTGGACACTGAGGATGAGATACTAGTGGGTTCTATTCATTATTATTTAATTTTAGATGTCTTGGAGATATTATGTAAATATAATAGATAATACTATTGTTATGTGGCTAAGAATATGCACATGGTATAAGTCCTCTGGTTTGGGAAAAATAACATGTCTATTTACCCACAATATCACCTTATTTCTTGGACTTCACTATATTATTAGTTTTGTTTAGATCCCAAATATTTGTGAGTTTTTTTATTTTATTACCATTTTTATGGTTTTCCTTCCAATGATATTAGTTTTATGATAGTCTAGGCATATCACATATCAAAACACTTTTTATTATAATAGTTCTTGCAACTTCCTCATTTGTGGTATAATAGTGATATTTATATATCATCCTCTGTACATGAACCTCAGTGTTCTTAAAAATCCCTATATATTATTTATGGTTAACCATGGGATGTGTGGGGGATATAGATAAGGCATAGTGTTTCTTAATTAAGTTGGACTTATTATTTGGATTCTTGGGTCAGGATGGAGTAGCTTGAGAGTTTTGGAAAGTATGTTCGAGGAATTACACATGAATTGTGGAAGATCCCTATAAATATTATTTTCCGTTTATTTATTCAATATACGTGATCGACCAAGTGGGTGTTCAGTTATCATGTTATAAATATTTTGAGTCAATATGTTTATCTGAAATAATGAATTAATTATAGTCTTCTTCTATTTTATTATTCATACTCCATTACTTATATAGATGTTCTTGTTTTATTTTACAATTTTATTTCACTCCGACATGAGGTTATAGTCTCCCCACTATATCTTTTTTATCCTAAACTCTAATTAGTAGCTTCTGGTATATGGGGATACTAATGCTATGCCTTGTGATGAGTTGGATCAAGTGACGTGTCGTGTTGACTAAATATACATTGTTTCAATGTTGTATTAGTTGTTTGTTTTTCCAAATTTTATGAGTTGGTAGATAGGTGGTATAAGTTTGTGTTAGAAATTTTAATGGATTTCAAAATGGTTTGTCCTGAACAACAATACTGGTAGGAATTCAAGTTTTTAGGGAATTTTATTATTCTTATTTAATTCTATTTTTAAATTTTAATTATTTCCCCCTGAATAATTCACTTAGGATTATGAAGTTTTGGATTAGTGTGCTTATTGTATCTTTTCATATAGTGTCAAGAGGTATATATTTGTGCATCAAAACATCCACACATGGTTCAAAAGAAAAATACATTTTTTTGTGATTTCCTATATGATTGATTTTTCATTGTTTAAAGAGTCTCTAATGGTCGATATGATGTTTTAACATATATCTTCTTTGGGTATTCAGACTAAAATAAGCCACAATTATTTTTTTATGAAAGGCCATGTGGATATGATAGTGAGATTTTTCCCATGAGGAAGATGAAGCCCCTATGTTGAATGATTTTTGGAGTCCCTTGTGGATCAGTTTTGGCTTTGGGTGTCATGTTAATGGATTTATAAGGGAGGGAATTATTTAGAGTTGTTTATACCAGGCTCAATTTTCCCTGACATTTTGGTTTCCCCTGATGTCCCATGTTCTAGTGGATTTAGGGGAAGTTTTCTAATCATATTTTATCTATTAATTATAACTATTGTACATGTGTGCCTACTATCATTGGGAATTTTAGTGGTCATGAATATTATTTCCATTTGTGGGTCCATCTTGTTTTTGTTCTCTCTAGGGTTAATTTCCAAGTAATGTTCTAGGAGTTATCGTGGTTTTGAGGTTGGCATGAGTCAGTAGGTTTGGTTGGTTTCCTAGACCTTGTATTTTTTTCTTTCACTTCGGTGGTGCCCTGAGAGGAAGAATAAAAATTTGTAACACTATACAATGTAAGAGTTGCCGATGGTAGTGTGGTTGACCATTTAATGAGGGAGATTACTCAAATTTGATGTTTAGCATAAATGGCGCTCTAGGTTGTTGGAAATTACCTACGTGAAGATATGTTAAATGGTTTTAGGCATATTATCAAAGTTTCACTATATCATACCTCATATAATATTTATAGTATATGAGAGGTTATTTTAAAATCACTCTACCATGAATAAGATAGTGGAGGTGGGCATTTATTTTTAGGATAAACCCATGTTTCATGAATTAATGTTCCTATGGTATTTTTGTATAACTAGTTAGTATATTGTTTGGTTGAATATGCCATGTGTGGTTCAAATAAGTTTTTAGGTATTATGATATATAGATTGGTCTAGCTAGATGGGGACTATTAAGGAAAGTTCATGAGGAGTGGTGTGAGGGAAGCCTTATGGTGTGGAGAGAAAAGTAGTCCATTTGAGGATGTGATGCTCATTACTAGTGGGTTTTTGGAGATGAGGTTGTCATTCCTCATAAAACGAGGATGGGAGATCGTTGTAACTTTTATACTTTGGATTAATTGTAATAATTTTTTCCACACCTAATCATTGTTTTTGGTGGTGGATGGAGATGAGCCATATTGGAAGGTGTTTTGACTTCAGGATGAAAAATAAGGATACTATTATCATGGGGAGAATTATCTTTGTCATATTTGATGGCCTATTATGTTGGGATAGCTCATTATATTGTAGTACAATTGGTTGATGGTTGAGATAGCATTAGTTATATGGATTCTTGGAGTAGGAACAAAGTGGTTGGTTGACCGCTAAGGCTTCCCAATGGTGAGAGGCATTATGGTGGGGATTTTGGAATAACCTAAATCATTATGGGTTGATAAAATCATGAGAAACTAGAAATTTTTATTTTCTAGAGTATATAAATGGAAAATGGTAATTTATTCAATTATATGATTTTAATGAACCTTTTTAATCAATCTATTGGTCCAAGAATATGTTTTTTACCCTATGATAGGAGTTTCATAGAATTCTGAGCTATTTGAATTTTCCGGGAAAAATTAAAATTTATTTAATCAAATATTAATTTTTTCACTAACATTAGAATGGAGATATATTTTCTTTAGAGTATTAGATTAAGATTATGAATTTTTTTATTGATTCTATAATGGGGGATTTTCTCGGGTGATACATAAACCCATCATGGGTGCTGAGTCAGGGTCCCATATTCTTTTTTTATTTTTTATTTTTTTTCTTTTTATTTTTACCTTTTGTTTTCCTCCTACCCCATGTGAATTATCATGTATTCCCTCCCTATGGGGCATAATCAAAAGATATTAAAGGGGAGGTTTAGAGTGTTGATTTTCACTTTCATCACTAGGGAGCTCATCTAAAGCTAAATTGAAGCCTTTTGGTTGCATATTGATGATTCAAGAGCAAAGCCTTAGTTAATCTTTCATAGAGGTAGGTATTTTTAATAAAAATATCCATAATATCCATTTGAATATTCATTTTGAGTTTTAAAGAAATTTAATTTTTATTGGGTACTATAGAGGGTAATTTATGGTGGTTTTCAGAGAAAAGGGGGTTTCTGGCCAACTATAGGGAGTTCAATTGGGTAAAATCTATCTACATAGTGTGTTGTTAAAAGAACACACCCTGGGTACTCTAATTTTTTTTGAAAAAAATTATATATGATTAGTATTACACCTTTTTTGGGATACATCATTTAAAATATACTTGAAATGTAGTCGGTTACTCATCCAGACACCCTGTATCGGGGTACCTGGTAGTACAGGGAATAAGGCTAGTCCCCAGATGAGGTGGATAGTCAGTTTACATGAATAGAATTCAACCATACCCCATATGGGGTACTTTTCTAGGAACATAGTTGGGTAGCCAATGTGGTTAAAATTCTATTTGGCAGTTTAACATGTTGTGTACTTGGGTAAATACGCATTGGGTTGTTTAGAGGTACATGGTCAACATTTATGCTCATAGGTACACACCACGTACACCATATATATGTCCTTTAACTCTAATTTTTTGGATTTGGTTCCTATTTTTTCTTCCTATATTCTAAATTGGACCTATTAGTAGTCTATTTTGAGTGTTTTCACACATAGATCATGATGGTGTAATCCTTTTAGTGGGGAGATTCTATAGGAAATATTTTTTCATTAGTGGGGAATTGGTGGGATGTTTTCCATGAGGTTTTGATTTACAATTATTCTATGGGTTGGATTTTGAAGTGTGAGGCTCTAGTAAAGGTCATGAGGATCTTGCACGATCTGGATAGTGGGAGGAATGTCAATTTCATTTGACTTTAATTCAGAGAAATCCTAGACGGTGGGATCAACTTTTATCCTTATGGATATATTGGATGGTCCATAAATTTTGGGACTGGTTGCTTGATGTCAGTTTTTTTGGAGGTGTAGATCCTTTGTATTATGATCAGATTGGTTGTAAAATTTGAGATAGGTTAACAACATGGGATGGAGGTTATGGTTGGTTTTTATCATTTACATGTTGATAGGAGTATGATTTACTCTAAAGGATGACATTTTGGGTGGGTATCTAATAGGTAATCAGTGGATATCATTTTTTACTTTTAGTAATGACCATTCAAACATAGTAATGCTTTTTTATTTACTTGTGGGTATACTATTGAATGAGGATTAATTGTCTTATATTGATAAGTTCATAGAAAATTTTCTATGGTAGGTTGTTTCTTATGGTTTGGATAAGATATAGGAACCCCTTGTAAGGTTTTTCATAAATTTTTTTATGGTTTATCTTCTCCAAAAGTTTAGGGTTATAGAATAGTTGGATGTTTTTCTACACATTTAGGATGTTCTTATGTCTTTAGTGTCCCATTTTTTTAATTTATTTGGTAAATGGGAATGTGGGAGGCACATGTTTTGGGTGATCCAACTAAGGTTCGGTATTTTATAATCTTTTCCTACATCAAGCATCCCCATATAAACTAGAGACTAGTATTTTTATCCCATTGTGGTAGTTTTGGTGATTCAATGGATTTTATGAGCCCTAGTATTTTTTGAACATAATAAAGTTGGGGTTGAATATCCAAAAACCTAGGTAATGGGTTTCATAATTTATCAGACCTTTCAATTATATCCTTTGGTCTGGATGATTGATGTAGTTTCTACTTAGGACTAGATATAGGAGGACATTGTTGGGATATATTTCAGATAGTAATTATCCTTAATATTTTTTAGGTGTTATTTAATACTATATTTTTGTTGTTTTAGGGGTATAAGGATATAATTTATGATTTCTGGCAGTGAAACCCTTTACTAGACTAGTAGATTTTTACTCATCCAGGGGTTGGATTTTATATGCTATGAAATATTTTGATGGGCTTAGGTTGTGGAAAATGAATTACAATAACTATATTATATGGATTTTGTTATTTCTGTAGGATTTTCATGTTTTGGTAGGTTCTATCAATATTAATAGAGTTTCTATCACCAGTTATGTTTATGTCATTGGAGTCCAAGAGCATGATAAAGTTGTGTGTTGTGGTTAAAGACACCAAGGATGAGATCCTAGGGTTCAGAATGCATTCAAATTCTTTTCTATATGTCTTAGAGATTCTATTAAGATCTTTTGAATGAAGAAAGTTTTATGTGGTTAAGTAGATCTACATAGCATAATTCCTATAGAATGGGAATGATCATCTATTGATATACCTCAAGAGTCCCCATAGATATTGTTCTCCACTACTTTTGTCAATTTTTTCTTAACCACATCTTCTTTACATAGTTGTTTATTTTACTAATGTTTTTTGTTTTATTCCAAATTCTATTAATTTTTTTACTTACCTAGGCCTACCATGTATGTGTGAATGTTTCTGAGAGAATATGATTTAAGTTCACAGTTTTTGGTGGCCTAGAGAGATTTATTTCCCACCCACTGTATGTGCACCTCTATGTGCATGTATATCCTTGTATATTATTTATGGTTTATCATAAAATTCACTATGAATAAAGACAACGATCAGTGATACTTTATTGAGCAAGTTATCTCATGTGGAGTGTCAGGATCGATATAAAATACCTCCATAGTCGTATAGATCATGTTTGAGGTAAAAATCTTTGATAGTTGGGAGAACCATATACCTAGTATTTTCAGTTTCTTTATTTTTTTTACATGTGATTAGACTAGGGATGTTCAGTTATTGTATTATAACTATTTTCAATCTGCATGAATGCATTCCACATAAAATTTATTTTATCTTGCTCCAATTTTATTACAATAAGTATGATTCTTATATAAATGTTTTTTTTATTTTATAATTCTATTACACTATAATTTTATGACATATATCCCCCTACCCCAATGTATATTTTAAAACTTTAGTTATAGTCTGTAACAATTGGAATATGGGGAGCTACTCATAAGGCCTTCTAGAATGTTATATAGGCGGATTTATTAGGTTAACCAAGTTAGTTCACTATTACATGACTCTTGGAGAGTCATCTACTACAAAGACTCATAAAAAAATTTCAATGACTCAAACATATAACATATTCACATGTATGAGATGACACATAAATAGGTATTATTCACTCTTATATGTATTATAATGAATCATATGCATATCTGGATTACTCTAATGAAACTTTTAATGACTATTACACAAATCCCAGTAACTCATACATTGTCTTATAATACATATCTCCAATCATTCTATTACATGTAAATGACTCAAATAGAGTCTTGATTTACATGTAAATAGATATGGACCCTTTTCCAAATTTTCATCCCATAGACTGAAATAAATCATACAAAAGTTTTTAATGTCACATAAACATATCAAATGACTTAGCAAAATTTCTATGTCAGCTATGTAATTCTGTATTTAAATTAATTTTAGGTAAATTTTCTTCAAAAAAATCTACAATCCTATATAATCATTTTAGATGAACTCCAATCCAAATCCAATGGGTATTTATTTATTGAATAAATATTATAACATTATTTAAAATAAAATTATCATGCATGAAATCTAATGAAATAACATCCCTCACTTGGATGATATTTCCTAACATTTTTCTGCCTTATTCCTCTCTGATATTAATTCATTAACCTCCTATACTGCCTAAGAACCTCCATATTCTAAAAAATATTGTATAAAAACCTCCAATCATTAGTATGTTCCATTCCCTTCAATATAATCCTAAAAATAAAAACATTTTAAGGTTTCTAGTTGAATAAATTCATCAAGTATATTCATACTGCAAAACTATTTCATTTTCTCTTTTATTATGGGAACTAGCTTTTTTATATTCATTTTAATGTATGATTGAATCATGTCAATAAAATCCTAAAAAAATTCTCAACATATATTGATAGATTATCTATAAATTTTAAGCTCCCTTTAATGATAATAAAATCAAATTTTTTATAATAATTTCAAGATTCATCAAGGATTTTTAAAATAACAAAAAAACCATTATGTTGACTTTTGTTAGTCGATTTGAAATGCATGTTTAATATATAATAATTAGAGTATTTTACAGACACAATAGTTATTTAATATCAACTATATTCACTATATCACCATAATGGGGCTTTACTTTTCAAATCATGTTTGATTTAAGTGATTTTTTAATAAATATTTTTCTTATTTAGATAAAGGAAAAGAACAAACATGTGACATACAATGTGCAAAAAATATTCACATAGATCTATTGAATTATGATACTATAGTGAAGAAAATAATAGAAATTTTATATGAAATATATAAATTAATACCATATATTATTAGTAGTAGAATAAAATTTTACACAAACTACTTAGTATTAAAGTATATCCTATCAAATAAGGAAACTAAAATAGTTTAATTAAATCAGTTATTCATTATAAGTTCTTAACATGGAAATTAATGACAAAAATTCAAATGAAAAAAGATTGGAATATTACTTATTTATATTAGAAGATATAAAATAAGATCATTCCCATTCAATCATGGGTGAATTATTGAATTTGAAATTGTTCATAATAAATACTAGGAGTTTGCCTTTGTATAAAAGGTTGGAAAATTATCTTGTTGAAGGGAGAATATCAATAAGAGTTTCAAAGAAGGGTAAAAAATAGTTTAAAGATAATGTAAATTATTATATATGGGAGGATACATTCTTTTACAATCTAGGAGATAGTATAAATATCAAAATATTAGTGATAAAATAATTGGTTTTAAAATTATGAATCACTATTACTCATTGAATTTTTGTGTAAATTAAATTATTTTGATGAAATTAGAAGTTATTCTAGTTTTGATGTTATTGGCCAACCATTTTCTATGATATTATTAATTATTTTAAAAATTATGATAGATTTATGAGAACATGTAATAATGAAATAAAATAAGAGTTGCATCAATACTGAATTATTAATGTATAATTTATTTATTTTTATGTCTGAATTTCATAGTCTAATTTACAAAATCAAAAGGAAATGAATATAACCTTGTTACATTAGACTATGTGTTAAACTAGGTTCTGGTTGTAACTTTAACTAATAATATGGGGTCCTCATTTATTAATATATTTTGAAATAATTATTTTATTGACCTAATGTTCCAAGGTCTATTATTAGTGTCAATATATTTCATTATTATAAGTAAATTTAGAACAGTGATAAAAAAATGGTAAAAACATAAAACTGTAATAACATATCACCAAAAATACTAATGGTTATGATCATGTATCAAATAAGGGACTAGATTTAATTTTAATGAAAATATTTTGTAACATGAGGATGTATTAGTCACATAATCATAAGCATGAAAAATATTATTTTATATCTACATTTAAAAAACCAATTACAATGTTACCATTCGACTGGTGTTTAGAAAATCAGGAAAGTTTCCTATTGAAATGTAATAAAAAATCTTTCATGTAAATTAATCTAGATTATAAAGTAGAACTAAGTAAATAGAGAGGGTGGATCAATACGCCATCACTAGGCTAGAGGAATGAAATTACCGAATTAATGAAGAATACATTAAAGCAAGCAATCTTAGTGGTAGTCCTAGATAATGGTTTTTTATTTATTTTGTTTTAATTTGAATAAATACCAATTTATAACATTATTTGATTTGTATAATGTTTTATAGGATAGTTATAAATGAATGTAAATATAAAATCTCAATATAATCCATACAAACCAAATGTAAGGAATAATCAAGGAGGGGTAATATTCTACTATTATTAGTATTATAGTTTTATTAATTCCTTAATTACTTGTGATATCATTCATTTTTGTAACACCCCAAGCTTCCACGATACGCTTTCCTTTGAATAATACAGTAGTGTGTGTTGTATGCAACTTCGAGTTCTAACACACACACCACAACCAATCAAACTAGCCGTTATGAATAGTAATACCCACTTTTTGAAATTTTATAAATTTTATCATTCAAAATGGAATTCATTTTTGGATTCGGGATATTGAAATTAGCCTAGGGTGAAATTTTGGAACTTTTCTGAAAACATTCAATTTTTGATGAATTGTGAAAAAACACTGAGTTATAGTTTAAAACCAAATTTTTATTTAGATAAGTATTTATATTATTTAAATTTAATTAATGTCAAAATAGATACATAATACCTATATAATTTCAATGTAATTCATTGGAGTTAGTTTAGAATAATTTTAGATATATAAAAAATTTATTGAACTTTTCACCGTCTTTTACCCACCACCTAGGAGAATTTGGAAATTCACATAAAACATAATTTTATCGCTTATGTGAGTGGAATATCTAAAATCTGAGAGACCCTATTAATATCAAGGAGTAAAATGTGTTTCAATGAGATGAAAATATTTTTTGGTGAGTAGTAACTTTTTACTTTTATTTACCACGATTAAAAGTAAATAGGGTAATTATGGGTAAAAATGATATTAATATTACCCTAACACATGTTCTAATTCTATTGGACAAGTGTATCTAGAATAAAAACAACCTTAGGAATAAAATATTATAATTTATTTCCACTTGGATTAGATTAGGACATTTATTATTATTTAATTCGAAGAAGAGTTAAAGATTTAAAATAAATGTTTATTTACTACGACATTTTTAATATAAGGTTATACATAAGATAAATTCTATTTTAAATATTAATTAGAAAGATAAAAATATTTCCTACATAATTGTATTTTATTTATAATTTTTAGACCTTAAATAATTTAATTTATTTATTACACAATGGTGCTGCAGCAATTACCTAATTAATTAAATATTAAAATACTTGATATTATAAATATCAAAATAAATGTAATTTGAGACTTTTTATGCATTACACTAATTTTATAAATTAATATGGCATATTATGATTGATTATATAAATTTTTTTCGAAGTAATAATGCTATTATGAATTTATCAAAAACAAAATACCCAATAGTGTCAAAATTGACATAAAAGAGTTTTTAAAAGAAATATTATATTATTAATTTATATTCAATTACTAAAAAACTATGGTTAGGCCGAGAGACATATATCATGATATGTGTATCATTAATGGACCACTTGGGTGTCGCTTGGAGGTATATAGTATGTTTATTCACTATATAAATGAAAAATACAAAGTGACAGGGTAAGTGTCAAACTAATTAACTAAGAGTTAAAACTAAAATATAAGGTTAATATAATGACCCAAACCTGTCTAAATTATATTTGTTGAGTGGTTTTAGACCCATACCCATCTTAAACTTTAAATAATACACTTTGGATCCATTAGAAACCGAATATGAATTTATTATAAAATAATATTCCTAGGTTTTCCAAAGGTGCCCCTTACCCCTCTTATAAAAGGGCACTCCCCCTTCTCACTAAATCACACATTCAAAGCCTTTTTGCTCAGACAAACTCGGACAAAATACTCTCTAAACTTCCCTAACATCAACCTATAGGCCTTATTTTGATCATAAAGTCAACCTAAGGAGCCCTTTTGATCAAATCAAAAGGAAGAACCTGGAGAAGAGGTAATGTTTTCACCACCCTCTTTCAAGTTCCTTTCTTCTTCAACTTCTTCATTATTTGTTATTCCCATTATAAAATAATAACTCTAGTATCTTATATACATTGTGATGTTATTATAAATATTTTACAACCATACTCTTTATTCTATCCATCCTTTAAATGACATGTCACTATATGTGTGTACGTACGGCTTACCGTCTCCACGTCGTGGTGTAATTGTTATTCAATAAATTTTTATTTGGATGGGTATAATAATGATGTGTAATTAATATGAATAAAAAATACAATATAATAATGATTTTTTATATATTATATACCATCAAAATATATATTATCATCATATTAAAAGAATGATATTGTCACTCGTGCTTACGTACGGACTACCGTCTCCACGAACGCGATGAGATTCATTCTCTATCGTATCTATTCAAGTATAATTATAATTTGATGATTAAAAATAGTATTTAAGTACTAGATATAATTCTGAATATGAATAATATACAACCTATCCACAAAAAACACAGCTTATGTAACAAAACATATAAAATAAAATGGGTAAGATAACACCCGAAACGACGATAATACTAAGATATTATTAACAAATCAATGTTAAAAGATCATATATGATATCATATTAATGTATATGATTATTGTGTAATTTAATAACAATTATTTAACCATTATATATGATATTAACCTACCCTAAACCAAGGAAAAGTACAAGGTAAGGGTTTATTTCGCAATCTCTTCATTATCCGAGGTTGTTTATACGTAATTATCTAATGGGACATCTTTATCATCCACATCCATATTTCTTAAAGATGTATTAAAAATCATTCTTACTATTTTAAAGACTATGGGATAAAGTCATTTATACCCTTGTTGACTTATTATAAGAAGTTTATTAAGGAATGTTTTTGGCGTTTTCCAAACAAGGTCCTTTTTAACCTTTCCGACAGAATTAAGGTAATAATGTTTTTTTAACTTATACAGCTGGTGCAGCTATTTTCTTCCGTTATAAAATTGTTGAATCTTACCTTACATGATTATAAGAATATTTTCAATGAAAATGTTTCATTTTATAAATATATTACTCTTAAATGATTTCAAAATATAAAGATATATTTCTCTAAAAAGAGTTTTGATTTCATCTATGTCAACACCCTTTGATGGATTTTAAGATTATTTGGAGTTAATTTATTATGATACAAAAAATCCATATTTTATTGATGGATTTGTGATATTTTTTACAATGGATGTGTCATTTTTATACAATTCATGGTTTAGTATGTAAGTATTGACATTTTGTATGCTAGTTTTAATACAAATGTTTATGTTATGTTTAAACCTGTTCATATGAGGGATGCATTGGACTTAATAAGTGACAGGTGGAGCCCGTTATAGCTCCTAGATGCATTAGTAGGTATCATGAGACAAACTAGTGGCTTGGCACATGGCCTTGACAAATTCTTATTTGTAGTCTTGGCATGAGGCCTTGGCTATGTGGTTATCATAGTCTGGCATTATGCATTCCATCATCATGAAAGTGGTTATTGATATTGCATGTGATTATTCGACTAGTAGAATATCCATGTGAATAATTATATGGAATTATGTAATTTTATTTCTTCTATATTATTATGAATTTCACGTTTTAAAAGGCTTTTGTATTAGTTATACATTGCCTTATATTTTTATGCTCATTTATGAAACTTTCAGCTTTATTGTTATCTTTACTGGGCATTTGAGCTCACCCCTTTCTATGTTTTATTTTTCTCAGGATGTGAAGAAGTATTTTATGAATTACTTGCAGGGATAGTATGAGGGGATAAGAGTGTGGATTATGGATACAATATTGTTATAATTTTTCATTTTATGATGTAATGTAAACTTTATGAATGTATCTAGTTATTCCAAGGCTACTAAACTAATTGGTCTTTTGAGACATTATCTTTCTTGTAATCATGACAATGTTATGTAATAATGCACCGACTCTGGGTAACTGGTGTCAGGGATTATAGTTGGTATCAGAGGAAGTATAGTACAGACCATGGAAGATAGATTTAGATACACTCTGATTAGAGCACAGAGACCTAAGATGGACTTTGAGGATTATTATAGAGGAACTTCCTAGAATTTTGGTATTGTGGAGATTTTGTGAGTTGTCCAATGAATACATAAATGTATATATATGAGCAGGTAAAGGCGGATCTGGCACAGATGTATCTAGGGGTAAAACTCGAAAACACTGATTTGAGCTATACTCGAACAGGAACTGGTGCACGACAACGTGCCTTGCTGCACTCTTGGTTATGACACTCCCAGGGGATATGCTTAGGATAACTCTCATTTTCATTACAAATCATTATAAAGGGTTTATGAGTACATACTTCCCCAAAGAAAACATTTTTATGATTATGTATTATATCCATAAATAGTTCAATTTATGTTAAGTGTTTTACAAGTATGGAATTATATAGTTTGATTCATAAACTAATCTATTTTATGCCATTGTTTAGAAATGGCACCTATTGGATGAAATGGAAACTGTATCAATCCACACACTTTATGTAGGGATTTCCCTCCTTCTCAAGATAATTATAGTGGAGCTGGTGATGCAACAGATGTAGATCAGCTAATCACCATACTAGGACAACTCACTCAGGTTATGAATAACAACCTTACTCGTATATTGCACCATGATCTGTAGCATGGATGATCAATGTTAGATCACTTCATGAGGAAACAACCACCAACGTTAAATGGGCGTACAAATCCCTTAGTAGCTGAGAAATGGATAAAATTCCTAGAGAAAATATTTCAGGCTTTGGGGAGTAGTGAAAGGGAAAAAGTTATCATGGTAGTTTACCGCCTTACTGGAGATGCTGATCAATGGTGTCCATTGATTCAAAGCACGAAGGAAGATGGTGAAGTATCAAATATGGAATGGAAGGAGTTAAAATATCTATTTTTATAAAAATAATTTCCCTCTGACCATCGAGCAGATATGGAAAGACAATTCCTGAGTTTGAGACAATAGGAGGATGATAATGTCGCAAAGTATGAGGCTAACATTACAAGGTTAGCAAGGTATGCTGAATATTATATACGTAACCCAAGAAGTAATATTGATCATTACCTTGATGGGTTAAAACCATTTCTCCGTTGAGCATTAGTCTCATAATCCTTCTCGTCACAGAAAGACATTATTTCATATGATATCAAGACATAAAAGGAATTCTTTACGTCTTATGACTTTAAAGCAAAGCCTGAGAAGAAGAGATCTGCTGATCAATATGGGAGTGGAAATAAGGGGAAGAAGGGAAATGTTGAATATCCATCCTGTAGAAAATGTGGGAAGAAACACCCTGTTACATGCTTAAAATGAATGGGAGTCTGTTACAAGTGTGGTGAAAAAGGCCACCAAGCACATGATTGTAAGGGGAAGAAGGAAGCTACTGATGTCCAATGATACAATTACAGGGAGATGGGACATTATGTAAATGAATATCCTAAGCATAATAGGGAACTTACCTCCGAAAAGCATAAGTGATCAAGGAGAAGTTTATGCAATCACTACTGCTGAGGTAGAAGCTCTGAAAGACATGGTGGCATGTAATTTAATGGTTTCTTTAAGTTTAAAAAATGCATTATTTGATTCTGGATCAATGCATTGTTTCATATCTTCTTAGTTTCTAAAAAAATTAGATATTTCTAATTCTATTTAACAAGGGAGTTGTCAGTTAAAACTCTTAAGGGAAGTATCATTGCAACAGAGTTTTGTGAATCAGTCCCCATTAGAGCACATAAATGTTCTTTATCCGTTGCTCTCATCGGCATACCTATGATTGAGTTTGATATAATACTCGGTATGGATTGGATTTCGGACCATGATGCGAAGATTTATTTTAAGAAGAATTAGGATATGATTTTTGATGATGGTGATAAAGAATACCTCATCTTTAGAGCATAATCGTCACCCCCCGAATTCTTATCTAGATCCACCCCCAGTAGCTCAACTAAAATAAATTATTGGGGAGGAAGAAAATGAAATGAGTGTGGATGAGTAATGGAATTTTCAAATAGGGTATGTAACTATTAAGAAAGAATATGTTGATGTGTTTCCGGAAGATTTACCTGGAAAACCTCTAGAACGAGAAGTTGAGTTTTCTATTGATTTAATTCATGGATTGAGGCCCATATCGAAAACCCCTTAGAGAATGGCCATTGTGTAATTAGTTGAACAAAAGAAAAACAACCAGAGGAATTGAGTTATAAGGGATTTATTCTACCCAGTGTTTCCCTATGGGGAGCCCCTATTCTTTTTGTTAAAAAGAAATATGGATCTATGAGGTTATGTATTGACTACAGGGAGATCAATGCTATAACAATAAAGAACAATTATCCCCTACCTCACATTGATGATTTATTTGACCAACTGCATGGAGCTCAATACTTTTCAAAGATTGACCTTCAATCTGGATACCATCAGTTCTGTGTGAAGAAGGAAGACATTCTGAAGATAGCATTTCGAACAAGGTACGGGCACTACGAGTTTATGGTAATGCCTTTTGGGCTAACTAATGCACCCTCTATATTCATGGATCTAATAAATAGAGTTTTCAAGGATTATATCAATGATTTTGTGGTGGTATTTATTGATGATATCTTGGTATACTACCAAATCTACTAAGATCATGAACATCACTTGCGCATTATCCTGATAACTCTGAGAAGACATGAATTATAAGGTATTTTTAGCATGTATGAATTCTGGCTTCAAGAGATTTCTTTTCTTGACCATATTGTCTCTAAAGATGGAATCTCAGTTGATCCTTCTAAGACCATGGCAATCCAAGAATGGCCAGAACCTACGAGTATAACTGAGGTATGCAGTTTTATTGGTTTCGAAGGTTATTATCGACGTTTCGTCCAGAATTTTTCCCGATTGCCTAACCCATTAACAAATCTCACACGTAAGGGGGTTAAATTTGTTTGGACAAAAGAGTGCGAAGAATGTTTTAAATAACTGAATAAAAGATTAGTCAATCCTCTTATATTGAATCTACCAACGGGGAATGATGGGTTCATTATTTATAGTGATGCATCGAAGAATGGAAAAGGTTGTTTCCTTATGCAGAATGATAGAGTTATTGCCTATGCATCACGGCAGTTGAAAATTCATGAGAAAAACTATCCTACTCGTGATCTCGAGTTAGCAGCTGTGATATTTTCTTTGATGATATGGAGGCACTACCTCTATGTTGAAAAATGTGAGATTTATACTTATCACAAAGGTTTGAAGTATAGTTTCTCACAAAAAGAACTCAACATGAGGCAAAGGAGAGGGATTGAATTACTAAAGGACTATGATTGTACAATACACTACCACCCGGGGAAGGAAAATAAGGTGGAAGATTCTTTTAGAAGAAAAGATCATGGAGTTTTGAAAAATATTAGAATTGAAAGGGATCCAATTTTCATGGATGTAGTGAAGATGTACATGGGAATAAAAATGGAAGGCGAAACATCTGTGCTCCTTCGAATGGTTTCCAACCCATATTTGTTAGAAAGGATTAAGAGTTCTTAGACCGATGTTGAAGAATTTCAAAAGAAGATTAATGCTGTGAATGATGGCATATTGAATGACTTTGGGTATGAAAATGGAATTTTGAAATTTGAGAAGAGACTTTGTGTTCCCAATATACATGATCTAAAAAGGGAATTGTTGGACGATGCTCATAGTTCCAATTTCTCTATACACCCTGAGAGCACCAAAATTTATAGATACTTGAAGGAACATTTTTGGTGGGACAACATGAAGTGTGAGATTTCTGATTGTGTGTCAAGATGTATGGTTTGTCAACAAGTGAAAGCTGGAAGGAAACAACCTGGAGGAGTCATGCAACCTCTTCCCATACATGAGTGGAAATGGGACAATATTACGATGGACTTTGTCATGGGGCTACCAAAGACTCCTAGAGGGAATGATGCAATATGGGTTATTGTTGATCATCTTACCAAGTCAACACATTTTCTTGCTATAATAAAAGATTTACCACTGGAACATCTAGAAAGTCTATATATTAATGAAGTGATGAGACTTCATGGAGTACCCATGTCGATTGTTTCTGATCATGATCCTCGTTTTACTTCAAGATTCTGGAAGCGTATTCAGAAATCCTTGGATAGTGAAATTCAATTGAGCACTGCCTACCACTCTCAAATAGATGGACAATCAGAACGGACTAGTCAAACCTTAAAAGACTTGTTGAGATACTTCTCTCTTGACTTTCAGGGTATGTGGGATCAATATTTACCTCTGGTAGAATTTTCCTATAACAATAGCTTCCATTCGACTATTCAGATGGAACCATATGAAGCTTTATATGGATAGAGATTTCGTACACCAACCTATTGTGTTGACTTTGGTGAACGCAAACTTTTAGGCCCAAAACAGGTTGAGGAAACAATGGAAAAGGTAAAGGTAATCGAAAACCACATCAAAGCAGCTCAAAGTAGATAGAAGAGCTATGCCGATAACCGAAGGAAGGATTTGGAATTTCAGGTAGGAGATCATGTTTTCTTAAATGTATCTCCATGGAAGGGAGGTATACGTTTCAGTAAGAAGGGTAAATTGAGTCCTAGGTACATCGTACCTTTCAATATTCTAGAACGAATTGGGGCTGTAGCTTACCATTTGGAAATGCCACCAAGTCTCTCCAAAGTTCACGATGTGTTCCATGTATCAATGTGGAGGAAATATATGCCTGACCCAATGCATGTACTCACCTATGAGGAATTAGAACTGGAACCCAATATATCTTATTGTGAAGATCTCGTCAAGATTCTTGATATGAGAGAACAAGTACTGAGAAATCGGACGACTCGTCTGGTAAAAGTTTTGTGGAGAAACCATAAGATGGAAGAGGCAATGTGGGAACCCGAGGAACTTATGATGAAGAACCACCAAATTCTTTTCATGCAGTAGTATTCTACCAATTTCTAGGAAAAAGTTATTTAAAGGAGGGTAGAATGTATCCCCCAATCTTCCACGGTACGCTTTCTGCTGAATAATACAGTAGCGTGTGTCGTACGCAACTTCGAGTTCTAACACACACACCACAACCAATCAAACTAGCCATTATGAATAGTAATACCCACTTTTGGAAATTTTATAAATTTTATCTTTCAAAATGGACTTCATTTTTTGATTTGGAATATCGAAATTATCCTAGGATGAAATTTTGGTATTTTTCTGAAAACATTCAATTTTTGATGAATAGTGCAAAAAACACTGAGTTATAGATTAAAACCATATTTTTATTTAAATAAGTATTTATTTTATTTCAATTTAATAAAGTTCAAAATATATACATAATACCTATATAAGTTCAATGTAATTCATTGGAGTTAGTTTAGAATAATTTTAAATATATAAAAATTTTATTTAACTTTTCACCGTCTTTTACCCACCTCCTAGGAAAGATTGGAAATTCACATAAAACATAATTTTACGGCTTCTGTGAGTGGAATTTTAAAAATCCAAGAGACATAGTTAATATCAAGGAGTAAAATTTGGTTCAATGAGATGAAAATAATTTTTGGTGAATAGTATGTTTTTACTTTTACATAACACTATTAAAAGTAAATAGGGTAATTAAGGGTAAAAATGATATTAATATTACCTAAAAAATGTCCTAATTCTATTGGACAAGTGTATCTCGACCGAAAACAACCTTAGGAATAAAATATTATCATTTAGGTCCACTTGGATTAGATTAGGAAATTTATTATTATTTAATTCAAAGAAGAGTTAAAAGATTTAAAATCAATGTTTATTTACTAAAACATTTTTAATATAGGGTTATACAAACAATAAATTAGATTTTAAATATTCATTAGAAATAAAAAAATATTTCCTACATAATTTTATTTTATTTATTATTTTTATACATTAAATATTTTAATTTATTTATGACACATTAGTGATGCAGTAATTACCTAATTAATGAAATATTAAAATAATTGATATTATAAATATCAAAATAAATGTAATTTGAGAGGTTTTATGAATTAAACTAATTTTATATGTTAATAGCACACATTAGGATTGATTATATAATTTTTTTTCAAAGTAATAATCCTGTTATGGATTTATCAAAAACAAAATACCCAATAGTGTCAAAATTGACATAAAAGAGTTTTTAAAAACAATATTATATTATAAATTTATATTAAATTCATAAAAATCTAAGGTTTGGCCAAGATACTTATATAATGATATGTGTATCATTAATGGACAACTTGGGGGTCTCTTGGAGGTATATAGTATGTTTATTAACTATATAATATAAAATTACAAAGTGACATGGTAAAAGTCAAAATAAATAACTAAGAGTTAAAACTAAAAGATAAGGTTAATATAATGACCCAAACCTGTCTAAATTATATTGGTTGGGTGGTTTTAGACCCATACTCATTTTAACCTTTAAATAATCCACTTTCTATTAATTAGAAACCGAATAAGAATTTATTATAAAATAATATTCCTAGGTTTTCCAAAGGTTCCCCTTACCCCTCTTATAAAAGGGCAGTCCCCCTTCTCACTAAATCACACATTAAAATACTTTCGGCTCGGCCAAACCCTATTTAAAAACTCTCTAAAATACCCTAACTTCAACCTAGAGGCCTTATTTTGATCAGAAAGACAACATATGGAGCCCTTTGGAACAAATATAAAGGAAGAACCCGAACAAGAGGTAACGTTTTCATGACCCTCTTTCAAGTTCCTTTTTTCTTAGACTTCTTATTTCTTTGTTATTACCATTCTAAAACAATACCTCCAGTATATTATATATACTGTGATGTTATTATAAATATGGTATAACCATATTCAGTATTCTATCCATCCTTTGAATGACATGTCCCCATACGTGTGTACGTACGGCTTACCGTCTCCACGTCCTGGTGTAATTGTTATTCAATAAATTATTATTTGGATGGGTATAATAATGATGTGTAATTCATATAAATAATAAATATAATATGATAATTATTCTTTATATATGACATACCATCCAGTTATATATTATCTTAATATCAAAAGAATTATATAGTCACTCGTGCATACGTACGGACTACCGTCTCCACGAACGCGATGAGATTCATTCTCCATAATATCCATTCGAGTATAATTATCATATGATGATTAATAATTGTATTTAAAGACTTTATATCATTTTTAATATGAATAAGATACATCCTATTCACAATAAACATGGCTTATGTCACAAAACATATAAAATAAAATGAGTATGTTAACACCCAAAACGACGATAATACTAAGATATTATTAACAAATAAATGTTAAAAGATCATATATGATATCATATTAATGTATAAGATTGTTGTATAATTTAATAACAATGATTTCACCATTATACTGGAGGTTAACCTACCCTCAACCAAGGAAAATCACAAGGTAAGGGGTTATTTTGCAATCTCTTCATTATCCGAGGTTGTTTATACGTAATTATCTACTGGGAACTCTTTATCATCCACATCCATGTTTCTTAAAAATGTATTTCAAATCATTCTTACTATTTTAAAGACTATGGGATAAAATTATTTATACCCTTGTCTAATTTTTATAAGAAGTTTATAAAGGAATATTTTTGTTGTTTTCCAAACAAGGTCCTTTTTAACCTTTTCAACAGAATTAAGGTTTGAATGTTTTTTAACTTATACGGTGGGTGCAGCTATTTTCTGCCATTATAAAATCGTCGAATCTTCCCTTACAAGCTAATAATAATATTTTCAATGAAATTTTTTTACTTTATAAATATATGACTCTTAAATGATTTCAAAATAAAAAGATATATTTCTCTAAAAAGAGTTTTGATTTCATCTATGTCAACATCCTTTGATGGATTTTATGTTTATTTGGAGTTGATTTATTATGATACAAAACATCCATATTTTATTTATATTTTTGTGATATGTTTGATTGTGGATGTTTTATTTTTATACCATTCATGGAATATGAATAAAGTATTCACATTTTTATGCTAGTTTTAATACAAATTTTTATGTTATGTTTAAACATGTTCATATGAGGAATGCATTGGACTTAATAAGTGACGGGCAGAGCCTGCTATAGCTCCTCGATGAATCAGTTGGTCTCATGATACAAACTAGTTTCTTGGCAGAAGGCCTTGAAAAAATCTTATTTTTAGTCTTGGCACGAGGCCTTGGATATGTGGTTATGATAGTCTGGCATTATGCATTCCATCATTATGAAAGTGTATATTGATATTGCATGTGATTATTAGACTAGTAGAATATCCATGTGAATAAGTATATGGCATTATTTCATTTTATTTCTGCCATAGTATGATGAAGTTCAAGTTTTAAAAGTCTTTCATTTTAGTTATACATTGCCTTAAATTTTTATGCTTATTTATGAAAGTTTATGCTATACTGTTATCCTTACTGGGAATTTTTGCTCACCCCTTTCTATGTTTTATTTTTCCCAGAATGTCAAAAGTATTCTATTAATGACCTGTAGTGATAGTATGAGGGGATAAGACTGTGGACTATGGAGACTATATTGTTTTAGTTTTTCATTTTATGATGTAATGTAAACTTTAAGAATGCGTCTAGTTATTCCAAGGCTACTAAACTAATCGGTCTTTCGAGACTTGATCTTTCATGTGATCATGCCAATTTTATGTAGTAATGGACCAACTCTGGGTAACTGTGGTTGGGGATTTATAGTTTTAATTCTCTAAATATTTCAAAAAATTAAGATTAATAAACAACCATGTGTGGGGGAAACTAAATATGTTTAGAGTTCTATGTATGAAACATTTAGGAATATTTTTTAATAAATATTCAAGGAAAAATAACTTAGAAAACTTGGAATATTTTTTATGTAGATCATATATATAAAATTATAATTGAATATCTCATTGGATAATAAATGTTTTTGGAGAATTTATTGAATTATTGAAATAATCCTTCATAGACATTTTTGTACTGAAAGTTTAACACATCAGGTAGTGAACCTAAAAAAATTCTGAATTCATATGAACTGGTGTGAAATGAATTGTTGGGAACCAAATAAAAAGCTTTTTAAGATAACATGGAAATGGGTTTGTGCATGTCTGTGTAAGAAATCCATGAATAGTATTTTAAAAAAAATATTTTATCTAACTGCCTAATATTTATTTCATACCCTGGTTTTTATAAATAGCATATGAGGATGCCTATAATTTGAAATGGTTTATTTACAAAATTTATATTTTCATGGATGAATAAGTGAGAATTATATAATATTTTTTAAGATAAATAATGTATTTTTTTCATTAATATTTAAATTTATTAAAGTTATGGGGAATATTGAACTCAAATAATGAAAGTGGAAATTATTTATCATAATTTTTTATAGTGATGAATAAGTATGTGTTAAATTGAGAATATTATAAAATTTATTGATAATAATTTTAAGGGGTTTTATTTTTGAAAACCAACATTTAATTAAATTATAATAATTTAATTATAATTTTTCCAGGTTTCATTTTTGATTTAAATGAATTCTTTGTGAAACAATTTGTTGCTGTAATAACTTAAGGATAAGTAATGACTCATGTGTTGTTAAAACTGATTAGAATTAATTTCTTATGTTTTTTTATTTATTTTTTTGTATTTTCTTGTGTATTTTTATATTAAATTTATAGTAATATATTATAAAATAGTTATTTCTATTTTTTTAATAATTTTATAATAAAATTTATTATATAATATAGGAAATTCATTCATCCTAGATACTTATAAGTAAAGGAGTAAAAAAATTAATGTAGATAATTCATTGAATGTTTTTTGTGATGTCTCATTCAAGGAATCATTGAATGTGAGATTAAATGAAAAATTTTAAGGGTTGTATAAGAAAAAGGTAGAAATATGTAGAAAGAGATAGAGGAAGAACATTTTAATCTCCCACCATGTAATACCACTTATTAGTTCCTAGACTAATGGTCTCTACTATACCTCATATGTGCCGCCCCATATACTATATATAATGAACATGAGCTTAGATAATGTATGGTTTTCTTGGGGAGACCATTCCCTTATGTCAGAGTAGCAATATTAGAAGAATAATAACCAATCATACACATCCTCTATATGAATATAGAGGTAGAAATCAATGAAATAATTTATAAAATAATAAAATTATCATATATGATTATAAATTAGTGATCCGTTAGCATAAAATATCCCGCATGGGTGGATCAATTCCAAGAAACACTAAAAAAATACTAAAATAAAGATGTTGCTAATAGACTATCCTCATATAGGCTGAATTCATAATTGGTCCCATCATCCATACACTATTCTAGAATATCATACCACTATTAATCAATAATAGGCCTTACACTAAACCTATCTTTATTATAAATAAACGTTTATCCTATAGAATCCAAGTGTCATGGTGGTCCAAGCAAGGTGTAACTATAACTCAGTTGGCCACCACCAATGGAGTCCCCAAAATAAATATTCTACAAATAAGATCTTGTAGAAGTGTTATAAATAAATAATTTAAGAGTTAAATTTTTAAGAATAAATAAATACCATCACTCAAGATTTATGGTGAAGCCCCTGATCAATACATACCTCTATGAATCCATAGTTCTATGACCTTGATAGAATATTCCTTCTTCAGCTATTTTAAGGGTGTCCTTGAGCATGTTGTGTTGACAATGCCAACTATAGCATCAGACCCACCATTCAGGTGTCTTCTTCCATAAGATTATAATAGACCTCTCCTCAGGTGGTTGTCCTTAGTTATCATAGACCTCGCCTTATGTAATTTTCTATAATTACCACAGACCACCCTTATGGTGTTTTCAATGTTATCACATATCTCCCTTATTAAGTTTTAATAGTTATCATAGACCACTAGTATGGTATTGTCTTAGTTACTGAATATGACCCTTATGGTGTTTTAATATATTTACTAGAACTCCCTTACAGTGTTTTCATAGTTATCATTGAACACCCTTATAGGTTTTTTTCTAGTATCATATACCAACTGTCTCATCTTTTCATATTACTATGACCTTCCACTGTTATGATGTTTTCTACATTAATAATAACATAACAACCATAATGATTGTTTCCATATCAATAATAATATAATCATCCTTATGGAAATTTTCCATAACATTATTAGTGAACCATTTACATTCATGATATTAAACATTTTCCAAATAATTTACATTAAGGGCCTCACATATAGCAATATTAATTTATAACTATATATTCATTTATAATCATACTTATTTAAAAACATGACCATCCCTATGGTTTGTATCATCATCTTAAAACATTTCAAAACACAAAAAACACTTTATTCAATGAAATCCACAAACCAATATTCACTACTTTATAAAATACAATTTCAAGACACATGTCATCAATACCTTTTCACATTTTCATTTCAAAACCAAAATCCTATTTACCATTCCCAATTTCCATTTCAAAGAACTATTATCAAAATAAAATTTTATAAATTACATGTCTTAAGGGTCCAATTCTAGATCACCATTCTTTATGGGAATTTTAGGGTTCAAATTCTTTTGTAGGGAATTCCTTTGGAAAAAGATATCATTTCTTTAGGACTCAATAGGACATCTAATCCATTTTAAATATCGATGATTTTGAAATTACATATCATAATAATTGATTATTTTATATTTACCAATTAAGTCATTTTTAACACACTCTTAAAATAATGATATGATTACAAATAAGGATAAAGTCTCAAAAAGTATCATACCTCTAATATTTCCCCTTCAATTTTTAATAAATAGTTTATATCCTTACATTTTCAGTTTCAGTGTAAATTTATTACTATGGAAAACTTCTAGGGACACATCTCATAAAATTTAATGCACTTAAAAGATATTTTTAACTAAGAGAAAAAAATTGAAATTACTTAATTTGAATCAAGTAAATTTTCAATGAGGTTGTCATAAAAACACTTAATGCATTATTAAGAGTATTAAAATACAATGGATCATGTATAAGTACCACCTACCAAATCCTCAAAATATTATAATCATCCAATATCAGCTTTTAGTTTTTCATAGAATATATTTAATTGAAGAAATATATGAAATCCCAAAAAAGAGGTCATAACACCCATAAATTGTGTCTGAACACTGGACAATTAAAATAAACTTAAAACATAAAGAAGTGGACTCTTAGACTCACCTCCAGAATTCCAATACATATGACAGCAATCCAAATTATTAATAATTGAACCATATCCTTAAAGAAGGATGTGGGGAAATTAGGGGTATGATACAGCTATAAATTGGATGAAAATTTGGATAAAATTGGGTAGGGGTTCTTTAGGTAAAAGGGTGAAGTATGAACCAAAGGATCCCTTTAAAAAATACTCAACTTCACACTGGCTAGCCATTAAGATTACATCATCTTATCCGTTATTTTATTATCCATCCAAGGCTACTTGTTTTTTTTCTAGATAGTTGGTGGGACTCTAACTATATTATGTAGTCATGTATCCTTCCCCATTCCCATGGTTCACTTTCATGACATTACTGAACCCCTAAAACACCTAAATCAACAATTATTAAAATAGATTCTATTAATTTTAAATGGGATAAATCTATAAAAAGGTCATGGTTCTAAAACCTCCCCATATTAGAAAATTGTGTCCCAGATTAAAACTCCATATCACCGCTATGTCTAGATTCAAGAACAAGGTGTGCACACCCCAGGTTTCTTTACCATTTAGAATAAAATCATCATGGCTTTCCTGGAACTAATCGTGAAATTAACACCATCATGATGCAATATTTCTATTTCCATTCTTGAATTCTTGATTCACCATCATCATTCCCTGTGGGATGATTTCCTAGGATTATATTAGATATCTATCATTAAAACCCACCTAAAAAATACATTGTTTCCTATCTAATAATATATATCCCATAATTCCTCGCCTAATCATTAGTATGGTCATGATTCCTAAAAATTAAAAAGTCTAACAATGTTTTTCATTGAACCATCTAACCCCACACCCCATATTTCTACATTTATTCCAAACACTAGAGTTTTTAACTATAATTAACAGTCCTTAATATTGAAACAGTTGTCTCTATCCAATTCTAATCAATTGATTCCCACACATATGCAATCTCCTAAAACTTAACTTCTTCATGTTGTTTTCATAAAAACATCATTTTCTATGTTTACCAAAACCATCCTAAAATGGGAATAACTTTCCCAACCATCTCGTTGTGTACTCTCCTTCCTAGAAATTAATTTTTACTGATATATGAGCATGGTCATAATTGATACCCACCACCATCTGTATACAGGCATTACCAAGAAAACTCTAGCACACATGATTTAATGGAAACCATAGTTACCCATGAAACGTTTTCCCTATTATACAAAAATAACTACCATTTCACACCTATTCATGAATTATTTAGCTCATGGGATAGAATAAGTTTTACCGAAATGATGATCTTTCTAACTTGATTTTCATACTCATTTCATTTTGAAATGAAACATTCCACCATAAGATCATTCCAAATGTCACTCATCTAAAATAAAAATTTTATTTAAATATCCCATATCATGTCTAAAATTTAATTGGATAGACATATATTTTTCCATATTTATAGATGATTATTCAATTGAAATGTATATCACACCCCATTACCAACTCCCTAAAACATTTATTATAGCACCCATTGAAATCATACTCATAACAATGACCATACATTTGAATAAATAGTGGTGCAATATCCATTAAAAAACATTACTCACACCACTCTTCCAGACCAATATAGATTGGTTTAGTTAGAATATTATCATGTTGGATCCCCAAATCCACAATCAACACTTTATATCAACACTTGGAATTCCTTCTAAGTTCATCCCAGTTCAAACATGCTATGACACACCAATCCATTCACGATTTCAATACCAACATCTAGGAAGAATTATTCATTCATATTAAAACCCTAGTAAAACACAATATGAATCAAACTTGACAGACCAATCACCTAAAATTCAGATGGTATTGTTAACCAAAAACCATTATATCCCTATGAATCTCTACCAAGGAGTTATGAAATTACATTTATCATGAAACTACCGCCATCACATCCCAATGGAACCATGTATCTCTTTAATTAAATTTCAATCTCATTATCATCAAAAAATAGGGGTCAAACACTACTATACAACACTTTACCTTACCTAACTGAAGGTCCGTTCTGTTAAAAATTAATGAGTGTATCCATTTTTATCATTTGATCATCTACCCATGCCTCTTAACACATCAGTCTCATCAAACTCTCAGAATACCCAATGCATACATATAACAAGCCTTAATTTTTATGATGAGTAATATCTACAAAATTTACCAACTAGCATCCTCATAATATATCCAATATCAAAATCATATACCTATTCTCTATAGGTCCTAGTCCTATGCACCAAATTTAAAACAAAATTACAATGTAATGATTGTGTTAGTAATTTCAGGGTATAGAATACTAACCATCATTCCCTTACAAGCTGAACATATTACAAAAACACAATAAATCATTTCCTTCCCCAAGAAAAATCCAATTCAGAGTCATTACATTAATAAAAACATGATAGGACATCATGTGAATCGATCCCAGAATCTAAACCATCTTCCCAATCCATATACACATTTAAAAAACTATGATATAAGGATAAACCCTATTGTGGTTACCCTAAAATAGAAAAACTCATCAACATAACAATAATTTGTTATGTATTCTAAATATCAATGGGCTCTCAATTAACCCCTCATTCAAGGACTAACACAATACACTATATATGGGCGACACTACAACTCCAGCTTAAAACACATTGCATCTAGCATGCCAAATACAACCACTTACTCTAGGTCTCACACACCCAATAATACACATCCATCAACATAATCACTTTGTGTTAAGACACATCCTATAGAGTTTAAAAAAATTCTATGTTTAAACTCATCCACCCTACCCACCCTTACGTTTGGAAAAAACCAATAGGGGTTACAATAAACTATGACACAATGAAACACCACACCACCTCAATTTCATAAGAAAATTAATGGAATATCATGAAGAATCACACTTTCTTATACAACCAAACCAATCAAGGAATAACAACTTGGTATCTCTATATATCCCCCATAGTAACTATAAAGTCAAATCATGAAAAACTATGCCAGCTTTAATCATCACATGTATAGAAGTGATATCCAGCCAAAGCCCCAATTTTCCTCATACAACATATCACAGGGATCTCAAAACTAGGTAAAAATCAATAACCCAAACAACCCATACTCAGTGTAAATTCATCAATAAATATTAAAAAAGGATTCACAATTTAATTATTCACATTATTCATTAATATTTAATGTTTTAACAATTCATGGTTTATTAAGATTTTGTATTCTTGGTTTGGTTGGATATTATTCCATTAATATGTTTTATTGGAAAACAACTTATATGTTAATTAATAGAAATTTATTAATCCAGAACCACCATTTAATAACTCATTTATATCTACCTAAAATTTTTAAGGAGGTGACCAAGTATAATTCCACTATAAATTTACATGTGAAAAACAAAAAAAAAATTAATATACACTTTAAATAACTAACCCATCTCAACTATTCAAATCTATAGCTAGATATAAATCATAAGTAGTTATAAACCATATACAATAAGAAAAAGATCATCATTTGTGAATCTCATGAATCTATCACTCACATTCAACATATGAACAAATTACAAGTCATATGTTCCATGAATGATTCTTATAAACACTCACTCCCACACGCCATATTTTCATACCATCCAAGAGTAAAAAATCCATAAATCAATAACATTACACCGATGTTCACCACTCAATGTAAGAATCAATGAAATATTAAAGGAAAAAAATAATAAGAATTATCATCCCTAGAAACATGTATTTTTACATGTATGTGTATTTAAAGATCCCATGAAGAAGCTCATTTATAATATCTAACAACATCATATTCTCATATCTTCCTTTCCCAAATATAAGGACAAAATAAGAGATGATCGTAGATTAATTTTCAACGTCTCATTGCCCAAGACCACTAATTGGTTCTTAGACTAGTGATCACTATTGATCCTTAGGTGCACCTCCCCATATGCCAGAGGATGGTGGATAGAAGGAATGGACAATAAGGTTACCATGGGGAGATAATTACCTCTTTTTAGAGTTATAATTGCTGAAAAATAATAACCAATAAAAAAAATTATCCAAATAAAACAATAACCATGGATCCTAGAATGTGAGAATAAATTAATAAAATTATCATATGATATGATAAATGAATGTTCCATAAATATACCTGATCCCCCATGGATGGATCCTACACAATTATTACTAAAAATAAAGAAAATAAAATTGAGAGAAATAAAATATACTCAATAAGTCTAATGCCTTGTGTGGTACCATTATTCATACCCCAACCTTGCGTATTGGGGCCATAATAACCAATATATGGACTTTTTCTAAACCTGTACACATTATAAATAATTTTTTCTTCTTTGGTACCTAAGTTCCATAGGGGCCAAAGTTTAGTGTGATTATAACTAAATAGGTCACCACGAATGGTTTACATGAAACAATTAGTTTCATAAACAAATCATATATAAGTTCTATAAAAAATATATTTAAAAATTTTAATAGAATAATTAAAAATTAAGAAAATAACCACTAAATATAGAATGTTAAGTTGACACACGATATGAGCCTATACCACAATCATTTTTTGTGTCCATGATTGTGATCAACCATACTTGGTTCAGCCAGTGTCAGGGTATCATAGAGAATTTCATGTTGACTATTCCAACTATAGAATCACATCAACCCTTCAGGTGTGTTTTTCTATAAGAATGTTATAAAAATACCCAAAGGGAGTTTTCATTAGTAATTATAGACCTCCCCTCTGAGATTTTTCAATAATTATCATAGGCCACCATTAGGTTGTTTTCTTTATTATCATATATCACACTTAAGGTTCCTTTATAGTTTTAGGATACCACCCATATGGTGTTTTCTTATTTCCCATGGACCACCCTAAATATTTTTTCATAGTTTTCATATAATACCCTTATGGGGTTTTCTTATTTATCATGGACTACCCTTATATTGTTTTCTTTATATAATCACAGAACATCCTTATGGTGTTTTATATCCAATATCATGAACCACCCTTATGGGTTTTTATGCATAATATATAACATAAAAACCTATAGTTGAATTTCATGAGAAATAGTAATATAAATTCCCTTATGTGAATTATTTATAACACTAAAAGTTTTCTATTTATATTCATTATATTAAAATTCTACTGAGAAAAATATTTCAAGGCCTCATAGTTGGATAAATCAATTTATCACTCTGTGTTCATTTTTAATTAACCATATTTAAAAATAAAGCCAGAAAAGATGGGTATTTTTTCAAATTAAAAAATTTTAAAATAGAAAACATCATTTATTCAATGAAATCCACAAAACAATATTCCTTACATTAGAAAACACAATTTCAATACACATTTCATCAAAATAATTTCCCATTTTCATTTCAATCCCAAAATTAAATTTACAAATTTCCATTTCCATTTCAATGTAACATTATCAAAATACTTTTATCTCAATTAACTAGCTTAAGGGTCCAATTATAGATCACCACGTCTTGTGTTCATTTCAAGGGTCAAATTCTGGGCTAGGGAATTACCTTGGAATCAACCCTCGTTTTTTAGGATTAAATGTGACTTTAAATCCATCTAGAGTATCAATTATTATTGAAATTCCTTTTCAAAATCCTCAATTATATAATATTTTCTCATTAAACCATTTTAATCACACTATCCAATTAATTATATCATTCCAAATGTGGCTAATGTTAAAAAATTATCATCCATTTAAAATTTCCTACTATCATTTTATAAAACATAACCTAGCCTAACATTGGACAATTATTGGGTAAATTTATTATAAAGGCACTCCACTAGGTTCAAATCATCTGATGTTCACAAAAATATATGAGAATTTAGAAAAGTATAAAAATATAATCTAAATAATTTAATTTAAATAAATTTAATTCTCGATGAGGTCTGAATAACCACACAACATACTCACATGATGATATTAAAAGGCTATTTTTAATGACTTGGATATTCCCACTTTTATTTTTAGAAACATTTTGCGAAAATTCAAAGACTAAGCACTGAGAAGGTGTGCAACTCTGTTCCCCAGTGTACCCAAAATGGATTGAAAAAAAATGTTATGTTTTTTATAATGCGCGTGTGTGGTTTTTATGAAATAGTTTAATAACTTTTAAATGGTTTCCCAGATTAGAAATATAAGGGCTCCATTTCATTTAGGATGGTGGGTTTACCCTAGGTGTAACATAACTTTAGTCGGTGTGAGTATCTAGTGATAAAACATGAAATGGATGTAACCATAAATAAAATAATTAAATAAAATTATTTTGTTTTAAAATCTTGATAACTCAAGAATGGATACTCAGGTAAGAAATATGAGACCACTATTGACTTTTTAATGTGCTTTTTTCATTATAAGTTTCCTAACATTCACTGGAACAGGTTGACTGAAAAAGTTAATTTGGAAACGTTTTAAAGAAAAAAAAATAAACTTGAACAAGTTTATTTTATTTCTTTTTAAATGTTTCGCAGTGATATTGTGATGCAGTGTTGAGTCAGTCAATTTCATTTCTTAAATGAAATATCAGGGCGACGCAGCAATGATACAATGGGAAGATGTGTTTTCTTTTAATCCCGATAAAATAGGAATTTAGGGTCAACATGTAACCTTGTAACTCTTTGGAAACTCTGGAGAAAGGAATTTTTCCTTTCCACCCATCTGAGAATGAAAAAACATAACGAACACCAATGGATAATTGATCATGGATCAAGGATTGATGATCATTTAATGATTGTGGGGTAACTATATTCTTCACTAATGAAATATCAAAACCTTGAGGTAGGTGGTTAATTTTTTCTTGGTATTTTTATTTACCAATTTTTGATTCCAATGATGAATGTAGAAAAACCCCTAAAAAAGTTGATCTGCAGTTCAATAATTCTTGCAGGATGGATTAACAATGGGATTTAATGTAACATAATGATGATTATTTTACTTTTAAATCTTACTGGAATTAATAGATTAGGCCAACATGAATAAGGAAAAGGTCCATTATAAAAGTGTTCTTGTCCTCTTTATCTCCCCCATTCTTATGTTCTTCATTGGAAGACCCTCATGGTCGTGGTGGGTTTTGTTGGGTGGTTCCAAATGTGGTCAGACCTTCAGAGTGACAATGGGAAGATCTGAAGCCCACGATAGTGATAGTGATGACCCAGGGATCACAAAGACTTTCTAGGTTCAAAGAACAGACCACCACGGCAATGGTGGTAGCCTTCAAAAGGGGATCCATTGCTACCGGTGTGTGGTGGGATGACCACTCAGTATTTGGCTATCGTCGACTTGATGACCAGTGGTGGAGGGGCCCATGGAGACATTTCTGTGTGTAGTGATTGGGAGCTACAGCCCGTTCAGGCCGTGATAGGGCGGCACATTGGTCGGCTGGCATGTGGTCTCATTGACGACGTGTGGGAGTAGCCAGCCACATTGACCAGGAGACGCGGTCGCCTGACTACATATACTAGGTGGGAGGGTCACATCCCATGTACCATGCCTGACTTGATGAACCAACCCACACAGGTGTGTCGGGCTGGAGAGAAACAAGACCATCGGGAAGTCTGGTAGTCCAATGGGCATGTCCTTTGGGCTAGGCTGGTTCACGCCAACCCAGCCCAATTAGGTTTGGTCAGGTCATACCTATACCCAAATGGACCATTTTTATTAGAATTCCCATAACTCTCATATTGTGTGTATATTTTAGAATCTGTTTATGTTGTTAAGACCCTCACAATAAGGCGGTCCTTTTTAGATACTCTACGTAGACTTTTCATATTGGTTGGAGTATAACCTATTGGATAAAGAAGTAGGTGATCCTAGAACGAGTGATCTAAGATAAGAATCATGTGGTTGAGACCTATTCATAGTATGAATCCTACAAACTATGACATACACGGAGTAGGTCTCCTAAGAAGACATGGAGTAGGTATCTTGTGAAGACACAGAGTAGGTATCCTATGAGGATTTGGAGCAACTCCCCTACCTTGATTGTATATCTCATCAGATTTGAATATTCATGGACTTTGTTAAGTATCTTCATGGTAAAGTTATGTACCTGGTTCAGTAGACGCAAGTAACTATATTGGTGGTGATATAGAGACTCCTTGTATTAGAGAGATTGGATGTCTCATGGAAACTTCATGATGTATTGAGACTAGGTGTTGTCTCAGATACTTCTGGTAGACTAGTTCTATATGCCTACAATCTGATAGCTTTAGGAGTGAGATCTCCCATATCGAGCATGGTATGGGCAGGACCATATGGCTAGTAGTGTTTGAGACCTTGTGTCTTCAAATCCTTTTCAATTATACCTCTATGTTATTGTTATATGTGTTGTTGACACATACATATATTGAGATGATTGTTTCTTCATATTAGTGTTTCTTTTGTGGTTATTTACTATTTGTTTCAGGTGGACTAATGAGTATTTTTTTACTCAACAATTCACGAACAATTCAGGAACGGGTTGTGACTTGTGTAGACGATCAATGCTTTGATGGAGTCCTTAGTGGACTTGGGACAAGTGGTGCATTGAGAAACCTGAAAGATGAGGTGTGCTTCATCGGACTCAAATGGGTTTTCATTTACCTACCATTTAGGTGGGAGTTTCGGTGGAGGAGTTCTAAAGACCTGTACTTTTACATTCTATTTTTTGTTGGCCTTTTATTCTAGCCCTGCTTACCTTCAATTTTCTATTATTGTACTTTGTGTTTTTTTTAATTCGTGATTCCATGTTCCAACATTTTTGGATTGGAGTTTCATAAGTCTGTACAAGTACTTAGGAAAATTCCTCATATTTTTTGGGACATACCTATTTGGCGCTAGTCACCAGCCTATGGCCTATGCGAGGCAAGATTGGGGTCGTCACGTAAAGGGCCCTAGTGGATAGTTCATGACACTATGGGTCAACTCTATAAGTCACCAACCTTAGCATCATTAGAATTTAAAAATAAAATATGACCATTTTATTACGTAGAATGGAATGCTTTGAATAAAAAAGTGAAATCCTTCGAAATAGGCCATAACACCCATAAACTATATGAGATCAATTGGAAGTGAATAAAATAAGGAATATAGTGGAGATTACCATTAAAATAACCTCATGAATTCTAAAAAACTGATAGAAATCGAAATATCCAAGACATTAAATATATATATAATGATGAAGGTTGGGGAGGGAGAGGCTTGAGAGTGATACTACTAGGGTTGAAATTGAGAGAATGTCAGGTAAAGTTCTTAAGGGGTAACAGGTAAAATGGACCAAAAGTTCCACATTTAAAAAATTCCCAACTACCTACCGACTAGTTGTTGGGATTCCACTAGCTATTTTCTGAATCTAGTATCCCTTCAAGGATACCTTTTTTCTGCGAGCTAGCTGGTGGGACTATAAGAGAATTCAATAATCCTAAATCTTTCATTGGTCCCCTGGTTCTCTCTCATTAACTCTCCATGTCCCCAAAACACCTTTATCATGGTGTATTACACAAGGTTCCAAAAATTTTAAATGATTAAAAATCCATATAAATGTTAATGTTTTAAAAACATAGTCTAAATAATAATGTTTAGGATTTTTTTGGGATTACAATGTTATATATGCCATGAATTTAAGAGGAATTTTTTCACCAATTTGTTTCATTCAATCCCAAGATTTTGATAGAAGAAAACATTTTCCTATGTTATAAATCAATAGATATATAATTATATGATATTATATTTGTGAATATACATAAATGGTGAAATAATTTTATTAGACCTATAGACAATCCTTAGTGTACTGATAAAGGGTGAAACATAGTGAATGAGAATAGAGAGATGCCAATAAACACTAAATCCATTCAAATGATCTAAGAGATTTTTCTCTAAACAGTAAACTAAACACAATGTTTTTTAATTGATCCATATAATTACTTAACCTATATCACTATAAAAATTAACCAGACTCATGGCTATATGTGAGCTGAGGTGTTTCACCCCATAAGCTAGAGGATTCCAGCTATGAGAAGGGGTCTAAGGAGGTACAATGGGGAGACAATAGCCCATGTATAAAAGTTCTCAATACCTGATAAATAAGAAAATTCATCCATGAATCATAATAAACAACAATATACATAAATTCACATCAGATAAATATATTTCCCAATAAATAAAATATAATACGGAAGTATACACATAGTCATATAGACAATTGTTACCCACTGGGCTGACACATATACAAAAACAAAATAAATAAAATACAAAAGTTTCAACTGCAAATCTAAGCCAAACCCCATTCCATGTGTCAAAAACTGACCTTGGATGTCCTTTTATTTTATTCTTTTCTTGATCTTTGATCCTTGGGTTGACGATTAGATTGAGTTCACTACTTTAATTTTTTAGTTATTTAGTTTTTAGGACAATTTTTTGCATGTGAAATAGAGCACACAGTTAGTAGAAACTGTAAGGTAGGTCCAAGAGTTGGATTTTATATACCGTATGATTTGATCATAATAAGTGAAATCGTGCATGTTGTACATGTGTTAGATCTCTTATTTGACTATAGCTACTACACAGTTGGTGCATAGAATTGTAAACCATTTGTCCAAATCATGCGAACTGCCCAGATTTTTAAAATCTTAAAATTCATAAACTCTCCTCACCTCTTTTTATACCCTATGAGGATTTCCTCCCCATGGGTCATTTTTTGAACATGAATGGATCCATGTTTCCCTAATACCATGTTTTTATCCCTCCATGGATGCTCCTCCATGTCCCCAATGTTAGTTTCTTAGGGTTTTGGCCTCTTTTTCTTATCATAAACTTCTCCTATCCTCTCCCCCTTGAGATATCGGTATCTCATGGTGTTGTTTTCTCCATTGGTTGAACCCTAATGCCTAGGGTTGATTTTTGGATATATTTTCTTGGATTTAGTTTTTTTGGATCATGTCTCGGGATTTTATATTCACTCAATTGAAGTTTCTTTACATATGAACTCTTTTAAGGTAGGTGTTTCAATTATTTTCTTTTTCCATTCATTCCACTGATTCTTGTGGAGTTATGATAATATAAAAAAATTCCCATTGCTGTGATTTTTTTCCAGTCTTGGTATGATGTTTTCATTTTTACAAAAATTATTGGATGTGTTTTTTAAAAATTGTTTTCTAATTTTGATACATAGTATGCACACTAGGTGTTTGTTAAAATGTTAATTTTTCTTATAAAACGAAACTGTTCATTTTGAGTGGTCTTAAAACTTAATTATATTATGATAACATTGTTAGATAGTGTATTTGACAATGTGTGTATGAATTAGGGATTTTCATGACTTGAATCATATGTGTGGTCTATTTTGTTGGTTTGAGAACATGTGGTTTTTATTTAAAAATGAATTTGGGAAAATTCATGGATGCTTGAGTTGATCCATTAGATATGGTCACATCTATGTATACTTGGGATTAACACATGGATGGTTACAGAAATGATAATGGTCCTAGATAAAATTTCCCAACTTGGAAACCCAGATTTCAAAACACTTATCCCCACTTCTCTTTTCTTTCTTTACCCACTTGTCACTTTACAAATGGTCCCTTGGTTTCAAATGACTGAGATGTGATTTCAAATGACATGTTCAATATTGTGGGACATCTCATATTTTATAAAAGTTTATTAGTTTTTAAAAGGTATGAAATACATTCTTTCATGATCGAACATGTTTTCAATTTTTCATCATGTCTTTGAAAAGAAATTTAACATGAAAAGTAAGGGCATGTTTGGCATTTTACACATGAAGGTGATGTTTAATTTTTTTTTGTAATTTTTTTTAATTGTATTTTAAATGTACACGATGTAAGGCCCAGTCGGAGATTTTTATTGAAGAGAAAGCAATGTGGTTTATCAAATGTAAATGAAAGGTAGAAAACTTAAGGTGTTTTGTTAAATGGTTTGAAAGATTATGTGATGTGACAGCCCAATTGACACTTGTGAATGATTTATTGTGTGATGGGAACCCCGATATAGGATTTACCTATATGGGTTATCATATAGGTAGTGTCAGTGTTTGGGGTAGGCAAGTGCATTGATGGAAGGTAAGGTGATTCACACATGTAATGACCTCCTACTTACATATTATACTATTCTAATGGGTATATTTGGTGTCTTTTGGAGGGTCGGGTGATGGATTCTAGTCAACATTGATTAGATGGGTCGGTACCTCCTTGACCTAATAGGTCTTGGTGGGTGTTCTATTAGATTGGTTAGTTTAGGGAGGCCATTTGGTTATAGACTATAGAGATGAACCATATTTCAGCAGGTGAGTTGGGTTCAAGTACCTCCAGGGATCACTCTAGGGATGTTTAGGAGAATCACATAGTTACTATCTATAATTGTATTGTTTATTTTTCAATTACAGGTTTGATATTAGTCATTTTAGTTTTTATCTTCTTATTTTTGTCACCTTCATTTTATTCATAGCCCTGTTTTGGTTACTTGGTTGGATTTGGTGATTTTGTTTTTTTAATGAAAAAGGTGTGTGGAAAGTGAAACTAATTTTTGAAAAGAAAAAATGTGTGTATTCGTTAAAAATGGTGACTTTTCAAAAGATTTGTTTGTTTATCCAACATGAGAAAAACCATATTTTTTATATTTATTTTTAACTAGTGTTAACAAAATACTTTTGGAAAATGAAATGTATGGATTATTTGGTGGTTTCTTAATAGTTATTCATCTCACACCCTACTTGTACCATTCAGTGTCAGTAGACCTGTAATGTTTTGGAGGTTCAGTTTTCTGGATTGATTTTCTTTTAAAGTATGTTGGTTTCTGGATGGTGGTGACCATGTCGTCATATAGAGATCACATTTTTAGTAGTCCATTTTTGTTTTGTTTCAGTTTTAGTCTTGTTTGGTGGTACTTGTATCCAGATTTCCTTGTATATTTATTGAAATGCGATTGTTATTAGTTCCACTATGACTTTAATTTATTTTTATTTTATAATCTCTTATTGGGAAAAATCATTCCCATAGGGATTTCCATGATGCCCACCACTATTTTTCATCAAATGGGGATCAAGAATGCCCTTCGGGCAATGTCTCGAACTAGGTTAGATGTCAGGTTGGATGGAATTTTATCTTGGTTCGTGACAAAATGGTATCAAAGGATGGCCTTTTTTATTTGGGGTGTCAGGTATATTGGAGATTAAGATTTTCGGGACTTAGGAGGTAGGTATGAGGATAAAATTGTGAATTATTGATCATAGTGAACACCAAGTTTCCAGGGGAAATCCAGGATTTGAGAATATTTTCCTTTCATATGAGGAATTAAAATAGAGGCAAGATAGTGTTATGTAAATATATAACATGGAGTACTGTCCCATGTGAAATATGAGTAAATGGTTCAATATCCTGTTAGTGTTTATTCCTACATATGGGGTTTCCTACAACCATGTCTCTATGTTAGGCACAAAACTCATTTCTCATTCTGATGGTATGTTGTGAGTCATGTTTTTTTTGGTTGTTTATTTATTTTAGTGAGTTATGAAATGAAAATGGTATTTCTAAATGGAAATGATTTCTTTTAAATGGTTTGGATTAATAATTTTATAAGTTCTTGGGATTTGGTAAAGTAAATAAATGTTGGTCTCTTAGTATTCCTCATGAATATTCACATATGTGCAGGTATTTATGAAATGTTCATGTGGGCCCATGTGCGTGGATGATACAAGTGGAAGTGGGAGTGAAAAATATGTGATGATTTATGGGATTCCATCAGTGAATGTTTTAAATTAATGGTTTGACTTGGGTTTTTAGTAATGGGATCCTAGTGGAGAATGAATTTGGATTTGTTTTTATTTAGAAAATTGGGTTTTGTTTTGTGAAAATGGATCTCATTTTTCGATAAGTGGACTTGGAATAAGGAAATTTTGAAATTTAAATGAAAATTTCAATTTTTGAAAAGAGTGTTTTTTGTTTGTATGTGTTTGGATTGAGAGACTATTTTATTCGGCTTGAGATATTGTTTTGGAATAATTTTTATTGGATGTTTATTTTTGGTTTTGTGTTTGGATGTTTCTCAGAATATGATTCCATGATAGGTCCCCAAATTTTCTAATGAGTGATGCCCAGTTTATAGTTCATCTCAGTTGTTTCCTACCCTTTGTGGTGATCGAGGCCAGTTCAAGACATTGGATTGTCTTAGAGAAGTTGAGTGTGTCTTAAAATAGTTAGGAACTCTTGAAACTATTAGAGTTCATGTTTTCATTGTTTTATTTAAGAGTCCATCTTTGGATGAATGGGAGTTGTTTTCTCTATCTTTAATGAAAATTAGCATGAAATGGGAAGTGTTCATTTCCATATTTTTATGAGGATTTATATATGAGGAGGTGAATATGAGGAAGATGGAATAGAACATTAGTATTTAGTAAGGAAATATGATGGTGAAGGCTTGTGTTCATAACATCAAGGAGCTGGTTTCCTTTTCTATAGAGGTAGTGTTACATGATCTATTAAAGTTATCTCTTTTCTTTGGGGTTCTTCGTCCAGAGATTAAAGAGAGAGCCTTGTCCTCTAGGGATCATAATTTTGATAATTTGGTCGATGTAACATTCCAAGTTGAGTGGGTATTCTAAGCTCATGTTGGCAATCTAGTGTCTCTTGTTACATAAAAGGGTTCCCCATCTGATTAGTGGTGTGTGCTAGTGGAACTTGTTCCCAAAATGTCTCTTTCATCAGTTCCTTCTTCCAGTTCATCATTCCAATCTGTTTTGTTCCAATAGAGTGGTAGGTTCAATCATTTGCAGACATCTTATCACAATCCTATGAAAGCATGACATCATTGTGTTCATTTGGGTTATTTAGAAAAGTTATATAATAAGAGTTCTATTTGAATATGTTTTCCCTGGTGAATTACAGTACCTAACAATATGGAAATAGATTATTTAGTCATCAAGGCTATAGTCACAATACACATAATGAATCTTGTTCCCAATTAGGAATTATTGGGTGTGTTTGGAAAGCCTTATCACAGTTTGTATCCCATATTGAAGCGAAGTCATTCAGAGTTTCCATATTTTTCATTTTTTGGCTATTGAAATTTTATATTTTCATTTTAAAGGTGTGGTTAAATTTTCATCTCATGGTTCAAATGTTTTTGTATATCTTAATGTTATCCTTTAAAATGGTTATCCTTTCGTCAATTAGTTCCTATATATTTTTTTCATTTGTTTGGAGATAGTAATACATTTGAAAAAACAATGTTTGAAGTTATGTTTGGGACCACTTTTGGTGGATCTCCTTTTATTGGTTTATCCCATTGTGTTAGAGGTATTATATTGGATTGGGAATTTTTAGTTCCATTTGTGTTGTTATTATCAAGAAAAAGAGTTTGGGTTAGTTTTTTGGGGAGTTCGCAGTCGTGGTGGGGGTGTTTCTTGGTTGATTTAGATAGGGTTGGGTTGGAACATGTGGTGAGTTCCTAGTTTCATGGAGATGTTATTGGAATTCTTGTGGTCGGGATAACTCTCTCAGGTTATCCCCTCATTCTTGTGTTTTTTTTCTTCTTGATCGACCAGGTGTGACTAGTAGAGTGAATAGTCACCCCAAGGTTCGTGATTTCCTTCATTTTTGATTAGGTGTGGGATTAAGTTCGGGTTATCATTCAGCTAGGTGACTTTCTAGGGGAATAAATAATATTTGTTGAGGATAATTAACACAAACTGACATGGATATACTTTTATTTTATTCTTTTTTTGATCTTTGATCTGTGAGTTGAGGTTTTAATTGAGTTACTGGATAAAACTATTGAGTTTTTTATTTTCCAGGTGAATTTTTTCCTATGCACGGGCAGCCCATAGTAAGTATAAATCATGTGTCCAACCCCAGGTAATCATATAGAAGGTCCTATAGTTGTATAGAATATATAGCACTATTTGATCATAGTAATTCAAACCATGTGTGTTAGTCACGTGGTTGATCTCCTCTTTGATAGTTTCTACCACATGGTTGGCACACCGTTTTGTAAACTATGCAGTAAAACCATCTGAGCTGCCCGGATTTTTAAAATCATAAAATTCCGAATCTACCCTACCCTCTTATTATACCCTTTTAGCATTTCCTCCACTTGGTTCATCTTTAGAACACTGAGGGACCCCCTATCCCTCCTCCCTTGGCACTTCTCTCTCCATAGATGCTCCTCTATGTTCCCATGTTGTGTTTCATAGGGTTTTATCTTCTTTTAATACTCTTCCTATTCTCTTCTATTCTCCCTCTGGAGATCTTGGTCTCTCTTAGTGGTGTTTTCTCCCTTGGCCAAACCCTATTTCCTAGGACTGATGTGTTGTTCAATTTCCATGGATTCAGGTTTTATAGATGATGTCTCAGGATTGAATCTTCTCTTTCATGAAGTTTCATTGCATTTGATCTCCGTTGAGGTAGGTGATTACAATATTTTCCATTCTAATTCAATCCATTGATTCTTGTGAATTTTTAAATAATCTAAAAATGTGTTTCAAATTCTTGTGGAATGTTTTCATTTCTTTGTTATTTTTTCATGTTTCTAAATATTAGTGTAAGTCATTTTTAAAAAGGTTTATCTAATTATGACACATATTATGTGCACATAGTTTTTATTAAGATGTCAATAGTTCCTTTAAAATGAAATTGTTCATTTTAAGGGGTTTTAAACCTTGACTATATTAAGATAAGGATATTGGAATATTTATTTGACGTTATGTGTGTGAATTGGGGACTTTTATGGAATGAATCGTATATGTGGTTCATTATGTTGGTTTGAGAACAAGTGGAGTTTCTTTAAAAATGATTTCGGGAAACTTCATGGATGCTTGTGGTGAGACATTGGATTTTGTCACATCCATGTGTGCTCGGGATAAACACATGGATGGGTAAAAAATGATAATGTTCATCGCTAAACTTACATAACTTGGAAACTAGGGTTTTAAAACACTTATCCCCCCTCCTCCTTTCATCTTTTACCCACTTTTCACTTTACAGATGGTCACATGGTTTCGAATGACTCAAATGTGATTTCAAATAATATGTTCAATATTGTGTCCAATTTGGTATTTTATAAAATATGATTAATTTTTAAATATTATTAAGTCCATTTTTTCACCTTCAATTATTTTTTTCATTTTTTATTTTTACTTAGAAATGAAATTGAACATGAATGGTAAAGGTCTGTTTGAATTGTACACATGGAAGTGATGTCTTATATTTTTTTCAAAAAAAAAATAAAATGTATTTTAAATAGAGAAGATATAAATCCCTATTTTTGATGTGTAATGTTGGAAAATTATGGTGGTTTGTAAATATAAATTTCATCTAGGAAACATAAGGTGTTTTGTGAGATGCTATGAAATCATATGTGATGAGATAGCCTGGTTGGAACTTGTGAGTTATTTTTTGTATGATGGGAACCCCTATACAGGATTTCCATATTCAGGTTTCCAAATAGGTGATGTCATTTTTTTGGTGTAGGTAAGTGCGATGAAAAAACGTAAGGTGAGTTACACATGTGTGGGGTTCCTACTTATACAATATACTACTATCATGGGTTTCCAAGAAATCTTTTTGAGTTTCTAGTATCAGTTTCTTATCAACCCCGATTAGATGGGTTGGTACCCTCCCCCTAACTTGATTGGGATGGGTGGGATTTTCCACTTGATTGGCCAGTTGAGGGTGTCCAGATTGTTATATACTATGAAGCTGAACCTATGTCGGTAGGTAAGTCCGACTCAAGTATGTCCAGTGATCACTCCAGAGATTTTTATGAGAAACAAATGGTTACTATCTGGACATGTTCTATTTATTTTTTTGCTTCATGTTTAATACTATTCTTGTTAGTTTTTATCGAGATTTCATGGTCCACTTCATTTTCTACAAAAACCTTTTTTTTATTACATTGTTGGATTTGGTGGTTGGGTTTTTTTAATGAAAAAGTGGTGTGGAAAGTGAAACCAATTTTTTAAAAGGGAATTTTTTTGGTGTTTTAAAATGGTGACTTCTGGAATGATTTCATTGTTTATCCCACATGGGAGAAAACCAATTTATATATAAATTTAGAACTATTTAGATGCACTATTATTGGGAAAGGAAATGTATAGTTTCTTTGGTGGTTTTCTACTGAGTTATTGAGCTCAAACCCTACTTGTACAATTTTGTTTTAGTAGACCCGAGCTTTTTTGTAGGTTTAGGTTTCTAGTTTGAGTTTCCCTTGTATATGGTTGGTTTGTGGATGGTGGTAACCATGAGGTCACATGGATACCTCATTAGTAGTGATTCATTTTTTTGATTTTCAGTTTTGTTTGGTTGTACATGTATCTTGATTTGGTTGTATATTTATTGAAATATAGTTATTTTTAGTTCCTCTGTGACTTAGGTTTATTTTTATTTGATCCACTCTTATTTGGAAAAAAATCATTCCCATAGTGATTTCATTGATGCCTAGCACTTGTTTCCAACCTGTGGTGATCAGGAACACCCTTCCGGCCATGTCTCGGACCGGGTCAGATGTACGATTGGATAGAATTCTGGCTTGGTTCATGACACAAGCCCCAAATAAGTATCTTGAAAATCTCACTCCATCAAGATAATCTCAGTGGCATCCCAACATGTGTTTATAGTAATTTGAGAGTTTCTTTGGTGCCAAAGTTCAATGGAATACTGAGTAGGGTGTGATGACATAACTCAGTAGGGAACAACCAATATTGTCTCGTATATAGATAATATATACAATGACATTTTCATATTAAATTCTCTAAAAATTAATAAATAACTAAAGGAAGAAAATACACAAACCAACACTGAACCTCAGCTCCTCAACCTTGATTGATCATACCTACTTCATCTATCATTGAAGTGTCTCTAATCATACTATAAAGACTATTCCAACATTATAACAGCATGGGGTTCTTTCACCTTGGAATATATATAACAACATTCAGGAATTGATCATCCCTAGTATATAGTATTACGACTTAGGGAATTATTGGTCTCAGAATAATAACTTATAGAGTACTCTAGATATGTATATAATGGTTCACAACAGTAGATCACTAGAAGTGGAAGAGAATCTACCATTCCCACCAAATATACCAAAATAACCTAGAAACAAGCATGTGGTATAAACATTATTATTTACCAGGAACCTAGAGTCATGGATCCAAAACTATCGAAACCCCATTAGTAGTATCTATACCACCATTAAATGGGTGTTTTATTTACTATCATGACCTCTACATCAGAAGCATTCATGTGAACCCATAAGGGTGTGTTCATTATAAACAACCATGAAAACCTCAGTGGTCATTTTCATTACCTTCTATTCAGGACCACAATGTTATTTTCAAAAATAACATCATAAAACCACTCCTAATTTAATTTTATATTTTAAATAAATCGATATAAATAAAACAAAATAATAATAAATGAGCCTAATAACCAATGGTGAAGCCCATCATGTGGTCTTACAAAATGAATCAACAATTTCATTTAGGCCTGCACCATCCTTGGTGGCCCCAGATTATTTAAATTTTCCTTTTTCAATAATATAAATTAAAATTCCCATTATTATTCTAGTTAATATCTAATTTAACACAAATATTTCATTTTCATAAGGCCTTACAGGTTCGGTTAGGGTTCTAAGGTAACTCCCACAACTTCCATTTCCCAAATACCAATACTTTCTCACAAGGGTCGTCATTCACCATAACCCACTAGGGTCTCGAAATATCCACAACCATGACACCCGAAGTGGATTCCATTTCTACACCACACTTGGTCACGTACAATTATGCATCTCAAGGTCAATATATCTATCCCAAGGGTCATTATTAATGTTTTGATTTTAAAAATGTCTATAAGGATCAATCATTATACCCAATAACATAAAAAATATATAACAACTAAGGAACTTAAAAGTCCAATAAGACATACTAGGTCCAAAACCTCTAATCTAGCACAAACCCATAAATGGAGGTTCCCTAGGGCTCTTACACTATGGATTATATGGTTAATAAATTTTAATTTAAATAGTTTATACCTCTCAAGGGGTTTAAGATAATTAGTTAACATGTTAATAGAAAGGTCTTAGTGAATAATGACTGAGATATTTGAGCTGATGAACAATGTCTTAAGTGGCCTCAGCTTGTAATCCATTTAATTCATGAGTGTTTTAATTTAAAAAAATCATCTTAATTAAGGTTTCCTGTTTAATTTTAAATTGTTCTACCTCTATAGTGGTGTGTCCACCTTCTATATGCATTGTAAACATTGAATAATATAAAATTATTAGGTACTGTGGACTAAAAACCTTATTCCAAATCCATTTATATTTTTAACTATATACTCATCATATCCTTCCAAGGCTCACGATACATAACCTAAGACCATTCACATTCCACTGAACATAAAAAATCCACCTGGGGACATAAACCATGAAAATACATCATTGAAAATTAATTATATAACTATAACATATTTAGAAACTAATTTTAAAATGGGAATAGATTCTAAAACTAATCAAAAATCCTTTTTGTTCCTACAACATGACCAAGTGGTCTAGAATGGGCACCTAGAATCATCTTGGGTGTATTAACTAAACAACATCATCATAACAGAGATCAATTTAATTTACATTTTAGTGTACATCTTAAAAAATCACATTGTTTACATTCCTTACCTAAAGAAATGTGAGATGTTACATCCCTGCCTGTATGACTCTAAATAGGTAACCCAATATGGTTCTCCCCAAAAAATCATGAACACATCCCCATATTATATAGGATTTACACTATAAATGGGTGGATAGGTTGTGTCCTTGGAGATATTATTCCATCATATCTGAAAAAGAAACTACTGTAAATAACCAATCTTCATCCATATAATTATATAAAAAGAGTGCGGAAGAACTATATATAACTAGACTATAATAATAAATTAATTGAGGAATGTGAATTAAAATCCTTTTCATACATATAACAATTATCACCCACTAGGATGATCACATATACATATGTACATAGAAGAAAATTAAATAAAAGTATATGACTCTAATACAAACCCTTGGACAAACCACATACCGAATCATTATACCGATGATGAGATGCTCTAACCAGATCACAAGAATCCAAATGAGTGTCTCCACTTGATCATGCATCCATAAGTATCACCATATCCAAAATGTATCAATGGTAAACCAGAAATAATTTATAATGTCTACAGGTACATTGAGGTTCATGTACAGGGAGTGAGAAATAAATCATTGTTCGATACCCTTAATATTGAACCTATAATATACTATCATAAGTGAATACTCAGAAAATATGTTCATCCTTTCCGAAAAATAACTTGAAATTGATTACATGAAATAAATACACTCTTAATCCTTTGATCTATGTTCCGACTGATGGGACGTCTTGTAAAAATGGCATTGAGCTATATGTCATACCACTCAACCTGTATATAAATAGATCGATCCTTCGGTGAGTAATCATGATTGACCATAACATATTAGGATAATTCCATAAATGTATATTATTTTTTTATTTATATAATTAAAATTGGTACATGAGTCACACAACCATGGTTTCCATGTATAATGATAAATAATAATAAAAATAATTCCATTTATTCTATGAGCTTGTCTAAGGTGTTCCGAGTCGAAACCCAAGTATTAGTAAAAGATTAATATAATTTTGTCATAATCATGGAAGTCCATGAATATTTCTGTTACAGCCCTAGAATTTTTATGAAATATTTCTCATTAAATAATTTTATTTCATCAATATATTGAGTTATGAGAAACACCGTCATTAAACGGACTGTGGTATACTATTAAAATATTATTATATAAAATGATAGTTATCGCCTAGACTTTTCATTGGAGGGTATGAATTGGAATAACTAAATTATTAAAATTTTATGTATATATATTTATAATATTAATTTATAGGTTATAAATTTATCATTATTGAAAATAAAAAAATAGAAAGAAAAAAGAAATATTTTCCATAATAATAGTTTTTATGCGTGCTATCTTTTTTTATATTAATAAAATAAATTGATAAATATTTATGAATTATTTTAATTAAATTTATTTACTATTTACATGATTAATGTTTTCAAATATTCAAAAAATATTTTTATAGTCATAAGAGAAGAATAAATCTATTTTTATGCTTAAATTTTGAATTTTATTATAAAAAAAGTTTTTATCACAATTTGGGAAACTAAATTAAATTTTATTTCATAAATATATGTTTATTGAATTACATAATATGAATTTAATTTTTAAAATTTTAAGTTTCAATTTTGTAAAAGACTTACCTTTTATTTTTGGTCAATATTAATGGTAAACATAGTAAAATATATCACATCTGGAAAGGGAAAATTGAGTTAATATAGATTAAAAATAACATAAAAGGCCATAATTTGTTACCATAATTTTTATTAGAAGAAGGTAATTATAAACTTATCACATTAAAATTTAAATTTACTATTTTAATGGAATAATTTCAACAAAAATGATTTATATACTATTTAAATCAAAGAAAGTTAAAAAATGCAACTCGCTTATTTTTAAATATCATTTAGGCATTAATATAAGATAAAAAACTATTCAGAGAGAATATTAATATTAAATTTTTGAATAATAAAAATATATTCATGATGGTAATTTATTTATAATTGTTATGTATTATATAACTACCATAAATGGTTAAACATGTCCAAAACATTATTTATTCAATTAATGGGAAAATAAATAAAAGATTTTGAAAACATTTAAAGTGATATAATTTGTTTATATTATAGCATTAAAAAAATTATAGGTTATTATGAAATATTATTGTTTTTATAAAATATTATATTTGAATTATAACTTTTTATTTGTGACTTTTAAGTCAAATTAAATGAATAGTGTCAACATTCACTATAATTATATTTTATCAAAATAATATTCAATTAAATTATTAAAAAAAACATAAAATAATACATGTTAGATATTATATGGTAATATATGTTATAAATTTATCATTTAATGAAATTTTTTTACCTTATAAGTCAAAATTAAAACCCATAATATTGAAAAAAGATATTACCTCATTTAAAATTAAAATTTTTAACTAAGGGTTAAATAAAATGATAAGGTTTAAAATCACCCCAAAACTTGTCTAAATTATATTTTTTGATGTTATTAAAACACTATAAAACATTATCTATGAATAAATTTCCATTTTAATTCATTTTTATTGATAATTAATTTATGATAATTTAATCCGTTTTGAAATTCCAAAAGTGCCCCTAACCACATTTTTAAAAGGGAACCTTCACCCTCACTTATTTATAAAACATTGAACATTATATCATGATCAAAATATACCAACTACTCTTATAAACATACCTATTTACATATTATTGGTTTTATTCTTTCCAAAAGTCCAAACCAAGAAGACTTTATAAGATATCTTACAGTGTTGTTTAAATAGGGAGATAATTGGCTTAGTTGATCACTTTTTTTCTACTATTATTTTCCTCAATTAAATCTATTTTATTTACCATGAAATATTAAATAATGTATCATAAATTTTATTAAATTTTAATATTATTATTAAAACATCATTGTATACCCTTTATCACATCAATTATGATGTGAAAGTATGGCTCTTGCATACGTATAGAATATTGTCTCCACATGGAAATAAAAAGAATTTTTCATCTCCATATTTTAAGGATGGGTATCATGGTAGTTTTCTTATTTATATATTATATTTATGAAATAATTATAATTATTTTATTATAATATAATTACATTTTTATTACCATCTAATTTGTTGATAAATGGTAACATCACTCATGTATATGTGTAAAATACCCCCCTCCACAAAGCAATTAGATTCATTTTGAATTTATATTTTAATTGAATGAGAATGAGGATAAAGTTGTTGAGTAAATATGATATAATTATCATCCTAGAAATTTGAATCCACTTTTCACTTTCTTTCGTTCCATCCATCATTAAATAAAAACAACATTAATGTGTATGTATAACCTACCGTGTCCAGGAACAGGATAATTTATTTTTCTATCCGTGACTTTTATAGATGACTTTATATATGATTATAATTAATATATATTATATTTATATCATGATTAAAATTATGTAAATTTTGAAACCAAGATAATTGTACAAGAATTATAACTACTGAACAAAAATACTCATGATAAAAGAACTAGTTAACGATCAAAAATGACTATTTTATCATGGAAATGTTCAAAAAATGTGGTGTTGAAATTTTATAATGGGAATATATCTGATATTATAATTATTAAACTGAATCTAGTATATAGTTTTAAAATATTTATATTTATTTTATCATAATTTAGAGTTTTTTCGATGTAAGGAACACTTGAGGTATGTGTTTTTTAATAATCTCATTGTCTGTCGGGATTATTTAATATTAAGTTATTAGGATGAAATATTTTGATAAACCTCTCAATATGATCATAAATTTTCTTACCCAATTTTTATTTCATTAACATTCATGTTTTAGTTTCATTTTCCTCATCTTTTTTACTCAAGATACCAAAAATATGTTTTTATGAAAAATTGAATTCATTTCTCACATCAGTAAAAAATCATTTTTCTTTAATATCCATGTTTTGTAAAAAAATAAAAAATGAAGTTTTTAATATTATCCTATAATTTTTTTAATTAATTTTATATACTTTTTACTTTATTACAAAATATTTTAAATTTAATCTTTATATCATTTTACAAATTTGGTACTTTGTGAATTTTTCAATATAAGTATGGAAGGAATGTTTTTTACTTAAACGTTATGATCAGATTTCCCCACCATCATGAATGATGTTTTGAGGATTTCTTTATATGTTTATATGTTTATTTTAAAATAAGTTGTTTTTCTTTATAATTTATTATTTTTTTTAAATTAGTTGTGTCTAAAATAGAGTGTTCAGTTTCTTCCAGAATGTATTAATGTAATTTTAATGGCATTTCTATTCATTAAGGCAAAAGAACTTGATTTAAAATTTACATTACTAGGGATACTATTTAATGATACCATACTAATTATTTATAATATGGTTTATGTCTATTAAGATAATATTTTTATGAAACCTATTTAATTTCAATGGTTTATTCTATGATTTAAATTTCAATAAACCCATTTATTTTCAATGAGTAAAGATATTATTAAATTTTTATGAAGCCCATTTATTTTCCAATGGTTACACTATAATGAATTGTTTATCAGACTAATTTCTTTTCATTGATTCTGATATGCATAAATTTTTTTTATCTTTATGTCACATATGTTTATTGTTATAATTATATGATTTGTGGAACATATGTCTCCCTCTAATGAATCTGATAAATAATGATATATTATGAGATAAATAGACTTAAAACGGGGAGTTGACCATGTTCATTTAATGATTTCTCCCAATATTCTGGTCTTGGGAGTATTCTTTAACTTTTTTTTATGGTATGGGAAGTAAACTCTTTCAACTATGACAGTCTTTAAAAAGTTACTTGATGTATTAGAAAATGATTTTATATTATTATGTGAATGCCACAATTCCATATCTTATTCCAATTTTGTTCCCTCATGCCTCTTTTTCATTGAATCCTTTATTATTCAGGCATTATAAACTATCAATCTTTATGCCATGGCATAATATTAATACCAATTATATGCAGGGTATGGTTTTCAAATGTTAATCTCATATTATCAAACCCTTTTTCTCATGTTATTCGAATATTTTCATTGATATCTCTACTATTTACCCTTACATCACATCTATGCTCACCCTCTTCTTATGTTTCCTTCCCCAAGTTATGAATAATGTTATTAATTATGATATTTCTAGCGAGGGTTATAGTTATGAATAAATAAGTGGAAGATTTTGTATATATTTTATGAACCAATTATTTATGTTTTAATGATTCCAATGATACAACACCTAAAAATATTCTACCATGGATTTTTATGTTATGTAAATAGTATACATATATTTATATACAATATCTATGAACTAAAATTATTGGATTCTATAATCGGTACCATATCATGGGTTAGTAAAAATATATAAAATCAGATCAGAAAACATTAGTAAAACCAAAGGGATAAGTCTATGTATAAGGTAAAATCCAAAAATTTTATACCGGTCATGAATAAACAAGGTTAGACCTAAGGTTTCGTAGAAAATGTTTCATGATATAGCAATCCAATAAATGATTTTTCCTGATTATCTAGATTTTCACCATGATTATTTTTTCTCACATTATGATTTTTGTATTTAGTTATAGGATAAAACTTGATGGAATAATTTTAGTGATAATTTTTTTTGATAACACAATTATTTTCCAACTGGGAAGCCAAATTTAATGGGAGATAGAATAAAAAATCTTGTTCATATGCTCACAAAACATTATTAAGCTGTGAATCACATCAACATTCCTATAAATAAAGGGAGGGAATAATGATTAGTTTAGTCATCCATGAGTCAACGTTAAATTTATTTTAGTGGGTCCACTCCTCCACTTAATTGATGTGATGTTTGGTCTTTCAGTCCTGAGTGAAGAAGTCATGGCTTCATGATCCTTGGCTCGTCTTCCTCTTCAGCTTCCTATGGTTGTGGTGATGAAGTTTCCCTTCGGATCCGGTGGAGATTTGGTGATTTTGATTCCAGTATTATGTTCCCTTTCACCAATGAAGAAGTTCCGTTGTTTGGAATGATTTCAGGATTCATGTTAATGAGATTTATCCTGAATTGACCACAAATAACATTCTCTATTGAGGTTTCATATCAGGCAGTTCATCGGTGTAGACATTGCAGTTTTGGATGTTTGAGAGGGTATAGCAATAGCCAACAGATCTGGATGTTTTTAACACAATACACCTTCTAGTTTTAAATTCATGCATCATTGGATAGAATTATCACGATTCAAATGTTGGTGAGGGGTGGTTCTTGTTGTTTGTCTAGCTTTTATTTTTTACAATATTTGGGTCTAGTAATTTTTATGTCAGAAATTATGTTTGGTTTTCCCATTATTCCATTAAAAGGTGGTTTTATTAAAAAAACTAAGTCCTTCGGGCCATTGGAGGAGGAGTGAGGATGATTGACATAAACAAACCATTGAATACTTTCGAAAAAGGTAAATCTCATTTAATCACTATTTCACATGACGTGTATGAGAAATATTTGGTGAAACATACACATACCATCCACCCAAGAACTTATAATTTCATATTTGATTCTATTTATACAAAATATTTTATATATAAATACTTTTATAATGGTATCACAATACCACTTCAATAATTATATGTTGAGTTAGAAATAAAAAAAACCCTAATCGTATGATGATCATATCTTCAGTTTCTAATTCCTCTTCAATTTAAGTTTGGTTGAATATATTTCCTTAAAATCTTATTTTTAGTACTCATGATTAATTGGATGATATTTTAGTTATATATTAGATTTCTTTACATAAATCCAATATAAATTTTTAAGGAAGGGAAGTTACATTTGATATTATAAACCAAACTATTTTCACCTATTAGTATGATAAGCCAAATAAACATCCTACTGAAATTACATCCATTATATGGGTAATGATTCCTTTTAAAAAGGGTATAAATATTAGATGGATTGGGAGAAACTCTATACTGAAGATATTCATATTGTGAGGGAGACTATTGGTTTATTTTGGAAAGAGTTGTATGGTATTCCACTGAATCATGGAATAGATTTTTCAATAGATTTTATACCTAGAGATACACCTATTTCCAAGACTCTATATATAATTGAACCAATTTAGTTGCAATAATTGATAATAAAAGATAGGTTATTCTTGAAAAGTGATTAATTCTTCCACGTTCACCACCTTCGAGTTCAGTAGTTTTATTTATTTAGAAGAAATATGGATCATTGCAACTTTGCATTGATTATCAACAACATAACAAGATCACTATCCTAAAAAACTATATTATACCACATATTGTGACTTATTATATTAACGGAATGGATCTAAACACTTTTACAAGTTTTATCTTTATTTTATATATCATTAATTGAGGTTTATAAGAAGGATATACCCAGGATAACATTCCGTACAAGGTATAGACAATATTAATTTATAGTGATTCCATTTGTTCCTACTATTGTTGTAGTTATATTCATATATTTAATGAATATAGTCTTTATAGAATAACTTTTTTAGTTTATGGAAGTATTTATAGATTATATTCTTATTTTTTGCATGATAATTGAAGAAAATAAATATTAATTAATAATTAAGGTGAAGACCATATGAAATCAAAATCATTATGAAAAGTTTTCCAAGTGTGAATTTTGGATTTAAAAAGATTCATTCTATGTTTACTTAATCTCGAGTGATGTTATATAAGAAGAAAATTCATAAAATGAAGTTATTGAATGTTGGCCTAGAATAACTATTGGGGATATGATTAGTATTTTTTATGGTTTTGATGGATATTATTGGAACTTTTTGAATAATTTTTTGAATATCGAATCTAGACAAAAAGTTAACTCAGAATGGATCCAAGTTATTTTGGAAAAATGAATTTGATGAATGTTATAAGGAACTAGAGAAAAATATAGTCAGTACACCTATTCATACACTACCTTATAGTATAGAATGGTTTTTGATCTATAGTTATACATCTATGAAGGGAATAACATGCATCCTCTTTCGAAAAAATATAGTTATATCTTATGCCTCATGAAAATTGTAGGTTTATGATAAAATTTACCCAAATCATGATTTGGAGTTAGAATTGTTAATTTTTTAATTAAAGATATATAGTAATTATATTTATAGTGAAAGGTGTGAAATATATACTGATCACAAAATTTTATATATATTTTCACTTAAAAATAACTTAGCAAATTCCAAATATGATGGTTGGATCTAATTAAATATTATGACTGCTATCTACATTACTACCATAGGAAAGTGAAAAATGTAGAAGTTGCACTATGTTGAATGGATAATTCTATCATATCATTGATGAGGATAAAATAAATTCCATATGTATGGACATGAAAATTATTGATCTCTAATTCTTAAAAGTACGAGGGAAATATTATTTGGCTCAATTGATTTTTCAATCATATATTCATCTAAATATTAATGAGTTACAAAATAAATATGTACTACTACAAAAGAATATGAGAAAAATTATATATTTCAACATTGATTTTGATGGAATGATATGTTTTATTAATCATGTATGTTTTTATTCGATACCATATTTTAATATGGAGATGATAGATGAATCTTGTAGTTCTTCATTCTCTATTCATCCAAGAAGTATGAAGATGTATAGAGAATTGAAAGAGTATTTTTGGTTGGATTTAATTAAGGTGTATATTTTAGATTATATTTTTTTTCTTGGTTTGTCAGTAAGTTAATGATGAGATGCATAAGGATAATGGGATATTAAAACCATTACCCATACTATAAAGTTAATGGGAAAAAATACCATGGAATTTATCACAAAAACACCCCAAAACATCTAAATGGACAATATTATTTGGATTATAGTTGATCACCATACAAGGACATCACACTTCATTTATATTATGTATGATTTAACTATTTATCAACATACTCATTTTTCCTTAAGGAAGTGGTAGGATTTAATGGTGTACCACTATCAATTGTGTCTAATCAAGACCTGAGGTTGACCATGATGTTTTGGAGAAGTCTTCAATAGACTCTGGATATAATGTTATGTTTAAAAACTACTTTTCATCCATATAGATTTATTTAGTGTGCGATAACCATTAAAACATGAGAATATATGTAGAGATAATCATCTATGAATTTCAATAGTTTTATGGATCAACACCTCCCTTTAGTGTAATTTTAATAAAATAATATCCTTAAATCCATCATTGAGATACATCTATATGAATCCCACTATGGTAGAAGTTCACAACTCCAACATGATGAATGGAATTTGGAAAAAAAATGATATTGAAATCTGATCTAGCTGTGTAAATATATGAGATTGATAAATCCATTCAACAAAACAAATTAGAATCATATAGTAGATAAAAAAGTTAATTTTTGAATCTTTGGAAATATCTACAGTTTGAAGTTAGTGACAAGTAATTCATATGAATATATTCATGGAACAGGGTGATGATATTTTTAATTAAGGTAAACCCAATCCCTATGAATATAAGTCATTTTTAAATTATTTATCATATCAGGATGGTAAATTATTGATTGGAACTCCCACCAAATTTTTCTCAAGTTCAAAATTAGTTCCAAGCGTATCTCTATTGGGGAAGTTCAAACCTGGTCCTTCATATGTACTAAAATCATAGGTCATATCAATTGACCAAGATATTTCTTATGGAGAACACTTATTAAAGAATATGGTTAATAGATAAGAAGGTCTATTAAACAATACCACTCACCCTATTAAATTTTTGCAGAAAAACCACCAATTTTAGGAAGGAACATGGGACCCTAATGGTGAGATGAGGAAGAAGTTTCCTCATCTATTTGTTTCAGAGTGATAGATTTTTTTGGTGAAATTCATTATAAGGGGGTTATAATGTAACACCCCTATAATTTTTATGAAATATTTCCCTATAAATAATATTATTTCTTTGATAGATTATGTTATAGGAAAAACCAAGTTTAAATGAAGCCTGATATATTATTAAAATATTATTATTTAAAAAGATAGTTATTTCCTAACTAGTGGATTCAAATGTCTGAAAAGGTGTAAATAAATTAAAAAAATTGTATAGTTATATATGAATAAAAAAACTAAATGGTTATCAATGGACTAAAAATAAAAATTACAACCATTTGAAAGAAAAAGGTAGAAAAATTCAGGAAATTTTTTTTAATCAGTACAACGTATTGTAATTTTATTAAATTAAGTTAATCCATTTTTTGATTGATTTTAATTATTTTTATTTATTGTTTAATTGAACAATTTTTTTAAACATATAAAAAATATTTTTCATGTCATATGATATGAAAAAAAAATTATTACAAAAATATATATTTTTTTAAAACATTTTTTGTCACATTTTGGGAAGTTAAATTAAAATTAATTAGAACAATTTATATGTATAAAATTGGATAAAATGAATTACATAATTATTATATTTATATTAAATAAATTTAACTAGGACCATTTTATTTTTGGTCAATAAGAATAGTAACAATGGTAAAATTTATCACCTCAAAAAAGGGTGAATCAAGCTAATATAGATTCAAAATAATTGATAAGGACATAGTTTTTCATTATAATCTTATTGGGTGAACATTATTAGATCATTATCATCTTATTATCTAAATTTATTAGTTTACTAGATACCTTTCACTAAATTTAATTTATATATTATTTAATTTTATAAAAGTTAAAAAATATCAATCTACTAGTTTTAAATATCCTTTATGTGTTCAATTAGAGGAAAACTATTAATTAATATATATTAATATTAGTTTTGTTAATAATGAAATTATATTCATAATGGTAATTTTTATAAATTTTTAAGCATTAAATAATCAATTTAAATGCTAACATAACAACGAATTAGTATTTTTTAAATTAATAGAAAAATAAAATAAACAATAATTTAAATATTAAAAGTGACATAATTCGACCAAGTTATAGTTTTATAAAAACAGTATAGGTGAATATGACATATTTTTGTTGTGTTAAAATATTATATTCAACTTGAAACTATATTTTTATATCTTCTAAGTAAAATTATTTGAATGCAGTCAAAATTTACTGTAATGATAATTTATCTCAATAATACTGTATTAAATTATCTATAAAACATTAAAAATTTGAAATAATACTTGGTGGGTATTAAATGGTATAAAATTTATTACAATGGACATATAAATGCTACTTTTCACCTTATAAGTAATAATTAAATGCCTTTTAATTTCAAACTAGTTATTGAAAAAGATAAAATAAAAATTGGTTAACTATGGTGTAATAAAAATGATAAGTTTTAAAATGGAAAAAAACATATCAAAATTATATTTTATTATGGTATTACAACCACATCTTACCTTACCTTAAAATAAATTTCAATTTAGAGTCATTTTCTTGAGAATTAATTTATTATAATTTAATATTTTTAGAAGTTTCAAAAGTTACCCATAACACAATTATAAAAGGGAACTCTCACTCACTTATATATACCAAACTGAATCTTTTAGATCCACCAAACATGGATAATACCCATTATTAACTTCTATATATACATCATATAGGTTTTTTCATCCAAAAATAGCATTCCTGGACCCATTTTGAGGACATCTAAAGGTGGAATTTCAAATAAGTGGAAATATACTTCCATCCCAATTTAGTTTTTCATTTTCCCAAACTTTTAATGGGAAATGGGAACCCTCATAGTTCAATAGATCAAACATCAAAAGATGATATTGACTTGTTAAACAATAGATTTAGGTGGTTGGAATTAAATTAAATAGATAGTTTGCAAGGAAAGTAATTTACATGGCTACCAAGATTATCTTATATGGGTGCTTCATAACAAGTTTTCAGGTACTCACAGGCATACAAGTGCTCTTCTTTTCTAATTTTCCCCATGTTGAAGCCTCTAACCAATAAATGTTCGCTCTTGTTTCTAAACTTCATTGACACCTGTAAAAATAAAGTCTTTACCATAAAATAATAGCTTATTTATCATTAATAGGGATAAAGTTGTTATTTTTATTAGAAACCCATTATAAACCCTCTTTCCAATAAAATGAGAAGTAGAAGTATCACTCGTGTGTACATATATCTTATCATCTCCACATAGGGAAATGATTAATTTATCATCGACATCTTGTAAGTATTGTTATTTTTGTGGTTTTAATATTTATATTTGATATTTATTAAAAATTTATTCTTCATGAATAGTAAAATCATGTCTAACTTCATACCATCCAATTATTTGGAAACTGATAACATCTCTATTGTGTACGTGGGGACTACCACCTCCACAAAGTGATGTTATTCATTTTTTATTTATATTTCAATCGGATGGTAATGAGGATAAATTTTATGAATATGTAAGATATATAAATTATAATAATTATACCATAAATTATAATTAATACATACCTTTATTTTGTTCCATATATTAGAAAATTAAAACATGATTCATGTGTACGTACAACCTACCATTTTCATGAGATATGAAATTCATTTTTCTATCTCTAAATTTAATAGATAACTCTAAATGTGTATTTAATGAGTATATATTATATTTATGTCACTATTAATAATATTTAGATAATGTAACCAAGATAAATTTATAAGGAATAAAACTACTAAGCTAAATTACCCAAGATAAATTAAATAGTTAACACCTAAAAATTTAGATTTTATGAAGAAATTATTGATAAAAGGGGGTGTTGAAATTTCAAAAAATGGATCATATATGATATTATACTATTTAAAATTACTCTTTTATATTGTTATAATATATTTAAATTTTTTATACTTGATTTTAGAGTTCTTTTTAATCAAGTTGAACTCATGGTATGGGTTTTTTATTATAATCTCATTTTTTAATGGGAATGTTTATCATTAAGTTATAATGATGAAATTTTCATATAAAACACTTAGTATACTCATGAATTTTCTTTGAATTTGGTTTTTTCCTTAAAATACATATTTAATTTTCATTTTCTTTATCTTATGCACTCAAGACTCTGAAAATATTTTTTTAAGGAAAATTAACTTCATTCTTCTCTTTAGTCCAAAAAGAATTTTCTTGGATATCAATGTTTTCTAAAAAATGTTTTTAAAAATGTTTTTATTATTATATTATGATTAAATAAATAAATTTTTACCCATTTATTACATTATAACAAAAATTATTTGGAATAAAAATTTTCTCCATTTTCCAAATGAGATTCTTTTTGACTTTTTCAAAAAAAAGTATTGGAGGAATTTTTTTAACTTATATGGAATGAATTGATTTTATCACCATTATGGCAAATTTTATCTTTTATGAATCATTATCAATTTTATGTGGTTCTTCTAAAATAACTTATTTCCTCTACACTTTTGAATTTTTTTAATTCAGTGATTTCAACAATGGAAGGATTATTTTCTTCATGAATGCTTTAAATATCTTTTAATGGTATTTCTATAAATAAAAGACAACAACCCTTGATTTAAGTGGTGATTTAATATGGATATGATACAATGATACGATTTTTATTCATTCTATAAATGGGTTATGTTAAAGATGGTAATATTTTTATCAAACCCACTGGTTTCCATGGGTTATTCCATGATGAATGTTTTGTAAAATCCATTTCATTTCCTTTCAGTATGATTGGATGAAATGTTCATAAAATCCATTTATTTTACATGGGTTACACAATGATGAAATGTTTAAAAACCCAATTTATTTTCATGGTTTCTGATAAAATGAATTATTTATCATCTTCTATTACATATATGTATTATTTTAATTATGTGATGGTTGATAACTATAGCTTCATCTAATGAATTTGGTAGATATTGATATATCATGATATAAACTGGGATGGACTAGGGAGTGAAACCCATTTATTAAGAGACATAGTTCACTATTTTACTCTTGGTAGTGAACCTTGACTACTATGATGGTTTAAGAAGTTAACCTAGTCTACTATTATACTCTTGGTAGTGAACCCGGACTACTATGATGGTTTATGAAGTAAACCCATTCCACTATGATAGTATTAGAAAATATCATTCATTAGTAAGGAAATAATTTTTGATTCATATTTATATGAAATAATTTAAAGAATTATTCCAATCTCATTCTCTCATAGATCATGTTTTTTGATTCATTTATGATTCATGTTTTATGAAATACCAATATTTATTCCATGACATAAGATTATGATCAATGATATGTAGTGTATGGTTTTAAAATTCAACAATCATGTTCTCATTCCCTTTTTATCATTATATACATATATAGTCATTGATATATACATTATTTATGATTATTGAGCATCTAATATCCCCCTTTTCTTATGGTTCCTTTCCCTAGGTTATGATGAAAGGTATTAAGTATGACATGTAAGATAAGGGAGATAGTTATGATAAAATAAGTGAGAGACAATTTAAATATTTCATGAACTAGTTTTTTATGTTTTTATGTTTCCAAATATGCTAGTCCTAAAATATTTAAATGTATATTGTTTTGTTATTAATGAATACTAATCAATTTATACATAATATCTTTTTATGAAATGTATGGCTAACTATAATGGGAAAAATCAATGAACATTAATCTTATTCATGTATATAGAACACCATGTCTACTATGGAATTCAATCTCTACTAATTTTAGTTATTTCTATGGAACACCATGACCACTACTTACATTAATAGAAAATTGGGTATTTACGACGAGGAATTTGCGACGGGATCCCATCGCAAATGCCTCGTTGTAGAAAAGGGAAACGGAAATACCTTTCCCGTGTTTTTAAATATATTTTTTGTGATGGGCCCCATAACAAAAGGAATTGTCGACTTTTTGAAACATTTTTTTCAATGGGGCCCATCGCAAAAAGTTTTAAAAATTAAAAATTAAAAATTAAATAAACAGTAAAATAATAATATTATAAATAAAATTATATAACTTATAAAATAAAAAATAGTATTCAAATAATAGTAATAAAAATAATTTTGATGATAAAATAATAATATTGTTATTAATATTAATATTACTAATTTTATAAAAATTTAAAAAATAATGAAAACCACAATATTTGTGAAAAATATTAAAAGGAATACAATCAAAAATAATAATTAATAAAATAATAAATAAAATTAAATAAAATAATTAAATAATTAAATAAACATAAAAAATGTAATATTTGCAACAATATAGAAATACTCACTTTATAATGGTAAATAGTTAATATTACAAACAAAATTTACCTTCAAATGTTTTATCATAAAAAATAAGTAGATCACTGAGTGAGAGGGTCGTCTAGAGGAGCTGGAGGAGATGGTGGAGGGAACTCTATACCTAAACCATGAGTGAGATGTCGAATGTACTCCAACTACTCATGTTCCTGCTGCTACCATAATTGATGAATCTCCTTCTACATCTCCTACTATTGATGTTTCTTTCAGAGGAACTCTTTATGATGTTACTGCTTTCTTTGATGCAACTTCTCCTACATCCTATGTATACTCTCTATAAGCTCACATTGATCTCTCAAGTGCCCCTGATACTGTGCATCATATGATGATGACCCTGCATGAGCTCCTCTTGAGCTAGATGCTGACATCGCAGCGGTGCCATAATAATCCACATGCCTCATTCAAAAGTTGATACCAACAACTCGGCGTTTCTCAAATGCATACTAAGTCGCCTACATCCATGATGTTTCATCAATTCGGTGGGCACTAGTCTATGTATCATTCTCAGTCTGAATCTAAGTCTATTAATGAGATTTCATGGCCTCATATGACTCCTTCAATTGAAATTTAAAATTAAAATAGTAGAAATATTATTTTTTGTTAAATTTTAAACTCAAAAAAAACATACTGACCAGAATCTGATGGTGGAGAACACCATTAATCTCTCCAATGGTCGGATCACTATAAAGCCACCTATAAACGTCATCCCAAAATATTATGATGTTAGACTAACTATATGAATAAAAAATAAACTATTTACATTAAAGTTATATGAAATAATTAAAAAAATACTTACTAATTGCTCTCTATTTTTATTGAATGTATAACTACCATCTCGAGGCATCACCTCTTGTCTCCCCCGATTTTTTCATCCAAACGATGTTCTCCTCTAAAAAAACCACCCAACCAGTGTGAACATAATCAAACCCAAACCTGAGATGAAATGTAATCAGGTCAGTGATCATAAAAAGACACATCAAACTCTGTCACGCCTACTTTCTCCATTTCTATCCATAAATTGTGAAAAAAACAGATTGCAATACTGATACATAGTCCCCTACCATACATTCCAGATAGCTCCACACATGCTATCATTGATGGGATACAATAAACCCCACAAATAATATATAATAATAAGTTATTAATTAATTTAATTTCAATATAAATATTATTTATTTATGTATCTGCCTATGAATGAATATGTGGTGTTTCACAGCAATGGAAATATTATCTCATGAGACTCATGCTTCAGAAATATAATTATGCAATATAGCGCTACCCTGTCTAGTAGATATATGCATAAAGCTGTGAGAAAATAAAAAATAATCAAACAATTAGTATATAAATAAATTTTTGAAAACTATCTAAAATACACGGCTAAACATACCTCTGCACGTCTTGCTCAAAGCCAATATGTCGATGTCACTCAGGTATTCGGTCAGTAATCATCAAATGCGCAAGACCACGCCCCCTATGTGTCCCCCCTAAACTTCCAGTATTCTGAGGGTCATCTGACCCAACATCCTACTCATCTAAAGGTAGATCAGCTCCCTCTAATGTACTAAACCGATCCTCATACATCTAAAACACAAAATGGTAGTTGTTAGAAAATATTATATAACAACTATTATATATAGGGATATATTATATATGATTATAACCAGCATTTAATGGTGTAAAGGTCCATTTTTATCCTCATCTTCATATCTAGAAACTTCAATGTCTTCATATTCCTCCTCAGTATCATCAATTTCTATATGATTTTCAGTTTAGTCATTTTTGGTCATTTCAAATTCATTTTTAACATCATTAACATAATCATCATCATCGACCCTTAACTGTGGGGTGTCATCATTGATATTTGTGTCTCTTCATGAAAAAAGACTAATTGGCTGCATTTTCATGAAAAATTACAATTCCTTTCACTTTAGGAGAACCACATTCATTTAGGGAAAATTTATTGACCCAAAATTTATTTTTTATTATGGTCCACCTATCACTCAACTCTCTTGAAGTAGCACAATATTTATAAAAAAAATTATATGCCTAATGAGCCAACAAAAATGGTTCATTTACTTAAAGAAGATTATTTTATTTTATACCAATGATTCCATGGGTCAGATGAACAAGCAAGACTCTCTTAGTATCTAACCACATACATTTAAATGTCATAATGTTATGTTATCCCAAATAACACAGATCAATAATTTCTTCCATCATGACATAAAAGTCAACTTTACTTTCTCTATGATGAGATCCCCTCAAGAACACAACACTGTTAATTGTTTTTTATTCCCCATATATGTGTGTGTGAAATAAAAAACCATCCACCACATTTATATTATAAGATTTAACCATTTTCTAAGGTGGGTTACTCAATGCAAGTAATTGATTATCTATTTTATCAGTATGTTAAGATACCAAAAAAAATTTATAAATATTATCAATATAATAGATACAAAATTGATTTTATATGTTAATCCAAAAATAATTCTTACTAGTTTTGGAAATAAGTAGGAAAAGTTTTTTTTGCCAACATACTTTAAGAGAAACTAATGTAATTTTTGAAAGTTGTTTCTTGATATGATTATCATATAACCTACTAATAAAATAAGATTAATTTACTGTAATAAATATTATTGAATAAGTGATAAGAGAACTCACTGTACAAAAGGTGTAATTTCTTCACAGTTGAGGAGAACATATGTATGAGCTCTAAGATGATCATCATATGAAATCCATCATTCTTGAACTCCACTGAAGCCAAGTTTGGGCTTATTAAAAACTAATTATTGATTTCCCATTTCATCATCAACATTTCCCTTGTTACGTCCTATAAAGCTGTTGTAACAACCCAATGTTTTATCAATGGAAATTTTATTCTTATAATTATGTCATATAATCACATGAAATCAAAATACAATGAACTACTAAGTAATATGTGATGTTTCAACATAATATTTTCACTGTAGTGATTTGAATTTCTAAAACACGACATACATGATTGTAATCTGTAAGATGTTTGGAGTCCAATGGAACAAAATTAGATTTTAATGAATAGTAACCTACCCTTATGAATAGTAACATGCCCTTATGAATAGTAATTTGACCCTTATGAATAGTAAATCATCCAAAATGATAGTAACATCACCCTTCAATGTATAAATGATCTTTAGGCATCTTATAAGTGATAATATGACCATGGTAATAGTATTGGTATTTTTTTAAGTCATAAATAATTAATTATGATTAAATAATTAATTTAAAATAAAATTTATTTTCCTAAAATATTTTCATAAATTTAAAATTTTATGTCTTCTAGTTTTAAGATAATTTTAATAGACCTTATGTAATTTTTTAATGTATTATAAAATCAGTAATAGTTTTGAAATCTGTATTTTTCAAGTAAAGTATAATTTTAATTAAAAAATTAAATTGATCCTATTTAGAAACTTATCTTTGAAAAATTTATTTCTTTCTTGGATTCTAAACGTCAATAGTTTTTAGGGTTGATTTTTGGTATTTTCTAAAATAAATGAATTTTTTATTAATAGTGAAATATGATAATATTAAAAATAAGATAAATACATTAATTACTGAGTTATGGGTGATATTCTACTGATGAAAGAACCATTGGTTCAAACACATGCAATTATAACTATTTTTTGTCATGTTATCCTCATTATTTCTTGTTAGTGTAGAAATAAGAATCTAATGATTAAAATATTAAGAAAACCCACCACACCTCCAATATAAATTCCAGCCACCCATCCCTCTTCTCTTCACTCCTCTCAAGAATTTTTCCTTTCATAATGTCACATAAATGACTTATTTTAAAGTTAAATTTCATTTAATTTCTAATTTTGCTTTGTTTTTGGGGTTTCCCAAGCTTTTATAGAGGAATTGGTGAGTTTTCATGAATTGGGCCAAACCGTGAGCCCAATTCTAGATTAAAAATAAATTTTGATTCATTTTCATTTTTCAACATTTTTCATCCACTGAAATTCCTACTTTTCATCCCCTAACATATTAACACCACCATATTAATCTGGACCTTTTAGGAAACCATAATCATAGTGGGTATGGGTTTTTATTTATGGGATTGGCCCTGCCCGAAAGCCCATTTCCTACATTAAAAATATTGTTTCATTATTTAATATATCCTTAAATATTTACATTTTTTGGTGATTCAAACTCTCCCTCATCCCACATACCCGAGGCACGCCCCCATGCTCTCCTAACCCTTTTTGGAGCTTGGTTTCATCGCGAATTTGGATAATACTTCTCTAAATTTTTCGAATCCCCTAGATTTGAAGATGTAAATTGATTATTTCATAACTTCTACATTTCTCACTCATTTCCCACCATTCTAGTTCCTAAATTATCTCTTCAACCTTCTTCGAATCTCCCTTAAATGGATGGATATTGGAAAATTCATATACTGGTGTATTCGGGGTGATTTCTTCAATATTTTTCAAGGTAAGTGATTCCTTCTTGGTTTATTCCTTTTACCTTAGGGTTTTCTACCTCTTTCATTATGTTCAAAAATGTCCAAAATTTAGGGTTCGAACCTAGGGTTTGATTTGGTGTCTCTTTTGTCAAATATTGTGGTCTAGGCCGGAATTTATCTTCCTTGTGGTGCGTCGACGGTGTGGTTGATGTTTCGCACCATGTTTTGGGAGATTCAACACTTCTGGTACGTGATTCCATGGTTAACCATTCCATGATGAGTTAGTTTGATTTTTTTAATATTTTTCCATGTTCCCCATATGTTTTGTGTGGTGAGAAAACTATTTTTCAGGTAGTTGGTTAAGCATTTAATTTTATAATTGCATTTTTTTTGAAGTTGTGAACTTTCTGAATATAAGAAATGAGGTATCATTTTTGGTAGTTTTATAAAATATGAAATAGATTTATTAGTTGTTGATAAGAGATTAAAATTCTATTTTGTTAATTCCTCAATATCATGTGGGCCTTTAGGGGGGGTTTTGGAATAGGCTTGGTCTGTAAAACATTGTTATACATCTTGAGATCATTTTCTGAAAATGGGTGTTTTCATTTGTATCTTTGGTGCTATTATTCAAGGTTATTTTATCACACTTTAAAGTGGTTTTATAAATGTCTCTAGGTATGCCAATTCTACTTTTTTAGTGTTTTGGTGTCGTTTTTCCCTTGAAATATGGTTTTGAAATGGATTTTATGAGAAAAGATTGGGTATACTCTTTGGAATGGTTTTAGGAATGATTTGAATGATTTAATGATTTGTGTATGTGGTAAAACCATATTGGAAAACTCTTTTAGAGTGCGTATATTTTTAAATGGTACATTTTAAATGTTAAAGGGGTTGTTTTTTGATGTGTTCCATCTTGGAAATGATTTTATAAAAATGTTTGAAGGATTTACATAAGTGTGTAAGAGATGGGAAAGTGATGTGGGATGTTTTTTGTGAGTGTGATGTGAAAAATGGATTCTGGTCATGAAAAGGGTATTATGTAACATGTGAGTGGACTGTTATGTGATTTGGAATATCTCGGATTGGTTTTATAAAATTATTTAATGGATTTTTGGAAGTGTAAAAGAAATGTGAAAAGTGTTGGGGGGCTATTTTGGTGTGAGTATGATTTCAAAATCAATTCGAATGAAAAGTGGAACTTTGTGACTTGTGTGGTATACATGTAGGATGTTTAGTAATTTTTCTTTTTGGAAGTGATATTTTCATATGCAAAGTATATTTTTTGACTTTTTGAACTTGTTTGAGCACAAGGGGAAAACCTGGGTATCTAGGTGGGTGGACGTGTACTAGTATACTAGTGAATCAGTGGGGTTTGGCCTCAATTTCAATTAGCAAAATTCACACTAAAAACTCTAAATAAACTTTTATGATGGTGATTGGGGACCACTAGGTTATGGGTATATTCTCTAATAGTGACTCGTGCATGAGAACAGATATTTTTAATGGTTACTCTCACCGAGATACAAGGTGCATGGGACATACAATGAGCTAGTGCCTAGGGGTTATTTCGTATTGCATGTGCTCATTATATCCTTTATACTTACCATCGGCATATGGTATATTTGTCTTGAAAATTCAGTATCTTTTTTATAAATTTTAAAAGTTTTGATTCTTTAAATTAGCCCACTTGAAACCTTTTTTTAAGCGGTATCTTCTAGAAATTGTAACTAGAAATAACATGTTTTTGAAAACCTGCATGTTTTTTGTAATTGAATGTTTATCGCATGGAATATCTTAGTGTTGGTATCCTAATAGGTCTTTTCTCGCGCCATATGTTCAAATTTGGGTTTATGTAGACTCGGTTATTTTGTTGTTGCAGATTTGGGAACAACTTTTGTGCCAAAAGTTTGGGTTTTCACCGGTCGTTCGTGATGCGGTGTTGTGGAGATGGTTTCAGGGTGGTGCCTCTTACCATGTGGAGGTTCTTATTATTTATTTATTTGGGTTGGTACCTTTTTTATTGTATTTAAACAAGTTTTAACTTATGTAATTCAATTCTGATATTTTTCAAAAGACAGTTTTAGTTGAAAAATCCAGATTTGTTTTATTGAGTTTTTTTTTAATGTTTATAAACTCAGGTAAATCATTCCCAAATTTTATTTTATGTTACCCGAGCACTTGTTCCAACCCATGGGGATTAGGAACTCCCTTCGGGGCTTGTCGTGGGCTAGGTCGAGTGCCAGTTTCATTGGCGGCTAGATTTAGTTCGTGACAAAATGCTATCAGAGGAGGTTCTAGTTTAATATTTGGGTCACGTTATTTGGGGAACAGTCAGGAAAGTTTGGGGTTTAATTTTTGGGACTTGGTATTTCACTTATGGGTATTGTTCCTGATCCCCACACTTCATGACATGATTCGATTTTCAAGGAGAAGTCAGGATTTTTATGAGTCCTTTGGATTGCTCGGATTGATTATGATTATGGGAAATTAAAAGAGAGTTGGGTTAATGGTCTCAATGAGATTGCAGGGTTTAGAAAGAAATGTGGAGCCAGGGATATTTCCCTAGAATACTCTCTGTGATAGTTAAGTGATTGGGATATGGCCGCCAACCATATGTCCATCTCACTCACTGAAAAGTGTGTCCTCTCTCATTGTCTTGTGTTCTTTAGTTTTAAAATCATGGAACATTGGTTTTAAAGTGACTTGGTTTTAAGAAGAAAAATGTTTTTGTGAAATTATTATCTAATATAGAGGGAATTTTTAGATTTTTGAAAATGGAGAACTTAATTTTCAAAATTTTATTGGAATGGGAAATGGTGTGTTTTTACCTCTTTTGAAATCATGAACTATGTCACAGTTGGTTTTGAAAAAGTGCTTCCAATAGAGTTTTCAGAACTATTGAATGGTGTTTTAATGGAATGAGATGATTTGAAATTTATGTGAATAACCATAAAGTGATTTTTTATTGGAATGATTGTTCCTTTCAAAAAAAATTATTGTGGTAATTTGGGTTAGATTTTGTGGTTATCAGTCTTAAGAAAAATGAAGTATTGGTTGATTGTTTTGGTTTTGAAAATTTGAATGAGTTTTTGTATTAACCTTTAGTATTTTCATGAGAGACTACATGCATGGGGTTATATAGGATAATGGATGGTTAATGGAATGAATGGATGAGTGTCGGGATGGATTTGAGGAGGGTGCCCAGTATGGCACGGAAACATGCATGTGTGGGGCCGATGGGGTTCCACTGGGGGATACGCTCACCGTTGAACTGATTATTTTAAAAAGATGATTTTAAAGGAAAAACATGATGTCTTGATGACTAGTTTGGGATGGTGTGTATTATTTTTTTAAAAAAATGTTGATGTTGTGGGATGTGTTGAGTCCAAAAACCCCTCATATTAGAACTGTGTTTTGGGTTTTTGTTTGGTCAGTAAGCTGTGTTGAAGGTCCGGTTAGTGTTCTCTTCTAATAAATGTTTTGGGATACCTTGATGGTGGTTCCCTTCTTGTTTTTGGATCTGTTTCATTGTATATCATGACTAGTGGACCATCATGGTAGGGCCCATGGGTTTAATCGTTGGATAACTAACTCCCCATTAAGGGTTAGTACAAAACTGAATTGAAACCCGGATTGTTTCTCCATTTGAAGACCCTCTAGTTGATCAATATTATGAATATTTTTCTTAATATTTTTAGATTGAGTCTACACCCTTTCCTTTCTTGGTTTTGTGTATCCTCTTGTAGTGGGAGAGTGATCATGGAAGGTTTAAAAATACCTTAGCTTCATAAGTTTCCTGATTTGATGAAGGTGGAAGTGGTGTAGGGTTTTTAGAATGGATGAATATCTGGATGGTTTCTAAGAGGTCCTCTTGGTCCTTCGCATTCTCTTAGAAGAAAGATTTTACTTTAGACTACCAGTGTGGGAAATCTTATCATGAAAGGATATTGTGTCCACTTTCTAGAATTGTGTGTTTTTTTGGGATGTTGTATAAGGTCCCTTTTCATTCATTGTTTATATCATTCACAATGGTCATGTCCGGTGATGCCTTGTGATGCCATGTGCTTGATTGACTGTGTAGGTGAATGTTGTGGATTTCTATTTGAGTCTCTGTTATGTTGGGAGAATGTCTCCCTTGAAAAAACATAAAAATATTCCATTTTAGATGAAGGTGAGTATAGGTGTTCTTTACTTCTGTTGTTTCTCACCCGAAGAAACAAGGTGTGATGTGTGGGCATCATCTAATCCCTTATTTTAGTGAAATATCAGGTTTGTAACACCCCAAGCATTTACGATACGCTTCTCTTTGAATAATGTGATAGCGTGTGTTGTACGCAACATCGAGTTCTAACACACCACAATCAATCAAACTTGCCGTTATGAATAGTAATACCTACTTTTTGAAATTATATATATTTTATATTTCAAAACGGACTTCATTTTTGTATTCGGAATATCGAAATTATCCTAAGTTGAATTTTGAAATTTTTCTAAGAACTTCCAATTTTTATGAATAGTGAAAAAAACTACAAAACAACTTTTTTAATAAAAATAATTTATAGTGATAAATTATATTATTGAGTGGTTTTGAAGTATAATTAGAATATATTTTAACCATTTTATCCAATGGTTTTCATTATAATTAATTTCACTTTGAAATTGGACATAAATAATTGTCAATCTTTTGATATATATTGTTTCTTAAAAACATGCTATTTGTTGTGACAGCGAGAATTAAATATAAAATTAATTAATGCAACTTATATGTTTGAAATTATGTAAACAAGACATCATTTTTGAATTCGGAATATCAATTATATCTTAGGGTGAAATTTTGCCATTGTTCTAAAAAAACTTCAATTTTTGATTAATAGTGAAACCATTAAGTGGTAGTTAAAAAAACGAATTTTTCATAAAACGTAATTTTACCGCATCTGTGAATGAAATTTTGAAAATCCAAGAGACGCGGTTAATATCAAGTAGTAAAATGTGGTTCAATGAGATGAAAATAATTTTTGGTGAATAGTAACTTTTTACTTTTATTAACCACGGTTAAAAGTAAATAGGGTAATTAAGGGTAAAAATGATATTAATATTACCCTAACACATGTCCTAATTCTATTGGACAAGTCTATATCGACCAAAAACAACCATAGGAATAACCTAATATCATTTTGGTCAACATGGATTAGATTAGGACATTTATTATTATTTAATTCAAAGAAGAGTTAAAAGAGTGTAAATCAATGTTTATTTACTAAAACATTTTTAATAGAGGGTTATACATAAGATAAATTCGATTTTAAATATTAATTAGAAATATAAAAACAATTCCTACATAATTATATTTTATTTATACTTTTTAGACATTAAAATAATTTAATTTATTTATGACACAATAATGATGTAGTAATTACCATAATAGTGAAAAATTAAAATAATTGACATTATAAATACCAAAATATATATAATTTGAGACTTTTAATGAATTAAACTAATTTTCAAGGATAATATGACATATTAGGATTGATTTAATTGACTTTTTTGGAAGTAATAATTCTGTTATGATTTTCACAAAAATCAATTTTCCAAATAGTGTCAAAATTGACAAAAAGAGTTTCTAAAATAAATATTATATTATTAATTGATATTAAATTCCTAAAAATATAAGGTTTGGCAAAAAGACTTATATCATGATAGAGGTATCATTAATGGACCACTTGGGGTCGCTTGGAGGTATATAGTAAGTTTATTACACATATAATATAAAAATACAAAGTGACATTGTAAGTGTCAAACTAATTAACTAAGAGTTAAAACTAAAGGATATGGTAAATATAATGACCCAAACCTGTCTAAATCCTATTGTTTGAGTTGTTTTCGACCTATACCAACCTTAACCATTAAATAATCCACTTTGTATCAATTATAATCCGAATATTTATTTATTATAAAATAATATTTCTAACTTTTCCAAAGGTACCCCTCACCCCTCTTATAAAAGGGCACTCCCCCTTCTCACAAATTCACACATTAAAAGCCTTTTGGTTCGGCCAAACCCTACCAAAATACTCTCTAAACATCCCTAAATACAACCTAGAGGCCTTAGTTTGATCATAAATCCATCCTAAATAGCCCTTTTGATCAAATAAAAAGGAAGAACCCGAAGAAGATGTATTGTTTTCACCACCCTTTTTCAAATTCATTTATTCTTCAACTTCTTATTTATTTGTTATCACCATTATAAAATAATGAATTCAGTATCTCCTATATACATTAATATTATTATAAATATGGTACAACCATATTCTGTATTCTATCCATCTTTTGAATAACATACCACCATACGTGCGTACGTAAGTCCTACCGTCTCCACGTCGTGGTGTAATTGTTAATCAATATATTATTATTTGGATGGATATAATAATGATTTTTAATTCCTTTAAATAATAAATATAACAAGACATTTATTCTTTATATGTGATACACCATCAAATTATATATTATTTTAATATCAAAAAAATTATATTGTCGCTCGTGCGTACGTATGGACTACCGTCTCCATGAACGCGATGAGATTCATTATCCATTGTATCCATTCAAGTATAATTATCATTTTATGATTTAAAAATAATGTTTAAGGACTTGATATCATCCTGGATATGAATAATATACAACCTATCCATGAAAAACATGGCTTACGTAACAAAACATACAAAATAAAATGAGTAAGTTAACACCCGAAACAACGATAATACTAAGATATTATTAACAAATCATTGTTAAAAGATCATATATGATATCATATTAATATATATTATTATTTTATAATTTAATAACAATTATTTCACCATTATACCTGAGGTTAACCTACCCTCAACCATGGAAAAGTACAAGTTAATGGTTATTTCACAATCTCTTCATTATCCGAGGTTGTTTATAAGTAATAATCTACTGGGATCTCTTTATCATCCACATCCATGTTTCTTAAAAATGTATTTCAAAAAAAAATTTACTATTTACTAGAATATGATTTAAAGTCATTTATACCCTTTTTGACTTTTAAAAGTGGTTTATAAAGGAATCTTTCCGTCGTTTTCCAAACAAGGTGCTTTTTAACATTTTCGACAGAATTAAGGTAAGAATGTTTTTTTAACTTATACGGCGGGTGCAGCTATTTTGCACCATTATAAAATAATCAAAGCTTCACTTACAAGCTTATAATAATATTTTCAAAGAAAATGTTTTATTTTATAAATATATGACTCTTAAATTATTTCAAAATAGAAAGAGATATTTCTCTAAAAAGAGTTTTGATTTCTTCTTTGTCAACATCCTTTGACGGATTTTACGCTTATTTGAAGTTGATTTTTTATGATAAAAAACATCTATATTGTATTGAAGATTTTTTGATATGTTTGAATGTGGATGTGTTATTTTTATACCATTTATTGTTTATGGATGATGTATTTACATTTCGTATGCCAGTTTAAATACGAATGTTTATGTTATGTTTAAACATTTTCATATGGGAATGCATTAGACTTAATATGTGACGGGTGGATCCCGCTATATCTCCTCGATGCATCAGTAGGTCTCATAATACAAACTAGTGTCTTGGCACAAGACCTTGAAAAAATCTTATTTGTAGTGTTGGCACGAGGCCTTGGCTATGTGGTAATGATAGTCTGGAATTATGCATTCCATCATTATGAAAGTGGTTATTGATATTGCATGTGATTATTGGATTAGTAGAATATCCATGTGAATAAGTAAATAACATTATTTCATTTTATTTTTTCCATACAATGTTTAAGTTCAAGTTTAAAAGGCTTTTGTTTTAGTGATAAATTTCCTTAAATCTTTATTCTTATTTATGAAAGTTTCCACTATATTGTTATCCTTACTGGGCATTTGAGCTCACCCCTTTTCTATGTTTTATTTTTCCCAACATTCGAAGAAGTAAATTATGAATGACCTGTAGGGATATTATGAGGAGAAGATAGTGTGGTCTATGGAGACAATATGTTGTTGTAGTAGTTTTTCTCTTTATGATGTAATGTAAAACCTTATGAATATATCTAGTGTTTCCAAGGCTACTAAACCAATCGGTCTTTCAAGATTTGATCTTTCTTGTGATCATGCCAATCTTATGTAATAATGCACCAACTCGAGGTAACTGGGGTCGGGGCATTACAGTTGGTATTAGAGGAATATTAGTACAAACCTTAGAAGATAGATTTAGATAAACTCTGATCAGAGCACATAGATTTAAGATGTACTTTGAGGATTAGTATAGAAGAACTACCTAGAATTTTTGTATTATAGATATTTTGTGAGTTTTCCGAGCAATACATCCCTATCTGGATACGAGAAGGTAGAGGCAGCACTGCCACATATATACCTAGGGGTAAAACCTGAAAACACCGCTTTGAGCTAGACTCGAATGGGAACTGGTGCACGACAACTGGCCTTGCTGCACTCTTGGTTACGACACTCCCGGGGGATATGCTTAGGATAACTCTAATTTTCTTTACAAATCATTATGAAGGGTTTATGAGTATATACTTCCTCAATGAAGACATTTTTATGATTATGTATTATATCCATAAATAGTTCAATTTATGTTTAGTGTTTTATAAGTATGGAATTATGTATTTTTATTCATAAACTGATCTAGTTTATGCCATTGTTTAGAAATGGCGTCTAGTGGAAGAAATGGAAACTGTATCAATGTACGCACTCCATGTATGGATTGCCCTCCTGCTCAAGATAATTATAGTGGAGCTGGTGATGCAACTGGTGCCAATAAACTAATCACCATACTGGGAAAACTCACTCTGGTTATGAATAATAACCTTATCCATATGGAGCACCCTGATCCGCAGCATGGAGGATCAATGTTTGATCACTTTATGAGGAAACAAACACCAATGTTCGATGGGAGTACAAATCCTATAGTAGCTGAGAAATGGATAAATTACCTAGAGAAAATATTTCAGGCTTTGGGGAGTAGTGAAAGGGAATAAGTTATCATGGAAGTTTACCGCCTCACTAGAGATGCTGATCAATGGTGGTCATTGATTCAAAACAATAAGGAAGATGATGAAGTATCAAATATGGAATGGAGGGAGTTCAAAGATCAGTTTTTAGAAAAATACTTTCCTCGTGACCATCGAGCAGATATGGAAAGACAATTTCTGAGTCTGAGACAAAAGGCGGATGAGAATGTCGCAATGTATGAGGCTAACATTACAAGGTTAGAAAGGTATGCTGGAGATTATATATGTAACCCAAGAAGTAACATTGATCATTTATTTTATGGGTTAAAACCATTTCTCCATCAAGCATTAGTCTCACAATCCTTCTCGTCGTATGAAGACATTGTCTCATGTGCTATCATGACCAAAAATAAATTCTCTAAGTCTTATGACTTTAATGGAAAGCAAGAGAAGAAGAGATCTTCTGATCAATCTGGGAATAGAAATAAGGGGAAGAATGGAAAGGTTGAATATCCATCCTGTGGTAAATGTGAGAAGAAACACCCCAGTACTTTCTTGAAGGGAATGGGTGTCTGTTACAAGTGTGGTGAAAAAGGCCACCATTCTTGTGATTGCAAAGGGAATAAGGAAGCTACCGATGTTCAGTGCTACAATTTCAGGGAGATGGGACATTATGCAAATGAATTTCCTAATCGTCAGAGGAACTTACCTCAGAAAAGGCCAAGGGATCAAGGCCAAGCTTATTCTACCACTACTGCTAAGGTAGAAGCTCCAAAAGACATGGTGGCAGGTAATTTAATGGTTTCCTCATGTTTTCAAAATGCATTATTTGATTCTGGATCATCGCATTGTTTCGTATCTTCACAGTTTTCTACGAAAATTAGATAATTCCAATTTGATTTAACAATGGAGTTGTCAGTTAAAACTCCTAAGGGAAGTATCATTGCAACAAAGTTTTGTAAATCAGTCCCCATTAGAGAACATAAATGTTCTTTATCCACTGATCTCATCGCCATACCAATGATTGAGTTTGATAGAATCCTCAGTATGGATTGGATTTCGGACTATGATGAGAATATTTATTATAAGAATAAGGAGGTTAGGATTTTTGATGATGATGATAAGGAACACCTTATCTTTAGAGCATAATCGTCACCACATAATTCTTATCTAGATCTACACCCTGTAGATCAACTAAATTCAATTATTGGGGAGGAAGAGGATGAAATTACAGTGGGTGAGGAAAGGAATGTTCAAATAAAGGATGTGCCTATTGTTAAAGAATATGTAGATGTGTTTCCCGAAGATTTACCTGGACATCCTCCGGAGCGAGAAGTTGAGTTTTCCATTGATTTAATTCTTGGATAAAAGCCTATATGGAAGACCCCTTATAGAATGACCACTATAGAATTAGTTGAATTAAAGAAACAACAAGAGGAATTGAGTAATAAGGGATTTATTCTCCCTAGTGTTTCTCCATGGGGAGCCCCTGTTCTTTTTTAAAAAAAGAAAGATGGATCTATGAGGTTATGTATCGACTACAGGGAGATCAATGCTATAACAATAAAGAACAAGTATCCCCTACCTCTCATTGATGATTTATTTGACCAACTGCATGGAGATCAATACTTTTCAAAGATTGACCTTCGATCTGGATAACATCAGTTGTGTGTGAAGAAGGAAGACATTCCGAAAACAGCATTTTGAACTAGGTAAGGGCATTATGAGTTTACAGTAATGCTTTTTTGATTGACTAATGCACCCTCTGTATTCATGGATCTGATTAATAGAGTTTTCAAGGAATATCTCTATGAATTTGAGGTGGTATTTATTGATGATATCTTGGTATACTCCAAAAGCTACGAAGATCATGAAAGTCACTTGCGCAGTATCCTGAAGACTCAGAGAAGACATGAATTATATGGGAAGTTCAGCAAGTGTGAAATCCGGCTTCATGAGATTTCTTTTCTTGGCCAAATTTCCTCTAAAGATGGAATCTCTATTGATCCTTCTATGACCAAGGCAATCAAAGAATGGCCAGCACCTATGAGTATAACTGAGGTACGCAGTTTTATTGGTTTGGCAGGTTATTATCGACGTTTTTTCCAGAATCTTGCCTAATTGTAAAACCCATTAATGAAGCTCACACGTAAAGGGGTTAAATTTGTTTGGACAAAAGAGTGTGAAGAATGTTTCCAAGAACTGCAGAGAATATTTTTCAATGCTCCTATATTGACACTACCATTGGGGATTGATGGGTTTGTTATGTATAGTGATGCATCGAAGAAAGGACTTGGTTGTGTCCTTATGCAAAATGATAGGGTTATTGCCTATGCATCACGACAGTTGAAAATTTATGAACAAGACTATCCTACTCATGATCTCGAGTTAGCAGCTATGATCTTTACTTTGAATATATGGAGGCACTACCTCTATGGTGAAAAATGTGAGATTTATACTAATCACATAAGTTTGAAGTATATATTCTCACAAAAATAACTCAACATGAGGCAAAGGATATGGCTTGAATTACTAAAGGATTATGATTGCACGATACACTACCACCCGAGGAAGGCAAACAAGGTGGCATGTGCTTTGAGCAGAAAAGACCATAGAGTTTTGAACAATATGAGAATTGAAAGGGATCCAATTTTCATGGATCTAGTGAAAATGTACATGGGAATAAAAAGGGAAGGTGAAACATCAATGATTTTTCAAATGGTTTCCAAACAATATTTACTAGAAAGGATTACGAGTTCTTAGAACGATGATGAAGAATTTCAAAAGAATATTAAAGCTGTGAATGATGGGAGATTGAGAGACTTTGTGTATGAAGATGGAATTTTGAAATTTGGGACGAGACTTTGTGTTCCCGATATACTTGATCTAAAAAGGGAATTGTTGGAAGATTCCCATAGTTCCAATTTCGCTATACACCCTAGGAGCACCAAAATGTACAGAGATTTGAAGGAACATTTTTGGTGGGACAACATAAAGAGGGAGATTTCTAATTTTGTGTCAAGATGTATGGTTTGTCAACAAGTGAAAGCTAGAAGGCGACAGCCTGGTGGAGTATTGCAACCTCTTCCCATACCGGAGTGGAAATGGGACAATATTACGATGGACTTTGTCATCGGGCTACTAAAGACTCCTAGAAGGAACGATGCAATATGGGTCATTGTTGATCGTCTTACCAGGTCAGCACATTTTCTTGTTATAAGGGAAGATTTACCACTTGATAGACTAGCAAGACTACATATTAATTAAGTTGTGAGACTTCATGGAGTACCCCTATCGATTGTTTCTGATCGTGATCCCCATTTTACATCAAGATTCTGGAAAAGTCATCAGAAATCCTTGGATATTGAACTTCATTTGAGCACTGCCGACCACCCTCAAATAAATGGACAATCAGAACGAACTATTCAAACCATAGAGGACATGTTTAGATCCTTCTCACTTGACTTTTAGGGTATGTGGGATCAATATTTACCTATGGTATAATTTTCCTATAACAATAGCTTCTATTCGAGTATTCCGATGGCACCATATGATGAGTTATATGGAAAGAGATGTCGTGCACCAACCTGTTGGGATGACGTTGGAGAAAGAAAACTTGTAGGCCTAGAACTGGTGGAGGAAACGATGGAAAAGTATAATTTAATCCAAAACCATATCAAAGCATCTCAAAGTAGGCAGAAGAGTTATGCCGATAATCGAAGGATGGATTTGGGATTTCAAGTCGGTGATCATGTTTTCCTGAAGGTGTTTCCATGGAAGGGAGTCATGCATTTTGGTAAGAAAGGTAAATTGAGTCCCAGGTACATCGGACCTTTCGAAATTCTAGAACGAATTCGGGCTGTAGCATACCGATTGGCAATGCCGCCAAGTCTCTCCAATGTTCCCGATGTGTTCCACGTATCTCTATTGAGAAAATAAATACCTGACCCAACGCATGTACTCATCTATGAGGAATTATAAATGGAACCCGATCTATCTTATTACGAAGAGCCCGTCAGGATTCTTGATACGAGAGAACAAGTACTGAGAAACCGGATGACGCATCTGGTAAAAGTTTTGTGGAGAAACCATAAGATGGAAGAGGCAACGTGGGAACCCGAGGAACTTATTATGAAGAACCACCCGAGTCTCTCCATGTGGTAGTATTCTAGAAATTTTGAGGCTGAAACTATTTGAAGGAGGGGAGAATGTAACACCCCAATCTTCTACGGTACGCTTCTCTTTGAATAATGCGATAGCGTGTGTTGTACGCAACATCAAGTTCTAACACACCGCAATCAATCAAACTATCCGTTATGAATAGTAATACCTACTTTTTGAAATTATATATATTTTATATTTCAAAATGGGCTTCATTTTTGGATTCGGAATATCAAAATTATGCTAAGTTGAATTTTTTGTATTTTTCTAACAACTTCCAATTTTTATGAATAGAGAAAAATACTTAAAAAAAATTTTTTAATCAAAATAATTTATAGTGATAAATTATTTTATTGAGTTGTATTAAAGTATAATTAGAATATATTATTACCATTTTATCCAATGGTGTCCATTAGAATTAATTTCACATTGAAATTGGACATAAACAATTGTCAATCTTTTGAAATATGTTGTTTCTTAAAAACACGCTATTTGTTGTGACAGTGGGAATTAAATATAAAATTAATTAATGCAACTTATATGTTTGGAATTTTAGAAAATAGAAATCAATTTTGAATTCGGAATACCAATTATAGCTTAGGGTGAAATTTTGGCATTGTTCTGAAAAACTTCAATTTTTGATGAATAGTGAAACCACTAAGTGGTAGTTAAAAAAACTGAATTTTTTTTAAAACTTAATTTTACCACTTCTTTGAATGGAATTTCGAAAATCCGAGAGACACGGTTAATATCAAGTAGTAAAATGTGGTTCAATGAGATGAAAATAATTTTTGGTGAATAGTAACTTTTTTCTTTTATTTACCACAGTTAAAAGTAAATAGGGTAATTAAGGGTAAAAATGATATTAATATCACCCTAAAACATGTCCTAATTCTATTGTACAAATGTATCTCAACCAAAAACAACCTTAGGAATAAAATATTATCATTTAGGTCCACATGGATTAGAATAAGAAATTTATTATTATTTAATTCAATGAAGAGTTAAAAGAGTTAAAATCAAAGTTTATTTACTAAAAATATTTTAATATAGGGTTATACATAAGATAAATTAGATTGAAAATATTCATTAGAAATATAAAAATATTTCCTACATAAAGATATTTTATTTATAATTTTTAGACATTAAATAATTTGATTTATTTATGAATCAATGATGATGCGATAATTACCATAATAGTAAAAAATTAAAATAATTGATATTATAAATACCCAAATAAATATAATTTGAGACTTTTAATGAATTACACTAATTTTTAAGGATAATATGACATATTAGGATTGCTTTAATTGGCTTTTTTCGAAGTAATAATTCTGTTATGAGTTTCAAAAAGATCAATTTTTCAAATAGTGTCAAAATTGACATAAAAGAGTTTTTAAAACAAATATTATATTAGTAATTGATATTAGATTCCTAAAAATCTATGTTTCAGCCAAGAGACTTATATCATGATAGGTGTATCATTAATGGACCACTTGGAGGTCTCTTGGAGGTATATAGTATGTTTAGTAACTATATAATATAAAAATACAAAGTGACATGGTAAATGTCAAACTAATTAACAAAGAGTTAAAACTAAAAGATAAGGTTAATATAATGACCCAAACCTGTCTAAATCCTATTGGTTGAGTCGTTTTTGACCTATAACCATATTAAAATTTAAATAATACACTTTGGATCCATTAGAAACCGAATATGAATTTATTATAAAATAATATTTCTAGCTTTTCCAAAGGTTCCCCTCACCCCCTTATAAAACGGCACTCCCCCGTATCACTAATTCACACATTAAAAGCCTTTTGGATCAGCCAAACCCAGACCAAATACTCTCTAAACATCCCTCACTACAACCTAGAGGCCTTAGTTTTATCATAAAGCCAATTTAAGAAGCCCTTTTGATCAAATCAAAAGGAAGAACCCGAAGAAGAGGTATTGTTTTCACCACCCATTTTCAAATTCATTTCTTCTTCAACATCTTCTTTCTTTGTTATTACCATTATAAAATAATGAATCTAGTATCTCTTATATACTGTGATATTATTATAAATATGGTACAACCATATTCAATATTCTATCCATCCATTGAATAACATATCACCATACGTGCGTACGTACGGCTTACAGTCTCCACGTCGTGGTGTAATTGTTATTCAATATATTATTATTTGGATGGGTATAATAATGATTTTTAATACATGTAAATAATAAATATAACATGATAATTATTCTTTTTATGTTATATACCATCCAATTATATATTATTTTAATATCAAAATAATGATATTGTCGCTCGTGCATACGTATGGACTACCGTCTCCACGAAGGCGATGAGATTCATTCTTCGTTGTATCCATTCAAGTATAATTATCATTTTATGATTTAAAAATAATGTTTAAGGACTTGATATCATCATGGTTATGAATAAGATACAATATATCCATGAAAAACACGGCTTATGTAACAAAACATACAAAACAAAATGAGTAAGTTAACACCCGAAACAACGATAGTACTAAGATATTATTAACAAATCAACGTTAAAAGATCATATATGATATCATATTATTATATATTATTATTGTATAATTTAATAAAAATTATTTCACCATCATACAGGAGGTTAACCTACCCTTAAACAAGGAAAATTACAAGGTAAGGGTTATTTCACAATCTCTTCATTATCTGAGGTTGTTTATTCGTAATAATCTACTGGGATCTCTTTATCATCCACATCCATGTTTCTTAAAAATGTATTTCAAAAATTTTTTTTAATATTTACTAGAATATGAGTTAAAGTCATTTATACCCTTGTTGACTTTTATAAGTGGTTTATAAAGGAATATTTCAGTCGTTTTCGAAACAAGCTGATTTTTAACCTTTTCGACAAAATTAAGGTAAGAATGTTTTTTTAACTTATACGGCGTGTACAGCTATTTTCCGCCATTATAAAATCGTCGAAGCTTCCCTTACAAGCTTATAAGAATATTTTCCAAGAAAATGTTTTATTTTATAAATATATTACTCTTAAATGATTTCAAAATAGAAAGAGATATTTCTCTAAAAAGAGTTTTGATTTCATCTATGTCAACATCCTTTGATGGATTTTACACTTATTTGAAGTTGATTTATTATGATACAAAACTTCTCTATTGTATTGAAGGTTTTGTGATATGTTTGAATGTGGTTGTGTTATTTTTATACCATTGATGGTTTATGGATGAAGTATTTACATTTCGTATGCCATATTTAATATGAATGGTGATGTTATGTTTAATCCTTTTCGTATAGGAATGAATTGGACTTAATATGTGACGGGTGGAGCCTGTTATAGCTCCTTGATGCATCGGTATGTCCCATGAGACAAACTAGTGTCCTGGAACAAGGCCTTGACAAAATCTTATTTTTAGTATTGGCACGAGGCCTTGGCTATGTGGTTATGATAGTATGGCATTATGCATTCCATCATTATGAAATTGGTTATTGATATTGCATGTGATTATTCGATTAGTAGAATATCCATGTGAATAAGTAAATGGCATTATTTCATTTTATTTTTTCCATACTATGTTGAAGTTGAAGTTTAAAAGGCTTTGGTTTTAGTTATACATTGCCTTAAATGTTTATTCTTATTTATGAAAGTTTCCTCTATATTGTTATCCTTACTAGGAATATGATCTCACCCCATTTCTATGTTTTATTTTTCCCAGGATGTGAAGAAATAAATTATGAATGACCTGTAGGGATATTATGAGGGGATAATAGTGTGAACTATGGAGACGATATGTTGTTCTAGTAGTTTTTCACTTTATGATGTAATGTAAAACTTTATGAATATATCTACTATTTCCAAGGCTACTAAACTGATCGGTATTTCAATATATGGTCTTTCTTGTGATCATTCCAATGTTATGTAATAATGCACCGACTCTAGGTAACTGGGGTCGGGGAATTACAAGGTTAGGGTAAAGTGAGTTTGGAATGTGTTAGGTCTTGTAAATATTATTGGGGATTACCGTGTAGTTTTTGGTGGCACCGAAAGAAGAATTATCATTCAAGGTGTTTACAAATCCTAATTGTGAGGCCTAAGATGCTTTAATCATTTGAGTTCTAGTCATAGGTATTAAAGACAAGCTTCCTCATAGTCAAGGTAAATCCCAGGTTCGTTTAAACACTTGTAAAATATCATATACTTGGTATGAAATATATAAAAATTTTAAACCTCTAGTGTCATCATGTTTCTTTTTTTTCATGTTTGGTTGAAATTGGGGGAGGGCCTTATACCCATGTCATCACCTAATGTCATTTTGTCCCCCTTTGGTTTCCATTAAGTCATTGGAGAATGGATGGAAATTTGGATAGACATGTTGAGGACACATTTTGTGCACAATTTGATGTGATTGTGTGCCAGGAATCCATGAAAAAAGAATGATCTGCACAGTTAGTGAATGGTTTCCCAAGCTATATGGACTTACCCAGTGCCCTTCCCAAATCATTAAATTTTTTGGTGGTCTTTATGTGTCGGAACATACTGGTTAGTTAAGATGGTTGGTTATTATGGTGTGCAGACCCACTATGATTATCATGTATATTCCATCATAAAATTTGAATGGAATTCTACCCTTTGCACTAGGGAGTCTTTTTAGGCCTCCCCCTATTAGATTCCTGATTCTATCTTGGAAAAATATCGGTTGTCTCTTATGGTGGGGTGCCTATTTGTGTCCCCCTGTACCAATATCTCATATTTATCCATGGTCTTGGCTTGTAATTAGGTATTCTTCTTCAGAACTATCTATCTATCAACATCTTCCTTGTGTAAACATTGGGATTGGAGAGCACCCAATGTTTTTGTTAAAGTATGGTAAGTGTAACCTTGTGAAAAGTTGTTGTTTGTTTGGGTGAATTGCTTGAGCCTTTTTCAGATAGTGTTTGAGGAGTTTTCATTGGGGATAAAGTATGAATGCGATTGATAATTTTATGAAAGTGGATTATATTTTTGTTTTTAGAGTAATCCTTCCTTAATTGATCACTGGAAGTGTTTTGGCCCTTGGGGGAGACGCTTGGCAAAGAAGTACATCTTGGTTTATCGGTTCAGTTTAGTTTTTGTATCTAGCCTTACTGTGGCTTTCCAGGGACACAAAGTTTTCATGGTGGGAATAATTGTCACATACATGACTTATTTTAAAGTTAAATTTCATTTAATTTTCCATTCATGCTTTGTTTTGGGGGTTTCCCAAGCTTTTATGGAGGGATGGATGAGTTTTCAAGAATTGGTCCAAACCATGAGCCCAATTCAAGATTTAAAAATATATTTTGATTCCTATATAAATCCTTCATATTTCAACATTTTTCATCCATTCCAATTCATTCTTATCATATCCTGACCTATTAACACCACCAAATTAATATCTACCATTTTGGAATCCATAATCATTGTGGATTTAGGTTTTTATTTAAGGGAATGGGCCATCCCAAAAGCTCATTTCCTACATTAAAAATATTGTTTCATTATTTAATATATCCTTTAATATTAATATTTTTCAGTGATTCCAAATCTCCCCCGAGCCCACATACCCAAGGCGCGCCCCAAATCTCTATTTCCCATCTTTCGAACTTGGTTGTATTGCGATTTTGGATAATAATTCTATGAATTTCTCAAATCCTCCATATTTGAAGAGGTTAATTGATTATTTCATAACTCCTTTATTTCTTACTCTTTTCCCCCCATTCTAGTCCCTGAATTATCTCTTCAACCTTGTTCTAATCTCCATTCAATGGTTGGCTGTTTGGAAATTCATATACTGGTGTATTCCAGGTGATTTCTTCAATATTTTTCAAGGTAAGTGATTCCATTTTGGTTTCTTCCTTTTCCCTTAGGAGTTTCTCCATCTTTAATTATGTTCTAAAATGTACATAAGTTATGTTTAAAACCTAGGATTTGATTTGGTGTCTCTTTGGTCAAATATTGAGGTATAGGGATGGATTTATCTTACTTGTGGTACAGAGGTAGTGTGGTTGATGTTTCACACCATGTTTTGAGGGATTCAACACTTTCGGTAAGTGATTTCATGGTTAACCATTCCCTGATGAGTTAGAGTGGTTGTTTTATTGGTTTTCCATGTTCCCCATATGTTATTTGTGGTTCGAAAACCATTTTTAAGGGATTTGGTTAAGCATTTAATTTTATAATTTTATTTTATTTGAAGTTGTTAACTTTCCAAATATATCACATGTGGTATCTTTTGTGGTAGTTTTATATAATATGAAATGAATTTATTAGTAGTTGAATGGGGATGAAAATTCTATTTTGTTAACTCCTTAGTGTCATGTGGGCCTTGGAAGGGGGTTTTTGGAATAGGTTTGGTGTGTAAAACATTGTTATACATCTTGAGAGAATTTTAAGAAAATGGGTGTTTTCATTTGAATCTTTCATGGTATTATTAAAATTTATTTAATCACACTTGAAATTGGTTTTATAAATGTCTCTAGGGCTGCCAATCTTACTTTGGTAATGTTTTGGTGGGTTTTTTTCCTTGAAATATAGTTTTGAAATGGGTTTTATGAGCAATGATAGGGTGTACTCTTTGGAATTGTTTCATGAAAGATTTGAATGATTTAATGATTTATGTAAGTGGTGAAAACATATTAAAAAACTGTTTTGGAGTGTGTATATATTGAAGTGGTATATTTTAAATGTGAAAGGGGTTGTTTTGTGATGTGTTCCTTCTTGTAAATGTTTTATAAATTATTTTGAAGGATTTACTTAAGTGTGTAAGAGATGGGAAAGTGATGTGGGATGTTTTTTTTGAGTGTGATGTGAAAAATGGATTTTCTAATGAAAAGGGTTTTATGTGGCATGTGTGTGGGATGTTATGTAAGCTGTAATATCATGGATTAGTTGTATAAAATTATTTAATGCATTTATGTAAGTGTAAAAGAAATGTTAAAAGTGTTGTGGGCTATTTTGGTGTAAGTCATATTTCAAAATCAATATGAATGAAAAGTGGAATTTTGTGACTTCTATAGTATACATGTGGTCTGTTTGGTGAATTAGTGATGTGGAAATGATATTTTCATATGAAAAATATATTTCTAGACTTGTTGAACATGTTTGAGAACAAGGGAAAAACCGGGTATCTAGGTTGGTGGACAAGTACTAGTATGCTAGTGAATCAGTGGGGTTTGGTCTCAGTTTCATTTAGCAAGATTGACACTTACAACTCTAACTAAACTATGATGATGATTGGGGACCACTAGGTTAAGGGTATGTTCCCTACTAGTGGCTCATGCACGAGAATATATATTTTTTATGATTAATATCACTGAGATATCAGGTACCTGGGGCCCACAACGAGCTAGTGCCTAGAAGATATTTTCTATTCCTATTGCTCATTAGATCCTTCATACTCACTGTTGGCATATGGTATATTTGGCAAGAAAATTCATTAGATTTGGTATTTATTTTAAAATTGTTGATTCTTTAAATTATCCCACTTGAAAACTTATTTTTTTAAGTTTTATCTTCTAGAAATTATAACTATAAATAACATGTTTTGGAAAACATTCATTCTTTTCGTATTTAAATGTTTATCTCATGGAATATCTTAGTTTTGGTATCTTACTAGGCTTTCACTCACAACATACTTATGCATTTGGGTGTAAGTAGACTTGGTTATTTTGTTGTTGCAGGTTTGGGTACAAATTTTGTGCCTGCAGTTTGGGTTTTTACCGGTCGTTCATGATGTGGTGTTGCGGATATGGCTTGAGGGCAGTGTGTCTTGCCATGTGGAGGTTCTTGAGCTGTCCTTATTTTGTTTTCTACCTTTTTAATGGTATTTAAACAAGTTCCATCTTATGTAATTCAGTTTTTAAATTTTTCAAAAGACATTTTTTTTGAAAAATCATGATTTGTTCTATTGATTTTTTTTGTTTTTTAATTTTTATAAAATAGGGTAAATCTATCGTGAAAATCATTTTATGATACTCGAGCACTTGTGCCATCACATGGGGATCAGGAACGCCATTTGGTCATTGTCGCGGTCCGGGTCGGGTGCTAGTTTTGATGGCGACCAGATTCAGGTTGTGACACATAAATTCTACCCAAATCTCTCCCTAAGATCCTCCTCCACGCCTAGAAACCCTTGGTCTCCTCGAAAGGTCAAATACACTACCCTTAAGAGGATATCAAGGAAGATTAAATCAAGAGGTAAATTCCTCTTTTCTTTTCTTTCATTTTCTATTCATGTACCTTTGTTATCTTTTCATTCATAACCTATACTCATATAAATGGAATGAAAAATCCATGACCAGACATGTAATGGAATTTTGTTACTCTAATTGGATAATTCATTATCATCTCACCTTTTCCCTTATTTTATAGAAAGAAACATAAACACCATCAAAGATGTATTAATGTATCACATTCAAGGATGACGAGTCACTAATTTCTATTACCATCTTCAATTATGGTTACGAACCAATTTTTATGGTTGAAAAGTACTATTAAATATTCATTTTATCATATGTGATGTACTGTAATCCTTTTTCACACATGTGGTAAAATAATAATACAAAACAAATTAATTATGAGAAAAATATCCAAATTAATCCAAGTGTTTATCATTAATGTTTTATATAACGATTCACCTTTAACCCCAAATAAAAAAATAATTTTATAAACATGTAAAATATTTTATGTTCACAAATTTTATATAACATCAATTCTGTACAACCATTCTCATCATACATATTTATTCAAACATGAATATAAGTGAATCGGTCTTTAAAATCAAGGAAGAAAACACTCCCTACCAATTAAATTGAACCTCTTAACTCATCAAGAAGGACACAGATAAACTTAATAAGGTTATAATAAATCAATAAAATGCAGGGGAGGATCATTAATTATTGATTAATAAACCTAATTTTTTTATTCAGGTCATCAATATCAAGAGAAGAACACTATCAAACTTAAGGTAAGGGATACTCTCTCACATATACTCAAGAATATCCTATATGTTATGTCCTTTTATGTGTAGTTCCTAAATATAGGGTATGATTTTTCACCATCCCATACTACTCTCATGATTTTTAAAATAATAGAATCCCCTTTCTCTCTCATTAATACCTCCAAAGTACACTTGGTACCGTGCTGATATTCCATAAGGAATTCTACTTGAACCTCCTATATTCCTTTAGGATTCCCTATCCTTATTTTTATCCAAATGGATTTATCTTTTAGTTTTATGTAAAACCTATAAATAACTTTTATATGATACAAACACATGTTTTAAGATCCATTGTTCATTCTCTTTTGGGGATATACATGTTTTTAAATGATTCCCTCCTCAATACCTCCTGATAAGAAAAATCTGTTTTATGGGAAATCCCCCAATTCTTACCCAATTTCAAGTACACTATACAATATATTTCTAAAAAACCATTATATTTAAATGAAAAATATTCTTATCATGAAAACACTCTTGGATCAATTATATTTTTTTATAAGAGATTATTCGATTTTCTATTTTAAATGATCTTTGATATTTTCATTAGACCTCACTAAAATGATTTTATTTTAATGTTTCTTAAAAAATATTTTACATGTTATCACTTAAATTTGGCATCAATTATTAGGATATATTTATTTTATACCTTATGAATTTTTATACTTTTTCTAATTCATTTTTTTCCAAGAACACTTGTATGATACACCCATTAAATTAATCTTTTTGGCTTGATTATGATACTCATTTCTTTCCATGGGTACTGTTATGTTTATGTTTGATTATTTATTTGGAAATCATATTCATGAACATGTTAATAAGGGTGCACCCAAATATAGATCCAATTAATTTTGTAAATTTGAGTCTCATGTGATGTTATGTGCAACAGTCTTGGTTGCTAGCCTTGCCTCATGCTACCATGTGCAACAGTCTTGGTGGTTAACCTTCACTTGTGCTTCTATATGTGAAATAAGACTTGACTCATACAAAAGTAATGTTTTATGTTTCTTCCACATTATTATGACTCCATTTTTATATGACCCCATGTTTATATGTTATGTTTTCACATGTTCCATGCCTTTTTATTTCATTATTCCATGCTTTCAAACCCTTGGGATGAAGCTTTATTACTATGTTTTTCCTTTATTAGGATTTTATCTCATCCATTTGTTCATATTATCCCCATGTTATCCTATGAATATGTATGAGCACAATGGAATATAGGAGCTCATTAAGGAGATTAAATGAAAATTTGTTTTTGTAATGTTTTATTATGTACCAAGTCATACAAGACTATGGACATTATGATCATTGGCTTATAATTTTATGTTTAATTATGCTTAAAATAATGTAATGATATATGTATAAGTCTAGCATCTCTATAGTTTTGTTTTGAGGGATATTCACATTGAATGTAATGAGAGTATAGAAACGAAATTCCCTCCTGCAAATAATATTTTGCAAATGAACCTTCAATTGATGCTTTGTTACGTACTTTTTTCTGTAATTTCTTCATGAATTTCTCGAATGGGTAAATACATAAAAACTATATCGAAACTCCACATTTTGCTTCATATAGAAAATTTAATAAAAATGTTACATTGAGTCATATAATGCTGATGAGAAGATTTTTTCCAATTAAATAAAATTAAAGTAACATCTTCTTACAGTCTTCTTAATGCATTGTAGTCACTTATCACCGCACAAATGTCTCAGAAAAAATATGATATTTATGTTAGCATGTCACAAATAATAGAATTATGTATACCTCTTAATCCATTCGATAGAAGTATTTCCATTATAACATGACAGTCATGACATTTTAATCTAGTAATATGATGATTTCTGACACATCTTCCCCAATAGGAAGAATAACCGTCTAGAATTATTAAATATGTAATCCACTGAATGAAGAATAATTTATTCTCTTTAGAGAGTATATAATCTAATTTTGACTTATTAAATTATGTGATCTGACATTTTTAAATAGTTCAAGTATTGGTCACTATCAAATTTTGGAAAGATCTAATTATGCCTTTACATTATCTTTGGTCTTACCTAGTGTATCCAAAAATATATAAAATACATTATCAAAACAATTCTTCTTAATATGAATGAAATAAAACATGTGAAGGACCAAAAAATCAAACCAACATGGTAGTTCCAAAAATGATGATGTGTTTTATCCAATTGTGTTCTTTTCCAAAGCTATCAATTTTCTGCTAGTTTATTGTTGGTCCAAATATAATGGGAGTTAATGAAGAGACAATTGATTTTTTTTACTCGGTAGTTAATATCATTGTTGTAAGTCTATCTCTTTCAGTCGTACCTTTTCCTAAAATGATATTTGTTCCTCCAGAAAGGAATATAATTTGGAATTAATCAATGATGACAGTCGAAAAAACACGGGTTTCTCCCATTAATGATCATAAAGACTCTTATGTCTCTAATATAGTAATGAAATTATTTTGTACCATGTTTAATCCATATATATAACATTACATATGATGTTAAGTCACTATTTTTTCACATCAATGCATCTTTTAGTACGAAATTTTGTTTTATAGAAACATCAAATATACTGACACCATTTCTCCACAATGAATTTAACTCATCAATCAATGGTTTCAACTAAACATCAATATTACTTTTCAGATGTCCTGAAATTAATAAGGTCAAAAAGATATATGGTTCCGTTATCAAAATCCATGAATGAAAATTGTATGGAGTTATAAAGACAGGCCAACATGAATACTGATTACTGTAAGATCCAAATGGATAGAAACCATTAGTATATAGACCAGTCCCACATTTTGATCTTCTACAAAAAATAATAGATGAACTTGGTAAAAATGCTTCCATGAATCACCATTAGTGGGATAATTTAGAGTTTTACCGATTGGAATATTGGTTTTGTACAATTACAACAATGTCGTTGTGTTCTAACACATAAATAAATGCTACAATCTATGTGTAAGTGGGAAATATCTCAATTGTTTTACAGGAATCAATCTACACTTCTATTGTTGAAAATATTTATACCTTGATTATCCAAATTCAGGACAACTATGAAATGGCTCCTTTTCACCATAATATAAGATTCAATCATTTGAACATGTGTGAATCTTCTAATAACTCTGACCTAGATTACTAACCCTCCTCTTTCACTCAAATAAATTTATAAGAAACACCTTTCCTTTAGGTAGCAGTGTTTTTACCAAAGATAATATCTAATTTGAACAGTTATTTGACATTCCATTATCTAATTTAATAGCTATAAATTTAGAAACTACTTTAAATTTACTTATCTTATGACCAGTACATAAGACATCCTCACCAGACCTCCACAAACCATAAAAATGAGATGGTTCCAACTCAAGATTCAAATTAATATCATACTGAGTTCTATCTTGTTGAAAAATAGACCTGACACATCGTATAATAACTTCTAAAATCATGTTGGATCCAAAACCAAATTATTAATATCTACTTTGAAACATTGTTCTCTATATTCATACCAAAAAACATAATCTAGTTGAAAACCAAAACACAATAAATGACCCCCAACATTTTTAAATGTGTCAAACATCCTCAAAGAATATTTTTTTACAAGGACACTTTATTGTCATTTTTGATAAATAATTCTTGTTTTAATGATGCTAAGGATAAAAAATCTTCAACACCCTAAATATATATAGAATTGGTACCAGAACGGTTTAGATTCTTGAACTGATTTATCTAACAATAGCCATCTAATAATGTTTTTGTCGACATTCTTGATCCATTTTTATCTAAAAAATATAAAAAATTTAGTTTTTTTATATAATTTGATATAAGAAAAACACTATCCAAAAAATAATAGACAATTAAATTTCATTTTCTACAAAATTATACTAATTTATATTATTTCATAATTATTTATAGTATTTTTTAAACATTTATACTAATCTAAACTTACTTATAATAATTTATACTAATTAACACTATTTTATTTTAAATACAACTATTTTTTTCTAATAATTGTTAATTAATTGGGACACAATTTCCAAAAAATTGGTGGTAGCACTTTTTCCCGGAAACTCCTCTCTACTATCTCTGAATAAAATCACTATGAAAAATCTACTCAGATGTACGGATATCCATTTATATATTCATGAATATAGAGAGAAATGCGGTAAGTTATTCCTGCTCTCATCTTCATGCATAGAGAAATGGGTATCCCTACGTTTGAGCATATTTTTCTTTGTGATTTCAGTCGGAGATTGTGGAAATACGTCCACTGGAAAAATAGCCTATTTTGTCTAACAGTTCATCTCCTGGAAACTTTTCCTGACTAAAACTAGTATGAAAAATATGCTCTGACATATGGATATCCATTTTCATATGCACGAGAATTGAGGGGAAAATGGTCTCTCCATGATACTCTCCATTATCGTGCATATGAAAATAGATATCTGTATATGATGACAGATTTTTCATTGTGATTTTAGTTGGAGAAAATTGCAAAGGGATAAGGCATTGGGAAATAGGGATCTGCCAATCAGCTGAACATTGTGCCAATTTATTTCAATTTATTACATTTTCTTTCAAATTATTGTTAATTATTGTAAATTTTTAGAATTTATAAACAATTGTTTTAATTTATTTCTAATTATTACAATTTATTACAATTTGTTAATAATTATTTCAAATTATTACTAATTATTAAAATTTATTAAAAATTATTGCAATTTATTACTAATTATTGCAATTTTTTACTATTTTATTACAATCTATTACTAATTATGAAAATTTATTACTAATTATAACAATTTAATAATAATTGTTAGAATTGTTTTATTAATTATTACAATTTATTACTAATCAAGAAATATAATACTAATTATTAAAATTTATTACTAATTATTAAAATTTATTAATAATTATACCTAATTGTTACAAATTATTTTTAATTTTTATAATTTATTACTCATTATTGAAAATTATAACTAATTATTAGAATTTATTACTAATTTATTATTAATTATTACAATTTATTACTAATTATTAAAATTTATTACTAATTATTACAATTTAATATAAATTATTATAATTTATTTCAAAGTATTACTAGTTTATTACTAATTATTTTAATTTATTGCTAATTATTAAAAATTGTTTTAATTTATCTCTAATTATTATATTTTATTACTAATTAATTAAATTTATTACAAATTATTGATATTTAATTCAAATTATTGCAATATATTACGAATTATTTGAATTTTTTTTATTATTGAAATTTATTACTAATTATTACTATTTATTAATAATCATGTCAATTTATTACTAATTATTAGAATCTATTACTAATTATTGGTAGTTATTACTAATTAATATAAATTATTGCTAATTATTATATTTATTACTAATTTTTATAAATTTGTACTAGTTATTACTAATTATTAATAATTGTTACAAATTTTTACAAATTATTACTTATTGTTACAAATTATTACTAATTATTACTAAATATTAAAATTTATTACTAATTATTACTAATTGTTGCAATTTATTACTAATTATTAATAATAGGGACAATTTATTTAAATTTATTACTAACTATTACTGATTATTAAAGAAATTTACAAATTTTTATAATTTATTACAATTTATTATTAGTTATTACTATTTTTTACTATTTTTTACTATTTTTTTTTCAATTTTCTACTCATTATTCAAATTTATTACTAATTATTACAATTTATTACAAATTATTATAATTTATTACTAATTAGTATAATTTGCTGCTAATTATTACTAATTGATGCAATTTATTACTAAATATTGTAATTTATTTCTAAATATTTCAATTTATTACTAATTGATGCAATTTATTACCAATTACTGAAATTTGTTTCTAATTATTTCAATTTATTTCCAATTGTTACAATTTATAACTAATTATTACAAATTATTACAAATTATTACAATTAATTACTAATTATTACTAATTATTTCTATTTACTAGTAATTATTACAATTTATTTCTAATCATTATAATTTATAAATAATTATTACTAAATATTTTTATTTATTACTAATTATTGAATTTTTTTACTAATTATTCCAATTTATTACTAATTATTACTAATTGCTGAAATTTATTACTAGTTGAAATTTATTACTAATTATTTCAATTAATGACTAATTGTTGTAATTTATTACTAATTATTAAAAAAATTTACTCATTATTATAATTTGTTACTAATTATTAAAAATTATTACAAATTATTAAAAATTATTGCAATTTATTAAAATTTATTACCAATTATTAAAAAAAATTCTAACTGTTACTATTCATTACTAATTATTGCTATTTATTACTTGTTATTACTAATTATTAATAATTATTAAAATTTATTACTAATTATTACAATTTATTACTAATTATTACAATTTATTACTAATTTTTACAATTTATTACTAATTATTACAATTTATTACTAATTGTTACAATTTATTACTAATTTTTAAAATTTGTTAGTAATTATTAAAATTAATTTCTATTTATTATAATTTATTTCTAATTATTATAATTTATTACTAATTATTATAATTTACTACAATTTATTATTATTTATTATTATTTATTGAAATTTATTAATAATTATTAATACGTATTTCAAATTATTACTAATTATCAAATATTATTACCAATTATTTGATTTTAGTACAAATTGTTGCAATTTATTACTAATTGTTGCAATTTATTTCTAATTGTTGTAATTTATTACTAATTGTTAAAATTTATTACTATGTGTTACAATTTATTACTAATTGTTCCTATTTATTACAAATTATTGCAATTTATAACTTATTATTGTCATTTATTACAATTTATTGCAATTTATTACAATTTAATACTAATTATTGCAATATAATACTAATTATTGCAATTTAATACAAATTATTACAAATTAATACTAATTATTACATTTTAATACTAATTATTACATTTTAAAACTAATTATTGTTAATTAATATAATAACTATTAGTTGATACTAATTCAAACTATTCACAAATAATTATTTGTAAAAATAAACATAAACAATGTTGAATAAAACTGTCTAATTCGAATATAATTTAACTAGAGATAATTAGTAATAATTATAAATAAAAAAAATAAAAAAGTTAAATAAAAAAATAAAAGAATTAGATAAATACGTTAAAATTGAAGCTTTTGAAGGATCAAACCGACGAATAATGCCCCGAATTAAACTTTTAAACTATCAAAAATTTTGAGAGAAATTTTTCCACTATGGAGAGAGAGGTGTGGAGAATTGAATGGGATGAAGGAAAATACGGGTGGGGTATATATAGGATAGATTAGATGTGGCGGTAGTCCTGTCGCAAATAGTAACATTTGAAACGGGCCCCCTTGCAAATACCCTCTGGTTAGGAAGTTTTTTGCGATGGGGCCCGTCGAAAAATACCTCCTTCCTACATAGTATTTGTGAGGGGATATATATCATTTCTCAAATACTAAAAACATCATCGAGTATTTGCGATGGGCTATAGTGGATCATCGCAAATACCCATTCACGTGTTTTTGTGTGCAGCGAGTGCCAACGCTTTTACAACGGGAACCATCGACTCACCACAAATAACTTATTATTTGCAACGGGTTGGTTCTGCAGCCACAAAAAAAAATTCTGAGGGACTCTTTACAACGGGATACTGTTCCGTCACAAATAGCTCGTCGTAATTGGATGGTTTTCTCGTAGTGTTAGGAACTCCATGTCTAGTCACATTGAATTAGTAAGGATCAAAATCTAAATCCCATGATGTATTCCTTGGTGTCCCGTTAAATATGTTAAATAAAAATGCTCTGAAGCTGGATCCTAAGAAGTACCACTCAGAATCAACATCATAGCTACACGTCGTATCTTTCCCCCATAGGTCAAGAACTATGAATAACATCTGAATGTCATAGCTATATAAATAGAAAACAAGTGAAATCTTGAAAAAAAAAGTGAGGGTGGTTGAATGCCTAGACGAATCAGTACTTCTACAAACCCTCAGGCCCACAAGTTCAGTATGGGTTCTAAGGTGACACTCACTACATGATCTAAACAAACCCATAATGCACTGTCTCAAGGTCGGTCAAACACTAGGGACCCATTGGGTCCCTTAAATCAATCATAGGAGAGGCATACTCCTTAGGATTATCCTGGACCTCTCATAAGAAATGGAATCCCTCTTGGGATTCTCTAAGTCAACATGTATGAAAAAGAATCCCTCTTGGGATCCCCAGAATAGTAAATTATTTATGGAATCCTACCTAGGTTCACCAAAATTAATAATAGAATGCTGGAATCCAACATGGTATCCTCATAAAGAATAATAGAGTGTAATTATCATATATGGGGTCCTAGGAAAGAATAAGCAGAGGAATCCTACACAGGATACTTTGAAAGAGTAAGATATTTGGATAAAACATTCTCTAAACCCTATCTCTATCATCTCATGGCTTCTTATTTCATAATGGAACCTATCAGAATAGATAATTATTAATAGGAAAATCTAAATAAGCATTGATCTAGGGAGATGGATCATAGACCATTTCATATAAACTTTTAACTCAAAGTTAGTCTGAACACCCAACCAAACTTTCTCATCAAGTCACACCATAGTCTCGCTAACCATTTACCATTCTGAGATTCATCTAGTTAGGTCTTTTGAGAACTAATTCCATGTCCACTAACCATTCATATGAAACTAAATTCGGTCTCCTCCCAACTATCACCCTCAAAAGACAACTAAAATCAATTTTTTGAGGAACCACCTCTCCATTAATGCTTGCTCACCCCAACACACCTTTTGTAAATCTTTGAAACACCCCAAGGGTTACACCATCACGATATACATGAAAAAACACTCATAACGCCAAATCATACATCCAATTAGGAATACATGTAATCAAAACATGAAAAACCCTCAAAATGATAGTAAGCGGGAAGTACACAACATGTATACCCTAGTACATGGGGTGAATACTCAAAGCTCCACCAGGTCATGTACTTCAATCAAACATGGTATATAAAACCCATGTACACTATATATAAAACTAGTAAATGTCTTTTATTCTATATGGGGTGCATACTTATGTACCTCAAATGTACTAGCCTTGTGTTTTAGCCTGGTCGAATACTTCTACATGGAATTTAACCCACATGAGTTCTTGTCATGTTCCTTGCACAACTAAGTACCACTACACAGGCAGTCTATACCTGTACTTGACTATGTGTCTAAGTATAAAAAAATGTGTATATTCCATATACATTTCATGTACTAAAAAATTAGTCATCCTCCCCAAAAAAGAATAACACACATCACAGGTTCCTCAACAACATGATGTGTAATGTAGAGTTTTTAAGAAGAAACCCCTAAAATCAGCCAGAATCACCATTTTTTCTTAGTTAAGAATATATCAACCCACTATGGGTATATAAAGGACACAATATGGTCTTAAAACTGTAGAAATATTAAATTTATAGAATTTATTTACTAAAATAAGAAAACAAACATTTTGGTTAAATATGTCGAAGTTGTTCATGTTTCCATGATCCACAACTACGACATGATGATCCAGCTACTCCAGAGTTCCATAATGACACCTCCCCTCTCTATCTTTCTCTACCGAACTAAATTTATAATCTTAATAGTGGAAATTTTAATCCCATAGGGTCCATATGAAATAATACAAGAATATTATAAGAATGAAATGAGCAGAACATGAAAAAGAAAAGAAAAAAAATAAAAAAAAGATCTGAACCTAACCTTAGTTCCCAAAATGAGTTTATCCCTTATCTAATAAAACCCCCCCATTAAGGATCAAAGGAATAATCTCAATATGATTCTACATTAAAAAGATATATTTGAATAAACATGTTTGTTTAAATTAATATTTAATTAATTAAATATATATTATTAATTATTCCATGAAAGTTCAAATGAATCATATTTCCACTAAACTCCTTTACTAAGAAAAAACCATATTATGGGACTAGATTAGTGGTCAAAAAAGTTATCCAAGATCATATTTGAGGGAAAATTACCATTTTACCTCTCATGAGTGTCAAGAATTAAAAAAATATAATTTCGGTTGAATTCCATATTCTTGAAATACACGAAATGTTACAACCTCCTCACTGTAAAGCTTCTCATCCAAAAACATCATTGGTGGTCACACACATCCATGCTCTCATCCTGAACTCCTACACAACTATGTTATATTGACCTTAAAACAACCTATCCCAAATAATTATCAACACTTACATCATGTAAGATGTTAAAATTTGACCGATATGATGCTCCACACCATAGGAATACTCCTATATTCTCCGAACAATTGAACTCCAATATCAAATGCCCACCCTCCCTCCATCACCGCACACAATTACTAGAGTGTACATAACCTATTAGACCATAGATCCAATATAGAAAAATCATAATACCACCCATTCCAACTTCTAAATAATGGTTTCCACATAAAATGTTGTTTTTCAACTTATAAAAAGGGTCACCACCCTCAAATGGTTGGTGGTACACCCCCACCATATAGATTACCTCATACAACTCTTCATGTGAAACTATCAAGTACTTCATTCACCAACCTTAAACGATATTTAAAAGGATAATTTTATTGTTCACACTATATTTCCATACTCAAGATGATGTCAAGATAGAGGGAATGACCATAGATAATTAAGGATTATAATAAGATTCCATCAATAGATGGGCAATTATATCCCTGAGGCATGATCACATAAAACTAGTCAATATTTTCCTTTAAACAACTCCTTGCGCCATGTGTCCCAACAATGTGATTCTAAGTCAATCCAAAGTTCAACCACCTCAAATAACATATTTTTTAAAAAATATATCCCACATCAATACAGAACATCATTTAAACTTACCCAATGATCCTGGTAACCATGCCCATATGAATTTCCTTAAAACTAATGGTCAACATCTAGTACACATATACTCACTGAAAAATGATTTAAATGGTACCATGAGTAATGTTAATGTACCATTATCACTTACTCACAATCACATGAATCATCCATCATAATCTCATGTGACCACACTACATGGCATGTTAGTCTTAACAAGCCAAATGCTCCAATAGAACTCCTCTTCAAAATCAAGAATCTTATATGTGCCCTGATTTATTCCATGATCTTACATCACAATGTTGTTTTTCTAAAGTTAAATCATCAAATTCCCAAATTCAAGCCAATAGGTTCAGGTACCTAAATAGTTCTTCCCATGAAAGATAGTAGAAATATCAAAGAACCATAGGTGATTCCTGAAAACTAGAGGCATCATTATTCATATATCACAAAATCAAGTCACCTCTCATGCATAATTCACAAAAAAAGCGCATAGAAAAGATAACTTCCTTAGAAGGAATACATAAATTTGGGTCAATCCCTCTCATAGGTGGACCTTAATTGAACTAAATCTTGATATATAAATGTTTGATCCATAACTAAGTTACTCTTGTTCTGCCATGTATCCATACAATTAAAATTTCATAAAAAGGGCTTTGAGTCCAACCACCTATCTCATGGTTCAAACCTCTCACCAAGGTCACAACATATGAGGTTTCATCCAAAAGCCCATTTCAACGCAAAAAATATAATTGCCCTATCAACCCTCTCTAACAGAGGTACGGATAACATGAATTACAATGTAAAAAACTTATAAACATGGTTTCAATTATATAATGTATCAATTCCAAATAAATATAAGAAAAAAACTAATTTCTAACTATAAATAACTTTATGCGAAACCCATTTGTAACTACTAACTTAATTATAAAAATCTAATGGAATCACCTTCCAAGAATCAGCCCACCATGACTGAATCCTCATTGAGAAACCCTATAAGGGACTTCCTCAATATTATCATGATAAGAATGTAAAAAATATAATGAACATTCACTCATCGAGCATCCTCATATGTTAATATCAACTTATGTTCCTCATTCACAATGAAAACTTAGATACCTTTGTATATCAAAATAGATGATTTGACTTGATAACCATGAATTAAGGTTCATTAATTAAAATAACGCATCCATTTACATGGGAAAACATTATATAGATTTTTAAGAATTTTACTTAACCACACATGAAAAGGATACATCCACAAGGTGTCTACGAAAATGAAACCAAATACCAATGTTGACCTATAAGGGTTAACAGTGCACACACAATGTGATCTCGATTATTTAGGACTTCCAACACACACATGGTTTGGTTAAGTAGAATTTCATTCCACTCTATACAAGAAAACATTGTATACAATATATTATAACATTAAATAACTAAACCTAGGTAAAAACTCCCTAAAATGTGTTTATCATATGGGCTTTATGTGACCTACTGACAAACTAGGGTTACTGACCCTCACTTTCATGAGGACTGAGTCATCAGTATCCCTATAAAAAATATCACTATAGACCAACTTACCCTTCCATATAAAGAAAAAATATATAAAACTCATCCTAATTTATAAGAATATCACCCAAACCAAATATAGGAAAACACTATTTAGATTGATATATACACTTTAAATAATTCTCACCTATCAACAGCAATAATCACAAAGTATAAGTCAAATAACATGTAGACCCTTTGCAGTAAATATTATGTGAAAGACACATCTTTCATTTATTGACCGTGTGTCAAAATAAATCATTGGCCTCTCACTAGTGGTTTAATGACCATAAAACCCAAATAAATCTTAAAATATACCTAAAATGTGAATATCTCAATGTGAAACTCATTTTAAACCATGAAATCACATATCAATAACCAAAATACCATTTCCATTGAAATCAATACTTCTTATCAATACAAGTGTTCTCAATGCACTTGTTTGATATCCTTCACAGGTTCCAGCACACTCTTAATAAATCTATCTACCATATACTAAATAGTATTTGAACATAAATAAATAGATTTGATACAAATTTGGAACATCCTCACCAAGATTTCCCTAAATTGATTCCCTAAGATGGTTCACCACATAGACTCAAGCGCCCCCCCCCCCCCCCAATATTCCATAGGCTTGTGAATAGTGGAGACGTCCAAGTTTGTGTCTGTGGGGAGACTACTCCCAAAAATAAGAGTAAGGAACTAATATAATTAACCAACCATCTTTCATAGAGAAAAATAGATAGATTAAACAATTATTAAATTTATAAATATTATTATAATAGATAATGTTTAGTAAAGGCCTGAACAAATATTTCATTTATAGAACACTTATTTACCATTGGGATGATCACATGTACATGAATTTATAGAAGAAAAATGAAACAAAAGTACATGGATCTACTGATGAATCTGAGAAAAGCCACATACCCATTCCCTATAACATTTCCAAGCTACTCATACATCATCATAAGAATCCACACTCTAAGTCTCACATACATACTATGAGGCATAAATCTTAGTAGCCCATCCCCATTGGTGAACCTATAATATTATATCATAATATAATTATCATATAATGTACTTGGCCTATATGAGACACAACTAGAAATAAAGTACATTAAATAAATCCACAATTTATCCTTAGGTACAAGATAATAACTTAATAAATATCCTCTAAAAATGTCATTAATCTATATGTCATAACACTCATGGAATGTATATATAAGTTGATACATGGGTTCGTAATCTCAATCAATCATTCCTTATTTTGTCGACACCATAATATTATTTGGGCATTTAATTTATTTAATTAAAACCTTGACATAAATCATGAAACCATGGTGTCCATATATAATTATAAATAACAATAAGAATAATTACCTTTATTTTATGATCCCCTAAAAGTAATTTCAAGTCATATCCCAAGTCTCTCCGAAGGTATAATATAATTTCATTATAATCATATAACTCCATGTCCTCATAGGAACACCAGATCTACTAATCTAGATCATATTTGTGGAATTCCATGTCAACTGTGGAACACCATATCCACTAATATCAGTCATAACTATGGAATTTCAAGTCCATTGATGTGGAAATAAATTTCCAATACCATTTAATTATTAAATAATAAAATATTAATCTTGGGAATTATATCTAGGCATCCAAATAAATAAGTCAAATAAAAAGTCTCAGAATTTGGATCATGGGAAGTACCGCAGGGAATCCCTATAATAGAATCACATTGTATCAGTCCCCATGGGACAACCACCTGGAAGAACCTATGGTAATCATAACATCATAAATATTAACCAAAGTAAAATAATAAAAGATATAGTGAGTGTTGTATAATGACTAAACCCGTCACTACTTCCATGACCCCTTTGGCTCACAAGTTTGGTACATTTAATAAGGTGACACCCAATACTACTCTACCCAATCAAATAAAACACTAGATTATGGTATTTAAAACACTAGGGAACACACTGGTCTACTAAATCAAAAATTGTATTGGTATCCTACTTTGGATCCTCATGTTCCACTTCTAAGAAAAGGTATCCCTCTTGGGATCCTCATAAGAATAAATTAGCAATGGTATACAACTTGGGATCCTAGGAAAGAATTAGAGAATAGAGGAATCATGTATGGGATCATTTGAATGAATAAGAGATCAAATACATCCTACATGGGATCCTCATAAATAATAAGTGTTGGATCTAACATGGTATCCTCATAAAGAGTAATATCTTTGGGTAACATATTCTACAACCCATGTCACCAACATATCACAACCTCTTGGGACAGAATAGAACATATCATAAGGGATATGTCCTCATAGTAACTAAAATGTAAGTATTGATCATGTGATATTACTCATGGCCAATTTTAGATAATGTATCACTCTGGGTTAGTTTTAACACTCAACCAAACACTCTTATCAATTCACATCCCAGTCCCACTAACCATGGACCAATTTTTAGATACATCTAATTAAGTTCTCGGAGAACACATTCCAAATCCATTAACCATTAATATGAACCTAATATAGGTATAATCTCATGCCACACCATCATTATATAATTGAAATCCATTACTAGAGGGAATCACATCTCTAGTACAACTCACTCACTGAAAAAAATCTTTTAGGAGTCCTTGAAACACCAAAAGTGTTCCACCATTGCAATATACATGAAAAAATACTCAAAATGGAATACTAATATGTACAGTTACAACTATATAGATTCAGAACATGGAATTATCGCAAAAGGGTAACAAGGGGGAAGTACACAACATATATACCCTAGCACATGACATGTACACTTAAATTTCCACTAAGGTGTGCACTTGAACCAAACATGGCATGGAGAATCCATATACATGGTGTGTAAAACATGAAAATTTTGTAAACCCTACATGGGGTACATTCCTTCATACAACACAAGGCCTAGTCACGTGTTTTTTTCCAATATATGTACTTCTACATGGCGTGTAACCCACACGAGTTATATCAATGTACCCTATATTTTCGAGTCTCCTGCAAAGGGTTTTTTAGCCATGTACTCAGCTACATGAAAGAGTACTAATAAGAGACATTTATTCCCCTTACAGGGAATTTATATCCTAAAAAATATCTTCCTTGAATATAAATAACACATGATAGGTTTTCTAAACAACACATTGTGTGATCTAAAATTCTGAATGGGGAAACCCTTCAGTTAGCCAGAAACCCCATTTTTCTCTTGGTTAAGAACAGATTGATCCACTAGGGGAACTTATAAGTCATAAAGGGACATAAAAATGTAAAGAGATAAATTAATATGTACTTATAGAAACAAAATATAATTATCCATCCTTTGGGAGGCAACCACTGAAGCTTCACCCATTTCCGTGATCTACATCAACCACACGACAATTTGGCTACTCCCAAGTGCTATAATGACATGTCCATTATTCCTTGAATCAATTTATCTCACACTATATTTTTTATCTCTATGTATCACTATAATTTTCTGACTCGAATTCCACACATTGATGCCATAAACATGTTGGTCACGTCACCTTAGGCATGCCTCCCCATATGATAAAGGCTACCAACTAGTAGTGAGGGTCTAATATCGATCATGGGGAGACTATAAAATCTTTTATCAGAGTAACACCGAGAGAAAAATATGAAATAATAACATATAACATATAACAATAACTATAATTATTCTAATATCACATGATGACCAGAGTAAGGAATATATTATCAAAATTGAACAGTAAAATATTTGATGCCAAAGTATGTGTTGAGTGTCCACATCCAACCCAAAAAGTAATGACATTGAAAAATACCATGTGGGTCCCAACCCAAATCTAGTTCCCTCATCAATTCTTCATCCCACCTCATCCCTCTAACATAGGGCCTTTTCCCTTATACTATCCTACACATATGAAGTTTATTCAGGCACTGATTAGGAAACCCAAATAGGGTATGAGTACAACTTAGTAGGACTCCACCAATGGAATATAAAAAATATCTATTCAGAAACATTGTATATAGTTGCATAAACAAATAATTACAATGCATAATTTAATAGTCATCATATTATTCTTTATTCTTTATTTAACCACTTAAACCCACAGGCTCTTAAGGACACCTGAACCTCAATACTTGTGTCAGCTCATGCAGAAGTTTGAATAAGTTCACACATTTAATTCAAAATAAATTATAATGAAATGGGAATTCATTATCCATTCATTTCAATTCATTTTCATGAATAATTAGAACCGTATTCTAATTCTCATCTAATGGGCATAGAATGTTGTGTCTTGCACCCTATGGGTATTTCCAGTATTGGTCTATTTCCCACACCCCATGGGTATTTGGAGCATCATTCCATATTGAATAAATATTTCATTCTTTACTTGGGTACTAGAAGTTAATGGCTAGAACCCTATTGGTATTTGGAACATTATTCCTTGTCCCACACTCTTTTCTCAATCAATTTCATATGGGTATTTAGAGAATCAGTATGTGTCCCATACTTGTATATCAAACAATCACATATATCACATGCACCACAGTAGAACTTTGATTAATTAAATAAAAACTTGATAAAACTCATCAATTCCATGTCCATATAATTATATTAATAAATTGAGATGTTAATTAATCACCTCAATTACATTAATTAATACTTTAATTAATTAACCAAATCAATGGTTTTATAATCATGAAAACCTCCATTAAATAATTCAAAAATTAATTAATTTAATTCAATTAATTTCGATATCACAACCATTCACAAATTAATTAATTCAACAATTAATTACCCCACTTCAATCAGTTTCTTAATCTCAATAATTCCCTATAATTAATTTGACAATTAATATATACAATTCAACAATTTCAATATCCTGTAATTAATAAAATAATTAATTACAAGAATTGAAAATTTCATAATCACAAAACATATCATTATTTAATTTGAAACATAATTAATATTATTCCAAAATCTCAACAATCCAACAATTAACTAAACAATTAATTATTCCCTAAATCCCCCAATTTCAATATCTCAATAATTAATTCAACAATTAATTATCCCCATTTCCCCAATTACTTTAATTAATTAATTAATTAATTAAATTAGTTAGAAAATTAAATTCTTAAATATTTCTAGAAATTATACTATTATATATACATAATTTAAATCATGACTATGGGATTTTAATAATACACCACCTTCCTCAAAATTGGTGAAGAACACTCTCTAATGTAAATCCCCAATTTGAATGAAATAACGATGTAGAACAAGACCTAAATCATAATCCCTAAATCAAGATAGAAAAACTATGATCCCAAAATACTAGATCTAGATCCACAATCCTAGACCTATATCCAAAAAAATAAGGATTAATAGTACTTCAATGTATGGAAGAAGAATGGGAAGAGAATAGAAACCACAAGAGATTATATCTGCTTATCGGTAGGGGTGCAGATCATCAATATGGGATTTAGATTGTGATGAAAGGAGGTTGGAATGGATTTTAATCTATCCTAGAAAATCCAAAATCCAAAAATGATGTTATTGGTTGAATTTTGGATAAATGTTTGTTAAAATGGGGGCTCTAGAAATTTTGAAACTAATTTTTAGGGGCTTAAAAAAGCGTACACGTGGTTTGATTCTCGAGGCACATAGTTCCCCCTAACTATACACTTTATCCATGAAACTCATCAAGGGGTGAATGGTTTCTCTTAATTGGTTGTACGGTTTCACAAAACATGAACCATCCAGGTGAATCACCTTAGTTTGGTTTCACACTATTGGCTGGTCCAGGGTGCACAGTTTAAGAAAACTATACACCAACCATGCACTACCCTATTTCCTTATAAAATTTTCAATTTTCACCCAAACACACCCCAAGGTAAAAACTAATAAAATTATACTCAAAAAATAAAAAATAATACCAGAAAAATTCATAGAAATCTTCAAAAAGGTTTAGGATCTTATAATATACCAACCTTATAATAGATCATCCTCAAGCGGTACTCCCAATAATCTCTAAGATTCTAAGTCAAAACAATAGGGTGATCATTCCCTCATAACATATTGTCTATCCTGTGTTTCTTCCTTTACATTCCCATGTTTCCACAATACACAAACTTTTGTCATTTTTCTCACTACAACACTTTCTCACTATTTTACAACACACATACGAGATGCTTCTCAAAGGATGCATCTACCTAAAACTCAAAATCAACAATAGTAATCACATGATATGGTTATGGGTGATACCACCAAAGTTATGAAAAATTTAAAACAACATTCATAGCTCTGTATTTTTATGGTATATCTAATTAGTATTCCATCATCTTGATTCTTTCCCCAACATCAAACAGTCTAACAACCAGGGCTTCCATCTTGTCATGACTTTGTATCCTATGATATCCCAGTCATGGAGACACCCAAAGGAATAAATGATTACCCTATATACTATATAGGGTTCATCGATGTATATCATCATATGACATATGTATACTTGGATCCCTATCTATATGATTTCAAATAAAGATAAAACTTCTCTAATGTCCCCTACACGAGACTCGGTGCAAACAACTATGACTCACCATCCTCCCTATAACACAGAGGATATCTGAATTGCCTACCATAAATAACCTCATATGGTTCCATTAGTGTAGTTTCTTGACAATTATTTTTATAGGATAACTGCACCAAATCTAGGTTCTTTTCCCAAGACCTACTGATGTCTATAAAACATGCTTGCAACAAATACTTAATCACTGGTATAGTATGCTCCAACTACCCTGTTTTCTATGGGTGGAAAGGCATACTCAATGATACCCATATACCAAGTGACTTTAGTAATCCTTCCAAGAAGTGTAAAATGAAACATGAATCATGCTCTGAAATAATAGTCTGTGGAACCCCATGCAGATAGACTATTTCTTGAACATACAAATCTCCCAACTACTCTACTGAGAAAGTCTCTTGTATAAAAAATAAATGTCTTACATTTTTCAAATGAACCAAAATTACCCAAATATTGTCATTAATTTGGGTAATCATTGGGGGACTCACCATAATTTCCATATTCATACCATCTAAGTTCCATTCTACAATAGGAAACGACTACAAAAAATCACCATATCATTGATGCTCAACCTTCATCTACTGATAGGTGTAGCTTCATGTCACAAAACCTAGTAAAATTTTTTTCATGCCCAACCACCTATACTATCGATGTATTTAATGGTACATTTTTTCACCCTTGGATGTACCTCACACTTTGAGGCATGAAAATCACACATTATCTCCTACCACATGATCATAGGAACAATAACATGATTCCTAACATAGATTATATCATCCTCATATATGTTCCTATTAGAATATAACTTCCCTTCCATCAAGGATTTCCATCTAGTCTAAACATTCTAGATAATAATTCTTCCTATATCCGATCCCTCTCAATAGTATATAATCTCCTAATATTGATAAAATATTAATCTATTCCTGAATCTCCAAAACCACAACATGCATCTCAACCATAAAATTCATCCTCTGCCACTCAGAGAAAGACTCTTAAACATCTTGAGTTGGATATTTCCTACTCAAGGAGTTATCCACACAATTCCCCTATCTGGTTATATATGCTATCTCAAAATAAAATAAAATTATATACTCAACCCATCTATATTGATGGAGATTCAAATATCACTAGGAAAATATATACTTTATGATCTTGTTATCCATATATACAATTTACCTCTCACCAAAAAAATAATTTCAACAGAACACATAATCATAATCTAGTACATCCAATTTGAGGTAGTTCATAGGTTACTTCTGTTCATGCAGCCTAAACTTCTCATTTCCGTATGGCATAACTCGATCTACATACATCAAGACAACTCTGAGACCTATCCTAGATGTGTCACAAAACATGGTGTACTTTTCACCTGGATCATGTAGGATCAAGATCGATGCTGACATTAAGAACTTTTTCATCTCTGGAAAGAATTCTCATATGTTTACATCCATTTAAACTTTACACCCTATTTGGTTTATCCCAAGAGAAGTGTTTCCAATCAGGAAAAGTCTTGGATAAACCTCTGATAATATTCTAAAAACCCAAAAAAGTTATGAATACTAAAATATTTATTTGGCTGATCTAATTAAACAACTTGATGAACCTTCTCTGGTTCCACTGAAAAAACCTTCCTCAAAGATGATGTGACCCATGTAGTGTACCTGGTCAATCAAAAACTAAAACATAGATAACATGGTGTATAACTGATTCTCTCTCAGCTTACTCAAGACAATGTCAAGGTGTTATGAATGATCGTTATGAGTCTTGGAGTACACCAATATGTTATTCATAAACACAATAAAAATTGATCTAAGTGTAGATGGAAGAATATGTTCATCATTGAAATAAACATTGTGGGTTCATTCTTCATCCCAAATGGAATTATGATGGAATCATGTAGGCCATACATGCTTCTCAAAGTAGTTTGAGGTATATCAAAAGGTCAGAATCTAAATTTCTGATACCCTGACATCAAGTCGATCTTAGAGAAAGCACAATCTACTCTTAACTGATAAAAAAGATCAGCGATATGAAGAAGAGGATATAGATTCTTCACTATAATTCAGTTTAGCTTTCGATAATTAGCACACAGTCATAGAGTCTCATCATCATTCATTGCAAAAACACTAAAGAACCCCAAAGCAATGTACATGAACGGACAAAACCCTCATCCCCCAACTCCTCCAACTGATTCTCCATCTCTTAAATGTCTATCATTTACATTCTTTATGGTGTAATTGAAACTGTCTTATCCCCCAGTGTGAGCTCAATTGTAAAATCCACATATCTCTCAGGTGGAAATCCAGAGAATTATTTAGAAAACTCATCCTAAAACCAATCCAATAAGGGAGGAAAGACATCTCACCTTACACCTCTTTCATCTAGAAATATACTAGAAACCAAGGTCATGATCTCTCCCAATGGTTGAGTAATTGGACCATCTCATCCTGGATTGATATCCCACTCTCCACAGTGAATACAGTTTTCTCCCTTATGAGACAAAAAGTTTACTCTCCTATTGTAATAATCATTGTGCGCTCAGTATGTTACTATACAGTCCATACCCATAGTAAATTCAAAGATCTACATGTCTAGGATGTAATGATTACATAGAAAGTGATACTTCCTAACATCAAGAGAACACCCCTTCATTAGACAGATGTATTTGGATATTAATCCCAATAGTGTATCGATCATAAATAATCTACACATGAAATCCCACACAATTCTAAAAATATTCAATATTTGGGTAGAAATAAAGGAATGAGAGGCACCAATATCAAATAAGGCACTAGATAATGTAGAAGCTATAAGAATAGTACCTCTCATTATTGATAGTCTGGCCTCGCTATCCAAAATTTTAGGTTGACTGGAATGTAATTGTCCTATCCCTATTCCATGTGATGCATTCTGAGCTCCCTGATCTTCACCACTCTATTGGTATGATTCTTCTTTCCCTGAAGTACGTTGTAAACTTTCTCTAATACCATGTCTAGTAGAACTCCAACAGCTAGACTGATAGGTGAAGAAGATCACCTTCTTATACTTTGGTTTTTTCTTGATCCTCAATCACTACCTGATATTATGTGTTCCTACAAAACCCTTATAGATGTCCCATCTTTCCAAATTATATTCACTCCAATGGTGGTCAGGGAAAATTTTTACGAATGTTTCCCAGCCAACAACACTAGTGCAAAATAACTCAAGGTCTTGTGTAACTAATACTTCCCCCTAGAAACTCTACTGACCACTAATCTGGATAACACTATCACAGATATTCTTCCTACCCACATAAGAAATACCTCCTAATCGACTAGAGGAAACCACATGTCTACCACTGTAATCCTTCTTTAGGTTCCCCATAGATATGAAAGCCTAATTCACTACTTATGAAAACTTTCTCATCCAAATGACATTAAAATATCACTTAATATCAAACTTAATTCAGTCATGAAATTATTTTTATGAGTTAGCCTCATCCACTATCAACACTAGAGAGAAAATAGATGAATATTTTTAAATCGTCCAACCTTTCTCATCCCGGACATACTCCATAGAGTCAACCTCATGAATTTAGATGGTCTCTCCTGCCTAAGGGTCTCAAGGTAGAAGTTCTCCAATAACTTACCATGTATGTACTTCCACTCCACACACACCAACATTTATTCCCGAGTTTGGATTCCCCACAAACTATTTTCTTGACCACATAATATATACGTATCCAACATGACCCTACTCTCTGTTGGGGTCTCCAAATGGTCATGTATAGTCTGGATGGATTCAATTCATAACTCTACCTCCTTTGGTCCACCCTCTACATTAAAATTCAGATTTTTTAATAACTAGAACTCATGAATCAATCCATAGATTCTCTTTATAACCCACTATAGGTATCTTTCCACAAACTGCATGAAGCGAGAAATGTTCACTCAGAAATATTCTCCTACATCCTCACCTAGAACTATCAGTGCCTCATGTTCTACTACTAATAAATCATCACCCTCTATAACCTCAAGTCATCCTATGAACAAGTTTCATCATAGAGGAACATCTATATAATGCAAAACACACATATTTGAAAAAATCACACCACTTTATCATGTTTACGTAATAGAAAAAAAAACAAGTTACAACAAGTATATTTCTTCAAACCCTAATACATTGTCAAAATTGAGGTTCCATCAGAACCTTCAACCATCCTACATGTAGGTCATTGTTAACAAAGGGTAAAATAATTCTGATATCATGTTTCTCTTTAGAAACCCAATTATTCTCATCTGACATTATTTCAAAATTATCAATTTCATATTAGGATAATTTTCATTTCAATTTCACTGGAAAGGAAAAATAGTTAAAGTTCAAAATCTTAACCAACTCTTTTTTTTTTGTGCCTAAAATGATTCATGTCACCAATAAATCCCATGTTCCTAGAATGATGTGTGAAAACTAAACTCTCCTTCCATTCCGGGCCGTGAGTAAAATCTCCATAAATCTAAAAACATTTGCCACATCACACCAAAAGTGCATCACCCAAGGTTAAATAACTTCAACTTTTGCATAAAATACTAATAATAATAATAATAATAATAATGCCACCCTAAATACTTGCTTTTCCCCTCATACATGGGTTAGCTACTCCCATGCATGAGCTCATAACCATTTTTCAAATCTTTCTAGCCTTGTGTTTACCTTTCCCAAATAGTGAGACAATATAAAAGAAAATAAATCTTTCCTCATACAATTTTGCAACATCTTGACCCTAGAGCCACATGCCGGTGCACTAATCAGGTTAGTCAAATGACCTCTAGTGAGCCACCCCATACTCTAGAGGCTTATGATTTGAAGTGAGGGTCAAATGTCAATCATGGGAATATTTTTCCCTCTTTTACCAGAGTAACACCCAGTGAAAAATATGAAATAGTAACAAAATAACATAAAACCATAGCCATAACATTACCAATATCATAGGATGACTATAGAAGGGAATACTATATCCAAAATTAATAGTAAACTATTCCATTCCAAAGTAAATTCCATGTGTCAACATGAAACCCCATAAGTATAGACACTAAAACTCTTAAGCGGGTCCCAAACCAAATCTTGTTCCCACACCCATTCTTTATCACAACTCATTCATCTAACACAATGTATTACTTATTTATCAACATAAACCCCAAGGTTCTTGAGTACACATGAACCTCAATACCTGATTTAACCAATGTCGGAGCCTGAATCAGTTTACACATATAATTTACAATTCATTTTATTGCAATAGTATTACATTATCTGTTAATTTCAATTCATTTTCTGGGATAGTTGGAACCATATTCCAATTTAAATCTCATATGTATAGAACATCATTTCTAGAACCTCGTGGGAATATGGAGTGTTAGTCTATGTTCCACACCCCATGGGTATTTAGAGTATTAGTCCCTATCCCATACAATATTCATGTATGCCTTGGGTCCTAGAACATCATGGTTAGGACCATGTTGGTATTTGGAGTGTCATTTTATGTCCCACACTCTTTTAGCATTCAATCACATATGGGTATTTGGAGCATCATTATGTGTCCCACTCTAGTATATCAAAAAATCATATATATCACGTGTTCCATAATACCACATCAATTAATTCACTAATTGATTAATCCAATTCAATAATTCTATATCCATATCATTCAATTAATTAGTTCAATAATTAATTAATCTCCTCAATTACATTTATTAATTCCATAATTAATTAATCACATCAATATTTGAATAATCATTATAACCTCCATTAATTAATTACACAAATAATAAATCTAATTCAACAAATTCTCATATCACAACAATTGACCAATTAATCAATTCCATAATTAATTAACCCAATTAAATCTATTTCTTAGTCTCAAAAGTTCCCATTAATTAATTCATTAATTAATTAATACAATTAAATAATTTTAATATCCTATAAATAATTCAAGTAATAATGAATCCAATTTTCAATTTTATAATCACAAAAAATCACATTAATTAATTGAAAAGAAAATTAATATAATTCCACAATCTCAATATTCCAATAATTAAATCAACAAATAATTATTCACAAAATCCCTAAATTTCAATATCTCAATAATTAATTAAAAAATTAATTATCCCTAATTCCAAAATTCCATTTATTAATTAATTCAATATTGAAATTAATATTCTAAAAATCTATAGAACTTATATAATTACATGAACATAATTGAAGTCATGGCTATGAGATTTGAATAATATAATAACTACATAAAAATGATGAAGAACTCTTACTAATAGAAATCCCCAATTTGAACAAAATAATTGTAGAGTCCCGAAGCTTGACGTACATGGAAATTACATTACTTTTGCGGAATACTTAGTACATAACAAAAACACACACACAAGGATCGTAATAGTTTAGTGTCTTTGTAAACTCATAATATAATCTTCTAATCGTCGTGAAAGATCATCAACGTATCCCATAAAGATCTTCCTTTTTTATACCTAAAACCTTTCTTTATATCCTAGGGAAAAGAAAACATAAAAGGGTGAGCTCAAATGATCAGTAAGGGTAAAAAAAGAAATATCAATCACATATTATTCATAAGAACATAACATTTTGGAAATCATAACCTGCAAAAGAGAGCATAATTTCATAACATGGTATAAATCATAGTAGTGAAATGAAATCCCAATAATCATAACTTAAAACATGAAACATTGTGGCATACACACATAATCATAGAGAATCATTTCTTATTAGTCAGGACTCATTTCCAAGACTATCTTAGTGGACAAAGTCCATTTCTGAACCGAGTCACCCTCGTTTCAGTCCTGTTTCACTGAACCGGTATAACCTACCATTCCAGCCATGTCTATCTCATGAGATATAAACTCTTTACCCAATGCATTATAGGGAGATATAGGTCTCACCGATCTCATAATGATACCATTCTTATGTGTTCCACAAAATCATAAATCATACATCATTTCATAACCCATGTAATAAAAATTGGAATCTTAAACATCATGACATCATAAAACAATTCATATAAGATAAAGTAATTCATAAAAATATTTCCATCACAACATAATCATGTAAATGCAATAATAGGGATAGAAACAGAACCCTATATTATCTTAGATGGAAAATAATTTTGATAAAACACTTGAACTCCATTCTTGAGGAAAATATCATTTCTATTTCAAAAACACTTTTCCTTTCTTAACATGTCATACAATTATAAAATAAAAGAAGTTGAATAAAAATAAAATTGAAAACTTGTAAAGGAAGCTTCATGGAAATAATGTTTTAAAAAATCTATTCATGCCGTATAAGTTAAAAAAACATTTTTTCTCGTACTTTTGTCGAAAAAGTCAAAAAGTACCTAGTACGAAAAAACGACAAAAGATTTCTTTCATATCCATTACTAAAAACTCACTGAAGGGTAAAATTGGCATTAAACAATTGTAGGTGGATGGAGAAAATAATTCATATTGAGGGAACATGGATGGGGATGATAAAATACACCCCAGTAAATACTAAAGTATAAACAATCTCAGATAAAAATGAGATTGTGATATTTCCCTTACCTTAGGTCTGAATTGCTTTATAAGTGTCCGAAACTCCTGTATAATGATTTATATAATGTTATTGAATTATTACAGAATCATATTCATTGATATTATATCATATATGGTCCACTTATGACTTTATATGACCTGTTCTTTTGTAAATTCATGTTAAAGTAGTGTTTTGGGTAAAATCGTCTCATTTGTCGTTCGTGTTTTTAACTTGTAGTTATTAATATGATTACTTGGATCATGATTACTTATATCCAGAATGTAGAACATGATTTATATATAATATATATTTAGAATATACATATATATAATATATCGATAAATGAAATGAAATACACCGTTCATGGAGACGGTAGTCCGTACGTACGCATGAACGCTATTTTCGTTTCCTTATTGAATTGAATGGAATTAAGTAGATGACATACATATAAATATACATAAATCCAGTATCATTATTATGTCATATACTTCATTAGTACTTATTATATATACTTTATAATCATTCATGAATGGTTAATCATTGAGAATGAATCTCATCGCGTCGTGGAGACGGTATTCCATACGTACGCACGCGCGGTGATTTCATTTTCCGTAGGATGGATAGATGGTGAAATAGGGTTGTTTCATACTGATAATAACATATCAGTATATGAGTGATACTTATGTTATTAATTCATAATGAAACAACCTATGAAGAAGAAGTTGATGAAGAAAGAAGCTTGAAAGAATCAGTAGAAGAAATTACCTCTTCTTCGATACGCCTCTTTGAAACCTCCTCTTAGGGCACTAATATTTGTCTTTTAAGAAGAACAGAACCTCTAGGATGTTTATAGGGAAGTGGAGAAGATACATTGGCAGGGTTTGGCCGAGCATGAAGGCTCAATGTGGTGTGAGGAAGGGAGGGAGGAGGTTCCCTTTTATAAGGGAGGAGAGGGGCACCTTTGGAAAACTAAAAATATTATTTTATTATAAAGACAATTTTGGTTTTAAATAGCTCCAAATTGATTGATATAGAATCTAAGGTGGGGATGGGTCGAAATCCCCTCATAAAATAGAATTTAGACAAGTTTAGGTTCCAATTTTAACCTTATCATTTAGATTTAACATAAAGTTAGATAATTTAACTTTTACCATGTCTTCTTGTTTTCTTATACTATAAGGTTAATAAACTTACTATATCAAGTCAAACGAACCCCATGTTGTTTATTATTAATATATATAACCTTATATAAGTCATTTGGCCGAACATTATATTTTTTTGAATACAATAAAAATTAAACGTATAATATTTGTTTTAAAAACTATTTTATGTCAATTTTGACACTATTTAGTAATTGATTTTTGTGAAAATCATAACAGAATGATAAGTTCGAACCAATTTAGTTAAATCAATACTAACATGTCATATTAACATATACATGTAGTGTAATTAATAAAATGTCTCAAATTAAATTTATTTGGGTATTTATAACATCAATTCTGTCAATATTTCATTAATAAGATAATTACTGCTTCATCAATGCGTCATAAATAAATTAAATTATTTATTGTCTAAATATTACAAATAAAATATCATTATGTAGGAAATCTTTTTATATTTCTAATGAAAATTTATAGTCGAATTTATCTTTTGTATAACCCCATATTAAAAATGATGTAGTTATTAAACTTTGATTTTAACTATTTTAACCCTTCGTTAAATAAATTAATAATAAATGTCCTAATCTAATCCAAGTGGGCCTAAATGGTCATATTTTATTCCTAAGGTTGTTTTGGGTCGAATTACACTTGTACAATAGAATTAGGACATGTGTTAGGGTAATAATAATATCATTTTTACCCTTAATTACAATATTTACTTTTAACCGTGGTAAAAAATGTAAAAAGTTACTATTCACCAAAAATAATTTTCATCTCATTGAACCACGTTTTAGTACTTCATATTAACCGTGTCTCTCAGATTTTCGAAATTCCACTCACAGAAGCGGTAAAATTTTGTTTTATGAAAAATTCAGTTTTTTTTAACTACCACTTAGTGGTTTCACTATTCATCAAAAATTGAACGTTTTTAGAAAAATACCAAAATTTCACCCTAGGCTAATTTCAATATTACGAAACCAAAAATGAAGTCCATTTTGAAAAACAAAATTTATAAAATTTCAAAAAGTGGTTATTACAATTCATAATGGCTAGTTTTAATAATATTTTATTAGTATATCGTTGTTTAGTGAAACACGGTATTGCGTACTACACACTCTATCGAGGAAGGTCGCGATTTCGTGTAATGCAAGGAAAGTCAAGGATGCGTGTTGAGAAAGATCCTTTTGGTGTAGCATAAAACACAAGATATTAATGAAATTAAAAAGAATATTTTTCATAAAATCTCGGGGTGTTAAATTCTACCCCCCCCCCCCCTTAAAATGAATTTCGCTCTCGAAATTCGTCGGGGTTATAAATGGTTTACAATTCGAATGTTTCATTGATAGAAACCCACATCGTAAAAAGGAATACCAAAACCAATCATTAAAAACAATAGTATGTAACGTAACATTTACCCAAATAAACTAATCACTGGGTTTCCACATAGGTGAAAAAATGGATATGGAAGAGAAATCTAACCATCATGTTCTGATGGAGAGAGGTAGAAAACATGGCTATGGAAAATCCAGCAATCACAAAGCCATAAATTTTTGATGATCTAAGGTACCATCTAATTCATCAGATATAAGAGAACTAGGACAACATTTTTTTGGTTTTCAAGATCATTTCCCTAAAGTTGATGAAATTGGAATTAGAAGAAATACTTTCGTGATCTTGGTATTGTCTCACCGTTTGTCGTTCTTTTGACAATTTCCACTTCATATCCTAAATAAATGAAGTTGAATTTGTCATTCGTGATGTGTTAGCAGATCATGGGATAGAATGATGGGTCATTCCTTCTGTCTCAAACAAAAGGTTAGAAAAGTTATCAAAAAATTTATAAGTCCATCTATAGTGATATTAATCATATATGAGTCCTAAAATGAACTTATACTTCATATATCATACTGCTTAATAAAATAAATCTAGTTTATACTAACCAGGGACATCCCATAGGCCAGTGGTAGGCGATAAAGTCCAGTCGCACTTCGGTTGTGGGTTTGATTCCCATAAGCTTGTCCGACGCGATGGGCTGTCACCCATCCTACAGGTTGTCATTTTTCTAAATCTATATTACTATAACATATCATCAACAATATCAAAACAATTTTATCCTTAAACAATACTAACTTATGTCCAACATAATCCATTCCAATCTTTAGGCTTATCTAAAATACTTTGGTCCAAGCTCATAGTATAAAGAAAATGATCACGTGAATGCCATCATTTATCCCCCATATATCATAAGATATATCTTGTTGGTCAAATTACAAACATTTTAATACCTTAATATTGTATTCTCTTGAAGAATGAATACCCATTGAACCTTAGTGAAAACAAGAATGCAGTCAAAAGTTAACTCTTTCCTCATACCAAAATCTAAAAATTCTATATACTCAAACCATGATATAACCTTCTCCTTATATCAGTCATGAGCTCATGAATATTATCAAACATTTAACTTTCTCCTTATACCTTCATTATGCCCATATCATCTACATTCCAAAAATATCTGAATAACCTTTCATGGATACTGGTACCATTAATCATACACTTTCAAAACTCAAGGAAATACAATAGTGTAAAAATCCTTAGATGTCTCTTTATTCCATAGTAACATGAGATTACTTATACAACATTACACATGACAAACATGTAATCATTCCACTACATTCTTAAACCATTGACCGAGCTTCAAAAACTCTTTCATCTCACATATCATTTATAGTCTCTTCATCATCATCAACATAAATACTACCCATACGACCATACTGATTCTCTTCATGAGACTTTCCCTTAGGCCATTGGTTTGCATAATGCCTATACATTCCACATTTAAAACATTTAACCATTGTTGATGTCGTAGCAATACCATTATCCTCATCCCTGGTGTTAACTGAACCTTTTCCTTTGCACTTAATGGCTTTTTTTCCTTCTTTTCGATACCCAAAGCATCTTCCAGTTCCATTGCAACATTCTCCTTGATGCCTCTTCCCACATGATTTACATAGGGGAAATTGAACTTTCTTTCCTCTATGATCATCATGAAACTCCATCTTTCTCTTATTAGCTGAGTTAGGAAACATAACAAATTTTACTTTATTGATCATATTATGAGATTGATGATTCGGCATAATAATGATGTTTGTACTTCCAAATACCATTTCATTTGGTTTCTAATGAAGAATATCATTCCATTGTCCATCATATCCTCCATTATCGTGAATCATCTTGTTTCCAGCCATTTTATAAAACCAAAAAAGAATAGTGTGAGAGGCAAAAATCATAATAAATGGGGAGTAACATCAATATCTAACATCTTTGGTTTAATCTAATATTGTTACCATAGTTCTAGGACTATATCCTATACATATACTTGTCCTTAGGGACATCCCTAGACATACCTTAGAAATATCTCTAGGGATCTTACAAACGTTTTTCCATCCTAGTTTCCAAAGGTTGACTAAAATTTTCCTCTGATACCAACTGTAGAGACCCGAAGTTTGACGTACATGTACATTACATTACTTTTGAAGAATACTTAGTACATAACAAAAACACACATACAAGGATCGTAATAGTTTAGTGTCTTTGGAAACTCAGAATATAATCTTCTAATCGTGGTGAAAGATCTTCATCATCTCCCATTAAGATCTTCTTTTTTTTTACCTAAAACCTTTCTTTATATCCTGGGGAAAAGAAAACATAAAAGGGTGAGCTCAAATTCTCAGTAAGGGTAAACAAAAGAAATATCAATCACATCATATTCATAAGAACATAACATTTTGGAAATCTTAACCTGTAAAAGAGAGCATAATTTCAAAACATGGTATAAATCATAGTAGTGAAATGAAATCCCAATAATCATAACATAAAACATGAAACTTTGTGTCATACACACATAATCATAGAGAATCATTTCTTATTAGTCAAGACTCATTTCCAAGACTATCTTAGTGGACAAAGTCCATTTCTGAACCGAGTCACCCTCGTTTTAGTCCTGTTTCACTGAACCGGTATAACCTACCATTCCAGCCATGTCTATCTCATGAGATATAAAATCTTTACCCAATGCATTGGAGATAGATATAGGTCCCACCCATCTCATAATGATACCATTCTTATGTGTGCCACAAAATCATAAATCATTCATCATTGCATAACCCATGTAATAAAAATGGGAATCATAAACATCATGACATCATAAAACAATTCATATAAGATAAAGGAATTCATAAAAATATTTCCATCACAACATAATCAATTAAATGTAATAATAGGGATAGAAAAAGAACCCTATATTATCTTATATGGAATATAATTTTGATAAAACACTTGAACTCCATTCTTGAGGAAAATATCCTTTCTATTTAAAAAACACTTTTCCTTTCTTAACATGTCATACAATTCTAAACTAAAAGAAGTTGATTAAAAATAAATTTGAATACATGTAAAGTAAGCTTCATGGAAATAATGTTTAAAAAAAATCCATTCATTCCGTATAAGTTAAAAAAACATTCTTCTCGTACTTGTGTCGGAAAAGTCAAAAAGTACCTCGTACGAAACAAATACAAAAGATTTATTTCATATCCTTTAATAAAAACTCACCAAAGGGTAAAATTGGATTTAAACAATTGTAGGTGGATGTAAATAATAATACATATTGAGGAAACATGGATGTGGATGATAAAATACACCCCAGTAAATACTAAAGTATAAACAATCTCGGATAATAATGAGATTGTGATATTTCCCTTACCTTAGGTCCGATTTGCTTTGTAAGTGTCCTAAACTCCTGTATAATGATTTAAATAATGTCATTGACTTATTAGAGAATCATATTCATTGTTATTATATCATATATGGTCCACTTATGACTTTATATTACCCGTTATTTTGTAAATTCATGTTAAAGAAGCATTTTGGGTAAAATCGTCTCATTTTTCGTTCGTGTTTTTAACTTGTAATTATTAATATGATTACTTGGATCATGATTACTTATATCCAGAATGTAAAACATGATTTTTATATAATATATATTTCGAATATACATATATATAATATATCTATAAATGGAATGAAATACATCGTTCATGGAGACGGTAGTCCGTACGTACGCATGAACGTTGTTTTCGTTTGCTTATTGAATTGAATGGAATTAAGTAGATGACATACATATAAATATACATAAATAAATTATCATTATTATTTCATATATTTCATTAGTAATTATTATATATACTTTATAATCATTCATGGATGGTTAATCATTGAGAATGAATCTCATCGCGTCGTGGAGACGGTATTCCGTACGTACGCACGCGCGGTGATTTCATTTTCCGTAGGATGGATAGATAGTGAAATAGGGTTGTTTCTTACTTATAATAACATATCAGTATATGAGTGATACTGATGTTATTACTTCATAATGAAACATCTTAAGAAGAGGAAGTTGAAGAAGAATGAAGCTTGAAAGAATCGGTAGAAGAAATTACCTCTTCTTTGATACGCCTCATTGAAACCTCCTCTTTGGGCACTAATATTTGTCTTTGAAGAAAACCATAACCTCTAGGATGTTTATAGGGAAGTGTATAAGATAAGTTTTCAGGGGTTGGTAGAGATTGAAGGCTCAATGTGGTGTGAGGAAGAGAGGGAGGAGGTGCCCTTTTATAAGGGAGGAGAGGGGCACCTTTGGAAAACTAAAAATATTATTTTATTATAAAGCCAAATTCGTCTTTAAATAGATCCAAATTGATTTATTTCGAAGCTAAGGTTGGTATGGGTCTAAATCCTCTCATAAAATAGAATTTAGACAAGTTTAGGTTCCTATTTTAACTTTATCATTTAGATTTAACTTTAAGTTATATAATTTAACTTTTACCATGTCTTCTTTTTTTCTTATACTATAAGGTTAATAAACTTACTATATCAAGACAAATGAACCCCAAGTTGTTTATTATTAATATATATAACCTTATCTTAGTCATTTGGCCTAACCTTAGATTTTTAGGAATAAAATAACAATTAATAATATAATATTCGTTTTAAAAACTATTTTATGTCAATTTTGACACTATTTTGTAATTGATTTTTCTGAAAATCATAACAGACTAATAAGTTCGAAAAAAGTTAATTAAATCAATACTAACATGTCATATTAACCTATAAAATTATTTTAATTCATAAAAAGTCTCAAATTACATTTATTTGGGTATTTATAACATCAATTATGTCAATATGTCATTAATAAGATAATTACTGCATCATCATTGTGTCATAAATAAACTACATTATTTAATGTCTAAAAATTTCAAATAAAATATAATTATTTATGAAATCGTTTTATCTTTCTAATGAATATTTATAGTCGAATTTATCTTATGTGTAACCCCATATTAAAAATTATTTAGTTATTAAACTTTGATTTTAACTATTTTAACCCTTCTTTAAATAAATTAATAATAAATGTCCTAATCTAATCCAAGTGGGCCTAAATGGTCATATTTTATTACTAAGGTTTTTTTGGACGAATTACACTTGTCCAATAGAATTAGGACATGTGTTAGGGTAACAATAATATCATTTTTACCCTTAATTACCCTATTTAATTTTAACCGTCGTAAAAAAAAGTAAAAAGTTAATATTCACCAAAAATTATTTTCATCTCATTGAACCACATTTTAGTCCTTGATATTACACGTGTCTCTCATATTTTCGAAATTCCACTCACAGAAGCGGTAAAAGTAAGTTTTATGAAAAATTCAGTTTTTTTAACTACCACTTAGTGGTTTCACTATTCATCAAAAATTTAATGTTTTCATAAAAATACCAAAATTTCACCCTAGGATAATTTCAATATTACAAATCCAAAAATGAAGTCCATTTTTAAAAAAAAAATTTATAAAATTTCAAAAAGTGGTTATTACTATTCATAACTGCTTGTTTTAATAATATTTTATTAGCATATCATTGTTTAGTTAAACTCGGTATTACATACTACACACGCTATCGAGGAAGGTCGCGATTGCATGTAATGCAATGCAGGTCAAGGATGCGTGTTGACAAAGATTCTTTTGGTGTAGCGTAAAACACAAGACATTAATGAAATTAAAAAGAATATTTTTCATAAAATCTCGGGGTGTTGCAATAATGACATAAAAGGAAATTTGGATATTATACCAAAAATCACAATCAAACAATCAAGATCCCTCAATTCTAGATCTAGATCCATAATACAAGATCTAGATCCCACCAAAAATCGGGGATAGAAATCCTTCAACAAATGAAATAAAAATTAGAAGTGAAATAAAACCATAGGCGATTATATCCTTGCACTGGGAGGGATGTAGATCTTAAATTCAAGCTTCATATCACATAGAAAAGATGTCAGAATGTCTTGGAATCTGTCTGGGAGGCTCCTAAATCAAGAAATAATTTTAGGGGTCAAGTTAGGATTAATTAGTGGTTAAAATGGGGGCTCAATATATTTTAAAACTAATTTATAGGGGATTAAGATCTCATACGCATTGTATGCTTCTCGGGACACAAAGTTTACCCTAACCATGTAACATAACCATGCACCTCATCAAGGTGGTTATTTGATTTCTTCTAATAGGGAACATGGTTTGACAAACCATGTATCAACTGTTCAAATCCCATCTATTTTTGTTCACATGGTTTGTTGGCCCATGATGCGTTGTTTGGGAAAAAAGTGAACCTACTGTGAATTTACCTCTTTCCTTCCAAAATTTCCAAATTTCCCCCAAACACACACCAAGGTGAAACCGAATAAATGTATACTCAAAAAAATTAGTAAATATCTAAAGAAACCTGATAAATCTCTAGAAATTTCCAGGATATTACAATAATAATGGGAATACCATAAGGGGTGAACATGAGAATCCAAGGGAGGAGAATAAAAAATATAATAAAAAGAAAAGAAAGATAATGAAAATAAAAGAAATGAAAAATGGGTCTAAACCTGATTACCAACATGAGTTTATACCTTGAGTGGGAAAAACCCACCATTCTGGAATGAACATTTGATATGTAATCTCAATTTTATTCTCAATCCAAAAGATATAACTTAATGAACATGTGCGGATATATTACTATTCAATTAAATGAATATTAATTATTCCAAGAAAATTTGAATGACCCATATTTCCACAAAACACTATCCTTAGGAAAACACCCTAATATGGTACCAATAGAGTGGTTAGAAAATTTATCTAAGATCATATACTAGTGGAAAATCCATTTTAACCCTCATGAGAATCCAAAAGAAAAAATTCATATTTTATAATAAATTTCACTGTGTGAAAAAACATTGGTCATTATAGATGATTTGCTGATATTATATAGGAAATTCCTCTATCCAGGCTAAGCAAAAAAACCCATGAGATTCGGGAGATTCCCCAATGTTCTATGGGAATTGTATCAAGAACTTAAACCAGAGAAAAAAATTATAATTAAATGATAAGGATATCAATAAATTATATTCTATTTATAGACATACCTAATAACATGAATAAAAGCTACCCAAAACACCCTCTTTAATATAATAAATTAAGAGAATAATGACAAAAACATGGTCAAGGAAGTGAAAAAATGTAGAAGAAGTGGTGTGTCCCAATATTAAAATTCAAGGGTGTCTATAACTTCTTCCCTTAAATATCACATCATCTAGTAGGTATTGATCCACTAGATAGCTAGTGGGAACCTTCCATATGCAGGTGGTTCTATATCTAGTCTCTCTCTAGTTGGTGGCTATTTTTTGTTGTCTACTAGTGTCTTAGCCATCATGGGATAACTTCATTTCACTCTTGGGACATCATCATGCCCAATAGACATTATTCCATGTTTAATTACACATATTTAATAGGGTACCAATTAAAAAATATAATTTTGATATTAATTTCAAAATCATACCTCCAAATAAAAAAAATTAAATTCATTATGAAATTATGAACCCATAAAGACATGTGATCTTACAATGATTAATTCATTGAAAAGAGGAGAACATATGTAGTATTTAATTCCCTTATTGTGGGTAAGTTGAATTAAAATATTCCAATGATTATGACTCAATTCAAACACTTTTACGTCATGATAAAATATAATGGGAGAAGACAATGTTGTCTACTATAACAATATAACATAAAATAGTATCATTATTTCTGAGTGATAATAATATATAGAGATAATTTTATTTAATATAAGTTTTGTTTATTTCTAAATACAGTGATTCCATTCTGAATCCATCTATATTACCAGTGAATGTGACATTGTATTTTGATGGGATATGTTGTAATGATTCTACCAAACAATTATATAAATTGAGTTGTAATAAGTCTTATTGATTTTAAAGAAGTTTCAAATTGTATATAATCACTTTAGAGGACCATAATTAATTTTTTAATATAAATAATGTAATCCAAATATATTTGAAAAATTGATGAAGAATGAGGATTCACTAAACATATGAAACAGTATGAATCTTTTGTATATATTATGTCAATAATCATATAATCCTTGAAAAATTTAATAAATGGGAAAAAATCTAGTGGATAAATGATATGGGCACATATTCCAGGATTGTGGAGTTGAAGTTTACTTATCAATGAATATTATATAGCTAAAATGGTATAAATTTATACATACAGGGACCACTATATATAGATCATGCATGGAATGGTCATAAAAATGATTGGGTTTAAGGGAAATTGTAAAATAGATGTAATTTATAGAGAATAAATCTTTTTGATATATTTTTAAGCAGGATAAGACCAGGTAGAAGAATATATATAATATAAATAGTGGGACCTAGAGTATCACCATAGAAAATCTTCTTTTCTCAAAATATAAATTTGGATTTTTTATTATTAGAATTATGCACTTTATAAAAATAGGTATAGTGTGATATTGAGTAGATAAATGTGTTTATTGAATTAATAAATTATATATTACTTTTTTATCTTTTACGCTTAAATATTTAGTAGCTTTATCACCATGAATATAAACATTTAGGATTGGTAAATTAGCATGTGTTTAAATATATATAGTACACTAGAGAGAATAACATGAGATTATAAAATATAATAGTAACCTGAAAACATGGAACATTTACATTAGAAACATTTAAAGTTAAACTCCCTGAGTGTGTCTTGTATAGGAAACGTTATAGGAAATAATGGTTGTATTGAGGATCCTATGACTATTTTAATTAAGAACATAGGGAATAATGTGATCATACTAAAATAAAATAAAATAATTATTATAAAACGTTGTTTAATAGAAAAACTATCCCAAACATTAAACTATTTTCTTATCAATTCATTATTACCCATTTGTTCCTCTATGTTTGTATAAACACTATATGCATCACTAATGTTTTTCATTAATTACATTAAAATTCAATAAAATAAAATCACCCAATATTTCCTTAGTAATGTATATTCTGTTAATTTAAGAAAGCTAAAATTTGTGAAGAGTTTAAGAGGTTCTTCTAGAGATGGAATGGATTATTATAATTGATGTATTATAGTTATCATGTTCACTTATAGGAATTTTTCATATTTCACTACTCATTATAACCAAGAAGTATCTAGATACGATATATTTTCATTGTATGTGTAAGAATAATGTGGTTTTGGTATGGGTTATGGAATGGGGTTGTCGTATAAAAATGCGGAATTTGATTATGGTTAGTAATTGTGGTATATTATTTTGGTATGAGAATATGTGATATAATAGGAGTGTTTGATTATATGTATTTGTAATGTGTGGGTGGTTTTATTAGTTGGTAGAGTCTAAGGGGAACCATTCATGATATATTTTAAATATTTAATATATTAACATTGTATATGGATTTAGTGAGTGATAAATTGGTGAGATCAGAAATAAATGACACAAGACAGGTGATTAGTTGGATTCATGTCAAATTCACTAATGTTTTAGTATGATTATTCTATATTAGAACTATAGTTTATGGGGGGAACCTATAGATTATACTTATATTCTAACTCTTATATATATATATATAATTTTTATAAATTATGAAGATAAAGTTTGTGATTAAACAATATATTACTAGCTCATGGTGTGGTTATTAGTTATAATTATTAGAGTGACTTCATTTATATTATTTAAATTTTATAATTTTTTTATAGATTCAATTGTATAGTGTTATGTTAAATTTATTCTATATCATTGTTAATATTATGGGTTATTTTATTTTATGGAGTTGGTGTTTATCAGTGGATGTTCTCGTTTAATTTGGATAAAAGGGGGAAACTCTATCCATATTATGTGATATATACCCTCAATGCTTATTTCAAACCTATAATCTATTGGAGGTGGGATTCAGGGGTTGCTCATATCTTCACTAATGGTCCATGAGGAGTAATAATGGGGTCAGGTCATGATAGAGTACTATAAGATCTTTTTCATGGTTGGTATATTTTTTTTATTTATGAACTTTTGGGTATTGAATTTGGTTTGGTATGTAAATATTTTATTTAAGATTATAATATTATATAGACTATAGATATAAACTACAAAAAAAAGGGCCCCATGGATTTTGTGTAAGGACCCCAATTGTCTATTGAAAATCTATAATCCTGATTGTTCTAATTACTGGGTAAATACCTTATTGAAGTATATGAATTATAATATATTCTTATTATTCTTAAATTATGGAAGTTATATGAGATATGAAAATAAATTTAATCAAAATTATTTAAATAGAATTATATATACTTGGATTATGATACTTATTTATAATTGAAATGGTTACTTGTGTAAGAAAACCTCATATTATTAATTTAGGTGAGATGTGGTAGGATAATTGTATTTAGGATTATCCTCTGGTAAAGAATTATTTAAGGTTTTATTTTCCGTATTATTAATAGTTGATTATATTGAGGTATGTGGGAAATATCTTCAATCAAGTTACATAGATTTATTAGGTAAAAATCAATATATATTTTTGTTAATTCTTATAATAAATGAACATTGGATCATTTTAGAATTTAGTTTGTTGAGAGGTGGAGCTATTTAGTGGTGGATTATTTATCTTGAAAAACATAATGAGTCTTATTTGATATGGTAAAATTTTAGTATAATCCTTAATGATTATTTTATATCTTCAATATTTAAGATATTGTCATGGTAGAAGTTCTCACCCGTTGATATGTGATCTTTAGTGTGAAGGAGTCAGGGGTCTAGTTTATAAGCCTTATTTGTCTCCTTTGATTATTATTCAAAATTAATTGGTAAGGGAACTTAATTTAAAGGAAACCTTTAATATAGATATTTATTGCTATCTTATTCGATTCATGTTTCCATTTTATATTAGTGTGGTTATGAAATCTAATTTGATTGAGAGATATTAGTGTGGATGGGTTCATCCCATGAGGGAAGTCATCAGATCATCTAGAGGAGTAGATCTTCAAAGATTGTGTATTTATTATTAGGTTAATAAATATTTTAATTAGTAATTATTACCCCATCAATAGTTCATCTGTCTCATCTTCCATGTTGGTTAGTATGATGTTGGTAGTCATTTTCTAAAAAGTATAGTAGTAGTTTTATATTATTTCTTATTTGTAGAAGCTTAAATATTGGAATTTTATACTATATAGGGGTTATGGAATAGGTCGAGGGTTGTCTACTGATACTCCCTATCCTTATATAATTATGGTTGAGCATTGATTATGTGGTGGACTTCATCAAGGATATTGATATAGAGGTATGGGATGTGGATTGTTCCATGCAGTGGAGTTTTTAGAACTGAGTGGAACCAAAGTTGTTCTTGGATCCATTTGTCCTTATTCTACCATGGTATACACTTTTATTTACTTATGATATTTTCAGTCCTTAATTTTACCTGACATAGTTCAATCATTTTTTATTATGGTGGATATGCTTCCAATTTCTTTAGTTTTGGCTATGCAAGTTAGTGGTTAGTCTAGTATGATAGAGACATATCAGGGATTTGAAATGATAATGGGTAGCATAAATTGATTAAGATTTTTTTTCCTATTATGGATATAACCGTGAGATGTTATATTTGTATATGATTAATTGTAGTCTATACAAGAAACCATTAATTTATATCATTTTATAGTGGTTTTATTTAACATGGAAGGTGAACATGTGATATTTATTGGTGAGTGGAATTATCGGACGGGTCAAAGATTTTTGGAGACAATCTCTTCACAGAAATTAGTATTAGTGTTGAGTTCAATGGAATTGTAGGTAAAAAATATATGAAGAGTTGTGGAGCTATTTTTAAATCATTTTCCTAGATTTGGTATAGTATTACACCCTAATGTGAGAATTATTTTGGGATAGGGTTACAACTCAGTGTCTCTCCAATTTTTATTTATTCTTATAAGATAAATCCTTATTAGATATGGTAATTGTATATCCTCGTTGACTATTAGTTTTTCAAAAAAAAAATTATTTATACCAATTTATAATCTTGGTAATATTTGGTATTTTTTAAAAATAATGAGTATAAATTTTTTGTTCTACATAGATTATAATAAGTAAAATCATGTGATGGTAAAGAACACTAATCACCACCTAAGCATGTATGAAATATTCAATTAGTTTATGGTATTTAGTTGGTTCTCAATTATTTTTTTCTATCTTGGTATCATCAGATGAGGGTGAAGGAGGAACAATTTCGTGAAAACCACCTTAAGATGTTTCCATTCATACATTGAGTTCCTGTTGATACTTTTTAAATTCATAAATTCCTCAGTGATATTTATTGGATTGGTTTACTCAATGATTCATGAGTTCATAGATCAATTTATAGTGGTGTGAATTAATTATATACTTTTACATTAAAGTTCATAGAAGGATTTTTTTGAGTATATAAGGGATGTTTTTGGTAGTCCTTTAGTAACATTGGGTGTATAGTTAGTTTTATAAATATAATTTGTGGTTGCCCGAGTTTCATTTATTCGGGAATGTATTATATTGGTAAGGTGTGTAAGTTGATTCTTTGAATATTAAGGTGGTTTTTTCTTGGGAATCATGAAATAATTTTTTAATTTTTTATAATTTCCTTGTTTTTCTGGCCTATTAGAAGACTTTTTTCTCGGATTTTCATCATATTGTGGATCCCATGAAATCATTAACTAGGATGGGATAGGAATTTTTGTGGTGAAATAAATTTCAATATATGTTTCAGTACATGATGGATATGTTTATCAATGATCAATTATTTGCTTCAAAATGTAAGGAGTTGTGTTCATGGTATTTTTTGATGTTTCCCATATTATTTTCAGTTGTACCCTAATGCAAGACTAAAAAATGATTTGTTATAGTTCTAAAAAGTTCCACCCCCATAAACATAAATATTCCACCCATGATCTTAAGATTGAAAATTTAGTGTTTTTTATAAACATATTTAGGAATTACCTCATCAAATAATTATTTTTTGTCTTCACAAATAACAATATATTTTAATAAGTCCACTCTTAGGTGGGTCATATTTTTTTGTTAGTAGTGATTGTAGGGGTTTAATCATGATTTGGAATTTGATATCTCTTATGCTCTATAGAGAGGTATTTTTATGGTTAATTCACTATGGTAAAATTAAAATAAGCATATTTATATAGAGGTCATAGACTATTACAATATTGTGATTATGGATTTACATACAGATATGGAGGATGATGATGAGAGAGGTTTCCTATATCATATGATAGTGGATTCTAATTTTTTTTAGTAGGTAAAGGAATCCTATTTTTATTATCCTAAAGATGAATTGTGGCGAGATAATTTCATTCCTCTTTATTATCTTAAGAGATAGTGGGAGAATGAAAATAAATAGTTTACATTAATTGGAAAGATATATCATCCATTAGAGAGGTGAGTTTCAGTTCAAAATGAGTTTCATAACTCAATAATAACTATGCATCCTAAAATTTCCAAGATTTATTATTCCCTATAAGAGCATCTTTAATGGCCAAGGATGAACAAGTTAGTAGAATTTTTTTTTGTCTCAATGTTTGATAAATAAATAGGAAAAATCAAAGCATCAAGTTCTAGATATCCTACTATATCCAATGGATATTTATCAATTGATATGGGAGGATATTTTGATGTATTTTTATGATTTTTTCTATGAGTTCATTGTAGATTTGATACTATATAGATAACTATAAACCTATTAAAAGAACATTTATTAGTAATCAAGGAGTTGATTATAGTTCGTGGTTAAACTAGGAATGATGTGTATATTGTATTTTCGCTACATAGGGGTCCAACGATGATGGTCTATAATCAAGATCCCCATATTTCCTTTTGAATATAGAAGATTATATAGGATTAAATTGGCTATTAGTTGTTCCTTGGAAATATTTTTCATCCCCATACAAAAAGAAATATTGAATGAATGATCTATAGTTTTGAGGACATAGTGAATGGAGGATGCATGAGGGCCATAGTCTGGGGAAACCAAAAACCGCATAAGATAGGCTCAAAGTGGACAATATCATGATTTTGGGCTAGATTGGGATATTTCAAATGGTATCAGATCCACTGCCCATTTGATGTTATTGTGAGTACATTGGGCCCTTATAGGGAGGTGGATTATGTTAATCCCACATCGAAGGAGTAGGATAACTAATCACCCCTTTATAATGTTTTATGGATACCTCTCCATAATGAGTCCTCTTCCTTGGTTGATATGATTCATAATAAGATTTTGGGTAAGGAATTATGTTTAGCCTTCTTGAGAGTAAGAGGTTTTGGTATATTCCCCCATTATGATGTGTTTATTCTATATTCCTTATGGTTAATGAAAAATTCATATAGTGGATCTATTTTTGAAATTGGAGAGTTTGAGTTGAATTTATCAATTTTATTCTGAGACTACATCATAGTTTTAAAACAAAATATAGTCAATATTAATTTTTACATTATCATGTTCATCATTTGGGAATAAAATATAACCCCTTTGTGTTTCCAACGTTTCAATTTGATTAAATTTCATTGAAACCCTTTTTATTTTGACATAATTTCATTATAGATGGTGTCGAAGGATCCATGAGAACACGTTTCAGTGAAATAGAATAAGTGTTCTAAATCTGTCAAAAAGTAAATCTCCCATGGAAGTTTGGTAGGAACCCACTAGGGTTATCGTGGCTAGAAAAATGATATTTCCTCTACCAATGGGACTTCATTAGGCTTGTAGTAGGACACTAATATCCCATTTAATTTGAATTGTTTTCCACAAAAGATTTACTGGTGGCTTAGGTAGTTTTTATTTATCATATTAATTAATTAATTAAATGTTTTTTACTATTATAAAATGATATTTTCTCTTATTTTCCCCCACCAAGTAGCACACTAGAACTTTCCCTATCACCCCCCCCCCAATTCGTCATCTCCAAGGTGATATATTCCTCATCTATGAATGAATTAAAGTTCCTTCTATCCAAAAACATCACCACCTATAATTATGTCACTCATATTCTATCTAATCACAATTTATTTATTTTTGAGTTATTTCTATTAGTTATACACTAATTAAGTGATTTTTCCTAAAAAAATTAATCACCATAATTTAGGGTTGTTTCATCTAACAATCATCTATAGGTGGTATCCAAGTGTATCATTTTAGGTGGAACATAACTATTATTAATGGTTTATACAAGTTTTTATATGATGTTTTATTTTTTTTAAGAGTATTGTAAGGATTATTTGGATTATGATGGAGCATACTTGTATTGGGCCTCAGTACCATGGTAATAGATGGCCATGTGTTGAAAATAAACTGGGTCATATTCTATACATAGAACCCAATGGGTTGTCCTTTGAGAACTATTAGGGTATAGTTGAGCTTTAATAGTTCCCATTAATCCCCATTGATTATAATATTTGTTTCCAACCCTAGTTGATAGTTTGGGGTAGGCTTTTAGTGATCATAGTATATTGTAATATATATACTTTAGGATTTTGAGATATATGAGGGGTTAATAACTAAATCCTCTAAACTAAGTGAATCTAAGTGGGGTTAAACCCCAGGTTGGAATTATTAAGAGGGTTATGGTATAAGAGGTTATACCTATTATAGATTTTATATGTAAATATTTTACACCAAGATATAAATATTTAATGAAATCATCTCACATTGTTAACCATAAAGGTTTAATTTAAATAGTAAATAAATTCATGGGTTGAAACTGATATAGACCTAGGATTCCATTCCCATTGTCTCCATATAATTGTGAGATGGATCATGATACTTATAAGGCCCCAGCCTTAAAACATTACTTAATATTGAATTAAATGAATAATTCACATAGAGGATCTTTTCAGGTTTAGATTTTTAGAGAATTAGGACATAACTATTACATCTCAAAAGATTACAAAGTAGACACTTCTACTAAGTTTCCATAAAATAAAAACTCTTAAAAAAACATGTCTAGTTCCATGTTTTAGATATCATGTCTTTACATGATCCCATCCTTGACCCTATTCATCTTTATGTCCTATGGAAAACATTTCAAAAACTTGTGATGAGCATAAAAAGCTCAGTAAAGGATACACAAAGAAGGAAAACTTTAAGTTTTTTAAAACAACAAGTAAACCATGAATACTTTATCAAAGTAATACTTTTATCCTTTATGAAGTAGTAAGTACTCTTCACTGAATAAAATAACATTACTTAACCTTTTGTAAACAAAATATTACCATAAAACCCATATAAAGAACATGTAACATATAAAGGTAACTTCTCACATAAACATACTTAAATGGAATAACCAAACGGTCGACTTCCACACATATCACTTAATGGAATAGCCATACAGCTGACTTCCATACCCAATGCATTAGAGGTTATGACGTAAAAACCTTTCCTAGTATTCACGGCACCACCAATCATATGGTTTATTACATAAACACCCATCAAATTTCCAAGTACCATTATAAAATCATAAGACATAAAACAAATACAATGGAATGAAAAAATTATCAAATTTCAATCACAATATATCTCATAAATATATTTAAATAACAAATCCATTATAAAAAACATTTTCAATAGCAAAATACATAAAATAGTATATGATATTTATTTACTTTTAAAAATATTATGGCTTGTTGAGGAAGCCAAAGATCAAATAATACTCGTGGTGGCGGAAAGGTCATTGTCACCGCGTACGTTAAAAAGAAACATACATTTTGTCATTTAGTAAAACGCTTCATATATAAAATATTCCTTTTGAATAAAAGTATAAGTAAAATGGGTTCATACAGCGTATAAAATAAAGTCTTGTATTAGAACAAAATATGCCTCAATGAAAGGATATTGAGACGAAGTCCCTTACAAAGTTGTTATCCATAGTTTAAGGATAAATCAATTACATAATTATGTCTGACAAAATAACACACCAAATATAAGTTGATATTAAGTGTAAAACAATCAGTGGTCATTCACACATATTCATAGAACGATATATTCAATGAGTACAATTTTAACCCAAAGAATCAAAATTTGGCTAAGAATTTCCCATGCAAAAATTTGACAGCCTAATGGCGTCATCTTAAGATTCAGAAAATGAGATGATGAGAGATAAAAAGGGTATCTCATCACTTGTACATTAAAATTACAGTAATTAGGATATATGAGAACATATCCCAACATAAGAATATGTAATTTAAAATATATAACAAAAATAAGCCTTTTTAAAGAAGAGGAGGGTGAAAGGTCCCCTAATCGATTTGGGTAACTTTCGAAATGTACACCCCATGGAAGAAGGGTCATAAAATGAATATGTAAATACCCATAAATAAAATTATATTACACAAAGAGTATAATAATGGGCAGTACATACACCACTAAAAGTAAATGGTGGAAAATGTAGCATAAATCTCATGGGAGTAAAAGTGTGAGATAAAATCTGTTACGAAAACTCGGCAGCCTAACGGAGCCACTTAAAATCTCTAAAAATGGATTTACGAGATCAAACAGGTTCTATAAAAATATGAACATAAAAATTAAAGTATGAGAAATATTAAATAACATTCCTAAACATAAGAAATATGAGCTTCAAATAAATTTCATAAAAGAGAGTACTTAAAAAGAAAGAGAGAGGTAGGATCCCTTACCTCAAGTCCGACTTGACTCGATCACTCTTTAATCTCCTGAATAATAAAGTACAGTTAATTTATACTTTTTTAAGAACCTTTTTAAATTTCATTATCCCTTTTATATCATTTATTACCATTTTAAGAACATTATGTAATTATTTAAGTTAATAACTTTCATTCTGTCGATCATTGGTACTTGAGTCAAAAATAAACTTATTATAATTACAAGTTGTTCATGTGGTAAAATATTTATTATATTCAAAATTATAATCATTATTTAGATATGATATATATAATATATATCCAGTATATACATGCATTTATAATATTACATAACATTTAGAGGTAAGAAATGAAATGCACCGTTCATGGAGATGGTAAGCCGTACGTACGCATGAACGCTACATTCATTTCTATTTCATATTTAATGGAATGAAATCACAATTATATAGAGGTATATTATAATTCCAGAATAATATCATATATAATATCATTAACTCCATCCTTTATACATCCCACATATGTCATTAACGAATCAAATCACATTGAGGGGGCAGTTGTCCGCACTTCCAAAAATGATGATATCGCGTTTACCCATAATGGAAACCATAAAGGTATGTCATAAATGAAAAATACAGAAGCATAAGGAAAATTTAAACATAATATATATAATATATAAATAGAGTGACATATTAATGGCCACCATGAAAGGTGTTAAAAGAAGATTGAACAATCATCGTTTCGTGTGACAGAAATTCGTCATCCACAGAAACAGTATGTTCTTTGACCATTAGATGAAGGTGTCTATAAGTGCAGCTCGAATACATCACATAAAAACATCATAGTATATTTAAGATACTGGTTTTGTTACAAAATACATGGATAAAAAGATTTTAGGGGGTACGAAAAGAAAAATAAAACAATAGAACACAAGTGAAGACATTACCTTTAAATCGGATAACTCTTTTTTATTTGACCTCAAGGGATTCCTTGGAAATACTTCTGCACAAAGTGAGGATTAGAGGATTAATATAGGGATGTGGAGAGACAATATGAGTAGAGTTTGGATGATCCAAGGTCTTGAGAGGTGTGGTTAAAGAGGTAGAGGTGGGGGCCTTTTATAATAGGGTGGAGGGCCACACTTTAAATGTCATGAAAAGTTACTTTATTATAAAATGATTTTAGGATATTTAAGGTCCAAAAATTATATATTTATAGGGTAAGGTGATAAGGGTTCTAAATCCATCCATAAAATAGTTATTTTACAAGTTTAAGTCTTAGATTTTACCTTATCTTTTCATTTTATTTAAATCGTTCATTAATGAGGTAATCGTTGCATCATCATGGTGTCATAAATAAATTTATTTATTTAATGTCCAAAAATTATAAGAAAAATACTATGATGTAGAAAATATTTTTAGATTTTTAATGAATATTTATAGTAAAAAATATGGCTTTTATAACCCCATGTACAAATTTTTTTAGTAAAAAAATACATGTTTGTGAAATTTTTATTGTAACTTTAAATAAAAAGTTATTTATGTCATTTTCCTACCAAAGTGGCCCCATGGGGTCCCCAAGTTGACGCATGAATTTTAATGGTCTTCCATGACTCATCCAATAATGGTAGGACATGTGTCAAGGTCATTTCATATTATTATATCATTATCTTTACCTTAAATTACACTAATTACCTTTAATCGTGATTAATAAAACCTAAAAGTTACTAATCAAAAAAACATTATTTTAATCCCATTGAACCGAATTTTACTTCCTAATGACAACGATGTATGTCATATTTTTGAAATTCAAATCGCAGAGGTGTTAAAATTTCATTTAAACGAAAAATCAGTTTTTTAACTACCACTTAATGGTATCACTATTCATCAAAAATTGACGTTTTTCAAAAAAGTACCAAAAATTAACCCTAATCTATATTTGATATTCATAATTCAAAAAATGGTGTCTATTTTAAAAAATTCAAAACATATATGTTTAATTAATTAATATAGTAATTAATTCCCTTTGTCAAAACAAATAGTGTGTTTTAAGAAACAATATATATCAAAAGATTGACACTAGTTTAAGTCCAATTTCAAAGTGAAATTAATTCCAATGACCACCATTGGATTAAATGGAAAAAATATATTCTAATTGAACTTTAAATACAATTCAAAAGATGATATAATCATATAAATAAATTATATTAAAAAGAGGTTTTGAATTAAAATACAACATTTTTAACTTATTCATTAAAAATGGACTTTATCAAAAAAAATAACAAAAACAAACACAAAGTAAATTTTGATGTCCTGATTCTAAAGATGGATTTTATTTAGTCCAATATAACATATAAAATTGTCAAAAGTGGATTTAAAAAGGGTTCTCTATCAAAAGGTAGTTAATCAACCTTTTAAAGAATATTAGAATATTTACGCTTAAAATTGGATTCATTCGCATTTCAATCCTCTAACATTTATTGTAAAAATTAAAAAAAATATTTGACAAACATATATAATCATTTTTTAGTGAGTTTTTTTCATTCCCTCCATTACAACGGCTAGGCGTTAACTACCATTTAAAATAATATTATTCTATTATTAGAGTGCAACGTATGATTTCTGCGAAACTAATTGTTGCATATTGGGTACGCCATCGAGCATAGCGTTCCCTATAAATTAATATTAACATTTTATTCATAAATATGGATAAATATAAAAATTTCATATTCTTTATTTACCTGGGGTGTTACATCCTTCCCCCCTTTTGGGAATTGCGTCCTCACAATTTTAAAATTGGGCTCAGAAACTTCATTGAAAGTCCCACATCGGAACAAGAGTCGGTAAAACTATCACTTTAAAAAAAGAGAAGTACAGAGGTCACCCGAGTTATCCCATACTTGGATTCCATGTAGGGAAACATGAATATGGAAGGAAAAAGGGTCATGTTCTGAGGGAGAGTGATAGAAAACATGTTTATGAGCAAGTTTACCACTAGAAAATCAAAAACTTGTGATGTGTTAAATGGTATTTGATTCCCCAGTAGTAAAAGTTAACAGACAACATTTGAGTTTTAAGTTACTTTTCATTGAGAAATTTATTTTTGATCTTAACTATATAATAAGAAAACATACTTACTTCTCATGTTGACTTTCAACTTTTACTAGATTTCTTACACAAACTCATATTTTCTCCAAAAGACAAGTATTTAGGAAGACTTGTTCACCTTAAGAGTACTATAATCAACTTCTATAGAATCACCTAATCCACAAAAGAGAAATATATACTTCCCATGTCTTTAGACCTTAACCAAAACCAAAACCAAAATGGTAAGTACAATATCAGATAATACCCAAAAAATCTATTATTAATCTCCAAAATTTGTCCAACAAAACCCAAAGTTCAACAAATACCATTCGATAAACTATTTGTCCATAAGATTCTTCAATATAAACCATGATATGATTGAAACCCAAATATTTGAAGGATCTAATCACATAGTCTTACAAAGAAAAAATTAACATTTATCTCCAAATAACATCAGCTTCTCTTAAAGACTCATATTGAAATGTAATTATCCAAATCACATATCCTCTATGATAGGTTAATAATTTTGATAGATAAACCAAAATCAACTTATTATAGATTCATAAGATCGTAAAACTAAAATTAATCAGTCAAACTAACCAGGGACTTCACGTAGTCCAGTGGTAGGTGATAAATACCAGTCGCACTTTGGTTGTGGGTTCGATTCCTACAACTTCATCCGACGTGACTGGTCGTCACACGGTCTACGTGTTGTCCTTTTTCCAAACCTACATAATTCTTATAACATTCCCCAAAAGGCGATAAAATATTCAAAAACAACCACAACATAATTTAACCTCGTGTTTATCTCATGTCATTCATATTCCATCATAACATATAGTAACACATAATTACCTTAAAAGTAAGGATCATATAAACCCTAATGGTTGCCTTTATAATTATTACCTGAACTTCTTCATCGAGTTGGTTCTCTCATACATGATGCATTAGAGAACTCACCAAGGTTCAAGTGGTTGATCATGATTCCTGATAGTTGGTTTAGAATAAACACAAGATTTCTCATTGAATCCCCCATTTCATCCAATCTCGTAATCAGAGAACCACAACAGTTTCCTTCAAACCCATTATCACTTTGGTGACAGATAGATCCATCCATTTACTAAAACCAAAATATTCCAGTGTGATTATATCAACCAAATTGTCATGTACTAATGAGGAAGATAAACACTAAGATATACTTACTCATTCACTTTAACTAAAACTATGACTCTGTTATAAATCCTAACTATTATGGTAATGTCACTTATGATTAAATAATACCCTACCCTATAAAGTTATCTAAACTGACCTTTGATACCAACTATAAGGCCCCTGACTTAAAACATTACTTAATATTGAATTAAATGAATAATTTACATAGAGGATATTTTCAGGTTTAGAGTTTTAGAGAATTAGGACATAACTATTACATCTCAAAAGATTATAAAGTAGACACTTCTACTAAGTTTTCATAAAATAAAAAATCATAAAAAGAAACATGTCTAGTTCCATGTTTTAGATATCATATCATTCCTTGATCCAATCCTTGAACCTATTCATCTTTATATCTTGTGGAAAACATTTCAAAAACTTTGTATGAGCATAACAAGCCCAATAAAGGATACACAAAGAAGGAAAACTATTAGTTTTTAAAAAGAATAAGTAAACCATGAATACTTTATCAAAGTAATAATTTTGACCTTTATGAAGTAGTAAATACTCTTCACTGAATAAAAGATCCTTACTTACCCTTTTGTAACCAATATATTACCATAAAACCCATATAAAGAAAATGTGACATATAAAGATAACGTGGGACATAAACATACTTAAATGGAATAACCATACGGTCGACTTCCACACATATCAATTAATGGAATAGCCATACAGGCGACTTCCATACACAATGCATTGGAGGTTATAACGTAACCACTCATCCTGGTATTCACGGAACCACCTATCATATGGTTTATCACGTAACCACCCATCAAATGTCCTAGTACCATTATAAAATCATAAGACATAAAACAAATATAATGGAAAGAAAAAATTTCCATATTTCAATCACAATATATCACATAATTATATTGAAATAACAAATCCATTATAAAAACCATTTTCAATATCAAAATACATAAAAGAGTATATGTTATTTATTTACTTTTAAATATATTATGGCTTATTGAGGAAGCCAAAGAACAAATAATACTCGCGGTGGCGGAAAGGTCGTTGTCACCACGTACATCAAAAAGAAACATACCTTTTGTCATTTAGTAAAATTCTTCATATACAAAAGATTCATTTTGAATAAAAGCAGTCATCAAAGGGGAGTATACAGCATATAAAATAAAGACTTTTATTAGAACAAAATATGTCTCAATTAAAGGAGATTGAGACGAAGTCCCCTACAAAGTCGTTATCCATATTTAAGGATAAATAAATTACATAATTATGTGTGATGAAGGAATACACCAAATATAATTGGATATTAAGTGTAAAACAATCAGATTTCATTCACACATATTCATATAAAGGCATATTCAAGGAGTACAATTTTAACCCAAAGAATCAAAATTGGGTTAAGAAGTTCCCTTGCAAAAATTCGACAGCCTAACGGGGTCATCTTAAGATTCATAAAATGAGACGATGAGAGATAAAAAGGGTATATCATCACTTGTACATTAAATTTACAGTAATAAGGATATATTACAACATTTTCTAACATAATAAGATGTAAATAAAAATAAATAACAAAAAAGAAGTCGTTTTAATGAAGAGGAGGGTGAAAGGTCCCCTTACCGATTTGGGTAACTTTCGAAACGTACACCCCATGGAAGAAGGGTCGTAAAATGAAGATATAAATACCCATAAATGAAATTATATTACACAAAGAGTATAATAATGGGCAGTAAATACACCAATAAAAGGAAATGGTGGCAAATGTAGCATAAATCTCACGGGAATAAAAGTGTGATGAAAAATCCGTTACGAATACTCGAAAGCCTAACAACGCCACTTAAAACATACAAAAATGTATTTATGAGATCAAATAGGGTATCTAATAATATGAACATAAAAATTACAGTATGAGGAATATAAAAGAACATCCCCAAACATAATAAATATGAGCTTAAAATAAATAACATAAAAGAGAGTACTTAAAAATAAAGAGAGATGTAGGATCACTTACCTCAAGTCCAACTTGAATTGATCACTCTTTAATCTACTGAATAATAAAATAGAGTTAATTTATAATTTCTTAAGAACCTTTTTTAATTTAATTATTCCTTTTATATCATTTATTACCATTTTATGAACATTATGTAATTATTTAAGCTAATAACGGTTGTTTTCTCGATCATTGGTACTTGAGTCAAAAATAAACTTCTTATAATTACAAGTTGTTCATGTGTTAAAATATCCATTATATTCATAATTATATTCATGATGTAGATATCATATATATCATATAAATTCAGTATATACATTCATTTATAATATTACATAACATTTAGAAGTAAGAAATGAAATGCACAATTCATGGAGACGGTAAGACGTACGTGCGCATGAACGATACTTTCATTTCTACTTCATATTTAATGGAATGAAATCATAATTATATAGAGTTATATTATAATTCCAGTATAATATCATATATAATATCATTAACTTTATCCTTTATACTTCACACATAAGGCATTAATGAGTCAAATCACTTTGAGTGGGCAGTAGTCCGCACTTCCTAAAATGAGGATATCGCGCTTACCCATAATGGAAACCATAAATGTATTACATAAATGAAAAATAAAGAAGCATAAGTAAAATATAAAGATAATATATAAAATATATAAATACGGTGACATCTTAATGGCCACCATGAAATGTGTAAAAAGATGATTGAACAATCATCGTTTCGTGAGGCAGAAATTCACCATCCACAGAAACAGTATGTTCTTTAACCATTAAATGAAGGTGTGTGTAAGTGTAGCTCAGCTAATTCACATAAATACATCCTAGTATATTTAAGATATTGTTTTTGTTACAAAAAAAATTGATTAAAATATTTTAGGGGGTTGGAGAAGAAAAATGAAACAAAAGAACACATGTGAAGACATTACATTTAAATCAGATAACTCTTTTGATTTGAGCTCAATGGATATCTTCGAAAGAATTTCTCCCAAAGTGAGGATTCAATGAGTAATATAGGGATTTTTTGAGACAATATGAGTATAGTTTGGGTGAGCCAAGGGCGTTAGAGGTGTGGGTAAAGAGGTAGAGGTGGGGGCCTTTTATAAGATGGTGGAGGGGCACTTGGAATGTCTTGAAAAGTTACTCTATTATAAAATCATTTTTGGATATTTAAGGTCCCACAATTATATATTTATAGTTTACGGTGACAAGAGTTCTAAATCCTCCCACCCAATAGTCTTTTGACAAGTTTAAGTATTATATTTGACATTATCTTCTCATTTTATTTAAATCGTTCATTAATGAGGTAATCGCTGCATCATCATGGTGTCATAAATAAATTTATTTATTTAATGTCTAAAATTTATAAAAAAAATACTATGATATAGGAAATATTTTTAGGTTTCCAATAATATTTATAGTAAAAAATATGACTTGTATAACCCCATGTAATTTTTTTTAATAAAACAATACATGTTTGTGACATTTTTATTTTAATTTCATATAAAAAGTTATTAATGTAATTTTCCTACCAAAGTGCCTCCTTGGGGTCCCCAAGTAGAACCATTGATTGTATTGGTTGGACATGACTTATACAATAAGTTTAGTACATATTTCAAGGTCATTTCATATTATTATATCATTATCTTTACCTTAATTTACACTAATTACCTTTAATCACGATTAATAAAACATCAAAGTTACTATTCACCAAAAAATTATTATAATCCTATTGAACCACATTTTACTTCCTAATGAAAATTATTTATGTTGTATTTTTGGAATTCAAATCACAGAGGTGTTAAAATTTCATTTAAACGAAAATTCAGTTTTTTAACTACCACTTAGTGGTTTCACTATTCATCAAAAATTGATGTTTTTCAGAAAAACACCAAAAATTCACCCTAAGGTATATTTGATATTCCAAATTCAAAAATGATGTATGTTTTACCAAATTCAAAACCTATAATTTTCATCAATTAATTTAGTAATTAATTCCTGTTGTCAAAACAAATGGCGTGTTTTTAAGAAACAATATATATCAAAAGATTGACAGTAGTTTAAGTCCAATTTCAAAGTGAAATTAATTCCAATTACCACCATTGGATTAAATGGAAAAAATATATTCTAATTTCACTTTAAAACCAATTAAAAATATGATCTATTAATATAAATAAATTATATTAAAAAGAGGTTTTGAATTAAAATACAACATTTTTCACTTATTCATTAAAAATGGACTTTATCAAAAAAAATAACAAAAACATACACAAAGTAAATATTGATGTCCCGATTATAAAGAAGGATTTTATTTGGTCAAATATAACATATAAAAGTGTCAAAAAGTGTATTTAAAAAGGGTTCTCCATCAAAAGGTGGTTAATCGACCATTTAATTAATATTAGAATATTTACACTTAAAATTGGATTCATTCACATTTTAATCCTATAACATTTATTGTAAAAAAGTAAAAAACAAATTGACAAACATATATAATCATTTTTTAGTTAGTTATGTTCATTCCCTACATTATAATAGCTAGGCGTTAACTACCATTTAAAATAATATTATTTTATTATTAGAGTGCAACGTAATATTTCCACGAAACTCGTTGTTGCGTATTGGGTACGCCATAGAGCATAGAGTTCCCTATAAATTAATATTAACATTTTATTCACAAATATGTATAAATATAAAAATATCATATTCTTTATTTACCTGGGGTGTTACATCCTTTACCCCCTTTTCTAAATTGTGTCCTCCCAATTTTAAAATTGGGCTCGGAAACATCATTGAAAGTCCCACATCAGAACAAGAGTTAGTAAAACTATCACTTTAAAAGAAAGAAAGAGAAGTACAGAGGTCTCCCTATTTAACCCATACTAGGATTCCAAATAGGGAAACATGGATAAGGAAGAAAAAACAAAGGGTCATGTTCTGAGGGAGAGTGATAAAAAACATGTTTAGTAGAAAGTTAACCACTAGAAAATCACAAACTTGTGATGGGTTAAACGGTATTTGATTCCCCATTAGGAAAAGTTAACAGAAAACATTTTAGTTTAAAGTAACTTTTCATTGAGAAATTTATTTATGAGCTGAACTAAATCATAAGGAAACATATTTACTTATCATGTTGACTTTCAACTTTTACTTGATTTCTTACACAAACTCATATTTTCTCCAAAAGAAGAGTATTTAAGAGGACTTGTTCACCTTAAGAGTACTATAATTAACTTATAGGGAATCACCTAATCCACAAAAGAGAACTATATACTTCCTATGTCTTTAGAAAATAACCAAAACCAAAACCCAAAAGGTTAGTAAAATATCAGATAATACCCAAGAAAATTTATTCTTAACCTCCAAAATTTGTCCAACGAAACCCAAAGTTCAATGAATACCATTCGATAAACAATTTGTCCATAAAATTCTTCAAATTAAACCAATCTATGATTAAAACCAAAATATTTGAAGGATCTAATCACATATTCTTCCAAGGTAAAAATTAACATTTATCTCCATATAACATCAGCTTCTCTTAAAGTCTCATATTGAAAAGTAATTAGCCTAATCACATATCCTCCATGATAGGTTAATAATTTCCATAGATAACCCAAAATCAACCTATTATAGATTCACAATATCATATAACTAAAAATAATTAGTCAAACTAACCAGGGACTTCACGTAGTCCAGTGGTAGGCGATAAATACCAGTCGCACTTTGGTTGCGGGTTCGATTCCCGCAGCTTCATCCGACGCGACAGGTTGTCACATGGCCTATGTGTTTTCCTTTTTCCAAAACTACATAATTCTTATAACATTCCCCAAAAGGAGATAAATTATTCAAAAATAACCAAAACATAATTTATCTTCAAGTTTATCTCATTTAGTTCATCTTCCATCATAACATATAGTAACACATAATTACCTCAAAAGAAAGGATCATATAAACCCTAATGGTTACCTTTATAATTAAGACCTGAACTTCCACATCGAGTTGGTTCTCTCGTACATGATGCATTACAGAACTCACTAAGGTTCAATTGGTGGATCATGACTCCTGATAGTTGGTTTATAATAACCACGATATTTCTTATTAAATCCCCCATTTCATCATGTCTCTTAATCAGAGAACCACCATAGTTTCCTTCAAACCCATTGTCACTTTGGTGCCTTCTAGATCCATCAATTTACTAAAACCAAAAAATTTCAGTGTGTGTATATCAAAAAAATTATCATGTACTAATGAGGAAGATAAACACTAAGATATACTTACTCATTCACATTATCTAAAACTATGACTCTTTCTGAAATCCTAACCATTATGGTAATGTCACTTATGCTTAAAGAATACCCTAACCTCTAAAGCTATCTAAACCAGCCTTTGATACCGACTATAAGACCTCGACCTTAAAACATTACTTAATATTGAATTAAATGAATAATTCACATAGAGGATATTTTGAAGTTTATAGTTTTATAGAATTAGGACATAACTATTACATATCAAAATATTACAAAGTATACACCTCTACTAAGTTTCCATAAAATAAAAATTCTTAAAAAGAAACATGTCTAGTTCCATTTTTTATATATAATATCTTTCCTTGATCCCATCCTTGACAAAATTCATCTTTATTTCCGGTGGAAAACATTTCAAAAACATGTGATGAGCATAAAAATCCCAGTAAAGGATACAAAAAGAAGTAAAACTATTAGTTTTTCAAAACAACAATTAAACCATGAATACTATATCAAAGTAATACTTTTCACCTTTAAGAAGTAGTAAATACTATTCACTAAATAGAATATCATTACTCACACTTTTGTAACCAAAATATTACCATAAAACCCATATAAAGAACACGTGACATATAAAGGTTACTTGGGACGTAAACATACTTAAATGGAATAACCATACAGTCGACTTCCACACATATCACTTAATAGAATAGCCATACGTCCGACTTCCATACCAAATGCATTGGAGGTTATAACATAACCACCCGTCCTGGTATTCATGGCACCACCCGTCATATGGTTTATCACGTAACCACCCTTCAAATTTCCAAGTACCATTATAAAATCATAATACATAAAACAAATATAATGGAAAGAAAACATTTCCACTTTTTGATCACAATATATCCCATAAATATATTGAAATAAAAAATAAATTATAAAAACCATTTTCAATACCTAAATACATAAAAGAGTATATGGTATTTATTTACTTTTAACAATATTACTTCTTGTTGAGGAAGCGAAAGATCAAATAATACTCATGGCGGCAAAAAGGTTGTTGTCATTGTGTATGTTAAAAAGAAACATACCTTTTGTCGTTTAGTAAAATGATTCGTATATAAAAGATTCCACTTGAATAAAAGTATAAGTCAAAGGGGTTTATACAGTGTATAAAATAAAGTCTTGTATTAGAACAAAATATGCCTCAATGAAAGGATATTGAGATGAAGTCCCTTACAAATCCATTATCCATAGTTTAAGGATAATTCAATTACATAATTATATGTGACAAAAGAATACAAAAAATATAAGTGGATATTAAGTGTAAAATAATCAGAGTTCATTCACACATATTCGTAGAATGACATATTCAAGGAGTACAATTTTAACCCTAATAATAAAAATTGGGTTAAGAAGTTCCCTGGAAAAAATTTGACATCCTAACGGCGTCATCTTAAGATTCAGAAAATGAGACGATGAGAGATAAAAATGGTATCTCATAACTTTTACATTAAATTTACAGTAATGAGGATATATGAGAACATATCCCAATATAAGAATATGTAATTTAAAAGACATAACAAAAAGAATCTTTTTTAAAGAAGAGGACGGTGAAATGTCCTCTTATTGATTTGGGTAACTTTTAAAACGTACACCCCATGGAAGAAGGGTCATACAATGAAGATGTAAATAAAAATAAATGAAATTATATTACACAAATAGTATAATAATGGGAAGTACATACACCACTAAAATGAAATTGCGGTAAATGTAGCATAAATCTCATGGGAATAAAAGTGAGATGAAAAATCCCTTACGAAAACTTGGCACCCTAACAGCACCACTTAAAACCTCCAAAAATGGATTTATGAGATCAAATAGGGTCTCTAAAAATATGAACACAATACTTATATTATGGTTAATATAAAATAACATCCCCAAAAAAAATAAAGATGAGCTTAAAATAATTTTCATAAAAGAGAGTACTTAAAAAGAAAGAGAGTGGTAGGATCTCTTACATCAAGTCTGACTTGACTCGATCGCTCTTTAATCTCATGAATAATAAACTAGAGTAAATTAATAATTTCTTAAGAAACATTTTTATGTTCATTATTCCCTTTATATCATTTATTACAATTTTATGAACATTATGTAATTATTTAAGTTAATAACGGTTGTTTTGTCGATCATTGGTACTTGAGTCAAAAATAAACTTCTTCTAATTACAAGTTGTTCATATGGTAAAATATCCATTATTTTCAGAATTATATTCATAATTTAGATATCATATATATCATATATATCCATTATATACATGCATAAATAATATTACATAACATTTAGCGGTATGCAATGAAATGCACCGTTCATGGAGACGGTAAGCCGTACGTACGCATGAACGCTACTTTCATTTATATATAATATTTAATTGAATGAAATCATAATTATATAGAGGTATATTATAATTAAATTATAATATAATATATAATATCATTAACTCCATCCTTTATACGTCCCATATATGGCATTGACGAATCAAATCACTTTGAGGGGGCGGTAGTCCGCACTTCCTAAAATGAAGATATCGCTTTTACCCATAATGGAAACCATAAAGGTATCCCATAAATGAAAAATACAGAAGAATATGGAAAATATAAAAAAATATAAATATAATGTATTAATATAGCTAAATCATAATGGCCACCATGAAAGGTGTTAAAAAAAGATTGAACAATCATCGTTTCGTGAGGCAGAAATTCGCCATCCACAGAAACAGTATGTTCTTTAACCATTAGGCGAAGGTGTATGTAAGTGTAGCTCGAATACATCACATAAAAACATCCCAGTATATTTAAGATACTGGTTTAGTTACAAAAGAAAGGGATAAAAATATTTTAAGGGGTTGGAGAAGCAAAATAAAACAAAAGAACACATATGAAGACATTACCTTTAAATCGGATAACTCTTTTTGATTTGAGCTCAATGGATTCCTTGGAATGGATTATGCCCAAAGTGAGGATTCTAAGAGTAAGGGAGGTATGTGTAGAGATAATATGAGCTGAGTTTGGAGGAGGAAAGGGCTTGAGATGTGAGGTTAAAGAGGTAGAGGTGGGGGCATTTTATAAGAGGGAGGACGGGTACTCTTGGAAGGTCTTGAAAAGTTACTTTATTTTAAAATGATTTTTGGATATTTAAGGTCCCAAAATTATATATTTAAAGGGTAAGGTGATACATGTTCTGAATCCACCCATCTAATAGGTTTTTTACAAGTATAAGTCTAATATTTTACCTTATCTTCTCATTTTATTTAAATCGTTCATTAATGAGGTAATCGTTGCATCATCATGGTGTCATAAATAAATTTATTTATTTAACGTCTAAAAATTATAAACAAAATACTATGATGTAGGAAATATTTTTATATTTAATATTAATATTTATAGTAAAAAATAAGACTTGTATAAACCCATGTAAATTTTTTTAGTAAAATAATACATGTTTCTGACATTTTTATTTTAACTTTAAATAAAAAGTTATTAATGTCATTTTCCTACAAAATTGGATCCATGGGGTCCCCAAGATGACCCATGGATATTATTGGCCGTCCATGACTCATAAAATAAGAGTAGGACATGTGTAAATGTCATTTCATATTATTATATCATTATCTTTAACTTAAATTACACTAATTACCTTTAATTGCGATTAATAAAACGTAAAAGTTATTATTCACCAAAAAACATTTTAATCCCATTGAACCAAATTTTAGTTCCTAATGACAACAATATATGTCGGATTTTTGAAATTCAAATCATAGAGGTGTTAAAATTTCATTTTAACGAAAACTCAGTTTTTTAACTACCACTTAGTGGTTTCACTATTCATCAAAAATTGATGTTTTTCAGAAAAATACCAAAAATTATCCCTAAGCTATATTTGATATTACAAATTCAATAATTATGTCTCTTTTAAAAAATTCAAAACATATGACTTGCATTAATTAATTTAATAATTATTTCATGTTGTCAAAACAAATAGTGTGTTTTTAAGAAACAAAATATATCAAAAGATTGACACATGTTTAAGTCTAATTTCAAAGTGAAATTAATTTCAATGACCATAATTGGATTAAATGATAAAAACATATTCTAATTTCACTTTAAACCCAATTAAAATGATGATATAATCATATAAATAAATTAGATTAAAAAGTGGTTTTGAATTAAAATACACCATTTTTCACTTATTCATTAAAAATGGACTTTATCAAAAAAAATTACAAAAACATACACAACGTAAATTTTGATGTCCTGATTCTAAAGAAGGATTTTATTTGGTCGAATATAACATATAAAATCTTCAAAAAGTAGATTTAAAAAGGGTTCTCAATCAAAAGGCAGTTAATCGACCTTTTAAAGAATATTAGAATATTTACGCTTAAAATTGGATTCATTCACATTTTAATCCTCTAAAATTTATTGTAAAAAGTAAAAAAATATTTGACAAACATATATAATCATTTTGCAGTTAGTTTTGTCCATTCCCACCATTACAATGGCTAGGTTTTAACTGCCATTTAAAATAATATTATTTTATTATTAGAGTGCAACATAAGATTTCCACGAAACCCGTTGTTGCGTATTGGGTACGCCATCGAGCATAGCCTTCCCTATAGATTAGTATTATAATTTTATTCACAAATATGGATAAATATAAAAATGTCATATTCTTTATTTACCTGGGGTGTTAAATACTACTGTACTGCGATCATTATTGATGTGTGGCCACCATTCCCTGTTATATTTGAATTGATATGATACAAGATTGAGTCACATGAAGGATGAGATCATTCAAAACCTAGTACTTTTTTCCTTTTCTCTTACTACTGTTGTGATCAAGGGTTAAGATTCCATTAAGGTATGACCATAAGATAGGGGTCTACATTCCCATTTGTCTCAATATTGATATGAAATTATCAATTTTGACATGGGATTCGTTAACATTAGTTTTATATTTTGTTGATAGTTGATCAATATTCACGAGGTTTAAGACCATAAAATAAAGTATATCCATTACCCATGACCTTACATCAATATTTTGTTTATTATATGCCTATGAGCTGAGACTAGGAAAGTCATGGGTCACCTATCCCATGGTTTTTACAATGTAATGAGTTGTGGTTGAGATGTCTAAGGAATAACACCACTATGTGCATGGAGTTTCCTATAACATTTTAACTTTATCATTATACATAGTGTTTGACACACCCTATTGGTTGAGTGATAGATAGACTTATGTTATTCCAAAATATCTCAGTTTTTATGATTTTTGATGATTAAAAAATCCTTATTTTAATGTCAATTAGTTTATCTTATGTGTTTCAAATGATATTTTTTAATTGAATTTATATTAAAGAGACTATATTTTTTTATCTTACACTAAGTAAAATGTTCAATCAGTTTAAAATTATTTTATCTTATGAGAATTTAATTGTTGATAGATCATATTCTTACTTCTTAGAATTGAAAAACTCCATGTTGAAATTTTATCTTACTATGTAAGATAGTGTGTTACAAAGAAAACAACCTAGTTAACTCAGTTTCAAAGTTAATTATTTCCTTCAGTGTGTAGTTATAAAAAAAAATTAACATCTTAAAAGGATATACAAAAAATAATAACTTGTTAGCTCTATAATGATTGGTGAAAGTAAAGTATCACACTTCACTAACATATTTATCCTATGAAGTAATTTTTTCAATTGAAGTTGAACTAAGTTTATCTTAAACATAATATAAGTTAATGATATACTTTATATTATGATTCCTTTCAAAAATTTATTTTATAATATTGATATTCTCTTAGATATCTTTCAAAAAACTAGCTTCTATATAGAATCACATGATTGCTTTCATAATATGTTGAAAAGTTTTTTCATTATATAAATCATATTAGAAAAAAAATTGACTATTCAATGAAATATAAATTTGTATAATGTTCCACTTTTCTAGAAATCGAAGGATCTGAAGAATAATATTTCTAACATCACTGATGTAGAAGCTTATCCTAGATTATGAAAAAATAGACACATTCCACTAATAGCCCGTCTTATCCATTCTCAAAAAGATTACAAACTCAACCATTTTAATTATCAGATGTTCTTAATTTCAAAATAAAATAAGAGATATAAATATAGAGAGTTAGTTTCTACATATTGAGAAAAACAACAAGAAGAATACACACAAATATACACACATATATATATGAATACTCTGGTAATAGTAAAAAGGAATGATTTACATAGAAAAGATCATATAAAATGATCAATTATTAAAATTTCAATTCTATGAGTTTCAATTAAAGATCATACAATTTTGTGATTCGACGATCATCATATTCTTAGGATGTATCTTTATCTACTTTTAGTTGATTCATGGAATATTGTGCTTCAATATTTCTATTAATATTCCTTCATATCTATTTATTTTACAATCATTATAAGTGGGTGTGGTAAGGTTTTGATGAGTTCTTATAAAGGGAGAGCCTTGTAAGAAGCTATTACACCTTTAGAATAAGTAAATGTTACTTGTAATCAGTTTAGAGCCACTAAAAGAGCATTTTCATGGTGAATATCACCATACTCATGGAGTAGAGTATTAGTGGAGTGCACTAGGGGGGTTTTATTCCTCTAACAAGTATATATTTTATTCCAATAAATTTCTTCTTACTTTTCATATTTATAATTACTATCTTTTTCAAGGAAATGATTTTAACTGACATACCTTGTATAGGGTAGTTTAATGTAAATAAAATATCAGTACTCAATCCAGCCCCTCTTGAATTTTTAGTTATATATTATCTAGGAAAAAAATTGGTCTCATAGCTCTTGAATCTTGAGTTAACATCTATAAATGGGTAAATTCCAATGATATTATTTCAAATGGATTGAACAGATGATAACCAATAAGTAACATCAATGGTTAGAGTTCCTTACTTTAATGGAGAAAATTATTATTGTTGGAAATCATGAATGGCCATCTATTTTAAGAACCTTAGCATAAAGGTTTGTCATGAAGAAGTGAATTCCTATGAAATTTTATATACAATGGGATTCTAAAATTGCGGAAAGATATGATCTTAATTATAATTCTATGAATGATATAATATGTGGGCCAGGTTCATATGAGTGTAATTGAGTTTCATAGTGTCAAAAGCTCATGAAATGTGGACTACTATAATTGTTTGGTATGAAGGTATGCATAATGTCAAAAATTTTAGATATGAAACTTCCAAACTTATGTTTGATGCATTCAAATTGGATGAAGGGGAAATCATTATTCAGTTGAACAGAACACACATTGAGATCATGAATAGTGATTCTACTCTAGGAACACCAATTTCTAAGAACGAACAAGCACTGAATGTTATAAGAGTTTTACTACCCAAGTGGAATGTAATCATAGCCGCCATCATAGAATCTATAGAGGTCAATAATTTTAAAATAAAAGGTCTTATAGTAACTATTATGATGTACGAAGATGAAATAAAAGTTATGCGTGGATATTATTAAATTTTTTGTAATGAAATGCTTCTTTAAAGGTTTCCACTTCTAAATATGAAAAGAAGAAAAAAGTTATATAGATAAATGAAACGTATAAAGAAGATGTCTCCCTAAGATACTCAAGATAAAATGATTAACTTTTATAGTTTTATTGAAATTTCAATAATTTCAATAACAAGATAAGTTGTTTCAGAAGACCCTACAAAAAGTACCAGAAGACTATTGATAACTTTAAATAAGTAACTTGATATGAGTGCAATAATATAAAACATATTAAGAAATACTATAAATAGTTTCATGTAAAATATTGAACAAAAACATCTTCAAGAATAATAGATACAATAAGGAATCCAAGAAAACTACGAATACCACCTAGACTGCTTCTTAAGATTATAGAAAATTTACATTTTAGAATTAAGAGCTAATATTCTTAATCAAAAGGCCAACATATGTGGAACATGAAAATGAAGTACATTATTATTATTCTTTTACGAAAGACTATGAGTCATAAAATGAAAATTCATCATATTAAGAATTAAAAAAATATTATGTCATGTTTGAAACTAAATATGAATGTTTTTAAAATAAAAACAAATATATCAGGAAATCGTATATTAAATTTGTTAATGAAAATTAGGATTTAAACAACAAATTATATATTTGAAAAATCAGTTGGAAGAGTCTAATGCATCATGTATTATAAAGGTTAAAACAATTGAGAACCTATAGAAAGAGGTTAAAAACATTAAATATTATACATTTGTTTTAACTAAAGGTTAATATTACCAAACCAATACTCTTGGAAAAAATAAACTCAAAAAGGAAAATTTTGGATTAGAAATTCAAGTTTAAAGACTAAAATTTTATAAAAATTATTTTATTTCAAGTTCTAAAAATAAAAACCTATCTAAGGTTTCCTGTTTTCATTATGGTTATCTAGTAAATTAAGTAATTTTTCTGTAATCACAAAAACATTTAACTGATTACAATTAAAAATGATTTTATTTAAAAAAATTCTCCAAACATGTTGCCAGTTTCTCTAAAAAACACATACATATTTGGATTTTCAATACTTCTTTAAATATCATTGTTGGACCTATGATTATCTAGGTACAACAAATTAATTTTTTTTATTTTTCCTTATAGGTAATATAGCACATAAAGAACAATGAAAAAAATTATGGATAGTGGTTTTTCAAGATATGTGAGAGTAGATTTATCAATCTCTCACTCACTATCCAAGATTGATGGAGGCTATTTCACATTTTGCGACATTGAAAGAATAAAATAATTTGTAATTGGATTAGTTTGAAATGCACAATATATTCTTATCTAAAAAATTCTTTATGTTTATGGCATAAAGCACTACATGGTAAGTATTTCTAATATTTGTGATGATGGTAATTTATGTGATTTTTCTAAAAAGACATATTTAGTTTTCAATGATAAATCTCTTAAGTTCAAAGCACTAGGAATTGATAATGTCTATACTTTAGATCTTAATTATCTATGTTGAAAAAATTTAAATTGTTTGAATTCTGAAATTGATGAATCGTAGATTTGGTATATAAGTATTGGATATTGTAATGTTCGCTATTTTAAAAAGTTTATTAAGATTCATTTATGTCCTATTTTTTTACAATAAATTAAATAAAAATAAACTATCTCCTGCATGTCAAATAGAGAAGAAACATAAGTGATTTTTTAAACCAATTGAATAGGTTTTTACATGTAGACTTCTAGAGTTTATCCATATGGATATTTTCATACCAATAGTAACTACATGTTTTTCTATTAAATCCTTTTTTATGTTTTGGTTGATGATTTTTTAAGATATACATGGGTTAACTTTTTGAGACTTCTGATTGAATATACTTCTATTTTTATTAATTTATGTACGCATGTGAAAATTTAAAAAGAAACTAAAATTTTGAATTTGAAAAGTGACCATGGAGGATAAATCAAGTATAATGAATATAATTAATATTACTCAAAACATTGTATTAAACATAAATTTTATTCCCCTAGGACACCTAAACATAATGGTGTTGTTGAAAGGATATATTACAATTTGAATGAAATTTAAATAATAATGTTATGTGAATATAACATTCTCACTCATTTTTTGGATGAATTTGTTAGCATATAATGTTATATCATCAACAGAGTTATAATAAGTCCTATCTTAAAGAAAAACCCATATTATTAATGGAATAATAAAAAACAAAATATAAGATACATTAAAGTATTTGATGAAATTTTAACATCTTAATCATCAAGAAAAATCATGGAACATTTGATCCAAAATCTAATGAAGTTGTTTTACTAGGATATGCTACCACATACAATGCATATATAGTTTTCAAAAAAATGTCAAGGACAGTTTAAGAATAAGAAAAACTTATGTTTAAGGAAGGTTGCCATTTTCATAAAAAAAATAACTCAAAATAATGGGAAAAGTGATTTTATTAAAGACACTATATATATAAAAAATATTAAAAAAATGATAATGATCTAGAACTTTATTTTATAGAACCAAATCCCATAAGGGTTGATACTAGTAAACCAAAAAGTGTTTTTCCAAGATTACCTAGAAACTATATAATTATCCTTTAGAAGTAGCTATAAGAATTTTATATGAATGAGTTGTAACTAGAATAAATTGAGAAAATATAGTAGAATTGTATTACTTTTTTCTCATCTTGAACCTAGAATTTTATAAGAAACACTATCTGATGAAATTTGAGTCTTAACTATGCAAGAAGAGTTAAATCAGTTCAAGAGGAACAAAGTTTGGTAATTAGTTGATTTAACATATAACTATCATGTAATGTTAATAAAACAGTTTTTTAGAAACAAGCAATATGATCATATAATAATCACAATAAATAAAGCAAGATTAGTTATAAAAGGTGAAAATTAAGAAGTTGTAATAGACTATGATGAGACATTTTCCATGTTGCTAGATTTGAATCAATAACAATCTGTATAGAATATGCATAATATATAAATTTTCAATTATATCATAGGGATGATAAATCTGAATTTCTAGAAACAATATTAATAATATAATATTATGTTTTACAATATCTTGGTTTGGAAGACCCTCACTTCCAATATTCTATTTTTACACTTTCCAAATATCTCTATGTAAATAAACAAGAACAAATATAATGGAATGAAAGATTGTGTTCCTTTATATTATTAAATAGAGATTAAGTAAGAACGGAATATCCTATATTTTTTCTAAGAAAATTTTATCCTCAGATATCTTCCTGGTACAAATATATATTGATGATGTTATTTTTAAGTTAAAAAATAAACAATTATGTAATGATTTCTCAAGACTTATGAAAAAGGGATTTAAAATGTGCATGATGGATGAGGTGAACTATTATCTAAGATTACAAATTTATAAAAAGTATATTGGAAAGGTATTAAAATAAATAAAATACATACTTTATTTACTTACTATTTTTTCACTTTTAAATATTAATAAGTATCCAACTCTTATAAGCTCCAATATTAAACCTGATATGGATGAGACTAGAGAACCAGTTGGAAACAAGTTTTATAGGGGAACCATTACGTTTTATTATATATTAAAACAATTAGAGCATAAATTATGTTTTTATTATTCATTTATTCAAGATTTTAATACAATCCAAAAACATTTAATTTAAATTTCACTGAAATAATTTTATGATATTTTAAAGAAACTGTATCTATTTCTCTACTTTTCAAAAATCATTTATTTTATTTTAAATTCATATTTCGATGGTAATTTTTTTGAATGTAAACTATATAATAATATAACCTTATAAAACTATCATTTTCTTATTAAATCTATAGTATCTTTTTCAAGTAGTAAATTACACTCTTTTGGATTATCAACTTCTGAAGAAGAATATATTGTAGAAGAATGTTATTGTGAACAACTGTTGTGAATTTAACACACTCTAATGGATTTTAGATTCTGTTTTAATTTTTTTATACTGAAATGTGATAACATGAGTTCTATAAAAATTTATACTAATCCAATCAACCATTCTAGAACAAATCACATTGAGTAGATATAACATTTCTTAATATATCTTCCACAAAACATTGTTATCTATTTTGATTTTTTCCATAGAAAATAAATTAGTGGACGTCTTTAATAAACCATTTCCTACTAATATATTTTATTTTATCAAATTATAATTATATTAATTTAATTTTAATTTATTTTATTTCAATTTTACTTAATATTATGATTTTTTAATTGAATAAATATTTTATTTGTATTATTTTGTTTTAGATTTGGTTTTATTATTACTCATATCATAATAGGAAACATAACCAAGATTTTTTTCTGATTAGTCTGCACATCACATTGCATGACCAATCAATTACTACCAAAAAAAATAATGTAAGTTAGTACTATGCATGAAACCTATAGATACCTATAAACCTTCAAATCCTTGATATTTAAACCTCTCTTACATAACCCTCTAATCTTTCAAATTCTTTAAAAAATTAAAAAAAAGCTGATGGTGATACCTATAGAAAAATATATCATCCACGGATCGAAGGAAAAGTCTTAAGTGAAATTAAAATGGACTTCAGTTGACTAGATAGAACTGATATTTTTTTAATGAGGTCATAAATATTCAAGGATAAAAAATTCAATGAGAATCAAATAGAGTCTCATTTTGGGAAAGAAGTTATCAATTATTATAAGACTGTGGTATTTAATTTTGGGTAAAATAATGATTTGGTTACTATGACTATAAACTGGATAATTTTTTCAATAACTTTTATAGAAATGGATTAATCCATTAAATATCCTAATTATGGTTATACAAGCTTTAATACTTCATTAGTCACTATAGATGATTTTAGTCCACCGTAAATAATGAAGATGATCTCCAGCAAAATGGATATTGAAAAAAAAAAGTTGTATTCAGAACCCTAAAGGAATATTCTTATAGATTTGATTCAGTTTTATAACACATAATTCAATAGCATGTAAAAAACATTGTTTTCAAGATTTTACTTTACTTTATTTTTTATGATCAATAATCTTATGTAATTACCTAGTTAGGATCATTGTGTCAATGATAGAAGGATGGGTTGAATCAATGATATATTTTTATTTTTTGTTTCCTTAATTGTAAAACAACCTTCTCCTCTTGTTATAGATTTTATTATATTCTAAAAACATATAAAAAACACATCCACAGGAATAAAATAATTTACATGGATCACTACTCGGTAAGAGTATATATGTCCTTATTATGGTTGGAATTAATCTAATACCACCCAATACCCTAGAAAACAATACCTTTATATGGAATATAATGAGTATGATAAGCCCTTAATCTTCTGTAGGACTGTATTCAACACAATAGTGAATGTTATTCAAATATCATGAAATTATGTAATACAATTTTCTGCTTCCTCTTCAAATTTCACAAAAAAAATTATTTTAAATCTATTCTTCTCTTTCTTACGTAGGAGTTGGTAATAACTTCATGGAAATCATAAGAACACTTAGTCTAATTTCCCAATTTGATTCCCAAGTCTAATTACTCAATCAAAAAAAGTAAATTTTTAAGAATACCACTAAAACAAATCAGAACACCATCTACCTTAGTCCAAAAACCCTAATATGATTAATCAGTCTGATTCCAGATATTGAATAATATCTTGTCTCTTCTCCTTTCATTATTATCTCTGAAAATTTTCTTCAAAAAAACACAATCTAGAAACATATTATTTATATATTTTTTTATCTCATCACTATAATTTTTTGAGTGATGAAATGCATATAATAAACAAAGTATTATACTCATTTTATATAAATTCTGGAATGGTTTATGTGGGATTTTGAAAATGTTTTCCTGCTTTATAAAATTTCTCAAATCTTCAATATTCCTAAAATCTCGAATCATATGTTGAGTTGTTCAGTGCCTTTAATTTTCAATCAATTTTAGATATCTCTTTGAATTATCCAATGCTTTATAATTAATTAAAAACTTCATTTTGATTCTAATTCAAATTTCCCATTATGATTTCATCATAATAAGGAAGGCATTTGGTCAGTCTTCTTTTCTTGAACCACTTACAAAAAAAAATATAACTGAATACATCTTATAATGTTTCTCTACATAAATTGTGACAATTGTAAAATATATTTCTTCTCATCCCAATGCTCCATAAAAACTCAAAACATATTATAAATTCAATAAATCAACATGTCCCCCTTTAAAAACACTTTCAAAAATTATTCAAACAAGACAATTCTTCATTTCTCTTGAACCTCATGTTATAAATATTCTAAAATTTCTTTATCATTATCCTCATTAAAAAAATAATCTTTATGCGAAATATTTGACCATATTATTGATTGAACTCCATCTCAGAAAAAACATATTCAATTGTCCAAGTATATCCCTTAACAACATTTTATAAAAACATTTCTACTTCAAAAAACTTTTTCTTATAAGAATGACCAACTTCAAGAAATTGATTACATTGAAGAGTAGCTTCAGCATCATCTGACTTATTGATTGAAAGTATTTTTATTTCCCATCCATACAAAAAATATTCTTTCTTTCCAACCAATACTCAATAATAGTGTACTAAATACGATTGGCATCACATTTTATCCCCATTAATTAATCATTATGTCAACACAATTTTTATATAATACTTATGATTTTTGTGAATTAAAAAATATAAAATCATCGTCGGTTTTTTGTCAGAGCTTGGTAGACTCTGAAACAGCACCTGATTACGATTTTTCTTTCATTACAGACTTATTCTGATTTTGATAAACCTTTTCTAATAGTCATCTTATTTTCAACTTGATGGACATTCTTATTCTTTGTGGGTTTTATTTCATCAATATGATGGTCTATATGATTTTTAGACTTTTACAAAGTGAAAAAAATACACTTGTAAAAAAAACTTCTCCTAACATACAATAACCTTCTTGATCCAACTTGGTCCCAATAATCTCCCCCTTTGGATTTTTTTTTCATTCAATATTCATAAATCACTAAACATAATAAAATAAATCTATTGATTAATTATCAATAATCCTTATCCTACATGATCTAAATTGTTATTTGAAATAATAATTATATATAGTATATTCGTGTTGTCCAAATGAAGTGATTATGAAGTATCAACATCTTTTCATCACAACATTCTTCTTCATCCACATTCCTAAAAAAATATTTCCTACAACCACTCTAACAAAAATTAAGAATTTTTGCACACTTACATTCTGAATTCACAACATACTGACAACCCACCCCATTTATTCTTCCATAAAGATAGATTTATGTAACAATTAACCCCATAGAAAACATTATCCAAATGTAAGATGAGAGAGGAAAAAATGATTAATTAAACCATTATGGGAAAGAGGTTGGATTCCCATGTTCAACCTCTGTTTAGAAAATTTTTCTTTCGATAAAATGTTTATGAAAATTTCATCATCTTGTTTCGATTTAGGAATATACTCTAGATTTATCTCATTCTCCTCCACATTCCCTTTCATGAAATAATATTTGATATCAATATTTTTTTTAGAATGTTTTACTAGATTCCTGGTAGGGTTGATTTCACTTTGGGTATCAATACCCAACAATAAGGGAAAATTTCCATCAACAATTAAGTCTTCTAACATATTCTTCATCCACATAAGTTTAGTAGCATCTTGAGTGAAAAAAATACTCATATTCAGTTGTGATAAGGGTTACTGAATTTTTTTCTTTTTATTCCAAATCCCACAAATCATTTCTAGAAAGAAAACTCCACCATATGTGGATATTTTATCATCAACATTTCTATACCAATCAGCATTTGAATACCCAAACAAATCAATAATTTTTGAGATAACATACCTGATTCTATAATTTTTGTGCTTTTTATCTATATGATAATTCTTTTTCCAGAAAATTGATGTGATTATTTTGGAGCACTCTAAAATATTTCGTATAATGTAACATCATAAACAATGTATGGTCTTGAGGTAGTCAAATATAACAAACATCCAATCAGCTTCCAAAACTATTATTAATTAGCTTCCTTCCCCTCTAACACTTTACTCAATTTTGTTCCCAATGAAATTCATGTGGAAATTTTTTTTGAGTTATCCCTTCCAAAAATATTGAGAGGTTACTTAGAAAAATATTCTTGAGAATGAAAAAAGTGTTTCTTATTTTGTAAAATTTGTAACCCAAGAAATTATTCTTTTACCCCGATCATGAAAAATTCAAAAACCCTTTTCATTTATTCGACAAATATTTCAAAATTTCATCCATAATTCCCCACCATGACAATGTCATCAATATAAAAAATTATGAAATGGGAAAACTCCTAACATTCTTTGATGTAAAGATAGTTATCAACTCTTCCCTTCTCAAAATAAACATTCCTCAATAATATATCCAATTTAGAATATCATACTCTCACAGCATGTCTTATCGCATACAAGAATTTATTCACCTTACACACATACCATTAATCTTTCCAAAAACAATCCACATGGTTGTTCAATGTAAACTTCCTCATCAAGATCCCCATATAAGAATTCAGAATCCACATCAATTTGAAAAAAAATAAACAAAATTGTGTATTAATAGTAATAAATATTATGATTTGTGTCTAACCATTCCCCTTGAGAAAAATTTTCCTAAATGTCAATGCCTTCTACCTATGACTAACCTTTTTACTCTAATCTTTCTTTGTTTCTTTTCACATTTCCAAATTCATTCATATTATTCTAGAAAACCCATTTTGTACCAATAAAAAAATTGTCTCTATTGGGTATGAGTTACCAAGTATTATTCTTTTATATAAAATCCAACTCTTCATTTATGTCATGAACCCATTCTAGATACAAAAAATCTTTATTCACATCATTCAGCTCAACTTTTGATCAAAAAGAAGTGTGTGTAAATATTTATTATATACATCTTGTTTGAGACACATAATGTTGATCACTAATAATGTTCTAATCTTACACTTTCTTCCTAATCCTAGGATGATATTTAATTGTTTATTCCTCATCACATGAAATCACTAAGTCATATTATTCCTCTTTAGTCGGACTACAATTTTTAGTATCCTTATCAGGACTGTTAAAAAAATTGTTATCCAACTCATCTTCTTTATAACCCCAAGTCTATTTATCTTTCCCATCCTTCTAAATAAGCATCACATCAAAAAAATAAAGTATTATTCCTAATTATTTATTAAAACACATTTATCCTCTTCCTTCCAGAGTCTAGCCCTAAAAATTTTCATCTTCACCTCTTTGATCAAACATTACAATGTTTACACCTTTCATCTTTATAATACATGGACTCCCAAAAACTCTTATGTGTTTCAAACCTGGAGTTTTATAATAAAACATTTCATATAGATACATATCTAAACATGGACAATATAAACATCAGCTTGTTATATACATAGTAGTACTCATTGCTTGCCTAAAAAATTAATGATAAATATCTTGTTCAAGTAACCTAGTTCTCCCCAATTCCACCAAAATTATGTTCTTCCCTTCAACAACCCCATTTTTTTAAGAGTGTACGATGAAAATTACTCATGAATAATTCCATGATTCTCAATATAACATCCAAATTATTCATTATTATACTCACCCCCATTATCAAATTTTAACGTCTTCATTGAACACTCACATTCCATCTCCACTTTCCTCTTGAAAATTTTAAACATTTTCTGAGGATCTAACTTATCTTATATATATATAGAACAAGTAATGTGAATAAATTCCTCAATATAATTAATTAAATAATTATATCTATTAGTTTATTATTTTAATTTGGCCCATATATATTGGAATGGATCAGGGTAATTTTGAATAGATCTCAAATTTCTTATGCACTATGTTTTTAATGTTTCCCTTTTGAAAAATTATGAAATACTGATATCCTCTTATTGAGATATCAAGAATGGCACAAAACTTGTCTGACATTGATAACATGCTCATGTCTCTTTGAAACATGTGTCATAACCTTTTATTTTGTAGCTGATTCTCTTCCACCATGACCAGGTAACAAGAGTTATATGTTTCACCAAAATGGAAAAAGTTCCCTTTTGTATGTTTTCCTCTTGTAAAAATCTTTACATCTTCCTCACTTTTCACAAAAAAACCATCTTTTCTAAAAATAATTTTTTTCTGCAATCTGAATGTTATGAAAGACATATAGTTTTTTGTTTTATCCAATTAACATACAAATCTTTCATGGATTTCAACTTTTCTCTCCCATTGATGGATGATCCGACCCCTTTGATTATTAGAGATTCATCATTGCCAAATATAATTGTTCCTTCATTGAAGATGTTCAAATTTTTTAAAAAATCACCTATTATATAATAAGAACACCCACTATCAAGAATATTAGTTCATTCTCCTTTTATATCATTAATATCAGTTTCCATGATGAGAGAATTTTCTTTCCCTTTATCTTTCTTCATATTTGGCTTGTGATAATTAAGAATATTTTTGATGTGATAGTAACAAAACAAGACATAATTTTTTAAGGTTTCTATATTTTTCACATATTTCAGAAATTGTTTCCTATGTTTGGAATATATTTTCAACTTTTATTCTAAACATATCTATTTTCATTAAAACAAACTTCTAAGACTTCTTCAGAACATCCTTCTATGAATTATTCATTTGAGGGGATTGCCTCTCCGTCAAAATTTTCCTTCTATAAATTATGGAATAGTTGTAATATTTTCTATTAAACCAAATTTTTTTTCCCTATATCCAAATTTAACACAATACCAGGGGTACCCAAAGAAAGAATATTTTCCTCTATAACTTCCATATAGATCATAATTGTGACTATATCTATCAGGAACCTTCTCATATTTATTATCAAAACATTATTTACCACCAACCTTTCTATTTTAAATTGGAATATTTTTTAGCACAATTTTATTTTCATCCTTATCAAAAACCAAGAAGTAAGATAAATGTTTTCAAACTCAAAATTTTTAGTAACTATAAATTTCCAAAAAAATTTGTTCTTGGAGACATACATGTCTTTCTTATATTTCTTCATCTCAAAAAAATCATCATTATTCTAGACCTTTAAAGGTAAATTTTTTTGATCCATCTTAGGATCATCTATAAAAAAATATTCACCAATATTTGAGATAGATTTTTTCAAACTTTTATCCCTCTATTTCTATATATAATGTTTTTGTTGAAAAAGTTCCATCTCTTCTTTTTATTCCTTCATCTTCACTTCCAAATGTTAATTAGGAATATTTTTTTCTCAATATATTTCTTAAAAATATTAAATATTCTTCATCATCTTAACTTTCTCATCAAGAAAATATTTTTAGTTTTTTATTGATTAATTTTCACTTTTCAACTTCTAGATTTATTTTTATAGAATCCCAATATTTCTCATTTATTATTTAAATTATTCTTTAATATAAAATTATATTTGTGATTATTCCTTTTCCTCAAAATAATTGCTTCAAAATTATTCATTGTTAACTATTTTAATAAATGTATTCTCACCAGAATAATAAGTAGACTTTTCATATTCATCTTCTTTATCTTCTTCTTAATCATCTACAAATAAGAAACTTATTCTTTTGTTTTTGAATAAATTTTTATCTTTTCCTTTTCAATAATATTTATCCTTATCACCCTATTTATTCCATAACCTTCTTGTCCCTCTTTCTTATTCACCATTATCCACTTATTTATTTCATTGAGGATAATTATTTGTAAAGTGCCCAACAACATCATAATGAAATCACTTCAAGGGAAATTTCCCTTTGTATTTACCTTTAACTCTTCTCACATTTTTATTAAATAAGGATAAAATTTCATCATGATATTTATATACAAAAATTTTAGAGTCTTGGTCAGTAACATATTCATCCTCAAGAACCTTATTTTATATTTCATTCTTGTTATCCTTCAAATACATTTCATGGTCAAATTTTTTTTACTTTCATATTACTATCCCTTCTAATCTCATATGTGATGGGAAAAATATGAAAATAATCATGATATAATTTTTTAGGATCACTATATATTCCAATAATGAAAATTTTGTATCAAACTTATTTAGTATAATTCTCAAGATATTCTCAAAAATGGTGGAGTTTACACCTTCCCACAAAGATATCTGATAGTACTAACAAAGGCATTCACCCTGTTGAAGAATTAACCAACTGATTCATATTCACCCATCTTGAGTGTTTTATACTTCCATCACATAATTTCTAATTTTTTATTCTTCACTTTTTTATTACATTCATTAATGTTTTTAAACTTATCAGAGATACCTTTCGTAGTGGAATCACATTTTACTCTTGAAAACTCACTTTCATAAATTCACTTTCATAAAACTCACCTTTTACCTTTTTTTATATTCCATAATTATTGATATTCCTATTATCAACTGGTTTCATAGGTGTAGAGACCCGAAGCTTATCTTATATGGACATTACATTACATTTGCGGAATACTTAGTACATAACAAAAACACACACACAAGGATTGTAATAGTTTAGTGTCTTTGGAAACTCGGAATAAAATTTTCTAATCGTGGTGAAAGATCTTCAACATCTCCCATAAAGATCTTCCTTTTTTTTTACCTAAAACCTTTTTCTATATCCTGGGGAAAATAAAACATAAAAGTGTGAGCTCAAATGCTCAGTAATGGTAAACAAAAGAAATATCAATCACATCGTATTCATAAGAACATAACATTTTGGAAATCATAACCTGCAAAAGAGAGCATAATTTCATAACATGGGATAAATCATGGTAGTGAAATGTAATCCCAATAATCATAACTTAAAACATGAAACTTTGTGGCATTCACACCTAATCATAGAGAATCATTTCTTGTTAGTCAAGACTCATTTCCAAGACTATCTTAGTGGACAAAGTCCCTTTCTGAATCGAGTAACCCTCGTTTCAGTCCTGTTTCACTGAACCGGTATAACCTACCATTTCAGCCATGTCTATCTCATGAGATATAAAATCTTTACCCAATGCATTGGAGGGAGATATAGGTCCCACCCATCTTATAATGAATCCTTTCTTATGTGTGCCACATAATCATAACCCATACATCATAGCGTAACCCACGTAATAAAAATGGGATTCTTAAACAACCTGACATCATAATAAAATTCATATAAGATAAAGGAATTCATAAAAATATTTCCATCACAACATAATCAAATCCATTTAATTATAGGGATAAAAACAGAACCCTTTTATTTTCTTAGATGGAAAATAATTTTGATAAAATACTTGAACTCTATTCTTGAGGAAAATATCCTTTCTACTTCAAAAACACTTTTCCTTTCTTAACATGTCATAAAATTTTAAACTAAAAGAAGTTCATTGAAACTAAACATGAAAACTTTTAAAGGAATATTCTTGGAAATTATGTTTTAAAAATCCATTCATGCAGTATAATTTAAATAAAACATTCTTCGTACTTTTGTCGGAAAAGTAAAAAAGTACCTCGTACGAAAAACGACAAAAGATTCATTTCATACATATTACTAAAAACTCACCGAAGGGTAAAAATGTATTTAAACAATTGTAGGTGGATGGAAATAATATTACATATTGATGAAACATGGATGTGGATGATAAAATACACCACAGTAAATACTTACGAATAAACAATCTCGGATAAAAATGAGATTGTGATATTTTCTCTTACCTTATGTCCGATTTGCTTCGTATGTGTCCGAACCTCATGTATAATGAGTTAAATAATGTCATTGACTTATTACAGAATCATATTCATTGTTATGATATCATATATGGTTCACTTATGACATTATATTACCCGTTCTTTTGTAAATTCCATGTTAAAGAAGTGTTTTGGGTAAAATCGTTTCATTTATCGTAGGTGTTTTGACTTGTTGTTCTTGACATTATTATTACTTATATCATGATTTACTTACTTCCAGAATATAAAATATGATTTATATATCATATATATTCAGTATATATATATATAATAGATAGATAAATGAAATGAAAAACACCGTTCATGGAGACGGTAGTCCGTACGTACGCATGAACGCTGTTTTCCTTTCATTATTGTCTTGAATGGAAGTAAGTAGATGACATACATATATATATATATACATAAATCCAGTAGATTTATAATGTCATATATTTCATTATTATTTCTTATATATACTTTATAATCATTCTTAAATGGTTAACATGGAGAATGAATCTCATCGCGTCGTGGAGATGGTAGTCCGTACGTACGCACGAGCGATGATATCATTTCCATAAATATTGAATTGAATTGGAGTGGATTATACAATATATCAGAATCAATATGATGTTTTAATAACTATTTATAGTTATTATTTACACCATTATACCCATCCATTTAAGGTGGTGGTGAAAAATAGATTACACAACGGCGTGGAGACGGTATTCCGTACGTACGCACGCGCAGTGATTTCTTTTTCCGTAGGATGGATAGATGGTGAAATAGGGTTGTTTCATACTTATAATAACATATCAGTATATTATTGATACTGATGTCATTACTTCATAATGAAACAACCTAGGAATAAGAAGTGGAAGAAGAAATAAAGATGAAAGAATTGGTAACGGTAATTACCTCTTCTTTGAAGCGCCTCTTTGAGACCTCCTCTTAGGGCACTAAAATTGGTCTTTGAGGAAGACCAGAACCTATAGGATGTTGGTAGGGAAGTGGAGAAGAGATTTTGGCAGGGGTTGGCCGAGCTTGAGTGCTCAAATTGGTGTGAGGAGGAGGGGGAGGAGGTGCCCTTTTATAAGGGAGGAGAGGGGCACCTTAGGAATACCTCAAAATATTATTTTATATTAATGTCAAAATCGGTTTATAATGGTTCCAAAGGGTCTTATTTCGAAGCTAATGTGGGTATGGGTCGAAACCCTATCAACCAATAGGATTTAGACAAGTTTAGGGTATTATTTTAAACTTATCAATTAGATTTAACTCTAAGTTAAATAATTTAATTTTTACCGTGTCTTTTTGTTTTCTTACACTATATGGTTAATACACTTACTATAACATGCCAAACGAACCCCAAATTGTTTATTATTAATATATATATCCTTATCTAAGTCATTTGGCCGAACCTTAGATTTTTAGGAATAAAATAACAATTAATAATATAATATTAGATTTAAAAACTATTTTGTGTCAATTTTGACACTATTTGATATATTATTTTTGTGAAAGTCGTAACAGAATTATATGTTCAAACCATGTTGATTAAATCAACACTAATATATCATAGTAACCTAGAAAATTAGTTTAATTCATAAAAAGTCTCAAATTACATTCATTTGAGCATTTATAACATCAATTATGTTAATATTTCCTTAAAAGGGTAATTACTGCATCATCATTGTGTCATAAATACATTAATTTATTTAAAGTATAAAAATTATAAATAAAATATCATTATGTAGGAAATCGTTTTATATTTCTAATAAATATTTATAGTCGAATTTATCTTATGTATAACCCCATATTAAAAATGTTTTAGTTATTAAACTTTGATTTTAACTATTTTAACTATTCATTAAATAAAATAATATTAAATTTCATAATCTAATCCAAGTGGACCTAAATTGTCATATTATATTCATAAGGTTGTTTTTGGTCGATTTACACTTATCCAATAGAATTAGGACATGTGTTAGGGTAATAGTAATATCATATTTACCCTTAGTTACCCTATTTACTATTAACTGTGGTAAAAAAGTAAAAAGTTACTATTCACCAAAAATTATTTTCATCTCATTGAACCACATCTTAGTCCTTGATATTAACCGTGTCTGTCGGATTTTCAAAATTCCATTCACAGAAGCGGTAAAATTATGTTTTATGCAAAATTCAGTTTTTAACCTACCACTTAGTGGTTTCACTATTCATCAAAAATTGAATGTTTTCAGAAAAATACCAAAATTTCATCCTAAGTTATATTTCATATTCCAATTTCAAAAATGAAGTATATTTTACCAAATTCATAACATAGAGGTTGCATTAATTAATTTTATAATTAAATCCCGCTGTTAAAATAAATATCGTGTTTTTAAGAAACAATATCTATCAAAAGATTAACACTTGATTATATCTGTTTTAAATGTGAAATTACATTCAATGACCAACATTGTATTAAATTGTAAAAATATATTCTAAATATACTTTAAAACCACTCAAATTAATAATTTATCACTATTAATTATTTTGATTAATAAATTTGTTTTTAATTATAATTTAGTAATTTTCACTATTCATCAGAATATGAAAGTTATCCGAAAAGTACCAAAATATCACCTTAGGCTAAATTCGATACTCCGAATCCAAAAATGAAGTCCATTTTGAGAGCTAAAATTTCTAAAATTTAAAAAGTGGTTATTACTATTCATAACGGCTAGTTTTAATAATATTTTAATAGCATATCCTTGTTTCGTGAAACTCAGTATTGCGTACTACACACGCTATCCAGGAAGGTTGTGATTGCGTGTAATGCAAGGCAAGTCAAGGATGCGTGTTGTGCAATCTCCTTTTGGTGTAGCGTACAACACAAGACATTAGTAAAATAAAAAAGAATAAAATCTCGGGCTGTTACATTCTACCCCCCTTAAAATGAATTTCACCCTCGAAATTCGTCGGGGTTATAAATGGTTTACTATTCGAAAGTTTCTTTAATAGAAACCCACATCATAAAAAGGAATACCAAAACTTGGCTTTAAAAACTAAAGTATGAAATGTAACGATTACCCAAATAAACTAGTCACTGGGTTTCCACATAGGTGAAAATATGGATATGGAAGAGAAATCTAACCATCATGTTCTGATTGAGAGTGGTAGAGAACATGGCTATGGAAAATACAGTAATCACAAATCCATAAATTTGTGACGATCTAAGGTACCATCTGATTCATCAGGTATAAGATCACTAGGACAACATTTTTGGTTTTCAAGATCATTTCCCTAAAGTTGAAAATTTGAATTAGAATAAATACTTTGTTTATTTTGGTACAATCTCACTGTTGTTCATGCCTTGAACAATTTCCACTTCATCTCTTAAATAAATGAAGTTGAATTTGTTATTCGTAAAGTGTTAGCGGATCATGTGATAGAATGACGGTTCATTCCATCTGTCTCAAACAAAAGGTTAGCAAAAATTATATACATAAGTCGATCTATAGTGAGATTAATCATATATGGTTCCTAAAATGGACTTTATACTTCATATATCATACTGCTTAATATAATAAAACTAGTTTCTAATAAATAGGGACTTCCTGTAGGCCAGTGGTAGGCAATAAAGTCCAGTCGCACTTCGGTTGTGGGTTCGATTCCCACAGCCTTGTCCGAAGCGATGGGCTTTCGCCCGTCCTACAGGTTGTCCTTTTTCTAAAACTACATTACTATAACATTCCATCAATAATATCGAAAAAAAACTTCTATCCTTAAAAAATACTCACTTATTTCCAACATAATCCATTTCAATCTTTAGGCTTATCCATTATACTGCAGTCCACTCTCATAACATAGTGAAAACGATTACCGGAGATTTAATACCATCGTTGATCCCCATATATCATAAGATATGTCTTGTTGGTCACATTATAAACATTCAAAGTCCTTAATCATATATTCTCTTGAATACCCATTGAACCTTAGTGAAAACATGAATGTAGTTAAACGTTAACACTTTCCACATACCAAAATCCTCAAAATTCTTTATAATCAAACCATGATATCAATTTGTCCTTATATCAATCATGAGCTCATGAATACTGTCAAATATTTAATTTTCTCGTTTTCCCTTCATTATGCGCATATCATTCTTTTTCCAAAAATTATCTCAATCACTTTCCATGGTTACTGGTACCATAAAATTATTGAAAACCACAATAGACCAATACATAAATATTCAAATATTCCACGATACTATATACAACACTATTTTGGAATCCCATTACATAAACACATAATCATTCCTACACATCGTTGTCATATTCAACATCGCCAATAGTGATCACATGTGACTTCCCTTTGTCCTTTGCCTTTAGTGGTTGCTCATGTTGATCATCACTAACCCTTGGATTAGGGCATTTATTAGCATAATGCCCCATTTCCTTGCACTTGAAGCATTTAAGTGTTGGTGGTGCATACTCTGCAGTGTTTGCTTTATTCACATCATTAGAAACCCTTTTTCCATTACATCAACACTCAGCTGCTCGATGACCTTCTTTTCCACACTTAAAACATTTTCTAGTCCCTTTAAGACAATCTCCACCATGCTTCTTTCCACACTTTGTGCATAAGGAAACATTCATCTTCTTTTCACCATTATTCTGAGATTTCTCCTTGAACTCCATCTTTCGTTTCTTGTCAAAACCATGAGATGGATATGTAACACCAACTTCCATTTCTACCTTGATAGCACAATGCACAATTTCTTCATAGCTACTGATGTCTCTTATAGCTAATGCCCTTCGAAGACTTGGTTTTAAGCCACTGAAAAATCGATTAACTTTACTTTCAGGTTGGATGATAATGCCAGATGCATACCTTGCAAGTCTTGTAAAATTCGCTTCGTATATACCAACAGATTCATCATCCTTTTGCTTTAGTTCAAGAAACTCCTTCTCCATCTTTGTTCTAAGAATACGAGGGAAGTACTTATTGAAAAATAAGTTCTTGAACTCGTCCCATTCCATGGACTCAATTTCATCTCTTTGCCTTGTATTCTTGATAAGATTCCACCATTGATCAGCTTCACCTTCCAAACGATATACTGCTAAGATGACTTTATCATGTTCAGAACATTGAAGAACTGAAAATATATTTTCAGTGGTACTGATCCATTGTTCAGCAACAAGTGGATCAGAAGACCCACTGAAAGAAGGTGGACGTTGCCTCATGAAGGACTCAATAGAATATTGTTCCCTTCTCTGCTCATTTGGAAGTACAGAATGATTCATAGCTTGTGTAAGTATAGCAATAAGATTTTTCACTCCATCTCCCATAACATTTGTTTGTTCAGGAGGAGAATCATTGCATTGTCCATTGCATTGATCAACACGGTTCCTTCGGGTTCCAGCCATCGTCTAAAACCCAAAAAGAATAGTGTGAGAGGAAAAAATCATGCTAGGGAAAACAACATAATAAAGGGGGAGTACCTTCAATATCTAACATCTTAGGTTTAATTCTGTGATCGTTAGCGTAATTATAGTACTATAACCTATACGTATACTTAACCTTAGAGACATCCCTAGACACACCTTAGAAATATCTCTAGGGATCTCACTAAAGTTCTCGCATCCTAGTTTCCAAAGGTTGACTAAACCTTTCCTCTAATACCAACTGTAGAGACCCGAAGCTTATCGTACATGGACATTAAATTACATTTGCGGAATACTTAGTACATAACAAAAACACACACACAAGGATCGTAATAGTTTAGTGTCTTTGGAAACTCGGAATAAAATCTTCTAATCATGGTGAAAGATCTTCAACATCTCCCATAAAGATCTTCCTTTTTTTATACCTAAAACCTTTTTTTATATCCTGGGGAAAAGAAAACATAAAAGGGTGAGCTCGAATGCTCAGTAAGGGTAAACAAAAGAAATATCAATCACATCGTATTCATAAGAACATAACATTTTAGAAATCATAACCTGCAAAAGAGAGCATAATTTCATAACATGGGATAAATCATGGTAGTGAAATGTAATCACAATAATCATAACTTAAAACATGAAACTTTGTGGAATTCACACATAATCATAGAGAATCATTTCTTGTTAGTCAAGACTCATTTCCAAGACTATCTTAGTGGACAAATTCCCTTTATGAATCGAGTAACCCTCATTTCAGTCCTGTTTCACTGAACCGGTATAACCTACCATTTCAGCCATGTCTATCTGATGAGATATAAAATCTTTACCCAATGCATTGGAGGGAGATATAGGTCCCACCCAACTTATAATGAATCCTTTCTTATGTGTGCCACATAATCATAACCCATACATCATAGCGTAACCCACGTAATAAAAATGGGATTCTTAAACAACATGACATCATAAAACAATTCATAAAAGATAAAGAAATTGATAAAAATATTTCCATCACAACATAATAAAATCCATGTAATAATAGGGATAAAAACAGAACCCTTTTGTTATCTTAGATGGAAAATAATTTTGATAAAATACTTGAACTCTATTCTTGAGGAAAATATCCTTTCTACTTCAAAAACACTTTTCCTTTCTTAACATGTCATACAATTTTAAACTAAAATAAGTTCATTGAAAATAAACATGAAAACTTTTAAAGGAATATTCTTGGAAATAATGTTTTAAAAATCCATTCATGCCGTATAAGTTAAATAAAACATTCTTCGTACTTTTGTCGGAAAAGTCAAAAAGTACCTCGTACGAAAAACGACAAAAGATTACTTTCATACATATTACTAAAAACTCACTGAAGGGTAAAAATGTTTTTAAACAATTGTAGGTGGATGGAAATAATATTACATATTGATGAAACATGGATGTGGATGATAAAATACACCCCAGTAAATACTTACGAATAAACAATCTCGGATGAAAATGAGACTGTGATATTTTCCCTTACCTTAGGTCCGATTTGCTTCGTATGTGTCTGAACCTCCTGTATAATGATTTAAATAATGTCATTGACTTATTACAGAATCATATTCATTGTTATGATATCATATATGGTTCACTTATGACATTATATTACCCGTTCTTTTGTAAATTCCATGTTAAAGAAGTGTTTTGGGTAAAATCGTTTCATTTATCGTAGGTGTTTTGACTTGTTGTTCTTGAAATTATTATTACTTATATCATGGTTTACTTACTTCCAGAATATAAAATATGATTTATATATCATATATATTCAGTATATATATATATAATAGATAGATAAATGAAATGAAAAACACCGTTCATGGAGACGGTAGTCCGTACGTACGCATGAACGCTGTTTTCCTTTCCTTATTGTCTTGAATGGAAGTAAGTAGATGACATACATATATATATATACATAAATCCAGTAGCTTTATAATGTCATATATTTCATTATTATTTCTTATATATACTTTATAATCATTCTTAAATGGTTAACATGGAGAATGAAACTCATCGCGTCGTGGAGACGGTAGTCCGTACGTACGCACGAGCGATGATATCATTTCCATAAATATTGAATTGAATTGGAGTGGATTATACAATATATCAGAATCAATATGATGTTTTAATAACTATGTATAGTTATTCTTTACACCATTATACCCAACAATGTAAGGTGGTGGTGGAAAATAGATTACACCACGGTGTGGAGACGGTATTCCGTACGTACGCACGCGCGGTGATTTCTTTTTCCGTAGGATGGATAGATGGTGAAATAGGGTTGTTTCATACTTATAATAACATATCCGTATATGAGTGATACTGATGTTATTACTTCATAATGAAACAACCTAAGAAGAAGAAGTGGAAGAAGAAATAAAGATGAAAGAATTGGTAACGGTAACTACTTCTTCTTTGAAGCGCCTCTTTGAGACCTCCTCTTAGGGCACTAAAATTGGACTTTGAGGAAGACCATAACCTCTATGATGTTGCTAGGGAAGTGGAGAAGAGATTTTGGCAGGGTTTGGCCGAGATTGAGTGCTCAAATTGGTGTGAGGAGGAGGGGGAGGAGGTGCCCTTTTATAAGGGATGAGAGGGGCACCTTAGGAATACCTCAAAATATTATTTTATATTAATGTCAAAATCGGTTTATAATGGTTACAAAGGGTCTTATTTCGAAGATAAAGTGGGTATGGGTCTAAATCCTATCAAAAAATAGGATTTAGACAAGTTTAGGGTATTATTTTATCCTTATCAATTAGATTTAACTCTAAGTTAAATAATTTAACTTTTACGGTGTCTTTTTTTTTCTTACACTATATGGTTAATACACTTACTATAACATGCCAAACGAACCCCAAATTGTTTATTATTAATATATATATCCTTATCTAAGTCAGATGGCCTAACCTTGGATTTTTAGGAATAAAATAACAATTAATAATATAATATTAGATTTAAAAACTATTTTTTGTCAATTTTGACACTATTTGATATATGATTTTTGTGAAAGTCATAAAAGAATTATATGTTCGAACCAAGTTGATTAAATCAACACTAATATATCATAGTAACCTATAAAATTAGTGGAATTCATAAATATTCTCAAATTACATTCATTTGAGCATTTATAACATCAATTATGTTAATATTTCCTTAAAAGGGTAATTACTGCATCATCGTTGTGTCATAAATAAATTAATTTATTTAAAGTCTAAAAATTATAAATAAAATATCATTATGTAGAAAATCTTTTTAGATTTCTAATGAATATTTATAGTCGAATTTATCTTATGTATAACCCCATATTAAAAATGTTTTAGTTATTAAACATTGATTTTAACTATTTTAACTATTCATTAAATAAAATAATATTAAATGTCATAATCTAATCCAAGTGGACCTAAATGGTCATATTATATTCATAAGGTTGTTTTTGGTCGAATTACACTTATCCAATAGAATTAGGACATTTGTTAGGGTAATAGTAATATCATATTTACCCTTAGTTATCCTATTTACTATTAACCGTGGTAAAAAAGTAAAAAGTTACTATTCACCAAAAATTATTTTCATCTCATTGAACCACATTTTAGTCCTTGATATTAACCGTGTCTGTCGGATTTTCGAAATTCCATTCACAGAAGCGGTAAAATTATGTTTTATGCAAAATTCAGTTTTTAACCTACCACTTAGTGGTTTCACTATTCATCAAAAATTGAAAGTTTTCAGAAAAATACCAAAATTTCATCCTAAGATATATTTCATATTCCGATTTCAAAAATGAAGTCTATTTTACCAAATTTATAACATAGAAGTTTCATTAATTAATTTTATAATTAAATCCCGCTGTTAAAACAAATAGCGTGTTTTTAAGAAACAATATCTATCAAAAGATTGACACTTGATTATATCTGGTTTAAATGTGAAATTACATTCAATGACCAACATTGTATTAAATTATAAAAATATATTCTAAATATACTTTAAAACCACTCAAATTAATTATTTATCACTATTAATTATTTCGATTAAAAAATTTGGTATTAATTATAATTTAGTATTTTTCACTATTCATCAGAATATGAATGTTATCCGAAAAGTACCAAAATTTCACCTTAGGCTAAATTCGATACTCCGAATCCAAAAATGAAGTCCATTTTGAGAGCTAAAATTTCTAAAATTTAAAAAGTGGTCGTTACTATTCATAACGGCTAGTTTTAATAATATTTTAATAGCATATCCTTGTTTCGTGAAACTCAGTATTGCGTACTACACACGCTATCGATGAAGGTTGTGATTGCGTGTAATGCAAGGAAAGTCAAGGATGCGTGTTGTGAAAGCTACTTTTGGTGTAGCGTACAACACAAGACATTAGTGAAATAAAAAAGAATAAAATCTTGGGCTGTTACAATAGGAACCTTATCATCAATAGGAGTAAATCCATATATTTTTTTCAAGAACATCTTACCCATGAGACATAAGACAGGTCAATGTCCTATATTTCTAGATATGATAGTTCTTACATTGAATATTAGATTACCCTTATTGTTCACATAATTCATATCATCCATCAAAACGTCTCTTCAAATATTAGTAGAGTAAATAACAAGAACCTTCCCCCTAACAACAATTGTAATTTACAAGTCAGGATTGTTGTATCAGTAAGATGGAGAGGTTGAATCATTTATATATTTTTCTCTTATGTTTCCTTACTTTTGAAACAACCATTGTCTCCTATTAAAATTTTCTTTCTCTTCTAAAAATAAAATCAAACACACATCAATAGGAACAAAATAATTTAAAATATTCACCACTCAGTAATAGTAGCTACATCCTTTGTATGGGTAGGACACTATACAATACCACATAATACAATAAAAACAATTATGTTGTGTGGAATAATATGAGTAGGATATTTCATTATGCTCTTGTAGAACTATGTTCAATAAAAAAAAGTGTGTACTTCAAATAGTATAAAATGATGTAATACAATCTTGTGATTCTTGATATTCTTTTCGAAAACATAGTCTTTCAAAAACATTATTCACTTTCTTACCCATGAGTACAAAAGAACTTCCAAGATTTTGTAATGACACTCAATATAATTTCCCAATTAAATTCCCAAGACCATTTTATCTGTAAAGAAGTATATATTTTTCAAAATACCACTAAAATAAATCCAAACTTATTCTACCTTATTTTATAAATCCCAATCTAATTGATCAGTTTGGTTTTGAAAAATGAATATGATCTTGTCTCTTATCCTTTATTTCTTCATTCTGGAAACCACCTTCAACTAAACACAATCCAAAAACTTCCAATTTCTATAATTATGGTGCTTCTCTCCCCACCTTCATGATAAATATAATTTAATGAATACAAAATTTTTTATAATACTTTTATAGACATGAAAAAATAGTTTAAGAGGGATTCTGAAAAGGTTTTCCAACGTTACCAAATTTATAGAAACATTGAACTTCCTTAAATATCATATCTTTAATTTACTTTTTCAGAACCTATAATTTTGATTCAATTTCATATATCTATTTGACTTCTTCAATGCTTTAGAATCCATCAGAAACTTTATTCTGATACGGATTATGATTTTCCATTATAATCTCTCTATTATAATGAAGGAATTTTTTCACCCTATTTTTGTTGAACATGGGAAAACAAATAAGAACTCAGGACACCTCATAATGTTTATTTGCATCAATTTTTAACATTTAAAACATATTTCATCTCATTTTGATATTCCATAACAAAGGAAAAAAATTATTAGAACTTAAAGAAATATTATTTTCTACATTTGACAACACATTAAAAAAGTATTCAAACAAGACTCTTCTTATTATTCTTTTCTCTTGAGCCAGTTATTAGATATAATAAAAAATTTCTTTATCACCTAACTCAAAAAAAATATATATCATAAATTGTTGACTATATTTTTGATTGATCTCGGTCTCAATATACATTTTTATTTAATTTTCCCAATATCTACAAAGTTAATTATTCACAAAAACATTTCTTCTCCAACCAAATTTTTCTTATAACCATGACTTCCTTTAGGAATTTTATTACATTAAAGATCATATTCAACATCATCTGACTTATTTATTGAAAGTATTGTAACTTCCTATCCTTTCCAGCAACTTCATTATTTCCACCCAATCATCAATACAATAGGTCTGAGTATTATTATAAGAAACTTTTCAAAACCCTTATTTTATCAAGAATACATGACATGTTTTACAGAATACATATAATTTTTTTGAATTAAAAAATATCAAAGCATCGTCAATTTTTCATCATATCAAGAAAGACTCGAGAGAAAAACTTTAATATGGTTTTTCATTAATTTTAGACTAAGGATGAGTTCAATGAAACATTTATTCTAGATAGCTTCTTATCAATCTTATTTACTACATAACCTTTTAGAGTTTTATTTTTTGAATACAAGGGTCAGTCCAATTTTTAAAATTTTACAAAGTTAATTTCTTTGTCTTCTTTGAAAACAAAATACAACACCCTTGTAGAAAAATCTTCTTCTATATTTAAAAAACCTTTTCCAACCAACTTGGTCCCAATATAGTGTAAATCTGAAACATTATTTTATTAATTATATATTCCTTGTTCAAAATAATTCAATAAATTTTTATCCATATCTAAGGATTTTAGCTTTAGTTTTTTATAACATTGGTGTTTTTCTAGATGATGATACTATAAATCATTATTATGGAATGATTATGTTGAGTGAAAATGTCTTAATAATAAGTGGGTTTTATTTGAATTTTTTATTCAATAATATCCTTCCCATAATCTATAAGTTATACATTGAGGTATATCCCACTTTAACTTAGGGGATACACACCAAATAAATATTTCTAGTGATTTTTTTGTTCAAAATCTTGACATTGTACTTATTTTTTTAGAAACAATAGTGTTAAGATTTTTTCAAGGGATATTCCTAATACAAAAAATTTGATGAAAAGATAAGATGATTAAGGGTATTATTCTATATAGAGAAGGAACTACTTGTCAATTTGTTTCACCTCATTCTTATATAATATTTAAGATTGATGTTATACCTACTTATATAGTTAGATAATAATTAGCATCAACCATTACTAGGATGGATAATGTTGGTCAAAGAATGACCACATCAACTGTGTCAGGTGTGATACCTCTTTTTGAAACAACTTTTTCTGGGCATATGAATCAAATATTTAGAATATAATGAGTTTTTTTAATTAATAAGGAATATTTTTATGGATAGGAACATGAAGAAACATAAGTTTGAACTCATATTATTGCAAATAAACAATCAAGACTAGAATATATGAAATTGTACCATGTGAAAGAGAGACCTAATGCTAATAGAAATCAAAATGTTGATGATACTACAAGTAATAAAGTTCACCAAGATATTTTTTATTCTATTCATGAACCTCATACAGGTTTATCAATTTCCATAGTATAAGTAGATACTATTTATGAGAGACCACAAGAAAGCTACTCTAAGTTAATGTAAAAATAAGAACCATTGAATGTTAAGTTTATTGAGTATAGGTGTGAGATTATAACACTATTTGAGTACACAGTCTCTAAATATTATGTTAATGAAGTTAATATGTTAGTTTAATTGGTATTGGAAAATTTTTCTATGGAACCTACTAGAGAAGCCACAAATCAAGAGGATGTACTTTAAAAATTGGAAAGAGTGACTTTGGAAGTAGGCATAAAAATGTCTACCATTTATTCATTTCCATTTGAGATTATATCTAGGTAAATTATTAAATATTTTTAAAGATATGTAATTACCAAATTCATAAGGTTTTCTTCATTTCCGTTGAGTTTTATTATATCGATTAATCAATCAAAAATTTTAATTAGCTTTTTATAAATAGAAAACATACTCGAAATTCAGGTTATTATATATCAAGTGTAAATAGATACCAGTTTTATTATTAATGGAATACAATGAATGGATAGTTATTTTAAAATATTTTCTATGTTTTAGAAAAGATGTTTTCTGATTTTATTTATTTTTTTTAAGCAGTATAAATCTAGAATCCTCCAAAGAAAAATAAGAAACAGAAGAGGATGATGTTTTTATTTAACTGAAGAAGTATAAAGTGTCTATAGAAGTAATGGAAATATTTTATGTTGATGTATTAGTTTGTTTTTTAGATAACAAGTTTTAGGTTATAATGAAGTTAGTCATTAGGTGTGTTATGAATGGATATGAACATAATTTATTTTGAAATTTTTCTTCGGGAATCTAGAATGGTTTCCCAAATCTCCTAGACAACAAAAATAATGACAGAGTGGGGAGAATTTATTATTTTGTAGAATATATACTTTAAATTAAAAGGATACCTCTTCATGGACCTCATATTTCCGATTAGAATGCCTCCTTCTCTCAAAGTATTAAGAAGATATTTGACCCATCTAAAATCTACCTACGTGAAAATATCAATTTTGCATAAGAAGTTTCAATACATTTATCTGGATAATCTTATAAGCTACCCTTTTTCCTGAGGATATTTTTAATATGGAAAGGTTATGGAAATTGTCTCTTAACACTCAATACACCTTTTTAAGGATCACTCAAAGTGTTCATGATGGACATTGAGAATTGTGACTGACCTTTGGTGGAATTGTTGGAGACGTAATTGATACTTCTTTTCCTACATCATCTTTATCTATTATCAATTCACTATCATTCAAAAAACCCTCCAAAAAATCATTTCATGCCTCTATATTAACACAATTTCACAATTTTCATGTTTTTTATAATAGATTTTTTACACACATTTGAATAGTGTCTCGAGATAATGTATGAATTCATGTATTCTTATATTGCATGTATTTTAAAAAAATTATTTTTTTTATTTTTTTCCATGTGTTTATCCATATTTTTAATATGTTTCTAAATTATTCTTAGTATTTATTATCTATTATTGGTATAAGGTCATCTATTCACTTTATTGATCTTCTATAGTACTTAAATGATTTCTATTTCTCATTAGTTTTTAATACAACATCATGCCAAATTCTATTCACATTTAGTATAATTAACTATTTACAATTAATCTGAAGAAATAATGATTATATTATTTTTCTATATTTTTCTAATTATTTAAATCACTAAATTATGAGGGGAAAATTAAAAAAGTAAATTTAAATATGGGAGGAAAAAGGATAATATAAAAATTAAAATTTCTTTTGTAATATTTTTATTTATTATTCAATAGGTTTTGTGATCATTCAAATGGGAGAGATTGTTGTATAAACTTATTTTGTTCCAAAATGTCACAGTTTATATGTGTTTTTATGATTCAAAAAATCCCTATTTTTATTGTAATGAGTTTATATTAGGTTTTTTAGATGATATTTTCTTTTAAAAATTTATCATACGGTGGTTATAAATTTTTATCTTACACCTATTAAAATGTTCAATCTACATAAAAGTATTTTACCTTATGGGAATAATTATTTTAAAATATTATCATACAATTGGTCAAAATTATGAAACTCTATGCTTAATGTTTATCTCACCATTTAATATAATATCTTATTAATATAATGATTGAGTTAACCAATTTTCAATGTCCGATTTTTTAGTCTGAGTGTAATTATTAAAAGTCCTTATCTTATATAAAGTTTATTCAAAAAAGATTATCTTATGAGTGCTAAAATAAGTTGTAAAATTTTATTATCACACATTAGTAATAAATCTATCATACAAATTAAAATAGTCTATGCAAGTTGAATTTAGTTTTTCTTTCTCATAGTATAATTAACGATCTATTTTACCTTATTAATCCTTTCAAAAATTTATCAAAAGAGAATAGTACTATTAGTTTGATATCTTATAAAGAACTAAATGTTATGAAAAAATTTAGGATTACTTCCATAATCTATTGATAATTGTTTTCATTATTTATATCATATTAGAAATATTATTTGTATATTTATGTAAATATTGATATGTACAATGTGTCTCTTTTCCAGTAATGGAAGGATCCAAAGAAGAACAATTCTAGCATCACTGCTATAGGAGCATATTCTATGTTTGGAATGTATAGATTAAAGAAATTAATAGCCTATCTGATCGAATTTTCCACAGATTATCAACTCTCCCATTATGATTATCCCTTCTTATTAACATCAAAATCAAATTGGATACATAAATAGTGAGATTTTTTCGCTATATAAAGAGGCAATAGGAAAATGAAGGCACAGATAGATAAACATGTACATATAAATACTATGATAATGTAAACAAATAATTCATGTACATAGAAGAGATAGTATTTAATAATTTTATTCTAACCTTTCAATTATATCAATTGTATTCAAATATCATATAGAGTTTCACTTTGAAAATCATTATCTTCTCAAGACGTACCTTTATATACAATCATACTTTTCTTACAACTATGTTTCATAATAATTTTTTAAATGTTCGTTCATATCTATTTTGTCTACAATAGTTGTAAGTGAGTGAGGTAAGGCCATGGATTGGTTTTTAAATGGGAGATCCTAGTTGGATGATCTTCTACCATTGTAATACGTAACAGCTACTTGTACTTTGATGGGATCTCCTAAAAAAGTGTTTTCATATATAAAATCACCAAAGTCATGGAGTAGAGTGTTGGTGGAGTGTACTAGGGGATTTATATTCCCTACACCACTATAAATCTCTTATTTTCAATAAATTTACACTTAGTTTTTATTCCATTTATTTCTATATTTATCAAGGGAAGGATTTGAACATGCATATCACAAATAGGGTAGTTTAAAGTAAAGAAAATATTAGGAACTCAATTCACGCCCCTCTTGAGTATTCATTTATCCATTCTCTCAAAAAAAACTAAGACCCTTGTATATACGAAAATACACATCCCCATTAACATTATATTCTATTTTAATATTTTCATAGATACCTCGGAACTAATAAAAAGATGTAAGGTTACACCTTAGGTGGCTAATTGGGAACTATAGGGTGTGATATTATTAAGGGTTGTTATTATTGTTGTTCTTATAGAAAATAACTTCATATATGATCCTGTATATTAGATATTAAATTAGATACAAAATTACTTGTGGCCTACTATATTTCACTCACACACTAATTAGAAACCATGATACCTAAGAAAACATTATGGATTATGGCCTAGGTAGGTGTAATGAACCAGTTTTGGTTGATGGTTGAGGTTTGAAGCATGGGTTGAGTCAACGGATGGGACTGAAATTATACTTGGGACTAGTTGTGTGTTTTCACATTAATTTTTTCCATTTTATTATGTTTCATATAATTGGACCATATGAAATCCTTTTTATATCTATATGACTTTTATAAAATTACAGTATCCCATTTCTCAATAACATGAGTTTGGATGATTAATTAGAGTTGGAATATAGTTTTGAGGTACACCTTGACTCTTCTTTTATATTTTAGTCAAAATGTATATATTTATTCCACTATGAAATTTATAAAATTATAGTATCCCATTTATTAATAGAATGAGTTTCTATGATTACTTAGAGTTGGAATATAGTTTTGAGGTCCACCTTGACTCTACTTTTATATTGAAGTCACAATTTATATATTTATTCCACAATGACAACTAGATATCTATTCCTTAGAGGGTATTCTCTCCCAAGGATATTAATAAACCCACTTCACTATATGAGAACATATGGGATATGGGGAAGAATTCCTAAAGTATGTGGAACTTAGTTCCGTTACAATGGAGGTAAACTAGGTCAGGGATATTATAAATTGGTATCATGCACTCTTTGTATTTTTTATTACATTTTAGTATATTTCATATAGAATATGTGTATGGTCTGAATATTATATGGACCTTATTTCTAAGATTTGTTGTCCTATGTGATGGGAAGGATTAAGTTTCAATAGACGGCATTAATATTCATGATATTTTTATGACATCTGAATTTATTTTTATCGAATAGGACACTTTGGGTGTTAATGAATGATTTATTTTTAATTATTTTATTGGTATGGAAATATGAATGTGTTTAGGCAACATTTTTTGCATATAACATTTAAATGAAATTCATATTCTTTCCTTGTGGTTGTAAACATTGATTATGATGTAGGGTTTTGTTGTTTAATGTGTTAGTAGTAACTTGTATAGTGTTTTCTAGTATAACTTGATGGTGTAATGATAATTGATTGATCTTATGTTTTTTGTTATATTTTTATAATATGATGGTTTGTTATTGTAATCATATATGTATTTTTTATCACTAGGAGTGAGTAGCTATGTCTAGTTAGAGAACCCATGATATGGAGACCCTTATTTTATAGGGAGTGTGTATAGAGTACCAAGGCATAAAAACTATTAATAATTATTGTATATATCTTTAGATAATATTTATAAATGTCATATCATGATTTCACTCAGAATTATATATGTGTTTCATTAAGATTATTTCTCATTGAACCCTAGTAGGACATGGATGATGATGCCCCACCGACAGTTAAGTTGAAGCCTCTAGTGGTACTTGTACCTCTTATTGATCAATGGCTATAAGAGTGTACACTTTTTCTTGTTTGGTATATTACACCTAGAGATTCAAAATTATTTCCATCCATGTTAGATATAACTATTAATTACCAGTTATAACATCTGAATCTATTTACTAAAGTGTGTGGAATACAAGTTTCCAAGATTTGGGTAAAGTTTTTGTACACTATTTTTTACCATAGTTATTCACACCCTAAGAGGTGAGTGAATATTTTAGTATGAATACATTAAGGTCTAGTGATGTGATATTTAGCTACATTAGTCTATGAAAATAATCATGTGGGTTTGTCCTAGAAGAAATTTTTGGCTTTTTTCATTGATTATCTCTTTCTTCAGATTCTAGGAGTTGAAAGGTCTTAGTACTTTTTGTATTTAATTCACAGGATTATTTTAATGATGTACTATGACACCCATATTATCATGTAAATTCATTTTTCACCCTCATTTGGGGGTTATGAGACCTCCCAAATTCATCATTCTGAGAATTATTTGAGATATTTGATTCAGTATTAGGTAAAACAATTATGCTTATATCTTTTCTACAGGATGTGAAGGAGTCCATCATTAAAAATATGAACCTAGAAAAGGATAAAACTTCTGGTTAGTTTGGTTGTCTTGATAAATCTAATTAATTTTCTTTAGGGTTATATAATTAGTTTTTTAAGGATTCTCACTAGAGTGGTGATAGGTAAGACAACCATGGTTGTGTCTTGTCTTATTTAAAACATGGGTGGACTCTCCTTACTAGTCACTAGTATAATAAAGAGGGTAATACCTAAATATAGTTCCAATATGTTTCTATAGAGTTTAAATCATAGGTGAAATGGGGTATCTATAGTAAATTTATTAAATATTTTCTCATCTAGTTATTTGGCTTATGGTGATAGATAAGAAAATGGATTAGAGGATGAATATAGTTCTTTACCTTAGGGTGGTAGTTGGATTTATTACATATATTTATGTAGTAGATTTGGTTGTGGTAATAATTATTAGTAGAGGAAGTAGATTGGTTCTCTTCAATGGGCTCAGGGTTCTAGAGTTTAGGTCATAGGCCCAAGGTCAAAACAAATGCATGTTACTTAGATTAAACCGAATAATCTAAGAAATGATGCATTAAAAATTTGAGTTATGATCTTAATATCATATACACATTTTTTTATTTTATTTTATATTAGTGTCTCACATTATTTCATATCTTTCAATTTTTATAAGGATTTCGGTCTCACTATAGATAATCTTTATTGACTAATGAAAATTAAAGTTCCCTTCGGGGTGTGATAAGAGGTTATTTTGAGATGTATCATGTGTGCTATCATAATCAATTGTTATAGGTTTATATAGAATTTATCCGTATTGGTGATGAATAGTTTCAATGTGATACATGGTATTTATTAAATAAATTGATGTCATTCCCACATCAAATGATTTTGTTGATAAGTATCTTTCAGGTCTACTAAGGGTGATTACTATACTCTTCACAAAGAGTGGGAACTGCAGGCAGATCAGTTAGGAGATAACCATATGTATCTAAAAAATATTTATTCTCATTTTACCAGTATTTTTATATGATATAAGGATATTGTTCAGATATATTTTTATCTTATTTATGACCATTTCTAAGATGTACTTCGAAAGGAATTATAAGGGTTTCCACCCAAGAGATATTTTGTGTCCATGGTTGATCTCATTTCAGGCATAGATCATATATCCATTACTCCTTATAAGAAAGATACTATAAATATTAAATAGTTAAAGATTCAATTATGGGACTTTGAGGTAAAGGGATTCGTTTTATCGTACTTTTCTTCTTATGGTTCTTCATTTTTCACTAAGAAGGTGGATGGAACATTGTGATTTTTTTAGATTACCAATTGTTGGACCAAGTGAAGGTGAATTATAAGTATCCCATTTCTCATATCATTGAATTGTTTTATTATTTAATGGGATATAAGTTGTTATTCATCATTAATATGGGTCTGGGTGTTCACCTGTAGTGATCTAGGCCTTCGAATAACCCTCGTACTACTTTTAGGGAAATTAATTACAAGTATGAGTATCTTATGACGTCAATCAGATTGAAAAAAATGTTTACAGTGTTTATGGACCTGATGAATCAGGTCTTTTATCCTTTCCTAGACTAGTTCAAGATTGTATTAACAGATGATATTCTTGTTTACTCTCAAATATAGTCGAATCATTTTCTTTATTTGGTGACTTTATATAGTAAATTGATATAGAATAATATTTATTCCAATATTTATAATTTTCAATTATATATCCATGGGGTTTGCTTCACGGGGAATGTGATATCAAAAAATAGCATATTAGTGGTCCTAGAGATGATTGAGGTCATAGTTTCTAATTAATTACCCAATTATTTCTTTGAGATCAATATATGCATGGGATTTATAAGTTTTTATATATTATAAATAATAAACATATCTTAATTTTTCCTGATGATGATAACCCTGGCCAAAAATGGGGTAATTTTCAAATGGCATGCTCCATGTGAGAGATCATTCTAGGAGATAAATTTAATTCTGAAATAACTACCAACTATAACCTTTCTTGATCTATTTAAATAGTGTTACATATATTATGATGCATCAATGGTTGTTCTTGAAGTTGTTTGTATATGGAATGAGTGATTTTTCACTTATCGATCTAGGAAGTTGAGGATGAATTACCAAAATTATCTGACTCATGATTGGGATCTAGAAGTGGTAGTGTACACATGATGAGATGATAAGATCACTACTTATCAGTGATAGTCCTATTTTGTACACCAAACATAAGATCATGAGGTATATATTTTACTAACATATCTTTAATTGTCAACATAGAAGGTGGGCAGAGAATCTTCTGTCTTTTGAACACATGATAGTATATACCTAAGAAAAGGTGAATATTGTGGATGATTACCTAAGTATAATAAATCCTAATTATGTTTTTTTAGAGTTTAATATCATGTGACAATTGGTGATCTTCTTCACTATGATTCATATCTATGTACAAGGGTGTTAGGGAAGGGTGAATTTGATATCATTATTTATTACCTCATCACTCTTTGAGAGGGTAAAGGGGAGTTATTTTACTGATATGAATTGTTGTGTTTTGTGAGAAAATATATTTGGGTGGATATTTCAACCTATTGTTCCAATTATGATGTTGAAATCTTTAATGTATGAGTTTGATTTGTGTTCCCCTTGAAAAATAATGAGGAGCTTATGTGAGATTCACATACATAAATATAATATCTTCACCTAAGGATTTTCGATATGTACTATGAAATTTTTATGTAGTATTGTAAAATTGGATAAATATGGATGTAATGTAATTATTAACTTAATACTCCACTTACCAGTAGGTGGAAATTTAAAATCAGATATTCACAGGTTCTATATAGTCATTACGAATTTCTAAGTGGAAATGGGATGATGTAAAGATGGGTTTTATAATGGGCATATTGTAACGTCCTGGTTCTGAAATCAACCCAGAGGTTCCCCATAACCGGTTGGTCTCATAACCTCAAGCGCATTTCCCTGAACACCATAGGATACTGACTAGTAGAAAGGGTCTTGGGTGTGATAGTGGATAAACTATGCCCTTGTTGGCAGAGTACATAGTGGAAGAAAAAACAATAAACAATAGCGGAAGCAGTAAACAATCCATAAACAAGTGAACAGTGTAAGACTATATATGATAAACAGTAGGAGAACATATATAAATGATGCATGATACATATGTCTAGGAAAACAGCCAAACAAGTCCCAATGCATGAAATACAACAGTACTAAAAACAAGTACAAAATAAAGATAAACAGCTCCTCAGCATTACAAGCCTAAGCTTGGTCCCATGCACTCCAACTCCACAGTATTCATGTACCTGAAGTCGAAGGGCACTTTCCCTTATCTATACCTGCAAAAATATAGTCTGTTTGGGCCCAAAGCATGACCTAAACAGGGTGTGAGACTTAATACCAGTAGGCAACCACCCAAAGATCTGTGCCTAACAATCAGTGAATATATGGCAGGTAAAAGTACAAAAAATAGTAAATAGGAACATGTTTAACAATAAATAATCTACAGTTCCAGAGTCAAGAAATATCTAACAAGCAGCATAGAATAACAGGTAACCCAGTGGTCCTACATAGCAAAAACCAACAACCCTCTGGGCAGTTCACTCAGCCTAACCCCTCTGGTTTGGTCATAAATAATTATAAATACTCTCTAAGGAAGAACACACAGTCAGCGCCCCTTATAGTCTAGGGTAGTCAGGAACTCTCTGAGGAAGCTCACACAGTCAATTTACCTTATATCCGCAAGATTAAGGACACTCTAAGGTAGCACTCTTGGTCAAATTCCCCTTATAACTCAGGTCGTTCATAGACTCTTGGAGGAATCTCACACATTCAATCCCTCCTATAGCCTATGGTAATCAGGTGATTCAAAAAAACCGAATAGAGACTCTCTGAGGAAGCTCACACGGTATATCCCTGTATAGTATAAAACAGTCAAGGAATCTCTGAGGAAGCTCTCACAATCTATCCCCTTATATCCCAAAGTAATTATATTATCTCTGTGGATGCTCACTTGGTCAATCCATGTATAGCCTAAAGCTCAAAGACTCTCTGAGGAAGCTCACTCGGTCCATCCCCTTATAGTCTACTACACCTGGTTCTCATGACCCTGTGTTGGATAACAACATAGAAATACAATATGACCAAAGTAGACTTATAGAAATACGTTTCCAAACAATCATACACCATATCAAGAATGCTAAAAAACATTTCTTCATCTTACTACAACAGACATGGAAACAGACAAGGCGACCAAGGAAAAAAAAGGACCAAATGGTCATAAACATAATGTGCGTGGGATGAACCTCCAAAGAATAACATTTCAACCATATTCATATTCAAATATCCTCTACATAGTCATAATACCATGGAAGGCATACAACATGGGAAAATGGTAAACACATAATACCCTATTCAAGAGTATTGGTGGAATTTTCACATAATATTCAAGGAATTTCAACTAAAAGTCACAAACCACCTAACATTAGGATAGGAGATCAATATACTAGAACCATGAGGCCTGAAACTCATTATAACATCATAGATCTACAAAAATGCACAAAACATTCAACCCATGATAACATGAAAAAGTGGATGAATTGGAAAATGATTCTCTAGAAGAAGGGAGAGATTACCGCTACGGTTCCAATGCAATCGATAGCGGTATATTTGGAGAACAGACAGAGGCTCTGGGGCTCAAAGAAAATCCACGATCGTACCCTCGCTCTCAGATGAACCAAAGCTAAAAGGAGGGTGTTCGGTCTGTTATACGTGACCCCGGTGTGTTTAATGAAAAAACAAAATACACGGTGTGTACTTTTTGAGTACATGGTGTGTACTTACTATTTCCATACTCCACCTTAGGCGGCCTCCATGTCACCCCACACGACCATGTGTGTGGCCCTAACATGGCCAGCACATGGCCTCACGCGGTGACGAAGTACACGGCGTGTACTCAAAAAGTACACGGCATGTACTTCAAAAATTTCCAGAAACACCTCTTTACTCAAAAACATCATAAAATAGAAAAACTTCCCTGAAAATAAGGTCTGGGTTCTTACAAACTTTACCCCTTAATGAAAATTTTCCCTGAATTTCCCTGGGGAGGTGTAGAAGAAGAAACCCCGAACAGATCTGGCCACTATGATCATAGATCGGCCTCCCTCTCCCAAGTCTCATCCTGTACTCAACCGTGATACCATAGCACCCATACCAGTGGAACAGACCAGCCGCGAAGAACCTTCATACTCTGATCGACAATCCGGATATGATGCTCCTCAAACAATGCATCCACTTCAAGCTCAACTTCCTTAGATTGAAAGACATGAGACAGGTCTAAAAAGTAACGTCTAAGATGAGAAATGTGGAAGACGTCATGCATAGCCCGGTACCTATGAGGTAAATGCAACCGATAGGCAACCATCCCAACTCTCACCAACACCTTAAATGGCCCGAAGTCCCTCAGTGAAAGCTTACCCTATCTCTAAATCCTCTTTTTTCCCAACCTCAGTGTGACACGTAGGAAAACCCGATCCCCAACCTCGAACTCTATAGGTCGTCTCTGCTGATCCGCATAAGATTTTTGTCGAGACTGTGCATTAGCCATCCTCTTCCAAATCAACACTATCTGCTCTGTGGTCTCCTGGACAATATGAGTTCCCAACAAATCTGTCTCCCCTACCACCATCCAACAAAAAGGTGATCGGCATGGCCTACCATACAAAGACTCATAAGGTTCCATTTTAATAGTTTCTTGAAAAATATTATTGCAGTAAAACATCACAAGAGGTATATGATTCTTCCAAGAACCTCCAATGTCTAGAATAAAATCTCGGAGCATATCCTCAAGCACCTGAATCGTATGCTCGGATTGTCCATCTGTTCGAGGATGGTATGTTGTACTCAAAAGTACCCATGCACCCAAAGCCTTTTGAAGCCCCAACCAGACCCGAGAAGTAAAACGGGCTTCCCATTCTAAAAATATGGAGTGCGGAACTCCATGAAAATGCACAATATCACAGATGTACAACCATCCCAGCTCATCAAAACTGATGGTCTACTTGATCAGCAAGAAGTGAGAAACCTTTGTAAGTCTGTCGATGACAACCCAAACAACATCATTCCCTCTAGGTGACCTCGAAAAACCGGTCACTAAGTCCATCGCAACATCGTTCCACTTCCACTTTGGAATGGGTAACTACTGTAAAAGACCTGTTGGTCACTGATGCTCTGCTTTCACCTGATGACAAGTGGAGCACCTCATGAAAAAACCAGTAACACCTATCTTCATACATGGCCACCAATACTGGCAGTGTAGATCACGATACATCTTGGTGATTCCAGGATATTCTTCCCAAACTAAGGAATGAAAATCCTGCATCATCTCCTCATGTATATCTTCTCGCACCCATACGCATTACTGGAAATGCATGATCTCATCCTCACCTACTGTCCATCCAAGAAGAGGGTCCTCTCCTGACACACTCTCCCACAAGACTAGGCCTTCTGAGTCTAATAGCTTCCTCATCCTTTCCCAATCGATAAGAGTAGAGGTAACAACTACAAAAGTTATAAATGTATTCCCCTGTCTTTCATGCACATCCAAATGCATCTCAGAGAACATAGCCATAAGCTGCCACTCACTGCAGGCTTCTAGAACTGCATGTATCTGAGTCCTCCTGCTCAAGGAATCAGCCACTGTGTTTCCCTTTCCGGACGTATAGACAAGATCAATGTCGAAGGATTGAAGATACTCATCCCACCTGTACTGTCTCAGATTTAGATCACGCTGAGTGAATATGTACTTGAGACTTGTGTGGTAAGTGAAAACCACAAAATCCTCTCCCATTAAATAATGTCTCCAATAGCATAAGGCGTGAACAACAACTGCCAACTCTAGATAGTGTTTTGTGTAATTCCTCTCATGTGGCTTCAACTTCTAAGACCCGTACGCAACGACTCCATCTCCCTGCATCAAAACAGCTCCCATCCAAATACCTGAAGCATCACAGTAAATAATATAGCTCTTGCCTGGCTCTGGAAATACTAGTATCGGTGTTGACATAAACCTCCCTTTCATCTCTTGAAAGGCTGACTCACAAGAATCATACCATAAGAACTTCGCACCCTTCTTAGTCAGACCTATCCATGATGTTTATAAGCTTGAAAAGTCCCGTATGAAGCATCTGTAGTATCCAGACAGCCCAAGGAAACTCCGTACCTCAAAGACGTTCTTCGGATGCTCCCAGAAAACTAGTTCCCTCACTTTATCTGGGTCTACTGATACTCCTGTCTCTGAGATAACATGACCCATGAAGTGAATCTGACCCATCCAAAAGTGGAATTTCGAGTGCTTAGCATATAACTGATTCTCTCTCAGTGTACTCAAAAACGATCTTAGGATGGGTAACATGGTCATGTTGAGTGTGAGAGTGCACCAAGATATCATCCACGAAAACAACCATGAAGGAATCCAAGTAGAAGGCCCCGACCTTAAACATTACTTAATCTTCAGTTATTAGAAGATTACACCTTGAGGATCTTTTCAGGTTTAGAGTTTTAAAGAACTAGATCATAAAACATGCATTACATTCCACATTTAAAGAAAGTGGTTACATAATAGATAGTATTCATTTTTCCCATCAACGGAAACATATTTAAAATAAAATATGGTTTCTTTATTGACACTTCCTTAACACTATCATCATATCATGTACCCTTCCCTTGACCTATGAAAAACATTTCAAAAACTTGGGATGAGCATAAAAAGCTCAGTAAGGGTTATAAAAATATGGTAAGGAAACATGTGTACATGTATACATCAGAATCAATGAAATCATACTGTACTCATAAAACATAATCACTTTAACATAACTCATCAAATCATGAATAAATCATAGAAATCATAAGACATAAAGGTAACATGAGGCATTCGTAACATTATTACATAGGGAGAACCCTCTTGGTTACGTTTGGAATACCCATCACAGTATATTCCCTAAATCTCTTCAGAGAAACCTCAATGTTTAACCCCTTTGCTTTACCCAATGCATTGGAGAGCTATATCGGGATCACCTGCCCTTAGTTTATCACGGAACCACCCGTCTTCATAATAATGTCCAAGAACCATAACATAATCGTATCACATAAAAAATACATAAATGAAACATAACATTTCCACATTTCAATCACAAGATATCAATACAACACATTGATATAATAGAAACATTATGAAAACAATTTTCAATACCAAAATAATAGAAAATCAAAACATGGTATTTTTTTAAAGGTATGGATTGTAAAGGAAGCCGAAAACTCAAATAATGGTCACGACGGTGGAGAAGTTGTTGTCGCTGCATACGTACGACAAAAACATTCACTTTTTTCGTTTAGTAAAAAACATTGTATAAAAAAATATTCCTTTCGGATACACATAAAATTAAAAGGTTTTTATACACCGTATAAAAGAAAGTTGTGTATAAAACATAATATGCCTCAATGAAAGGAGATTGAGATGAAGTCCCATACCCCGTATCTGACTTGACTTGATTGTTCTTTAATCTCCTGAATAATATACATGAGTTAATTTCTACTTGTTTAAGAACATTTACCAAGTTCATTATTTCTTTTATATCACTTATTTCTATGTCATGAACACTATGTAATTATTTAAGTTAATAGCTATTGTTTTAATGATCATTGGTACTTCAGTCAAAAATAAACCCTTTATATTTACATGTTGTTCATGTATCCATTATATCCAGAGTTATACTCATGATGTAGATATCATATATATCATATATATCCAGTATATACATTCATTTATAATATTACATAACATTTAGAGATAATAAATGAAATGCAACATTCATGGAGACGGTAAGTCGTACGTACGCATGAATGCTACTTTCATTTCTATTTCATATTTTAAGGAATGGAATCATAATTATATAAAGGTATATTATAATTCCAGTATAATATAATATATAATACTATTAATTACATCCTTTATACGTCCCACATATGGCATTAACGAATCAAATCTCTTTGAGGGGGCGGTAGTCCGCACTTCCTAAAATGAAGATATCGCGTTTACCGATAATGAAATCCATAAAGGTATGCCATAAATAAAAAATACAGAAGCGTAAGTAAAACATAAAAATATTATATATCATATATAAATATAGTTACATCTTAATGGCCACCTTTTAAGGTGTTATATGAGTGTTGAACAATCATCGTTTCGTGAGGTAGAAATTTGCCATCCACGGAAACAGTATGTTATTTAACCATTAGATGTAGATGTGTGTAAGTGTAGCTATAATAAATATTATAAAAAAATACTAGTATATTGAAGATAATGGTGTTGTTACAAAAGAAAGGAATAAAAAGATTTTAGAGAGTTGGAGAAGCAAAATAAAACATAAGAACACAAGAGAAAACACTACCTTTAAAACGAGTAACTCTTTTTGATTTGAGATCAAAGGCTTACTTAGGAAGACTTCTTCCCAAAGTGAGGCATATAACAGTTAGATAAAGATGTTGAGAGACAAAATGGTCAGGTTTTGGCCGAGCCAAAGGCTTTTGAGGTGTGGGTAAGGTGGTAGAGGTGGGGGCCTTTTATAAGTGGAGAGGAGGGGCACTCTTGGAATGTTAAGAAAAGATACTTTGTTATAAAATGATTTTCGGATAAAAAAGGTACCAAATTATAAATTTCTAGGATAATGTGATAAGGGTTCTAAATACACCCATCAAATAGGTTTTTGAAAAGTGTAGGTCTTAGATTGTACATTATCGTTTCATTTTATTTAAATCGTTAAATAATGAGGTAATCGCTGCATCATCATGATGTCATAAATAATTTAATTTATTTAATGTCTAAAAATTGTAAACAAATATCATGATGTAGGAAATATTTTTATCATTCTAATGACTATTTATATTCAAAAATATGACTTGTATAACCCCATTTAATTTTTTTTAGTAAAATAACTAATGTTTGTGTCATTTTTACTTTATTATTAAATAAAAAGATATTAATGTCATTTTCCTATCAAAGTGGCTCTATGGGGTCCCCAAGTTGACCAATGGATTTTCTTGGTCGGACATGATACATCTAATAATGGTAGGACATGTTTCTAGGTCATTTCATATTATTAAAACATTATTCTTACCTTAAATTACACTAATTACCTCTAATCACGATTAAAAACTTAAAATTTACTATTGACCAATAAATTATTTTAATCCCATTGAACCACATTTTACTTACTAATGACAACCATGTATGTCAGAGTTTTTAAATTCAAAACATAGAGGTGGTAAAATTTCATTTAAACGGAAAATCAGTTTTTGTAAGTACCACTTAGTGGTTTCACTATTCATCAAACTTGAAGTTTTTCAGAAAAATACCAAAACTTCACCCTAAGCTATATTTGATATTATGAATTCAAAACTGATGTCTATTTTACAAAATTCAAAACATATTAGTTACAATAATTTATTTAATAATTAATTCCCGTTGTCAGTTAAAATAGCGTGTTTTTATGAAACAATAAGTATCAAAAGATTGACACTTGTTTAAGTCCAATTTCAAAGTGAAATTACATATAATGAAAACTATTGGATTAAATGGTAAAAGTATACTCTAATTAAACTTTAAAACCAATTAAAAAGATAATCTAACCACATAGGTAAATTAGATGAAAACACAGTTTTGATGTAAAATGCAGTATTTTTCACTATTCATTAAAAAATGAACATTGTCAGAAAAAAACCAAAAAATTATCCTTTGTAAATTTCAATGTACCAATAATAAATAATAAGTTTATTTTTACAAATAGATATTATAAAATTGTCAAAAGATAGATTTAAAAATGGTTTTCCATCAAAAGGCAGTAAACCAATCTTTTAAAAATATTAGTGTATTCCATGCTTAAGAATGGATTTATTCTCTTTTTAAGCTTCTAAAACACTATATAATTTATTAATAGACATAGATAAAAATATCTATTATTCATTACTTACTTGGGATATTACATCCTTCCCCCATTTATAAAATTGTGTCCCCGTAATTTATTTACTTATCAAATAAGTGGGGGTATTTAGCCCTAATTGCATTTTTAGATTCCCATGTTGCCTCTTCAATCATGTGGTTTTCTCACAAAACCTTTACCTAATGAATCACCTTATTCTGTAACACTTACTCCCTATGGTCAAGAATCTAGACCGGTTGTTCCTCATAAGATAGGTTATCTTCCAACTGAACTACCTCTGGACTCAAAACATGAGATGGATCTGGCATATACTTTCTCAACATCGAAACATGAAAAACATTGTGTACCTGAGATAAACTCGGAGGTAAAGCCACTCGGTAAGCAACTGATCCAACTCTCTCGATAATTTCATAGGTCCAATGATCCATGGACTCATCTTTCCTTTCTTACCAAATCACATCACACTTTTCCATGGTGAGACTTTGAGAAAAACATGATCACCTACCTCAAAAAAGAGATCCTTCCTCATGTTGTCCACATAACTCTTCTTCCTGCTCTGAGCTATTCGCATGTGTTTCGGAATCAGCTGAACTTTTTCTGCCAACACTTCTACCAATTCTGGACCCATCATCTTCCTTTCACCCACTTCTTCCCAGAAAGCTGGAGTTTGACACTGCTTCCCATATAGCGCCTCAAATGGTGTCATCTGTATACTAGAATGAAAACCGTTATTATATGAAAACTCAACCAAAGAAAGATGTTGGTCCCAACTTCCCTGATAATCAATTGAACAATCATGTAGCATATCTTCCAAAGTCTGAATTGTTCATTTAGACTGCCCATCTGATTGAGGATGAAAAGCTGTACTAAAATTTAATTCAGTACCCAATGACTTCTGAAGGCCTTTCCAAAAGTTATAAGTACAACTAGGATCATGATCAGATACAATGGAGAGGGGAAATCCATGAAACCTGACTATCACTTTAAGATACAAACGGTAAAGTTGATCTAGGGAAAAAGTATCCCATATAGAAAGGAAATGAGCATATTTAGTCAAGCGATCAATAATAACTCAGATTGCATTATTACCTCGAGGTGTCTTCGGCAATCCCACAACGAAGTCCATGGATATATTTTCCCATTTCCATTCTGGTACTGGTAAAGGCTGAAGCATCCCGTTCGGTAACTGCCTCTCTGCTTTAACCTGTTGACAAGTCAAACACTTCACAGAAAAAACAGCAATATCCCTTTTCATTCCGTCCCATCAGTAATACTCTTGAAGATCTCTATACATCTTAGTACTTCCAGGATGGACTGAAAATGGAGAACTATGAGCTTCACATAACAAATCTCCCTTCAATTGTGAATCACACGGCACACACAATATCTTACCAAATCTCAAAAAAAATCATTATCAATGTTGAATTCAGGCAACTTACCCTTATGAACCAGCTCTACCTTTTTCTGCAACTCACTGTCTTTCTTCTGTGCTTGATTGATTCTGCATGATAGATAATATTTCACTGATACTTGAAACAAAACTGAAGAACATACTGCACCAAAAACATCAATTCCAAAGTTCATCAAATCCTTAACCAAAGGATCACGTTCCAAATTCAACATTGTTAATGAATCATTACTCTTTTGACTCAAAGCATCATCCACTTTATTTGCTTTTCTCGGATGGTAATGAATTGTACAATCATAAACCTTGATTAATTATATCCATCTCCTCTATCTCATGTTCAATTATTTCTGAGTGAATATATACTTTAAACAATTGTGATCGGTATATATTTCACACATTACTCCACACAAATGATGCCTCCAATTTTTTAAAGCAAAAACAACAGTAGCTAATTCCAAATCATGTGTATGATAATTTACCTCATGAGTTTTCAATTGATGTGAAGCATAAGAAATTACCTGATCATTCTGCATTTGGACGCAACCAAGTCCTTTCAATGAAGCATCACTGTAGATAACAAACTCACCATTCCTGGAAGGTAGTTCCAAAACTGGAGTATTCACCAGTCTTCTTTTCAATTCCTAAAAACAATCATCACATTCTTTTTCCCAGATAAACTTAACACCCTTCCGAGTTATCTTAGTCATTGGACTAGATAACTGTGAGAAATTTCTAACAAAACATTGGTAATAGCCTACCAAACCAAATAAAACTACGAATCTCTGTTACATTTGTGGGTCTTGGCCATTCTTCAACAACCTTTGTTTTTAGAGGATCAACAGTTATCCCATATTTTGAAACAATGTGACCAAGGAAAGAAATTTGTTGCAACCAAAACTCACACCTTCTGAATTTCCAATACAATTTCATTTCTTTTATCGTTTGAAAAATAACCCTTAAATGTCCTTCATACTCCTCTTTACTTTTAGAAAACACCAAAATATCATCAATGAAAACCACAACAAACTTATCCAAGAACTCATGGAAAATTCAATTCATTAAGTCCATGAATACATCAGGTTCATTGGTTAACCCAAAACGCATTAATACAATTTCATAATGGCCATATCTTGTACAAAACGCAGTCTTCGGAACATCTTCTTCCTTTACCTTCAGCTGATGGTACCCCAATCTTAGGTCAATCTTTCAAAAATACTGAGCTCCCTGGAGCTAATCAAACAAATCATCGATATGAGGAAAAGGATATTTTTTTCTTAACTGTGATTTTATTCAAGGCTCTATAATAAATGAAAAGTCTCATTGAACCATCATTCTTTTTAACAAATAAAATAGGAGCACCCCATGGGGATGTTCTAGGTCGAATGAAACCTTTCTCTAATAAATCTTGCAATATCTATTTCAACTCTAAAAGTTCAATTTGAGCCATTTGATAAGGGGTTTTTGAAATTCTCTTAGCATCAGGAACTAAGTAAACAGTAAACTCAACTTCCTAATCTAGTATTATTCTAGGAAACTCATCAGGAAAAGCATCTGGATACTCATTTACCACTAGCACATCATTAATCTGAACAGTTCCTTTGTTTTCAACAATGTGTGCAAGGTAACATTCATTTCTATCTTTTACAAGTTTCACGACTTCTTGATATGTTATCAATAGTAAGGGTTCATTCCTGTACACAAACTGAAAGTCTTTCTGAAAAGAAACTTCTTTAGCTCTACAGTCAATCATAGCATGGTAAACAGAGAGCCAATCCACACCGAGGATGACATCAAACTCTACTAGAGGTAAAATAATAAGGTTCACAAGTAGGTTCTTTCCATGGATAAGGATAGGAAGATTCTTATAAATTCTTTTTGCCTCGACATTTCCCCCAGGCGTTTTGACCACAAGTTCAGGAGTCATTTCGTGAGATGGTATTCCCATTTTACTAGAATCTTTTTCAGAGATGAAAGAATGTGTAGACCCCGAATCAAACAACACATTGTCATAATCTGAAAAAACAAACAAAGTACCTGATACAACTTCATTTGATGGCCCGACATTTTCTGAAGTAGTTGCAAAGGATTTCACCACCCCTTTCTACTTGTAGCCTAACTGCTTCCCATCACACGAGCTCTTTGTCGGACACTCGTTTGCATAGTGACCCATCTCATTGCACTTAAAACATTTCACTAACTATAAATCAAATTTGGGCTTACCATCACCTTGATCATTTTCTTGTGAAATCACGATCCTTATGTCCCATCTTACCACATCGGTAGCAATTTGTAGAATTCAGAATACATTCCCCAGCATGCCTTTTACCACATTTATCATAAACTGGAAACTTAGTTTTCTTACCATCAGACTTTTTTGAAGAATTCTTCCCTTTCTCCTGCCACCTCAGCCACTTCTTCTTCTAGTTGTTATAGAACACTTGATCATCGTAAAACTCCATTTCCACCTTATCAGCACATCGAACAAGCTTTTTATAACTTTTGAACTCGCAAGAAGCTTACACCCTTCGATATTTTGGCTTTAATCCTGAGTAAAAATGATTGATTTTACTATCAAGGTCTCGGATAAAATTTGGAGCATACCTTGCCAATCTAGTGAACCTTTCTTCATAGGCAGCCACTGAGTCTTCATCTTGCCTCAATTCCAAGAATTGTTTTTCAATCCTAAGTCGAACAGCCTTAGGAAAATATTTCCCAAGAAACATACCTTCGAATTCATCCTAGTCGAGTGCCTCAATCTCATTAGCGTCCCAGATATTTTTAACCATCGACCACCACTGATCTTCTTCACCCTCCAAACTATAAATAGCAAGACTAACCTTTTGATTGTCTAAACACCCCATGACATCGAAAAACTTCTTTAGTGCATTAATCCACCCTTCAGCTAGCATAGGGTCAGATGATCCTATGAATGATGGGGGATGTTGCCTCATGAAATGTTCCACTACTGACATGTTCCTCTGCAGTTAATCTGGCTGATCTAATGCATGGATACCACCACCATTTATCGCTTGATTCAACTGCTCCATTACTGCAACAAACTATTCAGTTCCAATTCCGACCATCTCAGGATGCTGATTCGATAGGTTATTTCCTTCCGTATGCCTTCCTAGAACCGCTTCCCTATCTCCTCTGTGGAAAACCATTATGAAAAAACATGCCTTAGATGAAGAAACATGGTAATCTTCAAATGCTATATCATTTAAATTTGACCATAAAAAAATATTTTTAGATAATAATTTAATAGAATTCTAACTCCTGAAGTTATCTGAACCAACCTCTGATACCAACTATAAGTCCCCGGCCTTAAACATTACTTAATCTTGAGTTATTAAAAGATTACACCTTGAGGATCTTTTCAGGTTTAGAGATTTAGTGAATTAGATCATAAAACATGCATTACATTCAACATTTAAACAAAGTGGTTACATAAAAGATAGTATTCATTTTTCCCATCAATGGAAACATATTTAAAATAAAACATGGTTTCTTTTTTGACACATCCTTGACACTATCATCATGTCATGTACCCTTCCCTTGACCTGTGAAAAACATTTCAAAAACTTGGGATGAGCATAAAAAGCTCAGTAAGGGATATAAAAATATGGAAAGGAAACATGAGTACATGTATACATATGAATCAATGAAATCAAACTCTACTCATAAAACATAAGCAATTTAACATAACTCATCAAATCATGAATAAATCATAGAAATCTTAAGTCATAAAGGTAACTTGAGGCATTCATACCATTATTACGTAGGGAGTAACCCTCTTGGTTACGTTTGAAATATCCATCACAATATATTCCCTAAATCTCTTCGGAGAAACCTCAATGTTTAACCCCTTCACGTTACCCAATGCATTGGAGAGCTATATCGAGATCGCCCGCCCTTAGTATATCACGGAACCACCCATCTTCATAATAATGCCCAAGAACCATAACATAATCGTATCACATAAAAAATACGTAAATAAAACATAACATTTCCACATTTCAATGACAATATATCAATAAAATACATTGATATAATAGAAACATTAGGAAAAACATTTTCAATACCAAAATAAAAGAAAAGTAAAACATGGTATTTATTTTTCTTTTAAAAAAAGGTATGGCTTGTAGAGGAAGCCGAAAACTAAAATAATGGTCACGGCGGCGGAGAAGTCGTTGTCGCCACATACGTACGACAAAAACATTCACTTTTGTCATTTAGTAAAACACTTTGTATAAAAAAAGATTCATTTCGGATAAACGTAAAAGTAAAAGGTGTTTATAAACTGTATAAAAGAATGTTGTGTATAAAATATAATATTCCTCAACGAATGGAGATTGAGACAAAGTCTCATACCTCATATCCGACTTGACTTAATAATTATTTAATCACCTGAATAATAAACTTTATTTAATTTTTACTTGTTTAAGATCCTTTTTCATGTTCATTATTCCTTTTATATCACTTATTGCCATGTCATGAACAATATGTAATTATTTAAGTTAATAACGGTCATTTTAACGATCATTGGTACTTGAGTCAAAAATAACCCCTTTATAATTACAATTTGTTCATGTATCCATTATATCCAGAGTTATACTCATGATTTAGATATAATATATATCATATATATCCAGTATATACATGCATTTATAATATTACATAACTTTTATAGTTAAGAAATGAAATGCACCGTTCATGGAGACGGTAAGCCGTACATACGCATGAATGCTACTTTCATTTCTATTTCATTTTTTAAGGAATGGAATCATAATGATATAAAGGTATATTATAATTCCAGTATAATATCATTTATAATACCATTAATTACATACTTTATACATCCCACATATGGCATTAACGAATCAAATCACTTTGAGGGGGCGGTAGTCCGCACTTCCTAAAATGAAGAAAGCGCGTTTACCCATAATAGAAACCATAAAGGTATGCCATAAATGAAAAATATAGAAGCCTAAATAAAACATAAACATATTATATATCATATATAAATATAGTGACATCTTAATGGCCACCTTTGAAGGTGTTATATGTGTGTTGAACAATCATCGTTTCGTGAGGAAGAAATTCTCCATCCACGGAAACAGTATGTTATTTAACCATTAGATGTAGGTGTGTGTAAGTGTAGCTAGAATCGTTATTATAAAAACATCATAGTATATTTAAGATACTGGTTTTGTTACAAAAAAGGTATAAAAAGAGTTTAGAGGGTTGGAGAAGCAAAATAAAACATAAGCACACAAGAGGAAACACTACCTTTAAAACGGGTAACTCTTTTTGATTTGGGCTCAAAGGCTTCCTTGGGAAGACTTATGCCCAAAGTGAGGCTTCTAATAGTTATAGAGGGATGTTGAGAAACAAAATGGGCATGGGTTGGCTGATCCAAATTCTTGTGAGGTGTGGGTAAGGTGGTGGAGGTGGGGGCCTTTTATAAGAGGAGAGGAGAGGCACTCTTGGAAAGTTAAGCAAAGATACTTTGTTATAAAATCATTTTCGGATAAAAAAGGTCCCAAAATTATATATTTTGAGGATAAAGTGATAATGGTTCTAAATCAACCCATCCAATAGGTTTTTGATAATTTTAGGTCTTATATTTTACATTATCGTTTCATTTTATTTAAATCTTTAAATAATGAGGTAATCGCTGCATCATCATGATTTCATAAATAATTTAATTTATTTAATGCCTAAAAATTATAAAGAAAATACCATGATGTAGGAAATTTTTTTTATCTTTCTAATTACTTTTTATAGTAAAAAATATGACATGTATAACCCCATTTAAAAATTGTTTTCGTAAAACAACTCATGTTTGTGTCATTTTTACTTTAACATTAAATAAAAAGATATTAATGTCATTTTCCTACCAAAGTGGCTCCATGGGGTCCCCAAGATGACCCATCAATTTTATTGGTCGTCCATGACACTTCCAATAAGGGTAGGACATGTTTCTAGGTCATTTCATATTATTAAAACATTATTCTTACCTTAAATTACACTAATTACCTATAATCATGATTGAAAACATAAAAGTTACTATTCACCAAAAAATTATTTTAATCCCACTGAACCAAATTTTACATCCTAATGAAAACCATTTATGTCGGTGTTTTTAAATTCAAAGCACATAGGTGGTAAAATTTCATTTAAATTGAAAATCAGTTTTTATAAGTACCACTTAGTGGTTTAACTATTCATCAAAAATTGAAGTTTTTCACAAAAATACCAAAAATTAAACCTAAGATATATTTGATATTCAGAATTCAAAAATGATGTTTATTTTACAAAATTCAAAACATATAAGTTACATTAATTAATTTAATAATTAATTCCCACTGTCAGAGAAAATAGCGTGTTTTTATGAAACAATAAGTATCAAAACATTGACACAAGTTTAAGTCCAATTTCAAAGTAAAATTAATTCCAACAACCACAATTGGATTAAATGGTAAAAATATATTCTATTTACACTTTAAAACCAATTACAAAGATAATCTATCCATATAATTAAATTATATGAAAAAGCAGTTTTGATGTAAAATGCAGTATTTTTCACTATTCATTAAAAAATGAACATTGTCAGAAAAATAACAAAAAATTATAAATTGTAAATTTCAATGTCCCAATAATAAATAATAAGTCTATTTTGACAAATAGAGCTTATAAAATTGTCAAAAGATAGATTTAAAAATGGTTTTCCATCAAAAGGCAATAAAATAATCTTTTAAAAATATTAGTGTATTCCATGCATAAGATTGGATTTATTCCCATTTTAAGCTTCTAAGAAACTATCTAATTTATTAATAGACATAGATAAAAATATATATTATTCATTACTTTCTATATATGTTACACCAAGTATGTATGGAACACTTGGTTCATCAGTGCCATGAAAACTGCAAGCGCATTCGTGAGACCGAACGACATAACCATATACTCGTATAGACCATACATGATCCGTAAAGCTGTAAGAGGTATATTAGATGGTATAACACACAAATAATGATAATCGGATCTCAATTAAATATTCGAGAAGACTCGAGATCCTTGAATCTGATCAAATAGATCATGAATCCTCGACAAGGGATATCGGTTCTTGACCGTAAACTAGTTCAGCTTTCGATAATCCACACAAAACATGAGGGTGTCGTCTTCCTTATTCGCAAACAGGACATGAAAACCCCAAGGAGAAGTACCGGGTCCGATAAAACCCTTTACCTACAACTCCACCAACTACTTCTTGAGCTCCTGGAACTCAGGTGTAGTCATCCTATAAAGAGGAATGGACACCGGTGTCGCTCCTAGCACAAGCTCAATTGTGAAGTCTACCTCACACTCCGGAGGCAGACCTAAAAAATCCTCTGAAATGAAATCTATGAAATGATCCACCACTGGAGGAAAGTATAACTGTGAATCCCTCCAGTCATCCAAACATATACTAGAATTCTAGGCTATAACTCCTCTTATCCCAGGATGCTCGGGTCCTGTTCAACGTGCCTGGACATCCCACTCACCCCGATGAAGAAAAGATCCACCCTCTGGTGATATGAAAATCACCCTAGGTGATATCAATCGACGACTACCTAGATGGGCACTAACCAGTCCATTCTGGGAATGACATCATAGCCTGTCATCTCTAGGACATAGAGATCCCATAGAAAGTTATACCCAACCACCTCTAGAGGGAACTCCTTGCACTGACGTACACTAGTCATCCTACTCACCAATGATGTGTCTAGCATCATGATATCGGTAGAGGAAATGTTACAGAGCCCAAGTCTTTCTGCAACCGCAGCATAGATAAATCTATGGGAAGCCCCTGTATCGAAAAGAGCTAAAAATAAAACTGAGGCAACTAAGATCGTACCTCGAACGGTGGAAGGTCAGGGATCCTGCTCCTGTTGTGTCTTCTCCCTCGCAAAATTGTGGCTTGCTCCATGGTCCAATGACCCTACCCAACCGCTCTATGTTTATCTGCCCTTCTGTCGCTGATAGACTGGTGACTGACCACCCCGGCCATGACCTCCACCTCGGCCTAAACGGCCAAAAGAACTCCAGTTCCCAGACTGGTGAGAAAATGGTGGTGATGCTTCCGAACACAAAGTCATATAAGAACCCCTGTCTCTGAATGCTGGAGGTAAAAACTAAATGAAACGCTAGAGATGGCCCATCTTACTACAAGATCGGCACTCCATCAGGTCTCTCCGGCACCGTGGCCTCATATGCCTTCTCATACGGCACTGGTAACACACTACCTGGATATTGGAAGGTGCATCCCACCAACTCTGATCTCCTTGGGAAGACTCCCTAAGTCACTTCCTACTATCAGCAGGAGGAACACTAACTATGTATGTCGAACCACCCTGGCTCACTGATCCAGAATCCCTCAGATTATGCTCTCTGATCAGCGCTCGGTTGATGAAATAGGATATCGAAGTCAACCTGATGATGTTCACCTGGGAATGGATCTCCTTCCTGAGACCATCCTCAAAATTCCTAGCCAGGAACAACTCATCACCTTCTGGGATCGGCGTGAAACATTGCAGCTCCGTGAAATGAGAGGAATACTCTATCACAGAATGAGTACCCTTCTCTAAGCTCATGAACTCTCGGGCACGGTCGGCCCTCAAGGTCTACGGGTAGAAGTAATCATAAAAGATACGCTGAAACTCCTCCCAAACCATATTATGGTGGTGTCCCTTCTGAGAGATGACATCCCACCACCTCTTGGCAGAGTCTCGGAGCATGTAGGTCGTGAGCTTCACCCTCCTCTCTGGTGGTACCTTGAGATGCTCGAAGATCTTCAGCGAGGCTTCGAGCCACGACTCTGCAGCCTGAGGTCCTCCTTCCCCTGAGAAGGTGGGAGGGTGTAACACCACAAACTTCCATGGCACACCTTTCTCTGAATAATATAGTAGCATGTGGTGTACGCAACTTTGAGTTCTAACACACCACAACCAATCAAACTAGTCGTTATGAATATTAATACACACTTTATGAAATTTTATAAATTTTAACTTTTAAAATGGACTTCATTTTTGGATTTGGAACATCAAACTTATCCTAGAGTGAATTTTTTGTATTTTTCTGAAAACTTTCAATTTTTGATGAATAGTGAAAAAACACTGAGTTATAGTTTAAAACCGAATTTTTTTAAAATAATTATTTATTTTATTTATATTTATTTTAGGTAAAAATAGATACATAATACCTATATAAGTTAAATTGAATTCATTGGTGTCAGTTTATAATAATTTTATATATATAAAAATTTTATTGAACTTTTCACCGTCTTTTACCCATCTCCTAGGAGAATTTGCAAATTCACATAAAATATAATTTTACCGCTTCTGTGAGGGGAATTTCGAAAATCGAAGATACATGGTTAATATCAAGGAGTAAAATTTGGTACAATAAGACAAAAATTATTTTTTTGAATAGTAACTTTTTACTTTTATTTGCCACAGTTTAAAGTAAACATAGTAATTAAGGGTAAAAATGATATTATTATTACCCTAACACATGTCCAAATTCTATTAGCTAAGTATAATTCGACCAAAACAACCTTAGAAATAAAAAATGAACCTATTTGGTCCACATGGATTATATTAGTAAATTTATTATTATTTAATTCAAAGAAGAGATAAAAAAGTTAAAATCAATGGTTAATAACTAAAACATTTTTAATATAGGGTTATACATAAGATAAATTCGATTATAAATATTAATTAGAAAGATAAAAAGATTTCTTACATAATGGTATTTTATTTATAATTTTTATACATTAAATTATTTAATTTATTTATGACACGACGATGATGTAGTAATTACTTAATTAATGAAATATTAAAATAATTGATATTATAAATATCCAAGTAAATGTAATATGAGACTTTTTATGAATTACCAAAAATTTCTAGGTTAATATGACATATTAGGGTTATTTAGATGAATTTTTGTCGATCTAATAATGCTGTTATGAATTTAGAAAAAACAAAATACCAAATAGTGTCAAAACTGACATAAAATAGTTTTTAAAACAAATATTATATTATTAAATGATATTATATTCCTAAAAATATATGGTTCGGCCAAAGGACTTATATAATGATAGTTTTATCATTAATTAACCACTTTGGGTTCTCTTGGATGTATATAGTAAGTTCATTAACCATATAATATAAAAATACAAAGAGACATGGTAAATGTCAAACTATTTAACTAAGAGTTAAATCTAAAAGATAAAGTTAATATAGTGACCCAAACCTATCTAAAACCTATTGGTTTTGTGTTTTTAGACCCATCCCCACCTTATCCTTTAAATAATACATTTTGGAGCTATTATAAACTGAAAATTATTTTATTATAAATTAATATTTCTAGCTTTTCCTAAGGTGCCCCTCACCCCTCTTATAAAAGGGAACTCCCGCTTCTCCCTAATTCAAACCATCAAAGCCTTTTTTATTGGCAAACCCATGCCCAAATATCCTCTAAACTTCCCTAAATTCATCTTAGAGGGATTCCTTTAGTCATAAAGCCAACTTAAGGAGCCCTTTTGATCAAATCAAAAGTAAGAACCCGAAGAAGAGGTAATAATTTCACCACCCTCTTTCAAGTTCTTTTCTTCTTCCACTTCTTCTTTATTTTTTATTTCCATTATAAAATAATAACTGAAGTATCATTTATATACTGTTATGTTATTACAAATATGTTACATCCATATTTATTATTCTATCCATCCTTTGAATGATGTTTAACCAAACATGCGTACATACGGATTACAGTCTCCACGTCGTGGTGTAATTGTTATTCAATACATTATTATTTGGATGGGTATAATAATGATGTGTAATTAATGTAAATAATAAATATAACATGATAATGATTCTGTATATATGATATACCATCCAATTATATATTATTTTAATATCCAAATAATGATATTTTCGCTCGTGCGTACATACGGATTACCATCTCCACGAACATGATGAGATTCATTCCCCATCGTATCCATTCAAGACTAATTTTCATTTGATGATTAAATGTAATATTTGAAGACTTGATATCATTCTGTATATGAATAATATACATCACATCCATAACAAATATGAATCAAAAAACAAATAATATAAAGGAAAACGAATCTGTTAACACCCGAAACAACGATAATACTAAGATATTATTAACAAAACAATGTCAAAAGATCATATATGATATCATATTAATGTATATGATTATTGTATAATTTAATAAAAATTATTTCACCATTATACAGGAGGTTAACCTACCCTCGACGAAAGAAAAGTACAAGGTAAGGGTTAATTCTACAATCTCTTCATTATCGGAGGTTTTTTATACGTAATTATATATTGGGACCTCTTTATCATCCACATCCATGTCTCGTAAAAATTTATATAAAAACATTATTAATATTTTATAGACTATGGGTTAAAGTCATTTATACATTTTTTTTACTTTTTATAAGATGTTTATAAATAAATATTTCTGTCATTTTCCAAACAAGGTTCTTTTTACCTTTTTGACAGAATAAGGTAAGAATGTCTTTTTAACTTATACGGAGGGTGTGACTATTTTCTATTGTTATAAAATCATCAAAGAATACCTTACATTATTATAAGAATATATTTAAAGTAATTTTTTTCACTTATAATAATTATTCTTTTAAATTATTTTAAATAAAGAGATATATATCTCAAATAGTTTTGATTTCATCTATGTCAACTTCCTTTGAAGGATTTTAAGCTTATTTGAAGTTGATTTATTATGATACAAAAAAATCCATATTTTATTGAAGGTTATGTCATATGTTTGAATGTGGGTGTGTTATTTTTATAACATTCATGGTTTATGGAGAAAGTATTGACATTTCATATGCTAGTTTTAATATAAATGATTATGTTATGTTTAAACCTGTTCATATGAAGAATGGATTGGACTTAGTAAGTGATGAGTGGCGTCCGCTATAGCTCCTCGATGAATCTGTAGGTATAATGAGGAAAACTAGTGTCTTGGAACAAGTCCTTGACAAAATTTTATTTTTATTCTTGGCACAAGGCCTTGACTATGTGGTTGTGATAGTCTGGAATTATGCATTCCATCATTATGAACGTGGTTATTGATATTGGATGTGATTATTCAACTAGTAGAATATACATGTGAATAATTTAATGGAATTATTTCATTTCATTTTTTCTATATTATTCTGAAGTTCAATTTTAAAAGTCTTTTGTTTTAGTTATTCATTTCCTTAAATGTTTATGCTTATTTATGAAAGTTTCTGCTATATTGTTATCCTTACTAGGCATCTGAGCTCACCCCTTTCTATATTTTATTTTTCCCAGGATGTGAAGAAGTATTTTATGACTGACCTGCATGGATAGTCTGATGGGATATGAGTGTGGACTATGGAGACTATGTTGTTTTAGTTTTTCACTTTATGATTTAATGTAAGACTTATGAATGTATCTAGTGTTTCCAGGGCAACTAAACTAATTGTTCATTAGATACATGATCTTTTTTGATCATTCCAATGTCATGTAATAATGCACCGACTCTAGGTAACTGGGGTCGGGGAATTACAGTTGGCATCAGAGGACGTTTAGTACAAACATTGCAAGCTATATTTAGATAAAATCTGATTAGAGTACATAGCCCTAAGATAGACTTTGATGATTAGTATAGAATAACTTCCTATAATTTTTGTAGTGTAGATATTTTGTGAGTTTTCCAATAAATACATCCCTATCAAGATACGAGCAGGTAGAGGCGGGTCTGGCACAAATGTACCTAGGGGTAATACCCGGAAACACCGCTTTGAGCTAGACTCGAATGGGAACTGGTGCACGACAATGGGCCTTGCTACACTCTTGGTTACGACACTCCCATGGGATATGCTTAGGATAATTTGAATTTTCTTTACAAACCAATATGAAGGGTTTATTAGTATATACTTCCTCAAAGAAAACATTTTTAAGATTATGGATTATATCTATAAACTGTTGAATTTAGGTTAAGTGTTTTACAAGTTTCGAATTATGTATTGAGATTCATAAAATAATCTAGTGTATGCCATTGTTTATAAATGGTTCCTAGTGGAAGGAATGGAAATTATTTCAATGTACGCACTCCATTAAGGGATTCCCCTCCTGCTCAAGATAATTATAGTGGAGCTAGTGATACAACTGGTGCTGATCACCTTATCACTATACTGGAACAACTCACCCAGGTTATGAATAATAACTTTTCCCGTATGGAGCACCATGATCCACAATGTGGAGGATCAATGTTATTTCTATTCATGAGGAAACAACCACCAAAATTCAATGGGGGTACAAATCCTCTAGTAGCATATCAATGGATAAATTCCTTAGAGAAAATATTCCCCACCATGGGGAGTAGCGAAAGGGAAAAGGTTGTCATCGCAATTTACCGCCTCACTGGAGAAGCTAATCAATGGTTTTCATTTAGTCAAAACATGAAGGAAGATGATGAAGAATCAAATATGGAATGGAGGGAGTTCGAACATATTTTCAAAGAAAAATACTTTCTTCATGGCCATTGAGTGGATATGGAAAGACAATTTCTGAGTCTAAGGAAAAAGGAGGATGATAATGTTGCAAAGTATAAGTCTATCTTTATAAGGTAAGTAAGGCATGCATTAGATTATATACGCAAACCAAGATGTAATATTGATCATTTCTTTGATGGTTTAAACCATTTATTCGTTGAGAATTAGTCTCACAATCCATCTCGTCATACAAAGATATTGTCTCATGTGCTATCAAGACAGAAAAGGAATTCTTTAAATCTTACAACTTTAAAGTAAAGAAAGAGAAGAATAGATCTTCTAATAACTCTTGAAATGGAAATAAGAGGAATAAGGGGAAAGTTGAATATCCATCCTGAAGTAAATTTGGGAAGAAATGCCCCGGTACTTTCCTGAAGGGAATGAGAGTTTGTTACAAGTGTGGCAAAAATTTCCACCATGCTCGTGATTACAAGGGGAAGAAAGAAGCTACTGATGTTCAATGCTACAATTGTAGGAAGATGGGAAATTATGAAAATGGATGTCCTAAGTGTCAGGGGAACCTACCTAAGAAAAGGCCAAGGGATCAAGGCCAAGATTATGCTATCACTACTGCTGAGGTAGAAGCTCTGAAAGACATGGTGGCAGGTAATTTAATGGTTTCCTCAAGTTTAGCCAATGATTTATTTGATTCTGAATCATTGCATTGTTTCATATCATCCTAGTTTGATAAGAAAATTAGATATTTAGAATTTGATTCAACAAGGGAATTATCAGTCAAAACTCATAAGGGATGTATCATTGTTACAAAGTTCTATGAATCAGTTCCCATTAGGGTATATAAATGTTCATTATTTGCTGATCTCATCGCCATACCCATGATTGAATTTGATATAATCCTCGGTATGGATTGTCTTTCAGACGATGATGAAAAAATATATTGTAAGTAGAAGTAGGTTACTATTTTTGATGACGATGATAGAGAACACCTTTTCTTTAGAGCAGAATCATCACCACCTAATTCTTATCTATATCCACCCCCAGAAGCTCAAATAAATTCAATTATTGGGGAGGACGAGAATTAAATGATTGTGGTTGAGTAAATGAATGTTCAAATAGAGGATGTACCTATTGTTAGATAATATGTTGATGTGTTTCCAGAAGATTTTCATGGACATCCTCTAGAACGAGAAATTGAGTTTTCAATTGATTTAATTCCTAGTTCTAGGCCCATATCGAATACCCCTTATAGAATGGAAATTGTGGAATTAGTAGAACTAAAGAAACAACTATAGGAATTGAGTAATAAGGGATTTATTCACCCTAGTGTTTCTACATGGGGAGCCCATATCCTTTTTGTTCAAAAAAATATGGATCTATGAGGTTATGTATCGACTACTGGGAGATCAATGCTATAACAATAATGAACAAGTATCCCCTACCTCGAATTGATGATTTATTCAACCAACTTCATGGATCAAAATATTTATCAAAGATTGACCTTCGATCTGGATATCATCAGTTTTGTTTGAAGAAGGAATACATTCCAAAAACAACATTTCGAACCAGGTACGAGCATTACAAGTTTACAGTAATGCCTTTTGGGATAACTAATGCACCCTCTGTTTTCATGGATCTAATGAATAGAGTTTTCAAGTAATATCTTGATGATATTGTAGTTGTATTTATTGATGATATCTTGGTATACTCCAAAGGCTACGAAGATCATGAAAATCACTTGCGCATTATCCTAAAGACTCTGAGAAGACATCAATTATATGGGAAGTTTAGAAAGTTTGAATTATGGCTTCAGAAGATTTATTATCTTGGCTATATTGTCTCTAAGGATGGAATAACTGTTGATCCTTCTAAAAAAAGAGAAATCCAAGAATGGACAGCACTGATGAGTATAACTGAGGTACGTAGTTTTATTGGTTTAGCAGGTTATTATTGACGTTTCTTCTAGAATTTTTCCTGATTGGCTAACCCTTTAACGAAGCTCACACATAAAGGGGTTAAATTTGTTTGGAAAAAAGAGTGTACAGAATGTTTTAAAGAATTTAATAGATGATTATTCAATGCTCCTATATTTACTATACCATCAGGGAATGATGCGTTTGTTATTTATAGTGATGCATTGAAGAATAGACTCGGTTGTGTCCTTATTCAATATGATAGGGTTATTACCTATGCATCACGACAGCAAAAAATTCATGAGAAAAACTATCATACCCATGATCTTGAGTTAGATGCTATAATATTTTCTTTGAAGATATGAAAACATTCTCTCTATGGTGAAAATTGTGAGATATATACTGATCACAAGAGTTTGAAGTATAGTTTCTCATAAAAATAACTGAACATAAGGAAAAGGTGATGGCTTGAACTTCTCAAGGATTATAATTTCATGATACACTACCACCTGGGGAAGGAAAATAAGGTGTCAGATGCTTTGATCAGAAAGGATCATGGAGTTTTGAACAAGATGAGAGTTGAAAGGGATCCTATTTTCATGGATCTGGTAAATATGGAAATGGGAATCACTATGAAAGGGAAAACATCAATACTTTTTCAAATTTTTTCCAAACTATATTTACGAGAAAGGATAAATACTTCTCAGATAGATGATGAAGAGTTTCAAAAAAAGATTAAAGCTGTGAATGATGGGAGATTGAGTGACTTCGTATATGAAGATGGAATTTTGAAATTTTGGAAGAGACTTTGTTTCCCAAAATACCTGATCTAAAAAGGGATTTTTTGGATGATGATCATAGTTCCAATTTCACTATATAACCTAGGAGCACCAATATGTATAGAGATTTGAAGGAACATTTTTGGTGGATCAACATGAAGAGGGAGATTGCTGATTTTGTGTCAAGATTTATGGTTTGTCAACAAGTGAAAGCTGGAAGGAAACTAACTGGAAGGGTATTGCAACCTCTTCCGATACCTGATTGTAAATGGGATAATATCACTTTGGACTTTCTCATGGGACTACCAAATACTACTAAAAGAATCAATTCATTATGGGTCATTGTTGATCGTCTTACCAAGTCAGCACATTTTCTTGCTATTAGAGAAAATTTACTACTTGAACATCTAAAAAGACTCTATATTAATGAAGTATTGAGACTTTATGAAGTACCTCAATTGATTGTTTCTGATCTTGATCCACATTTTACATCAAGATTATGTAAAAGTATTTAGAAATCCCCGGATACTGAACTTTGTTTGAGCTCTGCCGACCACCCTCAAACAGACGGACAATCAGAACAAACTATTCAAACATTAGAAGACATGTTGATATCCTGCTCACTTGACTTTGAGGGTATTGGGATCAATATTTTCCTTTGGTTGAATTTTCTTATAACAATATCTTCCTTTAATGTATTCAGATGGCACTATATGAAGCATTATATGGAAAGAGATGTCGCACACCAACTTGTTGGGATAATGTTAGTGAAAGAAAACTCATTGGCCCTGAACAGGTTGAGGAAATGATGGAAAAGGTGAAGTTAATCCAAACCCACATCAAAGAAGCTCAAAGTAGGTAGAAGAGCTATGTTGATAACCGAAGGAAGGATTTGGAATTTCAGTTAGGAGATCATGTTTTCTTAAAGTTATCTCCATGAAAGGTAGTTATACATTTCATTAAGAAAGGTAAATTGATTCCCAGGTACATAAGGCCTTTCGAAATTATAGAACGAATTGGGGTTATATCTTATCGTTTGGCAATGCCTCCAAAACTCTCAAAAGTTCACGATGAGTTACACGTATCACTATTGAGAAAATACATGTCTGGCCCAACGCATCTACTCACCTATGATAAATTATAATTCGAACCCAATCTATCATATTATGAAGAGCAAGACAAGATTTTTGATACTAGAGAACAACTGTTGAGAAACCGGATGACTCATCTGGTAAAATTTTTATAGAGAAACCATAAGATGAAAGAAGCGACATGGGAACCCGAGGAACTTATGATGAAGAACCATCCAAATCTTTTTATGCAGTAATATTCTAGAAATTTCAATGATGAAGTTATTTGAATTAGGGGAGAATTTAACACCCCAAGCTTCCACGATACTCTTCTCTTTGAATAATACAGTAGCGTGTGTTGTACGCAACATCGAGTTTTAACACACCACAACCAATCAAACTAGTCATTTTGAATAGTAATACCCACTTTTTGAAATTTTATAAATTTTATCATTCAAAATGGACTTCATTTTTGGATTCGGAATATCGAAATTAACCAAGGGTGAATTTTTGGTATTTTTCTGAAAACATTCAATTTTTGATGAATAGTGGAAAAACACTGAGTTATAGTTTAAAACCGAATTTTTATTTAAATAATTATTTATTTTATATAAATTTATTTTAGGCCAAAATAGATACATAATACCTATATAACATCAATTTAATTCATTGGAGTTAGTTTATAATAATTTTAGATATATAAAATTTTGTTGAACTTTTCACCATCTTTTACCCATCTCCTAGGAGAATTTGAAAATTCACATAGAACATAATTTTACCGCTTCTGTGAGTGGAGTTTCAAAAATCCGTGAGACATAGTTAATATGACGGAGTAAAATGTGGTTAAATAAGATAAAAATATTTTTTGGTGAATAGTAACTTTTTACTTTTATTTACCACGGTTAAAAGTAAATAGGGTAATTAATGGTAAAAATTATATTATTATTACACTAAAACATGTCCTAATTCTATTGGATAATTATAAATCAACCAAAAACAACCTTAGCAGTAAAATATTAACATATTTGGTCCACTTGGATTAGATTAGGACATTTGTTATTATTTAATTCAAAGAACAGTTAAAAGAGTTAAAATCAATGTTGAATGACTAAAAAATTTTTAATATAGGGTTATACATAGGATAAATTAGATTATAAATATTAATTAGAAAGATAAAAATATTTATACATAATTTTAGTTTATTTATAATTTTTAGACATTATATAATCTAATTTATTTATGACACAATGATAATACGGTAATTACCTAATAAAAGAAATATTAAAATAAATGATATTATAAATATCCAAGAAAAGGTAATTTGAGACTTTTTTTGAATTCCAATAATTTCATAGGTTAATATGACATATTAGGGTTGGTTAGATTAATTTCTTTCGACTTAATAATGTTGTTATGAATTTAGAAAAACCAAATTCCTATTAGTGTCAAAATTGACATAAAATAGTTTTTAAAACAAATATTATATTATTAATTGATATTATATTTCTAAAAAATATAAGGTTCGGCAAAAGGACTTATATAATGATAGGTGTGTTATTAATGAACCCCTTGGGGTTCTCTTTCAAGTATATAGTATGTTTATAAACCATATAATATAAAAATACAAAGAGACATGGTAAATGTCGAACTATTTAACTAGGAGTTAAATCTAAAAGATAAAGTTAATATAGTGACCCAAACCTGTCTAAACCCTATTGGTTTAGTGGTTTTATACCCATAACCACCTTAGATTTTGAATAATCTATTTTGGATCCATTATAAACCGAAAATGAGTTTATTATAAAATAATATTTTGATCTTTTCTTAAGGTGCCCCTCACCACTCTTATAAATGGGCACTCCCCCTTCTCTCTAATTCACACCTTCAGAGCCTTTTGGCTTAGACTAACCCTACCCAAATATCCTATCAACATACCTACCTTCATCCTATTCCTTCCTTTAGTCATAAAGCCAACTTAAAGAGCCCTTTTGATCGTATAAAAAGGAATAACCTGAAGAAGAGGTAATAATTTCACCACCCTCGTTCTAGTTCTTTTCTTATTCCACATCTTATTTCATTGTTATTTCCATTCTAAAATAATAAATATAGTATCTTCTATATATTGTGATGTTATTATAAATATGGTACAGCCATATTCATTATTCTATCTATCCTTTGAATTACATGTCACCATACGTGCATATATACAGATTACCATCTCCACATCGTGGTGTAATTCTAATTCAATACATTATTAATTGCATGGGTATAATAAGGATGTGTAATTCATGAAAATAATAAATATAACTTGATAATAATTATGTATATATGATATACCATCCAATTATATATTATTTTAATATCAAAATAATGATATTGTTGCTCGTGCGTACGTACAGATTACCGTCTCCACGAATGCGATGAGATTCATTCCCCATCATATCCATTAAAGACTAATTTTCATTTGATGATTAACTGTAATATTAAAGTCTTGATATAATTATGGATATGAATAAAATACATACCATACATAACAAATATGACTCAAAAAACAAAGAATATAAAGGAAAATGAATCTGATAACACCTGAAACAATGATAGTACTAAGATATTATTAACAAAATAATGTTAAAAGATCATATATGATATCATATTAATGTATATGATTCTTGTATAATTTAATAACAATTATTTCACCATTATAAAAGAGTTTAACCTACCCTCGACCAAGGAAAAATACAAGGTAAGGGTTAATTCTACAATCCCTTCATTATCCAAGGTTGTTTATATGTAATTATCTACTGGGACCTCTTTATCATCCTCATCCATGTTTCATAAAAATTTATTTCCAAACATTATTAAAATTTTATAGAATATGGGTTAAATTCATTTATACCCTTGTTTGACTTTTTATAAGATGTTTATAATATAATCTTTCCATCATTTTCCAAACAAGGTCTTTTTTAACCTTTTTCGATAGAATTAAGGTAAGAATGTCTTTTTAACTTATACAGTGGGTGTAGCTATTTTCTGCCATTATAAAATCGTCAAAGCTTCCCTTAAAATATTATAAGAATATATTCAAAGTAAATGTTATCTTTTATAATTATGTTACTTTTAAATGATTTCAAAAAAACATATAATTATCTCAAATAGTTTGGATTTCATCTATGTCAAAATCCATTGATGGATTTTAAGCTTATTTGAAGTTAAATTATTATGATACAAAACTTCCATATTGTATTGATGGTTTTGTGATATGTTTGACTGTGGATGTGTTATTTTCATACCATTCATGTTTTATGGATAAACTATTGACATTTCATAAGCTAGTTTTAATACGAATGTTAATGTTATGTTTAGACTTGTTCATATGAGGAATGCATTGGACTTAGTAAGAGACGGGTGGAGCCCACTATAGATCCTCGATGCATCGGTAGGTCTCATGAGAAAAACTAGTGTCTTGGCATAAGGCCTTAACAAAATCTTATTTGTAGTCTTAGCACAAGGTCTTGACTATGTGGTTAGGATAGTCTGGAATTATGCATTCCATCATTATAAAAGTTGTTATTGATATTGCATGTGATTATTCGACTAATAGAATATCAATGTGAATAAGTTAATTTCATTATTTCATTTAATTTTTGCCATATTATACTAAAGTTAATGTTTAAAATGCTTTTGTTTTAGTTATACATTACCTTAAATGTTTATGCTTATTTATGAAAGTTTCCGCTATATTTTTATCTTTACTTAGCATCTAAGCTCACCCCTTTCTATGTTTTATTTTTCCCAGGATGTGAAGAAATATTTTATGATAAACCTACAAGGATAGTTTGAGGGGATATGATTGTGGACTATGGAGACTATGTTGTTGTAGTTTTTCACTTTATGATGTAATGTAATACTTATAAATGTATCTAGTGTTTCCAAGGCTACTAAACAAATCAGTCTTTCGAGACTTGATCTTATGTGATCATGCGAATGTCATGTAATAATTCACCGACTCTAGGTAACTGGAGTTGGGGCGTTACCGAGGGAGCTGCTGCTGGAAAACCCACATCAAATCATCCATAGACGGGGTTGAAGGCTGCCCTCCTTGGAAGGTCAGCATTATCCTCAGAAAAACCTCCCTAAACTGCGCATCTGCAGCTGCAACTTGTATAACCACTGCTGCCAAGGCTGGAACAACAGGGGGATCTACAAGAAGTCTCTGATCACCCGTATCAGGCGTCTAATCACTCCCCTATGACTGGCGGTCAATAAGAGGATGTCTAGGTGGAATGATTCTACAACGTCAAATGCACACCTTAGATTCAGGATTAACAAGGACGGAAAAACTAAAGGCGCAAGAAAGAACAGGGAAAATAAGGCATTCAAGTTATGAAAAACATGACTACACGACATGTTCTTTCCCTACATGGCATGTTCCCTTAATTCATTTACATGGGCGTGTACTCCTTCCTAAAATGGTCATGTAACACCCCAAATACACGGTGTGTTATCCGAACACACGACGTGTACATTAATCATCTTCTCTTCCCGGGTCCTTCTACACAGTTAAGCCACATGGCTCCTCTAAGGAAAAATTATACGGCGTGTTCAAGGAAGAAACAGTGTGTACTAGGCATGCCTTACCTAGCACGTGTTGTTATATACATGGCCGACTACATGGATGACACCACACTGTGTGTTCCAGGAGGACACGACGTGTATGAGAAGAGGTATCACCGACCTGTGTTGTTCATGACATAGCCGGACACCCAGGTCATACTACATGGTGTGTAAAATTCAGAAAATGTATGCATGTTAAAATATAACCCGACCCGTGTTGTTCGTGACACAGTCGGGGTACCTATTTCATACTACATGGCGTGCTAAACTAGTACACGGCGTGTTCCAACAAGATTTTTCACAACCCCATGTTCATGCTCGTGCAGTCAGTTACATAGCTATAGACAACACAGTGTGTATTCATAAAGTACACACCGTGTATTCCAGGTTTTTTTGGATAGAAGCCTCAGAAACTACTCCAGAACCTAGAAAACATAGAAAACCAGCAATAAGGAGCCAAATTCCGATCTGTGAGGGCCCATACTCCCCGCGAATCAAAGCTTCAGATTATATACAAGTTATAACAAGGCAACCAGGCAATGATCCACCAAATTACATTCCATGAGGACCCATAACACCTCAAGAACCAATGTTTGGCATACATATAAGAAATGTACTATAAAAACAAATTCTATATCAAGAGAAGAGATTCTATCAAAGTATCTATCACAACAGCATACATAATCTACACAACGTATATCACAACAACATGCAATTGATAATGCATCCTAGATGGCATGGAAAGAATGCATGGAATGTGATTTATAAAAAGTACCTATATGATGCATGAGATGGCCTACCATCATCTCATTAGGTTGTGACAGAAATAGAACTACAATAACAACTTTGGTAACAACAAAAATCATTTGAATCATCCAACGATGACATAAAATCAACTGTAAAATTGCAGACCAATAATATTGCAATAAACGAGGTAGTATGGATTTTCCCTGTACATGGGTTAGTTACTCATGGTCACAGCTTATTACCAACTATTTATTCCATCATATCCCTGGAAACAGGCTCCAAACAGTAAGTCAAGAGAAAAGAATCCCACTGATACCACTTTATAACATCCCAGTTCTAGAATCCACCCAGATGCACCCCATACCTGGTTGGTCACATGGCCTCAAGCGCTTTTCCCCAAACGCCAGAGGCTGCCGACTAGAAGAGAGGGTCTTGGGAGTCACAGTGGGGAAAATATTCCCTCATTGGCAGAGTACACAGTGGAAGAGAGTACAATAAACAATAATAGATGCAGTAAACAATCCATACACAAGTGAATAGTTGAAGAATAAATATGATAAATAGCAAGAGCACGTATATAAATGATGAATGATACATATGTATAGGAAAACAGCCAAACAATTCATAATGATGGAAATAAAATAGTACTAAAAACAAGTAAAAAATAAAGATAAACAGATCCTCAGCATCGCAAGCCTAAACTTGGTCCCATGCACTCCAGCTCCACATCAGTGAAGTACCTGAAGTCAAAGGGCGCTTTCCCTTGTCTATACCTGCAACAATATAGTCTGTTCGGGCCAAAAGCATGACCCAAATAGGGTTTGAGACTAAATACCAATAATCAACCACCCGAAGATCTGTTCCTAATAGTCATTGAATATATGGCAGGTAAAAGTATAGAAAACAGTAAACAGGAACATGTTGAACAATAATTAATCCATAGTTCCAGAGTCAAGCAACAGCTAACAAGCATCATAGAACAACAGGTAACCCTCTGGTCCTACCTAACAAAAACCAACAACACTCTGGGCAGTGCAGTCAGCCTAACCCCTCTGTTTTGGTCATATAGAATTATAAAGACTCTCTGAAGAAGCACACACATTCAACTCCCCTTATAGTCTAGGGTAGTTAGGAACTCTCTGAGGAAGGTCACACAGTCAATTCCCCTTACAGCACCAATGTCAAAGACTCTATGAGGAAACATGCTCAGTTAAATTCCCCTTATAGCCCAGGTCATTCATAGACTCTCTGAGGAATCTCCCACAGTCAATCCCTCCTATAGCCTATGGTAATCAGGTGATTCAATCAAATAGAATAGAGACTCTATGAGGAAACTCGCACGGTCTATCCCCGTAAAGTCTAAAATAGTCAAAGACTCTCTGAGAAAGATCTCATTGTTTATCCCCTTATATACCAAAGTAATCCTAGTATCTATGTGGATGCTCACTCGGTCAATCCCTATACAGCCTAAAGCTCAAAGATTCTTTGAGGAAGCTCACTCGGTCTATCCTCTTATAGTCTACTACACCTGGTTCTCATGGCCCTGTGTAGGATAACAGCACAGCAATACAATATGACCAAAGTAGACTTATAGAACGACTTGGCTAAATAGTCTCATATCGTATCAAGCATTTCAGAAAACATTTGTCCATCCTACTACAATAGGCCTGGAAAAAGACAAGGTAGCCAATGCAAAATAGGACCAAACAGTCATAAACAGATCATTCATGGAAAGAACCTCCAAAGTAGAACAGTTCAACCATATTTATATTCAAACATTCTCTACACATGCATACTAGCATGGCAGGCATACAATGGGGGTAAAACGGTAAACACACAATACCCCATTCAAGGGTATTGGTGGAATTTGCACATAATATTCAAGGACATTAAACAGAAAGGCACAAACCACCTACCTTGAGGTTAAGAGATCAATATACTCGAACCACGAGGCTTGAATCTCCTTAAAATGTCATAGATCTATGAAAACGCACAAAATGTTCAACCCACGATAACTTTCAAAAGAAGAGGAATTGGAAAAAGAAACTCTAGAACAAGGGAGAGATTACCACTGCAGTTCCAACGCAATCGACAACGGTCGATTCGGAGGACAGATGGAGGCTCAGGGGCTCAGAGAAGAACAGCGGTCGTACCCTCACTCTCGGACAAACCAAATCTTAAAGGAGTTTGTTCGGTTTGTCAGACGTGACCCCGGTGTGTTTAATGAAAAAACCAAATACACGGCATGTACTTTTGGGGTACACAGTATGTAATTACTATTTTTGTACTCTACTCTAGGTGGCCTCCATGTCACCCCACATGACCGTGTGTCTGGACCTTACATGGATGGCACATGGCCTCGCGCGGCGATGAAGTACACAGTGTGTACTCATAAATTACACTGTAGGTACTTCAAAAATTTCCCGAAACTCCTCTTTCTTAAAAAACTCTAGAAAAGGAAAAAACATACCTGAAAAGAAGTTTTGAGTTCTTACAGATGCTATCATGGCCTCATAGTAGTGATTTGGTATGGGTTATTATGAATTTTTTTAATAAAGGTTACAAATTTATTATTTATCAAAGTGACCCACTTTACTGAAAAGTAGGTTCAGTTTTATGTATGGGAAATAGTATGGCTTCACTATGTTTCAAGGAATATAATTTATGGTATGGATTCCTTATTCACATATCACTTATATTAGAGACTATAGAATGTGATTAATAAATAGGTTCCCATTATTTTAGAATAATATCCGCATACTAATTGAAATTATGATTATACCATTTGTATTTTGGGGGAATTGTTTCAAGAGTGTGTCATAGATTTTAGTATTTTATCGATGATTCATCTTGGTCTTTCTGAGATCACCCATAAAATAGATATCAGGAATCTATTTATATAAAACCGGTTAAGGATTTTTATGGTATTCTATATCGCTTTCCACTATACTGAAAAAATATAGAGATTCATATCTACTTGGGATGAATCTCATTTATGAGGTGTTCAAGCTTATCTGGTTGATCTATAAGCAATTATTGACTGCATAGAGTATGAAATATTCATATGGAGACTAGATACGCCACTCTTCAGAGTTTCAGGTGGGTGATTGGGTTTTCTTTATAGTTTCACCATGATTAGGACAATATCACATTTAGTTACAAGAAATTGTTTTTCCTAGGTATGTGAGACTGTTTGAGGTTGTTGATTGGGTCGATACCATGGATTTCCTATTAGAACTTCCATTGAATTTTTATTGAAAAATAATGTATTACATGTATCTAATCTTAGAAGATACAACCTTATAGATTCTTATGTTATAATAATTTAATTCATTGATATAGAAGAAGATGCATCATTTTTAAGAAGGAATTGTTTATATAGTGGGATTGGGTGAGAGATCATGTGTGGGAATACATTAACTCTAATATGAATAAATTGGTAGAATGTATGTTTCTAAGAACATATTTTGTGTGGGAAGCTGATATGTGGTTTCCAAAGTTGTTCAATAGTGATTCTTGATGATGCACCTCAAAGATGAGATGTTATATGGTTTTTAGGTTGTAACACCCTATGTATTTTAAGGTATAGATTTAATTTAATTTTTGTCCAACCATGCATATTTTTACTGATTTTGTTATTATATGGGTTTGGAAGAGGCTAAATATATTTCGTCAAGAAAAAAGTCTAAGTTGTGGAAATTTAATTCAGATCAAATCTTTCATCAAAAGTTTAGTTGGAGGACACCAGAGTTCTAGTTTCCAGAGTAGATTAAAATATATATTCCATTAGATGTATATTGGGGTATCACCTAGACCCTATAAGCCACCAAGGTTTTTTTTCAGGTCCATCAATTTTCTAGAAGAGGAATATTTATTTTTTTAGAGTTTTAATTAAATAATAAATTGTGTTTAATTTTTATAAAGTGATATTTTACTTCAATCCCCCCCCCCCCATGAATCCCACTGTAACTCCCATTTCAATTTCGAACACATAGTCATAGAAGAACCCCTGTCTCTGAATGATGGAGGTAAAAACTAAATGAAACGCTGGAGATGGCCCATCCTACTATAAGATCGGCACTCCATCAGGTCTCTCCGGCAACGTGGCCTCGTATGCCTTCTCATCCGGCACTGGTTACACACTACCTGGCTATCAGAAGGTGCATCCCACCAACTATAATCTCCTCGGGTAGACTCCCTAAGGCACTTCCTGCTATCAGCAGGAGGAACACTAACAATGTATGTCGAACCACCCTGGCTCATTGATCCAGAATCCCTCAGATTATGGTCTCTAATCAGCACCCGGTTGATGATATAGGATATCGAAGTGAACCTGATGATGTTCTCCTAGGAACGGGTCTCCTTCCTGAGAACATCCTCAAACTTCCTACACAAGAACAACTCATCACCTGCTGGTATCGACATGAAACATTCCAGCTTCGTGAAATGAGAGGAATACTCCATCACAGAAAGATTACCCTTCTCTAAGCTCATGAACTCCCGGGTTCGGTCGGCCCTCAAGTTATCTGGGTAGAAGTAATCATAAAATATACGCTGAAACTCCTCCCAAGAAATATTATGGTGGCATCGCTTCTGAGAGATGACATCCCACCACCTCTTTGCGGAGACTCGGAGCATGTAGGTCGCGAGCATCACCCTCCTCTCTGGTGGTACCTCGAGATGCTTGAAGATATTCAGCATGGATTCGAGCCACGACTCTGCAGCCTGAGGTCCTCCTTCCCCTGAGAAGGTGGTAGGGTGTAACACCCCAAACTTCCAGGGCACACTTCTCTCTGAATAATACAGTAGCATGTGTTGTACGCAACTTCGAGTTTTAACACACCACAACCAATCAAACTAGTCGTCATGAATAGTAATACAAACTTTATGAAATTTTATAAATTTTATCTTTCAAAATTGACTTCATTTTTGGATTTGGAATATCAAAATTATCCTAGGGTGAATTTTTGGTATTTTTCTGAAAACATTCAATTTTTGATGAATAGTGAAAAAACATTGAGTTATATTTTAAAAGCGAATTTTTTTTAAAATAATAATTTATTTTATTTGAATTTATTTTATTTAAAAATAGATACATAATACCTATATAAGTTAAATTTAATTCATTGGTGTCATTTTATAATAATTTTAGATATATAAAAATTTTATTGAACTTTTCACCGTCTTTTACCCATCTCTTAGGAAAATTTGCAAATTCGCATAAAAACTAATTTTACCGCTTCTGTGAGGGGAATTTCGAAAATACAAGAGACATGGTTAATATCAATGATTGAAATGTGGTTCAATATGATAAAAATTATTTTTTGTGAATAATAACTTTTTACTTTTATTTACCACGGTTAAAAGTAAATATGGTAATTAAGGGTAAAAATGATATTATTATTACCCTAACACATGTAATAATTCTATTAGCTAAGTATAATTCGACCAAAAACAACCATAGAAATAAAATATGAACCTATTTTGTCCGCATGGATTATATTTGGAAATTGTTTATTATTTAATTCAAATAAGAGTTAAAAGAATTAAAATCAATGGTTAATAAGTAAAACATTTTTAATATATGGTTATACATAAGATAAATTCGATTATAAATATTAATAAGAAAGATAAAAATATTTCTTACATAATGGTATTTTATTTATAATTTCTAGACATTAAATAATTTAATTTATTTATGACACAATGATGATGTAGTAATTACTTAATTAATGAAATATTAAAATAACTGATATTATAAATATCCAATTAAATGTAATATGAGACTTTTTATGAATTACCAAAAATTTATCGGTTAATATGACATATTAGGGTTGGTTAGATGAATTTTTTTGGATCTAATAATGCTGTTATGAATTTAGAAAAAACAAAATACCAAATAGTGTCAAAACTGACATAAAATTGTTTTTAAAACAAATATTATATTATTAATTGATATTATATTCCTAAAAATATAAGTTTTGGATAAATGGATTATATAATGATAGTTTTATCATTATTGAATCACTTTGGGTTCTCTTAGATGTATATAGTTAGTTTATTAACCATATAATATAAAAATACAAAGAGACGTGGTAAATGTCAAACTATTTAACTAGGTGTTAAATCTAAAAGATAAAGTTAATATAGTGACCCAAACCTATCTAAAACCTATTGGTATTGTGTTTTTCGACCAATCCCCACCTTAGCCTTTAAATAATACATTTTGGAGCTATTATAAACTGAAAATGATTTTAATATAAAATAATATTTCTAGATTTTCATAAGGTGCCCCTCACCCCTCTTATAAAAGGGAACTCCCGCTTCTCCCTAATTCACATCTTCAAAGCCTTTTGAATCGTCCAACCCATGCTCAAATATCCTTTAAACTTCACTAGCTTCATCTTAGAGGCCTTCCTTTAGTCATAAATCCAACATAAGGAGCCCTTTTGATCAAATCAAAAAGAAGAACCCGAAGAAGAAGTAATAATTTCACCACCCTCTTTCAAGTTCTTTTCTTCCTCCACTTCTTCTTTATTTGTTATTTCCATTATAAAATAATAAATCAAGTATAATTTATATACAGTGATGTTATTAAAAATATTGTACATCCATATTTATTATTCTTATCAATCCTTTGAATGATGTGTCCCCAAACGTGCGTACATACAGATTACAATCTCCACGTCGTGGTGTAATTGTTATTCAATACATTATTATTTGAATGGGTATAATAATGATGTTTAATTAATGTAAATAATAAATATAACATGATAATTATTCTTTATATATGATATAACATCAAATTATATATTATTTTAATATCCACATAATTATATTTCTGCTCGTGCGTACATACGGATTACCATCTCCACGAACATGATGAGATTCATTCCCCATTATATCCATTCAAGATTAATTTTCATTTGATGATTAAATGTAATATTTTAAGGCTTGATATCATTCTATATATGAATAATATACATCACATCCATAACAAATATGACTCAAAAAACAAATAATATAAAGGAAAACAAATCTGTTAACACCCAAAACAACGATAATACTAAGATATTATCAACAAAACAATGTCAAAAGATCATATATGATATCATATTAATGTATATGACTCTTCTATAATTTAATAACAATTATTTCACCATTATACATGAGGTTAACCTATCCTATATGAAATAAAAGTACAATGTAAGGGTTAATTCTACAATCTCTTTATTATCCAAGGTTTTTATACGTAATTATCTATTGGGACATCTTTATAATCAACATCCATGTTTTGTAAAAATTTATTTAAAAAAATTATTAATATTTTATAGACTATGGGTTAAAGTCATTTATACCTTGTTTTACTTTTTATAAGATGTTTATAAATAAATATTTATGTCATTTTCCAAACAAGGTCCTTTTAACCTTTTTGACAGAATTAAGCTAATAATGTCTTTTTAACTTATACTGCAGGTGCGGCTATTTTATGTTGTTATAAAATCATCAAAGCATACCTTACAATATTATATGAATATATTCAAAGTATATGTTTTCACTTATAATAATGTTACTTTTAAATGATTTTAAATAAAGATATATTTCTCTCAAATAGTTTTGATTTCATCTATGTCAAATTCCTTTGAAGGATTTTAAGCTTATTTGACGTTGATTTATTATGATACAAAACATCCATATTGTATTGAAGGTTTTTTCATATGTTTGACTGTGGGTGTGTTATTTTTATACCATTCATGGTTTATGGAGAAAGTATTGACATTTCGTATGCTAGTTTTAATATGAATGTTCATGTTATGTTTAAACCTGTTCATATGAAGAATGCATTGGACTTAGTAAGTGACGAGTGGAGCCCTCTATAACTCCTCGATGAATCCTTAGGTATCATGAGGAAAACTTGTGTCTTGGAACAAGGCCTTGACCAAATCTTATTTTTAGTCTTGGAAGAAGGCCTTGACTATGTGGTTGTGATAGTCTGGAATTATGCATTCCATCATTATGAAAGTGGTTATTGATACTGCATGTGATTATTCAACTAGTAGAATATCCATGTGAATAATTTAATGTAATTATTTCATTTCATTTTTTCCATATTATTCTGAAGTTCAATTTTAAAAGTATTTTGTTTTATATATTCATTTCCTTAAATGTTTATGCTTATTTATGAAAGTTTCTACTATATTGTTATCCTTATTGAGCATCTAAGCTCACCCCTTTCTATATTTTATTTTTCCCAAGATGTGAAGAAGTATTTTATGACTAACCTAAAGGGATAGTCTCATGGGATATGAGGTTGGACTATGGAGACTATGTTGTTTTAGTTTTTCACTTTATGATTTAATGTAAGACATATGAATGTATCTAGTGTTTCCAAGGCTACGAAACTAATTGGTCATTAGAGACTTGATCTTTTTTGATCATGCCAATGTAATGCAATAATGCATCGACTCTAGGTAACTGGGGTTGGGGCGTTACAGTTGGTATCAGAGGACGTTCAGTACAAACACTGCAATCTAGATTTAGATAAACTCTGATTAGAGTACATACCCCTAAGATATACTATGAGGATTAGTATAGAATAACTTCCTAGAATTTTTGTAGTGTAGATATTTTTTGAGTTTTAAAAGAAATACATCCCTATATAGATACGAGAAGGTAGAGGCGGGTCTGGCACAAATGTACCTAAGGGTAATACCCGAAAACACTGCTTTGTGCTAGAATCGAATGGGAACTAGTGCATGACAATGGGCCTTGCTACACTCTTGGTTACGACACTCCCAGGGGATATGCTTAGGATAATTCTCAATTTCTTTACAAACCATTATGAAGGGTTTATGAGTATATACTTCCTCAAAGAAAACATTTTTATGATTATGAATTATATCTATAAACTGTTCAATTTATGTTAAGTGTTTTACAAGTTTGGATTTATGTATTGAGATTCATAAAATAATCTAGTGTATGCCATTGTTTAGAAATGGTGCCTAGTGGAAGGAATGGAAACTGTATCAATGTAAGCACTCCATTTAGAGATTTCCCTCCTGCTCAAGATAATTATAGTGGAGCTAGTGATACAACTGGTGATGATCACCTTATCACTATACTAGGACAACTCACTCAGGTTATGAATAATAATTTTACCCGTATGGAGCACCATGATCCAAAATGTTGATGATCAATGTTATATCGCTTCATGAGGCAACAACCACCAACATTCAATGGGGGTAAAATTCCACTATTAGCTGATCAATGGATAAATTCCTCAGAGAAAATATTCCCCACCTTGGCAAGTAGCGAAAGGAAAAAGGTTGTCATCGCAATTTACCACCTCACTAGAGATGCTGATCAATGGTTTTCATTGATTCAAAACATGAAGGAAGATGATGAAGTATCAAATATGGAATGGAGGGAGTTTGAACGTATTTTTATAGAAAAATACTTTCTTCATGGTCATTGAGTGGATATGGAAAGGCAATTTCTGACTCTAAGTAAAAATAAGGATGAGAATATTGCAAAGTATAATTATATCTTTATAAGGTTAGTAAGGCATGCTGCAGATTATATACATAACCAAATATGTAATATTGATCATTTCTTTGATGAGTTAAACCATTTATCCATTGAGAAATAGTCTCACAATCCTTCTCGTCGTACAAATATATTGTCCATGTGCTATCAAGACAGAAAAGGAATTCTCTATGTCTTACAACTTTAAAGTAAAGAAAGAGAAGAATAGATCTATTAATCACTCTGGAAATGGAAATAAGGGGAATAAGGGAAAAGTTGAATATCCATCCTGAAGTAAATTTGGGAAGAAACACCTTGATACTTTCCTGAAGGGAATGAGAGTCTGTTACAAGTGTGGCAAAAAAGTCCACCAAGCTCGTGATTTCAAGGGGAAGAATGAAGCTACTGATGTTAAATGTTACAATTGCAGGAAGATGGGAAATTATGAAAATGAATGTCCTAAGTGTTAGGGGAACCTACCTAAGAAAAGTCCAAAGGATGAAGGCCAAGATAATGTTATCACTACTGCTGAGGTAGAAGCTCTGAAAGATGTGGTGGAAGGTAATTTAATGGTTTCCTCATGTTTAGCCAATGCTTTATTTAATTATGAATCATCACATTATTTTATATCATCCTAGTTTACTAACAAAATTAGATATTTCCAATTTGATTTAACAAGGGAATTGTCAGTCAAAACTCCTAAGTGAAGTATCATTGTTACAAATTTCTGTGAATCAGTTCCCATTAGGGTATATAAATGTTCTTTATCTGCTGATCTCATTGGCATACCCATGATTGAATTTGATATAATCCTTGGTATGGATTGGATTTCAGACCATGATGAAACAATTTATTGTAAGGAGAAGGAGGTTACTATTTTTGATGATGATGATAAAGAACACCTTTTCTTTAGAGCAAAATCATCACCACCTAATTCTTTTCTAGATCCACCCCCAGAAGCTCAACTAAATTCAATTATTGGGGAGGAAGAGAATGAAATGATTGTGGTTGAGGAAAGGAATGTTCAAATTGAGGATGAACCTATTGTGAGAGAATATGTAGATGTGTTTCCAGAAGATTTTCCTGGACATCCTCCAGAATGAGAAATTGGGTTTTCCATTGATTTAATTCCTAGTTCAAGGCCCATATTGAAGACCCCTTATAGAATGGAAATTGTGGAATTAATAGATCTAAAGAAACAACTATACGAATTGAGTAATAAGGGATTTATTCACCCTAGTGTTTCTCCATGGGGAGCCCCTATCCTTTTTGTTCAGAAGAAATATGGATCTATGAGGTTATGTATCGACTACAGGGAGATCAATGCTATAACAATAATGAACAAGTATCCCCTACCTCGCATTGATGATTTATTTGACCAACTTCATGGAGCATAATATTTATCAAAGATTTACCTTCTATCTGGATATCATCAGTTTTGTTTGAAGAAGGAATACATTCCAAAAACAACATTTCGAACCAGGTACGACCATTACGAGTTTACAGTAATGCCTTTTGGCCTAACTAATGAACCCTCTATTTTCATGGATCTAATGAACATAGTTTTCAAGTATATATTGATGACATTGTAGTGGTATTTATTGATGATATCTTGGTATACTCCAAAATCTACGAAGATCATGAAAATCACTTGCGCATTATCCTGAAGACTCTGAGAAGACATCAATTATATGGGAAGTTTAGGAAGTCTGAATTATGGATTTAGAATATTTCTCTTCTTGGCTATATTGTCTCTAAGGATGGAATAACTGTTGATCCTTCTACGAAAAGAGAAATCCATGAATGGACAACACCTATGAGTATAACCGAGGTATGCAGTTTTATTGGTTTAGCAGGTTATTATCGACGCTTCTTCCAGAATTTTTACTGATTGGATAACCCATTAACGAAGCTCACACGTAAAGGGGTTAAATTTGATTGAAAAAATGAGTGAAAAGAATGTTTTAAAGAATTGAATAGAAGATTAGTCAATTCTCCAATATTGACTCTACCATCAGAAAAGGATGGGTTCATTATTTATAGTGATACATTAAAGAATGGACTCGGTTGTGTCCTTATGCAATATGATAGGGTTATTACCTATGCATCACGACAGCTAAAAATTCATGAGAAAAAATATCATACTCATGATATTGAGTTAGCTACTATACTATTTTCTTTGAAGATATGGAAACATTATCTCTATGGTGAAAAATGTTAGATATATACTGATCCCAAGAGTTTGAAGTATATTTTCTCACAGAAAGAACTGAACATGAGGAAAAGGCAATAGCTTTAACCTCTCATGGATTATGATTTCTGATACACTACCACCCGGGGAAGGAAAATAAGGTGGCAGATTCTTTGATCAGAAAGGATCATGGAGTTTTGAACAAGATGAGAGTTGAAAGGGATCCTATTTTCATGGATCTTGTAAATATGGATATGGGAATCACTATGAAAGGGAAAACATCAATACTTTTTCAAATTTTTGCCAAACCATCTTTACAAGGAAGGATAAATACTTCTCAGACCGATGATGAAGAGTTTCAAAAGAAGATTAAAGCTGTGAATAATGGAAGATTGAGTGACTTCGTATATGAAGATGGAATATTTAAATTTGGGAAGAGACTTTGTCTTCCCAAAATACCTGATCTAGAAATGGATTTTTTGGATGATGACCATAGTTTCAATTTCTCTATAAAACCTAGGAGCACCAAGATGTATAGAGATTTGAAGGAACATTTTTGGTGGATCAACATGAAGAGGGAGATTGCTGATTTTCTGTCAAGATGTATGGTTTGTCAACAAGTGAAAGCTGAAAGGCAACAAATTGGAAGAGTATTACAACCTCTTCTCATACCTGAGTGGAAATGGGATAATATCACTATGTACATTGTCATGGGACTACCAAATACTCTTAGAAGAAATGATTCAATATGGGTCATTGTTTATCGTCTAACCAAGTCAACACATTTTCTTGCTATAAGAGAAAATTTACCACTTGAATGTCTAGCAAGTCTCTATATTATTTAAGTATTAAAACTTCATGGAGTACCTCTATTTATTGTTTCTAATCTTGATCCACATTTTACTTCAAGATTCTGGAAAAGTCTTTAGAAAGCCCTGGATACTGACCTTCGTTTGAGCACTGCCTACCACCCTCAAACAGATGGACAATCAGAACAAACTATTAAAACCTTAGAAGTCATGTTGATATCCTGCTCACTTGACTTTTAGGGTATGTGTGATCATTTTTTACCTTTGGTTGAATTTTTTTATAACAATAGCTTCCTTTCAAGTATTCAGATGGCACTATATGAAGCGTTATATGGAAAGAGATGTCGTACACCAACTTGTTGGGATAATGTTAGTGAAAGAAAACTTGTAGGCCCGGAACTGGTGGAGGAAATGATGGAAAAGGTGAAGGTAATCCAAAACCACATCAAAGCAGCTCAATGTATGTAGAAGAGCTATGTCGATAACTGGAGGATTGATTTGGAATTTCAGGTAGGAGATCATGTTTTCTTAAAGGTATCTCCGTGGAAGGGAGTTATACATTTCTGTAAGAAAGGTAAATTGAGTCCCAGGTATATAGGACCTTTTGGAATTCTATAACGAATTGGGGCTATGGCTTATCGTTTGGAAATGTCTCCAAATATCTCCAAAGTTCACGATGAGTTCCACATATCACTGTTGAGAAAATACATGCCTTGCCCAACGCATCTACTCACCTATGAGGAATTAGAATTGGAACCCAATCTATCTTATTCTGAAGATAATGTCAACATTCTTGATACCAGAGAACAAGTGTTGAGAAACCGGATGACTCATCTGGTAAAATTTTTATGGAGAAACCATAAGATGAAAGAGGCAACGTGGGAACCCGATGAACTTATGATGAAGAACCATACGAATCTTTTTATGCAGTAATATTCTAGAAATTTCAAGGATGAAATTATTTGAATGAGGGGATAATGTAACACCCCAAGCTTCCACAATACGCTTCTCTTTGAATAATATAGTAGCGTGTGTTGTACGCAACTTCGAGTTCTAACACACCACAACCAATCAAACTAGTCATTATGAATAGTAATACCCACTTTTTGAAATTTTATAAATTTTATCTTTCAAAATGGACTTCATTTTTGGATTCGAGATATGAAAATTAACCTAGGGTGAATTTTTGTTATTTTTCTAAAAACATTCAATTTTTGATAAATAGTGAAAAAACACTATGTTATAGTTTAAACCAAATTTTTATTTAAATAATTATTTATTTTATTTAAATTTATTTTAGGTCAAAATAGTTACATAATACCTTTATATATTCAATGTAATTCATTGTAGTCAATTTATAATAATTTTAGGTATATAAAAATTTTATTGAACTTTTCACCATCTTTTACCCATCTCCTAGGAGAATTTGCAAATTCACATAGAACATAATTTTACCACTTCTATGAGTGGAATTTCAAAAATCTGTGAGACCTAGTTAATATCAAGGAGTAAAATTCAGTTTAATAAGATAAAAATATTTTTTGGTGAATAGTATCTTTTTACTTTTATTTTCCACGGTTAAAAGTAAATAGGGTAATTAATGGTAAAAATGATATTATTATTACCCTAACACATGTCCTAATTCTATTGGGTTAGTATAAATCGACCAAATACAACCTTAGGAATAAAATATGAACCTATTTGGTCCACTTGGATTAGATTAGGACATTTATTATTATTTAATTCAAAGAAGAGTTAAAAGAGTTAAAATCAATGTTGAATAACTAAAAAATTTTTAATATAGGGTTATACATAAGATAAATTCGATTATAAATTTTAATTAGAAAGATAAAAATATTTCCTGCATAATTTTATTTTATTTATAATTTTTAGACATTAAAAAACTAATTTATTTATGACACAATGATGATGCAGTAATTACCTAATAAATGAAATATTAAAATAAATGATATTATAAATATCCATGAAAATGTAGTTTGAGACTTTTTTTGAATTCCAATAATTTTTTAGGTTAATATGACATATTAGGGTTGGTTATATTAATTTGTTTCGACATAATAATGTTGTTATGAATTTATAAAAACAAAATACCAATTAGTGTCAAAATTGACATAAAATAGTTTTTAAGACAAATATTATATTATTAATTGATATTATATTTCTAAAAAATATAAAGTTTGGTCAAAGGACTTATATAATGATAGCTGTATTATTAATGAACCACTTGGGGTTCTATTTGAAGTATATAGTATTCTTATAATCCATATAATATAAAAATACAAAGAGACATGGTAAATGTCAAACTATTTAACTAAGAGTTAAATCTAAAAGATAAAGTTAATATAGTGACCCAAACCTATCCAAAACCTATTGGTTTAGTGGTTTTATACCCATTAACACCTTAGATTTTACATAATCTATTTTGGATCCATTAGAAACCGAAAATGAGTTTATTATAAAATAATATTTCTAAATTTTCCTATGGTGTCCCTCACCACTCTTATAAATGGTCACTCCCCATTCTCTCTAATTCACACCTTCAGAGCCTTTTGGCTTGGACTACCCCTACTCAAATATCCTCTCAACTTACCTAACTTCATCCTATTCCTTCCTTTAGTCAGAAAGACAACTTAAGGATCCCTTTTGATCAAATAAAAAAGAATAACATGAAGAGGAGGTAATAATTTCACCAACCTCTTTCAAGTTCTTTTCTTCTTCCACTTCTTCCTTCATTGTTATTTCCATTCTAAAATATAAATCTAGTATCTTATATATATTTTGATGTTATTATAAATATGGTACATCCATATTCATTATTATATCAATCCTTTTAATGACATGTCACCATACGTGTGTACATACGGATTACCAACTCCATGTCGTGGTGTAATTGTAATTCAATACATTATTAATTGGATGGGTATAATAATGATGTGTTATTCATGTAAATAATAAATATAACATGATAATAATTATGTATATATGATATAACATCCAATTATATATTATTTTAATATCAAAATAATGATATTGTTTCTCGTGTGTACATACGGATTACCGTCTCCACGAATGCGATGAGATTCATTCCCTGTCGTATCCATTCAAGACTAATTTTCATTTGATGATTAAATGTAATATTAAAGACTTGATATAATTCTGTCTATGAATAAAATACATCCCATCCATAACAAATATGACTCACAAAACAAATAATATAAAGGAAAATTAATCTGATAACACCCGAAACAACAATAATACAAAGATATTATTAACAAAATAAAGTTAAAAGATCATATATGATATCATATTAATGTATATGATTCTTGTATAATTTAATAACAATTATTTCACCATTATACAAGAGTTTAACCTACCCTCGACCAAGGAAAAGTACAAGGTAAGGCTTAATTCTACAATCCCTTCATTATCCAAGGTTGTTTATATGTAATCATCTTCTGGGACCTCTTTATCATCCTCATCCATGTTTCATAAAATTTTATTTCCTAACATTATTAATATTTTATAGACTATAGGTTAAATTCATTTATACCCTTGTTTTACTTTTTATAGGATGTTTATAAAGGAATATTTCCATCGTTTTCCAAATAAGGTCCTTTTTATCCTTTTCGACAGAATTAAGGTAAGAATGTATTTTTAACTTATACAGTGGGTGCAGCTATTTTCCGCCGTTATAAAATCATCAAAGATTCCCTTAAAATATTATAATAATATATTCAATGTAAATGTTTTCTTTTATAATTATGTGACTTTTAAATGATTTCAAAAAAATTTATATTTCTCTCAAATAGTTCAGATTTCATCTATGTCAAAATCCCTTGATGGATTTTAAGCTTATTTGAAGTTGAATTATCATGATACAAAACTTCCATATTATATTGATGGTTCTGTGAGATGTTTGACTGTGGATGTATTATTTTTATGCCATTCATGGTTTATGGAGAAATTATTGACATTTCGTATCCTAGTTTTATTACGAATGTTTATGTTATATTTAAACTTGTTCATATGAGGAATGCATTGGACTTAGTAAGCAATGGGTGGAGCCCGCTATAGATCCTCGATGCAATGGTAGGTCTCATGAGACAAAATAGTGTCTTGGAAGAAGGCCTTAACAAAATCTTTTTTGTAGTCTTAGAACAAGGCCTTGACTATGTGGTTAGGGTAGTCTGACATTATGCATTCCATCATTATAAAAGTTGTTATTGATATTGCATGTGATTATTGGACTAATAGAATATCAATGAGACTAAGTTAATGGAATTATTTCACTTCATTTTTCCCATATTATGCTGAAGTTCAAGTTTAAAATGCTTTTGTTTTAGTTATACATTACCTTAAATGTTTATGCTTATTTATGAAATTTTCCGCTATATTTTTATCCTTACTTAGCATCTGAGCTCACCTCTTTCTTTGTTTTATTTTTCCCAGGATGTGAAGAAGTATTTTATAACAAAACTACATGGATAGTTTGAGGGGATATTATTGTGGACTATGGAGACTATGTTGTTGTAGTTTTTGACTTTATGATGTAATGTAAGACTTATAAATGCATCTAGTGTTTCTAAGGCTAATAAACTAATCGGTCTTTTGAGACTTGATCTTATATGATCATGCGAATGTCATGTAATAATTCACCGACTATAGGTAATTGGGGTTGCGGCGTTACCGAGGGTGCTCTTTTAGGAAAACCCACATCAAATCATCCATCGACGGGGTTGGAGGTTGCGCTCCTTGGAAGGTCAACATTATCCTCAAAAAAACCTCCCTAAACTGTGCATCTGCGGCGACAACTGGTATAACCGATGCTGCTAAGGATGGAACAACAGGGGGATCTATAAGAAGTCCTTAATCACCCATATCGGGCATCAAATCACTCCCATGCGACTGGCGGTCAACAGGAGGATGTCTAGGTGGAATGATTCTGCAAAGTCAAATGCACACCGTAGATTCAGGATTAACAAGGAATGAAAAACTAAAGGCGCAAGAAGGAATAGGGACAAGAAGGAATTCATGTTATGAAAAAAATGACTAAAAGCCATGTTCTTTCCCTACACGGCATGAGCCCTTAATTCATTCACATGGGCATGTAATCCTACCTAAAATGGTCATGTAACACCCCAAATACAAGGTGTGTTATCCGAAAACACGATGTGTACATGAATCCTCTTCTCTGCCCAGGTCCTTCTACACAGTTAAGCCACATGACTCCTCTAAGGAAAAACTATACGGCGTGTTCAAGGAAGACACAGTGTGTACTAGACATGCCTAACCTAGCCTGTGTTGTTATCTACAAGGTCGGATACACGGCTGACACCACCCGGTGTGTTCCAGAAGGACACAATGTGTATGAGAAGAGGTAACACCGACCCGTGTTGTTCATGACATAGCTGGGAACCCATGTCATACTACACGGCGTGTAAAATTCAGAAAATGTATGTATGTGAAAAGATAACACAACCCGTGTTGTTCGTGACACGGTCGGGGTACCTATTTCATACTACATGGTGTGCTAAACTAGAACCCAGCGTGTTCGAACAAGATTTTTGACAACCCCGTGTCCATGCTCGTACATTCGGTGACATAGCTATATACTACATGGTGTGTATTCATAAAGTACACACCGTGTATTCCAGGTTTTTTTTGGATAGTAGCCTCAGAAACTACTCCAGAACCTAGAAAACATAGAAAACCAGCAATAAGGAGCTAAATTCTGATCTGTGAGGGCCCATACTCCCCACGAATCAAAGCTTCGCATCGTATACAAGTTATAACAATGAAACCGTGCAATGATCCACCAAATTCCATTCCATGAGGACCCATAACACCTTTGGAACCAAAGTTTGGCATACATCTAAGAAAATTACTATACAATCAAATTATCTATCAAGAGTAGAGATTCTATAAAAGTATCTATCACAACAGCATACATAATCTACACAATGTATATCACAAAAACAAGAAATTGTTAATGCACCCTAGATGGCATGGAAAGAATGCATGGCATGTGATTTATAAAAACCGCCTATATGATGCATGAGATGGAATACCATCATCTCATCAGGTTGTGACAGAAATAGAACTACAATAACAACTATGGTGACAACAAAAATCATGTGAATCACCCAACGGTGACATAAAATCAACTGTAAAATTGCAAACCAATAAAATTGCAATAAACGAGGTAGTATGGATTTTCCCTATACACGAGTTAGATACTCATGGTCACAGATTATTACCAACTATTTATTCCATCATATCCCTGGCAACAGGCTCCAAACAGCATTTCTAGAGAATAGAATCCTGCTGATACCACTTTGTAACATCCCGGTTCCGAAAACCACCCAGAGGCACCCCATACCTGGTTGGTCACATGGCCTCAAGAGCATTTCCCCGAACGCTAGAGGCTGCCAACTAGCAGAGAGGGTCATGGGAGTGATAGTGTCGAAAATATTCCCTCATTGGAAGAGTACAAAGTTGTAGAGAGTACAATAAACAATAGTAGAAGCAATAAAGAATCCATACACTAGTGAATAGTGGAAGAATAAATATGATAAACAGCAGGAGCACATATATAAATGATGAATGATACATATGTCTAGGAAAATAGCCAAAAAAGTCATAATGTTGGAAATAAAATATTACTAAAAACAAGTAAAAAATAAAGATAAAAAGATCCTCAGCACCGCAAGCCTAAGCTTGGTCCCATGCACTCTAGCTCCACATCAGTCAAGTACCTGAAGTCAAAGGGCGCTTTCCCTTGTCTATACCTGCAACAATATAGTCTGTTTGGGCCCAAAAGCATGACCCAAACAGGGTGTGAGAATAAATACCAGTAAGCAACCACCCGAAGATATGTGCCTAATAGTCAGTGAATATATGGCAGGTAAAAGTATAGAAAAAATTAAATAAGAACATGTTGAACAATAATTAATCCATAGTTCCAGAGTCAAGCAACAGCTAACAAGCATCATAGAACAATAGGTAACCCTCTGGTCCTACCTAACAAAAACCATCAACCCTCTGGGCAGTGCACTCATCCTAACCCCTCTGTTTTAGTCATATGGAATTATAAAGACCCTCTGAAGAAGCACACACATTCAACTCCCCTTATAGTCTAGGGTAGTTTGGAACTCTCTGAGGAAGTTCACACAGTCAATTCCCCTTACATCCCCAAGGTTAAGGACTCTCTGAGGAAACATGCTCAGTCAAATTCCCCTTATAGCCCAGGTCGTTCAAAGACTCTCTAAGGAATATCCCACAGTCAATCCCTCCTATAGCCTATAGTAATCAGGTGATTCAATCACACAGAACAGAGACTCTCTGAGGAAACTCACACGGTCTATCCTTGTAAAGTCTAAAACAGTCAAAGACTCTCTGAGGAAGATCTCACTGTCTATCCCCTTATATAACAAAGTAATCCTAGACTCTATGTGGATGATCACTCGGTCAATCCTTCTACAGCCTAAAGCTCAAAAATTCTTTGAGGAAGTTCACTCGGTATATCCCCTAACAGTCTACTACACCTGGTTATCATGTCCCTGTGTAGGATAACAGCACATCAATACAATATGACCAAAGTAGACATACAGAACGACTTGGATAAATAGTCTTATATTGTACCAAGCATTTCAGAAAACATTTCTCCATCCTACTACAACAGGCCTGTAAACAGACAAGGTAGCCAATGCAAAATAGGACCAAACAGTCATAAAAAGAACGTTCGTGGAAAGAACCTCCAAAGCATAACAGTTCAACCATATTTATATTCAAACATCCTCTACATAGGCATAATAGCAAGGAACGTGTACAACTGGGGTAAAACAGTAAACACAAAATACCCCATTCAAAGGTATTGGTGGAATTTGCACATAGTATTCAAGGAATTTCAACACAAAGGCACAAACCACCTTCCTAGAGGTTAGGATATCAATATACTTGAACCACGAGGATTGAATCTCCTTAAAATTTCATAGATATATGAAAATGCACAAAACATTCAACTGACAATAACTTTCAAAAGAGGAAGAATTGGAAAACGAAGCTCTAGAACAAGGGAGAGATTACCGCTGCAGTTCCAACGTAATCGACGGCGGTTGATTCGAAGGACAGATGGAGGCTCAGGGGCTCAGGGAATAACAACAGTCATACCCTCACTCTCAGACAAACCAAAGCTTAAAGGAGGTTGTTCTGTTTGTCAGACGCGACCCCAATGTGTTTAATGAAAAAAACCTAAATACACGGCATGTACTTTTGGGGTACACCGCATGTACTTACTATTTCTGTACTCTTCTCTAGGTTGCCTCCACGTCACCCCACACGACCGTGTTTCTATCCCTTACATGGCTGTCACACGGCCTCACGCGGCGACGAAGTACACAGTTTGTACTCATAAAGTACACGGTAGGTACATCAAAAATTTCTCGAAACTCCACTTTCTTCAAAAACTCTAGAAAAGGAAAAAACATACCTGAAAAGAAGTTTTGGGTTCATACAGATGCTAACATGGCCTCATATTAGTTATTTGGTATGGGTTATTATGAATTTTTTTAATAAAGGTTACACATTTATTATTTATCAAAGTGAACCACTCTACTAAAAAGTAGGTTTGGTTTTATGTATGGGAAATAGTATGGCTTCACTATGTTTCAATGAATATCATTTATGGTATTGATTCTTTATTCACATATCACTTATATTAAAGACTATAGAATGTTATTAATAAATTAGTTCCCATGAGTTTAGAATAATATCCACATACTAATGGAAATTCTGATTATACCATTTGGATTTTGGTGAAATTGTTTCCAGCGTGTGTCCTAGATTTTAGTATTTCCTCGATGATTCATCTTGATCTTTCTGAGATCACCCATAAAATAGATATAAGGAATATATTTATATAAAACCTGTTAAGTATTTTTATGGTATTCTATATCTCTTTCCACTATACTGGACAAATATAGAGATTCATATCTACTTGGGATGAATCTCATTTATGAGGTGTTCAAGCTTATCTGGTTGATCTATAAGCAATTATTGACTGCATGGAGTAGTAAATATTCATATGGAGACTAGATACACCACTCTTCAGAGTTTGAGGTGGGAGATTTTGTTTTCTTTAGAGTTTCACCATTATTATGAAAATATCACATTTAGTTACAAGAAAATGTTTTTCTTAGGTATGTGAGACTATTTGAGGTTGTTGCGTGGGTCGATACCATGGATTTTCTATTAGAACTTCCATTGAATTTTTATTTGATAAATTATGTATTACATGTATCTAATCATAGAATATACATCCTTAGAGATTCTTATGTTATAATCATTTAATTAATTAATATGGAAGAAGATGCATCATTTTGATGAATGAATTGTTTGTATAGTGGGATTGGGTGAGAGATCATGTGTGGGAATACATTAACTCTAATATGAATGGATTGGTAGAATTTATGTTTCTAAGAACATGTTTTGTGTGGGAAGCTGATATGTGGTTTCCAAAGTTGTTCACTAGTGATTCTTGATGATGCATCTCAAATATGAGATGTTATATGGTTTTTAGGTTGTAACACCCTATGTATTTTAAGGTATAGATTTAATTTAATTTCTGTCCAACCATGCATATTTTTACTGATTTTTTTATTATATGGGTTTGGAAGAGGCTAAAGATATTTCATCAAGAAAAAATTCTAAGTGGTGGAAATTTAATTCAGATCAAATATTTCATCCAAATTTTATTTGGAGGCCACCAGATTTCTAGTTTCCAGAGTAGATAAAACTACATATTCCATTAGATGTATATTGGGGTAGCACCTAGACCCTATAACCCAACAAAGTTTTTTTCAGGTCCATCAATTTTCAAGAAGAGGAATATTTATTTTTTTAGAGTTTCAATTAAATAATAAATTGTGTTTAATTTTTATAAAGTGATATTTTATTTCAATCCCCCCCATGAATCCCACTCTATCTCCCATTTAATCACCCTACATTTTTATCTCTATGTCTATATCTCCATTATCTATGACCATATTAATGTTCTCCTATCTCATAGCATCATCATAGGAAAATTAATTTCTCTTATTCAATTGAATCATTGTTACTTATATTTTTTCAATAATTTCTTCCAGTTATATACTAATTTAAGTATTTTATAAAAATTTAGGGAATATATTTATTAAATTAATTTTATATAATGTTCTTAAATGAGATAGATCCCAATTTATTGGGGTATGTAGTCTCTAATAATTAATTATAGTCTATACATGTTTTCATGTGACATGTAATATATGGTCATTCCACACATGTTTGATTGAACTAAATGTTTTCGAATGGTTTACCTTGTCAATTTGTGAGATGGTTCAAGATTTTTCGGGACATGATAGATTATCTATACATCATTCATTATTACCATGGTTGTTGACGGACACATTCAAGTAATCAGGTGATGAATATTGTTTATTGGGAATGAAATAGGTTATCCTTTGAGTTTTATAATGGTATATTAGACATTTATAGGTTTTTTTTAACCTTTCTATAGAAGAAACATGGTAGTTGTCCCATAGTAGAAATGGAATGTTGTTATATAGCCACATTAGGCTTATTTAACATGAATAAGGGGTTTGTAACAAACTCCATTAAAATGAATGAAACCAAGGAAGGTTACAAATTGGTTTAGAATTATTAAGAGAGGTTTGGTATGTGGGTATAGATCTCATATGAAATAAAGATTTTTGGATGTTATTTTTAACCTCAATTATTTAATTTAACGTTTTCATGTTTTATACATTAAAGGGTCGATATAAGGGTTCATGAAACCCATGGGTTGAAACTGATATAAATATGGCCTACAATTATCATGTCCACCATTCCATTATTATATGGATGAAGATATAACTAGGGTGAACTAATTATAGAATCCTGTAGTAATTTCCCCATATTATTAAAAATGATGTGAGTTGAAATAGTGACAACTAAGGGAGGTGAAAACTCTAGACCTAATCCAATTTTCCTATTTCTATTCTTTTATTCCTAATCGTGCATCAAGATTGACATGGTGTGATTCCATATAAACATGGGTTTCTCTTCCCATTTTTCTTTACATTAATATATAGTTATCAACATACCATTTAATGAGATCATTAACATATCTATTCTAGCTTTTTACATATAACATTACATGATTTAAAGCATAATTATACATCAGAGTACACTCCTCGGTTCGTTAAGTCTACTGTCTTGGAAGACAACGTACATAAAAAATAAAAAATGGGGGAAAACACTTCATTATTTAATCATAAAGAGATAATAACTTATTTTTATCCCATAAATCTATATATGGTACCCTGAGGAGTACATGAACAAAGGGATTAGCTAAAAATCTCAGTAAGGTAATGAACATAAGAACATAGCTTAAGAACATGATTTAGGAGGCATGACACAATTATATCAAGAGCATGGAACATTTTAAATCATATCATATAAACATGGGATAATATAAACATGGAATTATATAAATGTGGAAGAATCATAAAACATGTCTTTATTATGGGTTAAGTATAACCACCAATCCCTTTTCCCATATTAAAACGGGTAAGGGAAAACCGCCAATCTCGTTTCCCGTAGTAGTATGAGTCAAGGCTAACTGCTAATCCCATTTCGCATAGCATCTCACGAGACATAACTTTATCCAATGAATTGAAGTTATATCTGGGTGCCCCATATTACATTTCATGAATATGTTTTCCATATAAAGAATCATACATTATCAATATTACATAAACATAAGGGTTACCCATGGGAAGAATTGGGTACCACAATCATGACAGAAATCATAACCAAAGGTGTATCATGAAAGTGTCAATGAATGAAACGAATTAGAACATACCTGTATGTTCTTAAGTTAAAATTGGAAAATATCAAGAAAATTTATGTCAAATAGAAGTGACAACATTTAGGAAATGTATTTCAGAAATTTTATCCTTAAAACACTTTTTGTGTGGTTTTAAGGAAAATAATATATATAGATTTTAAAATAGAAAAGCGGACAATATTTTATATAAAACCGGAGATGAACCAAGAATGTTTTCATAATATAAATACTTATTTTATAAAAAAATCTTGAAAAATAATATATAGTGGACTTGAAATTAGGTTAAAATTCAGGAAGTTCCCTTAAAACTGGTTTCCTTGTCGGAATGTACTAAGGAGGGAATCTTTTAAAAACATATATATCCCCAAATGAGAGTGATGAACGGGTCTTGATAAATTAATTTTGTAAAACTAAAAATAACATATAATATTTAAATAAACAATAAATATAACTTAATTTTGATATAAAGAAAGGTAAGGCAACCCGAAAGAACAACGGAGGTTCGGGTAGAATTCATTACAGTTTATCGGCAAGGTGTCAGGTGTACCTAAGAGAGCTTGATGAAAGGGAAAGGGATTTATCATCACATATAAACCATTAAGTATTTATGGGGGAGGTGAAAAATCATACCTCATCATTTGGTATTACACAAAAAATGGAATAACATAGAGGACATCTTGATTAAGAGTGAAATGGAGAGGATCTGTTACCTTAAATCTGGTGGTGTTCTCCACTTGTTATTGATGACCTAAATAAAAAAAATTAGGTGTAATAATTAATAATTACATTAAATCATATATATTTAATGGATTTATTATAACCGTTTTTAGTTCATTAAATACCTTTTTTATTGGTTATGAGGTTCAATTTCATTGTTTGGGTCCACTTGCTTACTTGGTTTCAATGCCTGGTTCACTTATATTCATGTCTGGATTTACATGTAAGATGAAAGTTGCTATCAAAAATTGAGGTTTTATGTTATTAGTGAACATATAGGATATTAAATGGTTATAAACATTCATTTGGATATTATGAGTGAATATGAATTATTATATAAAACCTTAGTAAGAACCATGTTGGTTAATCGGCGGGTTTTCATTACCACAAACATCTTTGGATTTATAACATAATACCATTTGTACAAAAGGATTAAAAAACATTAACTATGATATATTAAATATATAATAAACTATTTCAACCCTAAGACAAATGATTTCAGGACCAGAATTAAATATGATAATATATATTGATAAACGGTGGTCCTTGAATGTGCTAAATTAACACATCTCAAACGTTGTTTTCATTTCTTTCAACTAAAAGATGGGGAAAGGAGAGAAGATAATTAATTAAACCATTATAATAATATAATTCTAGTACATATATTTTACTGGAGTTATCAGACCTTTTAGGTGAAGGGAGGTGACGAATGAAACAAAAAAAAACTTAAAAGAAATGAAATAATTGGAAAGAGAAATTTACCTCTTGACACTACCTCCTTTGAGAACATATTAAGGTGATAGGTTTTGGTATATTAAATAGACTAAGGGTTTCTATATGTGGGGGAGGATCTTGGTGGGTTATTTGGGTAGAATATTGGAAAGGCACAAGGCTTTAGAGTAGTGAAGAGAAGAGGGAGTGAAGGGCGGGGGGGGGGGGGGTAAAGTGGAAGAGAGGATGTTTCTTATATATTTTAACCATTAGATTATTAATTTCCTTAAAGTACATAAATAGATAAGATTACATGACCAAAAATAGTAAATGGGTCATGTTAATTCGGACCAAGGTTGGTGACACCAGCCATGATGCAAAGAATAGTCTATTTAGCTTATAATATATATATATATGGTAAATTACCGGATTTTACTATTAATAAAAATTTATGTATTTTAGAAAAATATCAAAAATTAAACCAAACCATTTTTTGACATGTTGAAACAAAAAATGAAGTCCATTTTTCAAAAATAATTTTCTAAATATGATTAATTTAATATTTAATTAAATTCATAATTTTTTTATTAAAAATCAGTTTCTAAACATTCAATTACTTATTCTAAAATATAGGTACATCATACATTCACTTGAATCTTATTTATATACTATCATAAGTAAGGTTACTATTCATTAGGGTATATCATTATTCATAAGGGTTGTTACTATTCATAAGGGTAGGTTACTATTCACCAAAAATTATGTTTTTCTTATCGTACTCCAAATAACATACTGATCGCAACTATGTATGTCAGATTTTTGAAATTCCAAACACCGAAGTGACAAACTTATTTTTATATGTCACCTAGAACATATTAGTTCATTGTGATGTTATTTCATGTGGTTATATGAAATATTTATAAGAATTTAATTTCTATTTATAAAACATTGGTTCGTTACAATTATATCAATGGTTCACTTTCTCATTGATCTTATATTGTGTTTATATAGGATCGTGATTCCTAAGTGTTAAGCCTATATAAGAAGGATATGTCTTTACCCATGGAATTATATCATTATTATTTGGTCTATATTATTATGCAATAATATTGAGATAGTGATGGTTCACCTCTCGTATTTCCTTTATAATGTTATGTGTGTTGGTAGTGATATCTAAGGGCTGAGAGGGATAAAGTAATGGGGTTTTCAATACCATCATCTCTACATCAATATACATGAAGGATGATATTATCTATGGTATAAAACTATTAAATGAATGGGAATTTACATCAATATTATCGTTATAGATTATTTTGATACATTAAGAGACACCCAACATTGGATAAAGAAGGTATGGTTTCACCGTGGTTAGGTGGTTGAGAACTTTAGGGCATAACATTGTTTATGTTTATTGTTATTATTATTATTCTCATATGTCACCCTATTTATAAACCTGTATATTCTATATTTGTTTAGGGAAACCACTGTTAGTGGCCTATCGGGACATGATTACACCCTAATTGGGAACCATAGCGTAGCAACTCGGGTTTTGGCCCTGTCAGACTTTGGAATATTCCTATGAATAATTCCAGAGTTAGGCACGAAGACGGTGTGCAATTCCAAGGACCGGTGTGCCCGAAATTAATTTTATTAATATATTAAGTATTTTTATACTATTCACATGGTGGGGGTTTGTTATCTCCTATATGTTAGCTCATAACGGAAATCTAAGGGCACGTTTGCGCTCAGAGTGTGTCGTTTAACCTAGGCGAGGTGTAAAATTTGCGGGTGCGGGATTGTCGTGAGAAAAGCCTCTAAGAGAATTTCTGTAAATAAATTGAAAGTTTATTTATGAGAATAGGCTCAAATAACTTCTAATTGGAGTCTCAGATCAAAATTTTAAGATCATAGTTGCATTCAGAATGTCGCATTTACCCAAGGGGTGACCTTATCTTCTCTACGCCAGGAGGTTTTGTCTGGGGCGGGGTGTGGGTTGATTTAGTTGGTTTAAAAAAAGAAATAAATATCATTCCCCCACCCCCCCTACTTCTACTATGCAGAAATCAACCCCCCCCCTTCTTCCTCCATTATTCTCCAGTGATCCGCCAAATCGAGCAAATGAAGTGCCGTCAGTCTCAGATCTTGACGGCGAATGCTCTCGGATCGTGCAGTAGCAGCAGCGAAGCATGCAAAGCATCAGCGTTCCACCAAAAGGAAGGCGATTTGAGTTTTAAAATCTACGATCCTGTTTTTGTGTTTTTTTTATTCAAATTTTTGTAATGGTTCTATATTTCGAGTCTCGAGATTTTCAAAACATGTTTCGGATCTAAATTTGGAGCACTGGGGTGCTCCCGGTGGCTCTCGGAAGTTTTCCGGTGTTTACAGAGAAACGTGACTTTTCCGTTGGGTGTCCATTTTGGAAGATTGAGTAGTTGATCTCGTGGGTTTTCCTGAGGAGATCACAATGGTGTGATCCACTTGATGGGTTTCAGGATAGTGGTGTGGGCCCCACATGTGCAGGCTACGGTGAATAGTACCTTATTCACTGATTGTCTGTTTGGGCAAGTAACTAGCCTATCCTGTATGTTTTTTCACGTAGACCGTGATGGTGGCCTCGATATCATCATATGAGGTGCGCAGTTTTACAATGTTGTGGGTCACTCGGGTTTATGATGTTTGGACTAGCAGTGGTTAACAGTACTCCCTTGGTTCATTCCTATGAGGGTTTGTGTGGCATCACAACCGCGGTATGGGTTTGTGATCCCCTCGATAGGATCTCTAATCTGTTAGAGTTGTGTCATTCCTCCGGTGGGCCCGAATCAGGATCCTCTAGCATCATTTTCCTAGAGTAGGTTCTTGGTATCGTTGTGACCGCTTATCCACATGTGGTGATCCCCAATCAAGAAGGTTAACCCCGTAGGGTTTATGGCATCATCAGGAATATGAACCCCATGCACTGGGCCATTCTCAGTAGGGTTGTGGAATCATTGGGTATATGATCCCCTACTCAACATGAGGATTATAGTACGATTGCGGTATCATTGGTTATATGATCCCCAACTCAGTGCGTGGTTTTTGTAGGGTTGTGGCACCATCATTTTGATCCCCTACAACACGAGATGCACCAGATAGGGATTCGGAATTGTCATGACTATCGTGACATGGGTGACGATCCTCTATCTGAGTGATGTGCTTCTAATAAATACCAGATCAAGTTATGGTATACCCTAACAGATCCTAGGAGTGATCCTCTATCTTTGAGATGTTCGTATACAGGTGTGGGTTTTGGTATCCCCTAGCAGACCCTATGACTAATCCCCTATCTGATGAGTTTTTTGTTCTTGCTGTTTTAGCATGGTTTTCTCACAGATGATATCCGACGAGCGTGATCTATGGGGTGAGAGTCTGATGTGTTTGTGTGGGAACCGATGGAGTGTATCTCTCAGACGAGTGTCATCTGGGATGACAATGCTCGTGGAGTGTGTTCTTCTTGTTGTGAACCGTTGCTGGTGATGAGGTCGGTACCACATGTGGCTTGGGGCGTGAGTTGAGTATATCTGTATTGTTCATGGTGTATAATGGGAATACACCTGAGCTGATATGACTAGTTGTTTTTAGTCGAGGATGGTCACGAGATGGAGTTTCTCTCCTCTCTGGGTTCCCTCTGGTTGGGATGAGCGGACTGTTGCCTTTCAGTTTCTCTCTATTGTCATGAATTTTTAGGGTGCCTGCTGAGTATTATTATACTCACCCCTACACGGGATTTTCCCGCACATGTTTGCGTCTTTGCAGACCACAAGCCTTTTGATGGAGTTCCAGGAGGACCCAGAGCAGGAAGAGCTTAGTGAGTGGGTTTGACCAGGGTGTTAACCAGGGTCGTGTCGGGGATCTTACTTGAAGTTGTTTTGGCAGTGTTTTCCATCCTTCTAAGTAGGTTGGACACTTTTGTAGTTTTCCTTTGGTGGGCCCTATTTTTTCCTTTTTTTACTACTGTTGCACTCTAGTTCTGGATAAATGTGTGCATTGCTATTGTTTTCAGTTTTATATATCTCTGCACTGTTTCATAAAGGTGTATGTGGGTGCGTGTGTACAGGTACCTTAGGCTAATTCCTCCCTTGTGTGTGATAGCATACTCGGCACTAGACATCAACCCCTACCCTTTTGGAGGTGAGCTTGGGGAATTGCGACTTGAGACCTGTTGAGTTGGGTCGTGATAGACTGATATTAGATGAGGTTCCACCTTTGGGATCTCATATCATAGCTAGTTTAGCTGTGAGTTCGGTTTGGGTTGCATAGCGGCAGTGTTAGAATGTTTCGATTTCGGCTTTCAGGATAGGGACTCCAATGTTCGTGTGGCGGCCGACGTATCCATTCACCATGACTCTGACAACCTGCTTTCTGACTCGGGATGTTCGTACATTGGTTGCAGTGCAAAATAATGGGACATGCATCATATAGGACTAGGTTTTGGGTTTTTCATGTCCTTCTTTAGTCAGCTCTCTAGATATACACATTGACTATGGTGAGTCTTGATTATATTTCAAGATTCCTCCATGACAGCAGCTAACGAGAGTTCTATAGTGGGACTGTGGTGACAATTTATCCTGTGTAGATGCTATGGACCAGCGCATAGGTTCCGAGGCTAGACCACCAGGTGGTCTTTCATTTGAGCCCCCACCTGTCGAGCAGATGGTTTTGCTGGTAGTGCAGGATGAGGTTGCGCGTAGGCTAAGTGCACTGCACGAGTTCTAGAGGCAGTGACCTCTGAGGTTCTGGCGTGATCCAGACCCTCAGGAAATTTATGACTAGATCGAAGCTATCACCTGAGTTTTCTGCCTGGTGAGGACACACCCATAACAGATGGTTGTCCTAGTGGAGATCCTTTTGTATGGTTCGACCGAGCGATGGTGGAGTTTGGTGACCCAGTCCCATGATAATGAGATGCTCACATGGGCATAGTTTCAGCATCTCTTTAGGGAAGAGTTCTATACGGTTATGCTGAGGTTAGTGTAGATTTAGGAGCTTCTGCAGCTTCGGCAGTAGGGAATGACTTTGTCGGAGTACTCAGTGATGTTTACATACCCGTTGCGCTACTCCCTGGATATGGTTCGAGAATCATTATCTAGGGATCAGACCTTCGATAAGGGCCTACATAGAGACATCCTAGTAGGTGTGGTTTACTTGCGTCTGCCCATCTATACTGGAGTGCTAGAGAGAGCCTTGGTGGTGGAGAGATTTCTGACGGAGCAGATTCAGCCCGTCAGTGTTGGGCATGTGGAAGTTGAGACATCGGAAACTGGTAGCGGGCAACATGCACAAGGTTTTGGATGTGGAAAACGTTTCAGGAGGCGATGCTACGATGGAAGATTTATATCTTAGGGATCACAGGGATCGCAGTCCAGTTTTGGTTTGCTGCAGGAGAGGCAGTGATACACTTGCAACGGTTGGGGACATTTTTCTAGATATTGTCCGACCCGTCATGCTGCTAAGAAAGATCCGGTCGACAAACCACCTTGGTAGATGAAGAATCTTGAGTATGGAGGTCCATAGGATAGTAGACGTGGCGAAGGAGCTGGTGTAGTAGTGGGAGGTGGTAGGCGGTATCATATACCACCACCACCACCCCCCAAGTGGTTCATGCTGAGCTTAGGGTGTTGGAGGGAGAGGGCCAGCAAAGCTGCATGCCCTAGAGGCTGTTGACCTAGAGGCTCTGTGGATGGATATAGGTACGCCGTGTGTCCTATATAATTCTTTCAGTAGTTTCAATAAACACTCTTTTGGAGTAATATTCCCTTTCTGTTGCTTGCTCGAGTTTTGGTCATGGCGTTGGTAAGACCCTGTGTGGGTGTTGTTCAGCATGCTTTGAATCTGTGAGGAAGAGGGATCCTTCCCCCACCGAGACTTGTTTTTGTGATGTGATCAAAACTGTGCGGGTGATTCAATGCCACCCAAAGCAGATAATGTTGAGGGTGGTGGATGAGTCCCCCTAACTTATGTGTTCGGGCATGGGTGTTAGTTAGCGAACTCGCAGGTGTGGGAGACCCAGTTCAGAGTTCAGTTGCTTTCCCCCGAAGTTATGGGTTTTTAGGGATGAAAATCCCTGAGGTGGGGAGGATATATAGACTCAGGTTTTGGCCCTATCAGACTTTGGAATATTACTATGAATAATTCTCGATCTAGGCACGAAGACGTCGTGCGATTCCGAGGCCCGATGTGCCTGGAATTAAATTTATAAAAATATTAATTATTTTGATACTATTCATGTTTTGGGTGTGTGTTATCTTCTAAATGATAGTTCAGAATGATAATTTGAGGGCATGTTTGCACCCGTAGCATGTCGTTTACCCTAGGAGGGGTGTAAACAATGCGGGCGTGGACCTGCAATGAGAAAAGCCACCAGGGTCATTTTCGTTAATAAATGGAAAAGTTTATTTATGAGTGTCAGCTCGAATAACTTATGAACGGAGTATCAGATCGAAATTATGAGCTCGCAGTTGAATTCATAATGTTGTGTTTACCCTAGGGGTGACCTTATCTTCTCTACACCGGGAGGTTTGGTCTGGGGCAGGGTGTGGGATGATTTAATTGGTTAAAAAAAGAAATAAATTTCAATCCCCGCTCCCCCTCCTTCCTCTACGCACAAATTAACCCCCCCCCCCCTCCTTCCTCCATTTTCACCGGAGATCCTCCAAATAGAGTAAACGAAGATTCTTCGGTCTTAGATCTTGATGTAAAATGCTCTCGGATTGTGCAACAGCAACAGTGAAGCGTGCAAAGCGTCGACGTTCCGCCAAAAGGCAGGCAGTTTGAGTTTTAAAATCCCAGATACTATTTTGGTTATCTTTTTCTTCAAATTTTAAAAAGGGTTCTATTTTTTAGGTATCTATCTTTCAAAAACATGTTTTATATTAAAATTTAGAGCACCGGGGTGCTCCTGGTGGCTCCCTGAAGTTTTTCGGTGTTTATGGAGAAATGTGACTTTTCCACCAGGTGTCAGTTTTGGACGATCTAGTAGTCGATCCCGTGTTTTTTTCCATGGGGATCACAATGGTTTGATCTGCTTGATGAGTTTTGGGATCGTGGTGTGGGCCCCACCTGGGCTGGTTATGGTGAATAGTACCTTTTTCACCAGGTGTCCGTTTTGGATGATTGAGTAGTTGATCTCGTGGGTTTTTTCAAGGGGATCGCAATGGTGTGACCTGCTTGATGAGTTTCAGGATCGTGGTGTGGGCCCAACATGGGCAGGATATGGTGAATAGTACCTTGTTCACTGGTTGTCTATTTCGGACATGTAAATAGCCTATCCTGCGTGTTTTTCTGTGTTGACCGCGATGGTGGCCTCAGTATCGGGCTAGGAGGTGCGCAATGTGACAATGTTGTGGGTCGCATGGGTTTATGATGTTTGTGCCATCAGTGGTTGAGGGTACTCTCTTGGTTCACTCCTATGAGGGTTTATGTGGCATCACAACTGTGGTATGGGTTTTTGAACCCCTCGATATGATCTCTAAACTGTTATAGTTGTGGCATCCCTCCGATTGGCCCGGCGTGGGATCCTCTAGCATCGTTTCCCTAGATCGGGTTCTTGGTATTGTTGTGACCGCTTATCCACGTACGGTGATCTCCTATGTATCCGGTGAACCCCATAGGGTTTGTGGCCTCATCGGTAATATGATCCCATAAGCAGTGGGCCGTGCTCAATAGGGTTTTGGAATCATCGGGTATACAATCCCCTACTCATCATGAGGATTATAGTAGGGTTGCAGTATCATTGCTTATAACATCCCCTACTCAGTGCATGGTTTCTATAGGGTTGCGACATCATCAGCTCGATCCCCTAAATTGCGATTTGTACCAGACAGGGTTTCGGTTTCATCGTGACCGTCGTGACACGGGTGATGATCCTCTATCTGAGTGATGTGCTTCTGATGAACACAAGATCGGGTTGTGGTATCCCGCAACAGATCTTGGGAGGGATCCACTATCCGTGAGATCTTCGTATACCAGTGTGGGTTTTGATATCTCCAAGACGACCCTAGGAGTGATCCCCTATCTAAGGAGTTTGTTGTTCTTGTTGTTTCATCATGGTTTTCACTTTGACGATATCTGATGAGCGTGATCGCTCTGGTGAGCGTCTGAGGTGTTTCTGTGGGAACCGATGGAGTGTATCTCTCGGACAAGTGTCATCTGGGATGACAATGCTCATGGAGTGTGTTCTCTTGGTTTTGAACCGGTCCTAGTGATGAGGTCAGTACCTCATGTTTCTTGGTGTGTGAGATGAGTATATCTGGACTGTTCATGGTGTATGTATGGGCATACACCTGAAATGAGAAGACTAGTTGTGTTTAGCGGAGGATGGTCATGAGATGGAGTTTCTCTCTCATCTGGGTTCCCTCTAGCTGGGATGAGAGGACGGTTGCCTTTCATTTGATCTCTTTTTTTTTGGGTTTACGGTGCCTATAGAGTATTGATATACTCACCCCTACATGGGATTTTCCCACACATGTTTGTGGCTTGTTCAGACCACAGTAATTTCAACAGAGTTCTAGGAGGACCCTGAGTAGGCGGAGCGTTGTGAGCAGGTTTGACCTGGGTGTTTAACAGAGCTGTGTCGAAGAGCTTACTTGCAGGTTTTTTTGGTAGCGTTTTCCCTCGTTCTGAGTAGGTTGGACACTTTTGTAGTTTTCCTTTGGTTGAACCTGTTTTCCCTTTTCGTACTGCTGTTGCACTATGATTTAGGATAGATGTGTGCATGCCTTTTCTTTTCAGTTTTATATATCTCATCACTGTTTACTGGAGGATTATGTTGGTGCATGTATACAGGTGCCTTAGTCTAATTCCTCCCTTGAGTGTGATAGCCTACTCATCTATAGACGCCATCCACTGACCATTTGGATGCAGGCTTGGGGAGTCGCGGCTTGAGACCCATTGGGTTGGTTCATGAAACATATTACCTAGATAACATTATATTTCATGACCCATGTTGGATCAAGGGAATATATATTGTTGAGGTTTAAGTTACGAATCATGGGTCGAGCTAAAGAACAAGACCAGATATAGACTAAGGACCAGTTGTGTATCTGGTACCCTTCTTTGTTTAAATATGCATTGTGCTTACCATATTCAATCCTATTTTTATTTATGTGACTTGTATAACATTATAGTATCTGATATTTTTATTGAAAGTGAATTCATGTTTACTTATATTAGAAATTTATTTTAATTTCCACTATTACTTTTCTTTAATATTTCATTAATTGTTTATATATTTTTTCAATGATAGTTTTTTATTATCTATTTCAGATAGGTTACTATATCCCCATGATATATATATACCATTTACACAATTAATAAGCCATTAGTATTCATGTTTACATGATTGAGGTATGTGGCACCTAGTTTAGTCATGATAGAGTTGAACCAAGCTGGGGATACTATGAAAAATACTTATTTACCATTAGAGGGGTTGAAATTTTTCATGGTTTATTCTCATGTTATAAAATTATCTGGGTTAGGTGAAACCATTCCATGGTTGTTTCAAAGATATTAGAGGATATTGGGTAAATATTCATTGATTCTATTGGCCACATAATGGTTCAGTTAGGGTCATATTTTATAAAGAGAAATGGGCCCAGATATTATGTGGATCAGCCATGTTAAAGCACTATGGTTTCTATATCAATTTTTGTTGAACAGAAACACACTACGTATGAGGTTTTCCATATCATGGTCTTTTTCTTCTAGATTTTAATATAATTTTTTGGAATCTCTTCCCATTTTTTGGTTCCACCTTCATTAATGGAACTATGAGCAATTTTTGTTCTTTTCCATAGTAATTTGGGATTCCCTTTTTGGATTCTCAAGTCCATTTTTTTGTGACATCAATATTTTTTTATATATGTCAATATTTTTCAATATTATAATTCTATATAATTATTTAATCATCCCATGTTATTAAAGAAGTTTATAGATCGTGGTTTATATATATAATTCACAAAAAATTAATGGGGATTTATGTGGTATAGGTTAGTGGAATAATCCTTGTGATGTTGTGAGTGCAGGATAAAATATTTTCACTTATTCTTAGTGTTTTTTATTCAATCTTCATTCACATTAGGTTATTTATACTCTCAATTTATTAGTATTATTATAATAATAATAGTTGGTATAGTTTAAGTATGGTTTAATTTCTCTTTGGGTAAGAATATAAAATTATCTTTAATGAATATAATGATTCATATTAAATCAAGAAGATATTGGGTCACATATTATTTGAATGATTTATTCTATTATTGTTTTTTATGGATTTATTTCTCTATAAATTATGATTTTGTTTTGAAATTGATTATTACCTGGGTGGAAGAATTTTATTAATTGGTTGGATAAATTGAAATAAGTTAACATGATGACAAATGTTAAAAATATATAATTTCTTGATTGATATTCTTGTGATGAGAATTAAATGATAAACTGATAATGAAGAAATAAATTAACATAACGTTTTATGGTTTTTATTTTGTCTTTATGTTTTTGAATTTTCAATGGTAGTGTAAGAGGGTTCAGTGTGGTTTTTTTATTCAGAGTAGGTATAGGTGATTGTGTATCATGGTTTTATTGTAGTTTGATATGATTTTTATGGTTATTGTATTGAAGTTTCCTAGGACATGGAACTGATCAAATGAATGAAATAATTAAATATTGTAACACCAAGAGGTTTTTATGAAATATTTTCTTTAAATAAATTTTCATCAAAATCCTATATTGCACACAATCATGAGTTTAAATGAACTTTTAGATTCTCTTAGATTAAAATGAATATTTTATCCTTGTAGTTAGGTTAGAGATAATAAATATAATTATATTATAAAAATTTATGGTGAATTCATTGGCTACCTATTTTATATGAAAAATATAAATCAATTTTATTTCTTAATATTTGTGTTAATAAATTGAGGGAATTACTATTAGTAAATGAAATAAATTAAATATATATATTATATACTTAACAAAATATTTTTCATATTCCTCCCACAAATATTTTCGTCATTGGGTATGAATAAAAACTATTTTATGTGTAAAAACCTATATTTTTCAAAAAGGTAATTTTACAATCTTTTAATGGAAAACCTTTTTAATGTAAAATTTTGAAACATTAAAATAAATTTGAAAAAATAAATATGTTCTTTGAAAGTGGGATATAAAAATCAATTTGATTTTATTTTTGATATTTTTTTGATAACTTTCACGTTTTAATGAATATTAAAATATACTAAATTTTAATTGAAAACTAATTTTTTCATAGAAATATATTATATGGCCAAATTATTTTATTTATTAAATTTAAAGTATAAATAAAATATATTTTTATCATTTTTATATTTTAGGCCATTGGCATTAATTTTAAATTGAATTCGTATGTAAAAAAATTTCAATATTTCTCATTGTTTTAACCATTAAAACTTCTTCTCCCTTTCCTAAAACATGATTAATTTTAAAATGAATACTATTTATGATGCTTTCACTAGGGTTTGCGCATTTTTCTATTGGAGGACGAAAGGCGTTGTTTGTTTCCCCACATTCCCATGTCCTAAAGGAGGGCAACATCTGTTCCTTATTCAGGGAAGTTTTCTCCTTGATTGAAATGGGATGATTGGATGTCGGTTCTTCCTTCCATGGATTCCACCTCATAACTCAAAACCTAGTTCGGGTCTCCCTTATAGATTTAATATGTTGTTTGTGAAACTCTTCCCAGTGTCAAATCTGCATGGACACCTGTTAATTACATTGCTTCTATCAGGACATTTTAGAGGGTCTAGTCAGGGCAGCAACCTTCGGTAAGGGGAGTAGTCATGTTGGGCATCACTGGCATGTCTGGACACTGGAACACTGGCGCATCTGGGTTTCTTCCCCTTATTGTAGGTCTTCACGAGGGTGAAGAAGCCCAAGGAATCCCACATCACAAGAATTATATTCCTTGGGCATGTATCAGAGGTTTTCCTCAACTTCCTATGTTTAACACAGGGTATGCCGCGAGTTTAACATCTAGCAGAGATCAATTAGACTGATCAAGACACTGACTAGAGTGGATCAGATAGATGTATCCCCTTGAGGGAACACTGATGTCGGGGCTAACACATTGTTAGATACCTAGTTATTGCTAGGAGCAGCGAAGAGGTGGATTTGTATGATCTTACTAGAATGTGGTGCCCTGGATAAGAATCATGATAGTTGATGGGTGGTCAAGTGAAGTGGCCGGATAATGTAATAGAGTCGACTTGGGGTGACGATGGTGGTGTGCTTAAGCCTCGAAGAGACTTTCTACATATCCCCACGGTAGGGAATCAAAGTACTCATTGTTTGGTGGGACGATGGGAAACCATAGGAGGTGGCATGTCAAAATGGATGCATGGATGGGACCTGAAGGAAGTGGAACCTCCGGGTTGGGGAATTATCTTCCCGAAACACATGGTATCGAGGGAGAGATCAGGATGTGACATGAATAAAGGTATTTAACCTCAGGTAGGATTCCAACATATCCTTGTGGTAGGGAATCAAAGTCAACTTAGTTCATCTTAACAATGTATTACTACTGACTGGGGTTCCAACGACTTACTGCTGAAAGAGGACTGACAATGGCTTACAGGTGGTTGGGGGATAAACCTCCAGGATGCTTCCTACGTACCCTGTCTAGGAGACAAGGATCAAAACCCATGTAGTTCGGGCATGGGTGTGGGTGAACCGGCGTGAATGCGGTCAGAATGACCGGGTGTTGGGATTGAACCTCATGGAGTCTTCCTACATACCTTACCTTGGCAAGGATCAAAGTCCATGTAGTTCAGGTGGTTTTGGGCTTACACTCTAGTCTACCTGAAGTATTGGTTAACTGATGTGAAGATGGTCGAAGAGATCATGGTGGTGGACATGAACCTCATGGAGGCTTCCTATGTACCTTACCATAGTAAGGATCAAAGTCCTCAAAGTTTAGGTGGTGTGGGGCTTACACTCTAGGCTTCCCATGGTGCTGGCGAACCAATATGAAGGTGGTCAGAACTGTTGGGTGGTGGGCTTGAACCATAGGGAGGCTTCCTACGTACCTCTCCTTGGAAAGGATCAAATACCACATAGTTCGGGTTGTGGGAACCGACTTGAGGGTGGTCGGAACTAATGGGGTGTTGGGCTTGAACCTCAGGGTGGCTTCCAACATACCTTGACTTGGCAAGGATCAAATACCATGTATTTCAAGTATGGTTTTGGGGATTACACTCTAAGATGCCCAGCGTGTTAGTGACACAATTTTAAGATGGTCAGAATGACCGGGTGGTGGGCTTCAATGTCATGGAGTCTTCCTACATACCTTACCTTAGCAAGGATCATAGTCATCATAGTTCAGGTGGAGGGTTTAGGGATTACACTCTAGGTTTCCTGAAGAGTATTTCATGGTCGATGCTTACTCTAAGCCCATTTGAGTCATTCTTGGTGTGAGAAACAAGAGGCAGTGAAGACTTGGAGATCACGTCATGGAAGGTTCGTCAGTGGGAAGTGAAGTGGGGCTTACACATGGTTAGCGGGATAGGGGGAGAAACATTGGGACTTACTCCAGGATGGAGGCCCGGATGGCGAAAAATCCCAATGGGAGAGGGATTTGGTACCGAAGAATAGAGGTATCATGTGTCCATCCCCCCCCCCCCCTCTGGTCTTTGTCTAGGAAGATGTCAAGATGAGTGGGGGAACTACCTCCTACAAGAAAAGATAGGGGATTACACCAAGATGGTTTTCATTTCCCCAAATAGGATTCATGGGGGATGTCAATGTTTAACTTCATGTAATGAGGATGAGGGTGATTTGTAGTTTAACGTCCTGTAGCTCTGACAAGGTGGGTTCTCTCCACACCCCTAGGACAAACATAGCAGGTACTCTCTACACCTTGGTGAAGAGAAGGGACAAGCAACGTCATGGATAGGGGGTTTCATGAGGTTATCCCATTAGGGTTCCACGTTAGCGTGGCTATGCAAATAATATATAGTCATTAGCATACCTATGAGAAGAATCATGAGGTGAAGAAATGCTACGTGAAGTGGTGTCTAGGGGTTTTTGAAATCACTACATGAAAACCTAGAGGGTTGCATGGGAATAGGAATTTCAAAGAAGAGGGGTTCATAGGTAGGGGCCTTGTGAAACTCTAGTGCTCCACGTAGTAGAGGGTACTTGTGAAGGGGTGTGCTTCACGATGTGGAGTGTCCCAGCCGGAGCATAGGGTAGAGGTGCATATAAGAGGTGCTTTTAGAAGTTGAAAGTCATTCACGGAGAACTTCCTCATGAAGAAAAGGTGCATCACAAAGCAAGCTGTTGTGAAGCAATGTGCTTCGAAAAGTACAATGACCCTGCGTAGCATGTGGATCACATGTACATGAGGGGTGCTTCATGAAGCATAAATGATCCACCACGACCCGAGTCCCCTTGGGGATCCCCTTCCTTCGTGGAGGCCAGTAGGATCCACGAAAGGCATCCTTCTATAAAGAGTGGAAGAAAACAAGGCAAAGGGGAGGTAATTCGTAGAGAAGAAGTACCTCACGCAGCTCATGGTTCATAGAGCAGAGGGTGATTCATGATTCGGGAGCTAGGAAGTTTAAAGGCCGGAAGATCCGCCTCCTAGACTTGGGGGGAGGCTGGTATTTATAGGAAAGAGGCACCGCGAAGTAGAGCTCGCTCGGAACGAATATGGATTTTTTTTCTCTTTTGCAGGTCACAAATGTCAAATTCATTCATGGAGCATCCCACCCATTACTCTTCGATGGGATTTGAACGTCAAATTTTTTCGAGGAGCATCTCGCCTCCATGCTCTGTGGTGAGCTTTCAAACATCAAAGGCATTTGTGGAGAATCCCGCCTCCATGCTACATGGTGGGATCACGATTGTCAAAGGCGTTCACGGAGCATCCTGCCTCCTTCCTCTACAGTGGTCACGGGGCCAGGGGGATCCGTGAAGGGACTTAGTGAGGCGGTCATTCAGTATTTTAGTTTCTTCTTCTTCTTCCCCCATTTTAGCACCAAAAAACTCCCCCCAAAAACATGGATCTGAGGGAAAATTAAAGGTCAAAGTCTGAGGGTCAATCGCCAAAATACCTCAGCCATTCGTGATGCTGGCTCATGAAGAGGGATAATGAGGTGGATTGGCAACACGCAGGCCAAGCACACCATGAAGCATGGCGTGATATGGAAACATCATGAATCTTTGAAGGTCTTAACCTATAAATATGAGAGTTGAACTCTCTTTTTTCCTTTCTTCGCTCTACAAATTTGGCCTTTAGCACTCTCGATTCGTGAAGCTCCGTGTACTTCATGATTGCTCTCCGCGAATCGGGTCTTCTGATCTATGACGCACAGTGAGTCTTTGACTCTGTGACAGTGCTTTTCAATCTTGCACTTTAAGGCTATGGTGGGGATCCATGAATAGGCTTCGTGAACGAGCTCCATGAACAAGCTCCACAAACCAAACCTGAAAATCATCCAAATTTGAAAACTGAATGGCTCATCAAGAAGCTTCACAGGGGGTCCTTGCAGATACCACCATGAGAGATGAGATGGAGAACAGTCTGGGTCTAGGGGAGTGGATTCCCAACATCCTCACATGCTCATCCAAGATCTTATGGTGGAGAATATTCTGGAGTATGACTGTGGCCTTGGTGTGGGCTAGCAGTGGAGGAAAGATGTGAACATCAAAAGGCCCCATAAGGCAAAAAATGTGGTTCAGAGGATATAGAGCCAGGTAGATGAGCACTCAGCCTCCCTCAACATGCAATCCGAGCTAGTATTGTGATTGAAGGCCCAACTGGTAGAAGAAGAAGTGTGTCTGGAGCGATCCTTTGAAGATATGGTCATCATCCGGACCAGCATGGAGTGGGCCCAAGTTGCAGCTAACGAGCTATGCCCCATAGCTTCTGAGGAGGAGTAGGATCTAAATAGGTAGCAGAAAATCCTAGACGCCACAAGCCAGAGGGTGGCAGAGTTACAACACTCTTTTGATGGGGTCAACCTGACCATGGGGGGTTTTGATCCTCAGGTGTTGTAATGCACATAACTTTTCAACGTACTTTCATGCATTGATTGTTTTATGCCAACTACAGTCTTGAGTTCCATTATTTGAGTTGGTTTATTGCATTCCTATGACATTCATGGGGTGTCCAAAGATCATTCCATATGCTCACATGGGTCGGGCCCGATGTGAGAAAAAAGGGGTGACCACCTTATTACTCAATTAAAATGGGGGAGTTCAAACCAAACTTCAGGTATCCGGGGGCTTGGACAGCCAATCCGGATTCCTGGAAAGAAAGGTGAAAAGACCTGGCTGGAGGGGGAAGACCTTGAAACATCTAGATTTCCATATTCCCAATGTTCTCTTGTGCACAAGAGAGGTAACTCATGGGGAGTTGTAGTTAATCCAAACATAGGGGAGTGGGAAGTTTGAATTACGATATCCCAGATTCGGAACACTATGGGGGTGGCATGATGATGAAGGATAACTGTTGACTATATTGGAAACACAATATCCTAATTCTGTAATCCTGAAATGGAGAGAACAAATGAGGGATAACTGCTAACCATATTCAAAACACAGGACCTGACTCAAAACGTTATCCATTAGTCTTACAGAACGTTAGCCTAGGACAGTAGGTGAGCCATGGGCCGAGAATCCAAACTATTAGAAGGTTCCTTTAGATGTGAAAATGGATGAGGGTCCAAATAAGGGTAACACAAAGCATGAATGGTGGAGTGATGGGTTGTTCGAACGGAGTCCAACACTCTTGAAATAACGCCACCGTGGTGAAAACACATTGGGTGGGCACGTCGGTCTGATCTGGAATCAGACACAATTCTAAACAGGACCTCTCTGGAAAGGACCTGGAATGATCAGTAGTTCTACGTCATACAGTAGGACAAGGACTGAAATGGAAGATCCCATGAAGGGACTATGTGGTGCAGTATCTATAAACCTAACGTGAAAGGGGACGTAGTCCTATACCACACAATATATCCCCAGAGGAAGTTCTTTGAGTCGAGGGAACAAAAGTGGAAATTATGCTAGACCAAAATAAAAGTGGTTGGCCATTCATACATACCCGATTAGGATGGAAATCAAGTCATACGTATTTCTTAGAGCACAGTTTAACATCATGCGGGATGATGAAAGACATGGTTGCGCTAGTACACATTTTACCAAAACTACTAAGTCCATGTGAGTCGTGCTTGATGTGGGAAACAAGAAGTGGTGGTGGAACGTTCCTGACACAGGATGTAACATGTTATGGGTGAAGGGATGTTAGGTGAATTTCGTCCCAATGATGTTAACCCATCCACATTGCACACCTAGGCGCCAGAAGAAGTAAAGCCAAGTATGTTAGAATTTTACTTGAATATAAGGAAGTTGAACTATGTGAATCATGATTCTCGAGATCTGGACCACAATGATAGTGGTGTGATGATTGGGGATGGCTATTGACCATGTTTGAAACACAGCATCCTAATTCTATTATCCTAATATGGGGACATGCATATGAGGGTCGACCACTGACCATGTTCGAAACATAGGACCTGTCACAAATGTTGTCTGAGGTCTTAAGGGACATTGGCCCAAGACGGTAGGTGAGCCGAGGTGGCATGAGACTAGGTCATGAAGGGGGGTCCCTTCGGATGTGGAATAGGATGAGGACCCAAATAACAGGCTCACAAATCTTGGATTGTGATGAGGGGTATGTCCCTGTGAAAATTCCACACTTCGGGTGCTTTGTAAAAATGCATTTGAGTACGTAAATGAGACGTATCAAATGGAGGGAGTCGAGTCCCTTCTCAAGGTAAAGGGTCATGGAGTCACATTATTTTCACGTAAGGTCCTATGGTGGGCCATTAAGGGGATATTGATTTAATGGATTGTGCACAGGGTGGTGAAATAGCCAAATGTGACGTGCAGTTCCCATGGATAGATCTTAGTTTTGGGTCATATAACTTAGACCACACTGGGAAAAGACATGGTAAGCGCATGGTGAGGTTATTGAAAAAATCGATGTGAATGAGATCCTAAGAGGTACACACCACACCACATGTTCCAAAATGAGTTCGATACAATGGGCCACAAAATGTGGCAAGACTATAGATTCCTGAGGCTGGACCTGGAGAAAAAATGTCTAAGCATTCCTACATATCCCGTGATGATGGGAATCAAGCCAAATGTAGTTCTGGATGATGTCGGGCAGTTTGACGTCTTGTGGCAAGGACATGGAGTGGTCTTAGTTTATGGTCATAGAGTTCTGACCATGAATGGTAGGAAATGATGGAGGAAGACGGTGATGCAATTGCACAACCCGAAGTGAATGAGGACCTAGATTCAAGATCACAGTCCACTTCCTGGGGGAGGTTTCACATCGAGGCACTGAAAAAAAAGTTTTTCTAGGCCCAAGGCAATGTGCATGACCTTTATTACGTACCCCATGAGGATGGGGATCTAGCCATACATAGTTCTCGAAGGTGGAACGGTAAGATACCAGTGCATGGATAATTAGGTTGCGTGGGTCTAGCACTCGCACTGAAAGGAGCGGTATTTAATACATCTCATTTGTCCTTTAGGATTAATGGTGTTTTGTTTGTGAAGTGATGGACCTAGGATAAAATGTCCAAGAATTTACACAAGAATCAAGTCGTATGAAGGCATTAAAAAATGGTATGGTGTGTGACTGATACCAAACATGATTTCCCCTTGAGTGAGGAATCCATGACATAATGCCATTTTTTGTCGTGTGGCCAGGACAATAATGTCACAGTTTAGGGTCATGTGATGGGACCAACCATGCATTTTTAACATCGTTCAGGATAGACATACCAGTTTAGAGTCATGTGGGACTAGGTAGCATAGTCTAAAGTCATATGGATTAGACATATACAAGAATGAAGAGGTTCGAAATGGAATGTACACGACATGATAAATCATACCTCACATGAATGAGGATGAGGTCCACAACATACCGTGCATGATTTTGTAAAAGAAATCTTAGGGTAAGGGGACAGGAAAAATTAAAGGACATGGGACAGGATAAGCTGGCTCTCAGTTGATCTAGACCTGATGATGAGATGTTCGGTTGTTCCTACATATCCCATAAGGATGGGAATCAAGCCACACATAGTTCTTAAAGGTGTATTTTAACGTCGTACAGGACTACATACAGTTTAATGTCATGTGGGACGGGAAGTGGGGGGGGGGGAACTCCTAGAGAGGGGCATACGTGATGCACCTAACGCAATCCCGACATGAATGAGGACAGAGGCCCATACCATGCCACGCAGTCCCATAAGAGTTAAACCCCAGGGGAAGAACAGAAGAGATAAATTGGTGGAACTTGAGCTGGTCCCAAAGACAAGATTTCTAGTCATTCCTATGTATCCCATAATAATGGAAAGCAAACTGTAAGTAGTTCTAGAAAAGATCTTTGATTATGGTCATAGAACTCGGACCACGGATAAGCGGAATCCTTCCAAATAGGCACAAAACACAATCCAATCCCAAAGCCTACGTAAGTTGAACTCGTTGTATGAAACAAGGATGAGGATATCCTTACAATAGATGGAATTCTCTTAAAGGGGAAATTAGTGCAGATCCCTGAAGAACTCTGTACTGCGGCTCTGTACTCCTAACGTGAAAATGTGCACTGAAGGATAGCACCCAGAGTGTTGAGATCCCACTCGGACATGATGGGGTGTAAAGTGGTGTGAATCATGTGACCGATATTTTAGGCTTAATGGGGTTGGTGTGATGATGTAGAATAACTTTTGTCCATGTTTGAAACACAGTATCATTATCGTGTGACCTGAAATGGGAACAAAAAATGAGTGTCGATTGCTGGCCGTATTCGCAATGTGGTACTTGTATCAGTTTTTTGTTCGAAACGCTCGAGGATGTTGGCCCATGGTGGTAGGAGGGCCCTTAGGATGAGCATCTATGCCATTTGGGGGTACTTTTGGTTGTGATAGATGATGGAAGCCCTAGTAAAGGGGAACACAAAACCTGGAAGGTGGGTGGGAGCGTGTCTGGTTAATTTCTGAAACACCAGGTGCTAAACCAAATTACTCTTGGGAACATTGGTGAATCACCATAGAGGGTCAAGGGACTCAACGTGGGATTATCCAACTTGAAAATATGAGTATAGAACAAGAGGGTAGAGAACTCTCAGATGAAAGGAGGTACATGGTGTTTTTGTTACAAACCCGACATGAATGAGGACATGGTTCCAAACCACACCATATACTCCTCTCCCTGGGAAAGTGCAAGACATGGGGCCAAGGTGAAAAGTGGATTTCTAAGATATAGGGCTAGGCCAATAGAAAAAATGTATGGGCGGTCATATGTATCCCATACGGATGGGAATCAAGACACACGTAGTTCAGGAAGGTGTCATACAATTTAAAGTCTTACAGAAAGGGAGTGGAGTAAGGGAACGATATCCTAATGAGGGACATCTACAAAATAGTGAGTAAACTGATGTGAATGAGGACATAATCCCACACCAGACCATATAGATCTAAGTGAATCCATGGTCTTGGGGCCTGGGAAGGTCGAGGGACCTGAGGCTAGGCTGGAGATTGAACATCACAACCAACTTTTAGTTTAACGTCTTACCAGGAGGATGATAGTGATATTAGTTTAAGGTTGTAAATCACGGACCGTGGATGCATATTCTAATATCATATGCATGGGACAAATGAATTAAAATGGAGAATAATTATTCATATGGAATACCGCTGGGTGATAATGATGATAAAGGACAGCTATTGACCAAATTCGCAAAACAGAATCCCCCCCCTTGCGTGACCCAGGTGCCCAATTGGTCATCGACCATTGACTATATTCGTAACATGGGACTTGTACCAATTTTTCTCTCAAATTCTTGGGTACGTTGGCCCAAAATGGAAGGATAACCTTTAGGCTAAATATCCATGCCATATGGCATCCTTTTGGGTATAAAATATAATGGAAACCCAAATGATGGGGCTCGCGAAACTTGGTGTGGCCTACGTTCATGGAAGGGATGATATGGTGGGAGGAATGTCTCACATGAATGTGTGGGATGTGGAAAAATAGCCTGATGTGAATGAGGAATTGGAGTCTACATCACACCGCACACTCCCGAATGATGACTAGGGCCCAGGGGCCAGAAGGGTCAAGGGACCAAAAATGGTCAATGTGCCCGAGGGTTGAGAGACAAAAGGGGAGATTCTGACGTTTGAGTTGGGCGAACAGACAAAATGTTTGGGCGGTTCTATGGATTCTATAAGGATGGGAATCAAGTCACACTTTGTTCTACAAGGCCAAGCAGTTCAGCATCATGCGGTGAGGACGTGGGAGAATAGAAGAACGAGAAGGGAGCACATGGTGCGACCCTCATACTACTAACATGAGTGGGATCTAAATAATAATTCAATACACTGTGGTCCACCATGATAACTATACCAAGGGGGAATAGTTAAATAATAGATTTTGGGGGCTGGACTCATGACGTAACGTTTGAGAATTCCTATGTATCCCATGTGAATGGGAATCAACCAAATGTATTTCTTGAAGGTGTTGTTTAGAATCTTTCAGGACGATGTACAGTTTAATGTCGTGTAGGACATAGTAATTTAAGGTGTTTCTAGATCCAATACAGTTTAGGGTCATGTGCAACCTAAGCAGTTTAGGGTCATGCATGACCCGGTAGTTTAGGATCTTAGGGGATGGGGTGCAGTTTAAGGTTATTCAAGACCAAACATTTTATAGTCATGTCGGACCTTATGTATCATGAAAATTATCTCTTTTCGAACTTGTAATTGGTGGGAGGAGTTATAGGCTCACCATCCACGGTCACCAAAGAGTATTCACCATTGGGGTAGACCTTGTGTATAATGAAAGGTTCTTCCCATTTGGATTCCAACTTGGGTGGTTTCCTGCCAGGTATCATTGGTGTCCTGAGGGCGAGTACCAAGTATCCTTTAATGAAGGAGCGGAGGCGAAATTTTTTGTTGAATGCTCTGGCCATCTTGTTCAGGTGGCTTTCCAGACTTGGCAGGGCACAAAGCATGTTTTCATCAAGCACTTCAAGCTCAGCCAGACGGATTTCGGTTACCTTATCTTGTGTCTACTGGTCGTAGAATGTTGTGCGTAATGAAGGAAAATTAATGTAGATGTGTAGGACAGCCTCAGTTCCATACCCTAGGGAATATGGAGTCACCTGTGTATAATTACGCGTCGTCATCCGGTAAACCTAGAGGGAATAGGAGAGCTTGTCCAACCAACTCTTCTTGTTCTGACCAACCATTTTCAGGAAGATGTTAGAGATGGTATTATTTAATTCCTTGATCTTCCCATTTGCTTGTGCATGATTGCGGGATATATGGTTTGAATGGATGTTGTAATTGGCATACAATTTCTTTATCTCAGCTAATCAGAAGATGGTACCATTATCGGTGAGAACGGCATGAGGGAATCCAAATTGGTAGATGATATTGGAGATCATGAAGTCGAAAATAGAACAGGACTTGACCTCCTTGATCAGTACTACCTCTACCCACTTGGAAAATAAATCTGTAGCAGTTAGGATGAACTGACATTGGAGAGATTTCACTTGTGGATATGGTTCGATGACATCGAGTCCCCAGACTGCGAAGGGACAAGAGTACTTGGTAGTGTAGAGAGGTTCTGGTGGCCTATGTAGGAAGTTAGCATGAAATTGACATGGATGGAACCTCTTGGAGAACCTGATTTAGTCATGGATCATGGAGGGCCAAAAAATACCCCAATCTTCTGATCTGATGAGATAGATTTGTCCCAGTCTTATGAGCCCCACAAGAAACGGTATGAACCTCCTACATGACCTGATAAATCTCAACTCCTTGGATGCAAAAGAGGAGAACACCATCTATCCCATGCTTGAGAGGATTTTCTCAAGACTGGGACCACTCTGGATAGAATACCGCAGCACACGACATCGTATTCACTCGTGCTTGGCCTGATCAGTCAAGAGGTAACCATTTTGGAGATATTCAACAAAGGGGGCTCTCCAATTGGGAGTTAGTTCAACCACTGCATCTAAGGGACCTGGGGGTCCTGATGTGGAGGTTCTAGTGGTAATATAGATAACATGAAAGTCGTCGTCATCACCTTGGGTTACGAGATCAATGACTCTCCAATTTTCCGCATGGATAATCAGATCATCTTGCTCGGGTTCTGCAAGTGATGCAACCAGGCTGACCAGGGCATCATCTCGACCATTCTGAGATTGAGGGACATGAGTAGCTTCTTGCCGAGATGGGAACTGGGCCATTAGCTAGAGAGTGGGCTCCAACAATGGTATGAGCTCTATTTTTCTGATGACGTAGTCACCGTTGATATTCTTGATGACTTGTCTAGAATACCCTTTCACATGAAAATGGGGAACATCAATCTCAAGGGCTAGCTCAAGGCCAGTAATAAGAGCCTGATACTCTGCCTCATTATTGGTGCAACCTTCTGACAACATGAATGAGTATGGTAGAATGGCTTGATCCAGGTTAATAAAGGAAACACCCAGTCCTACACTATTGAGCATGTGATCATTGAACCTCCTACCGGTGTGACTCTGGGAAGCACCATCAAAGTGAATCTGCCAGCAAAACATGTCATGATAAACTAAGAGTATTTCCTCATCAAGAAAATTGAAATCCAAGTAATGTTCAGTAGGAGTTGGATGGGAGGAAAGGATGTTTTCCAATGTTTTCCCCTTAATGGTTTTCTGAGGGACAAACCTGATATCGAACTGCAGAAGAATCACTACCCACCTAGCTATACTGCCTGTCAACATGGGGTGGTTCTGAACATACTTCAGTAGGTCTACCTGAGACACCGACTGTACCTCATGGTGTTGCAAGTAATGCCACAATTTTTATATTGTGAATACCAGATCAAGGTATCTCTTCTTGATTGGGGTGTATCTTGTCTCCGTATCGAGGGGCATGCGGCTGAGGTAGTAAAAGATATTTTAGGTCCACACATTATTGTTCTGGATGAGAAGGGCACCTAGAGATCAATCCAGGGAGGTCACATAAAGGACCAATGTCTTTCCATAGATTGGTGGCACCCAGACCAGAGGATGGAGTAGATACTGCTTGATTTCCTTGAATACAGTCTAGCATTGTTCATCTCATTCATAAGAAATTCCATTCATCATGATTCCAATAAAATGTCTTTCACATGCCATCCAGATTCTCAATGAATCAGTGTATGTATGCTAAGTGGCCTTGGAAGCCCTAAAGTTCCCGAATGTTTCTTGGGGGAGGCATCTGGCTGATGGCCTTGATCTTCTCTGAGTCGATCTTGATGCCCCGTTACTTGACAAAAAAGCCAAGGAACATCCTAGAGGTGACCCCAAAGGCACATTTCAATGGGTTCATATTCAGGTGGTGAGAAAGGGGGAAGCCAAACACTTTATCAATTTCCTTGAGATGGTCCCAACACTAGTGGGATTTGACAATCAGATCATCCACACAACATTCCTCTAATTTCCTGAGGATAGGCTTGAATATGCGATGCATGGCCCACTGATAGGTGGCACATGAATTCTTTAATCCGAAGGGCATGACCTGGTACCAAAACATACTTTGTGGTTCCTTGAAGGCTGTAGACTCCTCATCCTCAGGTGACATCCAGATATGATTATATCTAGATTACCCATCCATGATGGGAAGGGATTGGAACCCCTTCGTCATGTCGATCAAAAATTCCATCGCAGGAAGGGGAAAATCAACCTTCGGACAGTGACAGTTGAGATATTGGAAGTTGATGTAGACTTTGGTCTATCTGTTCTTCTTCCTAACTGGCATAGTGTAGGCTAGCCACTTGAGGTGTTGGACCTCCTTTATGAAGTTGGATCTGATGAGATTATCAAATTTTTCCTCAACCATGGAACCTTGACAAGGGTGCATATTTCTGGAATGCTTCTTAAACCCATGGTGATTTGCTGGAAGACTGAGGTAGTCGACGACTACCTCAGGACCTAGTCCTAGCATCTCGTCTTAACTCCCAGCAAACACGTCACGATGATGTTTAATGAATTATATGTACCGTTGTTGCTCCACAGGGGGCATGGAGGCATCGATCAACATGGGTATCGGGTCCACCTCGCTACTGATGTTCACCTGTACCAATCCATCAATCGTGGTGGAGATGCTCTCTTCAATAGTGGGGGGAGAGTCCTCCAAATCCTCTTCTTTAATTGTGGAAGAGGGATCCACAATGGGAGGAGATTCCTTTGGGTTAGTAGATTCTTATGGGAGGGTGGTACCAGCCTGAGCAGCAATGGTCACTACATCGGGAGATTTTGGTACTTCTGAAACCATATAAATAAAAGATTTCAATCTGATCCCGTCTAGCCATTGGCCTAAGGGGCCACACTTGATGATGTCAAAGCAGTAGTGGCGTGTTGTCTTCAACTGGTTAATTTTAGCCTAGAGAAACAGGGACGTATGACACACTGCCATTTCCATGGGGTCTGATGCCTTATGGGGGTTGGGGACTCTGGGATCACCAAGGCATGATTCGTATAAGAATACGCATTGACCTCCCAACGTCACTTGGATCTGGGAATGTGGTTCCCTATTTTCCTAGAGAAAATAAAGCATTTCCCCATATTGGGGGTTGTGGCCTCCGACCGATGGATTGGGAAGATGTAGGCATCATCTAGATCTATCCATGGGTCGTTTGCAGCCATGGAATGCTCGACCTCATTGTTTTGAATCTTCTTGTCCTTTATCTTGTAGTAGTCAGCATCCATATAGAGGGCTTCACAAGTGGAAAATGGGGATATGTCACCTTAAAGTACACCCACCTGACCATTGAGGGAGTACATAAGGCACTGGTGATATGATGAGGGAATAGCTACATGCAGGTGGAGCCATGGTCTACCCATCAATGAATTGTAGGCGGTGTTCTGAGAGACAACCATAAACATGGTGTTGGAAACTAGGCCACTGAATTGGGTCTTCAAGTGGATCATTCCAACCAGAATCTATTATGTCCTATCATAACCCTAGATTCTTAGGTCATAGGGGCTCAGATCATCTTCAGACAACCTCAATTTTTGTAGTATCTGAGTTAGTACTAGGTTGATCCCATAGCACATGTCAACAAGACAACGGTGGACCTCTACACCATTGAACTGGATGGTGATGTACAATGGGTGAATGTTCCCTGGTATGGGAGAGCTCTCATCCTCTCCAGAGAATGAGATAATGTCCTTCCATTTATCATTCTCAATTACCTCAGAAAGGAAGGCTTATACGGCTATTACTTCCACCTCGAACTGGAGGGGGCATCTTAATGCCTCAGCAAGGGCCTCACGCATATCTGACAACAAGAAAAGAGCCTCGAGGATGGAGAGTCTTTATGGGATGCTGGAAATATTTTTGAGGACATCATACTTCTGTTCCACGTACGAGCTTCTACTTACAGGGGGTCTCTCTATGACAGGAGGTATGGTGGACCCTGCTGACTGGATCAGTGGCTGACTGGTGCTGGGAATGTCCCGTTGCGCACTTTTCAAAGCATGTGGAGTGACTACCGGAGGGGAACCCGAAGAGTAAAATTGGTCAGTGGGGAAGCACGCCTGATCACGACGAGGTCTTGGCAGCTCTTCCTGATCTTGTAGTGAGAACGACGGTGAAGGCAAACATGATTTCACTAGATGAGAAGGCCGTGTTTGCTGAGCTCTGCACTGGGCCTATTGTCCAGTTTCAGTGGCATGGATGGTTTGGATGTAGGTTCCAACTGATGCACCTCGACGACCCATATAACGGTGGCTCCACTGACGCTGGCTTCGGCTAGGGACGATTGGGAGATTTTCCTAGCGCTCCCCATCATCAGGAGTCATGTAGAGGTTTACAAACTCTACTATGTTTACTGAATTGTACCATTGACTATCACTTGAAGTTTCATTTTCTACAGGGTGAATTCTAGGGGGAATCTCAATATTCGGGGGCATGAATTCACCGAGAGTGTGGGATGATGATGGAATCAGCAGGATGCATTGCTTCCCCTTACGCCATCGATTCTTACTCTTCTAGGAAGATGAAGACTGAGATGATGATATAGAAGTAGTAGATGTGGATTCTAAAGGATATGTCCCATTTAGGCATGCACAGATGAGACTATTGGCATAGGAAACTATTTCTCGAGCCATCCAGTCGTCGTACTTCTGGGACCCGCAGTTAGAAACCTGCTACCACTCACCCTCGCTTTCACTATTGTCGTCTGGTATTATGAAGATGCATGCCACCTATGCCGGGCCAGGGAACAACTGGACTATATTGATATAGACCTGGTCTTGGATCCAGTCCTTGAACACATTCCATTGCTTGAGGGTGGGCCCCATGATTTGGTGATAAGGGAAGTAATTGGGGAGAATGGTGAGATTCACCTCTTCTGGGCTTCTGCACTCAGGAAAGCATACAACCCCCCACTCTAAGGCGCTGCAGAAGTAAACAGGGACCTGAGCCTCATTGAATTAGTAGTTCCAGTTTCTTATGTCCAAAAAGGGGGCCCCTGAAGCTTGACCCTAGTGAGGAGTTGGAGGAGCCTGCTGAGGCGGTGGTGTCTGGTTATCTTTCCTAGGCGGTGGCAGATTACACGGGGGAACCTACCGATTCAGAGGTGGGTCCTGCTGGGCTGGAGGTTGTGCCTAAGGTGGAGGCCCTCTACGAGGCTGCAGATATGGTGCTACTAGCTCCAATTCTAGTTGCCTAGGGGCCTCTATTTGGGCCATCGCGGTGGGCTCGGCTCTGGTAGCCCTTCTCACAAGAATTACAGGAGGCAAAGCATGTGCCCGGCTAGCCTATTGCAGTGTTTCCTCTTGGTATTGGGCCTTATTAGGGAAGACTTAGAATCCCCCAGGGTAGTTCTGGGTTATCAATGAGGGAACCAGTTCATTTTTTATGTTCCCTATGCACATCGTCAGTAGTTGCTCCTGAGTCAGTGGCATGTCGAGAGAGTAAGTGAGCCCTTTCCACCATGCGAAAAAGTCTGTAACATGCTCATCAGACCTTTGTTTGCATTTTAAGAGGTCTGAGATACTCATCTTCTGGGTGGTAGAATAGAACTGGTAGAGGAATTGCCTCCAGGGGTCTTCTCAACCTGTTATTGACCCGATGGGGAGCTGGTTGTGCTAGACGAATGTCAGATCCTCAAACATTTGCACAAAGCACCAATGATTGGCGACTTCCTACTATGGTGGACTCCCCTACATGGACCCACACCATGAGATGAAGTGGGCCAAGTGCTGCGGAAGGTCCCCTGTCCCGTTGAAGGGGGAAAATGTGGGATTTCCAAAACATGGTGGTGCCCGTATATCATCCACCCATGCTAGGTACAACTTGCTATCAGGGGTAGTGCCACATGTCATGCTTCCAATACATCTAGGAGGGAAATGAGTGCCACCATTGGATCATCTGGGCGGGGATCATTGTCCTGACGGGGATCCCTGACCACCAGTGCATTTTCAGGTTATTCAACATGGTAAGCAGGTTCAGTGACTTGTGGAGAAGCTAGTGGAACGAACTGTGGGGCAACTCAAGGAGCCTGCGCTGGGTTTCGGGGGGTTGTTACGGCACTCATAAGGATTTGGAAATATGTACCATGCCTTCCTGTTTTAGGCCTCGCCCTCAACATTATTTAAATGAGTAGGATGGTCAGGGTTACTTGGGGGTAGATCACCGAGGAGAAGTTGTGCCTGCCCCTACTATCCTGGCCGAGGATCACCGTAGTCTGACCGTTGTTATACATCCATTTTAGCAAGGAGGTCGTCGACCAACTTTTTCTGTTCGGAGAACTAATGACATAGCATGGCCTTTTCAGAATATTCCTCCATCTTCTACATTGAGCTGGATGAGTTGGAGTGTTTGGTATCTCCGATGTGCTCCTTACCCTTACCGAGATTCCGGTTGAGGAATAATGCCTCGTTGGGCACACAAAGACCCATAAGATTTTTCTATTGGCGAGTAAAACTTCCCGATGGATCCAAAAGTGGGGGTATGCCCTCAGGGGAAGGTCCCTGTCAAGGAGTTATATCTAATTCTCCTCTATTGATAAGCTGGTGATGTTGACTGCAACCCTTCCCATGGGCATGTCCTCGATATCACATGGTAGGTCGGGCTGCCACCGGATAGAACTGAAGAGGAGGGAAACATACTACCCCCAACCACAGATCTGCACATGGGGGGAGCCTCTTTGATAATCTTGTGGAGTACCTTGAATCTCTGGGAACATCTTTGCTGGAGGGATTTATGGCGACCTGGTGACTCAGGGGGCCGAGCCATGGGGAGTGCACCCAGATCAACCAGATGATATTTTTTGTGAATGTCCTCAAAGTGCGCTTGGATATTTAGATAAAACACTCACTGATGACAATGATGGAAGTGATTCCCCCAAAGGGTCTGGAGGAAACACTCAACTTTCTATGGGGTGAGGGATTCTGACACACAAAATATCAGTGTTGCAGCCGACCAAAACTTTTTAGGGAACCGCTGTGAGGATGTTCCATAAGATTCAGGGCTCAGATTTAGGATATGGCCCTTCATTACCCCACTCATTAACCGAAAGTGGTTGAGGGACTAACAATGGTACTGAGGTAGACCACTAGAATGATATGCTTACCGATGAAGAATACTACCAGCGAGCTGACTTGCCGCTGAATCTCGGGCTGTCCTCTAAGGGGTTTAATGAATTGGCCAATATGTCATGATAAGATGGACTAGTGACCAGGGTTTCTAACATAGCAGCAGTGTCCGCTGGGGGTGGGCTATGTCGTGTATCTCCTTCCATTGATCCCCAGAATATCTCTCTGTGGTCTCTGTAGAGGTAGAGGGTGCTTCTGGTGATGACGGTGGAAACTACATGGTCGGTCCTTTAGGACATGCAAAATTTTCATCCTCCTAGATGTACCTGCCGAGAAAGGTAGGAATCCAGTGGATTTTTCTTTTAGAGAGCACGAGGCTGATGATCCTCGTTCCTACCATAGACCTTGACACATAGGACTGAGGGGAGGGTTCCATCATCAAGGCGTACTCTACTTTAGAATCTGAGAGGAAAAAAGGTTTGATCTCAGTATAAATCTTCTCAGTGGTCTTTTTATGGCAGCGATGACCTGCCTTCTTTCCCCTGGATGGTTCTTCAAGACAGGGTAGATTTATGGCATGAGGAGGTCCTTTGGCCATACTGGTGCTAGGGAGGAGGGTTTCTGCCTGAGTAAGCCGGGGTGTGAGGAGCACCGGGGAAGATATCAAAGGGTACATGGTGGGACTGTAGTGGATAGTGATGGAGTGGGTATGAACTCCTCTGAAGCTGACAAGAGCACAGTTAGTACCTCCATGCATGTTACCTCTAGCGACATCAATATGAGGAAGGTCCTCGTTCTGGTCAGGCCGAGCATGGGAAGAACCTCTGTGTTGGGTGCTGGTGAAGTGAGGTATCTCTACATCCCTATGATTTCCAGGGCAAGAATGAATTTTGGCTACTTCTACAAGAACATGGGGAGAACCCCCATGTTGGAGAGTAACCAGATGCACAATGTCCTGGCCCTGGTGATCTGCGGTAGGAGGAATGACTATGTACCATGTGTAGTGAGTGTGGGAGAGACTCCCATACTGAGTGTTGTTGTCATGGGGGGACCCCATCTAGGTTGTAGGTGTCATAGGGCGGACCTCCACGCCAATATTGGAAGTGGGGATGACCCACATTCTCCATCATAGTGGTACTGGGAGAGCCTCTGTACTGGGTGGCATCGCTACGGGTTAGTCAATGGCGGCCAATGTTTGTGTCTGTAACCGAGAGAGTGGACCTAGACTGATGTTGGGGTAGTTGGGGCCTTGATCCAGGTCAGTTGTATAACTTCCCCTTCTTAACATATATTGGGAGTTGGTGATAAGCGTCTGCTGTGGCTCGGGCCACAGTAGCCGCTGACGCTGACGCCTCTTAGAGGGTATCCTCTTCAATTTGTGCCTGACACTGGCATCAGGTCGGACGGACCAGAGCTGGTGGTGCAAGCACGTGGCTCACCTGCTCCTCATCCTATAATACTGGGTGGCGACACTGATGTGGGCTGGTGGGATCCCTCACCAGGAGTCCCTGGAATGGGATTCTGACCGGGCTGGCCCAGACATCCCCTACCTCGTCGGTAGAGGACATGGAGTCATCGAGGTATTTCAGGGACAAGCTATTGAAACGATTATATGTTGGTGTGGGGATCAGCAGCTCCCTGTGTGGCCCTTCGGGTGGTGTTGATGGTGAAGCGTAGACACCTCTAAATCCATACGGGCCATGACCCTCATTGGGATGATCCCCTCCTCCTTGTATATGCGTACGAGGTCATTAATCACTCATCGTTGGATGACTTTTGATGGGGAGATGGGGTGTGGGTGCCCATTGGTCATGGACATTAAGACCATCATGGAAGAGGAAGAACCGCGCGGGATTTCCGCGTTGGCATTTCCCCTGTCCATGTGTCTATGGGCAGGTGGTGATCGATTTCTAGATATAGCAGCTTGGTTTCTGAAAGTAGGGAGATTAACTCAGTAGTGCTGAAAGAAAAAGGAATCGATGAAAAATTCCCCAGTGTCATTTTGTCTTCCATGACCGGTAAGAGGGATCCACGCTGACAATGTCACAGATCGGGATTCCCAATGTTTTGACTGCCCCATATTCTGGAGAGTTTCATGCCAGGACCACTATTTTCATAGCGGGACCTGGCACTGGATAACTGGATCCAGTGATTTTCTAATCCATTGATTCCTCGAATTCTACTAGTCTCCATGTTGAGGAGAATATCATTATCTTCGAATTCACCATTTCTGTTTCTGATGCTTTCGCCGGGGCGCGTGCATTTGTCTATTGGAGGGCGAAAGGCACTATTTGTTTCCCAACATTCCCCCTTCCTAATGGTGGGAGGAATTCATTCGTTTTTCAGGGATGTTTTCTCCTTGATTGAAAAGGGATGATGGGATGTTGGTTCTTCCTTCCATGGATTCCTCCTCGGAACTCATCACCTAGTCTAGGTCTCCCTTATATATTTAATATGTTTTTTGTGAAGCTCTTCCCAGTTTCATATCTTCATGGACACCGGTTGATTATACTGCTTCTGTCGGGACATTCTAGAGGGTCCAGTTAGGGCAACAACCATCGGTCCGGGGAGTAGTCATGTTGGGCATGAATGCCGTGTCTGGATGTTGTAACAATGGTGCGTATGGGTTTCTTCCCCTTATTATAGGTCTTCTCGAGGGCGCAGATGCGCAAGAAATCCCACGTCACATGCAGGGAATTATATTCCAGTGGAAGGTCTTTAATGTTTTCCATAGCTTCCTATGTTTAACATAGGGTTTTTCATGAGTTTAACATCTAGAGGATATGGATTAGACTGATCAGGACACTGACTGGAGTGGATCAGATAGATATATCCCCTTGAGGTAACACTGATGTCAGGGTTAACGTGTGGTTAGTTACCCATTTACTCCTAGGAGTAGTGAAGAGGTTGGTTGGCATGATCTTACCAGAATGTGGTGGCCGGGGTAAGAATAGGGATGGATGATGGGTGGTCAAGTGAAGTGGGTGGAGAATGTTATGGAGTCAACTCGGGGTGACGATGGTGGTGGGCTTGAGCCTCAAAGAGACTTCCTATGTATCCCTGGGGAAAGGAATCAACGTCTACATAGTTCATTGGGATGATGGGACACTTGATGAGGTGGCCTGTGAAAATGGACGCATGGATGGGACCTAGAGGAAGTGGAACCTCCGGGTTGGGGCATGATCTTCCTGGAACACGTGGGATTGAAGTAAAGATCAGGATGATACATTAATTATGGGATTGAACCTCAGGGAGGATTCCAACGTATCCCTATGTTAGGGAATCAATGTTAACATATTTCATCCAGACAATGAATTATCACTGATTGGGGTTCCAACGGCTTACCACTGAAAGAGGGAAGAAAACGGATTACTGCTGGTTGGCGGATAAACCTCGGGGAGGATTCCTACGTACCCAGTCTAGGAGACATGGATGAAAACCCATGTAGTGTGGGTATTGGTGTGCATGAACTGATGTGAAGGAGGTTGGAATGACTGGGTGTTGGGCTTGAACCTCAGGGAGGCTTATTACGTACCTTACCTTGGAAAGGATCAAAGTCCATGTAGTTCATGTGGTTTGGGGCATACACCCTAGGCTACCCAAAGTGTTGGTGAAATGACATGAAGCTGGTCGGAGCAACAGGGGTGGTGGGGTTGAACCTCATGGAGGCTTCCTACATGCTTTACCTTGCCATGGATCAAAGTCCTTGTAGTTCATGTGGCGTGGGGCTTATACTCTAGGATGCCCAAGGTGTTGGTGAACCGATGTGAAGGGGGTCAGAATGAATCTGCGGTGGGATTGAACCACATAGAGGCTTCCTATGTACCCCTCCTTAAAAAAATCAAAGACCACATAGTTTATGTTGTGGGAACCGATGTGAAGGTGGTAGGAACCAAATGGGTGTTGGGATTGAACCTCAGGGTGGCTTCCTACGTACCTTTCCATGGAAAAGATCAAAGACAACGTAGTTCAGGTATGGTTGTGGGGCTTACAATCTAGGCTGCCCTGGGTGTCAGTGAACCAGCATGAATATGGTAAAAACGACCGAGTGGTGGGGTTGAACCCCATGGAGTCTTCCTATGTACCTTACCGTGGTAGGGATCAAATTCCTCATAGTTCTGGTGGTGGGTGTGGGTCTTACGCTCAAGTTTGCCTGAAGAGGCTGTCATGGTCGATGCTTACTCTAAGCCTACACGAGTTAATCTCAGTGTGAGAAATAAGAGGCAATGAAGACTTGATGATCACGTCGTGGAAGGAGCATCTGTTGGAAGTTGAGTGGGGCTTACACATAGTTAGTATCCCAGGGAGATAAATATTGTGACTAACTCTATGACGGTGGCTTGGATGATGACAAAGCCCAAAGTGAGAGGGATTTGTCACTGAAGAAAGGAGGTCTCTGGATCCCTCCCCCACCCCCCTCTCTAGTATTTAGCTAGGAAGAAGTCATGAAGATGAGGGGTGATACCTCCTTCCAGAAAATATAGGTGCTTATAGAAAGGTAGTTGCCCTTTCCCCGCGTAGGATGCATGGGGGGAAGTCACAGTTTAACATCGTGTGATGAAGATGAGGGTGTTTGGTTGTTCAATGTCATGTAGCTCAGACGAGGTGGGTTCTCTCCACACCCCTAGTACTAGCATAACTAGTACCCTCTTCACCTTGGTGAAGAGAAGGGACAGGAAACACCATGGCTAGGTGGTGCCATTAGGTGATCCAATTGGGGGTCCACGACAGCGTGTCTATGAGAAGAAGCAATTTCTGTTAGCATGATTATGCGAAGAAGCATGAGGAAAAGATTCACAATGGGAAGTGGTTTCCAGGGGACTTTGAAATCACTTTGTGAAAACTTGGAGGGTCACACAATAAAATGAACTGCAAAACATAGGGTTTCATAGGTAGCGACCTTGTGAAGCTCTAGTGCTCCACATAGTGGAGGGTACTTGCGAAGGGGTGTGCTTCACAAAGTGAAGTGTCCCAGCCAGAGCATAGGTAAATGGTTCATATAAAAGGTGCCTCACGAAGTGGAAAGGAATTCTCGGAGCACTACCTTGTGAAGAAAAGGTGCCTCGCAAAGAAAGCTGTTGTGATGAAATGTGCTTCGCGAAGTACAGTGACCCTGCCTTAGCATGTGGATCATGTGTGCATGAGGGGTGCTTTATGAAGCATAAACCCTCCGTGATGACCAGGGTCCCCTTTGGGATACCATTCTTTCGTAGAGGACCATAGGATCCTCCAAAGGCATACCTATCTAAATAGGGGAAGAAAAAAAGGCAAAGGGGTGGTACTTCATAGAGGAAAAGTACCTCGCGTAGCTCATGGTTCATAGAGTAGAGGGTGCTTCACGATTTGAGAGGTGGGAAGTTGAAAGGTTGGATGATATGCCACCTGGACTTGGGGGGAGGCTAGTATTTATAGGCAAGAGGCACTGTGAAGAAGATCTCACTCAGTGCGAAGATGGATTGTGTTGCTCTTCGGTGGGTTTTGAACATCAAATTCGTTCACGGAGCATCCCACCCCTTGCTCCGCTCCAGGCCATGAACATCAAATTAGTTCACGGAGCATCCCACCTCCATACTCCGTAGCTGATCGCGAATGTCAAATTCATTCGCGGAGCATCCTGCCTCCTTCTTCCACGGTGGGCTCGCAAATGACAAAGGTGTTCATGGATCATCCTACCTCCTGTCTCTGTGGTGGATCACGGACATCAAATTCATTCACGGAGCATCCCGCCTCCTTACTCCGCAGCAGACATGTGAATGTCAAAGGCATTTGCAGACCATCTCGCCTCCTTGCTAAGTGGTGGGCTCGCAAACAACAAAGGAGTTCACAGAGCATCCCGCCTCCTTTCTCTGTGGTGGCCATGGGGCCAGGGGGACTCTGCGAAGGGGCTTCGTGAGATGGCCATTCGGGTTATTTGTTTCTTCTTCTTATTCCTCCATTTCGGCGCCAACAATTACTAAAACTTATGTGTTTCACATTTTTTAAAATGGATTCCATATTTCTAATACTTAAGTACAAATTAATTAAATAGATTTATTTTATTTTTGGGAATTTTGAAGAGTAACTTTGGTAATTTTTATTAATATGGTAAAAGGGTAAATATGGTAATTAAGGGTAAAAATAATATTATAAAATTCACCTAACACTTTTCCTCATATTATTTTCAATGATTTATCAACCTAAATCATCATTGGGTATAAATGGTATCCATTGTAATCCACTTGGATGAGATTAGGGCATTTAATTTATCCGATTTAAAGAAAAGTTAAATATTCCTCACACAAATTTTAATAAATATAAATTTTTTAATATATGGAAATACAGAAGATAAGTTCAATTATAAATACTAATATTGAAGATAATTTTTTTCCTTATATTGGTAATTTATTTTTAATTTTTCTAAAATAAATAATTACCTTAAAAACGTATACTTTAATGATGCAGAAATTATTTAATTGATGAGTAATCAATAAAATAATTATTTTTAAAATGATAATAACCATTAAAAGACCAAAAAAACATGTTAGATATTAATTTTTAGAGCATATCTCGACCATAACCCTTCTAGGGTCGTTTTATTGACCATTTATAGCCTTATAGAAGAGATTATAACACTTATATTAGTTTATGTAAAGTGATGAAAAACTTTCCACATTCATATTTTAACAAGTATTACATTTTTTTGGATGGATTTTATATAAGATATATTAAAATAAAATTATTTTATAAAATATATAAGATTCATATTCATCATATTCTTTTATTTAAATTTTTATTCAAATAATAAGTGTATTAAATAATTACACCAACCTGTTGTAGTGGTTATTTTATTAAGGGAAATATTAAATAAATTTGATTACAACTATTAAAATAAATATAATTTGGGGTAATTAATATGTCCCATGAATTTTATAAATGACCTAAAAATATTAGGAATATAATAAAATTGTTTTTTCAAAGTTAACTCATCATATTAATATTTTTAAAAATCAATGAAATGAATAGTGTCAAAACTGACATTATAGATTATTTATGAGAATAATGTATTATACATTTTTTTAAAAATCCAAAAACAATTTTAAAAATATAAAATAATTATTATATAGTCTAAAATTTTATAAATTATTTATTAATGGTATAATTGACATCAAATAAGTAAATATTTCACCATGTTAATATTGAAATATTTGTTATCCTAGTTAAAAAGTAAAATGAATAACTAAGTGTTGATTAAAATTATAAGGTTTATTTTGACATAAATACATGTATAAAATTTATTAGATTATGAGATTTAAAATTTGTCTCATATTATCATTTTAATTGGGTCATTTTTGAGTCTTTTTTATGTGAGTTGACATTATTTTAAATTAATATTTTTAGAGTTTCAAAAAGTGCCCCTCACCTCAATTATAAAAGGGGACCTCCTACCTCATTTCTTCACAACACAATTAGCCTTCAATATTGGATATACCCAAACTATTTCCATTCATAAATTCCATAGTTACATTATAGATGTTCTTTTTATGTTTAAGAGACTAACTCTATGGTTTTAATAGGAAATTTAGAGGGAGCATGTCGAAGAAGAGGTAATCTCCTTTAGCGATTCTTTCAAACTTATTTCTTTATCTAACTCCTATTAATTAGTTATTTCATTATAAATTAATAACTCTAGTATCAATTACATAATGAGATTTTATTATTAATATGAGACAACCATATTAAACTTTTTATACATCCTATGAAAAATAAAATCACTGCATGTGCGTTTGTACGGATTATCATCTCCATGTCGTGGTGTAATATATTTTTCAATACCACTTTGATTGGATGAGTATAATGATGTAAATAATAATTATATATGCTTATTATAACATTATATTGATTATGAAATATTATACACTATCCACTTCAATATCATTCAACAATCAAGGGAATGATATCGTCGCACGTGCGTAGGTACGACCTTCTGTCTCCATGATGCAATGTGATTCATTCTACATGATCATAATTAAATAATTATTATATAAATGAATGGAATGAATAAATATGATATATATTATAATAATTTAATTCTATAAATTATATAACTGTAACTTATGAAGAGGAATAATAACTTATCCGACAAAACATGCGTAAGAAAATAATGATGTTACCACCCGATGGATGAGAAATAAATTTACTACAAAACAGATGATAATATGATCATATATGATGACTACGATTCTGAAATAATACAATTAAATTATTTAGATCATTATAAATATGTTTGGGTACATGAAAATGAAATTGGACCTAGTGTAATAGATAATTTCACAATCTCATTGTTATTTGAGATTGTTTATAAATAATTATTTAATAGGGTATTTTATTAAGGCCATGACCATAAACATTACTTGATATTGAATTAAATGAATAATTCCCATTTATCAACTTTTTAGGTTTAGTGTTTTATAAAATTATATCATAACTATTGCATCTCAAAATATTACACAGTAGACACTTCTACAAAGTTTCTTTTTTTATAAAACATGAACTCTTAAAAAAAGAGTCATGTGTAGTTCCATGTTTAAGACATCATGACTTATCCTTTATCCCATACTTGACCCCATTCCAAATTATGTACTGTGAATAACATTTCAAAAAAAACATGGGATGAGCATAAAAAGCTCAGTAAGGGTTACACAAAGAAAGAAAACTGTTGTTTTTTCAAAACAATAAGTAAACCATGAATACTTTATCAACGTAATTATTTTATCCTTTATGAAGTAGTAAATACTCTTCACTAAAAAAGATCATTGCATAACATTTTGTAACAAAAATATTACCATAAAACCAATATAAATAACACATAACATATAAAGGTAACTTGGGACATAAACATAAATAAATGGGATAACCATATGGTCGACTTCCACACAAATCACTTGATGGAATAGCCATATGGCCGACTTCCATACCCAATGCATTGGAGGTTATAACATAACCACTCATCCTGGTATTCACGGAACCACCTGTCATATGTTTTATCATGTAACCACCCGTCAAATGTCTAAGTACCTTTATAAAATCATAAGACATAAAACAAATATAATAGAAAAGAAAACATTTCCACATTTCGATCACAATATATCACTTAAATATATTGACATAAAAAATCTATTATAAAAACCATTTTCAATACCAAAAAACATAAAAGATTATATGGTATTTATTTCATTTTAAAAACATTAAGGCTTTTTGAGGAAGCCAAAGACCAAATAATACTCGCGGTGGAGAAAAAGGTCGTTGTCACCACCTACATTGAAATAAACATTCCTTTTTGTCATTTAGTAAAACACTTCATAGAAAAAGATTCCCTTTGAATGAAATGGAAATTCAATGTTGTTTTATACAGTGTATAAAAGAAAGTCTTGTATTACATCAAAATATTTCTCAATGAAAGGAGATTGAGACGAAGTCTCTTACCTCGTGTCTGATGTGACTCTATTGCTCTTTAATCTCATGAGAAATAAACTAAAGTTAATTTATACTCGATTAAGAACCTTTTTCATGTTTATTATTCCTTTTATATAACTTATATCCATGTTATAAACATTATGTAATCATTTATGTTAATAACGTTCATTTTGTCGATGTTTGGTACTTAAGTCAAAAATGGACTTCTTACAATTACATGTTGTTCATGTGGTCAATGGTTCATTATATCCAGAATGATATTCATGATTTGGATATCATATATATCATTTATATTCTGCATATACATGTATTTTTAATAGTATATAACATTTATAGGTAAGAAATGAAATGCACCGTTCATGGAGACGGTAAGTCGTACGTACGCAAGAATGCTACTTTCATTTCTATTTCATATTTAATGGAGTGAAATAATAATGATATATAGGTATATGATAATTCCAGTATAATATAATATATAATACCATTAACTCCATCCTTTATACATCCCACATATGGCATTAACAAATCAAATCACTTTGAGGGGGCGGTAGTTAGCACTTTCTAAAATGAAGATATCGCATTTACCCTTAATGGAAAACATAAAGGTATGCCATAAATTAAAAATATAGAAGCATAATGAAAACATAAACATAATATATATCATATATAAATATAGTTACATCTTAATGGCCACCATGAAAGGTGCCAAAATAAGATTGAACAATTATCGTTTCGTGGGGAAAAAATTCTCCATCCACAGAAATAATATGTTCTTTAACCCTTACATCAAGGTGTGTGTAAGTGTATCTAGAATACTTCAAATTAAAACATCCTAGTATATTTAATATACTGGTTCTGTTACAAGAGAAAGTAATAAAAAGAGTTTAGGTGGTTGGAGAAGCAAAATAAAACAAAAGAACACAAGTGAAGACATTACCTTTAAATCGGGTAACTCCTCTTGGTTTGAACCAAAAGGGTTTTTTGAAGAGCTTTCTGACAAAGGAAAGGCTTATAGGATGAGGAGAGGGATGTGGAGAGATAAAATGAGATGATCTTGGTCGAGACAAAGGCTTTAACGGTGTGGGTAAGGTGGTAGAGGTGGGGGCCTTTTATAAGAGGGAGGAGGGGCACTCATGGAAAGTTATAAAATGTTACTTTATTATATAATGAGTTTCAGATTTTAAATGTCACAAATTATATATTTCTCGGATAAGGTGATAAGAGTTTTAAATCCACACATCCAATATGTTTTTGACAAGTGTAGGTCTTAAATTTTAAATTATCTTTTCATTTTATTTAAATCGTTAAATAATGAGGTAATCGCTGCATCATCATGATGTCAAAAATAATTTAATTTATTTAATGTATTAAAATTATAAAAAAAATATAATGATTTATGAAATGTTTTTATATTTTTAATTAATATTTATATTCAAAAATATGACTTGTATAACCCCATGTAAATTGTTTTTTGTAAAACAATACATGTTTGTGACATTTTTATTTTAACATTAAATACAAAGTTATTAATGTCATTTTCTTATTCAGGTGACTCCATGGGGTCCCAAAGTTCACCCATGGATTGTTTTGGTCGTCCATGAAACATATAATAATTTTAGTACATGTTTCAAGGTCATTTCATATTATTATAACATTATTTTTACCTTAAATTACACTAATTACCTTTAATCTCGATTAATAAAACGTAAAAGTTACTATTCAAAAAAATTATTTTAATCCCATTGAACCAGATTTTACTTCATAATGAAAACTACGTAGGTCTGATATTTTGAAATTCAATTCACAAAAGTGTTAATGTTTCATTAAAACGAAAAATCAGTTTTTAAACTACCACTTAGTGGTTTCACTATTCATCAAAAATTGAAGTTTTTCAGAAAAATACCAAAAAATCACCCTAAGCTATATTTGATATTACAAATTCAAAAATGATGCCTATTTTAAAAAATTCAAAACATATAAGTTTAAATAATTAATTTAATAATTAATTCCTGCTGTCAAAATAAATAGCGTGTTTTTATGAAACAATATATATGAAAAGATTGACACTAGTTTAAGTCAAATTAATTACAATGTCCACTATTGGATTAAATGGTAAAAATATATTCTAGTTTTACTTTAAACCCAATTAAAAGGATAATCTAATCATATAAGTGAATTATATTAAAAAACGTTTTTGAACTAAAATACAACATTTTTCACTATTCATTAAAAAATGAACTTTATCGGAAAAATATTACAAATGTACACAAAGTAAATTTTGATGTCCCAATTCTAAAGAAGAATTTTATTTGGTCTAATAAAATTTATATGAGTAACGAAAACTATATTTAAATAGGGTTCACCATCAAAAGACGTTAAGTCGAACTTTTAGTGAATATTAGAGTATCTGTGCCTAAAATTGAATTATATTCTTATTTTAAGCCTTTATCTTTTATTGAATAAATGTAAAAACATTTAACAAACATATATAATAATATTTTAGTTATTTATATTCATTCTCGCAAATATAACGGCTATGTGCTAACTACCATTTAAAATAATTTTATTATATTACTACTGTGCAACATAAGATTTCAATGAAACTCATTGTTGCATATCAGGTACGCTATCGAACATAGAAACCCCTTTAAAGTAAAATTAATATTTATTTTTAAAATATTAATAAATATTAAAATGTATTATTCTTTATTTACCAGGGATGTCACACCCTTCCCCCCTTTTGGTAATTGCATCCTTGCAATTTTATTCACCTATCAAAATAAGTGGGGGTATTTATCCCTCATAACATTTTCAGATTCCCACGTTGCCTCTTCAACCATATGGTTTTTCCACAACACCTTTACCTAGTGAATTACCTTATTCCGCAACACTTTCTCTCTACGGTCAAGAATCTGGACTGGTTTTTCTTCATAAGAGAGATTCTCTTCCAACTGAACTACCTCTGGGCTCAAAAAATGAGATGGATCTGGCATATGCTTTCTCAACATCAAAACAAGAAAAACATTTTGTACCTCAGAAAAAATTGGAGGTAAATCCACTCAGTAAGCAACTGATCCAACTTTCTCCAAAATTTCATAAGGTCCAATTAACCTTGGACTCGGCTTTCCTTTCTTACCAAATCACATCACAGTTTTCCATGGTGCAACTTTAAGAAAGACATGATCACCTTCCTCGAAAGATAGATCCTTCCTCTGGTTATCCGCAAAACTTTTCTGCCTCCTCTGATCTATTCTCATATGTTTTTGAATCAACTGAACTTTTTCTGCAATGTCTTATACCAATTCTGGTCTGATCAACTTCCTTTCACCCACATCATCCCAAAAAGCGGGAGTTCAACACCACTTTCCATATAATACTTCAAATGGATCCATCTGCATACTTGAATGAAAACTGTTATTATATGAAAATTCAACCAAAGAAAGATGTTGGTCCCAACTTCCCTGATAATCCATCAAGCATGCACGTAGCATATCCTCCAAGGTCTAAATTGTTCGTTCTGACTACCCATCTGATTGAGGATGAAAAGTTGTACTAAAATTTAATTCAATACCCAACGACTTCTAAAGGGCCTTCCAAAAGATAGAAGTAAACCTGGGATCATGATCAGATACAATGGAGAGGGGAACTCCATGCAACCTGACAATCTCTTTAACATACAAAATAGAATGTTGATCTAGAGAGAATGTATCTCGAATAGGATAGAAATGAGTAGATTTAGTCAATCAATCAACAATAACCCAGATTGCATTATTACCTCGAGATGTCTGGTAATCCCACAACGAAGTCCATGGATATATTTTCCCATTTCGACTCTAGCACCGGTAAAGACTGAAGCATCCCTTTCGGTAACTGTCACTCTGCTTTAACCTGTTGACAAGTCAAACACTTCACAGTAAAATCAACAATATCACTTTTCATTCCATCCCACCAGTAATACTCCCGCAGATCCCTGTACATCTTAGTACTGCCAGGATGAACTGAAAATGGAGAACAGTGAGCCTCACATAACAACTCATTCTTCAATATTGAATCACAAGGAACATATAATCTCTTCCCAAACCCCAAAACACAATCATTAAAAATGTTAAATTCCGGAAACTTACCCTTTTGAACAAGCTCTACCTTTTTCTACAACCCACTTTCTTTCTTCTACGTTTGCTTAATTTTGTCTGATAGAGATGATCTCACTGACACATGAATCAAAACAGAAGAACTTCCTACACCAACAACTTCTACGCCAAATTTAATCAAATCAAAAACCAAAGGATCTATTTCCAAACGTAACATGTTTAATGAAACATTAATTTTTCGACTCAAAGCATCAGCCACTTTATTTTATTTTCCCGGATGGTAATGAATTATACAATCATAATACTTGATTAATTCCAGTCATCTCCTCTCTCTCATGTTCAATTCTTTCTGACTGAAAATATACTTTAAACTTTTGTGATCAGTATATATTTCACACTTTACTCCATACAAATGATGCCTCCAAATTTTTTGAGCAAAAACAACAACAGCTAATTCCAAATCATGTGTAGGGTATTTTACATTTCAATTGACATGAAGAAAAAGCATTTACCTGATCATTCTGCATAAGGACACAAACAAGTCCCATCAACGAAGCATCACTGTAGATAACAAACTCACTATTCCTGGAAGGAAGTTCCAAAACTGGAGAATTCACCAATCTTCTTTTCAACTCCTGAAAACAATCATCACATTCTTTTTTCCAGGTAAACTTAACACCCTTCGGAGTTAGATTAGTCATTTGACTAGATAACCGTGAAAAAGTTTCAACAAACCTCTGGTAATAACCTTCAAAACCAAGAAAAATACGGATCTCAGTTACATTTGTGGGTCATGGCCATTATTCAACAACTTTTGTTTTAGCAAGATCAACCGTTATACCATTTTTTAAAATAATGTAACCAAGGAAAGAAATTTTTTATAACCAAAACTCACACTTGCTGAAATTTCCATACATTTTATTTTCTTTTAATGTTTGTAAGATAACCCTGAAATGACTTTCATGCTCCTATTTACTTTTAGAAAACACAAAAATATCATCAATGAAAAGAACCACAAACTTATCCAACAACTCATAGAAGATTCTATTCATAAGTTCAATGAATATAGCAGGTGCATTGGTTAACCCAAAAGACATAACTACAAATTCATAATGGTCATATCTAGTATGAAACGTAGTCTTCAGAACGTCTGCTTATTTTACGTTCAACTGATGGTACCCCGACCTCAAGTCAATCTTCGATAAATACTGAGCTCCCTGGAACTAATCAAACAAATCATCGATATGAGAAAAAGGATACATGTTCTTAATAGTGATATTATTCAAGGCTCTATAATCAATGCAAAGTCTCATTGAACCATATTTCTTTTTAATAAAAAAGACAGGGGCACCCCATGGTGATGTTCTATGTCGAATGAAAACTTTATCTAATAATTCCTGCAATTACTTCTTTAACTCTAAAAGTTCAACTTGAGCCATTCGATAAGGTGGTTTTGAAATTGGCTTAGAATCAGGAACAAATTCAACAGTAAATTCAACTTCCCGATCATGAATAATACCAGGAAACTCATCAGGAAAAACATCAAGATACTCATTGACCACTGGCACATCATTAATTTGAATAGTTCCATTATTTTCAACAACATTTTCAGGGTAACATTAATTTCCATATTTTACTAGTTTCTCAACATCCTGATATGTTATCAAAATAAAGGGTTCATTCTTGTACACAAGCTGAAAATCTTTCTAAAAAGAAACCTCTTTAGCTCTGCAGTCAATATTAGCATGATAAAACGAAATCCAATCCATGCCCAAAATAACATCAAACTCTACTAGAGGCAAAACAATAAGTTTTGTAGGTATATTCTATCTGCACACAAGGATGTGAAGGTTCTTATAGATTCTTTTTGTCTCAATGTTCCCTCCCGGTGTTTTTACCATAAGTTCAAGACTCATATCTTGAGATGGAATTCCCAATTTACTAGAAAACATCTCAGAAATGAAAGAATGTGTAGACCCTGAATCAAACAACACATTGGCATAATCTGAACAAACAATCAGTGTATGTGATACTACATCATTCGATGACCCAACATTTTTTGAAGAAGTTGCAAAGGATTTCACCACCCCTTTCTACTTCTATTCTGGATGCTTTTCCCCAGTTGACTTCTTTGTTAGACACTCATTTTCCTAATGAACCATTTCATTACACTTAAAACATCTCATTGCTGGCTTTTCATTTCCTGCTTGATCATCTTCGTTACTGTTACGAGCAATATGACTAGACTTACCACACTGAAAGAACTTTCCAGACCTGGATAAAGATTCTCCAGGATGAATTTTACCACACTTCACACAGGATGAATATTTTGTTTTCTTACCTCCTTGATTCTTTGATGAATTCTTCCCCTTTTCCTACCAACTGTACCTCTTATACAGTTGTTTTTCAAAGAACACATGATCATCGACAAACTCTATTTCAACCTTCTCCGCACATTGAACAAGTTTTTCATAACTTTTGAACTCACGAGAAGCTAAAGCCCTTCGATACTTTGGCTTTAACCCTGAGTAAAAATGGTGGATTTTACTATCAAGATCTCATTTGATGTTTGGATCATTCCTTTCCAGTCGAGTGAAATTTTCTTCATAAGAACCCATTGAGTCATCCTCCTGCCTCAATTCGAGGAATTTTTTTTCCATTCTAAGATGAACCACCTTAGGAAAATATTTCTCAAGAAACAAACCTTTGAATTAGTCCCAGTGAAGATCATCAATCTTATCACAATCCCTAATATTTTTCTTCATTGACCACCACTAATCTTCTCCACCTTCAAAACAGTAAATAGAAAGACTAACCTTTTGACGTTCTAAACACCCCATGACATCAAAAATATTCTCTAGTGCTTTAATCCACCCTTCAGCTAGCACATGGTAAAATGATCCTCTGAATGATAGGGGATGTTGCCTCATTAAATGTTCTACTACTGACATGTTCCTATGTGGCTGATCTGGCTGATCTCGTGCATAGATACCACAACCATTTATAGCCTGAGTCCACTGTGCCATCACTGCAACAAACAGTTCAGTTCCAATTTCGACCATCTCAGGTTGCCTATTTGGAAGGTTGTCTTCCTCCTGATGTTGTCCATACATAGCTCCCTTGTTTCCTCTATGGAAAACCATTTTGAACTCATAATTATCTTAGGAGAAGTAACATGGTAATATTTAAATGCTATATCATTTCAAGCATACCATAAATTAATTTATAAATTTAACAATTTTCTAACTCCTAAAGTTGTCTAAACCAACCGTTGATACCAACTATAAAGCCTCAGCCTTAAAAATTTCTTTATATTGAATTAAATGAATAATTCCCATTGAGTATATTTTCATGATTAGAGTTTTAGAGAATTAGAACATAACTATTACATCTCAAAATATTACACAGTAGACACTTCTACAAAGTTTCTTTTTTTTACGAAACATGAACTCTTAAAAAAAGAGTCATGTCCTAGTTCTATATTTAAGACAGCATGACTTATCCTTGATCCCATCCTTGACCCTATTCCACATTATTTCCTATGAAAAACATTTCAAAAAAAACTTGGTATGAGCATAAAAATCTCAGTAAGGGTTTCACAAAGAAGGAAAACTGTTAGTTTTTAAAAACAACTAGTAAACCATGAATACTTTATCAAAGTAATATTTTTCACCTTTATGAAGTAGTAAATACTCGTCACTGAATAAAATATCGTTACATACCCTTTTGTTACCAAACGATTACCATAAACCCAATATAAAGAACACATAACATATAAAGGTAACTTGGGACATAAACACACATAAATGGAATAACCATACGGTCGTCTTCCACACGTATCACTTAATGGAATAGCCATATGGCCGACTTCCATACCCAATGAATTGGAGGTTATAAATTAACCATCCATCCTGGTATTCACGACACCACCCATCATATGGTTTATCACGTAACCACCCATAAAATGTCTAAGTACCATTATAAAATCATAAGACATAAAACAAATATAATGGAAAGAAAACATTTCCAACTTTTGATCACAATATATCAATTAAATATATTGACATAACAAATCCATTATAAAAACCATTTTAAATACCAAAATTCATGAAAGAGTATATGGTATTTATTTCATTTTAAAAACATTATGGCTTATTGAGGAAACCAAATACCAAATAGTACTCTTGGTGGCGAAAAAGGTCTTTGTCACCGCGTACGTTAAAATAAACATTCCTTTTTGTCGTTTAGTAAAACGCTTCTTAGTAAAATATTCCCTTTGAATGAAATGGAAATTCAATGGTGTTTTATACAGCGTATAAAAAAAATTCTTGTATTAGAGCAAAATATGCCTCAATGAAAGGAGATTGAGACGAAGTCCCTTACCTCGTGTCCGACGTGACTCGATTTCTCTTTAATCTCATGAATAATAAACTAAAGTTAATTTATACATTCTTAAGAACATTTTTCAAGTTTATTATTACTTTTATATTTCTTATTTCCAAGTTATAATCATTATGTAATCATTTAAGTTAATAACGTTCATTTTGTCGATATTTGGTACTTAAGTCAAAAATGGACTTCCTACAATTACTTTTTGTTCATGTGGTCAAAGGATAATTATATCCATAATGATATTAATAATTTGGATATAATATATATCATATATATCCAGCATATACATTTATTTATAATAGTATATAACATTTAGAGGTAAGAAATGAAATGCACTGTTCATGGAGACGATACGTCGTACGTACGCATGAACGCTACATTCATTTCTATTTCGTATTTAATGGGGTGAAATCATAATGAAATATTGGTATATTAAAATTCAGGTATAATATCATATATAATACCATTAACTCTATCCTTTATACATCCCACATATGAAATTAACGAATCAAATCACTTTGAGGGGGCGATAGTCTGCACTTCCTAAAATGAAGATATCGCGTTTACCCAAAATGGAAACCATAAAGGTATGAAATAAATTAAAAATACAGAAGAATAAGGAAAACATAAACATAATATATATCATATATAAATAGAGTGAAATCTTAATATCCACCATGAAAGGTGTTAAAATATGCTTGAACAATCATCGTTTCGTGAGGCCAAAATTCGCCATCCATAGAAACAGTATGTTCTTTAGCTATTAGCTGAATGTGTGTGTAAGTGTAGCTCGAATAATTCACATAAAAAATACTAGTATATTGAAGATACTGTTTTTGTTACAAAATAAAGGAATAAAAAGAGTTTAGGGGGTTGGAGAAGCAAAATAAAACAAAAGAACACAAGTGAAGACGTTACCTTTAAATCAGATAACTCCTCATGGTTTAAACCAAAAGGGTTTCTTGAAGATATTTCTGACAAATATAAGGCTTCTAGGATTAGTAGAGGTATGTGGAGAGATAAAATTAGCATATATTGGTCGATCCAAGGGCTTGAGAGGTGTAGTTAAGGTGGTAGAGGTGGGGGCCTTTTATAAGAGGGAGGAGGGGCAATCATGGAAAGTTATAAAATGTTACTTTATTATATAATGAGTTTCGGATTTTAAAGGTCCCACAATTATATATTTCGATCATAAGGTGATATTATTTCTAAATCCACCCATAAAATATGTTTTTCACAAGTTTAGGTCTTAGATTTTACAATATCTTTCCATTTTATTTAAATGTTAAATAATGTGATAATAGCTTCATCATAATGATGTCATAAATAATTTATTTTATTTAATGTCTAAAAATTATAAAACAAATATCATGATGTAGGAAATATTTTTCTATTTATAATGAATATTTATAGTCAAGAATATTACTTGTATAACCCCATGTAAAAATTGTTTTAGTAAAACAATACATGTTTGTGACATTTTTATTTTAACGTTAAATAAAAAGTTATTAATGTCATTTTCTTATCCAAGTGACTCCATGGGGTCTTCAAGTTGACCCATGGATTTTTTTGGTCTTCTATGACACAAAAAATAAGGGTTGGACATGTGGAAAGTTCATTTCATATTATTATAAGATTATTTTTACATTAAATTACACTAATTAACTTTAATCGCGATTAATAAAACATAAAAGTTACTATTCACCAAAAAATTATTTTAATCCCATTGAACCATATTTTACTTCCTAATGAAAAATATGTATGTTAGATTTTTTGAAATTCAACTCATAAAAGTGGTAAAGTTTCATTAAAACAAAAAATCATTTTTTTAACAACCACTTAGTGGTTTGACTATTCATCAAAAATTGAAGTTTTTTAGAAAAATATCAAAAATTCACCCAAAGCTATATTTGATTTTAAGAATTGAAAAATGATTTCTATTTTAAAAAATTCAAAACATATAAGTTTCAATAATTAATTTAATAATTAATTCCCACTTTCAAAACAAATAGCGTGTTTTTAGGAAACAATATATATAAAAAGATTAACACTAGTTTAAGTCCAATTTCAAAGTGAAATTAATTCCAATGACCACTATTGGATTAAATGGTAAAAATATATTATTATTTCACTTTAAAAACAATTCAAAAGATAATATAATCATATAAAAAAATTGTATTAAAAAGAGGATTTGAATTAAAATACAACATTAATCACTATTCATTAAAAATGAACTTTATCGGAAAAATACCAAAAATTTACACAATGTAAAATTTGATATCCTGATTCTAAAGAAGAATTTTATATGGCCCAATAAAATGTATATGAGTGACTGAATCTATATTTAAATAGGGTTCACCATCAAAAGGTGATAAGTCGACCTTTTAGTGAATATTAGAGTATCTATGCCTAAAATTGAATTCTTTTCTTATTTTAAGCCTTTATCTTTTATTGGATAAATGTAAACACATTTAACAAAAATATATAATCATATTTAAGTTATTTATATTATTTCCCGCCAATACATTGGCAACATGTTAACTACTAATTAAAATAATATTATTATATTACTAGTGTGCAACGTATGATTTCAAAGAAACTCGTTGTTGCGTATCAGGTACGCTATCGAACATAGGAAACCCTTTAAAGTAAAATTAATATTTAATTCTCAAATATTAATAAATATGAAAATGTATTATTCTTTATTTACCTGGGATGTTACAATATTTATAATGCATGTCCATGTTTCCAAATTATATATTCAAAAATATTATTTCAATTACTATTCAATTTTTAAGATTCAAATTTTCCCATTAGTTATTTTTTAGGTATTAAAGGAATATTTTTTCATTTTAGATATGAGGTACTTTTTGACTTTTTCGGAAAAAACAATGAGGAGAATGTTTTTTATCTTAAACAACATAAATAGATTTTAACTTTTTCATAGCACCTTATTTTCATTAATCTTCCTCCATACAATTTTAATATTATATTTAATTAAATTCTTTCCATTTAAAATTGTGTGGCCTTTGTGGAAAAGAAATTTTTTGTGAATAAATTATATTTTCTTCAAGAATTAATTTCAAGTGTTATATCAAAATTATTTTCCATCTAAAATGGAATTTTTTAATAGGGTTATGTTTAAACTATAATATCCTCATTATACTTATGGGTTTATTTTTTTATGATGGAATTTTATTTTTTAAATCCATTTGTTTTACATTGATTATGTTATGGTGTTTAATAAATCCCATTTTATTCATTGGGATATGATCAATGAGTTATGCAATTATGGAAAATGTAAGAATGATTTAATTATGAGATGAGAAAGACCTATATCTCCCACCAATTTATTGGATAAAGATTTATATATCATGAGATAGACATTTTTTGTAATGAGAAATAATCTCAATTAACTAGTAAAAGTCTTGAACGAGGAGTGAACTTAGTTTAGTAATGGACTTTGTTTGCTATGACGGTCTAAGCAGTGAAACTAAACTAATATGAAATGACATTCTATTATTATGTGTTTGCCACAAAATGTAATGAAATTTGGGATTAAATTCATTTATTCTTATGAAATTTTATGACTTATCCCATGGAATGATATCACGATCTTTTATATGCTGGATAAGATTTTCAAATGTTATGTTATTATGCATTTTGATTATAATATGATTGATATCTCCCTTGTTTACCCTTACTGAGCGTCTGAGCTCGCCCTTTCATATTTTTCTTTTCCCCATGTCATGAAGAAGTGTGTTAAATAAGATATCTCAAAAATGGTTTTAGTTATTAAGGAATAAGTAGGATATAATGAAGATGTCTTATGAACCAATTATTTATGTTTCCCTGTTTCTAAATACACAATGCCTATTCAGTCCTATCATGTATTTGTTATATTTTTTAATTAATATTCATCAATTTTGAAATAATATCAATGTATGTAATGTATGGGTGATTATAATTGGAATTATAGGAAAGGTATAGTTAACCTTTGGAAACTGGGGTGAGAAAACCTTAGTAAGAACGTAAAGGATAAGTTGAAGTATAGGTTACAATCCTATCGTTTTAGATATGATCATGAATAACCTTTGTTAAAACATAAAGTGTCCTAAATTGAAATTTTATTCTCGATGATGTGGTTTTTCATTATTATTAGTTTTACTCACACTATGATTCTTGGTTTCAGTCAATGGATGTAACCCGGAGGAACAATATTAATTCTGATTGCGACGTGAAATGCAATGATTTTCCTCTTGAGCAACCAAATGTTATGGGATCTAGAATGAAAAATCTTGTAGCTATGATCATGTTAGTTTTTCAAGGTATGAATCATGTAAGAAATCCAAATGAGAAATAGAGGGAACAATATTCTATTGAGTCCTTCATGAGGTAGTGTCCACCTTCTTTAAATGGGTATTCTGATCCATTAGTGGATGAACAATGGATTAGTACTACTGAAAATATATTTTCAGTTCTCCAATGTTTAGAACATGATAAATTAGTCTAAGCAATATATAATTTGGAAGGTGAAGCTAATCAATAGTGGAAACCTATCTAGAATATGAGGCAAATATATGAAATTTGATCCATGGAATGGGATGAGTTCAAGAACTTATTTTTTAATAAGTACATTCCATGTATTATTAGAACAAATATGGAGATGGAGTTCCTTGAGCTTAAGATAAAGGAAGATGAATCGGTTTGTAACCATGAAGAAAATTTTATAAGGCTTGCAAGGTATGCCTCTAGAATTATTATCCAACTAGAGATTAAAATTGATTGTTTCTTTAGTGCCTTAAAACCAAGTATCTAAAGGGAATTATCCATAATGAAATACAATAAGAATGATGAAATCGTTCGATGTTCTCTCAGGGTTGATACTGAGATTGGAGTAACCCATCAGTCCTCTAGGTTTGATAAGAAGAGAAAAATGGAATTAAAGTGAAAATCTAAAGACCGAACTAAAAAGAAGATGATTCATCCCTTAGGCACAATATGTGGAAAACATTTGGGGATAACATTTTTAAAGGGACTTGAAAATTAATTATGTTTGGATCATAAGATCATTAGGCATTTTAATGCCGATGTTATGGAAAAACGATGTCTTATAAAGAGATTAGATAAAAGTTGACACTGAATGAACCTCCTACACTTAAATGTTACAAGTTCATGGGAATGGAGCATTATAAAAATATATTCCCTAATCAAAGGGTTATTCATTATTATAGATGTCAGAAAACTCCTAAGGGAAAAGAAAATTACAAGTCACATGTGATCACTATCGACAATGTGGAGTATGATAATAAAGTGGTGAAAGGTACACTTACCATACAATCTAAAGTATAAAATTTTGTATTTGATTCTATATCCACCCGATCTTCAATTTATGAATGATTTTGTAATTTTTTTCCAAATAACCTCAAAAATTAGATGTTTAGTTAGCTATGACAACTCATAATGGGACAACAGTCACATCAAAAGTTTATAATTCTTCTCCGATTGAATTTTATGGGAAAGTGGTTCTTGTAAATCATGTGATCCTTCCTAATGTGTAATTTTATTTTATTCTTGGAATGTATTGGATTTTTTTATATGGATCTAATATCAATTTCTAAGTAAGGGAAGTCATGTTTCATATTATGGATCAATCTATGATCATATATCAAGTTAAGGATGAATATGACCTTCTAATATAAATTTATGCCATCTTATGGGTCTCAATTACTATAAATGAAGGTTATCTCTCTAAAATGGTTGGGGAGAAAGTCAAAATTAAGAATATTCCTATTGTATGGGAATTTTTTTATGTTTTTACATAATAATTTCAAAGTTTTCTACAAAATTTGTGATGTTATGTTTTTAATAGAACTCTTACTAGGTGTTATGCCTATTTCAAAGACACCTTATATAATGACCCCAATTGAGTAATAGGAATTGAATAACTGACTCCAATATAATCTTAAAAAGGGATTCATACACCCTAGTGTTTCACAATGGAGAGTTACTATTCAATTTAATATGAAGAAATATGGATCAATGTGACTCTGCATTTATTATCAAGAACATAACAAGATCACTATCAAGAAAAAAATATCATCTTCCCCATATTGATAGCTTATTTTACCAACAACATGGAGCTCAATATGTTTCCAAGATTGATTTCCATTCATGATATCATCAACTAACAATTATGAAGGAGTATATATCAAAGTCAACATTTTGTACAAGGTACGAACACTATGAATTTATAGTGATGCCTTTTGGTCTTACTAATACCCCCACTATCTTCATGAATCTAATTAATAGTCTTAAGAGACTATCTTGATCAGTTTTTAGTAGTATTTATATAGGATATTCTTGTATATTTCAATATTAATGAAGATCAAGAAGATCGCTTTGAGAATTTTTCTGAAGACCCTGATAAAGGAATAATATTATGATAAATTTACCAAGTTTGAATTTTGGATTCGGAATGTTTCATTTTTTGGGTCACATAATCTCGAGAGAGGGGATATCTATAGACTCAGCAAAAATAAAAGTTACAAAAAGTTGGCCGAGACCAAAAATGGTAACTGGGATTTGAATTTTTCTTGGTTTGGCTAGATATTATTGACATTTTGTGAATGATTTTTCATTATTATCGAATCCACTCACCAAGTTGACTCGGAAAGTATTTATGTTCATGTGGATAGAGTAATGTGAAGATAATTTCAAATATCTAAAAATAAGTTTAGCCAGTGAACATATGCCCACAATACATAATAGTAGAGAATGCTTGTTAAACTATATTAACGCATCCAAGAAGGGGTTGGGTTGTGTTCTCATGAAAAATGATATGGTGATAGATTATGCCTCATGAAAATTGAAAATCCATTAGAAAAATTACCCAACTCATGATTTGGAGATAGCTATCGTAATATTTACACTAAACATATGGAGGCATTATATTTATGTTGAGAGGTGTGATATTTATACTGATCATAAAAGTGTAAAGTATATTTTTACACAAAAGGAACTGAATATGTGTCAAATAAAATGGTCTGAGTTGATTAAATATTACTACTTCTCAATACATTACCAACCTTCGAAAGAGAACAATGTGGTAGATGTTTTGAGTCTAAATGACTATGCCAGCCTATCCAAAATGAGTATCGCAAAAGATCCAATATTTATGGATTTGTAAAGGATGGATCATGAAATTTTAATGTAAGGGTAGAAATAACATCTTTATCAAATGAATGTTCAACCATCTATACAAGTAATTATTAAATAGGCGTAGAAGGGAGATGTAAAACAACAAAATAAGGGTAGAAATTATCCTGAATTCATCCTTGATTGTGATGGAATAATTAGGTTCAGGAACCCAGTTTGTATTTCTCCCATACCAGAATTAAATAAGGAGCTATTGGATGAGGCTAATAGTTATCCCTTCTCTATTCATCCTGAAAACAATGATGTATACGGACCTAAAAGAGTTTTTTGGTGGGAAGGCATGAAAAGAGATGCTGATGAATATGTTTCTCGGTGCTTGGTTTGTCAGCAAGTTAAGGCGGAGATAAAAAAAGTCTGAAGGGATGATACAAAAATTACCCATAATAGAATGAAAATGAAAAAAAAACCACTACGTACTTTTTTGTTAGCCTTCCAAAAACATATAAATTACATAATGCTACATGGGTTATAGTTTATTTCTTTATGAAGTTGACACAATTCATTTTAATTAGAGAGTATTTCTCTCTTGATCAGTTTTCTAGGGTATATGTAAAGGTAATGGTATGTTTTATTTGAGTACTACTTTAAATTATATCTAATTGGTATCTAAGTATTACCTTAATGTTTTGGTGAAGTATTCATCAGGATCTAGATACAGAGTTAAGTTTAATCACTTCTTATCATCTTCAAACAGATGACCATTCTGATAGGAAAATTCAAACTCTAGAAGAAATGTTGATATTATTCTATATGGATTTTAAAGGTGATTGGGAACAATAGATACATTTGGTGGAATTTTCTTGCCACATTATCTTTCACTCCAGTATTCAGATGGCTCCTTATGAAGCCAGCTTTAGAATAAAAGTGCAGAAATATAACTTGTTGGGATGAAGTTGGGGAAAGAAAGCTTTTAGTACCTAATTGTATTGATGAAATAGTAGAAAAATCCATATCTATTCAACAACACATAAGAGAATATCAAAGTCGAAAAAAAGTTAAACTGAAAACCAAAAAAATACCTAGAGTTTAAAGTGGATGAAAATGTGTTTCTACAAATACCTTATAGGAAGAGAGTATTGATATTTTTTAGAAAGGGGAAGCTGAACCCTAGGTATATCACTTCTTTTTAAATTTTGGATTGTGTTAGGAAGTTATCTTACAAATTAGAATTTACACCAAATCTCTCTCATGTTCATGAGGTGTTCCATGTATCTCTCTTGAGAAATTACATACCTGATCTTTTACATTTAATAAACTTAGAAGTCGTACCGCTGGAGAATTATCTGTAACGACCCAAACTTTTTAAATAGTATATTAACTTACTCTTAACGATTTAATAGAGATGTTAATGGTTAATGCAGAAAGAGGAGTCGATGGCTTCATCCAGTAGACTCGATCCTTATGAAGCCCACTTATCAGAGCTTGGGAAGGAGGTGGAATCTTTGGGCTTCACTTTGGACCAAGCCCAAGCCGAACATCAGCGTGTCAAGCTTGAATGGAAACTCTTACGGGAGAAGTTCAAGTTAGTAGAGATTACTACTAGGGAAATGTTATCTGAGCCTCCCTCAGATTCTCTCACCATAGCACACCTTACACTTAGTTCACATGCCAGTGTTATAAGGGGCTATGTGACGAGACCCTAGCGTCTTTGTGTAATCCTTTGGGATGAATGAATTGAGATTTCTTCCTTTAGTTATGTTTGTGAAATTTCAAATGTCCGGATAATTTTAGAATGTATTTTATTGATGAATTTTGAAAAAAGGATATTTTAAAATATTTATGAAAACCCTAAATAATTAATGATGTGAAATGATTTTCAAAAAATGGTCTTCTACAAAAGTGTTCAGTAAGGAATTTGGAGTCTAATAAGATCAACTTAATTTTTGATGAATAGTAAATTATGAATAGTTATTTTTCGCTTAGTATTATTAATGTGACCGAATGGATTAGTAATTTCACTTAAAGATAGTTTTAATATAATTTAGACACCTAGATTAAGTAATGTGAATCAAGAAATTGGGTAAATAACAGTTTCATAAATGATTAATAAAGTATTAGTTTTTTCGAGTGAATAGTGTTATTTTAAATTAAAAATTTCATTAATAATAATTAGATAATTATTTTTATAAAAAGGAATTTATTTTTGAACTCAGAGCATCGATATTATGGTATGGTAATTTTTGGGGATTTTTCTGAAAAAAATGAATTTTCGATGAATAGTACTTTTATTTAAAAATTAAATTAAAAATATTTAGAAATTTATTTTCATAAAATTGAGTTCATAAATGTACTTAGAGCATCAATATTTGGTTAAGGTGAAATTTTGGGATTTTTCTGAGAATGTTGAATTTTCATTGAATAGTAAAAATACAGTTTTAGGGTTTCGGAATGTTTAATGACATCATAACTGTGTGATGGTGATCTCATGAGATATTTTAAGGGTTGGACGGACAAGGGTGATGAATTATTGTTTTGGGGGCCTCATGTGGCCTAACTCTATGGTAAATTCCAAGGGAGAGCACATGGTTTTGAGAAAAGTACTTGTGAGGTGTCCCTTGTCCATTAATGCCTTGTCCCCTCACTTTCCCTATAAATACCCACCCTTTCCTCCTTTAGTTTTCACTCCCAACTCTTCCCCAACAAAGTTACGGTCTCCTTACCACCCAAGGAGGCCTCCCAAGGTGCTCCCAAGCCCTCAAGGTCCAAACCTTGGAGTTTTAAGAGTTACGTTTTAAGGTAAGGGATCTGACCTCTCTCTTTCTTTTCATGTAATATCTTTTATGTCATTCCTTTTATGCTCCATGTTATTATGTGAGAGGATGTTCTTTTATATTCCTCTTACTACCCTTTTCATGTTTATATGATGAGATATCCCCTCTTACTCTCATCATTTCGTTTTATGAAAGTTTAAGTGAATTCGTTAGGTTGCCGAATTTTTAAGGGATTCTTTCACCCTTCTCATTTTTCAAGTTTGATTTTCATGTCAAGTATTTCAAGTTCCTTTTTATTATGTTGGGGTATGATATCTATATCTATCATACTGATCTCTTATTATCATATGATGAGATACCCTATTTGATCTTGTCAATTCATTTTTTTATTAAAGTTTAAGTGACGTCGTTAGGCTGCCGAATTTTCATAAGAGAAATCTTATTTTTGTCTCACTTTAATGTTTATCATTTCATATGGTATATCATTCAAATTTCATTACCATGTTCTTAAATCCATTATATTCTATCCCCCTACTGTTTTATGGATCATTTATGAGTGGGTGACCCATGTTCCCTCTCTTTTCAATGTTTTCTAAAACCTTATAACATAGCCGTTATGCTGCCGAATTTTCGTCTCAAAATGCCTCTCTATTTTCTCAAAATTCTTTTATGTTATAAAGTGAATACTCCAAGATCTTATTTCTATATGGGTATTCCCATATATATCAAAATGTTCTATTTTAAATTCTGGGATTTACATACATGAAACCTGCTTCCCCTTTCCGTGGGTTTAAAGTGACATAAAGATCATGTCATTTTAGCAGTTTTTAAAACGTTATGATTATGAAATGAAACCCATTTATTTTATTCTATATGGGTTGTTTATGAAATTATTGATTATGATATATGTGGCTCAAATGATAATAAATACATGTCAAGGGTGTGCCTAGATAGCGCTCCAATGCATTGGGTAAAGACTTAATCTCTAGTGATGACTTTTTCGACTGATACCTTGGTGAATAACCTTGGTAATTTTTAATGACACCTTGGGGATGGACCTTGGTGAAACGAAATCATTGTCAATATTGAATGTTCCAGCCACATCTTCAAGTTATGAAAAATGTTATTTTCATTATGAGGTATGTCATGATTTTTTTCTCATGCCTTAAAGTTCGTTTCATGTCCTTATTGAAGTATCTCAAGTTCACATGTAAAATGTTTCTCTTGTTTCCCTTACTGGGCCGTCTGCTCGCCTTTTCTTTTGATGTATGTCCCCAGGTTATGAGATGCAGTAATGAACCTAGGATGAACTTAAGGAGAAGCCTTTGAAGTGTTTATGAAGAATTTTTTATATTGTTTTCATGTATTATGTTCCTTGATTCCATGACACTAAACTTTAACGATCCTCAGTTCCGTGTAATGAAATGAAAGTTATGTTATAAAAGGACGGGATGCTACAGTTGGTGTCAAAGGATGGTTTAGTTATTTGTGGAAATTAGGATATAAAAACTTTAGGAAGAGCCCTATAGAAAAGTTTAAACATAGGAAAACTTCCTGGTATTTTGGTAAGTATTGAGTAAGTGGTTTATCAAAAAAATACATCCCTGTCTGGATACGAGCAGGTAGAGGCGGCTCTGGCACATATGTACATAGGGGTAAAACCCGAAAACACCACTTTGAGCTAGACTTGAATGGGAACTGGTGCACGATAGCGGGCCTTGCTGCACTCTTGGGTACGACACTACCGGGGGATATGTTTGGTTAATCACAAGCTTTTTATGAATCATTATGAAGGAATTATAGAGAAGTGTAATTGTCTAAGAATGAAGTCTTAGTTAAAAGATTAATAAATGAAATAAGGGTCTCACTAAGGTTTTATTCTTTTAGAAAATGGTGGGCAATAGGAGGAACCGTGCCGATGGTGACTGCAATGCACCATGTGCTGACGACCCTCTGATGGAAGCCGGAATGGAAAAATTCATGCGAATGATGAACCAACTGACTCAAGTTATGAGTAATAACTTGATTCAAGCTGAGAATCCGACCTCCTCACGAAGGGAACAACACTCTATTGAGTCCTTCATGCGTCAACGACCACCATCATTCAGTGGATCTACTGACCCTTTGGTTGCATAACAATGGATAAGCTCCATTGAAAAGAACTTTTCTGTACTCATTTGTTCGGAACAAGAAAAAGTCACCCTTACTGTTTATCGCCTAGAGGGAGAAGCTGACCAGTGGTGGTCACTGGTCAAAAACATGAAGCCTAGAGAAGAAATGGAAGCTTTGGAGTGGGAAGAATTCCGGGGATTATTCTTTAACAAGTATTTCCCTCGTTCCATGAGAACAAGAATGGAGAATGAGTTTCTCGAGCTGAAGAAGAAGGAGAACAAATCTGTCGGGATCTATGAGATGAACTTCACCCAACTTTCACGATATACCTCTAGCTTTGTCATGGATCCAAGTGGGAAGGTTAACAGATTTTTCAGTGGACTGAGACCTCATCTGTGGAAGAATTTAGCCAACCGGGACAATGATATCTATTAGGAGATCGTGCGGAGTGCAATAAAAGTCGAGTTGGAGTTTGGTAAGACACAGTGGTCTCATAAATCAAATGAAAAGAAGAGATCGTTGGTGCCCAGTTTAGGGAATACTTTTGATCAGGGAAGAGGTGGAAAGCAAATGCAACTTACAACATGAAATAAATGTGGGAAGAAGCATCCGGGGAACTGCTTGGTCAGAAGTGGCAAGTGATACAAGTGTGGAAGAGGAGGCCATATTGCTCGGAATTGTCGTAGTGAGGTGAAGCCTCAACTCCCCAATACTAACGACAGAGGAAAGATGGTTCTGGCATTACCCGAAGTCTATTGCTTCAAGTGTGGACAGCTTGGGCACTGTGATAATCTCTGTCCAAATCCAAGGGCAGTGGAGGGGAATCACCATCAACCTCAACAAAGGCAAGGGGAGCAAGGTCGTGCTTTTTCTATCACAACAACTGAAGTTGAAGCTCTGAATGACGTGGTAGCAGGTACTCTTGTTGTCCTCTCAAAACTATCAACTACTTTGTTTGATTCTGATTCTACACATTCCTTTATTTCCTCCATGTTTGCAAAGAATATAGAATCAATCTCGGAATTGCTTGAGGTAGAGTTTTCAGTCAAGATTCCAAGTGGGATTATCCATGCATCAACAGTGTTTAGAGACTCTAGTGTTTACTTTAGTGAGCACAATCTTATCACAAATCTAGTAGTAATTCCCATGTTGGAATTCGACATTACACTAGGGATGGACTGGCTCTCAAATTATAATGCTAGGATCAAATGCAGAAGTAATGAAATCTCAGTAGTCTTGAATGAATGACCTACAGTTATCTTCCAAGGAGAGATATCCTGAACTGATCCCTATCTAGAAGAACCTCCTATAGCATTCTTTATGGAGTTAATCGGTGATGATGAAGAAGGAAAATGGAGCATACAAATTGAAGATGTTCCGATTTATCAGGAATACTTGGATGTATTTCCTGAGGAGTTACCTTGACCTCCCCTAGAAAGAGAGGTAGAGTTCTCCATTGAACTCATACTTGGGTCTCAACCGATATCAAAGACTCTGTATAGATTGGCAAATGTGGAGCTAGAAGAGTTAAAGAAACAACTCCAAGACTTGTTGGAGAAGGGGTTTATCCGACCGAGTGTGTCTCCTTGGGGAGCAACAGTTCTCTTTGTGAAGAAGAAGGATGGATCATTGCGGCTATGCATTGATTATAGAGAACTGATTGGGATCACAGTGAAGAACATATATCCTCTTCCAAGAATTGATGATTTATTTGACCAGCTTTGTGGGGCTCAATTCCTCTCTAATATTGACCTTCGATCTGGTTATCATCAACTGAGGGTGAAGAAGGAAGATATTCCAAAGACTGCCTTCCGATCAAGATATGGGAATTATGAGTTTACTGTTATGCCCTACGGCATGACTAATGCTCCTGCTATTTTCATGGATTTGGTTAATAGAGTCTTTAAGGAATACCTTGAAAACTTTGTGGTAGTTTTTATTGATGATATTTTGATATATTCAAAAAGTCATGAGGAGCATGATGATCATCTGAGGGTTCTTTTGAAAACTCTACGGAAGGAGAGGCTCTTTGGAAAGTTCAGAAAGTGTGAGTTTTGTTTACAACAAGTGGCCATCTTGGGGCACATCGTAACCAATGAAGGAATCTCGGTTGACCCTACAAAGATAATGGTTGTGGAGGAGTGTCCTCAACCCACAATAGTAACTGAGATTCGTAGTTTCCTTGGTATAGCGGGATATTATAGGAGGTTTGTGGAAAACTTTTCATGACTTTCTAATCCACTAACCAAGTTGACTCGAAAAGGGGTTAAGTTCATCTGAACAAAGGAATGAGAGGAAAGTTTCCAAGAACTGAAGAAGAGATTGGTTACTGCACTTGTGTTAACACTACCCTCTATCGGAGAAGGATTCGTTATTTTTAGCGATGTATCTCTGAAATGGCTTGGGTGCGTCCTCATGAAAAATGACAAGGTAATTGCTTATGCATCTCGAAGGTTGAAGATTCATGAGCAGAATTATCCTACGCATGATCTAGAGCTGGTGGCAGTTTTTTTTTCTCTAAAGATATGGAGGCACTATCTTTATGGGGAGAAATGTGATATATACACTGACCACCAAAGTCTAAAGTATATGGTATTTATTTCATTTTAAAAACATTAAGGCTTGTTGAGGAAGCCAAAGACCAAATAATACTCGCGGTGGAGAAAAAGGTCGTTGTCACCACCTACATTGAAATAAACATTCCTTTTTGTTGTTTAGTAAAACGCTTCATAGAAAAAGATTCCCTTTGAATGAAATGGAAAGTAAATGCTATTTTATACAATGTTTAAAAGAAAGTCTTGTATTACATCAAAATATTTCTCAATGAAAGGAGATTGAGACGAAGTCTCTTACCTCGTGTACGATGTGACTCTATTGCTCTTTAATCTCATGAGTAATAAACTAAAGTTAATTTATACTCGATTAAGAACATTTTTCATGTTTATTATTCCTTTTATATAACTTATATCCATGTTATAAACATTATGTAATCATTTATGTTAATAACGTTCATTTTGTCGATGTTTGGTACTTAAGTCAAAAATGGACTTCTTACAATTACATGTTGTTCATGTGGTCAATGGTTCATTATATCCATAATGATATTCATGATTTGGATATCATATATATCATTTATATTCTTCATATACATGTATTTGTAATAGTATATAACATTTATAGGTAAGAAATGAAATGCACCGTTCATGGAGACGGTAAGTTGTACGTACGCAAGAATGCTACTTTCATTTCTATTTCATATTTAATGGAGTGAAATAATAATGATATATAGGTGTATTATAATTCCATTATAATATAATATATAATACCATTAACTCCATCCTTTATACGTCCCACATATGGCATTAACAAATCAAATCACTTTGAGGGGGCGGTAGTTAGTACTTTCTAAAATGAAGATATCGCATTTACCCATAATGGAAAACATAAAGGTATGCCATAAATTAAAAATATAGAAGCATAATGAAAACATAAACATAATATATATCATATATAAATATAGTTACATCTTAATGGCCACCATGAAAGGTGTTAAAATAAGATTGAACAATTATCGTTTCGTGAGGAAAAAATTCTCCATCCACGGAAATAATATGTTCTTTAACCCTTACATGAAGGTGTGTGTAAGTGTATCTAGACTAATTCACATTAAAACAACCTAGTATATTGAATATACTGGTTTTGTTACAAGAGAAAGTAATAAAATGTGTTAAGGTGGTTGGAGAAGCAAAATAAAACAAAAGAACACAAGTGAAGACATTACCTTTAAATCGGGTAACTCCTCTTGGTTTGAACCAAAAGGGTTTTTTGAAGAGCTTTCTGACAAAGGAAAGGATTATAGGATGAGGAGAGGGATGTGGAGAGATAAAATGAGAAGATCTTGGTCGAGACAAAGGCTTGAATGGTGTGGGTAAGGTGGTAGAGGTGGGGGCCTTTTATAAGAGGGAGGAGGGGCACTCATGGAAAGTTATAAAATGTTACTTTATTATATAATGAGTTTCATATTTTAAATGTCCCAAAATTATATATTTCTCTGATAAGGTGATAAGAGTTTTAAATCCACACATCCAATATGTTTTTGACAAGTGTAGGTCTTAAATTTTACATTATCTTTTCATTTTATTTAAATCGTTAAATAATGATGTAATCGCTGCATCATCATGATGTCAAAAATAATTTAATTTATTTAATGTCTTAAAATTATAAAAAAATATAATGATTTATGAAATGTTTTTATATTTTTAATTAATATTTATATTCAAAAATATGACTTGTATAACCCCATGTAAATTTTTTTTGTAAAACAATACATGTTTGTGACATTTTTATTTTAACATTAAATAAAAAGTTATTAATGTCATTTTCTTATTCAGGTGACTCCATGGGGTCCCAAAGATGACCCATGGATTGTTTTGGTCGTCCATGAAACATCTAATAATTTTAGTACATGTTTCAAGGTCATTTCATATTATTATAACATTATTTTTACCTTAAATTACACTAATTACCTTTAATCGCGATTAATAAAACTTAAAAGTTACTATTCAAAAAAAAAATTATTTTAATTCCATTGAACCAGATTTTACTTCATAATGAAAACTACGTAGGTCTGGTATTTTGAAATTCAATCCACAAAAGTGTTAATGTTTCATTAAAAAGAAAAATCAGTTTTTAAACTACCACTTAGTGGTTTCACTATTCATCAAAAATTGAAGTTTTTCAGAAAAATACCAAAAAATCACCCTAAGCTATATTTGATATTACGAATTCAAAAATGATGTCTATTTTAAAAAATTCAAAACATATAAGTTTAAATAATTAATTTAATAATTAATTCCTGCTGTCACAATAAATAGCGTGTTTTTATGAAAAAATATATATTAAAAGATTGACACTAGTTTAAGTCAAATTAATTACAATGTCCACTATTGGATTAAATGGTAAAAATATATTCTAGTTTTACTTTAAACCCAATTAAAAAGATAATCTAATCATATAAGTAAATTATATTAAAAAAAGGTTTTGAACTAAAATACAACATTTTTCACTATTCATTAAAAAATGAACTTTATCGGAAAAATATTACAAATTTACACAAAGTAAATTTTGATGTCCCAATTCTAAAGAAGAATTTTATTTGGTCCAATAAAATGTATATGAGTAACGAAAACTATATTTAAATAGGGTTCACCATCAAAAGATGTTAAGTCGACCTTTTAGTGAATATTAGAGTATATGTGCCTAAAATTGAATTATATTCTTATTTTAAGCCTTTATCTTTTATTGAATAAATGTAAAAACATTTAACAAACATATATAATAATATTTTAGTTATTTATATTCATTCTCGCAAATATAACGGCTATGTGTTAACTACCATTTAAAATAATTTTATTATATTACTACTGTGCAACGTAAGATTTCAATGAAACTCATTTTTGCATATCAGGTACGCTATCGAACATAGAAACCCCTTTAAAGTAAAATTAATATTTATTTCTAAAATAATAATAAATATTAAAATGTATTATTCTTTATTTACCAGGGATGTTACACCCTTCCCCCCTTTTGGTAATTGCATCCTCGCAATTTTATTCACTTATCAAAATAAGTGGGGGTATTTATCCCTCATAACATTTTCATATTCCCACGTTGCCTCTTCAACCATATGGTTTTTCCACAACAACTTTACCTGGTGAATTAACTTATTCCGCAACACTTTTTCTCTACGGTCAAGAATCTGGACTGGTTGTTCTTCATAAGAGAGATTCTCTTCCAACTGAACTACCTCTGGGCTCAAAAAATGAGATGGATCTGGCATATGCTTTCTCAACATAAAAATAAGAAAAACATTTTGTACCTCGGAAAAAATTGGAGGTAAATCCACTCAGTAAGCAACTGATCCAACTTTCTCCAGAATTTCATAAGGTCCAATTAACCTTGGACTCGGCTTTCCTTTCTTACCAACTCGCATAACACTTTTCCATGGTGCAACTTTAAAAAAGACAGGATCACCTACCTCGAAAGATAGATCCTTCCTCTGGTTATCCGCATAACTTTTCTGCCTCCTCTGAGCTATTCTCATATGTTTCTGAATCAACTGAACTTTTTCTGCAATGTCTTATACCAATTCTGGTCTGATCAACTTCCTTTCACCCACATCGTCCCAAAAAGCGGGAGTTCAACACCACTTTCCATATAATACTTCAAATGGATCCATCTGTATACTTGAATGAAAACTGTTATTAAATGAAAATTCAACCAAAGAAAGATGTTGGTCCCAACTTCCCTGATAATCCATCGAGCAAGCACGTAGCATATCCTCCAAGGTCTAAATTGTTCGTTCAGACTACCCATCTGATTGAGGATGAAAAGTTGTACTAAAATTTAATTCAATACCCAACGACTTCTAAAGGGCCTTCCAAAAGATAGAAGTAAACCTGGGATCACGATCAGATACAATGGAGAGGGGAACTCCATGCAACCTGACAATCTCTTTAACATAAAAAATAGAATGTTGATCTAGAGAGAATGTATCTCGAATAGGATGGAAATGAGTAGATTTAGTCAATCAATCAACAATAACCCAGATTGCATTATTACCTCGAGATGTTTAGTAATCCCACAACGAAGTCCATGGATATATTTTCCCATTTCGACTCTGGCACCGGTAAAGACTGAAGCATCCCTTTCGGTAACTGTCACTCTGCTTTAACCTGTTGACAAGTCAAACACTTCACAGTAAAATCAACAATATCTCTTTTCATTCCATCCCACCAGTAATACTCCCGCAGATCCCTGTACATCTTAGTACTGCCAGGATGAACTGAAAATGGAGAACTATGAGCCTTACATAACAACTCATTCTTCAACTTTGAATCACAAGGAACATATAATCTCTTCCCAAACCCCAAAACACAATCATTAAAAATGTTAAATTCCGGAAACTTACCCTTTTGAACCAGCTCTACCTTTTTCTACAACCCACTTTCTTTCTTCTACGTTTGCTTAATTTTGTCTGATAGAGATGATCTCACTGACACATGAATCAAAACAGAAGAACTTCCTACACCAACAACTTCTACGCCAAATTTAATCAAATCAAAAACCAAAGGATCTATTTCCAAACGTAGCATGTTTAATGAAGCATTAATTTTTCGAATCAAAGCATCATCCACTTTATTTTCTTTTCCCGGATGGTAATGAATTATACAATCATAATACTTGATTAATTCCAGCCATCTCCTCTCTCTCATGTTCAATTCTTTCTGAGTGAAAATATACTTTAAACTTTTGCGATCAGTATATATTTCACACTTTACTCCATACAAATGATGCCTCCAAATTTTTTGAGCAAAAACAACAACAACTAATTCCAAATCATGTGTAGGGTATTTTACATTTCAACTGACATGAAGCAAAAGCATTTACCTGATCATTCTGTATAAGGACACAAACAAGTCCCATCAAAGAAGAATCACTGTAGATAACAAACTCACTATTCCTGGAAGGAAGTTCCAAAACTGGAGAATTCACCAATCTTCTTTTCAACTCCTGAAAACAATCATCACATTCTTTTTCCCAGATAAACTTAACACCCTTACGAGTTAGCTTAGTCATTTGACTAGATAACGGTGAAAAAGTTTCAACAAACCTCTGGTAATAACCTTCAAAACCAAGAAAAATACGGATCTCACTTACATTTTTGGGTCTTGGCCATTATTCAACAACTTTTGTTTTAGCAAGATCAACCGTTATACCATTTTTTAAAATAATGTGACCATGGAAAGAAATTTTTTATAACCAAAACTCACAGTTGCTGAATTTTCCATACATTTTCTTTTATTTTAAGGTTTGTAAGATAACCCTAAAATGACTTTCATGCTCCTATTTACTTTTAGAAAACACAAAAATATCATCAATGAAAAGAACCACAAACTTATCCAACAACTCATAGAAAATTCTATTCATAAGTTCCATGAATATAGTAGGTGCATTGGTTAACCCAAAAGTCATAACTACAAATTCATAATGGTCATATCTAGTATGAAACGTAGTCTTCAGAACGTCTGCTTATTTTACTTTCAACTGATGGTACCCCGACCTCAAGTCAATCTTCGATAAATACTGAGCTCCCTGGAACTAATCAAACAAATCATCGATATGAGGCAAAGGATACATGTTCTTAATAGTGATATTATTCAAGGCTCTATAATCAATGAAAAGTCTCATTGAACCATCTTTCTTTTTAACAAAAAAGACAGGGGCACCCCATGGTGATGTTTTATGTCGAATGAAAACTTTATCTAATAATTCCTGCAATTGCTTCTTTAACTCTAAAAGTTCAACTTGAGCCATTCGATAAGGTGGTTTTGAAATTGGCTTAGAATCAGGAACAAAGTCAACAGTAAATTCAACTTTTCGATCATGAATAATACCAGGAAACTCATCAGGAAAAACATCAAGATACTCATTGACCACTAGCACATCATTAATTTGAATAGTTCCATTATTTTCAACAACATTTTCAGGGTAACATTCATTTCCATATTTTACTAGTTTCTCAACATCCTGATATGTTATCAAAAGAAAGGGTTCATTATTGTACACAAGCTGAAAATATTTCTAAAAAGAAACTTCTTTAGCTCTGCAGTCATTATTATCATGATAAAAATAAATCCAATCCATGCCCAAAATAACATCAAACTCTACTAGAGGCAAAACAATAAGTTTTGTAGTTATATTCTATCTCCACACATGGATATGAAGGTTCTTATAGATTCTTTTTGTCTCAATGTTCCCTCCCGGTGTTTTTACCATAAGTTCAAGACTCATATCTTGAGAAGGAATTCCCAATTTAATAGAAAACATCTTAGAAATGAATGAATGTGTAGACCCTGAATCAAACAACACATTGGCATAATCTGAACAAACAATCAGTGTATGTGATACTACTTCATTCGATGACCCAAATTTTTTTGAAGAAGTTGCAAAGGATTTCACCACCCCTTTCTACTTGTAGTCTGGATGCTTTTCCCCAGTTGAGTTCTTTGTTAGACACTCATTTTCCTAATGAACCATTTCATTACACTTAAAACATCTTATTGCTGGCTTTTCATTTCCTGCTTGATCATCTTCGTTACTGTTACGAGCAATATGACTAGACTTACCACACCGAAAGCACTTTCCAGACCTGGATAAAGATTCTCCAGGATGAATTTTACCACACTTCTCACAGGATGGATATTTTGTTTTCTTACCTCCTTGATTATTTGATGTATTCTTCCCCTTTTCCTGCCAACTGGACCTCTTATACCGTTGTTTTTCAAAGAACACATGATCATCGACAAACTCTATTTCAACCTTCTCCGCACATTGAACAAGTTTTTCATAACTTTTGAACTCACGAGAAGCTAAAGCCCTTCGATACTTTGGCTTTAACCCTGGGTAAAAATGGTTGATTTTACTATCAACATCTCATTTGATGTTTGGATCATACCTTTCCAGTCGAGTGAAATTTTCTTCATAAGAACCCATTGAGTCATCCTCCTACCTCAATTCGAGGAAATTTTTTTCCATTCTAAGATGAACCACCTTAGGAAAATATTTCTCATGAAACAAACCTTTGAATTAGTCCCAGTGAAGATCATAAATCTTATCCCAATCCCTAATATTTTTCTTCATTGACCACCACTAATCTTCTCCACCTTCAAAACAGTAAATAGCAAGACTAACCTTTTGACGTTCGGAACACCCCATGACATCAAAAATCTTCTCTAGTGCTTTAATCCACCCTTCAGCTAGCCCATGGTCAAATGATCCTCTGAATGATAGGGGATTTTGCCTCATGAAATGTTCTACTACTGACATGTTCCTATGCGGCTGATCTCGTGCATGGATACCACCACCATTTATAGCCTGAGTCCACTGTGCCATCACTGCAACAAACTGTTCAGTTCCAATTTCGACCATCTCAGGTTGCTTATTTGGAAGGTTGTCTTTCTCCTAATGTCGTCCATCCATAGCTGTCTTGTTTCCTCTATGGAAAAAAATTCTGAACTCATAAATATCTTAGGAGAAGTAACATGGTAATATTTAAATGCTATATCATTTCAAGCATACAATAAATTAATTTATAAATTTAACAATTTTCTAACTCCTAAAGTTGTCTAAACCAGCCATTGATACCAACTATAAAGACTCAAGCTTAAAAAAATTTCTTGATATTGAATTAAATGAATAATTCCCATTGAGTATATTTTCAGGATTAGAGTTTTAGATAATTAGATCATAACTATTACATCTCAAAATATTACACAGTAGACACTTCTACAAAGTTTCTTTTTTTTACGAAACATGAACTCTTAAAAAAAGAGTCATGTCCTAGTTATATATTTAAGACAGCATGACTTATCCTTGATCCCATCCTTTACCCTATTCCACATTATTTCCTATGAAAAACATTCCAAAAAAACTTGGTATGAGCATAAAAAGCTCAGTAAGGGTTTCACAAAGAAGGAAAACTGTTAGTTTTTAAAATCAACTAGTAAACCATGAATATTTTATCAAAGTAATAATTTTCACATTTATGAAGTAGTAAATACTCGTCACTGAATAAAATATCATTACTTACCCTTTTGTTACCAAATGATTACCATAAACCCAATATAAAGAACACATAACATATAAAGGTAACTTGGGACATAAACACACATAAATGGAATAACCATACGGTCGTCTTCCACACGTATCACTTAATGGAATAGCCATATGGCCGACTTCCATACCCAATGAATTGGAGGTTATAAAGTAACCATCCATCCTGGTATTCAAGACACCACCCATCATATGGTTTATCACGTAACCACCCGTAAAATGTCCAAGTACCATTATAAAATCATAAGACATAAAACAAATATAATGGAAAGAAAACATTTCCAACTTTTGATCACAATATATCAATTAAATAAATTGACATAACAAATCCATTATAAAAACCATTTTAAATACAAAAATTCATAAAAGAGTATATGGTATTTATTTCATTTTAAAAACATTATGGCTTATTGAGGAAGCCAAATACCAAATAGTACTCTTGGTGGCGAAAAAGGTCTTTGTCACCGCGTATGTTAAAATAAACATTCCTTTTTGTCGTTTAGTAAAACGCTTCATAGTAAAATATTCCCTTTGAATGAAATGGAAATTCAATGGTGTTTTATACAGTGTATAAAAAAAAGTCTTGTATTAGAGCAAAATATGCCTCAATGAAAGGAGATTGAGATGAAGTCCCTTACCTCGTGTCCGACGTGACTCGATTTCTCTTTAATCTCATGAATAATAAACTAAATTTAATTTATACATTCTTAAGAACATTTTTCAAGTTTATTATTCCTTTTATATAACTTATTTCCATGTTATAATCATTATTTAATCATTTAAGATAATAACGTTCATTTTGTCGATATTTGGTACTTAAGTCAAAAATGGACTTCCTACAATTACTTTTTGTTCATGTGGTCGAAGGATAATTATATCCATAATGATATTAATAATTTATATATCATATATATCATATATATCCAGCATATACATTTATTTATAATAGTATATATCATTTAGAGGTAAGAAATGAAATGCACTGTTCATGGAGACGATACGTCGTACGTACGCATGAATGCTACATTCATTTCTATTTCGTATTTAATGGAGTGAAATCATAATGATATGTTGGTATATTAAAATTCCAGTATAATATCATATATAATACCATTAACTCTATCCTTTATACATCCCACATATGACATTAACGAATCAAATCACTTTTAGGGGGCGGTAGTCTGCACTTCCTAAAATGAAGATATCGCGTTTACCCATAATGGAAACCATAAAGGTATGAAATAAATTAAAAATACAGAAGAATAAGGAAAACATAAACATAATATATATCATATATAAATAGAGTGAAATCTTAATATCCACCATGAAAGGTGTTAAAATATGCTTGAACAATCATCGTTTCGTGAGGCCAAAATTCGCCATCCATAGAAATAGTATGTTCTTTAGCTATTAGCTGAATGTGTGTGTAAGTGTAGCTCGAATAATTCACATAACAAAATACTAGTATATTGAAGATACTGTTTTTGTTACAAAATAAAGGAATAAAAATAGTTTAGGGGGTTGGAGAAGCAAAATAAAACAAAAGAACACAAGTGAAGATGTTACCTTTAAATCGGATAACTCCTCGTGGTTTAAACCAAAAGGGTTTCTTGAAGATATTTTTGAAAAATTTAAGGCTTCTAGGATTAGTAGAGGTATGTGGAGAGATAAAATTAGCAGATCTTGGTCGATCCAAGGGCTTGAGAGGTGTGGTTAAGGTGGTAGAGGTGGGGGCCTTTTATAAGAGGGAGGAGGGGCAATCATGGAAAGTTATAAAATGTTACTTTATTATATAATGAGTTTCGGATATTAAAGGTCCCACAATTATATATTTCGAGAATAAGGTGATATTATTTTTAAATCCACCCATCCAATAGGTTTTTGAAAAGTTTAGGTCTTATATTTTACAATATCTTTCCATTTTATTTAAATGTTAAATAATGAGATAATAGCTTCATCATCATGATGTCATAAATAATTTATTTTTTTTAATGTCTAAAAATTATAAAACAAATATCATGATTTAGGAAATATTTTTCTCTTTATAATGAATATTAATAGTCATGAATTTGACTTGTATAACCCCATGTAAAAATTGTTTTAGTAAAACAATACATGTTTGTGACATTTTTATTTTAACTTTAAATAAAAAGTTATTAATGTCATTTTCTTATCCAAGTGACTCCATGGGGTCTTCAAGTTGACCCATGGATTTTTTTGGTCTTCTATGACACAAAAAATAAGGGTTGGACATGTGTAAAGTTCATTTCATATTATTATAAGATTATTTTTACCTTAAATTACACTAATTAACTTTAATCGCGATTAATAAAACATAAAAGTTACTATTCACCAAAAAATTATTTTAATCCCATTTAACCATATTTTACTTCCTAATGAAAAATATTTATGTTATATTTTTTGAAATTCAACTCATAAAAGTGGTAAAGTTTCATTAAAACAAAAAATCAGTTTTTTAACAACCACTTAGTGGTTTCACTATTCATCAAAAATTTAAGTTTTTTAGAAAAATATCAAAAATTCACCCTAAGCTATATTTGATTTTAAGAATTCAAAAATGATTTCTATTTTAAAAAATTAAAAAAATATAAGTTTCAATAATTAATTTAATAATTAATTCCCACTTTCAAAACAAATAGCGTGTTTTTAGGAAACAATATATATCAAAAGATTGACACTAGTTTAAGTCCAATTTTAAAGTGAAATTAATTCTAATGACCACTATTGGATTAAATGGTAAAAATATATTCTTATTTCACTTTAAAAACAACTCAAAATATAATATAATCATATAAACAAATTATATTAAAAAGAGGGTTTGAATTAAAATACAACATTAATCACTATTCATTAAAAATGAACTTTATCTGAAAAATACCAAAAATTTACCCAAATTAAAATTTGATATCCTAATTCTAAAGAAGAATTTTATATGGACCAATAAAATGTATATGAGTGACTGAAACTATATTTAAATAGGGTTCACCATCAAAAGGTGATAAGTTGACCTTTTAGTGAATATTAGAGTATCTATGCCTAAAATTGAATTCTTTTCTTATTTTAAGCCTTTATCTTTTATTGGATAAATGTAAATACATTTAACAAAAATATATAATCATATTTAAGTTATTTATATTATTTCCCGCCAATACAATGGCTACGTGTTAACTACCAATTAAAATAATATTATTATATTACTAGTGTGCAACGTATGATTTCAAAGAAACTCGTTGTTGTGTATCGGGTACGCTATCGAACAAAGAAAACCCTTTAAAGTAAAATTAATATTTAATTCTCAATTATTAATAAATATGAAAATGTATTATTCTTTATTTACCTGGGATGTTACAATATTTATAATGCATGTCCATGTTTCCAAATTATATATTCAAAAATATTATTTCAATTACTATTCAATTTTTAAGAGTCAAATTTTCCCATTAGTTATTTTTTAGGTATTAAAGGAATATTTTTTTCATTTTAGATTTGAGGTACTTTTTGACTTTTCCGGAAAAAACAATAAGGAGAATGTTTTTTATCTTAAACAACAAAAATGGATTTTTACTTTTTCATAGAACCTTGTTTTCATAAATCTTCCTCCATACAATTTTAATATTATATTTAATTAAATTATTTCCATTTAAAATTGTGTGGCCTTTGGGGAAAAGAAATTTTTTGTGAATAAATTATATTTTCTTCAAGAATTAATTTCAAGTGTTATATCAAAATTATTTTCCATCTAAAATGGAATTTTTTAATAGGGTTATGTTTAAACTATAGTATCTTCATTATACTTATGGGTTTATTTTTTTATGATGGAATGTTATTTTTTAAATCCATTTTTTTACATTGATTATGTTATGGTGTTTAATAAATCCCATTTTATTCATTGGGATATGATCAATGAGTTATGAAATTATGGAAAATGTAAGAATGATTTCATTATGAGATGAGTGAGACCTATATCTCCCACCAATTTATTGGGTAAAGATTTATATATCATGAGATATACATTTTTTGTATTGAGAAATAATCTCAATTAACTAGTAAAAGTCTTGAACGAGGAGTGAACTCGGTTTAGTAATGGACTTTGTTTGCTATGACGGTCTAAGCAGTGAAACTAAACTAATATGAAATGACATTCTATTATTATGTGTTTGCCACAAAATGTAATGAAATTTGGGATTAAATTCATTTATTCTTATGAAATTTTATGACTTATCCCATGGAATGATATCACGATCTTTTATATGCTGGATAAGATTTTCAAATGTTATGTTATTATGCCTTTTGATTATATTATGATTGATATCTCCCTTGTTTACCCTTACTGAGCGTCTGAGCTCCCCTTTCATATTTTTCTTTTCCCCATGTCATGAAGAAGTGTGTTAAATAAGATATCTCAAAAATGGTTTTAGTTATTAAGGAATATATAGGATATAATGAAGATGTCTTATGAACCAATTATTTATGTTTCCCTGTTTCTAAATACACTATGCCTATTCAGTCCTATCATGTATTTGTTATATTTTTTAATTAATATTCATCAATTTTGAAGTAATATCAATGTATGTAATGTATGGGTCATTATAATTGGCATTATAGGAAAGGGATAGTTAACCTTTGTAAACTGGGGTGAGAAAACCTTAGGAAGAACGTAAAGGATAAGTTTAAGTATAGGTTACAATCCTATCGTTTTAGATATGATCATGAATAACCGTGGTTAAAACCTAAAGTGTCCTAAATTGAAATTTTATTCTCGATGATGTGGTTTTTCATTATTATTAGTTTTACTCACACTATGATTCTTGGTTTCAGTCAATGGATGGAACCCGGAGGAACAATATTAATTCTGATTGTGACGTGAAATGCAATGATTTTCCTCTTGAGCAACCAAATGTTATGGGATCTAGAATGACAAATCTTGTAGCTATGATCATGTTAGTTTTTCAAGGTATGAATCATGTAAGAAATCCAAATGATAAATAGAGGGAACAATATTCTATTGAGTCCTTCATGAGGTAGTTTCCACCTTCTTTAAATGGGTATTCTGATCCATTAGTGGATGAACAATGGATTAGTACTACTGAAAATATATTTTCAGTTATCCAATGTTTAGAACATGATAAATTCATCTAAGCAATATATAATTTGGAAGGTGAAGCTAATAAATAGTGGAAACCAATCTAGAATATGAGGCAAATATATGAAATTTGATCCATGGAATGGGATGAGTTCAAGAACTTATTTTTTAATAAGTATATTCCATGTATTATTAGAAAAAATATGGAGATGGAGTTCCTTGAGTTTAAGATAAAGGAAGATGAATCGGTTAGTAACCATGAAGAAAATTTTATAAGGCTTCCAAGGTATGCCTCTAGAATTATTATCCAAATAGAGATTAAAATTGATTGTTTCATTAGTGCCTTAAAACCAAGTATCTAAAGGGAATTATCCGTAATGAAATACAATAAGAAGGATGAAATCGTTCAATGTTCTCTTAGGGTTGATACTGAGATTGGAGTAACCCATCAGTCCTCTAGGTTTGATAAGAAGAGAAAAATGGAATTAAAGTGAAAATCTAAAGACCGAACTAAAAAGAAGATTATTCATCCCTTAGGCACAATATGTGGAAAAAATTTGGGGAAAACATTTTTAAAGGGACTTGAAAATTCATTATGTTTGGATCATAATATCATTAGGCATTTTAATGCCGATGTTATGGAAAAACGATGTCTTATAAAGAGATTATATAAAAGTCGACACTGAATGAACCTCCTACACTTAAATGTTACAAGTTCATGGGAATGGAGCATTATAAAAATATATTCCCTAATCAAAGGGTTATTCATTATGATAGACGTCAGAAAACTCCTAAGGGAAAAGAAAGTTACAAGTCACATGTGATCACTATCGACAATGTGGAGTATGATAATAAAGTGGTGAAAGGTACACTTACCATCCAATCTAAAGTATAAAATGTTATATTTGATTCTATATCCACCGATCTTCAATTTATGAATGATTTTGTAATTTTTTTCCAAATAACCTCAACAATTAGATGTTTAGTTAGCTGTGACAACTCATAATGGCACAACAGTCACATCAAAAGTTTATAATTCTTCTCCGATTGAATTTTATGGGAAAGTGATTCTTGTAAATCATGTGATCCTTCCTAATGTGTAATTTGATTTTATTCTTGGAATGTATTGGATTTCTCTATATGGATCTAATATCAATTTCAAAGTAAGGGAAGTCACGTTTCATATTATGGATCAATCTATGATCATATATCAAGTTAAGGATGAATATGACCTTCTAATATAAATTTATGCCGTCTTATGGGTCTCGATTACTATAAATGAAGGTTATCTCTCTAAAATGGTTGGGGAGAAACTCAAAATTAAGAATATTCCTATTGTATGGGAATTTTTTTATGTTTTTACATAATAATTTCAAAGTCTTCTACCAAATTTGTGATGTTATGTTTTTAATAGAACTCTTACAAGGTGTTATGCCTATTTCAAAGACACCTTATAGAATGACCCCAATTGAGTAATAGGAATTGAATAATTGACTCCAATATAATCTTAAAAAGGGATTCATACACCCTAGTGTTTCACAATGGAGAGTTACTATTCAATTTAATATGAAGAAATATGGATCAATGTGACTCTGCATTTATTATCAAGAACATAACAAGATCACTATCAAGAAAAAAATATCATCTTCCCCATATTGATAGCTTATTTTACCAACAACATGGAGCTCAATATGTTTCCAAGATTGATCTCCATTCATGATATCATCAACTAAGGGTTATGAAGGAGTATATATCAAAGTCAACATTTTGTACAAGGTACAAACACTATTAATTTATAGTGATGCCTTTTGGTCTTACTAATACCCCCACTATCTTCATGAATCTAATTAATAGTCTTTAGAGACTATCTTGATCAGTTTTTGGTAGTATTTATATATGATATTCTTGTATATTTCAATATTAATGAAGAGCAAGAAGATCGCTTTGAGAATTTTTCTGAAGACCCTGATAAAGGAATAATATTATGATAAATTTACCAAGTTTGAATTTTGGATTCGGAATGTTTCATTTTTTGGGTCAAATAATCTTGAGAGAGGGGATATCTGTAGATTCAGCAAAAATAAAAGTTACTGAAAGTTGGCCGAGACCAAAAATGGTAACTGGGATTTGAATTTTTCTTGGTTTGGCTAGATATTAATGAAATTTTGTGAATGATTTTTCATTATTATCGAATCCACTCACCAAGTTGACTCGGAAATTATTTATGTTCATGTGGATAGAGTAATGTGAAGATAATTTCAAATATCTAAAAATAAGTTTAGCCAGTGAACATATGCCCACAATACATAATAGTAGAGAATGTTTGTTAAACTATATTAACGCATCCAAGAAGGGGTTGGGTTGTGTTCTCATGAAAAATGATATGGTGATAGATTATGCGTCATGAAAATTGAAAATCCATTAGCAAAATTACCCAACTCATGATTTGGAGATAGCTATCGTAATATTTACACTAAACATATGGAGGCATTATATTTATGGTGAGAGGTGTGATATTTATACTGATCATAAAAGTGTAAAGTATATTTTTACACAAAAGGAACTGAATATGTGTCAAATAAAATGGTCTGGGTTGATTAAAGATTACTACTTATCAATACATTACCAACCTTTGAAAGCGAACAATGTGGTAGATGTTTTGAGTCTAAATGACTATGCCAGCCTATCCAAAATGAGTATCACAAAAGATCCAATGTTTATGGATTTGTAAAGGATGGATCATGAAATTTTAATGTAAGGGTAGAAATATCATCTTTATCAAATGAATGTCCAACCATCTATACAAGAAATGATTAAATAGGCGTAGAAGGGTGATGTACAACAACAAAATAAGGGTAGAAATTATCCTGAATTCATCCTTGATTGTGATGGAATAATTAGGTTCGGGACCACAGTTTGTATTTCTCCCACACCAGAATTAAATAAGGAGCTATTGGATGAGGCTAATAGTTCTCCCTTCTCTATTCATCCTGAAAACAATGATGTATACGGACCTAAAAGAGTTTTTTTTGGTGGGAAGGCATGAAAAGAGATGCTGATGAATATGTTACTCGGTGCTTGGTTTGTCAGCAAGTTAAGGCGAAGATAAAAAAAGTCTAAAGGGATGTTACAAACATTACGCATAATAGAATGAAAATGGAAAAAAACCTCTACGTACTTTTTTGTTAGCCTTCCAAAAACATATAAATTACATAATGCTACATGGGTTATAGTTTATTGCCTTATGAAGTTGACACAATTCATTTTAATTAGAGAGCATTTCTCTCTTGATCAGTTTTCTAGGGTATATGTAAAGGTAATGGTATGTTTTATTTGAGTACTACTTTACATTATATCTAATTGGTATCTAAGGATTACCTTAATGTTTTGGTGAAGTATTCATCAGGATCTAGATACGGAGTTAAGTTTAATCACTTCTTATCATCTTCAAACAGATGACCATTTTGATAGGACAATTCAAACTCTAGAAGAAATGTTGAGATTATACTATATGGTTTTTAAAGGTGATTGGGAACAATAGATACATTTGGTGGAATTTTCTTGCCACATTATCTTTCACTCCAGTATTCAGATGGCTCCTTATGAAGCCAGCTTTAGAATAAAAGTGCAGAAATATAACTTGTTGGGATGAAGTTGGGGAAAGAAAGCATTTAGGACCTAATTGTATTGATGAAATAGTAGACAAATCCATATCTATTCAACAACACATAAGAGAATATCAAAGTCGAAAAAAAGTTATACTGAAAACCAAAAAAATACCTAGAGTTTAAAGTGGATGAAAATGTGTATCTACGAAAACCTTATAGGAAGAGAGTATTGATATTTTTTAGAAAGGGGAAGCTGAACCCTAGGTATATCACTTCTTTTTAAATTTTGGATTGTGTTAGGAAGTTATCTTACAAATTAAAATTTACACCGAATCTCTCTCATGTTCATGAGGTTTTTCATGTATCTCTCTTGAGAAATTACATACCTGATCTTTTACATTTAATAAACTTAGAAGTCGTACCACTGGAGAATTCTCTGTAACCACCCAAACTTTTTAAATAGTATATTAACTTACTCATAACGATTTAATAGATATGTTAATGGTTAATGCAGAAAGAGGAGTCGATGGCTTCATCTAGTAGACTCGAACCTTATGAATCCCACTTATCAGAGCTTGGGAAGGAGGTGGAATCTTTGGGCTTCACTTTGGACCAAGCCCAAGCTGAACTTCAGCGTGTCAAGCTTGAATGGAAACTCTTACGGGAGAAGTTCAAGTTAGTAGATATTACTACTAGGGCAATTTTATCTGAGCCCCCCTCAGATTCTCTCACCATAGCACACCTTACACTTAGTTCATATGCCAGTGTTATAAGGGGCTATGTGACGAGACCCTAGCTTCTTTGTGTAATCCTTTGGGATGAATGAATTGAGATTTCTTCATTTAGTGATGTTTGTGAAATTTCAAATGTCCGGATAATTTTAGAATGTATTTTATTGATGAATTTTGAAAAAAGGATATTTTAAAATATTTATGAAAACCCTAAATAATTAATGATGTGAAATGATTTTCAAAAAATGGTCTTCTACAAAAGTGTTCAGTAAGGAATTTGGAGTATAATAAGATCAACTTAATTTTTGATGAATAGTAAATTATGAATACTGATTTTACGCTTAGGATTAGTAATGTGACCAAATGGATTAGTAATTTCACTTAAAGAAAGTTTTAATATAATTTAGACACCTAGATTAAGTAATGTGAATCAATAAATTGGGTAAATAACAGTTTCATAAATGATTAATCAAGTATTAGTTTTTTCGGGTGAATAGTGTTTTTTTAAATTAAAAATTTAATTAAAAATAGTTAGATAATTATTTTTATAAAAAGGACTTTATTTTTGAACTCAGAGCATCGATATTATGGTATGGTAATTTTGGGGGATTTTTCTGAAAAAAAATGAATTTTCGATGAATAGTGCTTTTATTTAAAAATTAAATTAAAAATATTTAGAAATTTATTTTCATAAAATGGAGTTCATAAATGTACTTAGAGCATCAATATTTGGTTAAGGTGAAATTTTGGGATTTTTCTGAGAAAGTTGAATTTTCATTGAATAGTAAAAATATAGTTTTAGGGTTTCGGAATGTTTAATGACATCATAACTGTGTGATGGTGATGTCATGAGATATTGTAAGGGTTGGCCGTCCAAGGGTGATGAATTATTATTTTGGGGGCCTCATGTGGCCTAACTCCATGGTAAATGCCAAGGGAGAGCACATGGTTTTGAGAAAAGTACTTGTGAGGTGTCCCTTGGCCATTAATGCCTTGTCCCCTCACTTCCCCTATAAATACCCACCCTTTACTCCTTTAGTTTTCACTCCCAACTCTTCCCCAACGAAGTTCTGGTCTCCTTACCATCCAAGGAGTCCTCCCAAGGTGCTCCCAATCCCTCAAGGTCCAAACCTTGGAGTTTTAAGAGTTACGTTTTAAGGTAAGGGATCCGACCTCTCTCTTTCTTTTCATGTAATATCTTTTATGTCATTCCTTTTATGCTCCATGTTATTATGTGATAGGATGTTATTTTATATTCCTCTTACTACCCTTTTCATGTTTATATGATGAGAGATCCCCTCTTACTCTCATCATTTCGTTTTATGAAAGTTTAAGTGAATTTGTTAGGCTGCCGAATTTTCAAGGGATTATTTCACCCTTCTCATTTTTCAAGTTTGATTTTCATGTCAAGTATTTCAAGTTCCTTTTTATTATGTTGGGGTATGATCTCTATATCTATCATACTGATCTCTTATGATCATATTATGAGAGACCCTATTTGATCTTGTCAAATCTTTTTTTTATTATAGTTTAAGTGACGTCTTTAGGCTGCCGAATTTTCATAAGAGAAATCTTATTTTTGTCTCACTTTAATGTTTATCATTTCATATGGTATATCTTTCAAATTTCATTACCATATTCTTAAATCCCTTATATTCTATCCCCCTACTGTTTTATGGATCATTTATGAGTGGGTGACCCATGTTCCCTCTCTTTTCAATGTTTTCTAAAACCTTGTAACATAGCCGTTATGCTGCCGAATTTTCGTGTCAAAATGCCTCTCTATTTTCTCAAAATTATTTTATGTTATAAAGTGAATAATCAAAGATCTTATTTCTACATGGGTATTCACATATATATCAAAATGTTCTATTTTAAATTCTGGGATTTACATACATGAAACCCACTTCCCCATTCCGTGGGTTTAAAGTGACATAAAGATCATGTCATTAAAGCAGTTTTTAAAACGTTATGATTATGAAATGAAACCCATTTATTTTATGCTATATGGGTTGTTTATGAAATGATTGATTATGATATATGTGGCTCACATGATAATAAATACATGTCAAGGGTTTTCCCAGATAGCGCTCCAATGCATTGGGTAAAGACTTAATCTCTAGTGATGACTTTTTGGACTGATACCTTGGTGAATAACCTTGGTAATTTTTAATGACACCTTGGGGATGGACCTTGGTGAAATGAAATGATTGTCAATATTGAATGTTGCAGCCACATCTTCAAGTTATGAAAAATGTTATTTTCATTATAGTTATGTCATGATTTTTTTCTCATGTCGTAAAGTTCATTTCATGTCCTTATTGAAGTATCTCAAGTTCACATGTAAAATGTTTCTCTTGTTTCCCTTACTGGGCCTTCTACTTGCCCTTTCTTTTGATGTATGTCCCCAGGTTATGAGATGCAGTAATGAACCTAGAATGAACTTAAGGATAAGCCTTTCAAGTGTTTAAGAAGAATTTTTTATATTGTTTTCATGTATTATGTTCCTTGATTCCATGACACTAAACCTTAACGATCCTCAGTTCCGTGTAATGAAATGAAAGTTATGTTATAAAAGGACGGGATGCTACAGTTGGTATCAAAGGATGGTTTAGTTATTTGTGGAAATTAGGATATAAAAACTTTATGAAGAGCCCTACAGAAATGTTTAAACATTGGAAAACTTCCTGGTATTTTGGTAAGTATTGAGTACGTGGTTTATCAAAAAAATACATCCCTGTCTGGATACGAGCAGGTAGAGGCGGCTCTGGCACAGATGTACATAGGGGTAAAACCCGAAAACACCACTTTAAGATAGACTCGAACGGGAACTGGTGCACGATAACGGGCCTTGCTGCACTCTTGGTTACGACACTACCGGGGGATATGTTTGGTTAATCACAAGCTTTTTATGAATCATTATGAAGGAATTATAGAGAAGTGTAATTGTCTAAGCATGAAGTCTTAGTTAAAAGATTAATAAATGAAATAAGGGTCTCACTAAGGTTTTATTCTTTTAGAAAATGGTGGGAAATGGGAGGAACCGTGCCGATGGTGACCGCAATGCACCATGTGCTGAAAGCCCTCTGATGGAAGCCGGAATGGAATCATTCATGCGAATGATGAACCAACTGACTCAAGTTATGAGTAATAACTTGAATCAAGCTGAGAGTCTGACCTCACCACGAAGGAAACAACACTCTATTGAGTCCTTCATGCGTCATCGACCACCATCATTCAGTGGATCTACTGACCCTTTGTTTTCATAACAATGGATAAGATCCATTGAAATGAACTTTTCTGTACTCCTTTGTTCGGAACAAGAAAAAGTCACCCTTACTGTTTATCGCCTAGAGGGAGAAGCTGACCAGTGGTGGTCACTGGTCAAAAACACGAAGCCTAGAGAAGAGATGGAAGCTTTGGAGTGGGAAGAATTCCGGGGAATATTCTTTAACAAGTATTTCCCTCGTTCCATGAGAACAAGAATGGAGAATGAGTTTCTCGAGATGAAGCAGAAGGAGAACAAATCTGTCAGGATCTATGAGATGAACTTCACCCGACTTTCACGATATACCTCTAGCTTTGTCATGGATCCAAGTGGGAAGGTTAACAGATTTTTCAGTGGACTGAGACCTCATCTGTGGAAGAATTTAGCCAACCGGGACTATGATAGCTACGAGGAGATCGTGCGGAGTGCAATAAAAGTCGAGTTGGAGTTTGGTAAGACACAGTGGTCTCATAAATCAAATGAAAAGAAGAGATCGTTGGTGCCCAGTTTAGGGAATACTTTTGATCAGGGAAGAGGTGGAAAGCAAATGCAACTTACAACATGAAATAACTGTGGGAAGAAGCATCCAGGGAACTGCTTGGTCAGAAGTGGCAAGTGCTAAAAGTGTGGAAGAGGAGGCCATATTTCTCGGAATTGTCGTAGTGAGGTGAATCCTCAACTCCCAAATACTAACGACAGAGGAAAGATGGTTCTGACATTACCCGAAGTCTATTGCTTCAAGTGTGGACAGCTTGGGCACTGTGATAATCTCTGTCCAAATCCAAGGGCAGTGGAGGGGACTCACCATCAACCTCAACAAAGGCAAGGGGAGCAAGGTCATGCTTTTTCTATCACAACAACTGAAGTTGAAGCTCCGAATGACGTGGTAGCAGGTACTCTTGTTGTCCTCTCAAAACTATCAACTACTTTGTTTGATTGTGATTCTACACATTCCTTTATTTCCTCCATGTTTGCAAAGAATATAGAATCAATCTCAGAATTGCTTGAGGTAGAGTTTTCAGTCAAGATTCCAAGTGGGATTATCCATGCATCAACAGTGTTTAGAGACTCTAGTGTTTACTTTAGTGAGCACAATCTTATCACAAATATAGTAGTCATTCCCATGATGGAATTCAACGTTATACTAGGGATGGACTGGCTCTCAAATTATAATGCTAGGATCAAATGCAGAACTAAGGAAATCTCAGTAGTCTTGAATGAACGACCTACAGTGATCTTCCAAGGAGAGATATCCCGAACTGATCCCTATCTAGAAGCACCTCCTATAGCTTTCTTTATGGAGTTAATCGGTGGTGATGAAGAAGGAAAATGGAGCATACAAATTGAAGATGTTCCAATTTTTCAGGAATACATGGATGTATTTCCTGAGGATTTACCTTGACCTCCCCTAGAAAGAGAGGTAGAGTTCTCCATTGAACTCGTACCTGGGTCTCAACTGATATCAAAGACTCCGTATAGATTGGAAAATGTGGAGCTAGAAGAGTTAAAGAAACAACTCCAAGACTTGTTGGAGAAGGGGTTTATCCGACCGAGTGTGTCTCCTTGGGGAGAACCAGTTCTCTTTGTGAAGAAGAAGGATGGATCATTGCGGCTATGCATTGATTATAGAGAACTGAATGGGATCACAGTGAAGAACATATATCCTCTTCCAAGAATTGATGATTTATTTGACCAGCTTTGTGGGGATCAATTCTTCTCTAATATTGACCTTCGATCTGGTTATCATCAACTGAGGGTGAAGAAGGAAGATATTCCAAAGACTGCCTTCCGATCAAAATATGAGCATTATGAGTTTACTGTTATGCCCTTCTGCTTGACTAATGCTCCTGCTATTTTCATGGATTTGATTAATAGAGTCTTTAAAGAATACCTTGATAACTTTGTGGTAGTTTTTATTGATGATATTTTGATATATTCAAAATGTCGTGAGGAGCATGATGATCATCTGAGGGTTATTTTGAAAACTCTACGGAAGGAGAGGCTCTTTGGAAAGTTCAGTAAGTGTGAGTTTTGGTTACAACAAGTGGCTATCTTGGGGCACATCATAACCAATGAAGGAATCTCGGTTGACCCTACAAAGATAATGGTTGTGGAGGAGTGGCCTCAACCCACAAAAGTAACTGTGATTCGTAGTTTCCTTGGTTTAGCGGGATATTATAGGAGGTTTGTGGAAAACTTTTCATGACTTTCTAATCCACTAACCAAGTTGACTCGAAAAGGGGTTAAGTTCATCTGGACAAAGGAATGAGAGGAAAGTTTCCAAGAACTGAAGAAGAGATTGGTTACTGCACCTGTGTTAACACTACCCTCTATCGGAGAAGGATTCGTTATTTTTAGCGATGTATCTCTGAAATGGCTTGGGTGCGTCCTCATGAAAAATGACATGGTAATTTCTTATGCATCTCGACGGTTGAAGATTCATGAGCAGAATTATCCTACGCATGATCTAGAGCTGGCGGTAGTTTTTTTTCTCTAAAGATATGGAGGCGCTATCTTTATGGGGAGAAATGTGATATATACAATGACCACCAAAGTCTAAAGTATATTTTCACACAGAAATAATTGAACATGAGACAAAGGAGATGGTTGGAGCTTATTAAAGACTATGATTGTTCAATTAATTATCACCCTGGAAGAGAAAATAAAGTCGCGGATGCATTAAGCATGAAAGACCCTGTTGTTCTGGAAACAATGAGGATCTTAGGAGATCCCCTGATTAAAGATCTAGTAAAACTGGACATGGGAATTATAAGGAAAGGGACATCATCAACCCTATCCCAAATTATTTCTCAACCTTCATTAATAGAGAAAATCAAGAAGGCTCAAAAAGAAGATCCTTTGCTGAAGGAGAAGTTGGAGGCTATAAAAGATGGGAAGTTCCCTGATTTCAATATTGATCAAGAAGGTGTATTGAAATTTCGTACAAGACTATGTGTTCCATCTATTCTGGAGATAAATAAAGAACTGATGGATGAAGCTTATAGCTCTAATTTCTCTATACATCCGGGAAGCACTAAGATGTATAGAGACCTTCGTGATCATTATTGTTGGGATAACATGAAGAGGGAGATTGCTGATTACACTACAAGGTTCCTGGTGTGTCAGCAAGTAAAAGCAGAATGACAACTTCCTAAGGGGGTATTACAACCGCTACTCATACCAGTAAGGAAGTGGGATAATATCACTATGGACTTTGTAATTGGTCTCCCGAAAACATCCAAAGGAAACAATGTGATATGGGTTATTGTGGACCGTCTCACCAAGACAGCCCCTTTTATCTCTATTTGGGAAGATTTATCTCTGGATCAGCATGCCATGATATACATAAGGGAAGTGGTAAGGCTGCATGGGGTACCACTATCCATCGTGTCTGATCGTGATCCAAGATTCACATCAAAATTCTGGAGAAGTCTTCAACATGCTCTGAATATTGAATTGAATTTTAGTACGGCCTATCATCCTCAAACTGATGGCCAATCTAAAAGGACTATTCAGATACTCGGAGACATACTGAGATTATGCTCAATGGAATTTAAAGGTGGATGGGATCAACACCTCCCATTAGTTGAGTTCTCCTATAACAACAGCTTCCATTTGAGTATTTAGATGGCACCTTATGAAGCACTTTATGGAAAGAGATGTAGAACTCCTACTTGTTGGGATGAAACTGGTGATAGAAAGCTTCTTGGGCCTGATCTTGTGCAAGAGATGACAGAACAGGTTCATGCCATCCAACAACACATAAAGGCTGCTCAGAGTCGGCAGAAGAGCTATGCTGAAAATCGTCAAAGGGAATTGGAGTTTGGTGTTGGTGACAAAGTCTTCCTTCGAATGTCTCCATGGAAGAGAGTCATGCGGTTTGGGAAGAAAGGGAAGCTCAGCCCTAGGTACATTAGCCCCTATGAAATCCTTGATCGCATAGGAGCAGTGGCCTATCGTCTAGCACTTCCACCGAACCTAACTCATGTTCACAATGTCTTCCATGTATCTCTCTTGAGGAAGTACATACCCAACCCTTCCCATGTACTGAACCCATAGGTGGTACAACTGGAACATGACCTCTCTTATGAGGAGTAGCCAGTGGAGATCTTGGACTGTAGAGACAAGGTTCTATGAAACAAGACTACCCACCTTGTGAAAGTGTTGTGGAGGAATCATAAGTATAAAGAAGCGACTTGGGAGCCTGAGGAAACAATGAAGCAAAAGTACCCTCACCTTTTCGACTAGGCCTCAAGTATAAATTTCGGGGACGAAATTTCTTAAGGGGGGAAGAATGTAACGACCCAAACTTTTTAAATAGTATATTAACATACTCTTAACGATTTAATAAAGATGTTAATGGTTAATGTAGAAAGAGGAGTCGATGGCTTCATCCAGTTGACTCGAACCTTATGAAGCCCACTTATCAGAGCTTGGGAAGGAGGTGGCATATTTGGGCTTCGCTTTGGACCAAGCCCAAGCTGAACTCCAGCGTGTCAAGCTTGAACGGAAACACCTACGGGAGAAGTTCATGTTAGTAGAGATTACTACTAGGGCAATGTTATCTGAGCCTCCCTCAGATTATCTCACCATATCACACCTTACACTTAGGTCATATGCCAGTTTTATAAGGGGCTATGTGACGAGACCCTAGCTTCTTTGTGTAATCCTTTGGGATGAATGAATTGAGATTTCTTCCTTTAGTGAAGTTTGTGAAATTTCAAATGTCCGGATAATTTTAGAATGTATTTTATTGATGAATTTTGAAAAAAGGATATTTGAAAATATTTATGAAAACCCTAAATAATTAATGATGTGTAATGATTTTCAAAAAATGGTCTTCTACAAAAGTGTTCAGCAAGGAATTTGGAGTCTAATAAGATCAACATAATTTTTTGATGAAAAGTAAATTATGAATAGTGATTTTACGCTTAGGATTAGTAATGTGACCAAATGGATTAGTAATTTCACTTAAAGAAAGTTTTAATATAATTTAGACACCTAGATTAAGTAATGTGAATCAATAAAATGGGTAAATAACGGTTTCATAAATGAATAATCAAGTATTAGTTTTCTTCAGGTGAATAGTGTTTTTTTAATTAAAAATTTAATTAAAAATAATTAGATAATTATTTTAAAAAAAAGGACTTTATTTTTGAACTCATAGCATCGATATTATAGTATGGTAATTTTTGGGGATTTTTCTGAAAAAAATGAATTTTCGATGAATAGTGATTTTATTTAAAAATTAAATTAAAAATATTTAGAAAATTATTTTTATAAAATGGAGTTCATAAATGTACTTAGAGCATCGATATTTGGTTAAGGTGAAATTTTTGGATTTTTCTGAGAAAGTTGAATTTTTAGTGAATAGTAAAAATACAGTTTTAGGGTTTTAGTATGTTTAATGACATCATAATTGTGTCATGGTGATGTCATGAGATATTTTAAGGGTTGGACGGCCAAGGGTGATTAATTATTGTTTTTGGGTCCCCATGTGGCCTAACTCCATGGTAAATGCCAAGGGAGAGCACATGGTTTTGAGAAAAGCACTTGTGAGGTGTCCCTTGGCCATTAATGCCTTGTCCCCTCACTTTCCCTATAAATACCCACCCTTTCCTCCATTAGTTTTCACTTTCAACTCTCCCCCAATGAATTTCTGGTCTCCTTACCTCCCAAGGAGTCCTCCCAAGGTGCATCCAAGCCCTCAAGGTCCAAACCATGGAGTTTTAAGAGTTACGTTTTAAGGTAAGGGATCCGACCTCTCTCTTTCTTTTCATGTAATATCTTTTATGTCATTCCTTTATGCTCCATGTTCTTATGTGATAGGATGTTCTTTTATATTTCCCTTACCGACCTTTTCATGTTTATATGATGAGGTATCCCCTCTTACTCTCATCATTTCGTTTTATGAAAGTTTAAGTGACGCCGTTAGGCTGCCGAATTTTTAAGGGATTCTTTCACCCTTCTCATTTTTCAAGTTTGATTTTCATGTCAAGTCTTTAAAGTTAATTTTTATTATGTTGGGGTATGATCAATATATCTATCATACTGATCTGTTATGATCATATGATGTGAGACCCTATTTGATCTTGTCAAATATTTTTTTTATTAAAGTTTATGTGACGCAGTTAGGTTGCCGAATTTTCATAAGAGAAATCTTATTTTTTGTCTCACTTCCATGTATTTCATTTCATATGGTATATCTTTCAAATTTCATTACCATGTTCTTAAATGCTTTATATTCTGTCCCCCTACTGTTGTATGGATCATTTATGAGTGGGTAACCCATGTTCCCTCTCTTTTCAATGTTTTCTAAAACCTTGTATCATTGTCGTTATGCTGTAGAATTTTCGTCTCAAAATGCCTCTCTCTTTTCTAAAAATTATTTTATGTTATAAAGTGAATACTCAAAGATCTTATTTCTACAAGAGTATTCACATATATATAAAAATGTTCAATTTTAAATTCTGGGATTTACATACATGAAACCCGCTTCCCTTTCCGTGGGTTTAAAGTGACATAAAGATCATGTTGTTAAAGCAGTTTTTAAAACGTTATGATTATGAAATGAAACCCATTTCTTTTATGATATATGGGTTGTTTGTGAAATGATTGATGATGATATATGTGGCTCACATAATAATAAAGGCATGTCAAGGGTGCGCCCAGATAGCGCTCCAATGCATTGGGTAAAGACTTAATCTCTAGAGATGACTTTTTAGACTGATACCTTGGTGAATAACCTTGGTAATTTTTAATGACACCTTGGAGATGGACCTTGGTGAAAAGAAATGATTGCCAATATTGAATGTTGCAGCCACATCTTCAAGTTATGAAAAATGTTATTTTCATTATGATGTATGTCATGATTTCTTTCTCATGCCTCAAAGTTCTTTTCATGTCCTTATTGAAGTATCACAAGTTCACATGTAAAATGTTTCTCTTGTTTCCCTTACTGGGCCTTCTGCTCACCCTTTCTTTTGATGTATGTCCCCAGGTTATGAGATGCAGTAATGAACCTATGATTAACTTAAGGAGAATCCTTTCAGGTTTTTATGAAGAATGTTTTATGTTGTTTTCATGTATTATGTTCCTTGTTTCCAAGACACTAAACCTTAACGATCCTCAGTTCCGTGTAATAAAATGAAAGTTATGTTATAAAAGGACGGGATGCCATATTATCTTTATTATGAAGAACAATTGACAAAGATTCTAGATCGTAGTGAGAAAGTTCTACGAAATAAGACCACTCACTTGGTTAAATTTTTATGGTGGAAACATAAATTTCAGGAAGATATGTGGAAACTTGACTAAGTGATGAGTTAGAGGTATCTTCATTTGTTTGTATCCAAGTGACAAATTTTAAGGGAGAGATTCAATTTATGGGGGTAGAATGTAACACCAGAAATTTTTTATGAAATATTTTATTTAAATAAGTTTTCTTCAAGAGATTTCATTGCACACAATCCTGAGTTTAAATGAACCTCAAGAAACCCTTAGTATAAAATGGAAATTTCAGCATATGTGTGATGTAAGCGAGAATAAATATAACTAACTTATGAAAGTATATAGGGAATTCATTATCAACTAATTATTTATGAAAAATATAAAACAATTTTATAGTTGTATTATGGTATTGATAAATTTAGTGAATTTCTATTATTAAATAAAATTATTGAAATATATACTATATACTTAATAAAATATTTTTGATATTCATCCAATAGATATTTTTGTCATTGGGTATGAATAAACCATATTTTATGTATAAAAACCTATACTTTTTAAACGGGTAATTCTAATGTCTTTTAACGAAGAACCCTTTTTAATGTAAAATTTTGATACATTAATAATTATTATTTGATAGAATAAATATTTACATTGGAATAGAGATATAAAAATTTACTTTGGATAAATTTTTGATATTTTTCAAATAAATTTAAAGTTTTAATGAATAGTAAAAAAATGTTAAATTTTAATTAAAAAACATTTTTCATAAAAATAATTTATATTGTTAAATTATAATATTTAATGGTTTCAAAGGATAAATAGAATATATTTTTATCAATTTTTATAATGTAGGTCATTGGAATTAATTTTACATTGAATTCAGATGTAATAACTTTTCAATCTTTGGCAATGTTATAACCATTAAAACTCATTCTCTTTTCTGACAATGAGATTAATTTTGATATAATTACTGAAACTTTTGCATTTTAAAATTTATAAAATGGATTTAAATTTGGAATCAGTATGTCTAAATTATATAAATATCATCGATCTCTTTTTTGGAATTATGAATTTTAAGTTCGGTAATTTTTATTAATACGGTAAAAGGGTAAATCGGGTAATTAAGGGTAAAAATAATATTATAAAATTACCCTAACACGTGTCCTAATATCAATTTTTTGAGTTTTTTTTAATTAAATCATCCTTGGGTGAAAATGGTCTTCATTATAACACACTTGTATGTGATTAGGACATTTAATTTATTTTTTTAAAGAAATGTTAAATATGCCTAACTCAAATTTTAAAAACTAAATAATTTTCAATATAAGGTTATAAAAAAGAAAAATTGGATTACAAATACTAATTAAAAATCTAATTTTTTTATTTATCATTATAATTTATTTTATATTTTTAGGAAATAAATAATTACCTAAAAAATTATACTTTAATGATGTTGAAATTATTTAATTGATGAGAAATCAATAGAATAATTATTATTATTAAAATTATAATGTCAATTAAACGAACCAAAAACATGAAGAACCCTTATTAGTCGAGTATGTATTGACCATAACCATCTATGAGTCTAGTTATTGAGAATTTAGAGCCTTAGAGAAGATATTATGATACTTATATTGTTTTATGTAAAGTGGTGATAATCTTTTCACATTCAACTTTTAATAAGTAAAACATTTATAAAAATGGATTTTATAGAAAATATATTTTACTAAAATAATTATTATAAAATATAGTAGAATTATCTTCATCATCGTATTTTATTATTAATTGTTCTTCAAAAAATTCTTTAATGAAATAATTACATAAATCTGTCATAGTAGTTATTATATTAAGATAAATATCAAATAAATGTTATTAAAAATCTTATAATAAACATAATTTGGCCTAATTAATGTGTCAAATATATTTTATATTTGACCTTGACCAAATAGTGTAATAAAAAAATATTTTGCTCAAATTTAAATTTTTTTCTGAATAATTTTAAAAAATAATGAATTGAATAGTGTTAAAATTGAAACTATTAATTTTTTATCATAATAATGTTTTATGAAATTATTTAGAAATCATTAAACATTTTTTAAAATATTTTATAATTATTATAGTTCTTAAATTTTATCATGTATTTATTTATGGTGTAATTGACATCAAATAAGTAAATATTTGACTCTTTTCATATTGAAATATTTATTACCATGGTTAAAAAGTAAAATGAATAATTAAGTGTTAATTAAAATGATAATATTATAATTGATAGAAATATATGTCTAGAATTAATTTATTGATGATATTGAAACCGCATCTCATATAATATTATAAATTGGTTCATTTTGGAGGTTTTTGGATGTCGTGTGAGTTTATTATAAATTTATATTTTTGGAGTTTCAAAAGTTCCCCACAACTCAATTATAAACGGGGACCTCCTCCCTCATTTCTTCACAACTAATTGAGCCTTAAATATCAGATATCCCTTAAACTTTTACATTCCAAACATCCATAATTAAATTATAGAGTTTATTTTCTTCTTCAAAGGACAACTTTATTGCTTTAATAAGAGATTTAAAGGGAGCACGCCGAAGAAGGAGTAATATCATCCACCAATTCTTTCAAACGTCTTTCATCTTCTACTTCATCTTCATGAGTTGATTAATTATAATGTAATTAATCTAGTATAATTTATATTTTGATATTTTATTAATATTTTGAAACAACTATATTCCACCTTCTATCCATCCTATGAAGAATGAAATCACCATGCATGTGTACGTACAACATACCGTCTCTACGCCGTGGTATAATCTGTTTTACACTCCCACATTAATTATATTGGTTTAATTATAGAAATAATAATTATATATGATTGTTATAAAATTATATTGATTATAAAATATTATACACCATCCACTTCAATATCTTTCAACATTTAAGGGAATTATATCATTGCTTGTGCGTATGTATGGTCTACCATCTCAACGATGCGATGTGGTTCATTCTACATTATCTTCATTAAAGCCTGATTATGTAAATCAATGGAATGAATAAATATGATATAAATTATACTAATATAATTCTGTAAATTATATAACTAGAACCCAAGAAGAGGAATAAGAACTTTTCTGACAAAAAATGATTAAGAAAAAAAATGATGTTAACACCTGATGGATGAGTAATAATGTTACTAACAAACGGATGATAATATGATCATATATGATTAATTTGATTATGAAATAATTCAATTACAATTTTTAAAAAATTATACATGACTTTTAGGTATATACCAAGGAAATTAGACATAAGGTAAGAGATATTTTATCAATCTAATTATTATCTAATATTTTTTATACATAAGTATTTAAAGGGGTCAATTTATCATCCATGTACATATTTCATAATTATGTATTGAAAAATATTATTTATATTATTATAAAATTTTTCAGATTAAATTTTACCCATTCGTTATATTTTATTAAATTTTATGAAAGGAATCTTTTGAATATTTCAATACAAGGTACTTTTTTTACTTTTCTAGAAAAAGTATGTGGTGAATGTTTTTTAACTTATACAACATGAATAGATTTCTATATTTTCATAATTCCTTATTTTCATAAATCCTATTCTATATGATTTAATGTTTATTTTCAAATAAATTCCCTTATTTTAAAATTACATGGCATTTTGAGAAAAGAAAACGTTTTTTAAAGAAAAAAGGATATTTTCCTCAAGAATTAATTTCAAGTGTTATATCAAAATTATTTTCCATATAAAATTGAATTCTTTAACAGGGTTATGTTTCATATATAATATACTTATTTTTCATATATTTTGGTTGTGTTTATGATGGAATGATATTTATGAAATCCATTTGTTTTACATGAATTATGTTATGGTGTTTAAAAATCCCATTTTATTCTTTGGGTTATGATGAATGATTTATGTTTCTGTGGAACATGTAAGAATTGTTTAATTATGAGATGGGTGGGAACTATATCTCTCTACTATTCATTGGGAAAATATTTTTATCTCATGATATAGACTTGGATGGAATGGGAAATGATTTGGGTTCAGTAGTACATGGTTGGAACAAGGACTGAAATTAATTCAGTAAAGGACTTTACCTGCTATGATGGTCTTGGTAATGATCCTTGACTAATATGAAATTAATTTCAATGGTAATGTATATGCCACAAAATTTAATTACTTTTAAGATTATGTTAATAGATTCCTGTAAACTTTTATGATTTATCCCATAACATGATATCATGATATTTCATATGTAGGATAAGATTTTCAAATGTTATGATCTTATGTCTTATGATTATGATATGATTGATATCTCCCTTTTTTACCTTTACTAGGAATATGAGATAATAATTTCATATATTTATATTACCCAATTCATGAATTGGTGTATTAAATATTATATGTCAAAATGGGGTCTAGTTATGAAGGAATAAGTGGGAGATAATAATGATTTCATATAAACTTATTGTTTATCTTTTCTAGTTTCTAAAGACACTATACCCAAACAGTCTTGTCATGGTTTTGTTATATTTAGAAATGAATATTCTAAATATTTTTATTAATATCATTGTAGGTAAAGTATGGGTCATTATAATTATTTTATAATTTTAATGATAATGGTCATGGAATCTATTGACTAAATAAATATTGTACACTGTGAAATATTGTGGTAGATTATTTTTATAGTACATGAAAATTAATTATGAAATATATGGTATGTGATTAAAGGTTTATGTGAAATGAGTTCTTGATGGAATTAATGTGGATATGGAAATTACAATGTTTATTAATTGGTCATGTGTCATTCTTAATAATGTATAAAATAGGAATAAGGCATGGGGTTAGCGTGTGGTGGTTACACAATTATGATATCAATATTTTTTATGTATATAGATGAAAGTAGTTAATTTTGTGTGGAAGGGTCATGAGATTTGGTTATAATGGTTTTTTATAATAAGTGGACACAAGATTTGGATTTTGTGATTCTATATATATCATCTTATTTATTTAATTTTTTACTCACCACCACCTGAGTTGGGTAACCTAAGAAATTCCGATATAAGGTTTTAGGTACTGTGTAGAACCAAACAATCATGTTGTGTGTGATACAAATGATTATTAACTCACCCAATCCCACCCTTCCATGCATACATAGTGTTATTATGTGGTGATTTCATTATAAGTGGATTTAATTTGTGGTTTATTATAAAAGTAATGTGAGGATTTTTTATAAGGTTTTGGATAATGAATTTAATATATATATATATATATATGTTTTTGGTATAATGGTTATAATCCAAGTAATTCCTAGTCAATATTTATAATATTCAAGTAAAAAAACTCAATTATAATCTGATCGTTTTATTAAATGGGATATCATACTAATAATAAAGTCACTTATTATTTATATATTCTATTATGTATGCAATATATACACATAATATAACAAATTTTATTTATTTTTATGATGTCTAATTTCAAAAATAATTAAAATAATTGATGATCAAATAATATATTTTAATATATATACATATTTACCTATATATATATGTTAATTTATTTATAAAAATTTTATATTATTCAATAACATATATATAAAAATTTTATAAAAATATATAATCATTTTATTTATTAAGTTTGGATTTCTATCACCTTTAAACCTAACCAAACCCATTTATAAATCATTCCATGTAATGGTATCAAGTTGCTATCAAGTTCTTCTACAAAGTCATAAATTTCCACCTCTAATGTTGTATGTGGTATAAGTTTATGGTATACATTTGTGATATGTTGTTGTGGTATTTATTTGTTTCATGTAGTTTTGGTATGTGGCTGTGATATGTAGATATGGGAAAGGATTGGAGCGCCAGGACACATGTTTTTTATAAAACCCAAAGATTATAGTAAGTGTTATACATTAAATAAATACTATATTTAATAGTTTGTATCCAACCTAAAATAAACCATGACATGTGAATAAAACTATAATTATAAAATATGACCGCTATAATATCATCATTCAATTGGTGGGTATAAATATAAATAGTCACTTTATGAAATATATGTATAAAAGAGAAGAAATTACATCAAGTAGCGATAGTATTCTTTATGAGTCTCATTTTTCTAATCTTGGAAAAGAAGATGCATCCCTATGATTTCCCCTATACCACACCCATGTTGAGAAACAAAAAACTATGGTTTGAGAGAAATCTATAATGACTAACGTTTAATCTCATGGAAATAACTATGAAATCTATCCTAAATGAAACCCCACTCTCAAGGGCCATAACTTCTTATCTTACCCTTATATCTTATGCAGAGATTTTGATGGATTTATTAGTAAAAGATAGGATGATATAAACTTATAATCATTAATGTAATAAATTTTATCATTATTTATAATTATTATATAATTTAATTTCGAATTAAATTAATATAGTATTTTTAAATACATGTGTGTTGATTAACACCAAAAAAAAACAAGTAATAAATTTTCAAAATTATAAGTAAATTCATTTGTGGTTTAAAAGACTAATTTTCAAAGAATTTTTTTTCTGTATATTATTTATTTATATTTTAATAAATTAAACTAATCTCTTTTGAAAAATAAATTTAATAAAATTTATGTAAAATATTTGTAAAAAACATTAATACACATTTAATTATTTGTACAGGGTAATGAATGATAATTAACTCACTTTATCCATTAGAAATAGATTTTTCTAAGAAAAATCTATGTTTTGTGTTATTTTATGGATTATAATTTTTGTCACTTTCAGAAATTGAATCAAGTAAAATGGATTTTATATTTTGGATTAGCATTTCTAAATTAGTAAATAATATTAATTTAATTTTTTTCATAAAAATAAGTTACCAAGGTAAACATTATTCATCATATAAAAGGTTAAAATAAGGTAAAAATGATTAATCAAGTGGTAAAAGTTTAAAAATATCATATAAACTCATATATAAATGGGTGTATGAGTTATTTCATAACCTTAGAATACCACCCACAAATTATAAATTTTTTGATCATCTTTCCTTGAATATGACATATCATTCCATATTAAGAAATACATATTTACAAAAAGTCCGCCCCTCTAACCTATAAAAGGACACCTTCCCTTCCTAACTTTACCTCCCACAAAAATCTTCTTATCTTGAAAAGACCCATCAAACCCTTTAAAACCCACATTTTTATGTCTAAGAGGCTCTGGTTTACAAAAATAATAATCTGATAATGCTTAAGGAGTCACCTTAATGGGGATATCAAAGCAAAATGTTATTTTTTTAACCTAAATCTTTTAAGTTTTCATTAATATTACAACTCCGAGAAAAAAATTTATTTATATTAATAAAATAAAATAAATTTAATTATTATACAGAAATTTATTTATTTAAATAGAACAATTATTATCTACCTTCCTTGCGTTCATTAGAAAATGAAAATATTACATGTGTTATGGTCAGATTACAGCCACCATAAAGGATATATTTTAATTTTCCTCACCACCTTATATGGATCGTTATAAACATATATTTAATGCAAAAATATTATATTTATTACCTAATTAATATTCATTGAAGATAAATTATTCATTATATTAATAATATTATCAATAAATGGTTATTGTATATTCATTTTCCAAAAAATAATAATGTTGGTGTACTATCCATAATTGAAAACTATTGTTAATCTAGTGAACTATTATTTTTTTGATAAAGGAATGATAAAGAATATATATCTATTTAATTTTGGATATTAGTAAACTATTTTATATCTATTTTTTCTAGGTCAACATACTGAAGCAATTATTGAGGAATTGACCAAAAAATCCCAAGTAACATATGAGAGGAAAACTATAAAATAAGTGAATGACAAATGATAATTAATAGAGCTAAAAAAATAAAATATATGAGAAAAAATGTGTTAAATAAAGTATTAAATAAACATAATTTGGATATTTTGGACTTTATATACACGTACTAAGCGATTATGGACATGAGTTCAGGGTTCTTTATCTCAATTTCAATTCCTTAGGACATGTTTTTTATTAAGAATCAAATTAAATTTATACTATGTAAATACTATAATATTTACTTTTTATATCTTCAATAATTTCATATTATTTACAGTTTTACTTTCCTTTAAGATCACCCAATTCCTTCTCCTATTCAAAAATTACCTCAGTCTTAAAGGTAGTTGTTAACTTAATTTACCTCAAAATATTATAACCATTATTCTTAAACTTCCTGATTATAAATTTTGATACTTAAAACCTATGATTTTAATAAATTTTATTCCATCTTTATTTTATAGGGCTATAATTTATCTAGATATTCCACCTCCCATTGGGTCACAATTAAACCAAATAGTTAATTGTTTGTAGACTCATTCTTATCTACTATTTATGGTGAAAAATATTTTTCTACTATATAAATATTCTTTATATAATTACAAGAATACTCTAATCTATACTTAAATTGTTTTTTAATATAATTCTCTATTAGCTTTGACTTTTTTAACTAATTTTTAAAAATAATCTCTTAAAATTTCTTTCATAATCCATTTTCACTTTCTTTACAAATATAATGAGAGACTCTTACTTTTTAATATTTACCATAATGGTTCCTTTACTAGATTTTATAACCTTTTTATTAATAAATATTACTATTCAGGAAACCATGGGGTTTTAAAGAAATTAACATTCCCATTATTCAAGGAATTTATTATTATCAAATAAAAGAAAATGTTTTAGAAGAATGAATAAACGTATTTCATTCCACTTATGTATTTTTTTACTATAAACTCCAAATTTCATTTTTTAAACTTCATTTATTTTTTAGGATCATATATTTTATATTATTTTGAAATAAATGTTTTCAATGACCTTTTTAACCCCTTAAAATATATTTTAATTGTAACATAAATGTTTTTGTCTACAATGAAATTATAAAAAACAATATGAAATTTATTTTGATAATTTTTCTTCCATTTTAGTCTCAAACCCCTCAAAGATCTATCTCATTTGGAGTTATTTTTCATTTATTACCCAATGAATGCTCTTATGAAATTATATTTCATATATCACCTTTTTTGAAAGAGTAATGTTCTCTCTCACTCTTTATCTCTCTCTTTATTTTTTTTCTTCCCCTTTATGTCCATATTCTTTAATATCATGGATATAATCTATAACACCTCCATTATTTCCATTATTTTTCTTATACTATTGAGTTAACAATACAACCATTACTCTATATGGTGTCATTTTGAATCATTTTTATCGAGAAAGTTACTATATTTATTAATTTGGTAAATTTTGACATTATGTATACATGATATTTCAATATGGATGTTTATTTATTTCAGATGCATGTTGGTTTGAATTGCATTGTTTATTCATTCTTTAATATAGTGATTATGTTGTAATTATTTAGTGATATGTGAGGTATAGTTTTATATATCCTCTTAATGCATCAATAGGTTTTATAAGAAAAACCAGCTTCGGTATATGGTGTAAACATTACCAATTTGTATTTCATATCTGGACATGAGATCTTGATTGTATGTTTTTGACGTTTAACATTATTCATTCCATGAATATGAAATTATTTATTTCCATCCATGTGATTATTTAGGTTGTTTGTTACCCATTTTTATATTATATTCTCATGTTATCACATGTATGGTAATTTCATGAATATTATTTACACATTAAAATTATTCAGGAATTTGTTTATTCCATAATAGCTTTTGTTATAATACAACACCTTACTAAGCAGTTTTTCTCACCCTTATTATGTTTACATAAACCCATGATATAAATATGAGTATTAAATAATAAATCTCTTGATGGTTGGTATGTGTTGAGAATTGTTTTTTGTGATATTGAAGTGTTTTTATTGAATAAGGATTCCTCGATTTAAAGGTAAACTATTCATTTAATGGTAAAGATATGGGTTTTTAGTTAATTTTTATCCTAAACTTATAAAAAACTAAACCTAAAATGTATTATCTATGGATGTAACTGTAAAAAGTTTTTTAATATTTCAAATAAGTAAGTTTATGTTTTAATTACTTCAGTTGGTTTCAAAGATAGTATATAAAGGATGTGTTTTTAGCACTATATCTAGGACTGTGGGTGTGGGGAATCACCATTAGTATAAAATTATGGTTTAGATAACTTTATTGGTTAGGATTTTATTATATAAAGACAATTTAAGAGTTTTATACATCATCATGGGTGAATTTGTTTAAATTTTATCATATATTTAAAAGTATAGATATACCTTTTTAGGTCTTATCTGATTGGATATTATGATAATTAATGTTATTTTGTGGAAATGATTATTGGGTCACGATAGGAATGTGTTATTGTGGTATAGGTAGCCCTTAAGATTGGAATCCAATTTTATTTCAAACAAATTAAAGGTTATTTTGGAAAAATATTAATATATTTTTTCAGATAATAGGAGAATAAGAGACATATTTATTGGTATGAAATTAATGTTTTTTTGGGATTTTTAGTTAATATTTAATTCATTATGAATGTATTTTCATGAATTTTTCATTTTGGGTATAGAAATAAAGAACATTATTTTATTATTATTGGTTGTTGGGACCAGAAAAAAAAATTGAAACCATATAGGTAAATCTAAATATTTGATAACATCCTAAACTTTTTGTGAATAAAATATTGAATAGTTTCCAAGAAATGAAATCCTTTTATTGATAATAAATGTTTTTATAGGATCTATATATGAGGAACCAAGGATAAATATCCCTAAAAAATTTGGTGAATATTAACTTGATCTTCACTCAGTGCATGGAAAGATGGCCTAACTGAACACTAGATTTGATACTTATGGGTGATATTTTTTGAATGATTCACAAGATATTTAAAATTATTATGAAGTATTTGAATATATTGATATATCATGATTCATTACTATAATAATAATACTATAATATATTTTCAATTTTGAGAAAAATTAAAATTGTGATGGTGAATTTTATTTTTGATGGCGAAGAATATAACACTAGACATTTTAGTAAGTGTAATCCTTTAAATAAATACCATGTAGAATATTTGGTATAACACAAAACATAAAAATAAAACCAAAAATGATATATTAATAAAATTATATGTATTAAATTTGATCATAATAATATAAAAATTAAATTAGTGGGTATAAAAAGAAGTAACCGCATTATGAAATCTTTTTAGAAAGGAGAAAAAAACAGAATTAAGCAATGCATGTATTCCTTATGTGGATCATTTTTTTGAGTCTATAATTGAATTATAATCTTCAAGATTTACCCTATACCACTCCTATGTTTATCTTCAACATGTACATCTTGAAAATTTTCATCTACGGGGTAAGTCCAAGCTTGTGTAAATCACTATGAGATCTATGCTGGGTGAATCAACACATGTACCAATACCGATTTCATATCTTATCATTAAATATTATATATAGGTCTTGATGGGTTTTATTAATAGATTTTTGGGTTATATAAACATATAAATATAAATTTAATATATGTTCCCTTAATTTAGAAATTTTATAAAATTTAATTATAAACTAAATTTAAATGGTTGTATTTGTTATAAATTTTATGATTAATTTCTAGGAAATAAATAATCATTTTAAAAAATTACAAGTAAAATCATTTGATATTTAAAAGGCCTATTTTTGAATAATTGTGTATATATATATATTTTTTATGTTTATATTAATAAACTAAATTTATTACTTTTGAAAAATAAATATAATGAAATTTATTAATAATATATATAAACAAACTTAACACTCATTTAATGATTTATACATAGAATGGAATAAAAAATTCACTTTATAATTAAAAAAATAAATTTATCTAATTTTTGTCATGCTATGAATTATTATATTAAAATTATGTTTTACCACTTATATAAATTGAATCTTGTAAAATGGATTTTATATTTTTAATTATCATGTAAAAATTTTGTAATAAGGTTAATTTTATTTTTTTGCTATAAAATTATGTCACAAAGATAAAAAATATCCACCACAGTAAAAGTTTAAATGATGTAAAAAAGTTAAATACAGTTATAAAAGTATCCAAATAACACAAAAATTCATATAGAAATGGTTGTATAATGATTTATCAAATATATCTTATCATTTTACACTACCATTATCAATTTTCGATCCACATTCCCTAAATATAACATCTCTTTAAAATACTCTGAATTTTTCTATGGATTCACTAACCCACTTATCCTCACACATATAGCATCTTATATTGATGTAAATATTCCAAAAAACATTATCCATCCCTTTCTCCTACATCATCGAGGTTCTAATCTCACAAAAAGTCAAATCTGTGAAGGCTTGAGGAGTGTCCTAAATGGGGATACCAAAGGATGAGGTATTTATTTAATTGAATTATTTCATGTTTATTTATTCTTCCACAACCTCCAAATCTATTTTACCCATCCTAATGGACTCTGTAACACCTTAATAGGGGAGGGGTGAATTAGGGTGTCAAAATTTTCTTTCATTGAGATGGATCTTTTCCACACATTGGTAGGAACTTTTTAAACATGTCTAATGAAATAGTGAAATAATAAAAACCACATATGAAGAAAAATAAATACAACATAATAGTTGAACTTTGTTCACCACTAAGGAATTATACAAGGAGCATATACAAACAATGTGTTGATTGTACCAAAATATACTATGCTTCAACAATTATTGTGGATTATAAAATATCATAAATGCTCACTCCATGCCAAGAACACTAAATTACAAATATTTTTTGGGATAATACACTGCCTCCATTATAGCACTTTAGTCGACTCCCCCATTTCAATACCATGGTAGTAGTCATAATCAGTTTGTTTAAATGAATTAATCCTCAATAGATAGGTCATATGAGACTTTTTTCCAGATTTGGATGGCTCTTTGGTCACACTAGAGTCTGGAATTTATGCACTTGAATTCACTTTATACTCGAACCATATATACAACACTAGTATCAGAGAAGCTCCAAGACTTCATGAAACCCACTTTTTGATTAAATATATTTCAAACTTTTTGAACTGACATACTTTCATGAAACTCCAAGCCTTCATGAAGCCCCCATCCTTTATGGACCTCATCGCCTTCTTGAATATCACTGTCTTCATTAAAATCCTAATTATCATGAAACTCCCTATCTTTATGAAACTACCTTCTCTAAAATTAATTTATGTCAGTTAGTTCATAAGCATTCATTTCATGATGCTCTTGCTCATGAAGAGTATTCAATTTTTGAAGAATTCAAACTTCATGAAATTAGATCAATTTGATTTTTTTTAAAATTTTCTACATGCATCAAATGATGTGTTGCTTCTTATTTATAAACAATTCCTCTTTACAAAGCTCTCAAGCTCACCACACCCTTTTCACAAACATCTGCATTCATGTTTGCAATTCTCATTTTCCTTGTGAAATTTCATTTGAATTATTCTATTCACGAAGCATCTCATAGTCACAAAGATTACTATCTTCTCATTATGCCTTATCCACTCTTCACAAAACATATTTCACGAACCTTAAAACCATCAGGACACCATATTACATCATGAAGCTCTATATCTTCACAAAACATTAATAATCATGAAATTCATGCATTTTCCATATTTTTAAATAGTCTATACTAGAAATCCATAATTCATAAAGATCATCCCTTCCATCAAATTTAAAGTTTCCAAAATTTTTAAAACACAAAAAATGATTCCACCTTCAAAACTAAATCCACCTACACCATAATATCATCTATATTGAAAAATCCTTGTCCAACCCAGTGTGAATTGACAAAAAATGCAAAACAATATATTTCCAAATGTGAAATATCTTGGCTCGAAAAATCTCCCCCTTTGGTTTTATTATAAATTGGCAGATAAATTCAATAAAATGTCATCATTGATAAAAAAACTAATTGGTGTGAAATAATGAATCCAAAACTTTGATTCTAAATGAGAATATTTCAATGTTGAAAAGAAGAGTTTCCAAATAAAGTTTAATTCCTTGATAAACCACCAACCAGTCCTACAAACCAAAAAATCATTGAATTGGAATTATTTCCCCATTTATAAATAAACCAAAAGAATCTATATTAAGACCTTTAAATGAAAAAAAAACACTCCCCCATGATCATATCTCCCCCAAATAATGACGAATATTCATAAAAAGATTAAAATAGTTAACATGAATTGGGAGAAAGGATTGGTTTTAACCTCCTCATGCAATAGGAGGTGGATGAACGTAGTGTTTTAGGTGATGATTCTTGAACATTTTTTCTGCCATAGGCTTAGTTAGGATGTTATCCACATGACCATTAGTTATAACATGATCTATTTTAACCACACCTGGTTAAAAGTTTTCATTGATGAATTGATATATGATTTCAATATGTTTGTTATGAAAGTGTTGAACTGGATTTATTTAAGATCGATTTCTCTCTTGTTTTCATAGTTAATCATCATTGGTTGCTTCAATTAATCATCAATATAATTTTATTATTTCACCATCCACAATGGTTGATTGTGTGCCTTTTTCATAGAGATGCACTATAATACATCGGTACTAAGAGAAGAAATTTGTTGTTTCTTTCTCAAATAGCCCACATATTTGTCTCCAATGAAGAATACACCACCACTTGTGGATTTTCAATTTACCACATCTCTTTCCCAGTCAGTATCAAAAAATTCCAATAATTCATTAACTTTTCATACTTTAAAGAATAATCCAAATTTGATAGTACCTTGAATATATAACATTATTCTTTCAACTAATTCAAATTACTCCTCCAATATATTACATTATAAGGGAGGCACTAAACATGTTGCAAAGAAGATTTTGTTCCATGTTTCATCCAAGTATAATAATATTTAAATGATCCTCTTGTACAAGGTGGGATACATTGACATCCAATTCTTGTTCTTTCCAATTTTTCCCAACTAAAATCATATTTAACATTAGTTTAGAGTCATGTCGGCTTAATTTCTTTCTAATAACTCCTTCATAATTTTCCAAAGAAATTAATGTGTAGTCTGTATTTTGTATAACATGAAACCACAAAAAGAACAAGAGTTCACTAATCATGGACATTCCAAATTTTGATTTCATGAGATTAGAAAATTATTCCATTAATCCATGTTTTCTTTTGCCAAGTATAATATCATATAAATAATAAATCATCATAAATTTTTCTCCTTTAAAATTATTCACATAGATATTATGATTGGAACCTCCTCTATGAAACAGGATCATCTTTATATAGAACTTCAGTTGAGAACACCATACATGTGGCACATATTTTAGACCAAAAAGATACTTCTTTAATCTAAACCCCATTATTTCATCATTTCGGATAAAAATACCAATGATTTTTCTATGAATACATAGTCTTCAAGAAATCCATATAGGAATTATGTTTTGACCTCTATCTGATAAATTTTTTACCCTATTTGAATTTTTATGTCTAGTAAGAGATTAATTGACACTAGTCAATCTACTGGAGAAAAATGATTCTTCATTATCAATTCCTTAGATCTATGAATATCCTCTGAAAACCAAGTGTTCCTTGTTTCTAATCATATTCCCATGCTCGTCTATTTTTTTAAGATATAGATAGTTTCGATCACATTGATATTTCCTACTATCTTAACAAGATCCCAATTTAGTTTTTCATCAAACCTATCTAGTTCATCATTCATGGACCTAACCCATGATTCATCCTTTGTGGTAGTAAAATAATTTTTCCCTTTGGCATCTAAATCAATAATTTATCTTTTTATTTCATTCATAGAAATTCATGTCATATCACTCACCTAAATCCCCTATGATGTGGAATAGATAACATCCATCTCAGGGGATTGTAGATGAGATCTCATTCAATTCTTCCAAATCAAGAAGTAATTTATATCAAATACAGGAACTCCACTAACAATCATTTAATTATCAATGAAAAAATTGGATATATTTTACTCCTATAGACTTTATGATCTAATAATACTTAAAGGATACTAAAACCCCTTTAGATGGGATGGGTTAATCAATGTGTCATCGATATTATCATGAAATTGGTAGGAACTCATTAAACATGTCTTATGGAATCTTACAATAATAAAGCATCCATTTAATGAATAATAAACACAATGTAGCTATTTTACTTAGATCAACACTAATGGATAATACAATGAGAATACGCCAATAGTGTTTCAATCATACCTGAATCCACTATGATTCACTGGTTGTTGTGGATTACAAAAATATTAGACAGGGTCACTCTATTCTAGGAACACTACCTTAATAAAAATTTTATGGATATAACGCTACCTCCCTTAGAGAACTTTAGTAAACTCCCCATTACTCACAACATTTTGAGTAGTTTTACCATATTTATAAACGTGAAGGTTAACTAAAAAGATTAGGAAGATAAGGTTTTTTACCAGATTATAACAACAATCTTCTTTCACCAAAGTTCTAAATTGATACACTATAATGGACTGTTTACTCAAACTAGGTATACAAAACTATTTTTCACAAAGATATCAGCCTTCATGAAAACCACTTTTTTTGAAATATATTTCATCCTCCTTGAATCGAAACACATTTTTGAATCTACCATAATTTTTGAATCACCCAACCTCCATGGAACTCGTAGCCTTCTTGAAGATCAAAACCTATATAGAACACCTAAAAATAGTGAATCTCTCAGCCTTCATGAAACTCCCATTTCTGAAAATTTTAAATTTCAATTCGTTATTTACAATTATTTTTGTGATACTAAGTCTCATGAAGAGTTCCTCATTCATGAAGAATTCAAAATTCATGACATCAATGAGATTCACCCTTATTTCAAATTCTCTTCTTGCCACAAATGATGTTCATTCAACATTTTTATAGAAAATTACACCTCATGAAGCTTTAAATATCACAAAATCCTTTTTTAAAAACTCAACATTCATCTTTGTGATAGTCTTTTTCTTCACTAAATGTCATTGAAATTATTCCATTCTCATAACTTCTCATATTCATGAGTATTAACATATTCCCATCGTGAATCATCCACTCTTCATGAAATATATTTCATGAACCTTTAGACCATCATGACAACATATTCCTTCACAAAGATCAACATATTCATGAAACATAAAACATCATTAATTCCATGTATTTTCTATATATATAAATATCCAAGCCTATAATTTCATGATTCTCAATTCTCACCCATTCCTCCCAATTTTGAGATCAAAAAATTTAGTAAACAGTGGGGAATTGTGCCACCTTCAACACTAAATCCATATTCACCATAAGATCACCTCTCTTGAAAACTAATTGTTTAATATAATGTGGATTAAAGACAAACACAACACAATCCTTATCCAATTATGAAAGACCTTGGTTCCAAAATATCCTAATATACATACAATAGTTTAGTGAAATTTTGTTATTTTGATGAAATAACCATTATCTTCCTCCAATAAATTCAATAAAAATAAAAACACCACCCGTGTAATAGTTGGATTACAACCTCTATGAACAAGGTATTTCATTTTTATAACAACCACTCGTTGTTAGTTCTAAAAAGGGAAAATAATGGATAAATATGATACTTATAACATGAATAAGCTTCCCAAAAGATAAATTTTTAATTATATTAACAATATTGACTATATATTTTTATTTAAAATTTAACAACCAAAAACTAGAATATTGATACCCTATTCATTATTTGAATCCAGTCTTGAAAACCAATTACACTATACAAGTTTTTTGATACTAAAATGATAAATAAATTTTATATATACAATTAAGGAGATGATGAAACTATTTTAAAAATAATTTGATAAAATGTGATTTTATTTGAATTTTTATTAATAATTAACCTTTAACCCCTCACACCCCTCATACAATTCTAAATCCAGGGATCTTCACATGTTTACAATCAAATTGATTTTATGTAAATAAATTAAATATGGTTTAAAACAATTATTTTTTATAAATAAATTCAATTTAGAATTTCATATGGAATTTTATGATTTAATTTTAATTTTTTCCCATAATTCATTTACAAACTTCCTCTTCATATTTTCAAAAAAAAATATAGTGATGGTATATTCTTCTTCCAGAAAAGTTTCTTTTGTGGCAAAATGATTGACCGTGTCTATGAAAATTGATAAAAATTTAAATTATTCGATGGTTGGACATACCTTCATAAAAAATTATTTCATGAGACCACACATTTAGGTTCTATGAGGAATGGATATGTACCCACCCATTTGGTTAATGTCCACACACAAACCACTCCCCAAAAAACTAATCGACCATGCTCTACCCAGCCTCACAGCTTGATGAATGAATGAGAACAATTCTATGGACCGACTATGTAGACTGTGACTAACCATTATTTCATCTACAACACCCTCCTATGTGAGAAATATATAATGAGTAGCTTGTAGTCAGTACACCAACCATTTTATAATATAAAAATATAGAAATTGATTTAAATTCGATCAAAGATAACTTCTTCCAATGGATCAAGTGTTGATTTTTTCAGAATAATATTTTGAAATTGAGAATTTTAGAAGAAGAAAAATATCAAGTGCATGTTGAAGAATGTATAAACACAATACTAGTACTAATCAAAATTGATATTGAGTTGATTGAAAAGTTTTTGAACCCATTTCTATACATGCGTGTTGGTAAAACTAATAGAGAAAGGCAGTGGAATTGGTGGAAACTTGATGAATGTTAAATCTATATGCTTGATTAGTTGAAATATACATTTATTCATTTTATAACTGTTGAAGATGATGGGAGCACGATGTTTCCCATTTTGATGGTTATATTTTTATATTCTAATGTATACTAGATGCTCAATGTAATTCTTCAATTAAAGAAGTTTATTCAAACCATGATATAGAATCATTCTCAAGCTACCACATGCTCATAGAATCTATGTCAATGAATATCCACATTCTTGAATTTATGTACCCTAAATATTGATGACAGTAATATAATCATTAATCTCATATGTTCTTTCTTTATAGACATCACTTAATCCTGTCACCCAATTCAACAAGATGTAATTACCACCACTACTTCAATAGCAGGCTTTATCAGCGCTCAAAATAGGCTTTAATAGTGCTAAAAAAGAACTATAAAGATCAGAGATGATAGGGGGTCCCATTTATAAATGATCAAAATTTACTACTAAAGGGAGACATTATCATCGCTAAAAGGCAATGATAAAGGACTCCTTTATCAGCGCTAAAAAAAAGCACTGATAAATGTGTTTTTTATCAGCACTATTTTAGCAATGATAAAATGATCCTTTATCAGCACTTTTTTAGAACTGATAAAGGAGTCTTTTATCAGAACATTTTTAGCACTGATAAAGGCTTCCTTTATCATCGCTAAAAAATAACTGATAAATTCCCTATCTGTTGCAACAAAAAATTCTGTAGCAGCACTCCCAAACAACAACTGTAAAAAAATCAGCATCTCAACAATTTTATCCATACAAAATTAATACATAATTCATAATGTAATGACACCGTGTAAACCCATACAACAAGCATACCCATACACCATTAACACATAATTTATAGGTTAATTATATACATACATAATTCAATTTAGAATTCAGGGGGTTGGGGGCTGTTCGAGGGTTTGTGGTGGCTATCCAAGGGGGGTAGGGGGTGTCTGGGGGGATGGGGTGTCTGGGGGGATAGGGGTCTCTAGGGGGTGGGGAAGGTCCAGGAGGATCGGGGCTGTCCAAGGGAGGTGGTTGGTGTCTACGGGGTGGTGGGGGCTGTCGATGAGTGTGGGGGTGTTCAGGGGGTGGGGTGTCTAGGTGGTGGGGTGGTGTCGAGGAGGGGGTGTCCATGTGGGGGGGGGATCCAAGGGCGGTTGGGTTCCTTAGGGGGGGTTGTCCATGGGGGTGTCCAGAGGGGTGGACGGTTGTCCAGGGTGTCAGGGGGGCTTTCCAGGGGGTGGGGTGGTGTCTATGGGGGGTGGGGGCGGTCCAGGGGGTTGGTGGGGCTATCCAAGGGGGGTGGGTGGTGTTTAGAAGGGTGGGGGTGGACGTCTATGGGTGGGGATGTCCAGGGGTGCGGGTGTCGTCTAGGGGGTTGGTGGGTGTCTAGGGGGTGGGGGTGTCCGAGGGGGGCTATCTCTAGGGGGGGCTATCCATGGGGGTGTATAGGGGGTTGGGTGGCTTTCCAGGGGGTGGGGGTGTCCAAAGGGTTGAGGATGTCCAAGAGGTGGGGTGGTGTCATGGGGGGTTGGGCAGTCTAGGGGGTTGGTGGGGCTGTCCAAGGGGGGTGGTGTCCAAGGGGGTGGGGTGGCTGTCCATGGGGGTGGGGGTGTCCAGGGGGTGGGGGAGGTGTCCAGGTGGTGGGGTGGTTTCTATTGGGGGTGGGAGTCTTCCAAGGGGTGGGGCTGTCCATGGGGTTTAGGGGAATCCATGGATCATTCTCCTAAAGAATAAACACAATCCGAATGCGTTTGGTCGGATTTCTGTAGGTCAGTTTTTATTTTCACTGAAAACATTGTCCATTTTAAACAAAATAGAGACAATTTTAATGATAACGGCAACACCGTGCCTCGGATTGAGGCGGGGTTGTCTCGTACATGTCAAAAATGACCCATGGATCGTTCTCTTAAAGGATCAACACAATCTGAATGCATTTGTTCATATTTCTGTAGGTAATTTGTTGTTTTCACTTAAAATTCTGCCCATTTTAAACAAAAGAGAGACAATTTGAGTGATACAAGCCATGTCGTGCCTCAGATTGAGGCGGGGTTGACTCATAACCATCAACAATTCACCCAAAGGATCATTATTCTAAAGGATCAACACAATTTGAATGCGTTTGGTCAGATTTTTGTAGCTTAGTTGTTGTTTTCGCTTAAAATTCTGACCATTTAAAAAAAGAGACACTTTGAGTGATACCGGACAAATAATGCCTTGGATTGAGGCGTAATTGACTCGTACATGTCTAAAATTACCCATAGATCATTCCCCTAAATAATCAACACAATCCTAAAGTGTTTGGACGGATTTGAGTAGGTCAGTTGTTGTTTTCACTCAAAATTCTATCCAATTTAAACAAAAAGAGACACCTTGAGTGATACCAGCCAAATTTTGCCTCGTTTTGAGGCTAGGTTGCCTCGCACATGTCAAAAATGGCACATGTATAGTTCTCATAAAATATCAACACAATAAGAATGCATTTGTTCAGATTTTTATAGGTCAGTTGCTGTTTTCACTTAAAATTCTATCCATTTTAAACAAAAGAGAGACACTTTGAGTGATATCGGCCACACCGTGCCTCGTATTGAGACGGGGTTTACTCGCACAGATTAACTATGACCCATGGATCATTCTACAAAAGTATCAACATAATACAAATGCATTTGGTTCGATTTCCGTTGGCCAGTTGTTGTTTTCAATTATGATTTTGTCCATTTTAAACAAAATAGAGACACTTTGATTGATACCAGCCACACCGTGCCTCATATTGAGTAGGGTTTGACTCATACACATCACCAACGCACCCAAAGGATCATTCACCTAATGTATCAATAGAATCCGAATGCATTTGTTTGGATTTCTGTAGGTCAGTTGTTGTTTTTACTTAAAATTCTGTTCATTTTAAACAAAATAGAGACACTTTGAGTAATACCAGCCACACTGTGCCTTGGATTGAGGCATGGTTGACTCTTAAACATCACAAAATGACCCATAGGCAATTATACTAAAGGATCAACACAATCCGAATATGTTTGGTCAGATTTTAATAGGGCAGTTGTTGTTTTCACTCAAAATTTTGTCCATTTTAAACAAAAGAGAGACACTTTGAGTGACACCAGCCACACCATGCCTCATATTGAGGCGGGTTTGACTCGTACACATCACCAATGCACCCATGCATAGTTCTATTAAAGGATAAACACAATCCGAATGATTTTGGTCAGATTTCTGTAGGTCAGTTGTTTTTTTCACTTAAAATTCTGTCCATTTTAAACAAAAGAGAGACACTTTGAGTGATACCAGCCACACCGTGACCCTTATTGAGGCAGGGTTGACTCTTACACATCACGAATGACCCATGGATCATTATGCTAAAGTATTAACACAATACAAATGCATTTCATCATATTTTTGTAGGTCAGTTGTTGTTTTCACTTAAAATTCTGTCCATTTTAAACAGAAGAGAGACACTTTGAGTAATATCGGCCACTCTGTGCCTTAGATTGAGGCGGGTTTTACTCGTACACATCACCAATGCACCCAAAGAATCGTTCGCCTAAATTTTTTCCATTTTAAACAAAAGAGAGACACTTTGAGTAACACTGGCCACACCATCCCTCAGATTGAGGCGGGGATAACTCATACACGTCACAAATGACCCATGGATCATTTTCTTAAAGGATAAACACAATGAAAATGTGTTTGGTTGGATTTGTGTCGGTCAGTTGTTATTTTCACTCAATATTCTCTCCATTTTAAACAAAAGAGAGACACTTTGAGTGATACTGGCCACACGATGCCTCAGATTTTGGAGGTGTTGACTCGTACACATCACCAACGTTTCCATGGATCATTCTCTTAAAGGATAAACACAATAACAATGTGTTTGGTTGGATTTCCGTAGGTCAGTTGTTGTTTTCACTTAAAATTATGCCCATTTTAGAAAATAGAGAGACACTTTGAGTGATGCCGGCCACACTATGACTCTGATTGAGGCAAGGTTGACTCGTACACATCAAAAATGACCCATGGAACATTATCCTAAAGTTCCAACAAAATACGGAAGCGTTTGGTTGGATTTCCGTAGGTCAGTTGTTGTTTTCACTTAAGATTATTTCCATTTTAAACAAAATAGAGACACTTTGAGTGATACCGGCCACACTGCGCCTCGGATTGAGGCAGTGTTGACTCTTACACATCACCAAATCACCCAAAGGATCATTCTCCTAAAGTATCAAAACAATCCGAATGCATTTGGTCAGATTTCCGTTGGTCTGTTTTTGTTTTTCACTTAATATTTTATCCATTTTAAACAAAAGAGAGACACTTTTAGTGATATCGGGCACACCGTGCCACAGATTGAGGCAGGTTTTACTCGTACACATCAAAAATGACCCATTGATTTTTCTCCTAAAGGATAAAGACAATCAAAATGTTTTTGGTTAGATTTTTGTAGGCCAATTGTTGTTTTCAATCAAAATTATGTCCATTTTAAAAAAAATTACTTTGAGTGATATCGGACACACCGTGACTTTGATTGAGGAGGGTATGAGTCATAAATGTCACCAACACACCCATGGATCATTCTCCTAAAGGATAAACACAATCTGAATGTGTTTGGTCAGATTTCTGTAAGTCAGTTTTTGTTTTCACTTAAAATTATGTGCATTTTAAAGAAAAGGGAGTCACATTGAGTGATACCGGCCACATCGTGCCACAGATTAAGGTGGGGTTTACTCAAACACATCACAAATGACCCTTGGATCGTTCTACTAATTTATCAACACAATATTAATTCATTTTGTTGGATTTCTGTCAGTCTGTTGTTGTTTTCACTGAAAATTTTGTCTATTTTAAACAAAAAAGAGACATTTTATTTGATACCAGCCACACCGTTCCTAATATTGCGGCGGGGTTGACTCATACACATCACCAATACACCCAAAGGAGTGTTCTCTTAATGTATCAACACAATCCAAATGCGTTTGGTCATATTTCCATAGGTCAGTTGTTATTTTAACTTAAAATTATGTCCATTTTAAACAAAAGAGATATACGTTGAGTGATACCAGCCACACCGTGCCTCAGACTGAGGTGGGGTTTACTCGTACACGTCATAAATGACCCATGGATCATTATCCTGAATAATCAACACAATATGAATGTGTTTGGTCTGATTTTCGAAGGTCAGTTGTTGTTTTCAATTAAAATTCTGTCCATTTTAAACAAAAGAGAGGCACTTTGAGTGATACTAGCCACACCGTGCCTCAGATTGAGGTAGGGTTGACTCTTACATGTCACCAATGCACCCATGGATCTTTATATTAAAGGATCAACAAAATCTGAATGCGTTTGGTTGGATTTACATAGGTCAGTTGTTGTTTTCACTTAAAATTCTGTCCATTTTAATCAAAAGAGAGACACTTTGAGTAGTTCATCATTCTTGCATGTTGCTGGTGCATTTCATCTGTTAAAATGGGAAAATGAATTATTGTATAAAGGTTGTTTTATTTAATAATAATTAAAATTTTCTTACTAACATTTACATCAAACAATGTTTCTTTTTTTGATCCCCTTAACCCCTGTCAAAAATGATCACCAATTATACACATCCCCAAGTTAGATCTTCATAATATTTGTGTAAAATCTTCCATCAGGTATGCGGCCCACTCATTTTTGAACAATTCGATATCAACTTTTGAGTATGATGCTTTTCGGCAGTCATAGTAGTACTGCAAAATATAAAAATATACAATTAATAAATAAATTAAATGAAATAGTAGTTGTTTTTGAAAATACCTCTTTTTGAATGCTAGTTTGTTGATGAAAAACAATCTATTTCATAAATTTACAGACATAATAACTAAAATTATTATCGTTTGTTTAGTTTGGACACTGTAAAAGATTTTATCATTAGAAGAATACGTAACTTGGGTTGATATGTGTTTGGAAGGTGAAATTTTATTACATATACATTGATATTAGCCCTGACGTAGTACTTGACCTCCTCTTTATGATTATCCCCTATAATATTTCATTTTTTAGATGACAATAATACATATACCTATCATAATAGAATCCTTATTAGAAGATAATATAAATTATATTACTTGATGTTTAGACCATAAACATAGGATGTAGTGTCTTATAGATTCAGAAACTCCATCATGTGTGGTCAGTTTGTTGGATATCCTTGATTTGAATCTAGAAAATAATTCTTTTCATTATCCATTTTCACCGCAATTAGCATCCAATGTTGCCTAAAAACCCAAAAAGGAATAAGTAATAAAAGATGGGAAAATATAATTGATATTCATTATTCGTAGAGTTTTACCCCTACATGGTTGGTATTTGGAAGAGTCTGTCATCTATAATATTTCTTTCAAATGTTTTCAGCAAGTCGTTCACTATTTCATCATTTTTTGATGGCTCTAATTTTGTTTGATGTGTTTATGTGATATGAGGAATAACGAGTCCGAATTTTGGCTTATGGGAAAATTCCTTCAACTGTTTTTCATATATACATATATCAATAATATAAAATGCATTTAGTCATAATTTTCACAATAGATCAGCTTTTATAAAATCAATTCATGAAAACATACCTCATATATATATTTAAAACTGCGATTCATAGCCAACCATTTTCAAGGATCTCATTTAAATTTTCAGCAGTAATGAAATCTTGACTTTCCCCTCCATATATATTCATTTCAAAAACCACTATATGACTACTATCACCTCTTAGCATCATATCCACATGAGTCTTCAATGCTAGTAAATGTTGATAGAGAAAAGGTGGTGTTATTGTGCTTTTAGTAGCACTTTGGGATTGGTTGGTCGATCCTTTAGATAGTTTTTAGCCGACGTTTTCACCCCCTTTCCTTTCTCCATCTATAATAACATTCATTGGTTCAGACCCTTCTTTCAATAATTGTTAAAGGTTTAGCTTTAAAAAAATAAATAAATACCTATTTGTCCCTGTGTACTCTTACAAGTTGTGAAGACAATGAAATGAATGTACCATTATCCTTTTCGACCGTATGAATATCATCATCATCAAGTAGAATAGGTAGCTATGCATTTGGATCATGAGATACAGTAATCATCACTTTCAGTTGATCTTTTGGAAGTGGTCTATTATGCAACTTGTCATATGGGATGTTTAACACTATAGCCCTCGCTACAAGGTGATAGGTGGGTGTTAGCAGATATAAATCACTGTCATTATCACCCTATATAATATTAGTACAGGGAAAGTATCAGTGTTTTTTTATTCACATTTCATGGGAACAATTATTAGAAAATTGATTACCATGGCTAAGAAATCTCTGTGAGGGGAATGTCTCACCTCAAAGATGGTGGTGGGTGGGGTGGGATCTTCACATGCTGGTTGTTCCTGATTTGTGACTTCTCCTTGCTTCCCACCCATAAAAGTTCTTTGAAACTCTCCCTGTCATTGAAATCGTTCTCCAAGAGTTTCTAGTCATTCACTCATTTTTTTAAATTTTTCATCTCTATCATCTATTTATTTTTTTCTTTCAAAAAATACTCAGGGTATCACCCCAAACCCCACACCTCTGACATGACCGTATTGTTCTGGCTACTTCAAAGCCATCGATAATAGGTTTGCATCCGATACCGGAGTAGCTAAATCCCTTGACTGTAGGATGTAGGAAAATACCTAATAATTTTTAAGTAAAGGCAATTTAAAAAAATATATTTTTATCGTCATTTCATACTTACACATATTAACCACACTTTTTGTGTGTTTTCATTTACTAGTTTCCCCTCCTTATTCACATGTGTCTCCTTCCGTAGCACATGACGTGGGATGGAAGTGTATTTGGTTTTAGACTCATCAATCTACATTTAAATATAGAAAGATAATTATTATGTTGTTTTTTGGGACCTAACAATATTACTATAAATTTAAAATACGTAACATTTTGTTTTCTAGTGATGTTTACCCCATCCTAGATTTACGATTGGGGTATGTTGGTTTTTATGCACATTCCTTATTTCTAGTACTGAGTTTATGTTTCATAATTGAAATATTGACAATCAAAGTGATGAGTGCACGTATCCTCAAACAACGTATTATAACATACAATGAACCTTAAAATTCTCATCCCCATGGTGGACAATAAATGCATCCCATGCTTCTTGGGATATCAAGTGAGAATAGACAATGGGTGGGTGTGGGTTTATTTTACCTTGGGAATCTTTCAGGTGATATTTTGTTAAAATAGTGTGAAAACCTTGATGAATCCTTCTTGAAAGCCTTGGTACATATTTCTTGTGTGGATCATCTACTATAAATGTACTCTTAAATAGATTGAGAAGATTAAGACACTGTTTCATTATTTTATTTTCTAGTAAATTAAAGAAATAATATAATAATGTTACCATAATTTCTTCCCAGATCACATCCTTTAGCCCGGACACAACATGGTTCCATGAATATATGTCAATTGGCATGCATTTCGGAGTGAAAACTCCAATGTAACTACTAAACATAGCCTTGTTGGGATTCACATGTTGGCCTCGTGCATTCCATCCAATATCAAATTTGATGCCTTTACTTTTCTCCTTAGGAACATTGCCTAACACTGTCAAACTACAAGGCACCTATGTTTTCTTATATGTTGGTCCTTCATCCCCGACAATGTCATCAATATCATCACCATATATGTTCATATGAAATGGTAGCAATGACATGTGCTGATGGTTGTTGGACCTCAACACTAGGAGAATCAATAGGTTTAGAAACTTGTTGTTGCTCTGCACTGTGATTAGCCATAGCAGGAGTAGCAGCAACAGTAGCAGCTTGAGATACTTGTTCATCCTCAAGGTTAGAAGCACCAAAACATGCAGAATTCATTATCTGAAAAAGTGTTTGAACAATTAATTTATATTACATAAATTCATTAATGATAAGATAATAACATGAGATAACAAGATCTATATTACAAACAAAATATAACCTGTTTATTGAACTATCATTCTTTTTTTAGAGGCTAAAGTAATTTGAAACCACCATTGATTATCCAAATCCCTTCACTGTGGTCTCCTCTAACATACAAAACATAATCTAAATTGGGACCACTATTAAATGATTGTGACGTACCAGTGAAAGGATTGTTCTCAACTAAATTTTCATTGGACCCTTTAGTAGTTTTGGATGATTACAGAACAATTGACCACTTTTAGTTTGTGGGATCTGGAACATAAAAAACATGCTCCTCTTGTGATTCCATTATAAACTATTCTTCTTTTTACCATTCTTTACTAAAATAAACTTTCAAAAATCCCCAATCATCTATTTCAACACCACTATTGTTATCAACCCATTTTCATTTAAAAATTGGCAATTAGAATGTTGTATAATCCAACTCCCATATTTTTTTGATAATTCCAAAGTATGACATATTTGAATAAATTGGATTTATGTCATTACTACCAGAAATAGGCATTAATTTATCCACAAGTGTAACTCCACTATTTTTCATGGTACTATCATCATCATGTACATCTGTATAGAATGTATAACCATTAATTACATAACCATTGTAAGATAATACATACAAAATTGGTCCGACGGCTAGCCATCGAAGTCGTTCTAAAATTGAATTCAGATTTTCATCCAAATCCTTAAAAATATGGTCCTAAAACCATCCTATAAAATAGTGATTATGTGTATTTGATATCCATTTTTCATCCCTTGGTGGATTAATCTACATAAGAATTTCTTTGTGAGTTTCAATATATGGAGAAACCACCAAACTGTTATGCAAAACATAAAGGTGGGCCTGCTCCCAATTTGAAATACTGATTGTGACAACATATCTTCCCGAAATTCCCTCACCGTCAATGTGTCCAGTGTGACAAGATTTTAGGAGACCAATGATTTCCACATCAGATAGGTATTTGGTACAAAATTCAATGTCTTCATCAACAATATATCACTCCACTATACAACCATCTGGATGACTTTGTTTTTTGACATACCCTTTCAAAATATTTATATACTATCCATCGGGGTACATCATTATATAGTGCACAAGACCAAAAAGTTGAATCTATCTCACCAAGTGAATCATCAAATGAACCATCATATCAAATAATGTTGGTGAAAAGTACATTTCTAATTCAAATAATATGATCAAAATTTCTTTTTCCATAGCTGCCAATTTCATCGGGTCTAAAACATTCCTACATATTGCTTTGAAAAAGAAAAAAAATTTGGTTAATGTATGAAGAACATTCTTGGAAAAAATGAAATGTAAATCTATATGAATCAGATCTTGCATCAAAACATGGAAGTCATGTGATTTGAAACCTTTTAATTTCAAATAATTCATTAACATAATGTTCTTGATATATGATGAATACCCCTCTGGAACATTTACATCATGGAAGAAGTTGCAAAACGGATATCTATCCTCCCTTGAAGGAGTGTAAGCAACTGGAGGAAGAATCATTCGATTTTCACCCTTCATGGACCCAACTCTTCTCATATTCCCATGTCAACCTTGACCAACCTTACCTTAATTCCATCCTTTGTTTTTTCAGGGGAATTTAGAAACATTTTGATAACTCTGTCACGTACATTTTTTTCAACATGCATCACATCAATAAAATTTCTGACATAAAAACAATTCTAGTATGGTAATTCAAAAAAAACTGATCTCTTTTTCCAACCGATTTCGTAAGGTTTTTCAAAAATGGTTTACCAAAAATAGTGTTCACATATTTTAATTTCTCAAACAGCTGATCACCTGTTAGTGGAGAAAGTGTTATGCATTTTTCTGAACTTTCATTGAATGATATCGTCCAATATTGGTACATATGCCGATGAGGTACAAATCTATGATGTCCTAGAAACACAAATTATGATGAATGTTTCAACCTAATTTCTTCTTTATTTTCTTCGCACATGGGACGCCCCTGAGTTCCTTTAAATCTATAGCCTGTCAATTTTCCATAAGAAATGAAATCATTTATTGTCCCACACAAAATCACTCTCATCATGAAGTATTCACTTTTATAAGCATCATACAATATAACACCTAAATCTCATAATAACTTCAAATCCATAATCAAAGTATCCAGATAAACATCAATATCGTTCCTTGGTTATTTTGGTCATGATATAAGCATAGATAACATCATGAATTTCTACTTCATGTATAACCAGGGTGGAAAGTTATCATTTACCAACATAATAGGCCATGTACTGTGAGTGATGGTTTGAAAACCTAAAGTATTCACTCTATCTATAGATAACACAAGATGAAGGCTTCTCGGAGCTTTTCCAAATTTAGGATACTCGTGATCAATTTTCTTCCATTGAGGACAGTCGGTCGGATGACATAATTTCCCATCCTTATTTCTTTTATATACATTCCACGACAATTGTATTGCTGTTTCTTCACTTCCATATAGACGCCTAAACCTTGGAATGATTGGAAAATACAATACAAATTTCATAGGACTATATTAATCTTTCTTGTATCGAGAAGCACCACAATTTGGGAATTCTGTAAGTGATTTTTTCTCCTTGAGAAACAATATATAGTCTTTCCGGAAGGCATGTATTCCTTCAGAAATCATACCCATCGAGCGGAGCATTCGTTTAGCTTCATAAGTTTGGCTTGGGAGCTCATTATCTTCGGAGAGCATGTCATTCAAGAGAGAAAGTAGTTATGTAAAGTTGAAATCATGCCATCCATTTCCTACTTTCAATTTATACAACTTCAGTACTACTGATGATGCTGTATATTTAGTGCAACCAGCAGAAAATGGCATCTTTTCACAACTCTTTAAATTCTCAGACAATTTTGGGAAATTACAGAGTTCATATTCAATTTTCCTTGTCATTTAATCAATACGATCTTCATCATCATTGACATCTGTAATCACATCCTCCATACGGTCTTCTTCATTATCCATATTTTTATTCATATCTGATGATCCATAAAAAATAGTTTTACCCCAGCAAGTAGCTACATTCACCTTTTCTCCGTGTTTATTCCAACATTTATAACTCCAATCTATTCCATGAAATATAAAATGTTCTTCCAGCTCCTCTAGAGTAAGAAATCTAGAATAACACCAACGTAAACATGGAAAAAGGATTTCAGAAGGATCCTTTGCATGATCATTTGCAAAATTGATGAACTCTATCACTCGGTTCTCATACTCTATTGTCAAACAATTAGCATACATCCAATATTTATTAATCTCCATCCTATTTGAATCTCAAATTGTAACGTCCCGGATCTGGGTGCTAGTCAATGGGTGCCTGAACCCAGTTTTTCACATGACCACAAGTGCATTTCCCCAAACGCCAGAGGCTGCCAACTAGCAGTGAGGGCCCAGGACTAATAGTGGGGAAACTATGCCCTCATTTGTCAAAGTGTAGCACAAAGGGATAAAATAAAATCATACAAAAACAACATAAGAAATAAACTATACACATTTAAAATAAACAAATGCAGTAAAAGATAACCAACAATTATATAGATAATGATGTAAAATGTCTCAAGTTCTATGAAAAAACAAGAACATGTTATAAAAAAATACAGTACAACACAATATAGAGTACAACAAAACTAAACAAAACAGCCGGTAGCATCGCGAGCCTATGACCGGACTCATGCTCCCCTACTCCTCAGCAGCAATCAAGTACTTGTATAAGAAAACTTTCCCTTATCCACACCTGCAAAAATGTAATCTATCTGGGCCAAATTCATGACCCAAACAGGCTATGAGAAATAAATCCCAGTAGGAACCCACCAAAGGCACATGTTCAACTATGTGTAAACATGAAACAATAATGTGCAAAAGTATATGCATTAAACCAAGCAGTACTCAAATGTAACTAACATTACCGGTTATATTTCCATTTTTCATATTCAAAAAATCATTCATTATAAGGAAACCACAACAGTGAATTTATATGTAAACAGTCCGTGTCCTCAGACATGAAACCCTTACCCTTAGGTAATCAGAAATGTAACCCGCAGGTAACTTCCCACAGGCATCACAGATATTTCCCTTAGTCATAAAAGTGTCTCCCTCAGGCACAGAGTCTATTGCCCACTGGAATGGAAGAAGTTTCCCTCGGGCTAAAAGATGAGCTTCCCTCATTCTAAGTAAAACACTGCCCTCGGGCTAAACAAGCAACCTAGCTATGCCCAACTTATAAACAATCAATTCACATAAAATTCATCTCAAGGAAAAATTAATGTGCAAAATAAACATGGCATACCCGTAGGTATCCTGGCCAAATGGCTAAACAGAGGAACGCACCCTCAGGGTGGTCCTAGATCCATGCAGTGATCCCAAGCAATAGTTTTATTATTACATTTAATTACCTATACAATTCTATGTATTCAAAATAGCCAAGGCCTCATCCACATGACACCCCAACATGGGTTCGTAGCTCAATGATACTCAAAAACGCACAACAATTGGAATTTAAATATAAAACGACCTACCTTAAACTCCCCTGAACGGTATACACGAATGACGATCCTCGAATCATCCTAGAACGATGTAGATCTGAGGTGAAATAAATCCCCATTAAAACCTATATAACATACCTTAGAGGAATAATTGGAAAGAACAACTTAAGGAGAGTGTAGGGCTTACCCGCACGGTTCCAACGTGATCGTCAGAGGCGAAAATGGATTCCCGACGGTCGATCTGGAGATCCTCGAAGGTCCGTCCTCCTCTCCCGACTCCTTCCTCTGGTTCTAAGCCAATCCTATGAAAAGGGTTGGCTAGTTCCCATTTAAAGTGAAAGAAAACAAACTACATGACATGTACTTCTTAAGTACATGGAATGTACTTATTAAGTACATGGCATGTACTTATTAAGTACACGGTGTGTACTTTACATTTTTTTAACTATTCTTTCGGCGACTTCTCACCTGTGTGGAAATGTTCATCTTTCAACATGAGTACACGGCGTGTTAAAAATGAGTACATGGCATGTACTACCGCTCGGCTGGTGGCTTCTTCCTCCGCCTTACTATTCACTTGCTGACTGACTACACAGCGTGTAAATATCCACTACACGACGTGTACACTACAGGAAATATAGATATTTGCGACGGGTTATTTGCGACGGGATCCCGTTGCAAATAGCCTTTTGCGACGGGGCCCCGTCGCAAATCGCCTGTTGCAGAAAACGTCGTCGCAACTATTTTTTTTTGCGACAGGCCCTTCGCAAAAACACTTATTTTCGACAGGAAATTGGCCCGTCGCAAATAGGTTTTTTTTAAAAAAAATCTTTTCTGATGGGCCCATCGCAAAAAGTATTTGCGACGGGCCATATTCCTGTCGCCAATGGTTGCTTCGAAGCGGGTATTTGCGACAGGCCCGTCACAAATACGTATTTGCGATGGGAATATATTCCCGTCGCAAATAATAAAAAAAAATTAAAAAAAATTAAAAATTTATTTATTATTATATAAATCAATAAACCTTTTTATATTGATATAAATATAATTTTTATTTTTTAAATATGTTTTAGAAAGGAAGAATGAAAATCAAATATGAATGTATAAGATGTTCAGTAAAATAGGCTTATAAAATAAATTAAAAAATATATTTAATTAGTAATTATGTAATTTTTTTCAATTAATATTCATTTAATAACTCTTTGAATATAAAAAAATAAAAAAATTAATGAAAGATGGAAATAAGTTAAAAATGAAACCCAAACTTCAAACGGCCATAACTTTTGATCCGGGACTCCGTTTGAGCTCCAAATCATATCAAATCGAAGCCTGTGACGATCTCTACAGTTCTATGGATGGGTAAAACCCGTCCAATGTTGTTGCAAGGCCAAAAACGGCCCATAAGGCTTCCAAAACTGAGTTTTTAGTCGGGGTACCCCGGTTTTTCACCATTTAAACAGCTATAACTTCTGCTCCCGATGTCCGATAAACCTCTACCATATATCATATCGAAGATCGTTTCATGTTCTTCGATTTGACTGATTGTGGAGCTGAAACGGACTTCTGGAATAGAATTTATAGTCTTTTAAACATTAAAATGGCTATAACATCCGATCTGGATGTCTGTTTGGCCTGTACCGCATATCATATCGAAGATCGTTTCATGTTCTTCGATTTGACTGGTTGTGGAGTTGTAACGGACTTATGGATTAGAAGTTATAGCTGTTTTAACATTCTCGGTGGATTTTCACCCCCTCATTCCTATGTATTCATTCATAACGATACATATATATATATGTGTGTGTGTGTGTGTGTGTGTGTATCTATTGTATATATGTATTTATTTATATATTTATTTATTTATTCATATACATAAAAACCCGTATTTTATAAATTTATTTAAATCTAAGCTTATAACTATATATTAATTAATATACAAATAAATATACGAATAAAAACTTATAACTACATATATATATATATATAGAATAAATATATATTAATATACGAATAAATAAATATATATTTATTTATATAACCAAATATATTTATATTAATATAAATCTATATTAATATACGGATAAATATAACTATATATATAGATAAATCATTAAATGTATAAAAAAATGAAATGGCTTAGTTGTAAAGGTTAATGCGCGCATGGGGGAGGTTTATTCCTATTTATTATTAATTATTCCTTTTTATTATTAATTATTTCTAATTATTATTAATTACTACTAATTACCATTAACTATGAACAATTAATACTTATAATTTAAATTTATTAATTAATAAAACAATATAAACACAATTAAATTACAACTAATTAGAAATAAATAAAACAAATAAAAATTTTAAATTAAATATTAAATTAAAAAGAAAATAAATACCTTTAAAATTGATCTGAGGTTGATCTCCGATAATTGTTGAACACATTAATATCAAATCTGGAAATAAAAATTATACTTAAGAAACTGTGAACTCTAAAAATAGAGTTTTGAGAGAAGTTGATAATGAATTGAAAAAAACGGGTGGGGGTATTTATAGGTTAGATTATTTGCGACGAGAGTATTTGAGACAGGATACCCGTCGCAAATAGTATTATTTGCGACGGGACCTATTGCAAATACTTGAGCCCGCATTTATCATGGTCAACGGTTAAATAGTTATTTGCGACGGGTCCCATCACAAATATTAACCTGCTGACATACTATTTGTGATGGGGGGTATATTCCCGTCGCAAATAGTTTTTACCGCCACCAGGTATTTGTGACAGGGTATATTTCCGTCGCAAATAGTTTTTACCGCCGCCGGTTATTTGCGACGGGTGAAATTTCCCCGTCGAAAATAAGTGGTTATTTGAGATGGGAAAATACCCCCATCGCAAATAACCCATCGCAAAAACCCCTTTTTCCCGTAGTGTATTTGGTTTTTACAGCCTTCGATGCCAAAATGGAAACACACCCTGTGTACTCATCCCACAAGGCCAAAGTATACAACGTGTGGAAAAGTACATGGCGTGTAGTCCTGAAATTTTGGATTTTTCCACATTTTCCTTGTTTTATAAAAAACGCTTAAGGAAAAGAGAAAAGAAGAAACATGTACCTCAAAAATAAGAACCAGGTTCTTACAAACTTCCCCCTTTAAAGAAATTTGTCCCCAAATTGCCCTACCAAGGGTGGTGAAGATAAATCTCAGAACAGCTATGGCTACTCAGCACGTATGTCGGTCTCCAGCTCCCAGGTTTCGTCCTACACTCAGCCACGCTGTCATAGCACTCGTACCAGAGGAACTGACAGGCCTCGGAGAACCTTCGTGTTCCTATCCATGATATGAATCAGATTCTCCTCAAAGGACACATCTACCTCAAGCTCAACCTCCTCAGGATGAAATACATGAGACGTGTCTGAATGATTGAGGAACAACTGAGATACATGGAAGGCATTGTGCATGAATCGATACCTCTATGGAAACTGCAACCAATAGGCAAACATCCCGACTCTCTCCAGAATCTAAAATAGCCCCACATACCTCGGGGAAAGTTTACCTTGTATCCTGATCCGCCTGTGTCCCAACCACCGTGAAACACGCAAGAAGACCTGATCCCCGACCACGAACTCCAAGGGTCGTCTGCGGCGATCAACATAAGATTTTTATCAAGACTATGTGGTAAACATCCTCTTCTGAATCAACTAGACCTTCTCAGAAGTAACCTGCACAAGATATGGTCCTTGTACAGCTACCTCACCTACCTCTATCCAGCACAAGGGTGATCGGCATGGTCTACCATATAAATCCTCGTAACGTACCATCTCAATAGTTGACTGAGAACTGTTATTATAGGTAAACTCGACCAGGGGTATGTGCTTTTCCCAAGATCCCCCAAAGTCTAAGATTCAAGCACGAAGCATGTCCTCTAGCACCTGTATCGTACGCTCTGACTGGTCGTCGGTTTGAGGGTGGTAAGCTCTGCTCAGAAGCACTTGTGTACCCAGTGCCCTCTGAAAACTCTGCCAGAAACGAGATGTTAAAAGGTCATCCCTATCTGAAACGATAGAACAAGGGACCCCATGGAGACATACGATCTCTCGGATATAAAACTTCCTGAGCTCGTCAACACCGAAGGTCTCCTTGATCGGAAAAAAGTGAGCAACCTTTGTGAGTCTGTCCACAAAATCCCACATAGCATCATTACCTCGAGGTGACCTCGGCAACCCAGTCATGAAATCCATCACGACATCATCCCATTTCCACTCCAGGATGGGTAACTGTTGTAACAGTCCGGCTAGCCTCTGATTCCCCGCCTTCACCTGTTGACAGGTGGAACATCTCATAACAAAATGAGCTATCTCGCTATTCTTACCCAGCCACCAATACTGATTTCTCAAGTCATGGTACATCTGGGTATCCCCGGTATGAACTCCCCAAGCTGAATCATGAAACTCCTGCATCAACTCCTCGTTTATATCCCCTGGAACCCACACTCGTCCATGGAAACATCAAATTTCATCATCGCCTATCGTCCAACTAGGAGGAGGGTCCTCACTTTCCACCAACTCCCGTAGAACTAGGCCTTCCGAATCAGATAGTTATCTCATCCTCAATCTACGAGGAGGGTAGAAGTCACAAATAAAGAATAAAGATAGGTCTTCCCCTGACTATCGTGCACCTCTAGATGAATCTCAAAGAACAAATCCATAAGCTGCCACTCATCACTGGCCTCCTGCACTACCTATATCAGAGTCTTCCTTCTTAGTGCATTAGGTACTGCATTACCTTTACCAGGTGTATAGGCAATCTCAATGTCAAAGGACTGAAGGTATTTGACCCACCTTATCTATCTTAGATTCAATTCATGATAAGTAAAGATATAATTGAGACTTTTGTGGTCTGTGAAAACCATAAAATTCTCTCCCAAGAGATAATGTCTCCAACAGCACAACACATGAACAACTACATCCAACTCAAGGTCATGCATCGGTTAATTCCTCTCATGTGGCCTCAACTACTGAGACACATACAAAACTACTCGATCACCCTACATCAACACTGTTCCCAACCTAATACTTGATGCATTAAAGAAAACTATATAGCTCTCCCCTTACTCTGGAAATATCAGGACTGGTGCTGATGTAAACCTTCCCATCAGATCCTGAAAGGCTACCTCACAAGCTTCCCACCAAAAGAAATTCACACCCTTCTTAGTCAAACCTGTCAACGAAACTTATAAGCGGGAGAAGTCATGTATGAAGCGTCTATAGTAACCAGCATGCCCCATGAAACTTCGTATCTCAAACATGTTCTTGGGCTGATCCCAGGAAACTACTGCTCTCACCTTCTATGAGTCAACTACAACTCCTACCTTTGAGATGATATGACCCAGGAAGTGAATCTGGTCCATCCAAAAGTGGCACTTTGAGAGATTAGCATATTGCTTATGCTCTCTCAGTGTACTCAATATGATCTCAAGGTGGGTGGCATGGTTGTGTCGAGTGTGAGAGTAAACCAAGTTGTCTTACACGAACACTGAAACAAAATAATCCAGATAAGGATGGAACATATGATTCATCAGAGCTATAAAAACTGCTGGCACGTTCGTGAGCCCGAACGGCATAACCAAATACTCGTACAGACCATATCTGCTCTGAAACGTTCTAAGCGGTATATCCGATGGTCTCACACGCAGCTGAGGATATCCTGATCTCAAGTCAATCTTCGAGAAAACTCATGCTCCACAAAGTTGATCAAAAAGATCATCAATCCTTAGCAAGGGATACCAGTTTCTGACCGTCACCTAGTTCAACGTCCGATAATCCACATAGAATCTGAGGGTACCATCCACCTTCTTTTGAAAGAGGACCGGCGAACCCTAAGGAGAAGTACTGGGTCATATGAAACCCTTTTCCTGTAACTCCTCTATCTTCCTATTGAGATCCTGCAACTCTAGTGTTGCCATCCTATAAGGAGGAATGTACTCTGGTGCTGCTCCTGGCACAAGCTCAATAGCGAAATCCACCTCACGCTCCAGAGGTAGACCTGAAATGTCGTTCAGGAAGACATCCCTAAAACTATCAACCACTGGAGGGAAATCCGTCTAACAAGTCCCCTGATCATCTAGATATAATCTCGCAATATGGGCTGTGACTCCACATCGCCCACAATGTGCTGGTCCAGCTCAACTCGCCTGAACATCCCATTCACCCTTATATAGAAATCCTCTACCCTTTGGTGACGTGAAACTCACACTGCGATGATAGAAATCTAAAAGTCTTGAAAGGGAACCAACTAGTAAATACTTAGAATCACATCATAGCTCGTCATCTCTAGGATATAGAAGTCCCATAGAAAGTGAAACCCTCCAACCTCATAGAGGCACTCCATGCACTGACGCACACCAGCCGTTCTAGTCCCCAATGGAGTGTCTAGAGTCATAACATAGTAAGAAGAAGAAAAACAGAGCCCATGAATCTCCTAAATAGGCACATATACAAAGATATGTGTAGCACCCATATCGAAAAGTACTGAAGATAAGACAGAAGCTACTAGAATAGTACCTCTGACAGTAGAAGGTCTAGGATCCTGCTCATGTTGGGTCTGTTGCACTACATATGCATGTCCAGTGCCACGGCCCTACGACACAGCCTGGCTACCCTGAGTTGTCCCACCCTTCTGCCTCTGAGATCCTGGTGTCTGGATAACACAGCCATAACCACCATCTATGCCTGCATGGCCTGACGTATTCCAGTTTCCCAACTAGTAAGAAGCTGCTGGTCCTGCTCCCACACACGGAGTCTGCACAGAACCCCTCTCACTAGCCACTAGTGTAAACGCCCTGAAAAAGCACTGTAGACGAACCATCTTGTCGCAAGCTCGGAACTCCACTGGGTCTCGTGTACACTGAGGTCTCTTGTTCCCCTTATTAACACACTGGTAGCACATGACTTGGCCACCTGAAACATTTTTTTGGTTGGTACTGCCACCCTGAGAGAAGTTCATATGTCTCTTCCTCTGGCCAGTAGAAATAGTACCAGAAACTGGTGCTGATCCACCCATTCCCACACCACTAGCTTCCCTCAGGTTCCTCTCTACAATCATTGCTTGGTTCACAATAGCATATACTGAAGACAACCTGAAAACATTCACTAGTTCTCGGATGGCATATCGAAGACCATCTTGAAAAGAATCTAGCTCTCAATGTCTATTCACCCACCAGAACGGGTGAAAAACGCTGAAGCTCAGTAAAATGAGTAGAATAATCCATCACCAACATAGCTCCCTGTTGTAGGTTCGTGAACTCTTGAGCTCTATCTACCCTCAGCGTCTTTGGAAAAAAGAATTCATAGAAAACTACCTGAAAATATTCCCACGCCTTGTCTCTGTGATGCTCTGACTGAGTGGTAATATCCCACCACCTCTTGGTGGAATCACGCAGCATATAATTCACGAGATTGACCCTCCGCCTTGGAGGCAACTAATGATGCTCAAAAAAAGTCTGCACAGACCCCAGCCAAGACTCCATAGCATGTGGTCTACAATCCCCTAAGAACATCGGTTGATGCAGCTACTAGAATATACGAGTTAGCTCAGCCATAGATGTGGCAGCAAATAGTGCTCCCTGAAAAGTCTACATGAATTGCATAAAGCCTTCACGGAATTGCGCTTTCGCACCTGTGTCTGGTATAATGGTTAGCACTGCACCTGGCTCTGCTGGAGGATCCACTGGTAGCCCATGACCCACAATCTCTGGAGTATAATCGTTGCCGATCTCCTGGAGAACAATGTGTGTTCATCTCTTTGACATTACTCTAAAAGGTTAGACGCACACCTTAGATCAAAATTATCACAGAATGAAAACGAAGGGACCAAAAGGGGAACATGAGGAAGAAGGCATTTCAAGATTTGCAAAACTAGACTACACGATGTGTATACTGACTACATGATGTGCATCTGACTTCTCTTCCCCTACTCGGGTCCTTATACACGGCTTAGCGACACAGCTCCAATTGAACAAAACTACACAATGTGTATATAATCTACATGTCGTGTATGGTGTAATTTTCCAACTGCCCATGTCATTTGTGACATGGACGACTATTCAGTTTGATACTACATGGCATGTTACACTCGCACACATTGTGTAAACCACCTCATTTCCCAGCCACACGGTCAGGTCCACATGGTCTATCCCCGGACAAGACTACATGACATGTCCCACAGGTACATGGCATGTACTAGATGATATTTGTCGACCTGTGTTGTTAGTTACATGACCGGATACATGGATCCAACTACACGGCGTGTTCCATATAGACACGAATGTACACGAAAGGATTTCACATACCCGTGTTGTTAGTTACATGGACGTATCCCAGGTCAGAATACACGGCGTGTTCCACAGTGGACACAGCATGTATGACTTAAGGTCTCCCTAGTCCGTGTTGTTAGTTACACGGGCGGACTCCGGGTCAACACTACGTGGCATGTACATCTGATACATGTCTATTCTCCCCAAGCATTTCCATTCCCCATGTCCCTTCACACATGGTCTATGACATAGGAAGAGACTACACTACGTGTACATAGGGTAAACGGTGTGTACTTAAAAATTTTTCTTTTCTTGCAGAATAGAAGAACACACAACCTGTGTCTGAGGAACTAAAAAGCATTTATCCTGGGTTTTCTAGATATTAAGGCTCAGATACTACCCCAAAACCCAGAAAATACTGAAAACAACACCTAAGTTCCAAATTCCAATTTTTGAGGGCCCATAGTCCCTGTGAATCAATGTTTGGCATCTTATATGTGTTATAACAAGATAAACAGTTAATGTTCCACCAAATTCCTATCAATGATGGCCCATACTCTCCAAAAACCAAAGGTTGGTGTCTATTTTATCATCGAACTCACATAAAAATACCCTATGACATAGCAGGTATTTATCAAGCAGCTATCACAACAGCATGCTCTTTCTAGCACAACAATTATCAAAACAACATGCAATTTTCTAATGAGCCTACATGGCATAGAACTATGCATGGCTTGTGATTTCTATTTTGTGCCTAAATGATGCATGAGATGGCATATCCTCATCTCATCAGGTTGAAACTAAATAGAACCCATGGATAAAATATAAACAGCACAATCACAATTGCGTCACCCAATGGTGAAAATCAAATCAACTGTAAAATTTGAAAAATCAGAAAAATTGGAAAAATATGAGGTTGAATGGCTTTTCCTTGTACACGGGTTAGCTGCGCCAAGGCACAACTTATTACCAACTAATGATTCCATCATATCCCTGACTAAGGCTCCAAATACTAAGTCAAAGAAAAGAATCCCTTTGATACCACTTTGTAACATCCCGGATCCGGGTACCCCTCAACGGGTGCCCCAAACCCGGTTGGTTACATGACCTAAAGCACATTTCCCCAAATGCCAGAGGCTGCCGACTAGCAGCGATGGCCCAGGTCTGATAGTGGGGAAACTATGCTCTCATTTATCAAAGTGTAGCGCAGTGGGATAAAATAAAAGCATAAAACAATAGCAGAAGTAATAAACCATACACATTTAAAATAAACAACTGCAGTAAATGATAACCAACAGTTATAAAGATAATTATGTAACATGTCTCATGTTCTAAGAAAACAACCAGAACATGTTATACAACAATATAGTACAGTACAATACAGAGTACAACAAAACAAAACAAAATAGCTGGAAGCATCGTGAGCCTAAGCCCAGTCCCAAGCTCCCCTACTCCCCAGCAGCAATAAAGTACCTGTATAAGGAACCTTTCCCTTATCCACACCTACAGAAATGTAATCTGTTTGGGCTGAAGACGTGACCCAAAAAGGGTTTGAGAAATAAATCCTAGTAGGCACCCACCAAAGGCCCATGATCAACTGTGTGTAAACATGAAACAACAATGTGAAAAAGTAAATGTAATAAACCAAGCAGTACTCCAAAGTAACTAACTTTACTAGTTATTTTTCCATTTTTAATATTCAATTAATCATTTATTATAAGGAAACCACCACAATGAATTTATATGTAAACGGTCAGTGTGCTCAGACACGCAACCCTTACCTTTAGGTAATCAGAGACATAACCCACAGGTAATCGCCCACAGGCATCACAGATATTTGCCTCAGGCGTACAAAGTGTCACCCTCAGGCACAGAGTCTATTGCCCACAGGCACGAAAGAAGTTTCCCTCAGGCTAAAAGATGCACTGCCCTCAGGCAAAGTAAAACACTACCCACAGGATAAACAAGTAATCAGTCCATTCCCAACATATAAACAAGAAATTCACATACAATTCCTCTCAAGGCAAAATTAATGCACAAAATAAACATGGCATACCCTCAGGTATCCTGACCAAACAGCTAAACAGAGGAACGCACCCCCGGGGTGGTCCTGGATCCAAGCAGCGATCCCAAACATCAGTTTTATTATTACATTTATTTACTTATACAATTATAGTTATTCAACACATCCAAGGCCTCATCCACACGACACCCCAACATGGGTTCGTAGCTCAACGATACACAAAAATGCACAACAGTTGGAAGTTAAACACCAAGCCACCTACCTTAAATGCCCCTGAATGGTACCCCCGGGGTGGTCCTAGATCTAAGAAGTGATCCCAAAAATCAGTTTTATTATTACATTTATTTACCTATAAAATTATAGGTATTCAAAAAATCCAAGGCCTCATCCACACAACACCCCAACATGGGTTTGTAGCTCAACGATACACAAAAATGCACAACAGTTGGAAGTTAAACACCAATCCACCTACCTTAAACACCCATGAACGGTATACGTGAACGAAGATCCTCGAATCATCCTTGAACGACATAGATATGAGGTCAAAGAAATCCCCGTTCAAATCTAAATAACTTCCCTTAGAGGAAGAATTGAAAAGAATGGAATAAGGAGAGTGGAGGGATTACACGAGTGGTTCCAACGAGACTGTTAGAGGTGAAAATGGATTCCCGATGCTCGATCTAGAGATCCTCAAAGGTCCGGCCTCCTCTCTTGACTCCTTCCTCTGATTCTAAGCCAATCCAATAAACAGGTTTTTCTACTACCCATTTTTTTCTATAGCCCATTTTATGCAAAAAAACAAACAAACTACACGGCGTGTACTTCTTAAGTACACGACATGTACTTTTCATTTTTAACTGTTCCTTCCAAGGATTCTTACCAGCGTGGCACTGCTCATCTGCTGACATGAGTACACGACATGTGAAACCTAAGTACATGGTGTGTACTACCGCTCGGCTGGCATCTGCTTCCACTGCCTTACTATTAACCTACCGACTGACTACACGACATGTAAATACCCACTACAAGGTGTGTATTCGGTTTTTACACCCTTCGTCGCCAACATGGCTACACACCCTGTGTACTCATCCCACACAACCAATGTACACGGCGTGTGGAAAAGTACACCGTATATAGTCCCAAAATTTAGGATTTTCCCCTGATTTTCTTATTTTCTCAAAAACACTTAAGGAACATAGAAAAGAGAAAACTCGTACCTCAAAAATAAGAACCGGGATCTTACACAAATATTAGTATTTATGGTTCAAATAAACAAAACAATACATACAAATACAGTAGAAGAGAACTACATACTTATAAAAATAGAGATTAATAGAGCCTAACCATTTCCAATAAATACTTGGAAATCAACAGAACCAAGATAGACCCCCTATAAAAATCAACACAGTTTCCAAACACAAAGGGGTTCGTGGGGATAATCACTTGTTTCATAGATGGTGAAAAACACATGGCATCATTCTCTATGGATCATCCTTCTCTATTGGGTCAACCCTTCTATGGTCAACTAGTCCATTATTTTATACCTTACAAACCTAAAATACATGTGGATGAAAACTAGAATCCATATCTATAAGTAAATAAAGAATTCTCATAATCTCTATAATATGGAATTCATTAAATATAATTACTTTAGATTCATTCTAGTTTCCTCAAATCACCCCAGTCCAAACACAAGAATAATAAATAATGATACATCTACCACTCCTAGGTCTCTACCCTACATTAAATATCATCACGCATAATATTTTTGGAAAGATCATGTTATTTACTTTAAATCACAGGGGGGATAATCACTTGGGTCATAGATGGTCTCCCATGTTATTCCATATGAAAATTTTAAAAGTTTTATTGTCATATCATCCCGTTAAATCCTTATGAGTGTATAATTCCAAACTCCATATTAGGTGTAATATCCAAAGAATATATATTAATAAATTACCCCACATCTACTTCCCAACTAATCTAGTGATTCTCACACTGTATGGAATATTTCTTATGCTTCAACCCCTTTTATATAATCTCATAACCATATAACCACACATACACACGTCACAAACACATAAAAACCATATCCACATCACAACCACACTTCTCATCCTCATCATAGAATGATATCATGAACATGAAGGACATAAACATCATACTCTACTCCTACAATGCATGACCCCCACTATGTATCCACAGAAAATACACAATATCATGTCAATAAGAATATATATACATCGGAACCTATAATCATTATAGGTTATATATATACACCCAATGTGAGCCATTACAACTCATACTATGTGTGAAGGGGGAGAAGGGATGAGGGAGTGGTTCTGTATGTGTTCCCTCTATAACCTAGATATTGAGAAAAACAATCAGAACCAAAGTACCCCTATGGATTTCAATCAGGTTACTTGAATCGAGTGGTTGTGCATAAGAAATAATAAGAAAATATAATAAGTATATAGTCACATATAAATATTTCATAAGGGTTTACACTAAATTAACACTGAAAACACCCTCATCAACCATTTCCTTATTACCACCACCCTCTAATAACAACTTCCATTATAATTCCATAAATAATCTCCAACAAATCACATAAGCATCCATATAAACATTACCAACATATCATTTCATTTAACATTATAATTTCTTAGATTTTAATTACCATATGCATTTCAATTGTTAACCATTTTAATATAAAACCAATCATTAAATCACTACCCATTATAATCCATTCATTAATCATTAATAACATTTATTCTATCTTTAACCATTTATTAAATATAATTATTCCAATAATTATCACTAATGATTTAACAAACCATAATTTATCATTTCCAATCCATCACCCATTACTATTTTCATTTATTCCAACCAAATTCCAATCCCAAAGAAAATTATAACACCACCCAATAACAACAAAATTCTCATGACATAAAATACCACTAAACACATTCTGAAATCCATAAAACCACTTATTTTTTACCTAAATAGCCATATCATTGCTATCATAACCACACAATAATCCATCCATAAATACTGTATTAATTACCACACTACATGATCCCAACCACATCAATAAAACATCACCCTTATAATCATAGGGATAAATACCCCATATATAGTATCATTAAAGGGAAAACATAAAATAAATTCACATTAAAAACTCCCCCTTAAACATTCTTTCATATTAAAGTAGAATTTATAGTATAAATATAACACTTTAATTACAGATTTATATACAACCAATTCATTACCTACCTTAAGTGACTAGAAAATAATGAAAGGTTCTTATAACATATTATTAGTAATAAGAAATTTCTTTCAAAACATCAAGAGAAATTCAGTTAGCAACAACACTAATAAATCCATAAATATATAAGAAATATTATGGAACTTCATAAATCACATGCAAAACTCCCTCTCCACTTTAATTTCCTTTAGTGTAATTCATTATAGTATTTACTTTAATCAGTACTATCAATCCAATGGAAACAAAATAACATGATAATTCCCAAAATTTACACATAATAAAGAAGGCGAAATTTCACATCCCCAACCTCAACTAAATATTTAACAAATATTTCATATGAGTGAGAAGAATAGTCAAATAAAACATGAATTAACACATGAGGGTAATCTAAAATTCCTATGTATGACTATTAAACATTAAAACCATAACACAAAAACTGAATCAACATTTTTTTCACATCCTTCCTAAGAAGAATGTCCATGAAGAGAATCAAGAAGAATAGAAAAGAAATTCACCTTAGAGGAGGAGAAGTAGGGAGCCTTATATTATATGTCGGAAGGGGAAGACGCGACCGCCAGAGGGAGAGGTGCATGGGAGGAGTTTCTAACCATTGATAAATGGAGGAGTAGGGTTCGTGGGGAGTAGGGTCGATTGGAGAGGAGGATAAGTAGGGTTTGTGGGGAGTAGGATCCCCAGAAGGGATTTGAGAGGGAGGATAAATAGTAGGGCAAGCAGCAGAGGTCCAGAAACATGAAGATAGGGGGAGGGGGAGGTCCAGAAACATGATGATCGGGGGTATGGGAGTTGTCACAGGGGTACAATACTGCTAGAGCTTTAGGGCGCAATAAACAGAGGACACTGTGAGACATTTTTTATGAAATTTGGGACTATGATTTTATTACTTCTTTTTTCACACTAATAAAGGTTACCCATTATGAGCGATAAAGTTGGATCACTGATACTGGGCTTCTCTATCAGTGCTAAAAAAATTTGCGATGATACAAGGATTCTTTATCAGCGCTTTTATAGCACTAATAAAGGGATTCATTATTAGCGCTTTTTTCCTAGCACTGATAAAAGGAGGAAATTCCCTTGCCTATTTCTGTAGTAGTGCACCACCAACAATAGAACTTGAAATCATCATTCTAGTTCTAGAACACTTGAAACCATTCTCCAAGTAGCTCAATCCTAACCCTTGAAGCTCCTAAACTACTATTCCATTGAAAATATAATGGTATCATATCAATTCCAAGACCTCACCATGATGACATCACTGAAGAAGACTAACACTTGAATCTGTTGTTCGCTAATAGTACCTTCCTAATTATTTAGAAAGCCTTCCCTAGATATATCCAATTCATGGGCCATCCCACATGATATATGTTTGAATCCAAATTTTGATGTCCATTTCTTTTCCCAATCCTACATCCACTTGAAAACAAATAATTTTCCACGTACATCATCCACCTGGTGTAAGGATTGAAAAATAAATTCCTAGTACTCGCCTCCCATAGGAGTACTAAAGTAGTGGAGAATCACACCTCTAATTATTCTCTAGGTTGTATTGATCTCTATCATGGAGAGAATTGTAGAGATAATAAGAATTATAAAGATGCTCTGAATCTATCTCATCCATTAATTTTTCTCATATGGAACTCATCCAACTGATGAATAATATTTCTTCTCAATATTGAATTCATGGAGGGATGAATAAGTCCCAAATAATTATAAATATGTTTCCTGTCACCTATTACAATTAATTTAGAATTTGAGGATTGTAAATACAAACTTATATAAATGTTTAATTTAATCTAAATTATTTATTATGATTAATGGTCAATTATATTATTCTTATTCACCCTTGTTTATCAGTGTTTTCTCAATATTTATGTCATACTAGTGAACTCTACAAACTGAATTTAATTGGAGAAATAACCCATTAGTGAATTAACGAGTAATGACTATTAATTTTTTGAATCCCCATTCTAATTTATTTAGTTTAGTTTAGTTTGGATAATTCAGTGAGAGTAATTTAGGATTTTTGTGGTGATCATCCACCTTCCCAAGTATTATTACTATTTCATTCCAGCCTTATTATTTCTTCCTCCCTTGTTATGGTTATCTTTATTGAATATGGAATGGAGGTAATCATATAATGAACAAAATATGATGGGGTTTGGTGGAATTCGGTTACATATCTACTATTGTGTCATGTTCATCATAAGAAACCCTAATGTGAAATTTAGTTCTACAAAGTGATTTCAAAAAGTGTATAGGATCTTGAAATTTTAGTAGATGATGGTGATTCATGAATAATACTGATTTCATTATCAATTTGATAATGACAAAAAAATGATAATAAAGGATATTTGTGTCTAAATATTGAATTCATTCCTTTTCCTCACTAACATGGGTATTTAGTTTTATTTTTTTTGTTTATTCTATATTCACAAAAATTCGGAAAATAAAGTAAATCAACTCTCATTCTTAGATACTCAAAAATTTATGAAAATTGAAAAAAAAACATAATTTGTCGAGATATTGACGATCAAATACACGAATTTTTTAGAACAACCATATTCAGTCTCATGGGACTACATTTTAGGATTAAATTTTTTATATGGGTGGTTCATAATAACCTATCAAAATCATTGATTCCAAATCTTTATATTTAGGTCAAAATTTAACCCATATTTTTCCCTTTTCAGATAAATTATTATATTCACATTAAAATTAAAAAAAAAAATATAAATATACAACAGAGGACCTGTTAGAAAGCATTGTTCAGCTCACTAACAAGGAAAAACTATTGATGAATAATAATTCTAATATTGGAAAAAATTATTTTTGATGGTTCTTTGGGATAATTTTTTTTGTTGGAATGGTTTTACATTGTTGAAAAAGTTTTGTTATCAATGTAGTTGTGAATAGTAAGTGTGTAAGTCCTAAGGGATCATGTGAAGTTTGTTAGTGTATCTAAGGTCCAAATGTATCCCTTACAATCTTGGGAGCTGGAGGAAATCATGTGATCACATCATGAAATATACATACGTATAAGATAATATCATGATGATATAATTTGATGAAATTCAATATACCACACTATTATTAAGGTATCTTGCAAACGTTTCATATGAAGTGCATGTAGGTAGAGAAACTAGAAATGATGGAGATATCTAACAGTCTCTTGAAATCACAAGACCACATTATTTTATTTGGATCTCTTGATGTGATCACATAAATTATGTTTTATTTTCATTGTATCTTGTTATTGGAACACATGAATAACTAAAGGATAATGTCACATACCATCACATGATTATTAATAAATATTGCGATGGTATCATGAAAAGAACTGGAAAAAGATCATGCAGAACAAGGTAGAAGGACTTTCAACATGATACATTTCATGGAGTTCAGTAGTGAATAATAGAAACTTTCATCTAAGAATATAATATTGATTTCTCAGGTTGTGGAATGGATGGATAATCCTGATTTTTTAAGTCAACGAAGTTGATTTATTCATATAAATACACGAAAACTATTCTTAAGAGCTTTTACAAGCTTTCTTAAGTGGTTTGATATAAAGAAAATTATTTAACATGATAAGAAAAATATCTTTCACTTGATTCACATGATCCATGTAAATGGAAATTTTTTTGTCAATGGGATCTCATGGAGAGGTCTTGTGAGGGGTTATAGAGAAGGTATCTTATGATGGGAAATATAGACTTGGTGTTGCATGCATATTTAGACTAATTTGTGAGACATGATATGTCAAACCAGAACTGTGTCTTGCACCATAGTGACTTGATTTAATGAAAAAATAGAGGTCTCATGAAGGGTTCTTATGGAGCGGTATCATGGATTAGTCTCACAAATGGGTCATGTTTATGGTTCTTACAAAGTGATATTACACAAGAGTTACACACTCAAAGAGGAAAAGTCTTGTTCAATTGTCATTGAAATCTATTTGATGAAATAATGGAATAAACACACACACAAGTGTGAATCAACTCAGAACTAATTGTTACAAGTTTCTACTTGAAGAGCATTGTGTTAACTTTAGTAGAGAGAGAGAAATGACCTTTCAATTTATGAATGTTTTTAAAGTAGAAGGAATAGTAATTTAACTATAAACATTGTAATAGAAGTGCACTTTGAGGTATTTGGTAAATCGGCACATTACCTTTGTATTCTTCTTATATATAACTCATCGAGGGTGATCCAAGTAAATTTGATGTTTTTATTCATGCTTTAATTTCCATTTTTTCTATGTTATGTGAAGGAGACGGAAGATAGTTTTTTTAACGATGAAGCCATATCTATATGAGAAATTATCTAAAATATGGAATACCATGATTCACCCCCTAGGGTATTTAAGAGAGTAATGCTAATAAATGGTTTTATATATAATGGGAAAATTCATAGTATCTCTCTCAATAGAAGATTTGGAAGTTTTTAATCATAAATGGATTCTGATCTTTTATGGAAACAATTTTCAACTATAGAAGAATCAGATACATCACTACTTTCAATCATTAGGTAAAGATGTTTTTATAGCTTCAATGCATGTTATATCAGCTAGTATGAAAAATGGTAAATTATATATTATATTCCTAAGATAATTCTATGTTGATTCGAGAGGAATTAGTACCTTTTGAGGAGCATTATCTAATATAGTATACATGAATTTAATGTCTTGTAAGTCATTCCAATTCATGAGGGAAGGGATGATAAATATTTAGTAAGGTTATAAAAATGTAAAAAATGATAAATTAAAGATTATATAGAACAAATATAAAAACTTTATAATAAAATCAAATGAGTCTCTAGATATATTCTTTGACTAGTTGAATATTTTCATGGAAGACATGTGTGGTCTTTGAAAAATTATCAAATATGTAAATATTTTTAAGCACATATTAGGAATTATTACATCTTTGTTCAAAATATAATTATTTTTATTGAAACATAATGTTCCAATGGAACTAACATTGTATAGCTTTTATAGTACTCTTATTGCATACGAGATGAAAAATGATAATAACGGGTCTGTTAAAAAAATGGAAATTCTAAAGAGGTAGCATATTAAGCCCTGAATAATCTAATTATATAGATAGTCTAGAATAAGTTGTTATGTATTGGGTTATATAATTTATTTCCTCAAAAATGTAAAGGGGAAAAATAAATATTAAAGGGAAACTTTATATTTCATCGTTTAATTATGGAAATCTTAGACAACATATAGTAAAGTGTCCTAAGAAGTTTCAAGTTCATGATGAGGATGATGATGAAACTCCCAAGAAGAAGTCTTCAGCTAGTGTCAATGATAAGAAAAACTCAAACAGAAATTTATTTATAAGTAATATTTTTCATTCACAATAAAATTACAATTTAAAATAGTTTGAGGTAGAATAGATCAAAGATTGTATAGATCATGGAGAAAATTCTATGGTGCACGATATGGGAAATTCACAAAGAATGGAAAAAGTGATAATGATTACGGAGAAGTAAAATAAAGAGTTAAACTCATGGTTGAATTAGAATCAGTTCTTGAGGAGATAGAAATTTGGATATCCAAAATTAATAAATACAATATGGTGGTTCATAATGATAAAATCTATATGCAGTACCAGGAAGAATATAAGTCTGATTTTAGTGTAAAATTGAAAATATTAGATCAGAAAATATAGATAATTTGGAAAAGGTTGTTCAGTCCATGATCATGGTTGAAGAACATAAAAAGTTTTTTGATGTTCTAAATAACATAATAAAATATCAAGGAAAACATATCAAAGAAATTTATGAGGAAGTTTCTATCCTATAAATAAATGAAATAGATCAAGTGAAACTATTGAATCCTAAAATGAGATCAGGAAAGTATGTCCCACATGTGATAAAAAAGGTAAATTATAGTTCAAAGGTCAAGAAAAATTGTCAAATGGATGTTTAGAGAATGAAACAACACATCAAAATGACACAACTGGTATGGTAATTTATCAAAAACAGAAATTATTAATGGTTAATGTTAGACTATAAAATCCCACTTTGTGGTTGATGATTGATTTATGTATGAATTTGAATAATAAGATTCAATGATCCCATAGAAAAATCAGTGGGATATAAATGGCAGATTAAAATACACCTCATATCAGGCGTAATTTATATATAAATATGGGTAATTGTTAACAAAATTCAATATCCAAGAGGTATTGATGTGAAAAAAGAAAAAAATGGTATCAAAAAAGAGTTCAGTGTTCCAAGAATTCTTTTAATGGTCATCATTTTTAGTGTGGAAAACTTGGACACATTGTTATATATTTTTCATCAACAATGCGGGTTAACATACTAAAGTATACTCAATGGGTTTTCAAGCCATATCTCAGGGGATTATTGAATGATCTCAAAATAAAAAAATAAATTTGAATATTTTCAATATGAGGTTATACCAGCATACATTGAATAAGATCAAGAATTTTAGTTAGTATCATATATGAATTCCAATATATGTATTAAAGGGAAAATATATGAGTAGGTAGTTATTATAGAAATATCTTTTAAATAATCATATTTTACTGTAATACTGATCATTGATAGTGTATTCACCTCCCATGTGATAGTAAATAATAACATATTGATAGGAATTTGGTAAAACAGTGATGGTTTTGAAATATTTATAAATGATGAAGGACTGATCATTATTGTATTGGTAAAATCCATGTTTGTTGAAAAGACATGGGAAGTGAAAATATCTTTATTATTGAATGTATTAGTCAAAACATTCTAAGTGTAAGTCAATTGTGTGACTGAGGAAACTTCATAATCTTTAAAAATAATTTTTAGGTCATCAAGGGAAAATATGGTGTACTGTTTTGGATGGATATATAATTAAGTGGAATTGATTCCCTATTTATAGAGAAGAAAAAATGTTCTTTCTATCAAAGGAATTAAGGAATATATTATGGAAAAAACATATTGTTCATCATATCTAAAAATCCATTAAATATTAAATAAAGTGTGATTCTTCTCTAGATCTCCCATTGTTATCAAGTGATCTTAATCACAAATGTTGTGATTCCCAACAAGGGAAGTTTACATGAAAATGAAAAAATCAAAAGATAAAAGGCCAAATATAGTGCTTTAACTGGTGAATATTGAGGTATGTTTATATATTACCCTAATATGTATTGATGGGAAGTAATATTATGTCCTTTTAATTGATGATTTTAGTAGAATGATGTGGGTTTCAAATATAACTCATAAATCAAAGGGGTTCAGTTTCATAACACATTATCATAGGGATGTTGAAACTATGTTAGGTTAAAAAATCAAAAAGATCAAAAATGATAATGGAACATAGTTCACAAATATCCAAGTGGAGTATTGTCTTTATAAACATAAAATAAGGGACCAATTTTAAATAGTAAAACTATAGGAAAAAATATTGTGGTTGATAGAAGAAACTAGATGGTCAACAACATGGTCAGAATAAAGATTATTGAGAAAGGTATTCTGTAGAATCTTTGGAAAGAGCCAGTTTTTAAATCATTCTATATTTCTAAAATGTATTTTTGCATTTAATGGAATATAATAATACCTAGGAGAAATGGAAAGGAAACAATATGACCTTGAATAATTTTAGAGCCATTAGATGTTAGTGTTTCATTATAAATAAGGAGAAATATTATAAGAATAAATCATTTGGAGATGAAGGAATATTTCATCATCACTCGAGAAAAAGTAAAGAATATAAATTCTTCAATATATCGATGAAAATTTTATAAATATAAATGATGTTGGTTTGCATTAAAATGAGAAGAATCATCAAAAAATATTTGACCAGTCATAAGAGGATAGTGTTAAAGATATGAGAATCTCAAGTAGAGTTCATGTATCATAGGTGGATTAAAAAAATATTTAGATTATAATAATGATAAATATAGACATGTATCTTCATAGAAACTGAGTAATTGATCCAAAAATTTATAATCCTGATATAATCAGAGATTATAAAACATTAGTGTGGACAACGAGGATGAAGAAACTTCATCAATAATATATCTTATAATTGTTTGAGAAAAAGTGTTTTAAAGATGTTTCAAGGGATGAGAATTGGGTTTAAGAAATGAATGAAGAACTTGGACAAATATAAATGAATTAGGTGTGGGAGATTTTTTCCAGGACAACGGATAAAAATGTTAGCAGGACCAAATGGGGTTTTTGGAATATCCTGACTGAATATGGTCGAATAATTTGAATAAAATAATTACTGGTTTAAATGTCATACTCATAGAAAGAGGATATCAATAATGATGAAAAAATCTCACATGATTTATGGATGGAAAAAATTTGATTATTCTTGTCTATAATAGTGAAAAGAAAATTCAATGTCTTTTATATGGATTTCAAGTCATCATTTAAGAATGGGGTTATAAAATTATAAATTTATAATAAATAAATGGATGTTTTTCTCATTCAAAATTTATAATTATGTTTTTCAATTGAATATGGAACACTAAAAGTTGATGTAGGAACCAATATCATGGAATTCATGAATTGATCAGTATTTAAATAATCTCAATTTATAGTGGGGTGTAGTTGATTATAATTTCAATAACAATAATGAGTGAAATAAAATATTCTTGTGTAGTTATATGTCTATGACATAATATTTCATGGATTAAATGAAATAGAGTGAATTTCTTTCACAATTCCTAAAATGTGATCTTGAAATGTTAATGATTTGTAGCTAAAATTTTCCCTTAGATTACAAGTAATAAAATTAATAAATGGAACATTTATTTCTCAAAAAGAAAAATGTCCAATAGATTTTTGAGAATATTTATAATAGATAATACTAAATAAATTAAAACTATGGTATTTATAATGATGAAATTTTCAAGGGATAATGAAGGTAAATCAATTGATATCACAGAATTAAAAAAGGGTGTAGTAATTAATAGTGAAATGACCTGATATTATAAATTCCACATTTCTGGTGGAATGGTATCAAAGTAATACCAAGGAGTTACACATAACTCTTGTGAAAATAAAACATAATTATATCAAACGAACAATGGGTTTTATTTTACTATACAATGAAAAAACAAAGTAAGAGTTATTGTGTTTTACATATATAGATTCATCCAATTCATTAGACTATCAAAATTCAACATCATGTGCTGTGTTCTATCTTGAAGGAATATGTTTTTATTGGCTAAGAAAGAAAAAATATTGAATTTACTTTATCACTATAAAATATGAATACGTCATCGATAATCAATATAGCATGTAGTTATTTTGGATGAAAAATCATCTTAAAGATATGGGATTTTAAATGAATTCTCAAAATGAAATCCATTATGATAATTTAATTGATATAAATATTATAAACAATAAATCCCATCACTCAAGGTAAAATCAAATTGAAATAAAATATAACTTTATTAAGTAGAAATTGGACTATGGACTTTTGAAGATGGAGTATGTTCCTACAAAACAAATGGTTGCAGACCTCCTAATGAAGGCCTTACCTAAAGAATCATTTGAGAAACATAAAGAGGCTCTTAGAGTTCAATTAACTCCCCAAACTTTAATAGTGTAGATATAGGACCCCCTATCCTTGAGTTATGATGTTTTCCCCCTATTTGTTCATATTTTTCTTTATCATGTTGAAAACAAAAAAGGATTGACATTTAGGTTTATCTAAAAAGACAGAGAAAATTTATTGATCAAGACAGGGGGAAGTATATTGGGGATGTATCAAACCATGATGAGATTTAAAAAAATTTAAATTCTAAATATAGTCTATTTATAAATAATAAATAATAAAATAAGTGGAATTTGTGTTGATAATGCTATAAGTTCACATGTTCATGTTAATAATGGATCTCAACATGGAATCATGCTTTACCATTTTGTGTTGATAAGGTTTCCAATAGAAGGTTTAATAATTATGCTATTAATTGATGACAGTTTCATGTTGATCTTGTTTCCCGCAATGATCTTTAATTTTGTGGGTTGTGTATGTGTTATTTAAGACCTTAATAACTATCCAAGTATGTGAAAGAAAAATGGTTACTCTTGGGAAATATTTTTCAACAAGTTGGTTCTTGAAGATTTGAAGTATTATCAATAAACCCAAAGAAGGATAATTAGGGAACAAAATCCCTCTGGATGGGGATTTTTGGGTTTATTGTGTTTATTGAAAAGGTTTTATGCTTTTTATGATGGTTGGATGTCAAATGAGTTGTGAAGATTTAGGGAACAATTTCATAGAGATCATGTGGGATCTATTTTTTTGACTAAGGTGTACATCTATCAAATATGATCTCAAGAGATTAAGGAGATCAGATGATCACATCATGCCATCCATGTGATTCTAAAAGGATATCATGATGAGATCATGGGATGAACTTTAATAAATATCATGATTATCAATGGATATTTCAAATGAGTCAAGTGAATCACATGACGAGAGAGATGTTGGAAATGATAGAGATATCACATGATCAATTGAAATCACATGACTACTTTATTGTCATTGGATATCGTGATGTGATTGCGTGAAGTGTCCATGATTTTAATTGGATATATTAATGGGATCACACAAACAACTAGAAGATAGTGTATTTTACCACCACATTATTATCAATTTATCTCATGATGTGATCACATGAAGTGAGGGAAGAAAATAATGATGACCAAGATAGAAGAACTTACGACCTGAGACATTCCATAGAGTTTTATCAAGGTTGTAAAAATTGATGATGCAAAGCACGTAATGTGTATTTATAATGTAGTGGAATAGACAATTAACATCCATTTTTGGAGTTAAGGTGGTTGATTTATGAAAATAAATACCCGTATCCCATTCTTAAAAGTGTAGGGAAGTTTACTTAGGTGTAATAATCTAATGAAAAGTATTTCTCATGAGAAGAACAAGGTATTTCACCAGAGTCACATGATCCATGTAAATAAAATAATATTTTTAAGGAATCTCATAGAGATTCCTCACTCTAGGGTATCTCAAAGTTATATTTTATAGGAAGACATATGTTGGGTGTTACATGCATAAGAAAACTAGTTGGTGACATCCAATCCATGTAAATTGAATTGTGTCTCGCATTAGATTAATATAATTCACATAAACCGGAGGATGTCTCATAAAGGGGTCTCATAGAGAGGTCTCATTGATGTTTCTCTAGAAGAATTAATGAACAGGGTTATGGAAAATTGGTCTTTCACATTGTTTACACACCCCAAGAGGAAAAGTATCACACAAAATTGGATGTAATATATTTTGTTATAAAATAAAAAAAAAGAGATACAAAAGTGTGAATCAACTAAAAAATGATTAAAATATGGTTTTATCTAGAGTAGAAGAGTGTTCAATTTAGTAAAGAGGGAAAATTGAGATTTTAATTTTTGAATTGTTTTAAACCATGAAGGATATTCAGTATTCTCCGAGTAGTATAACATAAGAGAAATTTAGTGTTGTTGATACATTGGTATATTGAATTCGTATCATCCATGGATGAACCTCAAAGATGATAAACCAAGTAAAATTTGTGTGTCATGTTCCTGTTTAAATTTATATTCATTCGTCTCTATGAGAAGTAGAAGTCCAAAGTTTTTTTTAATGATGAAACAATATCTATAAGAATAGTTGTTTTAAATATTTCAAAACTAGATTCATCCTCCACCCCTCTCATGGTATTTAACCTATTTGGGATAATATCTACAAGTTATAACATAGAACCTATTAAGTAGGCTTAACATATTGAAAATGAACTCACACTAGTTGAACGGATAAACCTATATTATTAAGTAATATCAGATTATCCAAGACTAACAACTGAGGATCAAGAGGTGATTAAAGGATATGAACCTAAACTAAAATTCCATACTATTTTAACACCAATGGGGGAAAGAGGGATTGAATATCATAAATAATGGGATGGAATATTATTTTTTACAACTGAAGTAATATTTAAAATGGGATCACCTTTTAAAGTGGAATTAAAAGCTAATATCATAGTGGGATTACCTAATTTGAACTTTTCTTTCCAAGGTTATATGGAAACTCAATTGTACTCTAATCTCTCTAATTTATATTTTAAATATTCATCTCAAATGATGCCTATCATTGTTAATATTGTAGAGGCGGGTAGAGATGGAATATAAGGGATCATTTTGGATAAAATATAGATTTCCCAATGTTGTATGCATCCACCTTAGACGACTTCAAAGTGGATTTTAATTTAAAACAAAGGGAAAGTTAGATATAAATGTTTTGGAATTTATTAATTTAAATTAATTTTAAAATTATTTTATAAATCAAGAATGGAATTCTAATTTCCACTAAATAAAAATTAGAGATTCAGCTACAATTGTGCATTCCCTAATATAAGAGGAGGAGTATATGGATGCAGTAATTGAAGAAACACTATAGTTAACCATTGAGACTGAATAAGGAGATAAGATAAAAAATTACTTTCATGATAAATAACCAGTTTAAGATACACCAATTATAAGAAACTCCCATGATTAGTATGGACACACTCAATTAGATTTCCAATGATACTAGTAGTTGATGAAAATCATGATGTGGGGAATTTGGATGGTATGATAAAATTATTTTAAGATGACACCACATGAGATCTGTATGAAATATAAAAAGAAATGGAAATTTTTTAAGAAACATTTTTGGAAATTCCAAATGATGATCCACCTCATGAACACTTAGAAGAACGTATATAAGGATGTATATAATCAGACATAATTAATGAATATTAAAATGAAAATATATTATAGTTTACCCCATAGCTATTCCTAGTTGTTTTTATAAAGAAATGAAAGTTCAACGTACTACCCATGAGGGGTATAATTTATATTTGAACTTAACTTTTCTTAATTTTATTTAGTTGAAATTACTTTTTTACTCTCAATTTATAGTATATTAAAAAGAATTAACATTATAGAATCCATAAAAATAGGAAGTCTCAAAAAATTTTGTTGAGTTTAAGGCCACCACATATGTCATAGGACCACCCCTATTTTACCAGTTTTACCATAATTCATAATACTAAAAATAAAGAACTTCTTAAAAGGGGACCTCCAAGTGGAAGAGAATACAAGGAAGTAAATGTTGTGGTTTGTATCTAATAAACCAAATCCACCAGTGGATTCAGGATAAACCATGGTATTTTCCAACTATGTATCATCAAAATAAAAACCCCTCTTTGTTATTATAACCTGATATTTTCTTTCTCTCCATTCACCATTACATTTTCTCTTTATTTGTATTAAATAAGTTTTTAGTGTTTAAATATATTTTTTATAGGTTTTCCCTAAGTGTAAAAAACCATGGGAGAAATTGACACAAGATTGTTGGATAAAATAAAACCAATGTGTTTTTTATCATTTTAGAGTAACTTATTACTGCAATTTTTTATGAATTTTTTAGAATATAAATAAAAATTAATTAATGGGTGTTTTGTAAGGGATTCAACCAATTAAGTACTATTTATATTTTTTTGAAATATATAAATTAAGAAAAAATGAAATAACATTTTATCTATTCTAAAATATGTACAATTTTATATTTTATAGTATTTTAGTTTTTTTAAAACATTATTTGAGCTAAATTGAAGACTCTATATATTTTTTAAACTCCATTTTATTTATATGAATTTTATATTATTAGTGAAAAATAAAATATACAATTATTTATAAGTTATTTTCATAATTCTCTCAAGAATATATTGTCTTACAACTAGGGAAATTTGTGTGAGTGAAAAGATATTTATGGAATCAGAATAATAACATGTGGTACCTAGAATTTTGATGTGAATTCAATGTAAATTTAACCTTCTTAAAAATAAAAACACAAGGATTGAAATCAAAATAAACATATATAATTCCTTTGAAATTAGAGTAAAATTGTAAATTTGGATCACACAAAGAAAATATGGGACATTTGGAACTGAGTTAAGGAGTAATTCTATTTGTTTATATCCAATAAGTTTTATTCAATGATCTTTTCACAATCATGGATGGAAAAAACTAAATAAGAACATAATTATCATTAATTATTTCATTTAGATGAGGGGATTATTGAACCCAAATTAATAATGTTGGATTTAAATTTTCATAATGTCATTTAATTTGTATCAATATAGTGAAAATTAGAAATATTATTTAAGGAAACAAAGAGAAAGGGATAAATAGAAGTTCCACTTGTTAAAATTTTAATTTCCCATAAATCTGTTTATTTCACACCTAGAATGAGGTTTTTACATGCATTAAAATGTGGCATTGGGTTAATTCACATAGAAATTGTAAAGAAATTTTTGTTAAAAAGAAAATAAATATTACCTCACTCTTAGTATGGTTGTTTATAGTTTTATATGAGTACATATTTTCTTTATAATGATCTATTTTTTATAATAAATCTACTTGAACTGGTATTTCCAAATGAGGTTTGAAATCATGTTTTCACAATAATATTGTTTTGACTATTATGGGATAGTTTTTTATTTTAATTATATATATTTTACTATTAATTATAAAAATATAAATACTTAGTGTAATTCAATAATACAAAAAATTGAATAAATATGGTAGTAAAAATACTTAAAAACTATTTGGAGATGTTGGGATGTTTAATGATTGATCTTAAAATTATGGGATTTACATGTGGTTCTTAGTTTAAATTTCAAATTAATTTATTATGAATTTCCATGGAACGTAATATTCCAAGTGAGGGGTTTGATGAAATGGTATTTCATTAATAATTCACTTTAATGACCCTTATACCATTAAAAATATGGTTTTTTTCACATTTTTATATTCATAATGATTTTATTTCTATAAATTAAATATGGTACAATTTTTTATTTTTTTAATAACATAATTGGAATTTTATCTATAAATTCATGATCTCATTTAATTTATTTTTATTCCTTTCATAAATTTTAAACCTTACTCATAATGTTTTCAATAACAATTATGGGATTATAATCTTCTTCTTCCACAAAAGTTTCTTATGTGGACGGTTGATTTTTCCAATCTATAGAAACTAATAAATATAGAATGGATTTATTTTATAACCTTTAATCCATGATAACAGATTTATTGAGACCACAGATTTATCATCCATGAGTAATACTTCCATACCCACCCTTTACTAGTATCCACACACCAATCGCACCCCAACCAGCCAATCAATCATGCTCCACCCAACCTCATAACTTTCCAAATTCATAATAACTCTTACACCAATTGATTTTTTGAACCTTGAATAATTATGTTTTGATATACCAATCTCTCGTAGCATGAATAATCAACACTGAGAGGTATTTGTTCAGTTTATTAACCGTTTTAGATACCTAAAATAGAAAACATTATTTAAATTCTATCGATTGGACCTTCTTCCACTAAATATAGCACTAATTAGTGTTGAAGAAATTTTAAAAGTTGGTAATTTTTGATAAAGATGAATCCCTAAGATAGGAGGAATAATTTATAAACTCAATATTATTACTAATCGAAACTAAATTTGAGTTTAAGGAGCTATTTTCAAAACCATCATCAAACATGGGTGTTGGTCGAACTAATAGTGGAAGAATAATGGAGCAATGGAAACTTAATGTAATCCAAAGCCTGATTATTGATCACTGGCTGTATATATTTTTTTGTTGAAAGTATTGAAGATGATGGGACCTTAATGTTCCCTATTATTATAGATACAATTTCATGTTTTAATGAACACCTGATGATTGATGATAAGCCCCAATGAAGAAATTTTCTTTAATCCATGATATTGTAGCCTTATCGATATACTAAACTCATGCACCATCTATCTCAATGAAAATACATATTCTTACAATTCCATAACCTCATTCATGAATAAAAAAAGTTGATCTTGAATACCTTACACTCTCTCTTCATATAAAATCACTCAAGTTGATCACTCATTTTTGCATACTACAAATCCCACCACCAACACCAGTACTTGAAAATGTAATTTTAGTCTCATAAAAATTCAAACCAATCTATAAGTAGCTTAATACTGTCCATTTTTTCTACTGACCGATTATTAATTTGAAAATCCAAAGTTCTAAAATCAATTCTAGGACCTCACCATGTTTACATCACTAAATAAGACTATAACCTGAGTTAGTTCTTCACCAAAATACCTTTATCAATAGTTACCTAGCCCATCCTAGCTCTACCAAAGATAATAAACATCCAACTTAATAGATGTTGTAATCCATGTTCTAAAAACCATTTTATTCCAAATCATTTTTCCACTAGAAACAAAATAATTAACTATATTCATCACCATCCTCATGAAATGTATGAAAAAAGAAACCCCTAGAACTGATATTCTATTGGATTTATAAAGTAGTAGATAATTTCACTATTGATTATTCACGAAGGCATATAGAGCATAATCGTGAAGAGAACTTATGATCCATGAAGATTCATGATGATTCTCTGAATCCATCACAACCATTGATGTTGTACATGTGTTACTCATCCAGAAAATAATGAATCTTTATTATCATTACTGAATTCAAGTATAGATTAAGAAGACAAGAATTATGATAAATATTTTCCCCCTCTAATGATATAAATATTTCAACATCTTCCATTTATATGTATAAACTTCATTAATTGATATATTTAATTTCAGTTATTTTTTATGTTCATTGTACAATTCTGTTTTTTTTATTCTCCACTAGTTCTCTATGTTTCCCCAATATTTATATTGTATTATTGATCTCTCCAAACATTATAAAAATAGATTAAAAACTTGATGGTGAATTCCTATGAGAAGACCATTATTTTCATAAATACACATTCTAATGTATTATTTTTTAATTCAATATTAATGATTTAGTGGGGGGGGGGGGTTTAGGTAAGGGTTGAAATTATCCTACATCCCTACAATTATTCCAATTTCATTCCAATGACTTCTGATTCTTCATCCCTTATTTTGTTTCTCTTAATCTATAATGAAATGTGAGGAATCTTGGGATGAACACCGATTGATGTAGTTGGGGGGAATTTGGTCACATGTTTTTTATTATAAAATTTTCATAATATGAAACCCTAGTGGAAGTAGAATTCTATTCACCTTGTATATTTTTAAAATTGTATAGGCTCTTTCAATTTTTTAGAGGATAATGATGCCTGAATGATATTGATCTCAATATCAATTGGGTGATGATGACATAAATGGATAAAGGAGCTTATTAGTGGATTAATCTTGGATTATTTCTCATTCCCCACTAGCAAATTTATTTTATTTACTACTTATTTCTTTTATTATTCATTTACACATAGTAAAAAACCGAAAAGGTCAACTCCCATTTCTAGTTACTTTCAAAATTAAAAAGACCAAACAAAAATAAATAACCAGTCGAGATAGTGAAGAACCGACCCATGAATCTTGGAGAATGACCCAAGTATGTCCCTATAGGATTCCATAGTTTTTTCATAAATTTATTATTAAAAAACTATTACTATATAATTACATCATCATTTGATAACAATCAATGTAGAAAAGCAGTTTTCGGGGAATTGACTGAACAACCCCAGGTGGCTGATGAGAGAACAAATATTCAATAAATAAATTAAACATGATAATAAATAGACCATAAAAATGAAATATATATGAAATTGTTTCTGAATTAACTTTTTAATTAACTTAATTTAGTTATATATGAGGTTATATTCATACACTAAGCTAGTCGAGACATGATGTAAGGGTTCTTTGTCCCAATTTAAATTCCTAGAGACATGTTTGTTATTATAAAACCAATTTAATTTTATAAGGATTAAACATTACCCTATTTAATTATTTTATATTTAATACTTTTTATTTATTTTATTTTCACTTTTATTTATTATCTCCCTATACATTTTCCTTCAATTCCAGCATTACCTACATCGTAATAGTTTTTGTTAACTAACATTATTTTCATTTAGTTATAATCTTTATTATTGATCTTATTCATTAAATTTTTGGTATCATTTGCACTATTATCATATTATACTATATTTAATCTATATTTTTTAGTTTTTCAAGTCTCCTTGACATTTAACCTCCCATTTGCTTAAAATTCAACCAAACAATTTATTGTGTGTAGACTCGACCTTATCTCTTCTTTATGGCTATGAATTTTTTTTAATCCATGTCCATATTATTTATATTGTAACAAAAATTTACTTCTCTCTACATCAATGATTTTGGGAGGTCATTTTGTGATTTGTTTAACTTTTTATTCCATGGGTTAAAAATAATTTTATTTATACTTTCTCATGGGTCATTTTTACATTCTTTACAAATGTATCCAATGAATCTTATTTTCTATCATTAACCACATGAGATTATTTTCCTTATTTTTAACCATTTTTATTAATAAATCCTATTATTCATGTATCCATAGTTTTTCAAAGAAAATAATATTCCCATTTTCTTTTGTATTTCTCATTTTAAAATAATGGTCAATGTTTATGAAGAATAAAATAAGGGATTTAATTCCACCTATGTATATTTTTATCTTCAACCATGAATTTACATTTTTAAACATAATTTCATATTAGAGTTTTGAAAATTGTAATTATATTAAAATAATGGTTTTTAATGTTCTAATTTTCACCACTTGAAATGGATTTTTTTAATTTAACATAGATGTTTTTAATACAAATATTACAAAGAACATTATGAAAAATAATTTTTAAAATTTTACTTCAATTTTCCTCTCAAAACATTAAAATATCTATAACCCTTAGATTTATATTTAATTTATTACCCTTTAAATTCTATTCAAAATTTATAGTTCATACTTCCCTATATTTATAAGGGGTGTGATCTTTATAACTCTCCATCTCCATCTTGGAATTATTTTTCTCCTTTATGTCTATATTCTTAAATTTTATAGATATAATCTATATCGATTCCACTATTTTTATTTATTATAATATTAATTTAATTGAACACCTACTTCAATTTTTATTGTCATTTTCAAAATTAATTTCAAATAATATTATTCTATTTTTTAAATTAGGAAATTTATATATTTTATGTACTTTTTATTATAATATGGATGTTCATTAATTACATAGAAATGTGGGTTTAGTACCCCTGGTTTTTAGTATGTAAATATTACTTTATTATTTTCATTTTTATAATGTTATGGGTGATAAAAAGGATAGTTGGGAGAACTTTGAATAATTTTTTGAGGCCAAGGGGATGTTGAACGGATGGCACACAGTTTGTTTAACTGTGCGGCCAAACTGTGTGTAGTTGGTCATTTTGAGGTAGTGGCTCTTTCATGGTTAGAGCACAGTTCAGGAGACCGTGTTAGGAGGTCATGAAAGGGTTTACTGTGGCAGTGGATAACACACAGTTAGCGCATGATTTGTCTAACTGTGTGAACTAACCATGCGGGGACTTATGTGAGATCCTAAAAAAGTGGATCTCACATGTTTTTTCCTCTAAGGGGCTCGTTTTTGCTTCCAAGTGGACATAACTCGGGATTTTTTTATCCTAAGGACAAAGAGAGTTCTCCCATTTTTTCAAAGGTGATCTGAAGGCTTCCCTTGGCGAATCGAAGCCAGATTCTTGAGGTATGTGCTTGTTCCCCTTTGTTCTTGTTCGGTTCCTTAGATCAACTTATATCTACTTTTCCGATTATTTCATTTTCTTTGATCTATACCTTTTATGGGTATATCTAGGTGTGTGGAGGAAAAATGTGATGATATATAGTCTTGGAATTGTTAGGAGAAGTGATCTAAGGTGGGTTCTTGGAGAATCGACCTGGTTTTCTTGAGTGTTCTTTGTTCGTTGTGGTTTTCGTCAAAACCTTTGATGTAGAAGGCTTCTTTATCGACTCCACTTTGTATAAATGATTTTTTACTTTAAAAGTATACGTCTGGTGTTAAATTTATTTTTATTTTGTTGTTGATGACTTGTTTGAAACCTTCTTGAGTGATGGTTGTGAAATCTGGAAAATTAGGGATTTTGAATGAGTGTTTTGGTTTTGATTTTAAAATGTGAATTTTAGAAAGGAGAGTTTCCTGGATTGTTGGAACATTATTGGGATAATATTTTTTCAATAAAAGGGGAATTTTTTTTTGAAATTAAATGTTTCTTTGAAATATTTTGTGCTTTTGTTTTCAATAAAAGTTCATTTTTATTGAAATGATTTAGTATGGAAATCGAAGTATTTGGGAAAATGGTGTTGTTGTGAGTTCATATTTAATTGGTCCTTAGTAAGGGACGAGTAACATTGGGTTACACGGATGTGACCCTGGATCGGGGGCATGTTTTATTGGGACATAAGGTAATTGGATGACAGACCACTCAAGAGTATAAAACTGTCAAACGAATCATACATGTGGGGTTTGTGGTGAACTATGGAATTATTATGCCAAATGATAATAAGAATTGGATTTCAATATTTGATTAGTTAATTTTCTAGAAAAATTTCTTTTTAGAAATTGGTTTCGTTCTATTTTTTTTCACGTGGTTGTAAATGGTTTTTGTAACTTGTTTATATATTGTTATAAACTGTTTTGGTAAATTTCTTTATATAAATCGTCTTATATAAATGTTTCTAACTTTTATATCCTAGTGGCATGAGTAGGGAATTCATTGGGGGGAAAACTAATTTGTTTTATAGTCACCCCTACTTTGGAACTTTGGTGCTTTTGTAGATGCTATCTTCCAGGACAGGGGGAAAGGTAAAATTTCCCATGTTTTTAGCCCTACCTCATGATGTTTGGGATGTTTGGAGATTGAAGAGGTTGGAGCTTGTGGAGCATTGAGTCTTATGGTATTTTTAGAGTCTTGTGTTGTTTATATTCTGTATACTTTGAAACTTGGTTATTCTTATATTGTTACATACTTTAATGTGGTTTTAAGATAAATGAAGTTGTTGAGTGGTCTTTCAATTGTTCATGCATCATATAGTTAATGTTTAGTTATGGTTGGTATGTGTATTGGTTTATTCATTAAAGGTTAAATCATCCCCACATGTATTTGAAACCCTTCAGCATTTATTATAATTCTCTGGCATCTTGGGGATGTCTCTTAAGGCCATGTAATGACTTGTTGTGCCCTTAAGCCAATGATAATTGGCGGGTCATTACAAATGGTATCAGTCTGGTCCTTCCTTAATGGGACAAATGGACATTAGTGTTCTTGGTATTGGAGTAGGAATTCCTTTTCATCTATTCCTTGGTTTACAATCTTAGATAGGATTAGGATTTTTGGAACATGAAATATATTGCATAAAAGGATTTAGTTAAGTAGTTTATGTAGAATTTCAAGTTACTAGAGTATTGGGTACATAAGTGTTTTGGATACATATATAGAATGTTGGAAATATCATTGTCATGAGTTTAGACAATTAAATGAGCATGAAATTCATTATATAGAAATGAAATCCCACTAGGATTTCATATCCAATTGTGATGAATGATTAATGATTTTCTACAAAGATGTAATTTTTTTAAAAATGTAGAATTTGTTTTCAAATGAATGATTTACAAAAGAGGATACTTGGTTTATTTAGAAAATGCTTTGATTTTCAAAACCTATTGTTTATTTTCAAAAAAGGTTGAACATGGAAAAATTTAGTTTTTGGAAAAAACTTTGTGATAGTTGATGTGATAGAATTTGAAATGATAAGCTATAAGTTGCTAGAGAATGAGTTTGACAGAGTTCATTGTTTCTTTAGAAAATGGAACCTGGTAGACTTCGTCGAAACCAACCAGATGAAGCTGTGGAGAATATAGTTGCACCTAAACCATGGGTGAACCAAGAGCTGGTTCAAAGTATTGTCCACGATTTTCAATCTGTGGATATGGGGAACTGGAGGAATGAACCAATGAATGTGGATTATACCATCCAATTTGTGAAGCAGAATCCACCGAACATCCAGGGTGATGATGAACCTGAGAAAGCAGAGGTGTGGACAAGTAGGATGAATCGTATATTCAATTTTATCGTCACATCATCAAAGCTCAAGGTCAAGCTGGAAACGTATATGCTCAAGGATCATGCATTCTAGTGATGGGATTGAGTAGTGTTGGATAAATTGGATGAAGGCCTTAGATGGGAATATTATTTGGAATTGTTTAATACAAAATTCTATCCTCATATTTTCGAGATCTAGAAAACAATGGACTTCTTCAGCATGAGACAAGATAGTCTATCTGTCACAGAGTATGTGGCTATGTTCATGAACATAGTTTGCTTTGCACCCAAAGTTGCGGAAAGGTCCTCTTTGAAGGCACACATCTTTGAATTCCGGCTACGATAGAAGATTCGATCAATGATTATAGTACTTTCTATTACATATTATATAGATATGGTTAACAGAGCGACTTTGGGTGGACGTGAGATCTTGGGATCTATAGGAGGCATGATGATACCTCCAAAAAATGGTGGGAACTCAACCACTGGGTACAAGCAAAAAAGGGACACCTATTTCCAATGTGAAAGTGGAAATCAGAACCAGACAACTGGATCAGTAAACCTTCCTCCACGACCCCATAGCAAAGCATGTTGTTTTCAAAGTGGGTTTCTTGACAACATAAATAGATATTGTACGACACAACCTATATCATGTCATAATTGCAATAATATGGGACTTCTTTAGCACTTTTTTCATAGTGCTCCAAGGTCAGGTGCTCGAGACACTTCTCAGGTGCTGCAAGCATCATATGCTTTGACTAGATGAGGACATCAGAATAAGTCTCATCAGTAGGGAAGTGCTATCCATGGTGACTCTATAAATAACATGACTTCTCAACCATGGCCACCTCATCAAGGAAACAAGGAGAACATGGTAACAAAGAAGAAATTGTATGGAGCTGATCAGATGATTGTCGATGATCATGTTGGACTATCTATAGTGATAGGTAAAATTATTTTGAATTCTACCTTTTTGCAAGTGTTTTTTGGTTTTGGTGAATCACATTCCTTCATTTCTTCTCGTGCTTATGACTTTCTTTGTTTAAAACTAGAATTGATGCCTTCTGTTTTGACAATGAAAACTCTTCTCAGTGAAAGAGAATGTAAGGAATTTGTGTTTAGAGCATGTGCTATAACCATTGATAGAGATAATATAAAATGGGAATTCTCAATTTTTGATATGGATTTCTATGATGTAATCCTAGGTATGGATTGGTTGACATCGTTCAAGGATCACATCGACTGTTATAGAAGAATAGTTAGTTTCGCAATTGTGGATGGAATTAAGAATCTCATTAGAGGAGAGAGGATGGTAAGGAAAGGGGAAAAGAGATTGTTGGAACCAATAGTGGGAATGATATCTTTACAATTGGCAGCATTGGCTTTGGAATCAATGAAAGAGATTGAGGAAAATAGTTTTCCATTAGTTCTGGATCAATTTAAATATGTCATCTCCAAGAACTTCTTAGGGTTACCACCTCTAATTGAAGTGGAGTTTACGATTGATCTCTTTACGGGGACCAGTACTATTTCCCTTCTATTATATAGGATGGAAACAAAAGAGTTAATGGAATTGAAAGTGCAATTGGAATAACTGGAAAGAAAGGTTTTCATTCAACCAAGTACATCTCTTTGAGAAGCACCAGTCTTGTTTTTGAAGAAATCAGACGGAACTCTTTGACTGTGGGTTGATTATTTTAAGCATAACCAAGTTACAATAAAGAATAGGTTTCCACTTCCAAACATTGATCATATGTTTGATCAATTAATGGGAGATTCGTGGTTCTCCATGATTTACATGCGATGAGGATACCACCAATTGTGATTTCAGAAGGTGGTTATTATGAAGACAATATTCAGAAGGGGGAAAGGCCACTACAAAGATGTAGTAATTCCTTTTGGTCTAACAACTGCACCAGAGGTCTTCATTGCATTGATGAATTGAATATTTTAGAAATATCAAGATTCTTTTGTTGTGGTGTTTTTGGATGACATCTTGGTGTATTCAAAGACACGGGCTAACCATGAGGAGACCCTCATAACAGTCTTATAAATCTTGAGAGATCACTGTTTGTATGCCAAATTAACAAAGTGTGATTTTTGTCGTTTGCTGTGGGTTGTCATTGAGGGATGGAAAATTGATGAGGCTTTAGTTTGGTATTTCAGAGATTATATGGTTTTACCTATAGTTATTCAGGAAAAACACCTTCATACTTACAACCATTCAAGATCGTATGTACATCTAGGTACACAGAAGATGTATAAGGCATTGATATCGTAGTATTGGTGAAGCAACATGAAAAGAAAGGTGGCTGAGTGTGCCTCGTGATGCTTAACTTTTCATCAAGTTAAAACAGAGCATCAAATACCAGTAAGAATGTTGCAATCATTACCTATCCCAATGTGTAAATCGGAGTAGATAAAAATGGATTTTGTTGCAGGTCTTCCACAAACTATTCGGAAACACAATTCCATAAGGGTGATAGACGATCAGCTTACCATGTTGGCCCATTTAATCTATATTCTTGAAACTCATACGGTGGAGGATCTATAAAAATCTACATCCAAGAAGTGGTAAAAATGACTGGAGTACTAATTTCAATAGTCTCAGATAGAGATCCAAAGTTTACGTCTCATTTATATAAATTCTTATAGAAAGCTCTTGGGACTCAGTTGACTATAAGCACGACGTATCATCCTCAGATGGATGGGAAACATGAGCAGATGATACAAACTTTGGAACACATGTTGTGGTATTTTGTAATAGATTTTAGTCCCTAATGGGAGGAAAGTATACCCATAGTGGAGTTCTCATACAATAACTGCAATTAGGACTCGATACACATGGCTCTGTTTGAAGCACTGTATTGGTTTCCTTGTCATTATCCACTATACTAGTTATAAATAGGTAAAACTTCACTAGTTTAGATGAGCCTTATCCGAGAAACAACGGAGAAGATCTAGTGGATCTGAAAGAGGATTGAGATGGCTCAAAGTCAGTAGAAATCTTATGCAGATCACTGCAGAAGACCGTTTTCATTCACTATTGGTTGTCATGTCTTCTTGGGGATATCTCCAAGGCTTGGAAATTTTCATTTCAAGATTCATTGAATGTTATCTCTTAGATACATTGTCCCTTTCATGTTATTGTACTGGTTTGAGGAGGCACCATATCAGTTGGAATTACCACCATGGCTCAATTAAGTGCATTATGTGTTTCAAGTCACTTAATTGAATAAGTATCAACCAGATCCTAACCATGTGATCAAATGGGACCACATTGACATAGAGATGGATGCTTTATTGATACATATTATTTTATGGACTATGGATAGGAAAAATAAATTCTTTTAGGAAAAAATCATCAGTCTGGTGCAGGTTTTATGGAAGCATGGTCCGATTCAGGATGAGACTTGCGAACGTGAGAAGAAAATGAAAGCGCAGCGGCCAAAAATCATTCAATTGGGTGAGTATTTTCTCCTTTCTAGGGATGGAAAGACTAATGGGGTGGAGAATTTAGTACCCAAGTTTTATAGTATGTAACCCTTACATGATTCTTTTCATGTTTATAATGTTAAGGGTGATGAAGCGGAGAATTGGGAGAACTTTGAATGATGATTTGAGAAAAATGGGAAGTTTCACAGGCAGTGCATGGTTTTTTTAACTGTGTGGCCAAACCATGAATAGTTGGTCATTTTGAGGCAATGTCTCTCTCATGGTTAGAGAATGGTTCATGAGACTGTGTGAGGAGGTCATGCGAGGGTTTTTTAAGGCAGTTTCTAATGAACGTTCAGTGCACAGTTTGTCCAACTATGCGAACTACACATGTAGGCACTTAACTGAGATCATAAAAAGTGTATCTCACACATTTATTCATATAAGTGGCTCTTTTTTTTCTCCTAATAATCCATTACTCATAATTTTTCTTCCCTTAAGGAAAAATAGATTTCTCCCATCTTTCAGAAGGCATTCTGAAGGATTCCCTTAGCGAATTGAAGCCGGATTCTTGAGGTATGTGATCATTCCTCTTCGTTCTTGTTCGGTTCCTTAGATCTACTTATATCTACTTCTCCTATTATTTATATTTTTTATATCTTTTCTAATTATGGGAATATCATGGTATTTGGATGCCAAATATGATGATATTTGTTTTCAGTCTTATTAGTATAAGGAGGGTTCCTAGAGAATCGACTAGGTTTTCTTGAGCGTTATTAATTCGTTGTGGGTTTCATCAAAACCATTGAGTTATGAGGATTATTTCAGGACTCAACATTATTTTTATTATTGGATTACTTTCAAATTTTATTTTTGGTGTCGAATTGATTGAGATTTGGTTGTTGAAAACTTATTGGAAACCTTCACAAGTGATGGTTGGGAAATCTAGAAAATTGGGAATTTTGAATGAGTGCTTTGGTTCTTGATTTTTAAATGTGGATTTTAAAAATGGGATTTTCCTGGATTGTTGGAATATGATTGGTAGTAGTTGTTTTCAATAAAAGGGGAATGTTTTTTTAAAATTAAATGTGGATTTGAAATTGGTTGTGCTTTGGTTTTCAATAAAAGATTAGTTTTATTTAAATGGTGTATTGTGTAAATGGAAGTATTTTTCATAAATGTTGTTGTTGTGAGTTCCTTCTTAATGGTCCCTTATTAAGGGACGAGTAAAATTGGGGTATAAGGGGAAAGACCTTGGATAAGGGGAATGTGTCATTGGGACACAAGGTAATTGGACGAGAGACCACTCATGAGTATGGAACTGTCAAACGAAGCATGCATGTGGGGGTGTGTGGTGAACTATGGAATGAGTATTCCAAATGATAATATGAATTGGGTTTCAATATTTGATTACTTATTTTTCTACAAAAATAACATATTTTAATCCATGTCATTATTTACATTTGTTATCCATGGATATATTACATGATCATGTTATAAATTATATGTAATCTTTATTATTATTATCTATTCCTACCATATTATTCATGTCTTGTTTAATCTGAGATAGCTTACGTTGTACTTTACCCACATACCAAGAGTTTGAGATCACCCTTATTATGTTTCCATTTCCCCAGGTTATGAATAAGATTATTATATATGATATTTAAATATTGGTAACATGTATGGTGAATTTTATCAAATATGTTGAAGAAATATTGTTAAAAAAATTCATTGACTCAGTGGGAGTGTGATCATTTGATAGGAAAGATACGGGATTTTGTAGTTATTTTTTTTCTTAAAACTCTAAAACTAAAACCCATAAAGGTCTTAGATGTGAATGTGACTTGATATTTTTTTTGATATTGTAAATATGGAATGATATGTATGAATTTTTAGTTGTTTTGAATTCCATTATGTAAAGGATATGTTTTCAACACTGGATTCTAGAGTGCGGGTCTGTGGTGTCACGTCATTGAAATGTAAGGGTGGATATATAAGTGAGGAAGTGGGTGTAGGGAACCTTTCATGATATATTTTTATGATTTAAATTATTATACTTGTATGGTAATTTAGTGAGTTAGCCTTTGGTGAGATTTGATTAGTTGGCCTGGGATAGGTGATGAGTCATATTTTTTGTTTATTCATTGAGGGGTTAATGTGATCCTTCTCCATTAGAAATAGAGTCTATGAGGGGTAACCTATTGAGTATACATATATAAACACTCATATTTATATTTTCTATTTTTAAAAATAATCAGGATGAAGTCGATATTGGTTTGGGAAAACTTTCTCATGGATTGGTGTCTTGTTGGAATTGGCGGAGTCACAATTCTACATAACACTGAATATCAGGTGATGGAATTTATCAATGCTTTTAATAAGATACAATAAAGGATACCATTAACAATTATAAAAGTGAGTACTAAATTTCTTTGTCCTTTATAAATTCTAATTTTTTCTCTTATAAATAATTTATCTAATAATATCAAGATTGAAGAATGTATAAGAATAATATGTATACACACACACACACACACATTCCTTCTTAGGGAAAATGGTTTCACTGTGAGTTAAGATCCTTCTTATCTCATAACACTATATTCATATTCATGATCTATATATATACATATATCAATTATTATATTTAGATTATTAATATAAGATCTACATTAATATGTCAAATTATATTAAATTGAAATTTCAAAAGAACGATTATTCAAGTAAATATTTCACATGTCTCTATGTGTTTCTTTGATCAAAAATTTTAACTTTAATTTTTCTATAAATTAATTAAAATTTTATATTAGAATATAAATTTTAGAAATTGAATTTCATAATTTACTAAATATATATAAGTAATAAAATTAATAATATGTGTCTCTTTGTGTGTGTGTGGAAAATAATATTTTTAAATATATTTAAATATATATAACTATACATGTTTTCTAATTAATGATAGTTTTTAAAATTTAATTAATATTTTCTTTAATTATTATTATTACTATTATTATTTATAATTTTATTAATAATTAATTTAATTTCTTAAAATATAATTTTTAATTATATAAATATATATAATTTTTAATATATTGTAAATTTAATTTTATTTAAATATATTTAACAAATTCTTTTAATATAATTATTTTTAAATATAGTTAATAATATTATTAAATAAAATTTTAGATATAAATTTATGTAATTAATGATATTCTTTTGAAAGTAAATAATAATATTTTTGCATGATTGATGAAAATGTTTATATATGAAATTAGTAATTTTATAAAATATAATTACTAATGTAAATGTAATTAAGAATAAATAATATAATTATTATTATTATATAAATATATATATCTAATTGATGATATTTTTCAAAATATAAATAATTTTATTTTTTATATAATTAATATTAAAATTTTCTTACATATGTAATCAATAATTTTTTAAAATTCTAAATAATAATGTAAACTTAAAATAATTGTTAATAATTATTTTTAATACTATAATTTATAGTAATTTCATTATACATATATATATTTATATATTTATTTATTAAAACATTATAAATTTAATTATATATAAATACAATTAATTCTCTTTTTAAATAGAATAATATATTTAATAAATTATTTATATTTTCTACAATTTATTTACCAATATTTTAATATGTTTAATGATTACTGATTTTTCTTATATAATTAAAATTGACATATATTTTTAAAATATACATAATAATATTAGAATTGTCTACAATTATAAATTATATTTAAATTTAATTAAATGATAATATGTGTTTCTATGTGTGTTTGGGTCTCTGTCTATGTATTTATATTTATTATAATCATTTACATTTAAATTTAATTTATTATACATATTTATATATAAATTAACCTTTATATGTAATTAAATAAGAGTTTTTGTATATATATAAATTTAGTTTTAAAATATATATTTGTAAATGAAAAAACGAGCTATAATAATGGGTTGAGTTGTTATATAAACTACTCCCAAGATCGAGCACTAGGATCAAAAATCATCAACCTCTAAATTATATAATTATATATATAGTTTTGAAATTACTAGTCTGAAAATTAACATTAGAAAATTATCCACTTTATTAATGATAAAAAATCATAGGTGAAGGATTTATTTATTATTGTTAACCTTTTTAGAACTTATAAATGACCCCTCTAAAAGTGATTTCTAGAAATCATTGATAAATTCCTTTACCTATTAAATTTAAACCTAGTTATTATAGTGTTCCATGTTCTTCATCAAGAATTGTGATAAGGTGATTATGTTCTAAATTCTCACTCAATACTTTAGACAGACATGCTACTAAATCTACAATATGTTGTAAAAACACATTTTTATTTATTTGTCTATGAATAAAATATTTATTTTTGGGTGATTGATTTAGTTTTTTGTTATCTCTTACTAATATACATATATATATATAAACACACACTCAAGATACTTTAAATATGCAAAGCAAGAATATATTGTTATTAATGTATATCTCTTTGTGTTTGTGTATTATTATTATTATATAAATTTTTGTGAGTGTAATATATTTGTGTATATATGTATGTTTGTGGGTGTGTGAAATATATTTACACACACACATACATAAATTTATATTTTCACACACAAATGTTTAATTTATTAATCTGTGTGTGTGTGTGAATTTATGGGAATATATATACATACATATATATTTGTACATATATTATTCTAATATTTATTTATATTAGGAAATATATATATATATATAGTCACATATATATTTTTTGAATACATAAAAATTATGTTAAAATATACATTATATGTATAGTTTACACATTGTGTAACTTATACCTTTCTACTTTATAAAGTATAATTTATTTGTAATATTTATATTAAATTTTAATTATTTTATACATTACATATAAAATTTTTATATAGGGAGAGTATAAACTTTATATTTATTATTTTATATACTTTATATATTTATATTTTATATTTTATAAGTATATTCTTTGAAGGTATAATTTCTATAATTTTCATATATAAAAATGACACATCATATGCATGCATTATTTTTTCATCCTTTTTTACTAAAACATGAGTATTATTGAACCAACTATGATTAATATATAAAAAAGGTTATATGGATATCAACATATAAAAAATAATATTAGAATACAATTAATGTGTTCAACAAGTTTTCAATGGAGAAAATATATAAACCTTCTCGAAATATTTATCTATATTTACATTGTTTTTATTTAAGATTAGTTTTTCTAGACATTTTTGAAGAAAAATTTATATGTTATTTAATACTTTTGAATTATAAATATTATACTAATAAAGAGAAAAAAATAATATAAATAGTGACTAGAATAACTGTATAGTTTATAGATTATCTAATATTAGTATAAATGGATTTAGTGACATATATCATAATAAATAAATGAATAGGGTGATAAAAATGACCTTCATGGTTATGAAATCTATTTGATAATTTCAGGAACTATAAAATATCTAATTTTATATCAGTTATAATGAATATAAAACATTATCACCCATACTGAAACTATATTATTTGAAAGGGGGGAATGACAAGAGTGACACCTTCTTTACAAAACTATTTTCTCTCTTGAACGACATGTTACTAAAATATTAAATTAGCTTTTATGTTGAAAATATGATGCTAAAAAATTATGTTCCATGGGTTTTCCCTATGAAATATTTAATTCCTTTCTAAATAGTTTTATATTCTTCCAAAAGGATTATGGTTCACATAAAAAATCTAAGTACGATGTAACTTAGTATAAGAAAGATGAATCAAGTACATTGGAATTGGTATGATTTTTTTCATCATTCCATAGTGAAAATGAATATATAAAATTAAAGACACTAAAATTAAATTTATGTGGAATTTAGAGAAAGTAATTCATGTTAAGAAACTTTGATTCCCAGTATGCACTCCTTGATAGAAGAAAATTGATCCTGACTATAATAAAATGGTAAATTATAAATGATTTGAGAAAACCATCTGATCTCTGAAATACAAAATTGAACCCCCATAATGTTTCCATCTCTTAAATAAAAAACTGAACCCCCACCAAAACTATGCTATCGTCTGTTGTGGGTTGTCATGTCTTCTTGAGGATATCTCCAAGGCTTGGAAATTTTCATTTCGAGAAGCATGTAATGTTATATCTTAGATACATTTACCCTTTCAAGTTATTGGACTTGTTCTAGGAGGTGACATATCCGTTGGCATTACCACCGTGGTTCAATTAAGAGCATTATGGGTTTCAAGTCTCTCAATTGAATAAGTATCAACATGATCCTATCCATGTGATCAGATGGGACCACATTGACATAGAGCTGGATGATTTATTGAAACATATTCTAGTATGGATTGTGGATAGGAAAAATAAAGTCTTTTACGAAAAAATCATCAGTCTGGTGCGGTTTTTATGGTAGCATGGTTAGATTCAGGATGATACATGGGAACGTGAAGAAGAAAATGAAAGCACATTGGCCAAAACTCTTTCAGTTGGGTGAGGATTTTTTACTTTCTAGGGATGGAAAGACTAATGGTGTGGAGAATTTAGTACCCTCGGTTTCTAGTATGTAACCCTTACATGATGCATTTCATGTTTATAATGTTAAGAGTGATGAAGGGGAGAATTGGGAGAAATTTTAATGATGATTTGAGGAAAAGGGAAAGTTTCACAGGCCGGGCATTGTTTGTTTAACCTGTGGCCAAACCATGAATAGTTTTTCATTTTGAGGTAATGGCTCTCTCATGTTTGGAGAACGGTTCAGGAGACCGTGTGAGGAGGCCGTGTGAGGGGTTTTCAAGGTAGTTGCTAATGAACGGTCAGTGCACAGTTTGTTCAACCATGAGAACTACCCACATAGGCACTTAAGTGAGATCATAAAAAAGTGTATCTCACACGTTTTTTCATCTAAGTGGCTCTTTTTTTTCCTAAGAATCTGTTACTCGGAATTTTGCTTCTCTTAAGGCCAAATAGGTTTCTCCCATAATTTAGAAGGCCTTTTGAAGGATTCCCTTAGAGAATCGAAGACAGATTCTTGAGGTATGTGATTGTTCCTCTTCATTCTTGTTTGGTTCCTTATATCAACTTAGATCTACTTCACATATTCTTTATATTTTTATATCTATGATTGTTATGGGTATATCTAGGTGTTCGGATGCCAAATATGATGATATTTGGTCTCAAACTTATTTGTATAAGATATCTAAGGAGGGTTCCTGGAGAATCGACTAGGTTTTCTTGAGCGTTCTTCATTTTTTGTGGGTTTTATCAAATCCTTTGAGGTATGAGGCTTATTTCATGACTCCACATTATAGTTATTATTTGATTACTTTCAAATTTTATTTTTGGTGTTGAATTTATTGTGATTTGGTTGTTGAAAACTTGTTGGAAACCTTCTTGAGTGATGGTTGGGAAATCTAGAAAATTGGGGATTTTGAATGAGTGCTTTCGTCCGTGATTTTAAATTGTGGATTTTAAAAATGGGATTTTCCTGGATTGTTGGAATATGATTGGTATTAGATGTTTTCAATAAAAGGGGATTTTTTTGAAATTAAATGTGGCTTTCAAATTGGATGTGATTTGGTTTTTAATAAAAGTTCAGTTTTATTAAAATGGTTTATTATAGAAATGGAAGTATTTTGCATAAATGGTGTTGTTTTGAGTTCATTCTTAATGGTCTATTATTACGGGACGAGTATAATTGGGTTATAAGGAACAAGACCTTGGATAAGGGGCATGTGTCATTGGGAAACAAGGTAATTGGACGAGAGACCACTCATGAGTATGGAACTGTCAAACGAAGCATGCATGTGAGGGTGTGTGGTGAAATATTGAATGAGTATTCCAAATTATAATATGAATTGGGTTTCTAATATTTTATTAGTTATTTATCTGCAAAAATAACTTACTAGAAATTGGTTTCATTCAATCTTTTTCACTTGGTCGTAATTAGTTTTTGGAACTTGTTTATATTTGGTTCTAAACTGTTTCGGTAAATTTATTTATATAAACTATCTTATATAAATGTGGATAAATTTTCTATCTTAGTGGTGTTAGTAGGGAAGTCATTGGGTAAAACTACTGAGTTTTATACTCACCCCTTCTTTGGAACTTTGGTTCTTTTGAAGATTTTATCTTCTAGGATATGGGAAAAGGTAACGTTTCTCATGTTTTTAGCACTACCTCATGATATTTGGGATGTTCTAAGATTATGGAGCTTGGATCTTATGAAGCATGGATTATGGTGGTCATTTTAGAGCCTTGTGTTGTTTATATGTTTTATACTTTGATAGTTTTTTATTCTTCTGTTGTTACATACTTTGATTTGGTTGCAGATAAATGAAGTTGTTGGGTGGTCTTTCATTTGTTCATGCATCATATAGTGAATTCTTAGTTATGGTTTGTTTGTTTATTAGTTTATTTATTAAAGTATAAATCATCCCCCACTTTTATTTGAAACACTTCTTCATTTATTTTCTTCCATTGGCGTCTTGGGGATGTCTCTTAAGGCAAAATAATGACTCATTGTTCTCTCAATCCAATGAGAATTGGCAGGTAATTATAGTAAGTTATGTATTTTAATTTTTATTAATTCTTTTATATAATGGATGCATTGGAATTAATAAGTAAAATGTGGGGTCCAAAATTATAAATCCCCATGATTCATCGATAGGTCTCATGAGAAAAACTATCTTGGCTATTTGGTGTTAAACTTAACTATTTATGTGTGATGTCTTCGAATAAGGCCTTGACAATATGTTTTTGATGTTAGAAATTATGAAATCTATCATTATGAAAAAGTAATTTTAAACCATATTATTATTTACATTTTTATATCCATGGATATATTACATGATCATGTTATAAATTATATGTAATCTTTATTATTATTATTTATTCCTACCATATTATTCATGTCTTTTTTAATCCGCGATAGCTTATGTTGTACTCTACCCACATACCAAGAGTTTGAGATCACCCTTCTTAGGTTTCCATTTCCCTAGGTTATGAATAAGATTATTATATATTATATTCCAATATTGGTAACATGTATGATGAATTTTTTCAGATATGTTGAGGAAATATTGTTAAATAAATTTTCATTGACTTAGTGGGTGTGTAATCATTTGATAGGAAAGATACAAGCTTTAGTAGTTATTTTTTTTCTCTAAATACTCTAAAACTAAAACACTTAAAGGTCTTAAATGTGAATGTGACTTGATATTTTTTTTGATATTGTAAATATGGAATGATATGTATGAATTTTTAGTTTTTTTAAATTCCATTATGTCAATGATTTGTTTTCAACACTGGATTCTAGAGTGCGGGTCTGGGGTGTCACGTCATTGAAATGTAAGGGTGAATATATAAGTGGGGAAGTGGGTGTAGGGAACCTTTCATGAAATATTTTTTTGATTTAAATTATTATACTGGTATGGGAATTTAGTGAGTTAGCCTTTGGTGATATTGGATTCGTTGGCTTAGGATAAGTGATGAGTTATATTTTTTGATTATTCATTGAGGAGTTAATGTGATCCTTCTACATTTGAAATAGAGTCTTTGAGGGGTATCCTATTGAGTATACATATATACACACTCATATTTCTATTTTCTATTTTTACAAATAATCAGGATGAAATCGATATCGGTTTGGGAAAACATTCTCAAGGATTGGTGTCTAGTTGGAGTTGGTGGAGTCAACATACTACATAACACTGAATATCAGATGATGGAATTTATCAATACTTTTAATAAGATACAATAAAGGCAACCATTACCAATTATAAAAGTGAGTCCTAAATTTATTTCTCCTTTATAAATGTTAATATTTTCTCTTATAAATAATTTATCTAACAATATCAAGATTGAATAATATATATGAATAATATGTACACACACACATAGATTCCTTCTTAGGGGAAATGGTTTAACTGTGAAATATGATCCTTCTTATCTCATAACACTATATTCGTATTCAGGATCTATATATATACATATATCAATTATTATATTTAGATTATTATTATATGATCTATATTAATATGTGAAAGTATATTAAATTGAAATTTCAAAAGAACATTTATTCAAACAAATATTTTACATGTCTCTATGTGTTTCTATGATCAAAAATTATAACTTTAATTTTTAAATAAATTAACTAAAATTATATATTAGAAAATAAATTTTAGAAATTAAATTTCATAATTTATTGAATATATATAAGTAATCAAATTAATAATATGTGTGTCTTTGTGTGTGTGTGGAAAATAATATTTTTAAATATATTTAAATATATATAACTATACATGTTTTGTAATTAATGATACTTTTTAAAATATAATTAATATTTTCTTTAATTATTATTATTACTATTATTATTTATAATTTAATTAATAATTAATTTATTTTCATAAAACCTAATTTTTAATTATATATATATGTAATATTAAATATATTGTAAATTTAATTTTATTTAAATATAATGAATTTTTTTTTAATATAATTATATTTAAATATAGTTAATAATATTTTTAAATTAAATTTTAGATATACATTTATGTAATTAATTATATTCTTTTGAATGTAAATAATAATATTTTTGCATGATTAATGAAAATGTTTATATATGAAATTAGTAATTTTATTAAAATATAATTACTAATGTAAATGTAATTAATAATGAATAATATAATTATTATTATTATAAAAATATATATATCTAATTGATGATATTTTTCAAAATATAAATAATAATATTTTTTATATAATTAATAATAAAATCTTTTTACATATGTAATCAATACTTTTTAAAAATTCTAAATAATAATGTAAACATAAATAATTGTTAATAATTATTTTTAAAACTATAATTTGTATTAATTTTATTATACACATTTATATATATATATTAAAACATTACAAATTTAATTATATATAAATACAATTAATTCTATTTTTAAATACAATAATATATTTAATTAATTAATTATATTTTCTACAATTTATATAAAAATATTTTAATATATTTAATGATTAAAATTTTTTATTATATAATTAATATTGATGTATATTTTAAAAATATAAATAATAATATTAGAATAGTCTACAATAATAAATTATATTTAAATATAATTAATTGATAATATGTGTTTTTATGTGTGTTTGGGTATCCGTTTGTGTATTTATATTTATTATAATCATTTACATTTAAATTTAATTTAGTATACATATTTATATATACATTAACCTTTATATAAAATTAAATAATAGTTTTTGTATATATATATATAAATTTTCTTTTAATATATATATTTGTAAATGAAAAAACGAGCTATAATAATGGGTTGAGTTATTATATAAACTACTCCCAAGATCGAGCACTAGGTTCAAATATCATCAACCTCTAAATTATATAATTTTATATATAGTTTTGAAATTATTAGTCTGAAAATTAACATTGGAAAATTATCCACTTTATCAATGATAAAAAATCACCGGAGAAGGATTTATTTAATAGTGTTAACCTTTTTAGAACTTATAAATGACCCCTCTAAAAGTGATTTTTAGTAATCATTGATAAAGTCCTTTACCTATTAAATTTAAACCCAGTTATCATATTGTTCCATGTTCTTCATCAAGAATTGTGATAAGGTGATTATTTATTAAATTTTCTCTCAATCCTTTAGACAGACATGCTACTAAATCTACAATATGTTCTAAAAACCCATTTTTATTTATTTATTTATGAATAAAATATTTATTTTTGTGTGATTGATTTAGTTTTTTATTATCTCTTACTAATATTTATATATATGTATAAACACACACTCAGGATACTTTAAATACGCAAAGCAAGAAAATATAGTTATTAACGTATACCTCTTTGTGTTTTTGTATTCATATTATTATTATATATATTTGTGTGAGTGTAATATATTTGTGTATAAATGTATGTTTGTGGGTTTGTGTAATATATTTACACACACACACACACACATAAATTTATATTTTCACACACAAATGTTTAATTTATTAATGTGTGTGTGTGTGAATTTATGGGAATATATATACATACATATATATTTGAACATACATTATTCTAATATGTATTTATATTATAAAATATATACATATATATAGTTACATATATATTTTTTTAATACATAAAAATTATGTTAAAATATAGTTTATATGTATAGTTTATGCATTGTGTAACTTATACCTTTTTTACTTTATAAAGTATGTTTTATTTGTAATATTTATATTAAACTTTAATTATTTTATACAGTACATATATAATTTTTATATAGTGAGAGTATTAACTTTATATTTATTATTTTATATACATTATATATGTATATTTTATATTTTATAAGTATATTCTTTGATGGTATACTTTCTATAATTTTCATAAGAAAAAATGACACATCATATGCATGCATTATTTTTGCATCCTTTTTTACTAAAACATGAGTATTATTGAACCAACTATGATGAATATATAAAAAATTGTTATATGAATGTCAATCTATAAAAATATAGTATGGGAATGAAATTAATGAGTTCAACAAGTTTTCAATGGAGAAAATATATAAACCTTCTCAAAATATTTATCTATATTTACATTGTTTTTATTTAAGATTTGTTTTTCTATACATTTTGGAAGAAAAATTTATCTATTATTCAATACATTAGAATTATAAATATTATAATAATAAAGATAAAAAAATAATATAAATTTTGACTAGAATATATGTACATTTTATAGATTATCTGATATTATTATAAATGGATTCTGTGACATATATGATTATAAAGAAATGAAAAAGGTGAAAAAAATTACCTTCATGGTTATGGAATCTATTTGATAATTTCAAGAACTATAATAATATCTAATTTTATATCAGTTATAATGTATATACAACATTATCACCCAAAATAAAACTATATTATTTGAAAAAGGAAAATGACTAGAGTGAAACCTTCTTTACAAAACTAATTTCTCTCTTGAACGACATGTTACTAAAATGTAATTAGCTTTTATGTTGAAAATATGATGCTAAAAAATTATGTTTCGTGGGTTTTCCCTATGAAATATTGAATTCCTTTATAAATAGTTACATATTCTTCCCAAAGTATTATGGTTCATGTAAAAAATCAAAGTATGATGCAACTTAGTATAAGAAAGATGAATCTAGTACATTGGAATTTTTATGATTGTTTTCCATCATTCCATGGTGAAAATTAATATATAAAATAAATGACACTAAAATAAAATTTAAGTGGACTTTAGATAAAGTAATTCATGTTAAGAAACATTGATTCCCAGTATTCACTCCTCGATGGAAGAAAATTGATCCTAACTATCATAAAATTGTAAATGAGTTGAGAAAAATCAATCGTAATTTATCTATGTATGGAATGAATCCATTGGTATATAAGTAATAACTCACCATACATTTATGGTTATTTTGGTAAATAATATCTCACCCCTATTTGTTTCATGAATAAAAAAAACCATCATGTTTTTTTATTTAAGGGATTAAACAACCTTGTAATGATAATGGTGTTTATTTGGATTTATTGGATGACGATCAAAAAATCGATGTGGAATATGGGTGTTATGATGTAAAAATCTCATAGAAATGAATATTTCACATTGATATAATTTTTCTTCAATAATATAAATTAATTACTAGTTTATGGAAATTTGTTAAGGTAGAACTGTAAAATATTGTAAAGGACTCTCATATTTTAAGAAGTTACACACTTAGTCAGGTTAAAAAATTGTATAAAGACTATTTTTCTTTGAAATAATTTTTTTTACCCTACTGAAATTAATATAAATTTTTTAAAACAACATTTTATGGGAATTTTGATAAAATATAAACACATTATTCATAAGTAATAAATGAACTAATTGTGAAATTAAAGTTTATTATCGCTATTTTTTTAAAACCATTTTCCAATAACCTTACAAAAATGAGTTGGAAAATAGATAAATTTTATTCAAATTATCTTATTAATTTTTTTATGTTATGAATTTTATTAATTTTATGAATTTAGATAAAAAATTGTGATAGTGTCATTGGAATGACACCAAATGAACAAAGAATGATGAAATATGACATCATGAACCAAGAATGATGAAATATGACATCATGGCTAGGTTAAAAATGAATGGTATGGGAATAATGGAAGAGTTGGTTCCAATGAAGTAGGGAAGACGGATTATAGTTCTCTAAGTTACTAACACTTTTTCAATGTATGAGATATTTTTGTTTCATAATATTCTATATTATGTAATGGTTCCAAGGGGTAATCATCAAATATGAAGAGTATTGTGTCAATTAAATATTAAAAATTTTAGGGATTAAAATCATATTATTATCGTGTCTTGATGAAATAATTAATGATTATGGATATTTGTTATATTTTATCAAAAAAATCATGATACACAATAACTAATATTTGATTCCATTTTAAAATTATATTAATAAATTTTATAGAATTAGTAAATTTTATAGCTATGTAAATATAAATTATTTTCATATTATATGAATTAAAATGTATTTCCCCCATAATTCATTTATATAATGGCTCACTTAATCATTCACAAGGTGAGAGAGGCTTGAATATGTGTCCCTTTACATTACATATAGATATATCCCATTGAATTATATATACAAATTTTGAAAATGTACATAAAAAATAATTTTTTATTAAATTTTATATTATGGATTGGTATATTATTAGATAAGAATTTGAATTCTATACCAAATACTTATTTTACGTAGAGAAAATTAGGAACCCAAAATCCAATCCTAGCAAGAAAATTGAGGGAAAATAAATTTCCATGAGATATGTTGTCACACCTACCATCATAGATTGGGAGAAATATCACATTTAAGTTTTATATAATAGTATATATGCTTAAAAATATTTTTTAATTCAAAAATAAATTATTATTAATTTGATTATATCTTGGTATGGAAGATTTATATCAAAATTAATATAATTTATAATTTATTAAGTTTTTTCAAGAACATATTTTTAAATAATTAATTGTTAATCTATAAATGATTTCTAGAATAATAAGATGGTTACCCTAGGGACCAAGTGTAAAATTATTATCTTATAATTTTTGTGAAATTTATATTTATACATTCAATATAATTCAACATAATGAATGTAGTATAATATGTAATAATAAAGTTATTTCTATTATATTAAGGATACTTATACCAGGTACCAAGAATAGAAATCCTAATTATATGATTATATCATATTGATGAATCATTGAAAAAATATTGGAATTGTATTATATGAAATTCTAGGTGTTTGATGTTTTATAAAAATAAGTTCATAATAAAAATATAATAAAAATTAATGAATTTTGATTTATAAAACTTAATTTAAGTAAATAAGTGGACAAGGATAAACCCTTCATAATGGTACCACAAGTAACACAAGAATTTTATACAACAGATCATGAAAAAAAAGGTTTATCATTATGTTGGTGAATAAAAAACTATGAAATCAAATGAAAACTCAATAGGGTATAACTTATTCATTTATATATCATAATAATTTTTTGTGGGTCCATATATAGATGGGTTATTGTATATTAATGGGGTAATAGGACATGATTTAGATTATTATTAGATATATTTATATACATTTTTGGGATTTATTATTCAAAAATATATTGTAATATATTTCAAAAGGCTCATGAAATCCTTAAGAATCTATTTATTAGAATTTATAGAGTTTTGTAGGAAGGTTGATATGTTTTAGCTTAATAGATAAAAACAATGCCACAATACATGAAGAATCAAACCATGATTATTTGGTATAACTCTTTCCAGTATTAGGTGAAGGTCATGTATAATATAATCTGGGTATTAAACAATAATTAATTTATGTAATTAAATTTTAGGAAAAAAATATTTTATAAAATAAGTTAGGACATAATAAAATTATATGGGCCTTAAAATTAATTACTTCACTATAATAAAAGAGACCATGAAAATTTGTTTTTTATAATATATTGGATTTTTTGATTTGATATATTTTATAATTTATATAGGAATTAATAATGTATATATAATAGGTTCATTTTTCTATATAAGGTATATTCATGGAATTTTGTTTCCACTCTGGAATTAGTCATTACATCACGATTCATAATATTACATAATAACATGTTTAATGGTCATATTATTAATGTTTTCATCATGAAATTATTTATGAATTTTAGGTCGACAAATGTTTATAATTTTAGGAAGATTTATGGATTACATCATCACACTGTAAGTCACACCCTGATCATATTGAGTTGTAAGTTTTTACATATTTCAATTTAAAAAAAATAGGGGATATTTTTAGATCTAATTGAGGATTATTCGGCTTAGATTTAGTGGGAATGGATGTATAAGTTTATCATTAAACTCAAATAAATTTAAATTATTTAGTGTTTTAAACATTTAAATATTATTTTGAAATAAAAAAACATATTCTACTAAGGATAATATTAAGAGACCGAGAGAGAAGCCAATTATGGATATTCTTGTGGGAAAATAAATAGTTCTTCAAGAGTTCATCTTAGTATAGATTATTGGAGTTTAATATATTGATGAAGAAGGATCTAATCATTATACAATTATTGGTGTGGTCACTTATTCTTTATTTTTGGAATATCAAATTGTTCACTTGGAGGGGAAATGAGTTCTTTTTTGTGAATAATATATTGTGTTTTAATCATTTAAAATGTTATAAACATTAAGGTATAGAGATTATAATATGAATTTGTATAAATACGCAATTTTTTATGGTATATTTTAATACACTGAAATATAATTGAGTGTATCCTGCTTAGATGTATCCTTTTATGGGTGAACCTATTAAAAAAATTACCTAGTTCTATATTTGATTTGTTTCTATCAACCATTTTGAATGAGAGAAGTGAATTTTGAAAAACAATGAAATGAGATCATTGGTAAGGAAGTCAGAATTGTTTTTACCATGAATCACCTTATACCACCACCTTAGGGTGTCTTTTTATGTGAGATAAACAACTTGTATCAGAATGGATGGTTTACTTTTAAAAAGGTTTATCTCTCTGGAATCTATACAAATAGTAGTGAATCAAAAGGGAATTATGATCTTTGATTTTCAAAACATAAAACATTGGATGAATCATAAACAACACTATCTATGATCCCTTTGTATGTAAATCTACATGGTTTTTATTAATTTAATTATAGTCTACATAGAAATTATATGTTTATCAAAATTATATTACAAGGAATTGGATATTGGTGTGAAAGTAATCAATATTTTAGGGAGATTATTGTCCAATGTTATCTATATGAAAGATAAATCCTAAAACCTTATATGGGAGAAGTTTTTAAATATTTATAAATATGACATAAATTTACAAGAAGATAAATTTTATGTTTTACTAAATATTTCTGAGTATTTTAGTATACACCTAAATGAATCTTTTGATATATTATTTGATTGGGTAAATGTGGATATGGTGTACATTCATGGACTTATAGAAACCCTTTATGAAATTAATATTGTGAAGTGTATCTTGATAACATTATGACCAAATTTAAATTTAAAGGATTGGGTGGATGTGTAAAATGATATAATTGATGTTTTATTATATAGTATTTATGAAATTATTATTTTATATCAAATGAGATATCAATGAATTGGTCAACTAAAAATGATAAACCTCAAGAAGTTAAATTAAAGGTGTTTAATATTATAATGGTGTAATATGCTCCTAAGTAAAATAATGTTGATGAAATGATGTCATTACTTTCCTTAAATATTAAAAGTAGAAAATTCATGTTTAAATAGAATATTTCATTTTCATGACTATGATGTGGAAAGGTTGTACACCTTGGTGCACTATTTACTATGACGTTTTGATGTGATAAGGAAGATGAATAACCTATAAATAAATCTTATAAATTGGTTAAACGAAAAAGGATTTCTAATATAATATTAGTTTAGTTTAATGATTTACTTTCACAAGAATATAATAAATTTTAAGAAACAAAATTAAGTGATATTGATCATTAAAAAGATGTCACTTGGGGATTTCTTGTATCTGTCATAAATAAAACACAAGTTGAGTAGAAAAGTGATGGAGTAAATGATGAACTTTACGGTGTAATAGAATTAAAAATGTATTTGAAGCCTAATATTGGGAAATTAGATGTATAAATATCTATAATATAGAAATAAAATATTGTGGTACGTGATTGTAAAATTTATATATTGGAAAAGTAAGTACAAAAATACATGTTAAAGGATTATATTTGAAAATTCAAATCTAGATATCAAATTCATGGATTATTTAGTATAAATAAAAATCAAAATTGAAGAGAAATTATATAGTATTGAAGGGTTTACCCACAAAATTAAGGATATGTTCCAAATTATCTATGAACTTGATGAAGAAGGAATCAAAATGAGGAAAAATATCTTTGATAAAAAAAGATCCATGACCACCAATTTTATATTATAATGTTGGATTAAATTGGTTACATAGAGGGTAGAGGATATTCATGGAGATAAAAAAATAAGTTGTAATATTTTCTATAAAAACAAAGATATTACCATGAAGGAAAATCAAATTTTGGGCTTGATCCTTTGTAAAATTTGATTATGGTGGATACTAAGCCACAATAACTCATTTCTCAATGGAACATTGATTTGGGAGAAATAAAAAATATTATCAGCGCATTAATGAAGACATGTAATAAGATACCATAAATTGGGTTTTATTTTTATAGGAAGATATGGAATACAATTATTGTGTGTTTCATATAAAATAGTAACTTAACAAAACATTTTAATTGGAAATAGATGAGAAAAATAAATATTCATAATATTTTTTAAATAAATATTATTTTAATTGTGAATTATATGGATAAAATTGTATGTATTACTCAACAAGGATCCAAAATAATTGTAAAGAGAACCTCAAGTTTATAGAGGAAATCATATCCATGATTCGTCGATTATGCTAAAAAATTGAAATAGGTTTGTGGGATTATGATATGAGGAGGATACATTATATTTAGATGAGGAAAAAATATCAATAACCAATTAATTTAAAGTTAAATATAATGGGTCAAGAATAAAAATGCATAAGAAGGTCGTTTAAATAGTGACCACTTTGAAATCTAAATAATGAGCAAGATTTTGGATCTTTGACATTAAATTAACTTCCCATATAATATTAACTAATGTTCTTGAAATGGGGATAAAATCTAATTATTAGGGTTTCATATTGTTCATTAATGAGAAATGAGTAAATATTTTTGGCATTGAGAAAGAAAAAATGGAGAAAATGCATGAGGTGAATGGATGTCTTGGTGGTTGGAGGAATTTTCCATAATTTACTCAACTTAGGACAATTACATAACTGATTTCATGGAATAACATTCACCAATAATTTATATTTCATCAAGGTATTGTGTAGTGAATTTTTGATACAAGGAAAACATAAAAAGAGGAATATATACCTCACTATTAGAGAAAATGATTTGTGTTTTATGAATAAGGAATATGAGAATTGTTTTTATCAAAAAATGGGTTGTCATTTTGAGCCAAAAGTCATTGTAATATTGGATAAAACATGAAGGGGTGTGTGGAATCCCTAAACTGACATGTTATTATACTCACACATGAAATATTTTCTAAAAGGGAAAGATTGTTTAGAAGTTCTAAAAGTTAATGGATAGTAATTCAAAATGGTTGGTGGAATTGGTTCATGTTTATGTTTTTGTGTCGATAATAACAAGGAGAATTGATGGTAGGAGGTACTAAATACTATTAAATAATGGCTATTATTGTATGGAATGATTCATAATGATCATTAAAAAAAATAATCTATCTATTTTTATAAACTTTTATCATAAATTATCATAAATTATCATAAATTATCACAGAATATTCTTGTATATAAAATATTGAAATTTATAACTGATAATGGCATGGATATCAACAATAGTTAATTGAATGATTTTCTCAAAAATCAAGATATATGACATCATGTTTTAGTGGTGAGGAACACTTAAAAAATAATGTATTTAAGAGATAAAATTGGATCATTAAAAATATGGATTGAATAATGATTAATGAAAAAGATTTAGTAAATAATTATTGGAAAGAAGTGGTCTTTTTTTTAACATACTTATGTTATTCTAACATATCCCAATGTTTCACATGTTTTGATGTTCTCAAAATCCCTATTTATTTTACTAATGATTTTATCTTATTTTATTTTAAACTTATATATCTTATTTATTAAAAAGTTAATTATTTTGAAATCCCATTGTCAAATGTAGATTTATTTGATTATTTTGAAAACAAAATCTAATGTAATTCATCTTACATGGTTGCCTAATTAGAAAGGAATTTATCATTTACTACCAAATAAATTATTTTACAAGAACTAGAATTCTTATTCTATCTAAGTAAATTATCTTATAGTAATCTTATATAAAAATCATCTTATTTGAGGAGAAATTCATAACTAAATTTTTCATATTGAAGGACATAGCATAATTAATTTATTTTACACGTAGATCTATTTTAATTAAATTATCTTACGGAATCTGAAATATTTTGGTGTGAAAAATAGAAAAAAATTATTTTAAAGGCATGGTAAAATTAAAAGAAAAGAAAATTATTTTAAAAAGGTAATTAAAAAGTTAATAATCTCACATTGACTATTTAAAACCATTAATAGAGTAATGTATCAAATATAAACTACAGTATCATATAAAGACCCCAATTAGCTTAAAAATGGACATTTTATCTTACATCATATTATTAAAATATGGGAATAGAGTTTCTAAACTATTTATCTCACATTGATGGATTTATATTATCATTCCAAAATTATATTTAACATCATTTTACCTTCATTCAAGTATTTCTCAACCCTTAATTTTATCTAATATTACGGGATTTATGTTTTTTGGAATTAATTGATTATAGTTATGAATGTTTCGAAGGTTTTAGAGATTTTTCATTGGGTTTAGAAGTCTTTATTGATTGTATGGGTATTTTTTGATGAATATTGATGGCAGAGTGCCTATTGGACACATTAATGTTGTGAAATGATGAAATGACTTGATTACCTTACATGGATAAAACATGAGTTCATTTTATAGTTTTAAAAGGTAAAATCCTTGAAACATTTTCCTGATATGAAATGGTCAGTAATGGGATTTTTAATAATAGGTGATGCCTTTTAGTGTATATGAAACTTGGTGGAATTCACATTGTGAATGGGATTCATAGTGTGAATTGTTTGTGTGCAGTAGTTTTTTTCACATTGCACACCAGAATCCTTTTCTATTGGATGTTCATGCCCTCCTATAATACCCTAATAATATTTTGGATTATTTTGGTGGATCTCTCTCTTTGTGGATCATTCTATTCATCATTTGTTCCCCATGGCAGTTTTGCTACATCTCCCAGGTAAGTGGAATTTTTTTCTTCTTAATTTTAATTGTTTGTAGTTGCATTGTTGGATATGTTTTTGGAATATATTGTGATATATTTCTATTTTTTATCATTCCTTTTTATTTTTCTCTCACTCATTGTCTTTCAAAGGGTTATATTCTTGTTTATAATATTCGTTGTGGAAGGTGACTAGGTTTCTATTGTTCATGTGGTAGGTGTTTATATACAAGGGGTTAATTATTTAATTTCTATATGTTCTTGTCAATTCCTCTGAGTTATTCCATGAAATTTCTTTATTTTACATTTCAATGGTTTATATGGGGTGAAATTTAGGTTTTTAAGGCGTTTTTCTTTAAAAAAATATTTTCAAAAACTAAGTGTTTGATTAAATGATTTATATGGTAGTTTTAGTTTTTAAAAGGATCTTCAAGCCAATAAGTGTAAATTATTTGACATAAAATGTTTTATTCAATGTGATAATGGATGTTAAAAAGGATTTTGAAAAATTTATCTCATTAATTAACCTTATGTGGGTCGAGAATAGACTTATCACTCTTTGTGTGTGTGATTCCATGGGTGGTTTTAGGTCATTTAAGTTTGTGTAATTCCACTATAGGTTATATTTGTTAGATCCAACATATGAATATATTAGAGAATTTACTTTATGTCTAGTATGTATACCCATAGGTTAGATCCCAAATGGTGTGTATTTTCATTTATGATTATTTTATCACATGATAATATATTTTATGGTTTTTTTCACATGCTTATCGTATGGAGTGTCCATGGTTTCTTACCAATTTTCCTTCAAACATGACATATTATTATATTTTTTGAATATGTTATGTTTTATTAAAACCGATGTAATACTTTACAAAAGTGGTTTTACTTTAGGGAAATTATTTGTAAACTGGATTTTTTTAAATCTTGATCCGATGCATTCTTGATATTAGATCTTGTATAAATTATTTGGTGGTATCTTATTGGGATTTTTGCTTACAACCTAATTTTTCTTTTGGGCAGTTGTATATTTTATTTTTCAGGTCATAGGTAAACTAAAAGGAATTATAGATCATGTCATCTTTACTTGTTATTGTGGTCTTTATAATAAGATGGTTTTCTAGTGGCATTTGGTCATGTATGGACTTGTTTAGACTTATCATATTTTATCCTCCTGGTTTTACCTATTTTGATATAATTTAAATGTTTAATGGTTATATTATATTGGTTCTTCTATATATTTTATTGGTTTTACTTTTTCATATTTTTCATGTGACATGTTTCATTCATTTTTTTATACATCACCATGTGATAGACCTTTTTTGTTGACTTTTCTAGATGACTCGGGTTGGTTAATTAAAATTTGGTATGAGATACATTACCTAGTATGAAGTGTTGCGAAACTTCCTTAATTTTTTTTGTTTTCCTGATAGAATATAGTTAAGACCTTTTTAATTGAAATAGTATGTGTGGAAATGGGGCCTGGAAAAATCACTTCCATGACTGAAGATGACTTACCAAGGTTGGTCACCGATTTTTTTTCCTTGATTGAATTTTTTTAGAACATTTGAATGAACCATATCTGGGGTATATTTAAACACACCCACTAATTTATTTTATTATTCCCTTTTTCATAAAATCCAGAACTTCCCTAATGTTTTTTCTTTTAAAATCATTAATATGGATACCTGAAGTTTATCCTATGATTTGGGAATATTCTCATGACTGAGGGGGTTTTTTATTATTTTTTTAAGATAACGCATCCTATAAGATATATTCCAAATCTATGTGAGGAGGTTTTGAGAAAGTATCTATAGAAAAATCCCCCAGTATACCCTTCCTTGGTAGAAGATTTAATATGCATTGTTCAAACTCTAGTTCCTGTATGTTACGGTAACCCGAGATGAGTAGTGGATCATGGCTGAGATTTTACTAAGAAAAATACACCCATAATCCATGGTAAAAAATGTCCAAAATAATATTGGGAGTGGATTTAGTGGATCGATATGGTCTTTAACATTATAAAGACTCTTGAGGACACTAAGGTAGTTTTTTCCACATACTTTCTTGAAGGACCCCGAAGAATATGGTGGAACTCTATTATGTAGGCTAAGTTGCATGAGGTCTTTTCATGGTATTTTTTTAAGAAAATATTAAAACTGTAGTTTTATATAGATACATTAGATGTGGAAAAGATCAAGGATATTATGAATATAGATCTATAGGAGAATACTCCTCTGTACTATTCTACCCATTTTACTATGTTGGGGAATTTGGCACTGGATCTTTCCACAAATGATTACCTGTAGTCATGAAAGATTAAGTTGGGATTGAGGGATGATATTTGGTATATGTTGGTCCACATGTTCCTTCATACCTATGTGGAGGTAGTTGATAATAAAGATTTATAAAGGCATATATAGCTTGGAAAACTGATTTGGGTATAGCTTTGGTTGGTGTTATTATTATTTGAGGTGTATCATCTAACCATAAAAGGAAGTGAAAGTGTAGAAATTTTTCAAAAAGATCAGTTTCATGGGATTAATTAGGATACTAGTATCTAATATTATATCAGTTAGTAATACATATTCCTATCGATCCTAAATTTATATAGGATCTTAATAATTATCATCATTGTGAAAACTTATCCATCAAATATGTATTTGGGAAAGGATGTCCCAAGGTAGTAAGGTTGGATCCACTCTCACCAAGTTTTCACAGATTCATATCAGTGCTTCCAGGGGTGGTAAGTCATATCCTTATGATAAGGGGGATGTTAGTGTGGCTATTAAATCTAAAGTATGAGTTAAATATATATGTTTTCTTGTGTTGTAGTATGCAATAGATGAATCTGAAACAATTCCATCTACTGTTAGAGATACGGGGTTTATTTCTTCTTATATGGTTCAATATTTATTTAATATAGTTGATACTCATTATTTTATATCATTAAGGTTAGTTGAAATGTTTGGATAACATTCATAGCATATATAATTCATTTTTCATCCTTCCATCCCATTAGGGTGGAGGTTTGAATAATCATTCAAGTGTTCTACATGTCGGGTGATGTTAGCCGACTATGATATGGTGTTGGAATTATTGGTTCTTGATCTTGATATATTAAACCTAATAATTTTTATGGATTTTATTATCAATGTTAAGGACCATATTTATAGTTATCATCATCAATTTTAGTTTTTATCTCCATATGTAGTCACTCGTGTCTTTCACGGTGAGTGGGATTCTCGTTTTGGTAGAGAAGTGACTATTGTTCTATATGTTGGGGTGATATATTGCCAATTGTTGGAGATTTTTATTAGTTTCATTGATCTTAGTTTGATAATTCCAATTCTTATAGTGGTTTGTGAATACCCTGAGGCCTTTCTAGATTATTTTACTAGTTTACCTTTATAGAGAGAGGTCAAGTTTACCATTAACATTCTACCTAGTACGATTCTCATTTCTATGTCATCATATTGAAGGGCACATTCTAATTTATAAGAACTTAATGTATAGCTATTATAACTTGCAGATAAGGAATTTATTCAACCTAACATGTCACAATAGTCTGTTCTTATCTTCTTTATTATCAATGAATATGGGAGCATCTCACATTTCATCGATTATCGAATGTTAAATCAAGAGACTGTTAATAAAATTTATCCCTTTCTCGGAATTGATGATCTATTTGATTGAATTAAGGGATAATGTTGGTTTTAAAAGATTGATCGTTGGTTAGGGTACCATCAATTGAGATTCTTAAAAGTGGATATAAATAAGAAATTGTTTATGAGTTTGTATGTGCATTTTGAGTTTTTGGTTATTCCATTCAGTATCATTAAATATCCCATGATATTTATATATTTCCTGAACCAACTATTTTATTGGTTGTTGCAATATTTTTTTATATTTTTTATAGTTTATATTTTGAAATTCTCTAATTCATTTGAGTGTAACATAGTACATTTCAATATCATTCTTTAAAATTTTAGGTAACATCATTTGTATGGTAAGATTTCTATGTGTGAATTATGGATCTAAGAAATAATTTGTCTAGGTTATGTTATATCTGAGAGGAGAATCATAGGGGAACCTGAAAATATACATGCAGTTATATCCTAGGAGAAGCCCATAAATGTTTTTGAGATCAAGAGATTCATGTGGTTGACTAGTTATTACATGTGTTTGTTTATTATTACTCCAATCATTCATCTATAATGAGATATTTCACCTATAAGGGTGTAACTATTGATTATAATGGAAAATGTCAGAGAAATTTTTTGTAATTTAAGGTGAGGTTGAATTCATCTCTAGTTTTACTCATCTTGAACCTTGTTTATGTTATTAATTTTTCTTCAATGGTTATTTTATGGTTTTGGGGTGTGTTTTAATGTTGTGGATTCATATGGTGGCCTATGTCACTCTCCAGTTATTCCCTAATTAGAATAAATACCCTACACATGATCATGAGTTTTTAGTGGTTATTCATTCACTCAAAACATGGTTTCACTATCTCCTAGGAGGGAAATTTATGGTATACTCTGATCATTAATTTCTAATGTATATATTCACTCATAGGGATCTACACATGCAATAGATATGTTGGTTTGAGTATCTTTAGACCTTTTATTTTTGGTATTTCTTATACTCCCATGAATGGTTAATGTGTTTACCGATGAATTATATAGAAAATTAGAAACACAAACCATAAAGGAATCAGTGTAGGAGTGGTCTCTAATGAGTGTTTTTACCGAGACGATCTTGGAAGTGGAATATGTCAGTGGGAAAGTGTACATGGCTATGATAAAGGAAAAATAATCATTTTATGATCAATCATAGCTTTATAAAATACTAAACACCGAGTGATAGTGCTTTAGTGGAATCATAAATTGCAGCGACACCTTGGATGAGTGGTATCGATCTTCTAGTAGTGCTTTGTTCATTCGAAGTAGGTTGGTTGTTCCTTTTCCTCTTAGGTAAGAGTTGTTGGATAATGGACACCCTTATTATTGGAATGTTCACCTTAGGAATACTATGATGTATCATGACATGATTCATTAGTATTGGTGGACATGTATGAGATTATCAATTGTGGATTTTGTATCTTGATGTATTACGTGTCATAATATTAAGGAGGTACACTAGAGATATACTGGTTTAATGTATCCCATAACCACTCTAGTATAGAAGTAGGAGGAAATTTCCATACTCATCATCATCAATTTTCCTCAGACTCCTAGTGGGATGGATAATATTTGTGTTTACATTTATCAACTCATGAAATCAATGTATTCCCTCTATATCTTGGATATGGTGAAAGTAGATAAGATTATGGACTTGTATGTATGAGAGGTTGTGATACTTTATGGTGTACAATTTTTGATTATTTTCAACAAAGAATCATGGTTTAAATTAATTTTTTGGAATATTTTTCAATAGATTATGGGTTCCCAGTTCAATTTAAGCATGGAATATCATCCATAGATGGATGTATTGATATAGAGAGCTATCAATATTCATTAGGATATGCTCTAGTCATGTGTTCATGATTTTGATGCTTCTTGGGAAAATAATTTGCCTCTGTTAGGGTTTTTATATAATAATATTTTATGTTTACTTGATTAGTATATCACCGATTGAGACATTTTATGGGTCTCTATATAGATCTCCCTTGAGATAGGAAATTTGGGAGAGTGTTTCTTGTTAGGGTTGAGTCTTATTCATGAAATGATGGAAAATGCATAATTGACCCGAAAGAGATTTATCTCAGCATAGAGTTTTCAGAAATCATATGAAAACCATCGTTAGTAGACTCTTGCATTTAAAGTTAGTGATTGGGTTTCAATTACAGTTTCTCTATGATTGGGACACCATCTTTTGGGTGGATAGGGCATGTTGTCACTATGTTTTTTTGACCCCTTTTATATTGTAGGGTGTCCTTGAAAGGCGGAATATTAGCTAAACTTACAATATCTTTTGAATTCCAGTCATGATGTGTTTCATGTTTGCAAACTAAAGGGGTATCAACTAGATCCTTCCCAAGTTATTGTGTGGGAGGATGTTGATATTTAGTCTGACACCACTACGTTTAAAAGAAAGTTTAGATTATGGATCCCCAAGAGAAGGTACCACACTGTAAAAATTCTCTCTGTCTATATATTATGAAAGTGAAAATGGGATAGACACATGATTTGTTAGTGAGAATTATTTATGAGGTAGTAGTAGCCTTCATTTTTTCATTTATAGGATCTCGAGGACTTTCTATTAATATAAATCATGCATGGTGGGGTGAATTGTAACATCATGTTACCATATTTCTTATATTTCACTACCCTTTTTTGATCTAAAGTTCAAATATGTATGTTTTTTTATTAATGGAGCCTTTTTATAAATTGTTCAATGGTCTTATAGAGTTATCATTGGGTTTGGATGGATTTTTAGTTTTTTTTGATATATTCTATAGAATATGGACTGTAGAGTTCATGTCGAACACATTCATGTCATGAACTAGTTAAAAAACATGAATCTATGGTATGTAAATACCATTAGTCTTGTTTAGAGCGTGAAATATTAGAATCCATGAAACCTTTTAATAATGTGAAATATTCAAGACTATGATTTTTCATTTGATTCGATTCCTTATCTGTATATAAGAAACCAAGAGGAATTCATGCCATGGGAGGGATTTCTGAAGTGAACTGTTCGTGTCTAGCTATAATTATTATGTTACAAACCTGAATATTTTTGAATTTGATATGAAATACTTCCTCTCAATACCTATGATGTTGTTGTAAAATTTTGGGTGATCTATCTCCTTCTGTATTGCTCTGTTTCATGTTTTATCCATGTAAATGTTGCACTACTTCTCCCCAGTAAGTTGTATTTCTTCTTATTTGTTTCTATTGGTCTTAGTTGAGTTGTTGTATCAATTTTGGTAATTTATTTTGATTGGTTTTATTTTTCTATCGATCCTTTTTATTTTTTCCTCAGTCATTGTCTTTCGATGTCTTATCTTCTCATTTAAAATCTTCATTGTCAATGTTGACTAGGTTTACTAAATTCTTGAGGTAGGATTAGTTTTTCAAAATGTTAATTATTGAATTTCTATATTTTCATGTCAATTACCTTGTATTATTCTATGGAAATTAATGATTTGATATTATAGTGGTTTATGTTAGATAATATTCAGGTTTTTAAGGGTATTTTCATTAAAAACATATTTGCACAGACAATGTGTTTGATTAAATGCATTAAAAGGTGGTTTTGGTTTTGAAACGGGTCTTCAATCCCACAAGTAGAAAGGATTTTATGTTAAGATGTTTTATTAAATGTGATCATATATTTAAAATGGATTTTTACCAACTTATCAGATTAAGTAGCCTTGGATGTGTAGATAATAGAATTTTCAATATTTGTGTGTGTAGTTCCACAGTAGTTTTTATATCACATTTGTGTGTGTTATTCTAATAGAGTATGTATTTGTTAGGTCTACCTTATGACTAGATTTGGTATTTTATTTCATTTCTAGTTTTTATACCCATATGTTAGATCATAAATAGTGCTCTTTGTCATTTATGATTTTTTTTATCACGTGATGGTATATTCCATAGTTATTTTCTCACATGTGTGTGTTTTGGCGTATCCATGGAATATTACTTGTTTTCATTAATACTTGATATATTCCTGGGTTGGGTGAATATGGTATGTTTTATGAAAATCAAATAATTGTTTTAAAAAATGGTTTTACTTTATAAAAATGATATGTAAATTGGATTTTTTTTAAATCTAGAGCCAATTCATTGTTGATATGAAATATTGTATATATTATTTGGTGGTATGCTATTGTTATTTATACTCACACCAAACTTTTTCTTTTGGATGATTCTATATGGTGTTTTTAATAAAATGGGAAATTTTAATGGCAATAGGTAGCATGTCAACCTCTCTTGTTGTTGTTTTCTTCAAGGAAGGATGGTTTGGTGGTGATGGGTTGTCACATGGGGACTTGTTTTGACTTTTTATGTTTTATCTTTCCATTTTTTCATATGAGGATTGAATTTGTTTATATCATGGTTGTGTTCTGTTATTTATTTTATATACCCTTTTTGATTTACTTATTCAGTTTTATCATGAGACATGTTTCTTCTTATTTATTTAACTTCACCATGTGGTGGACCTTCTTGGGTGACTTGTCTAGATAAGCCAAGTTGTTTCCTTAAATTAGGATATAATTCAATTTGTGAATTCATTTTTTCAATAATAGTAATATCTGAATATAAAATGGAAAATTTAAATTAATTTCTTATTTCTAAGAAGATTTAATGTTCCAAGAAATACCATAGCTAAAAAAAGTCAACCTCTGCCTTTTTTTATATTTAGAAACAAGGTCCCATAGAAAGAATTGAACCTTTCACTTCAGATTTTATTTAAAATATCTCTTTATTGTGGATATAGATATATATAACTAGTTTTTGAAATATAAAATAGTTATCTATAAGAGTGTGGGAAAAAATATTCACGCACATGATGATAAAAATATGATAAAACAACCATTCTTATTAAGTAGTTGTGAAAGGAAAACCCTATTATTTTTGTGTGCTTGTAAGTAATATATATAGATAATGGACTTATTTTGAGATCCATTTGTAAAAATAATAATCATTATAAAGATAATAATAGTCATATATTATCATTATTTTGATTTTATGATACCTATTATTTATGATACTCCCCATTTAAACTTATGCATACCTTTTTTAATATGTTTTGAAGTGATTTGACTTGATTTAGAGGTGTTTTAGAGGTTGGAAATGAAAAGGGACTAGGTAAGTAAATATATTATTGTGTAAAAATTTACAGAATCTCCACTAGACAACCAGTAGTGTTTTTAGGATATTCTTCAGGACAGAATATCCCACTAGCTAGAGCTAGATCTACCCAAAATCAACTAGGAAACTGGTGATGTAGTTTAGGACCAATAAGGCGAATCAGATTATGTTAAGTTTTATTAAATTTTGATCCCTTGTCCCTTTTTTCTTCCTCTTAGGCCCCCATAAACCCCCATCACCATAAGGGATATCACATGGGATTTTGGTATCTATCATATCCATTCATATCCCCCATACGATGCCCATAAAATGGTGTGATCCCACATTCCAGAGTTTGGTGAGTTCTATATTGTTCTAGACTAATTCTCTCTTATTCTCCTTGGTCAAACACAATTATATCTTTGATGTATTAATGAAATTTATGTTTTTAATCATGGTACAACCAGTGAGTTGTTTATCATTGATAAAATTGGGAAATATATTCATATATTTCTAATTTTCACGTCATTTGGACCTAGGTCATTGTTGGAAAATGCATCTTATTAGGTATGTGTGATATTTTCCTACCTTTTGGGTGTGGAATCTCTTCAACCATTATCTTAGAGTTCTAAATCATGAAAATTAGGGATTGGATCTATGATTAAATCTTTTGAAATTATACTTAGATGGAGACAATTTTCATAGAAACATCATTTCACATAAGGTTTGTGCTCTTTATCAGTAGCACATATTTATATAGGTTCTTGGCACAATTTTTTGGCATATGTATATATCCCATGAGATCCATTTTTTATTTTTAACGCAAGATGTGTGTGTGGGTACCCTTAAGTGACCTATTCTTATTGTTTTTTCATATGTGGTTTCATTTTTCTGTGAATCATTTTTCATATGAAGTGATGATTGATCTATTATACTGCATATATATTGAATTTATTTTCCCATTATGATCTATAGTTGAGAATTCGGGTTGATCTATTTGGAAAAGACCCCATTGGAGGTATTTGTCATATATTGGTCAGCATGTACATGGGATATCCCTTTATAGGGTATGTTCCAACCATGTTCATGGGATAACCCATTAAGGGGGTCATTTTAGGTGGCCGATTGATATTCCTTCCAGCATAAAGCCGATGTAGGTATAACAGTTCTCTAAGGACATTGCATAAATGTTGTTTTTTGTGAGATATTCTTTTTTGTTATCTATGTAGTTTCTATTTAGGGAGTGCATAATTATATATTATACACTTAGGATTAAGGACCTATTGGTGGTGTTCAATTGGGTTTTGAACTCACACCACACATGGTCATCTCATTGCGCAAGTAGATTTTGTGACTACATATCTAGTGAATAGAAAAATACATATAGTGGGAGGTTGAGAAGGATTAACTAGAGGGTAATAGAGTTGTTGGATGGACTTTAGGATTTTATTTTATCTAATCTTTTCCATAGTTACTTTTATGTCATACTTGATCCACCACATGTGGGGATCCTATTTACTCATTTGGATTGTGTGACTCATGTGACATATTGTTAATCCATGGGTTTATTATTTTTGTGTATGTTGATACTCTGATGATATATTTGTTTATTAATTGATTTTTTTGTTATTATTTTTATCTCCTCCATCATATATATTAACGTTTATATAATACAAAGGGAATAGTCTCCCCATTATTTTATTATAGCACATGCCACTCATCGAAAACCTATTACATGTTGGGAGGTATGAAATAGGTTGTCTGTAACATTGATTTGGACTTGGTGATTCTGTTCAAGGTTTTTAAAAATGGTATTAGAGAACCAGGTTCACTAATTTTTTCCTTTCATTTCATTGATTTGGGATAGGGTAGACAAGAGATAAGATGGTTGGTTCTTCTGTAGTGTAAATTTTTCATATCCTAGAAATCATTGTATATAGGACCTCTATGTTTCCATGATGCAGGGATTTATTCACTTATAGTTTGATGTTACATTGATTTAAATTCACCTTTGGTGATGCACATGGTATTGGAACACATATTTACGGGATTTTGTGTGTGTGTTCCTGAATCATGTGAGGCACATATGATCAAATTCCCTAATACTATTTATTTCATTATATAGATACCAAATAATTCAAATGCATGTTAAAGATTATGATTTGTAGTTTTGGTTCCTTTTTCTTGTATTGTTTTATTTGAGCCTAAGTATTCTATTCTTGCGTGTGTGTCTGTGTGTGTGTGTGGTTGTGAATAATGTGAAGATACTAGAGGCCTATCTCAAGCCAAAGGTAGTTCCTAGGGGTTTGGGATTTTTGTGGGTATAATACTTGATTGAACCCTAATGTGATCCATTTTTAAGGCCTATAATTTATATCATATTTCATTATTTAGAAATTGGATTTATGTTTATGGTTCTTTCAAACATTTAAGTAAATGAATCCTCCTAGGCATCTTATGAAACTGGTTAGGCGTGATAATCGGAATGATTCCACTGGGGAGAAATTCTAAATTTCACCACTTGTTATGTAAGAGGGTGTAGGTGAGAATGATCATATTATTTCTCCATTTGCACAATATTTAAAATTGGTCCAACTAAGACACTTCTGGATTGTACATGTTTGGGGTAGAGGAGGCCATAGGGGTGGTTCAAATATGGTTAACTACACTAATGAAATTAAACCCAAGTATCCTATAGAATTCTAGGGCACTGGAGGACCCATGATTTGGAGGAATACGTTCAATTAATCAATATGATCATCAACCAAATAAAGACCCCTAAAGATTGAAAGGTAAATATTATGAGAATTATTCATCAGGGCGCTACTGGATTTTGGTGGGACATTATTCTTCAGGATATTTTCCATTAAATGATGATGTGGGTAAACATTAAGCACTTATTTTTAATGTAGTTATCCCCTAATTTTTTGAAGTTGGATCATAGTCACAAGTTCATGGAGCTTCTACAGGGGAAAATGTTACTATCATCTAATTCAACATGATTCACTATGATGGTTTTATTTTCTTTTATTCTATCTAAGAATGAAGTAATGGAAGGCTAGAAGTTTGATGTCAATAATTATACAAAGATAAAACACAATGTCCGAACTATGATCTAATGACCTACACTTCAGTGCTTCCTAAGGTTCTGATGATATATATTGGTTTCATGGAAGGAAGAGTTTCTTCTCTCCTTCCAGCTTCAAATGAATTGAATAGTGCTTTCTCTAGCATAGTCCTAGTTGATTATTCTAGTAATAAGAAAAGGAATTCAAAAGATGAATATTAGGGTAATGGTAGACAGTCCATTAAAATAATAGGTTCTTTGACTCCCTCTATAAAAGATGTCTTTCCTTTGTGAAATAATAGAGTGTAGAAAAGACAATATCTCAAGTCTTGTCCTATTTCTCTTAATAAACATAACTAGTGTGGAAAGACTCATCATTTAATGTAGTTTTTTGTTAAGGTTTCATGGATTCATTCACTAAATTCAAGCCACATTATGGGTGGAGGAACTCAACAACAAGTTTAGGCCTTGTATGGGTTCGTAAATAAGGTGACTCATGAGCCTCTAGGGTGTCATGGAGTGGTTTTTGGTAGGGTTTTACTACTGATCAGTCTCTATTACGTAGTGGAGTGTGACCTTCAATTGTTCTTGGTATGATCCAAATTTATTATATCCTCTCTGTTTCTTTTTTTTGACATAGTATCATATAAATTATTTATATCTTCTCAAGTGTTTTTTGGGTTAGACATACTGGTTATGTTATCCTTAGATTTGTTATCTATCGATATACTATTGGTAATGAAAATTAGGGTTTCTTCATATCAATTTAGAAGTAACAATGGTTTTTATTCGCTTCAAGAATTTTTGGAGCTTCAAAATTTTAGATATATCAGGTTTTTATGTGATACTTCTCATGGGATTTTTACCATATTCTATGAACACATTGATTTTTATCAGACATACCTAAAATTTACACTACATACAGTGTGATAAGGTCATGTTGACTGGTGGGTGGGATGTCAAGGTAGGAAGAGTGAGACTATAACCTTTTCATAAATAAGTCTTTTCAGCATATGTGGATGGCATGATCCTTATAGAGGATCACATAAAGACTCCCTCCTATTTTCCTCTTATGATGGATTAGTTTCAAGATGTTTATCCAAATGATTTCATATGGTTCCCTCTAAAAATTGGAGTTAAGTTCGAGGTAAAGCTCATTACTAGTGCATAAAATATATCAATTCCATTTTATTTCATGAAACCAGATAAATTTAATGTGATCAATTTATATATTAAAGATATCAAAGATAAAGGATTCATCTGACCAATCACTTACCCTTGGGGTTCTTCGGTGTTCCTATCTAAGAAGGTTTATTGTAATCTTAGACTTTATGTAAACGATAGGAATTAAAATCATTCACCATGAATATATAGTAGCTATTTAAAATTATTGATAAATTTTTTGATTATTTAATTAGATTCCATTAGGTTTTAGAGATTGGGTTGTATTCAAGCTACAATCAGCTTCGACTTAGATAGGAGAACGTAGAGAGGACAATGTTTAGGAGCAGTTATGGGTGAATTAGTATCAATTTATTCCTTTCATACAAAATAATGATTTTCAAGTGTTCGTGAACCATATAAAAAATATCCTTAATCCATACTTATAAACCTCCAATTTTTTATTGATGTCATCCTTGTATATTCCAATAGATTGGGATAGATTTTTGAACACCTTTGTATTGTGTTGATAATGATTTATGTGTATCATATTTACACAAAGTTATCAAAGTGACACATTTAACTAGATATGTACTTATAACATGTTTGAGATTCAGATATTTAATGGTCTAACTAGGTACTATTGTAGGTTATTTCTTGATTTTTTTCTCCTTGTATCACCTATAACCACTCTTAAAAAAGTGAGTTTAGATTGAATGGATAGACCAATTTGAAGAGGCCTTCTTAGATCTGGAGAGGATAATGATGTTGTCACTAACTCTATTTATTATGGATCATGAATTTGGGTATGTAGTATTTTTAGATGAATCTGACATTGGATTGGGATATTTTTTTATGTGTAATGATAATGTACTCACTTACATGACTCATCATATATGGATCCATGATCGAAAATACGTTATTCAGGATTAAGAGTTGGTTGTTGTGGTTGTTGGTGACACTAACTCTTCAGTGAGATGTTTTTCATGTAAAAACCCATAAAATTCTATGGTAAAATTTCTCCTTGTGTGACTTGAATGTTCATTAGTGGCATTGGGTGGAATAATTTTTGACGTTTTACTTTGAGATGGTGTATTCTCCTAGAAATGGAAATGTTGTTGTAGATGTACTTAGTATGAAGACACATGAAGTTAGCAAGGAGACATTAGATGTAATGTATAAGTTGATGGATTTACTGGTAAACTAGAAAGATGTTGTAACTTAGGATCAAGGGAAATTGGATTATGGACCCTTTTTTATCATGTCCTCATTGGTGGATTGAGTGAATGCTATACAAGAATCTAATCCAGAGTGTATCACGATGCATGATAGGTTATGGTAAAAGGTGTCATCCCTAGATGGGTCTTATATAGATGTTGTGTGATTCTGGTTCATGATAGAGTGATAGTTCCTTCTTCTATGAGAGAGGACATGATAAAACCCTCTCATTCCTTTCGACGAGAATTACATCTAGGATCTACCGAAATGTACCATGATTTATGGAGAAAATTATGGGGGGCCAATAAGAAAAGAGAAAAATCAGGATTTGTATCCTAGTTTCTGGGTTTTTTGAGTTTTAATGATATCTATCCTAGACCTGGAGGGTTTATATATCAATATTCAATTCTTATGTGGATGAAAGATAAGGTAATGATGTAATTTATGATGAGGTCTCCTAGGACTCTGATAGTTAGAGATATTGTGTGAGTTTTTGTGCATCAGTTAACCAAGGTGGCTAACTTATTATTGATTAAGGAGACCATATTGGTGGATTGGATATGAAATATCTTTTTTAATGAGATAATGAAGCTATACATATATCCAGGATGTGTGGTATCTGATACAGACACGTGTTTCATGTAACCTTTTTGGCAAGTACTGTTAAATTAAATGGGGACTTAGTAGAAGATGAGTATGTATTTTCATCCTTATACTAATTTTAATTCAGATTAAATTATCTAAACATTATAGGATATTCTTAAATAATGTGTTTTATATTTCAAAGGATCTTAGGATGATCACTTGGATCTAAAATAATTCAACTACAAAAATTGAATCCAATTTTCAACTCAGATGGCTCTATTATAGGATCTCTGTATATGGACATGTTATTCACTATTATGAGCATATGACATAGGTTAATATTTATTTAATAATCCTATAATAGTGAATAAGACCTTAGAGTGAGTGAATTTGATTTGAAAAAGGTCGGTTATATCACAGAGTAGACAATGATTTTATTCCAAAAAAGGAGATTACCCTTGGAGTTTACTGTGGGTGACAAGGTTTCATGAGGGTATTCCCTCAGTTGGGAAATATGAATTTTAGGATGTAAGGGAAATTTTCATAAGGGTAGTTTAGCCCATTTGAGATCTTCCAACTCATTAGGATGATGGCCTATTAGTTTTAAATTCATCCATGATGTCAAAACATGCATAATGTGTTCCATGTGTCTCATATTTATAGGTATAAACTAGATCATGTGAAAGTGATCATCTATGAGGATATTGGGTTGGAAATAGATGCTTATTTCAAAGATAGATCCATTTGGATTAGTGAATGAAGAAATATGGTGATGTGAGGGAAGACCATCCTTGTTATTTGGGTTTAGTGGTTTCATGGGGGTGTTCAAAAAGATACATGGGAATAGGAAATAGACATTCAAGCATAGTGGAATGAGCTATTTGATTAGACATTTAGAGACACTTCTATATGATGGGAAGTAGTACGTATGTGAGAATTTGATTCAGACTATTTAAGTTATACCTATTTAAGAATTTACATTTCATTTGAATATGTTTTAAAGTGATTTGAGGTATATTATATGTGTTAAAGATAATGGGAAAAATAATGGTTCTAGGCTGATAGACATAATGTAACATAAAAAAAAACTATAGCATATTTATTTTCCAGCTAGTCGAGCTTTTAGATTTTGTTATAGGACTACAAATCCCACCAGATAGATGGTGGCACTATTCGAGTCCCAATATGTACAGTTGGGTAATGTTGTGTTTTATAAAAATTTTGACCCATCTACCTTTTTCTCATCCTCCCAGGACTCCCATCACCATCAGCACCCTAGGATCTCTATTCGATGATTTTGGGATCTCTCTTATCTTATTTTATCCTCCATTTCATAACCAGACAGAGTATTGATCCCATTTTCTATATCCAATAAGTTATATATTTATCTAAATCAATTCCCTCCTCTTCTCCTTATTCAAAAAAAATTGTAACCTTCAGGTCTAGAACAAATCTAAGGGTTTTGGCATGGTTTTAAAAGAGAATTTTTATCATTGATAGAATTGGAATCCAGATTAATAGATCTGGCATAATTGCATCATTTAGATGTTGGTCATTGTCAGTAGTAGATCTTCTTATGTATGTTTGATATTTTCCTATCATTTTTCTATGAATTTGGTAGTGACCCAAAATTTTATAAATGAATTTCTATTTGTTATTAAATTAAAATCCTTATTTATTTTATGTGGTTAAGGAATAAACATGCACTACATTTTTCATTTTGGACCATTATAAGTTTTAGCAGATTTAAAAATAGTGTTAAGAATCATTATCATTGATAATATATCCATTTAATAGTGATATTATGATTATTATATATTAAGTGTTATGAAAAATCCAATTTACATAGAAAAAGGAAGTGATAACCTAGACTAGTAGGATCTTACACTATGAAGCTCGTTTATCCATGATTATGAGGGTGAAATCCCCTACGAGATTTTCCCTTGAATAACACCAAGCCAATATTCAACAAATTAATCTTGATGAAAACCATTTATGGGAAAATTTCATGCTCATCGGGATCATGACCAAAACCATGTTCGTCGAACCACACTAAGAAAGTATTATTGTCGCACACATTACCCGTATGGTGTTCATTAGTGTCATAATGGGATATGTATCTCGATCCTAATAGTATAAATATGAATATTTTTTTACTGTAAATAATGATTATATTTATTCCATATTTATTTTACTTTATAAAATATTAAATAATAAGTTTGATAAAAATTAAATTTTAATACGACAAAACAAAAATTGAATTTTTGGATAATAAGAAAATTAAATTACGATATTATTTTTAAAGAATTAATAATTTTTAAAAATAATTTATATTTTAATAAAATATTATTTTTAAATAAAATTTGTTGAGTATATTTGGTAATTTTATTTTACGAAGTCAACAATAATGTTCATAAGGGTAAGAAATATGTTATTGTCAATAAAACTAGTATTCTTTAAATAAATGAGAATTTTTATTTAAATATAAAAGTTATCATATTTAGATGTTTCTATATAAAATAAATATTATTTTTGGATTAATCATATTTAAATAACCCAACAGTGAATTTTTTATAATATTCTAAGACAGTCTAATTTTTAGGTAAAAATTCAATATGTAATAAATATATCATCAATATTATGAGATTATAATGAACCAAATGTGATGTGATATATGTTTCAAAATGTATCAAACACAAAATATATGTTTACCCTTTAAAATAATTTTTCTTAATGGTTATTTAACTAATTTTATAAACCCCTTATGAATCCTCCAAAATCTATATTATATTATAAGGTTTTAAAATCAATTCTTTATAAACCTCACTCACTTAAACATAAGAAAATGTATTATTTTAATTTCTTATATTCATGGACATATAAAATAGTTAAAATAACTCTTATTTGGGAAAAATAATGAGAAACCCCAATGGAGGTTTTTTGGTTTTGATTACGTTATTATATAGAGTCCAAAACCTAATTTTGGAAAATAATAAATAACTCCCCTCTCTTTTCCTTTATAAACCCACCTAAAATCCCATTTTTTCACTAAAAATCACTTTATAACATCCTTAATCTGACCCTCCCTCTCTATATACCTCTTAAAGTTCACCCCATGATCTCATGAAGCTAATCCCATGCTTTTGGAAACACCCTCTCAAGGCAAGGGATCCTCTACTTCTCCTCTTTATTCAAGAACCTTATTTACATTATGAATTTTGATTTCTAATTGCTAATATTGGAAAATGTTTTTCATATACATAAAATTGCCATATTGATTTTTAAATTATTTTAGACCCCTTTCTCTATCATTAAACTTGTTTACTAATCTTTAGTTACTTCTATTATACTAATGAAATATCACTGTGATTTTTCATGCCAAATGATTATGGAGCGAATTATCATAACCATTTCCACTTAAGTCAATTCACCAATATGTACCTAAAATTAATTGATAGGGTAATTACATTTATTCAACCCACAATATTTAATCATGTGATTAAATTTTCTTAAATATTTTGTTATGTCATATTATCTATGGGGAACACTTATGCATATACGTGATATGATTATGATGGGTGTACCCATATAGTGATCCAATTAATTGGTAAATATTTTAATCTTATTTGATTCGGTGTAATTTTTAAAGGTGGTTATCCTATTCGAAATTGTTATAATTTCATAGTTTTTAACATTAAATTATGATTATGATTCTAGGTTTTAAGTTGTTTCCACATTCACATGTTGCCTTTATACTATCATGTTCTACCAGGCCTCATTGATCGTGATTATTATTATCACATCTTAAGATAAATTATTATTACTCTTGGCCCACATGTATTGATTTAAACTGTTACATGAATTTTGTTAATCCTTTATTGGGATTTATATCTCACCTCTTTCTTATTTATGTCCCCAAGTTATCCCATGTGGTTTTAAAATCTATGGGATTTAATAATAATGTGAAGGAAGTTTTCAATAATGTTGACGTATCTATGTATGATGTTGGTGTGTTATGTACCTAATCTACCAAATACACTAGTTTCATTGATATATTGGGTTGTACTAATTGTTATTTTGTGTAATAATTAATTAATTAATGTTTAATAAAGATAATGGTTTTCATAGTTAGTATCAAAGGAATGTCTAGGTATTTTTGGGATTAAGATTAGAAAAATCTAGAAAATCATTTGGGATAATACTAAACATGGTAAAACAACCCTAGTTTTTTAATAAATATTATATAGTAAGTGGTTTCTAAGAAAATAAATATGTTTCTTGATACTACAAGTGGATGTGGCTCTGAAAAACATGTACCTAAGTCTAATAATCCCAAAACACCATATTGATCAAAACTTGATCGAGAAATGGTGAATGAAAAGTGGACTTGATGCACACTAGTTTTGACACCATCAAGGTGTATTATTTGTTACATTCACATTTTCATTATGAACCACTTTTAAAGGACCAATATATATATATATATATATAATTTTTATGTTGGGAAATAGATAATGGATGAATTATATTGTATCCAAAAAAATCATATGTTAAAGAAAATATGTAATTTAGGATTTATCCCTTTAATGTTCAACCTTTCCCTTTTATGTATTTAATAATTTAAAAAATATCCTCAATAATTTCCCCCTTATTCTTGTCAATTTCCAAAAATAGGATGAACATATTCAATAACCATCTTTATTGGAAATGTGATGACTTCCCAAATGAGATTCACAACCCGATGAGAGAAAGAATCACAAACTTCAAGACAATAATTTCTCAACTCACTCATGTTTTGAACTGAAAACCGAATCAATAAGAACTACTAAATCCACCTAAGAAATATAAAGTTTCAATTTATACCTTCATTTATTAAATGAATCTAAATTTTAGTGGATATTATGATACCATAATTCTGGAATAATGGATCATCTGGGCTGAAAATATTTTCTTTTTCCTTAAATGCCATAAAAAAGAGATGGTAATATTAGCTCTTTATCATATGAAATGATAAACTAATCATTATTGGATTTTGGTCAAAAATATGAATCCCGATGAGGATATTAGAGTAGTGGTGTGGAAGAAATTATGACAAAAAAATTGACAAATATTTTCCTCACACTATTAGATTGAAAATATAGAGGGACTTCCTTGTCCCCAATATAAATTATGATGAACTTATCCAGGTTTATGATGGAAATATAACAAGACTTGAATGATATACCACCTTATTTATTATTACCAATGAACATAATTTTCACATCATTTTTTGTGGAATAAATATAATTTTATAAAAAACCATTCTGAATTAAGGACTTTGAAAATTATGATGAAATTATCCAACATTTCTTCAAGGTTGAAATGGAGACAAAAAATCTAAATGGTTTCAAAGATATATGAAGTGAAAATTGGAGTTTAGTTATAGTAGTGAAATGAGGAAATATAATGGTGAAAATAAATCCTAGTATCTCACATATCAAAACTGTGGGAAGAAACACCTTATAAATTGCTTTAAGGGGGTGAGGAAATGATTTAATTGTGGAAAGGATGGGTACCTAGATAGAAATTACTAATGGGAGAAACCATTCAATGTTATGAAAGATAATAATTCCCTATTAAACCCTTATCTTTTTTTTAATATTTCAACTATATGGAATAGGTACACTATTTTTACCACCTCTCTAAGACAAGGTATGTCGCAGACAATCAACACTAACAACCTCCATGGTAGTAAGGGAGATCATATGCAATAAAAACCACAGAGGTTGATACCAACAATGAAGTAGTGATATGTATTATAGTAATTCATTAAATAATAGTGAAAATAATTTCCTAGTCTAATTTTATTCATTAATATATATCTCACTATTTTATTAGAACTATTCAAACACCTTTTAAAATCATGAAAGTAAAGATATTATTGAAAATGGAAAATGGTGGAATTGTTTTATCCCATGTATATAACACCTCCCCTGTCCAAAGATGGTGGAGGAACACGCGAGAGAATCTTTTTTTACTTCTTTTAGTGTAATTATATTCTATTCTAGGCATATATTGGCTTTCCTTATATATAGACAACATAAATATCTGAGATAAGTAAATTTCCCTCTATATCGTGAATCACCCTCTGATTTTATACAAGTGTAAAGAGGATAATGATTCTTTTTTAGTACCCACATCTATAGGGTGTATATTATTTCCATATAAGAAATAACAACTTTATCAAATGATTTAGAGTAATGAAAATATCATCCTTTAAGATATTCACATTGTGATGTAATATGTTGATGTATTTCCCAAATAATTGCCCGGTCTTCCTCTTAAGTGAGAGGTTTGATTTTAAATAGACAATATACCCAGTTATTTAATAATATATAAAACTCTATATAGAATGGTCATTATTAAAATCAATAATTTGAAGGAACAGCTATATGAGAATCTATATAAATGTTTTATACACTGAAGGGTTTCACCTTGGGTGCACCATTGCTCTTCATCGAGAAGAATGGTTTTTCAATGCACATTTTCATTGATCATCATGAGATAAACTAGATCATGATAAAAAAAAGTTCCCACTACCATGTAGTGAAAGACTATTTGATCAGCTATGTGTATCCTTGTATTTCTCTAAGATAGATCTTTGGTTGGGATATAATCATGTAATGATAAAGGAGGATATCCATAAGACTAATTTTCATAAAATGTATGGGCATTATGAGTTCATAGTGATGCCATTAGGACTCAATAATTCTCTATAAATATTCATGGATATGATGAATAGAGTATATAGGTATTAACTCAAAAATATTTCTATCCATTATTGATGATATTCTTATATACATGAAAATTAAGGTGAAACATGAGGATAATTTGAGTACTATTCTGGGGACCTAGTGGAAAGAAAATATGTTTTAAAGGTATATTAAATGTGAGTTCTAGTAGCACTAAGTAACATTACTAGGATTTTTTTTTATCAGTAAAGCGATATCTTTAGATAATTCAAAAATTGAGACAATTTAAGGGTGAAAAATACCAACCTCTTTGACATAAATCCATAGTTTACTTTGATTATCCAGGTACCATAATCAATTTTTGATAAAATAATCATTATTTTAAATCCCTATATCCAAGGTAACTCATAAAAGAGTCATTTTTTTCTAAAATTTTTAATTTTAGGAAGGTATTCAAGATATAAAGAAAAGGATAATCACTATGACAATTCTCACATTACCCACAAAAGGGGAAGTATTTGGGAATAAAATTAATTCATTTAAAAATTTCATGGGTTTTTATCTCATGAAAAAATGACTAAGTAAAAGAGTATCTCTCTCATGCATTAAATATATATGAGAAAAAATACCCATCACATAGATTTAGTTGTAGTGTTCTTCATGTTAATGATTTTATGGCATTATCTCTATGGGGAGAACTGTGATATATATATATATATGTGGATCATAAAAACCTCAAGTATATATTCACACTAAAGGAGATTAATATACACTAATAGATATGGTTACATTTGATCAATAATGATGATTTTTCAATCTATTACCATTTGGGGAAATAAAACAAAGTAGTAGATGCTCTTAGTTGATAGGATAATAAAATTATATCCATGATAGGGTTTGCAATGGATCTTATCTTCCTAGACATGTAAAGTATGGATATGGTAATAATAAAAGTATATTCAACCAAAAATTCTCAAGTAAATACTAAACCATCCATTCTCTAGAAGATCAGGTAGGCTCTAAAAGCATATAAGTTTCTATAGATTAAGGAGATGTAAATTATAAAGTTCAACTATAATTAATATGGATTTATAAGGTTTTGAAATTATATATGTGTCCCATATAATCTAGAACCAAAGAGGGAACTTCTGGATAATGTGCATAGCTCATACCTATCTATTAATCCGAGAATAAGTAATATTTAAAGAGATTTGAAGCTGAATTTCGAGTGGGATACATGAAGAGAGGGATTTGGGTGTTTGTGTATCAATTCATGGTATGATAGGAATCAAAGTCTAAATGATTGATGTAAAAGATTATAATGAAACTATTACCTATATCGATATGGAAATATGAAAACATAACCAAGGATTTCATCATAGGACTCCCCAAGGAACCTAATTTGGAAAATTCCATCTAGGTTTTAGTCAGTCATCTTACAAACGTAGTGACTTTCATTTCTATCAAGTAATATTTCTCCCTTGACCAACTCATCATGATATATATATAATAAAAGTGGTAAGACTTCATGGATTTCTAATATCTAATGATTTTAACTGATATCTGAGGTTTACCTTGAGGTATTGGAGATTCCTTTATAAATAATTGAGTATAGAACTTAGATTCAGCACATCTTATCACCATCAGATAGATAATAAATTTTAAATGACCATTAAAACCATACAAGATATACTAATATCATGTTTAATGTATTTCCAAGTATTTTGGGATTAACACCTTACCCTAATAGTCATCATATAACAACAGTATTCATTCTAGAATTCAAATGAAACATTTTGAGGCTCTGTATTGGAATAGTTATCAGAATATGAAATATTGGGATGAAATTAGAGAGTATAATCTGATGATAACATATCTTTTCCAAGATATGACAAAGAAGTTTCAAACCATTCAACATCATATGAAATCCACACAAATCCAATAAAAAATCTATGTATATAATTATTGATGAGACCTGGATTTTGAGTTTGATGATAAAAATTTCCTTCATATATCACTGTCGAATAAAATCATTGGATTTAAGAAGAAGGAAAATCTTATTCTAAGATACATATGGCCCTTTTAGATCCTTGATCACATTAGAGTAGTGTACAATTGAATATCGATCGCACCTAACCTCTCATAATTACATGATGTGTTCAGTGTATATCTATTTAGAAAGTACATACCCAAACCCATAGATGTAATAAATCCATAGGTTCTACCGTTAGATAATTATATTACATATAGGGAGAATTCGGTGATGATATTGGATAATATATAAAATTTTCAATGAAACAAGACAACTCACCTGGTCCAAGTGTTGTGGGGGAACCACAAGTTTGAGGAAGTGAATTGGGAACCAGAAGAGGAGATGAAACAAAAGTACCTACATCTATTTTAATGTAAAAAATAAATATTTTTATGGTGGAATTTATAGAGGGGGAATATTTTAATGACCCAAAAATTTATAAATTAATTTCCCTTTATGATTAAATTAAATACCTTATTTATGTTATGTGGTTATTGAAAACACATGCACTACATTGGTATTTTTGGACATTTATATGTCATATCTGATATAAATGACCATTATGAAATATAAAAATTGATAATATATCAATTTAATAGTGATCATATGATTATTATATATTAAGGGTTATGGAAAATCCAGTTGACAAGGACAAATGAAGTAATGCGCTCGACCGGTAGGATTGTTCCCTATGAAGCCCATTTATTAGATATTCCAAGGGAGATATCATCTATGGGATTATCCCTTGAAAAATCCCATGAATCTATGCAAAACATAAAGCGTTATAGAAACTATTTATAGGATAAGTTCAATCTCATCAAGATCAAGGATCAAACTATGTTTGTCGAACCACACCATGAAAATATAATTATCACACCCCTTACCCTTACAGTGTTTGTTAGTGTAATAAAGGGATATTTATCTCATACCTAATAGAATAAATATGTATATTTTATTTTCAATGAAATAATTATTATATTCAAATGTAATTTATTTTAACTTTTAAATAATCAAATAATCTTTTTAATAAAAAATATATTTCATCGTGACAAAACTCAGATTTTATTTTTGGGTAATAAGGTATTTCAATTAATACATTCCTTTTAAAAAATCATGAATTCTAAAAATAGATGATATATCAATAAAATAAAATTATTAAATCATAATTTTTAAGCATAGTTTATAGTATAATTTTATGAATTCAAAAATACTTTTTATAAGGGTTAAGATACAATTATTGTCAAAAAACCCATTATTTTTCCAACAAACATGGATTTTTATTTAAAAATATAAATTCTCATATTTATATATTTTTTTGGATAAAAAAAATATTTTTTGGAGTTATCACATCTGAATTATTCAATTGTTAATTTTTTAATAATTTTTAGATATAGTCAAATTTTTGGATAAAAATTAAATACATTATATATGATGTGAATTATGACATCATAATGACTTGGAAGTGACATATTATGTGTCTTGAAAATTATCCATGACAAAAAAATTCTCTCCAATTTAAAATAATGTTTCTTTGAGTTCATTTTATTAATTTTATAAATCCATTATGAATCCTCCAAACACTCTATTGTGGTTTAAGGGTTTAAAATGTATTATTTGTAAACATGACTCTCTTATACATCACCAATGGTGTTATTTTACAATTCCTAGTTCATAGAATTATAAAAAAATTAAAAAAAATTATTTGGCATAAATGGTGGAAAAAAACCCTGATATAATTTTTTTTGTTTTGATTGCTTTATTTTATAGGGTCCAAAACCTATGTTTGGGAAATTAAATAATTCCTTCTCTATTCCTATATAAACCCACCAAAGCAGCGATTTCTCTTCACTAAAAAACATTTGAGCACATCCTTAATCTTATATTTCCTCTCTATATCCATCCAAATGTTCCCTCAAGATCTTATGAATCTCCTACCAAACTTTTGAAAACCCCCTATCAATGTAAGGGATCCTCTCCTACTCCTCCCTATTCATGCACCTTATTTACTTCATGCCTTTTGATATCCAATTACTAATGATGGTATATGTTTTCCCACATACCCATATTTTCTTTTTGATTTAAAAATGTTGATATACCGCTTTCTCTATCATTAAAACATTTTATGAATATGAATGAACTATATTTATACTGCTGAAATTTCACTATGAATTATCAAGACAAATGTTTCTGAATTGAATTCCCATATCCATTTACACCAAATTGCATTCACTTATATGCACCTATAATTATTTTATTGGGTTATTACATGTATATTACCCATAATATTTAATCATGGGATTAAATTTTATGAAATATGATCTTATATTATATGATCAATGTGTAACACTTATTAATGTATATGATATGATATTGATGGGTGCACCCAAATAGTGATCTAATGTAATAGGTAATGTTTTAATCACATGATATGCTATATTATATTCATGGGTGGTTATCCTAAGAATACCACAGTATTATTTCTTGGTGGTTAACCTTGACATATGATTACGATGCCCTATTTTATGTTGTTTCCCCATTTCCATGTTTCATTTTTGATATCATGTTATACCATGCCTCATTGTTCATGATTATTATTCTCACATATTAGGTTACATTGTTATGCTTATTGGATCTCATTTATTACTTTACCCTATTTAATTATTTGTTTGTCCCAATAGTGGACTTTATAGCTCACCATTTTTTGATGTATCTCCATGAGTTATCCAATGCAGTTTTAAAATCTATGGAATTTAAGAATAATTTTAAGGAAGTTTTCAATAGTGTCATTGTATCCATGAATAAAGTTAATGTGATTTGTACTTAATAACTTAAATACACTAGGAGTATCTATATTCATGGTTTTAATAAGTTTGATTTATGTAATAGATCATCAAATAAAGTATAATAAATACATGGTTTGTAAAATAATCTCTTCAACCTTGATCTTAGAGTTATAAAGAGTTTTAGATCAGGTTCGGTTCTAGGATTTAGAGTACTAAAATTAGGCATGGATGGTGAATATTTTCATAAAAAATCATTTCACATAAGTTAGGTCCCCCTTTCCATTAAATTGTATTTATATGGGTTTTAAGAATGATTTTTGGGTGTGTGTTTATAGACTAGGATGCCCATGTTTGATTTTGATCACATGAGGTTTGTGTGGGTATCCTCAAGTGTCCTTTTCTTAATGTTTTCCCACATGTGGTTTTACTTAGATAAGACTCTTGATTGATATGATGTGATGTTTCATATGTAATATTTTGTGTATATTTCCTGTGATGTTCCTCTTCCTTATTTAGTTGAGTGATAGGTTGATCCATATGGACTATCCACATGAAAATGGTGTTTTATACATTGGTCGGCATGTACATAGGATATCCCATTTTGCAGGATATGTAAAACATGATTTTGGGCTATCATGTCAATAGGGGATATCTCAAGTGGATTATTATTATTCCTTAAAGTATGAAGCCAATGTAGTTAGGGAAGGTATCTAAGGAAATATCATATATGTTTTGATGGTATAATATACAAGTTTTTTATATGAGTTATTTAATTTCATAGAATGCACTTGTCTATCTAATGCACTTATGATTAAGGACATGATGGTGGTGTCCTACTAGGTTTCATACCCACAGCCTATCCAATAATCTCAATGAATTTGAATATTTTATGATTAGGGATATGGTGTATGGAAATGGCCATTTTTTGGTGGGTGAGTAGGATTATTATGAGGGTGATGGTGTTACTAGATTGACATTAGACACGTATGTCAGTTATTGTTTTTTCTTAGTTACTTTTATCTCAAACTTGATCCACATCTTATGTGGATCCTTGTTAATCATTTGGATCATATGACTCATATACCATACAATTATTATGTGGGTTTATTCTTTTGTGTATTTTTCTACTCTAATGATTTATTTTTTTATTCAATAGTTTTCAATACTTATTGTCATAACTTTCATTGTATATATGTTTTTTATATGATATTGAGGGAATTTTTTTCCCACGGCATTCCTTTATCTCCCATGACAAGTCTAAAACCACATTTACATTGGGAAGAATGCATCAGGTTATGTGGAACTCTAATCTGAAATTGGTGATTCAGTATGTGGTGTTATAGCAGGAAATTGCACATCGATGTTGCATATATTTTATTTATCATTTTAATTGTTTCTATGTGGTCACTCCTTTTATTAAGTGTGTGACCATTGTGGATATGTATTATAAAGGGATATTCGGGTTAAAATATCTCAGACCATGTACCAAGTGATAGATACTCTCACTCCGCTTGGAATCCCTTGGATAATGGGTTAATCTTGTAAAAAGTTACCAATCTCATATAGTAGAGTGTTAGTGGAATGAACTAGAAGATATTTATTCCCCAGACCACTAAAAATATATTATGTACTATTATTTTTACTCTATTTTATTATTATTATTATTTTATAATGATTTTATGAAAAATTCATTGAAGTTTTCAAGAGGTTGGTTTTATATTTGATAAAATTTTAGGAACTCAAATTAAACCCCCCTATTGAGTCATTCTAAAACTCCTATTGAGCTAATAATTGGTATCAAATTATATAAATTTTGAGTTCACAACCTTTACCATTTTAAGTTTAAAGATCATCTATCTAGTTTCTAAAATACCTAACATGAATTCTGAAATGAATATAAGAGGAGATCTATATTTTAATGGAGATAAATATAGTTGTTGGATGTCTAAAATGTTATTTAAAAACACTTTTTCCAAAAGTTTATCTAAAAGATATCTAATTGTAAAAAATTATTATTGGTGAAAATGAACTATAGTTTTCATATTAAGAAGATGATTATGATTTAAATTCCAAATCCATGAATGATGAAACAAAATAATTAGGACTTGATGAACTAAATGGAGTTTCAGAATGTCATACATCTAATAAAATTCGAGAAATTATCATGGTTTCATATAAAATTACTAATAATTTCATATATCTATGTCATAATACTTCGAAACTAATGTTTGAAACCTTCATAATAACAAATATTGAGACAATAATACAAATTAATATAATAGTTTATGACTTTTTCAATAATTTTTATACTTTGGGAACTTGTATTCCTATACCATGCCAAGTACTAAATGTTCTCAGATTATTTCCTCCCAAATGGAGTGAAATATCTACTATAATCATAAAATCTACACCTATAAATAATTTAAAAATAAACGAACTGATTGGAACTCTCATGATATGTGTGGAAGAGATAAAACTAAAAGTTAATGTTCACAACTTGATCAAGAAAGAGAGAGCAGTCTAGAAAATCTCTACTACAAAGGATGAAAGGAAAATAAAATAAAAAATATTATCTTACTCATCTAATTAATAAGAATCAATATTCTTATAATTATATGGTGAACTTACTTAGTTTTCCCAAAATATTTTAATTTTTTATAATAACATAATTTAATTTTTTTAAACCCTTAAATAAGTAAATAAATGTTTGACGAAAACTCAAAATAAGTCATATACCTTTAATACAATAATCTAGGACATATAAAAGTTAACTATTCTCATTATAAGGATAATAAAATGTATACACAACTTATTTAAGAAATATGTATATCAAAATAAGTTTAGTAATGATATGAAATCTTCTTAGAGTAATTTAGAAGGCTCTAGTAGTGAATCCAATTCTGATTCAGATGTTGGTAAATAAACATAGAAATAAAACATGTGCTTTATCGATTTAATAGAATAGGTACCTCTGGTTTGTTATTATCCTTTTAAATCTGAATTTGAAAACTATTATATTAAGGAGTTAAATGAATATTGATCAATCATAGAAGAAAAATATTATTCTTAAATTAAAATAAATAGGTAGCATAGGAAATATAATGTTGAAAGGCCGCAAATAAAAGCTGAACCATTCCAAAAGAATTCAGAATTTAAATCTACTTTAAAACAAATTGCATAGAATTGTATTGATAATGATATTAAAATAATGTAATTAATGGATGAATTTGAAGTACCAAAAGGTAATTCTATTTTTTTAATTTGGTTTAATTATCTCAATAAAATAATTGGTAACAAAAGGCATATAAATATAAATAAGGAATAGATGTTAATGGAGAAAAACATTAACTTAATAAAACTATTTTTTTCCTAGTTCAAAATACAAAACATATGGCATCTCACCTTTTAAATACATAAAACATTCATTAGATGGTAAAAAATTAAATAATATGATGGAAATTTTGAGTTTTAGTTTCTTGGAAATAAAGAATTTAATGAATGAAAAAAACTAAAATTTATTAGAATAAACTTTAAATGATTATTATTATATTCATACTTCCTTACTTTTATTGCATTTAATTTCATAGGGATATAACTTAAAATATAGGGGTGATCACAAATCTCGATAAAGGAATAAAGAGGTAAAAAATCAAGTGATCATGGAACATAATATTAGAGAATGACCATAAGAATGTGAGGCATATCATAATAAAATAATCACAAATCATAACATAGAAATATGGATACAACAAATAAATGGGACATTCTTAATCATATCACTATGTTTTATCAAAAAGTTACATAAATCATAATTACCAAAGTTATTCATCATGGTATGGTAAAACATGTAATCTATATAGATTAATTATTTACCTAAAGAATTATATATTTATCTAGGCACACCATTCATATTTATAAATTCATGTGTTCCACATAGATCATAAAAAAATTCATTAATAACCTATGGTAAATAATGAGTGGGTTATATGTAAAATTCATTAAATTAAGAAATTCTTAAAGACATGATGATTACATCATGTTTAAACAAAAAAAGTAAATAAGGTTTTAATACATGGGAATCCCCAATCAATAATTTTTTTACATATAGGTGAATTTCTATGGATAATGAAGTGGTTTGGTTATTCACAATATAAGAATATTTCATATAAAAGAGAAATATTCAAGAAATGAATTTGAAAAAATGACTGGTATATAATGTGGATTAAGGAAAAGTGTGTAATTATATGTAATGAGGGTCTATCATTGATCAAAAAAATTTGGAAGAAATTGGATAATCAAATGTTATTAAACAAATGTAATTCAACATTTACAAGACATTCCATAAAATAGGTACTTGAATGGAACAGAAAACCAAGAATGTTCCCGTACCTTGGATAGCAACTTTCTAAACCATAGAGAGGGAATCCTTATGTCCTTGGAGACACCTTTGAAGGAATTTCGAGATGGTAAATAAGTAGACTATAGAGATTAAGAAATATTGAGTGGAGACTAATGGGGGAATGGGTGGGTATTTATTGTAATAGAGGATGAATTTTCTAATAATATATAAATACAGGTCTTGGAATTCTATTTTGTTGAAATTGAAAAACCATTTGCGTACCCATGGTTTTCTATCAAGGTTTATGAAATTTAAGCCATTTTATATTAAATTTTAATCCCTCATAATTTTAATTCAATTTTTAATATTACTTTTGACATGGAAAACTAAATTTTCCAAAAATTATGATTTTAAAATCATTATTTTCATTTTAATCTTTTGAAATTCAATTATAGGATTAGAAATTTATTTAAATATATAATAATACATTATAAAAATATAACATATTTTTGGTCATGGATTCAATTTGATGAATAATTAAATCATTACTACATATATATTAAGTCATAATTCTTATTGAAAACACAAAACTATATTTTTACTATTCACATAAAAATAAATTATTTTTAAAAAATAAAAAAAATCACCCTCAATGTGCAAAACTAAACTATAATTTTTTTATCAATATAACTAACTATATATTATTATTTTAAAATTTAAATAAATAATTATATATTTATTAAAAAAATAAAACTTTTTAGGACATAGTCAGCTTTCAGACACTTATAAAAAGTTAGTAAGACATTATAAAATTATCTTCTCATTTATATTTAAATAAATATTATTTTATAATACTAATTAAATAAAATTAAATTAAATTTTGAATAAATTAAATATAAAAGTGTATAATTTTTTTAAAAATAATTTTTTTTAATTTTATTCAAAAATATATTCATCAAATTCATCTTATATCCATGTGTAGTTTATTAAATAAAATAATAATGAAAATAGAATTCAATAAATAAATATTTCGTTTCTAAAAATTAAATTACAATTTTATTATACTAAGTTCTAGATACATAACCCATTATTCAAGAAACATATTCCTTAAGGTTATAGTGTGTTATGGTGGTAGTTTCATGTGGTGGATCAGCTAACATTAACCTAGTGGTGATCTCCACAAACCTGAACATCTTCTGTAGTTGATTCCACTCAATCCTTACTTATTAAAGCTATGATTGGTCTTGGTCGAGGGTAAATCATTGTGATGTTACCTTCCTCTCATGTTTTAATAAATAGACATTAAAATGAATGATCCTACTAGTTGAGGTCATCATTTCTTCCTTATTCATTAAATTAACTCTTATCATTTCCCTTTATATAAATTAATCCTAGTGGTTGGTTTATAACTATTATATTATCAATTGTCAAAATTACCAAGGGCCACATTAGCTAACAATTATGAAAGATTAATGTAAAAATCATATCTTAAAGGTCACATTTCTGATTATATCCAGTATATATCATCAAACAAAAAAAATTATTACTTCATTCCCAAAGGTTTTTACAATTATATTAAAAATTCCTATTAAATTCGAAATATTTATTTTTATTTTAATAGTTTATATGGAAACTATAATCATCATTCAAGAGTTTTATCCTATGGAGTATACCATTTTGTCATCACATTTCTTTTATTTTTTTATATTTTTACTAATATTAGATATAGTAAAATGTATTATTACATAAAATGTAATATTATTTTTTTAAAAGTATTTCTATGTACATCCATCTTGGAAATTAAAAAAATAACAATTATAAAAAAATTATTATTTTATTGATCAAAGAAGGAATTTTTAGGCCAGTAAATTTTCCCCCACCCCCTCTTAAGAAATGTGTCCTAAAAATTTTACTCTTGCCACAATAAAATGGGCGTATTTTTTCTTCATCACTTATTATGGTTCCCATATAGATTCTGAAAACATTTTATTTCTCTATAGGACTTTCAAAATTCATGTTGTTGTATCCCTCAACAATTGTTCCCTTATATCAAGAATCTGGATTGGTTCTTCTTTATATGACATGTTGGGTTCCAATTAGACCTTATTAATATCATGTATATGTGTTGGTATAAACATATAAATTATTAATAGAGACACATGGAAGACATCAAAGATCATGGAAATATTTAGAGGTAGTGTTAATTGATAATAAATTTCTCTAATGTGAAGACCCAAATCGTCACAGGTTGTGAAAATTTAAGGAAATTCAATATATTATGTTTCTAAGAGTATTTTAAGGGAAAATGGTAATTTCACCTATAGGATGATGTCATATATTTTTTTGACCACATTTTTACTCCAATAATACATTTTTACCCTAGGATAGATTTTTGGTGGAAATATAATCCATTTGAAAGTTCAAAAAATATTTAATATTTAATTAATTAAATATTAAATTATTTTTGTGTAGAGACCCAAAGCTTGACGTACATAGACATTACATTACTTTTGTGGAATACTTAATACATAACAAGAACCAACACTCATGGACCGTAATAGTTTAGTGTCTTTGGAAACTCAGAACATAATCTTCTAATCGTGGTGAAAGATCTTCAACATCTCCCATAGAGATCTTCCCATTTTTTTTCTTACCTAAAACATTTCTTTAAATCTTGGGGAAAATAAAAAATAAAAAAAGTTGATCTCAAATTCTCAGTAAGGGTAAGCATGGAGGAAATAAAACAAATCATATACATTTGAACTTAAAAACATGAACATAATGTTTAAACATCAAGATCTTGAGAAATGACATAAAACATGTCAGTACGTAAGGCATAGATCATAATGGGACATCAATCACGATAAATAGCATGGTAATAAAACATGTAATTGTGTCAACCATTAATAATATGTTATGATTTCCATAGTAGCCAAGACATTTCTTCCAAGACCATCTTAGTGGACAAGGTACCTTTCTGAATCGAGTTCACTCCTCGTTTCAGTCCTGTAACACTGATATAGATTAACTTACCATTCCAGCCATGTCTATCTCATGAGATATAAATATTTACCCAATGCATTTTATGGAGATATAGGCCCCACCTATCACATAATTAAATCATTCTTACTTGTGCCACAAAATAAACTTAAAACATTCATCATAACCCAAAGAATAAAATGGGCTTCATAAACATCATCCCATGATAACATAATCCATATAAAACAAATGGATATAATTTAATCTTAAGAGAAGTAAAACCATGTAAATAATAGTGACATTATACTTGAAACATACACATATGAAATAATGTCATCATAGATGGAAAATGGTTTTGATAAAACACTTGAAATGAATTCTTGAGGAAAATGTCATTTCTTCTTCAAAATAATTTTCTATTATAAAAATGACATGAAATTTTAAAAGAAAGGTATTTTGTTGAAAATAGTCAAAAAAATTTGTAGAGGAATCTTCATTGAAATAAGTCATTATGAAACTGTAAAAGTCCATTCATGCCGTATAAGTTAAAAATAAAATTATTCTCGTACTTTTGTCGGAAAAGTAAAAATGTACCTAATATGGTAATCAAAAGAAAGATTCATTACATGCCATGTAGTAAAAGTAAAAAATTCATAAAAAAGACGTTAAAAATACATGAAACCATTTTTATAAAACAGGTACATGGATAATAAATATAACCCAAGTAAATACTTGCGAATAAACAATCTCAGATAAAAACAAGATTGGAAAAGTTATCCCTTACCTTAGGTTCGATATCCTTCATACGTATCTAAACCTCCTGTATAATGATTTAAATAATGTCATTGACATATTAAAGAATCATATTCATTGTTACGATATCATATATGGTTCACTTATGACTTTATATTACCCATTATTTAGTAAATTCCATGTTAAAGCAGCGTTTTGGGTAAAATTGTTTCATTTATCTTTCGTGTTTCAACATGTTGTTATTGATATGAATTATATCCGGATTTAATTAATTCCAGAAATTAAAACATGATTTATATAGAATATATATTATGTATATAAATATATATGATAGATCGACAAATGGAATTAAATACACCGTTCATGGAGATGGTAGGTCGTACGTACGCATGAACACTGTTTTCATTTCGTTATTGAATTAAATGGAATTAAGTAAATGAAACATATATGTTCATAAATCCAGTATAATAATTATTTAATATCTTTCATTATTATTTATTATATATACTCTATAATTATACTTGAATGGTTGATCATGGAAAATGAATCTCATCGCGTTCATGGAGACGGTATTCTGTACGTACGCACGAACGATGATATCATTCACATGATCATGGAATTGTATTGAAGTGTTTGTATAATATATCATAATAATTATAACTTTAAAATAATTGTATATATTTATTTATTTACACCATTATACCCATCCAAGTAAGGTGGTGGTGGAAAACAGATTACACCACAGCGTGGAGACGGTATTCCGTACGTACGCACGTGCGGTGATTCCATTTTCCATTGGATGGATAGAAGATTAAATTTGGGTGTTTCATATTTATAATAAAATATAATTATATGAGTGATACTGATGTTATTAATTAATGATGAAAAAAATAGATAATAATAAGTAGAAGAAGAAATAAATTGAAAAGAATCGGTAAAGGATATTACCTCTTCTTTGACGTGCCTCTTCTTAACCTCATCTTAAGGCACTAGGGATGGTATTTTGAGGATAAAAAAACCTATATAATGTTTCTAGGGAAGATGAAAAGGGAAATTGGCAGGGGTTGGCCGAGATTCAAGGCTCAAAAGTGTGTGAAGATAAGAGGGAGGTGTTTCCCTTTTTATAAGGGAGGAGAGGGGTACCTTTGGAAAAACATAAAATATTATTTTATAATATGGTCATATTCAGTTTATAATAGCTTCAAATTGATGTATTTCGAAGCTAAAGTGGGGATGAGTTGAAATAATCTCAACAAATAGGTTTTTGACGAGTTTTGGTTACTATTTTAACCTTACATTTAGATTTAACTCTAAGTTAAATAATTTAACTTTTACCACGTCTTCATGTTTTTTTACACTATATGGTTAATAAACTTACTGTAACAAGCCAAACGAACCCCAAGTTGTTCATTATTAATATATATAACCTTATCTAAGTCATTCTGCCGAACCTTAGTTTTTTATGAATATTATAACAATTAATAATATAATATTTAATTTAAAAACTATTTTATGTCAATTTTGACACTATTTGGTAATTGATTTTTGTGAAAATCTTAACAACAATATTAGTTCGAAAAAAATTAATTTAATCAATACTAACATGTCATATTAAACTATAAAATTAATGGAATTCATAAAAAGTCTCAAATTTCATTTATTTGGGAATTAATAACATCATTTATGTTAATATTTCATTAATAAGGTAATTACCACATCATCATTGTGTCATAAATAAATTAAACCATTTAATGTCTAAAAATTATAAATAAAATACCATTATGTAGGAAATATTTTTATCTTTCTAATGAATATTTATATTCAAATTTATCTTATGTATAACCCTATACTGAAAATGTTTTATTTATTAAACTTTGATTTTAACCATTTTAACTTGTCTTTAAATAAAATATTAATAAGTGTCCTAATCTAATCAAAGTGGACCTAAAGGGTAATATTTTATTCCTAAGGTTTTTTTGGTCGAATTACACTTATCTAATAGAATTAGGACTTGTGTTAGGGTAATAATAATATCGTTTTTACCCTTAATTACCCTATTTACTTTTAACTGTTGTAAATAAAAGTAAAAAGTTACTATTAGAGGAGTAAAATGTTGTTCAATAAGATAAAAATAATTTAAATTTGTTTCAATAAGATAAAAATATTTTTTGGTGAATAGTAACGTTTTAGTTTTATTTACCATGGCTAAAAGTTAATTGGGTAATTAACGGTAAAAATGATGTTATTATTATCCGAAAACATGTTTTAAATTTATTGGATAAGTGTAATTCGACCAAAAATAACCTTAAGAATAAAATATTACCCTTTAGGTCCACTTGGATTAGATTAGGACACTTATTATTATTTTATTTAAAGAAGTGTTAAAATGGTTAAAATCAAAGTTTAATAACTAAAAAATTTTAATATATGGTTATATATAAGATAAATTTGATTATAAATATTCATTAGAAAGATAAAAAGATTTCCTAAATAATGGAATTTTATTTATAATTTTTAGACATTAAATTATTTAATTTATTTATGACACAATGATGATGAATTAATTACATTATTAATGAAATATTAACATAATTGATGTTATAAATACCCAAATAAATGTAATTTGAGAATTTTTATAAATTAAACTAATTTTGTAGGTTAATATGAAATGTTAGTATTGATTCAATTAACGTTTCTATAACTAATCATGTTGTTATTAGTTTCAAAAAAATCAATTACCAAATAGTTTCAAAATTGACATAAAATAGTTTGTAAAACAAATATTATATTATTAATTGTTATTATATTTCTAAAAATATATGATTCGGCCAAATGGCTTAGATAAGAATATATATATATATTAATAATAAACCACTTGGGGTTTGTTTGTCTTGTTATAGTATGTTTATTAAACATATAGTGTAAGAAAACAAGAAGACACTGTGAAAGTTAAATTATTTAACTTAGAGTAAAATCTAAATGATAAGGTTACAATAGTAACCTAAAATTGTCTAAAACCTATTTGTGGAGAGGATTCCGACCCATCCCCACTTTATATCTGAAATTAATCAATTTGGATCTATTATAAACCGAATATGACTTTATTATAAAATAATATTTTATGTTTTTCCAAAGGTGCCTCTCTCCTCCCTTATAAAAAGGGCACCCCTTACCTCTTCTCTTCACACCCTTTTGAGCATTTAATCTTGTCCAGACCCTGCTCGTTTCCCTTATCATATTCCCTAGAAACATTATAGAGGTTCTGGTCTCCTCAAAAGACCAACCCTAGTGCCTTAAGAGGAGGTTAATAAGAGGCGCGTCAAAGAAGAGGTAATATCCTTTACCAATTATTTCCAATTTGTTTATTCTTCTACTTATTCTTCTATATTTTTTTCATCATAAATTAATAAACTCAGTATCAATAATATTGTGATATGTTATTAGAAATATTAAACACCCCAATTTCATCTTTTATCCATCCTACGGAAAACGAAATCACCGCGCGTGCGTACGTACAGAATACCATCTCCACGCCATGGTGTAATCTGTTTTACACCACCACCATACTTGGATGGGTATAATGGGGTAAGTAAATAACTATATATGATTATTTTAAAGTGATAATGATTCTGAAATATTATACAAACACTACAATACAATTCCATGATCATGATAATGATATCATCGTTCGTGCGTACTTACGGACTACCGTCTCCACGAACGCGATGAGATTATTTTTCCATGATTAACCATTCAAGTATTTTTTATAAAGTATATATAATAAATAGTCATTAAAGATATTAAATAATAATGATACTTGATTTATGAACATATATGATCCATTTACATAATTCCATTTAATTCAATAAGGTAACGAAAACAGCGTCCATGCGTACGCACGACCTACCGTCTCCATGAATGGTGTATTTCATTCCATTTATTGATCGATCATATATATTTATATACTGAATATATATTATATATAAATCATTTTTTACATTCACGAATTATGTAAATCAGGATATAAGTAATAATATCACGAACAACATGTCAAAACACGTACAATAAATGAAACGATTTTACACAAAACACTGCTTTAATGTGGAATTTACAAAAGAACAGGTAATATAAATTCATAAGTGAACCATATATGATACCATAACAATGGATATGATTCTGTAATAAGTCAATGACATTATTTAAATCATTATATAGGAGGTTCGGATACATACGAAGGATATCAGACCTAAGGTAAGGGATAACTTCTCCAATCTTGTTTTTATCCGAAACTGTTTATTAGTAAGTATTTAATGGGGTTATATTTGTTATCCATGTACCTATTTTATAAAAATGTTTTTATGTATGATCAAATTAAATTTTACCCATTTTTAATTTTACTACATGGTATGAAAGGAATCTTTCATTTTATTACCATACGAGGTACTTTTTTACTTTTCTGAAAAAAGTATGAGAAGAATATTATTTTTAACTTATACGGAGTGAATGGATTTTTACGCATTCATAACAACTTATTTCAATGAAGATTCCTCTAAAAAAATTTATGACTATTTTCAACAAAATAATTTTCTTTTAAAATTTCATGGCATTTTTATAAAAGAAAATTATTTTGAAGAAGAAATAAAATATTCCACAAGAATTCATTTCAAGTGTTTTATCAAAACCATTTTCCATCTAAGATGACATTATTTCATATGTGTTTGTTTCAAGGATAATTTCTCTATTATTTACATGGTTTTACATATCTTATGATGAAATTATATCCATTTGTTTTTTATGTATTATGTTATGATGGGATGATGTTTCTGAAACCCATTATATTCTTTGGGTTATGATGAATGTTTTAAGATTATTTTGTGGCATAAGTAAGAATGATTTTATTATGAGATGGGTGGGACCTATATCTCCCTCTAATGCATTGGGTAAAGATTTATATCTCATGAGATAGACATGGATAGAATTGTATGTTAATCTGGTTCAGTGATACCGGACTGAAACGAGGAGTGAACTCGATTCAGAAAGAAACTTTGTCCACTAAAATGGTCTTGGCAGCAATTCCTTGGCTACTATAGAAATCATAACAGGTGCTTAATGGAAGAAAACATTACATGTTTTATTCCCATGCTATTTATCATGATTTATGTCCCATTATGATCTATTCCTTACATACTGACATGTTTTATGTCATTGATCAAGATCTTGATGTTTAAACATTATGTTCATGTTTTTATGTTCGAATGTATATGATTTGTTTTATTTTCTCCCTGCTTACCCTTCCTCAGCATTTGATCTCACACTTTTTTATGTTTTCCTTTCCCCATGATTTAAAGAAAGGTTTTAGGTAAGAAAACCAAAAGGGTAATATCTTTATGGGAGATGTTGAAGATCTCTCACCATGATTAGAAGATTATGTTTCGAGTTTCCAATGACACTAAACTATTACGGTCCTTGAGTGTTGGTTCTTGTTTTGTATTAATTATTCCGAAAAAGTAATGTAATATCTATGTAAGTCATGTTTTGGGTCTCTATAGTTGGTATCAGAGGATGGTTTAGTTAATCTTTGGAAACAAGGATGCGAAAACTTTAGTGAGATCCCTAGATATATTTCTGAGGTATGTCTAGTGATGTATTTAAGGTTAAGTATACGTATAGGTTATAGTCCTAGAATTGAACTAAAGATCTCAGAATTAAACCTAATATGTTAGATATTGAATGTACTCCCACTTTATTATGTTGTTTTCCCTAGCATGATATTTTCCTCCCACACTATTCTTTTTGGGTTTTAGAAAATGGCTGGAACTTGGAGGAACCGTGTTGATCAATGTAATGGAATATGCAATGATTGTCCTCCTGAACAAACCAATGTCCTGGGATATGGAGTGAAAATTATCATTTCTATACTTACAGAAGATATGAATCATTCCGGACTTCCAAATGAGCAGAAAAGGGAACAATATTCTATTGAGTCCTTCATGAGGCAGCGTCCACCTACTTTTAGTGGGTCTTCTAATCCACTTGTTGCTGAACAATGGATTAGTACCATTGAAAAGATATTTTCTATACTTCGCTTTTCAAAACATGAAAAAGTCATTCTGGATATTTACCATTTAGAAGGTGAAGCAGATCAATGGTGGACTCTAGTTAAGAATACAAGGCCCCAAGATGAAATTGAATCCATGGAATGGGAGAGTTCAAGAACTTGTTTTTCAGTAAGTACTTCCCTCGTATTCTTCGAACAAAGATTGAAAAGGAGTTCCTTGAGCATAAGCATAAGGATGATGAATCTGTTGGTATATACGAATCGAATTTTACAAGACTTTCAAGGTATGCATCTGGCTTTATCAGCCAACCTGAAAGTAAAGTTGATCGATTTTTCAGTGGATTAAAACCAAGTCTTCAAAGGGAATTAGCTATAATAGACTTCAGTAGATATCAATAAATTGTGCATTGTGCTATCAAGGTAGAAATGGATGTTGGTGTAACATATTCATATCATGGTTTTGACAAGAAACGAAAGATGGAGTTCAAGGAGAAATCTCAGAATTTTGGTGAAAAGAATATGAATGTTTCCATATGCTTAAAGTCAGGAAAGAAGCATGGTGGATATTGTCTTAAAGGGACTATAAAATTTTTTATGTGTGGAAAAGAAGGTCATCGAGTAGCTGAGTGTCGAAGTATTGGAAAAGGGTTGCTAATGATGTGAATAAAGAAAAGACTGTATAGAACCCACCACCATCACTTCAATGCTTCAAGTGAATGGAAATGGGGCATTGTGCTAATCAATGCCCTAATCCAAGGGTTTATGATGATCAATGTGAACAACCTATTAAGGCAAAGGATAAAGGGAAGCCACATACGATCACTATTTTTTATGTTGAGTATGACAATGGTGTTGTGTAATGATTATGTGTTTATGTAATGGGATTTCAAAATAGTATCATAGAATCTCATTTATGGTATCCTAGAATTTTGGAATATCTATGTGTTGGTTTTAAATAATTATATGGTACCGTTAACCCTGAAAATTGATTGAAATATTTTTGGAATGTAGATGATATGAACATAATGAAGGGATAAAGCTAAAATGAAATGAGCTCATGACTGATATCATGGTTTAAGTATATAGAAATTTTGGGATTTAGGTATGTAGAAAGAGTTATATTTTGAAAAAATTCATGTTTTCACTAAGGTTCAATGGGTATTAATTTTTCAAGAGAATGAATTATTAAAATATTCACATGTTTGGAATGTTACCAACAAGATATATCATATGATATATGGGGGATAAACGATGGTATTCACATGCTTGTTTGATGAAATTTCTACTAATCGTTATCTTTATACTATATTATTGGATAAAATTATTTTTGATAAACCTAAAGATTGGAATAGATTATGTTTGAAATAAGTTAGTATTGTTTAAGGGTAGAACTGTTTTTCGATATTATTGATCGGATGCTATAATAATGTAGTTTTAGAAAAAGGAAAACCTGTAGGATGGGCGACAACATGTCGCGTCGGACAAGGCTATAAGAATCGAACCCACAACTGAAGTGCGACAGGACTTTATCACCTACCACTAGCCTACAGGAAGTCCCTGGTTAGTAGGAAGTAGTTTTATTGTATTAAGCGGTATGATAGATGAAGTATAAGTTCATTGTTGGAATCATATATGATTAATCTCACCATAGATGGACTTATATATATTTAATAACTTATGCTAACCTTTTTGTGATAGAAATAGATGGGATGACTTATCATTCTATCGCATGATCTACTGACACTTCATGAATGAAAAACATAGCTTCATTTCTTTAAATAGAGATGAAGTGGAGATTGTTCATGGAATGAACAATGATGATATTACACTGAAATCAAGTAAGTATTTCCCCTTATGTAAAAGTTCATCAATATTAGGGAAATGATCTTGGAAACCAAAAATGTTGTCCTAGTACTCTAATATCCAATGAATCAGATAGTACCTTAGATCATCACAAATTTACGGGTTTTCATTTTTTTTGTCTTTTTCATAGCCATTTTCTCTACCACTCTCCATTAGAACTTGACAGTTAGATTTCTCTTCCATATCCACATTTTCACCTATATACTCCTATGTGGGAACCCAAGTGATGAGTTACTTTGGGTATCTATTTTTTTCTAACTTTCCTTTTTAAAATTATGATTTAGTATTCCTTTTTACGACGTGGGTTTCTATGAATAAAACCTTCAAGTAGTAAACGATTTATAACCCCGACGAATTTCAAGGGAGAAATTCATTTTAAGGGGGGTAGAATGTAACACCCCAAGATTTTATGAGATATATTATTTTTTAATTTCTTTGATGTCTTCTATTATACACTAAACCAAGATTATCTTGTACTATACGCAACACCGTATTAGCTTGCAGTATACACAACACTATTCTTGGCTTTTGAAAAGTTCAATAAAATTTTTATATATCTAAAATTATTCTAAAATGACTCAAATTAATTACATTGAAATTATATTGGTATTATATATCAAATTTGACCTAAATTAATTAAATAATATAAATAATTATTTAAATAAAAAGTTGGTTTTTAAATAGTAACCTAGTGTTTTCACTATTCATCAAAAATTGAAAGTTTTCAGAAAAATACCGAAAACTCACCCTAGGATAATTTTGATATTACGAATCCAAAAATGAAGTCCATTTTGAAAGATAAAATTTATAAAATTTCAAAAAGTGGTTATTACAATTCATAATGGCTAGTTTATAATAATATTATAATAATATCTCATTTAGTGAAACTTGGTATTGCGTACCACACATGCTACTGAAGAAGGTATTGATTGTGTGTAATGCAAGCCAAGTCGGGGATGCATGTAGTGAAAGATCTGTTTGGTGTTGCGTATAACATAATCAAAACTTATGTCATTTATACATTAAACAAAATCTATACTTAATGTTGCATAAAATAATTTACACAAATCAATCTTGAAATTGTGTGTAACACGAGCCAAGAATAGTGTTGTGAATACTGCAAGCTAATACGGTGTTGTGTATAGTACAAGCTAATCTTGGTGTAGTGTATAATAGAAGACATCAAAGAAATTTAAAAATAATATATCTCATAAAATATTGGGGTGTTACATTTAGTGTATTCATTTGGTCCTATATTTTAAATGGATATTTGGATTGTGAGTATATATTGGCCTTTTAGTCTGTAATGGAGCGTTTTTCCTAAGCGTGGAATAACCATGAATCAGGCATTAGGGTTGGGCCTAGTCCCCTTTTATTTTCTTTTTCTTTTTTAAATTTATTCATTTTTTCCTTCTTCTTTTCCCTTACACCTTTTGCTTTTCACTTATGTGGATATCTGCATGTGGGTGTCACTTGGATGAGAGAGGTAGAGGGAGAGAATAGAGGGAGAGGGTGAGGAGGAGGCAACACCACGGATCTCAGATTGTTTTGGGTCATTTTTTTGTAGCTGTGGATTGCAGATTGAACTAAAGTGTCAGTGGTCTCCACCCGTGGGTAAGAATTTTTTTTAATATTTGCGATTAAAATACCTATATTTTTTGTATTTTTTGTTTTTAAATCATTTAAGGTGTTTTTGGTGACCCCCTAGATGGTCGATCTGTGGGTTTTGTGGGAAAATCTGGTGGATCGGGCTATTATAGGGGATTTTCATTCATGAAAACCCATGTAAAAGGTGTGTAGTTCAGAGAAAACATGTCATCTATTCTATATATTTGGTGAAGATGAGTATTTGGGGGCTAAATTCCTTGTACATGGGGGTATACTCCATAAATTGGTCTTCCAAGGGTGGCTAAACACTCATCCAGACACCCCATATAGGGGTACCTGGCTGTGTAGGGTACAAATCATGTCCCCATGTGAGGTTCACATCATGTTGGAATACATGACCTGGTAGTTTCCATGGCTAGTTACATGGGTGGGGATACCATGTGGGGGAGGGGGACTCCATGTACTTGAAGTACATGCTATGTGGGGATAAGGTGCATGGGTTGGTACCCAAGTGGGGCTACCCATCAAGAACAGTTTTGAAATGCTTTGTACTTTTGGAATGTATATCCTAATTTACTTGTCAAATAATTATAGGGAATATCTTTGGATTTACAGGCCAAGTACACTTGTTTCATGTCATGTACTTTTCCTATATTGTTCTTTTTTCCTTTTTTCCCATATGTGAGGATTTGACATGTGATTAGTGAATCTGAAGAACATTTATTCATAGATCATCATGGTGGAATCCTTTTTTAATTTTGAGTCTTCTGGAATGGTTTTTTTGAATGTGAATGTTTAGTAGAGGGATTTCATGAGGTTTGTTTTCAAAATCCTCTAGTAGTTTGGGTTGGGAACAATGAGGCCAAGGTGGGGGTTGTGATTTTGTTAGTTATTTTTCCTTTTGGATGTTAGATATTGTTGATCAAGGTTAATTTTGTTGGACATTGGAAGTAAATATCATGTAGTTCCTATGAGGCTATTTTGGTTTTCCCCTGTATGTTAGGATAGGTTTCTCTAGGTTAGAGTTTTTGATGTTTAGATCTTTGGTTTGGTGAGAAAATAAATTATATCCTTTAGGCTGGGTTGATTCCATTGTATTTTGGTTATGTTTGGGTTCCATTAAGATTATGATATGAGTCTATAATACTCTTAAGGATTCCCCTGTTGGGTAGTTTCAGATCAATTGATCAATGGTTTCCATAGATGGATTTTGATAATGCTTGTATGGAATGTTTTTTTTGTCTTACATTAAGGAAACCTTGTGGTGGGTCTCCTACTTTTGAGGTGGTTAGAAAGACCATTTTGAATTACTCTATTTGTTGGCTTGTGATTTTGGATTACCCTTTGTGAGTTTTGTTTATCAAGGATAAGTAGGAGACTATTGAGGGCCCTTTGGGATGTTTCAGCACTAAGCGTTCCCCATGATTTTGGATGATCTAGAGGAAAACCTTAAAGGGTATCCTAATCTTACTAAAAAAATTTGTCTATTTGAGGTTGTTTCTATGGGTGTGGCATAGGATCATGGGTGCAGTAGGGTAGTCACATGGTGGATGTTACTTTTTGTTGTGGCTATAGGGACCGTGGGATCCCTGAGTTTGGTCAAACCCTAATGAAGGTCGAGGATATTCAATAGTGGCTATTATTTGGATACTAATATCCAGAGGACCATTAAAGACTTTTTATTTTTTTCCCTAAGAGTGGATCAGCATTTATAGTTTAGTTTTTTTGATGGTGGGTTTGAGGTTGGATCGTACCACATTCATCTGGCCATTTTCCATGTCATTTGTAGCAGTTTATGATCAATATTATGGTTTTAGGAGAATACACTTCAGTTACCTTGGATTGGGCGTTTCCCTTGAGTGTTGATCTATTAATCTCCACTATTTTTTTCTGGATGTGTTAATATGAGTTTAGGGATCTAATGGGAAATCTGGATTAGGGAACTACCCCTAGATTGAGGGTTCTCCCAAGCTTGGGGTAGTTTCATTTTTCATGGAGTGGTTTTTCTCTCTAACTTGTTCGTAGATCCCATATAGAAGTGAATCTATAGAGTTCAATTAGGTGGAACCCATAGGATAGTGTATATGTTGGGTCCATGTGCTGCATCCTGAATGGTTCTGTAATACATTAAATACATTCCACATCCCTAGCATGTGGATGGGATTATCTTTCATCATTTCCAATCATTCCATTAGATTCCTAGTGCCTAGTAGATGTTCTTTGTTCATGTGCATGCCTATGCTTACACCCTAGGGTTCATAATTCATGTATATTTCCATAGACATCTTAGAGAACATTTTTTAGATCTAGAGGACATGCTGACAGTTGGTTGGCTAGGTGGACTACGTTATATAAATCCTATAGAATGCACCAATTTAGGGGTATATTTACCATGGGTGTCAGCCTAGAATGTAAATACCCCTAAAATTCAAGGAAAATTTTTTCTTAATTTCCTTTGGAATTTTACAAGAGCACGGTTTCTGACGGCACCTGATTCCAAGGCCCGGTGTGCCCGGAATCGATTTTCGAAGTTTGGCTCGGGTACGTTCAGTGAACGAACGAGCGGGTTTTTCTAACTTTTGAACCGGTGTCCGGAATCAAATTCTGAGGGCACTGATAAACTCGCAACACCGATATTCGCTTAAGAAGACCTTTTCCGAGGTTGCGTTTTATGCAGTATGGAAGTTAGTTTTGGGGGAAATTAGAAGATGTTAAATAAAATTGTGGAACACAATTTTATTTTTAACTTGTTGGTTATTTTCCTCCCAAAGGGTGTTAGATGTGGGACCCACATCCACATAACCTCCCTTGAGAGGATTAAGTGTGGTGGGGCCCACACGAGCCCTAACTCTTCAACTTCCCTTAAACTCCCCAATAACTCCACTCTAATTAATTTTACAACTTGTGTTATTAATTAGATGAGTTACTTAATTTTAAACCTTTTAAATTCAAAGAGGTTGGGTTGTGAAAATAAAATAAGGCATAGAATTATTTTATTTTGGTCAATATCTTTTGCCACCTTGAGAGGATTGGGAAGAATTCTTCATCTTCTTCATCCTTGACGAAGAACGTGAAGAACACTTAGGCTCCAATGAAGAACGTTGTCACCATAAGAAGGGAAAGACGTGCCGTCTCTTCTCTTCTTCTCAGCCGGTGTGTTTCTGAAGATCGACGATGCCGTTTCTTTCGATCTTCTTCCCGTGTCAACGAAAGGAGACGCCGCTTCCTCCTCAGGCTTTCTCCGTCAGCTTACGAAGCTTCTCCAGCGACGTTACCTCTTCGGACGCACCTCGACGTCAACGGAATCGACGTACGATTCCGGCGACGCCCATCCTCCGCAATGCTTGTCTTCCGTGGCTTGTTGGCGTGCTCCGCTCTTGAAACCGAGGTAGGAGATTATTGTTATTTTATTAATTATTTCGTTCTTGATTCTAGCATGTCGAACTTCGTGGTTAACCGACTAAATGTTATCGTTTAACGAGAGGGGGCCGGACCGCACAAACACAGCTTAACCCCCTCCTATGTTCATGTATGTTCCCTTGAGGAACGAATGGGGTGGCGTGGTGCTGTCGCACCACACGGGAATCACACGGCAATTATTGCGCGGCGCCATCATGCCACGCCATTGAAAGGAATTCAAGAACGCGACGTCATCGCGCTACGTCGAAGGAAATCGAAGGCGCTGTGGCCGGAGCGGGGTCGCGATGGAGGGGCGTGGTGCTGTCGCACCACACCGGACGACAAGGATCGTGGCCGGTTCCGGGCCGCAGTGTAGCATGGTGACTGGCGGCCAGCCGGTCCGCCGGTGTGGTAGCCGGAAAGGGATCGGCCACTGCCGGTCCCGTTGAGGAGGAGCCGGCTGGCCAGGTCGGGTCGGACGGAAATCGGAAATATGGGGGAATTAAATTCCCCTGGCCAGCATTAACGGCCCCCCTTAATGAGGGGGGGCCGCAGTTTCACAAGGGGGGCAGGCGCCCCACTCTTTTTTTCAATCAGCTCGGCCGAAGCCGAGCTGGCAGCGCGCTGGGCGCGCTGCCTCAAGCCGGACCGGGCCACGCCGGGCCGGGCCAGACCTCTCTGGGGCGGGTCGACCCGGTTCGGACCAGCCAGGGGGTCTCAGGCTGGGTCGGCCCGGGCCCGAAACCCCCGATACCGAACTGTTTGGGTTTAAATGCCCATAACTCGGGCTATGGACCTCCAAACGACGCGTCGTTAGCGGCAATGCGATCTTTGGATCAAGACGGTCGTTTTGTTTTATCACACTCAAGGTTTCGGAATACTTTGAGTTTGGCTGGGTTGGTTCGTACACGAAACCAATCGGGCCCTCGAAGCGGAAACACTCATATCTTGAGCTACGGACGTCTGATTGACGTGTTGTCGACGTTGTTGAGTTCCTCTTAGTGAGACGGATCTTTTGTAATACTCCGCCCGAGGTTTGGATGTAGGTGGAGTATGGTCGGGTTGGGTTTTCCTTAAAAACCAACCGGGCCCCTGGGATGAAAAAGCCAATAACTCTCAGTCTGGGCGTCCGATCGACATGCCGTCTGCGACGTTGAGTTCTTCTTGACGATACAGATCTTTTGGATACATCAACTCTGGTTTATGTGATAGTTGATGTATCAGCCTCTCGGCTCGTGGAGACGACCCTCCCGAATGAGCTTGCTGTGTTCGGGAACCCTAGAGCTGGCTGTGACTGCTACTGTTACTGCGACGACGACTATGCATAGATCCTCAGTGGATTCGACGATGACGGCTGTAGCACTCAGTGATCCTATGTGGATCAGTGCTACCGATCCTATGTGGGTCCGATCATGTGTGGGTTAGCGCTCAGCGGTTCTGTGTGATCCAATGCCTACAGATCCTGTGTTGGTCCGATCCTGTGTGGGTCTTTGCGGGGGTTAGTTTCCTACCGATCCTTTGTGGGTCATTGCGGAGGTTAGTACCTATCGATCTTTTTTGGGTCTGACAACTTAGATGGATCAGTGATCATCTCTATCATTTTCGAAGATGTATACCTGTGTGAGCTGAATCCTGTTTGCTTTCCTGTGTGGACTGTGTTGTGCTATCCTATGTGGATTATGTTTTGCTTTCCTGTGTGGAATACGTATACTTTCCTGTGTGGACTGAGTTGTACTTGGGATCAGAGGTTGGAGCGTATTGGAATTGAAGACTTAGGTATATGTATGGGAATATACCTAAGCAGTGTCGGTTGTTACTTCATGATTGTATCTTTCCTTTGTGGATTTTGGGAGACCTTCTGGGGTCTCGGGGTCCCTACTGAGTAGCTTATCCTCACCCCTCCATGGGCTATGCCCGCACTATGTTGTGTTGGTTGCAGACGACGGACAACGTTGATCGTGGTTGAGGCTTGCAGAGCAGGACGGTACCTAGAGGTAGACCACTGGGAGGGACATACTCGGAGCAGACGGCGGAACCCGAGGAGCAGTGGAGCAATATATACCCACCCTTCAGGTGGGATTTCCAGTGGACAGCTCGGTGTAGCATCTTTTACTTTTCAGTTGCTATTTTCCCTTTCAAGTTTTACTTTACTTCATGTTTGGGTTTGTATACTGGCCCATTTACTTTTCTGCATTTACTGTTGTACCAACTTTTTACTTAGTGTTTACTTTTCCACATGTTTACTCTGAGGTGCTTGTATACTTTACAAATGCAAAGCCTTCCCTATTTACTGGGATTTACGCCTTGGTGCTAGTCGCTAGCCCCTGGCCTATGGAAGGCGGGCTTGGGGTAGTCACAACACGGGCCCCGAGGACGGGTCGTGACAAATTGGTATCATAGGATTTCGGTTCTACCGTGAACTCTGATCTTTTCTATATGAAGCAATAGTGTTTAGCATATTGAGTGTGGTTATCAGTCCAGGGAGTCCAGTGTTGGTGCGGCGGCCGACGTATCCGTACACCAGGACCCTGACTTCTGATTTCCAACTTAATGCATGAAAACATTGATTGTCTATGTGTTTCATGTTTTCTTTGTGATTACATTGTATCAGCTCACCAGGTATACTGTTTTGACCATGGAAGCTGTTTCCTTTTCAGGATGGCCCCACGACAGCAGCTAGCTAGGGTTTCGAGAGTCGAGCGTGACGACAGCCCACTGAGCGACGAGGCCTCGGTGCAGGGCCCTTTGTCAGCTGTGGCACCAGCTGTAGCTCTACCAGATGATCCACTGATGCTTCCAGCACTAGCCGCTGACGATGCACGTCGCCTCAGCGCACTGCATGAGTTTCAGCGCCATCGACCGCCCAGGTTTCTTGGGGAGACGGACCCCCAGGCAGCCAAGGACTGGCTGGAGGCAGTCGTACGAGTTTTCAGGCTAGTGAGTACACCAGCAGACCTCATGGTGATCCTCGCTGCGAGCCTACTGCACGCAGCAGTGGGCCGATGGTGGATCTTGATGCTACAGGTGCACGTTGAGGCATCTCTACTTTGGACGGACTTTGAGAGCCTCTTCTGCTCGGAGTTCTTCCCAGCCACCCTCTGTGCGGTGCGTATTCATGAGCTTCTTCAGCTGCGGCAGTGCAGCATGACGGTCGCTCAGTACTCGGCAAGATTTACTGATCTCTTGCGCTACTCGACCGACATGGTATGGGACACCTTCTTCTGGGCCCGGACCTTTGAGCAGGGCTTGAGACACGAGATCAGGGCATCGCCGATCTCCCTCAGCATACCGAATCAGACGGGATTACTGGAGCGGGCCCTTTTGATCGAGAGTTTTCTTGCTGAGTCTACACCAGCACTGATACCCACCGCAGGGCGGCACGTAGCAGAGTCTTCTGCAGCAGGCAGTCGACGGATGACTCAGGGGTCCAGGAAGACCAGACCCTCAGGAAGACGACCTCAGGACACTGGCTCAGCAGTGCGGGGCACACTGCGCGGAGCCAGTCTTTCGAGAGGCAGACAGTGCTACTCGTGCGGCGGGCAGGGCCACATGGCTCCTGACTGCCCGACCCGCCGTGCCGAGGAGCAGTAGATGGTTGAGGGACCACTGAGTCAGAGGCAGAGGGTCGACCGTGGCGGTCCGCAGGGAGGAGGCGGACAAGGTAGGGGAGCTGGCCGAGCAGCAGGTGGTGGGAGACTCTTTGAGGCTCTACCACCACCACCCCCAGGAGTTCCACCCCGACCATAGGGAGATGGCGGGCAGAGACAGGCACAGCTCCAGGCAGTAGAGGCCTACGACCACGGTGCACCAGAGATGATTCGATGTACTATCTGTGTCTATTCCACCCTTGCTGCAGTTCTTATAGACACAGGAGCGAGTCACTCTTTCATAGCCACTGCCCTTGTTCGGAGCTTGGTGATTCCGACAGAGCCGTTGGCTCGATCCTTACGGCTAGAGACTCCTACGGGAGCAGAATCGATGATTACGCACTGGTGCCGGTAGTGTGAGCTTACTCTAAGAGGTGAGATCTTCGGCTGGGATCTTTTTGTAGCAGCGTGGTGGCCTTAAGACGTCATATTAGGAATGGATTGGTTATCTACAGTCCATACACAGATTGACTGTTTTAGGCGCAAGGTGCGATGTGTACGCACCGACGGGAGCAGGTTCACCTCAACCGGCAAGAAGGGAGCCTTTGCAGCACAGGATGGACTTCATGCAGAGGAGAGGACAACCCATCACTCATCAGTTGGCTAGCCTCATCCTAGGAGCAGTTGACGTGCGGAGTCCTGGTTTTCCTGCAGTGGTGGATCAGTTTGCGGACGTTTTTATCAACGACGTCCCAGGGTTACCTCCTCGTAGAGAGGTAGACTTTTATATTAACATGTACCCTGGGACAGCTCCGATATCGACTCCAGCATATCGGATGGCCCCCACCGTGCTTCGAGAGCTATGGGTACAGTTGGAGGACTTGCAGGGCAAGGGGTTCATCCGACCCAGTGTTTCACCCTGGGCTTCCCCGATATTGTTCGCCAAGAAGGTGGACGGAATCTTGCGAATTTGTGTCGACTATCATCACCTGAACCAGGTGACAGTGAGGAACAAGTATCCGCTACCAACGATTGATGACCTCTTTGATCAGCTCAAGGGAGCACGGTGGTTCTCGAAGATAGACTTCAGGTCAGGCTATCATCAGCTCAGAGTTAGAGACGAGGACGTGCAGAAGACGACCTTCAGATGTCGGTATGGCCACTATGAGTTCTTGGTTATGCATTTCAGTGTAACTAATGCTCCAGCAGTGTTCATAGCCCTCATTAACAGGATCTTTCAGCCATACCTCAATCGATTTGTCATGGTCTTCATCGATGACATTTTGATTTACTTGACGACTGAGGAGGAGCACGCCTACCACTTACGGGTTATACTAGACACACTATGAGAGCACCAGCTTTATGGTAAGCTCTCGAAGTTCCAGTTCTGTATACGTGAGGTCCACTTCTTGGGGAACGTCATCTCTGAGGTGAGAGTTGCATTGGATCCTGCGAATGTCGAGGTAGTGTTAGCTTGGGAGCCACCCAGGAGCGTGACGGAGGTTCGGAGTTTCTTGGGACTAGCTGGATACTACCGAAGATTCGTTCCAGACTTCTCCAGAGTTGCGGCACCACTCTCAGCTTTGACGAGGAAGGGGAAACCCTTCGTGTGGTCAGACAGATGTCAGCAGAGCTTCCATGAGTTGAGACAGAGATTGACCAGTGCACCTATCTTGAGGCTGCCTGAGGAAGGAGTAGGGTATGTAGTCTACTGCGATGCATCAGGAACTGGACTCGGATGTGTCCTGATACAGGAGCAGGTAGTGATCACCTGTGGATCACGTCAGTTGAGGCCGCATGAGCAGAACTACGCTACCCATGACCTGGAGTTAGCAGCAGTGGTCTTCGATCTGAAGACATGGCGACACTATCTGATGGACGAGTGCTTTACAGTCTTTTCTGATCATCAGAGACTCAGGTACATCTTCTTGCAGAAGGACCTGAACTAGTGACAGCGGCGATGGCTTGAGTTCCTCCAGGACTATGACTTTGAGATAGTCTATACTCCTAGGAAGGGGAACATAGTAGCCGATGCCCTCAGCAAGAGGACGGGCATTCAGCTACTTGGGGAGGCGATGGAGCAGCTTGCCTCTTTGCAGATATCCTTCGTGGATAGAGATGGAGCAGCCTTCCTTCAGTCTCTCATAGTCACTCCTCCACTACTGCAGTGGGTCAGAGAGGCACAGCGTGGGGACACTAACTGTGAGATGCGGCGTGCACGGATATTCTTAGGATAGGCACATGATGGTTTTTTCTTTTGGAGCAGAGCACGACATCCTTTTTAGAGGATGTACCATGGTACCAGTTGCTTTACAGGAGGAGGTGCTGAGAGAGTTTCACACTTCTCCCTTGGCGGTACATCCCAGAGTGGCGAAGATGTACCAGGATCTCAGATGACAGCACTGGTGGTCAGGCATGAAGAAGGTTGTGGCAGAGTTCATTTCTCGATGTCTCACTTGCCAGTAGGTGAAGGCAGAGCATCAGGTACCAGCAGGCTTGGTACAACCCTTGAAGGTACCGGAGTGGAAGTGGGACGACATATCTATGGACTTCGTGACTGGACCTCCACGCACTTCCAGAGGTCACGACTCCATCTGGGTGATTGTCGACCGACTCACCAAGTCGGCTCACTTCTTACCCATCCGAGAGCAGGGCTTAGTGGAGAGCTTGGGACGTCTTTACATTCAGAAGATTGTATGGCTTCACGGTGTGACGTCATCTATCGTCTCCGATCGAGATGCTCGCTTTACTTCCCGGCTATGGAAGGGATTACAGGAGGAGTTCGGGATGTAGCTATGTTTGAGCACAGCCTTTCACACTCAGACGGATTTTCAGATAGAGAGGACCATTCATACTATCGAGGACATGCTCCGTGCATGTGTCCTCGACTTTGGTCATAGCTGGGAGGACCACCTACCCTTGGTGGAGTTTGCGTACAACAACAACTACCAATCAACCATCGGGATGGCACCATACGAGGCGTTGTACGGCCGACCTTGCAGATCTCCTTTGTGCTGGACAAACCCTGGGGAGTCAGCACTTGTGGGACCAGAGATGGTCCAGGCCACGACAGAGAAGGTCCAGGTCATCTAGGAGCGGATGAGGACAGCTCAGAGCCGGCAGAAGTCATATGCTGATAGGAGGCGGAGGCCACCAGAGTTCGAGGATGACAACCACGTCTTCTTGCGTGTCTCACCTCGACGTGGATTTCAGAGATTTGTCCGAGGCGGCAAGTTATCTCCGCGCTTCATCGGACCATTCCAGGTCCTTAGCAGGATTGGCGAGGTGGCTTATTGTTTGGCTCTACCACCTCAGTTGCACCTGGTGTACGACGTCTTCCACGTATCTCAGCTGAGGAGATACGTGCACGACCCGACGTACATCATTGACCATAGGGAGCTTGACGTTGACGATGGGGTGACTTTTACGAAGGTCCCAGTGGAGATCGAGGATCAACAGGAGTGGGTCCTACGTGGACGGTCGATTCCTCTAGTGCGCATTAGATGGCAGCACGGGAACCTCCAGGAGAGCACTTGGGAGAGGGAGGCTCAGATGCGTGCTCAGTACCTTCATTTGTTTCCCTAGTTTTGATTTATCTTTTCGGGGACGTAAAGCCCTGAGGTGGGATTAATGTAAAGTCCTGTAAAATTCAAGGGAAATTTTTTCCTAATTTTTTTTGGAATTTTACAAGAGCGCAATTTCCGACGGAACCTGATTCCGAGGCCCGGTGTGCCCGGAATCAATTTCCAAATTTTGGCTCGGGTACATTCAGTGAACGAACAAGCGGGTTTTTCTAACTTTTGAACCGGTGTCTGGAATCGAATTCTGAGGGCACTGATGAAATCGCAGCGTCGATATTCGCTTAAGAAGACCTTTTTTGAGGTTGCGTTTTGTGCGGGATGAAAGTTAGTTTTGGGGGAAATTAGAAGAAGTTAAATAAAATTGTGGAACACCATTTTATTTTTAACTTGCTGGTTATTTTTCCTTCCAAATGGTGTTAGAGGTGGGACCCACATCCACATAACCTCCCTTGAGAGGATTAAGTGTGGTGGGGCCCACACGAGCCCCAACTCTTCAACATCCCTTAAACTCCCCAATAACTCCACTCTAATTAATTTGACAACTTGTGTTATTAATTAGTTGAGTTACTTAATTTCAAACCTTTGAAATTCAAAGAGGTTGGGTTGTGTAAATAAAATAAGGCTTAGAATTATTTTATTTTGGTTAGTATCTTTTTCCACCTTGAGAGGATTGGGAATCATTCTTCATCTTCTTCAACCTTGATGAAGAACGCGAAGAACACTTAGGCTCCAACAAAGAACGTTGTCACCATAAGAAGGGAAAGACGTGTCGTCTCTTCTATTCTTCACAACCGGTGTGTTTTCAAAGATTGACGATGCCGCTTCTTTCGATCTTCTTCCCGTATCAATGAAAGGATACGCCACTTCCTCCTTGGGCTTTCTCCGTCAGCTTATGAAGCTTCTCCAGTGACGTTACCTCTTCGGACGCACCTCGACGTCAACAGAATCGACGTACGAATCCCGCAACGCCCGACCTCTGCAATGATTGTCTTCCGCGGGTTGTTGGCGTGCTCCGCTCTTGAAACTGAGGTAGGGGATTATTGTTATTTTATTAATTATTCCGTTCTTGATTCTATCATGTCGAACTTCATGGTTAACCGACTAAATGTAATCGTTTAACGAGAGGGACCCGGACCGCACAAACACGGCTTAACCCCCTCCTATGTTCATGTATATTCCCATGCGGAAGGAACGGGATAGCGTGGTGCCGTCGCACCATGTGGGAATCACACGGAAAGTATTGCGCGGCGCCATCGCGCCACGCCGTGGAAAGGAATTCAAGAACGCGACACTATCGCGTCGCGTCGAAGGAAATCGAAGGCGCCGCGGCCGGAGCGGGGCCACGGCGGAGGGGTGCGGTGTCGTCGCATTGCGCCGGACGACAAGGACCACGGCCGGTTCCAGGCCGCGGTGGTGCATGGTGACCGGCGGCCAGCAGGGCCGCCGGTGTCGGAGCCGGAAAGGGACCGGCCACTGCCGGTCCCGTTGAGGAGGAGCCGGCCGGCCAGGTCGGGCCGGCCGGAAATCGGAAATCCGGGGGAATTTAATTCCCCCGGCCAGTATCAACGACCCCCCATAATGTGTGGGGGCCACGGTTTCACAAGGGGGGCAGACACCCTCCTCTTTTTTTCAATCAGCTCGGCTGAAGCCGAGCTGGCAGCGCACTGGGCGTGCTGCCTCCAGCCGGACCGGCGCCTGGCCGGTCTGCCAGGCCGGGCCGCGCCGGGCCGGGCTGGGCCGACCCTGTCTGGGGCAGGTCGACCAGGTTCGGACCAGCCGGGGGGTCTCGGGCCGGGTCGGCCCAGGCCCGAAACCCCCGATACCGAACTTTTTGGTTTCAATTGCCCATAACTCGGGCTACACACCTCCAAACGATGCGTCGTCAGCAGTAATGTGATTCTTGGATCGAGACGGTCGTTTCGGTATATCGAACTCAAGGTTTCGGAATACTTTGTGTTCGGCCGGGTTGGTTGGTACACGAAACCAACCGGGCCCTCAGAGCGGAAACGCTCATATCTTGAGCTACAGACGTCTGATTGACGTGCCGTCGACTTTGTTGAGTTTCTATTAGTTAGACAGATCTTTTGGCATACTCCACCAGAGGATTGGACATAGGTGGAGTATGGTCGGGTTGGTTTTGCCTTAAAAACCAACCGGGCCCCTAGGACGAAAAAGCCAATAACTCTCAGACCAGGCGTCCGATCGACGTCCCGTCTGCGACGTTGAGTTCCTGTTGACGATACGGAACTTTTGGATACATCAACCCTAGTCTATGTGACAGTTGATGTATCGGCCTCTCGGCTCGTGGATCGGACCCTCCTGAACGAGCTTACTGTGTGCGGGAACCCTAGAGCTGGCTGCGACTGCAACTGTTACTACGACGACGACTGTGCAGAGATCCTCAGTGGATTCGACGACGACGGCTACATCACTCAGCGATCCTATGTGGATCAGTGCTACCGATCCTGTGTGGGTCTGATCCTGTGTGGGTCAGCGCTCATCGGTTCTGTGTGATCCAGCGCCTACAGATCCTGCGTGGGTCCTATCCTGTGTGGTTCTTTGCGGGGGTTAGTTTCCTACCGATCCTGTGTGGGTCATTGCGGGGGTTAGTACCTATCGATCCATTGTGGGTCTGACGACTTAGATGGATCAGTGATCATCTCTATCGTCTTCGAAGAAGTATACCTCTGTGAGATGAATCCTGTTTGCTTTCTTGTGTGGACTGTGTTGTGCTATCCTGTGTGGATTACGTTTTGCTTTCCTGTGTGGAATACGTATACTTTCCTGTGTGGACTGAGTTGTACTTGGGCTCGGAGGTTGGAGCATATTGAAATTGAAGACTTAGGTATATGTATGGGCATATACCTAATTAGTGTCGGTTGTTACTTCATGATTGTATCTTTCCTTTGTGGATTTTGGGAGACCTTCTGGGGTCTCGGGGTCCCTACTAAGTAGCTTATACTCACCCCTGCACGGGCTATGCCCGCACCACGTTGTGTTGGTTGCAGACGATGAGCAGTGTTGATCGTGGTTGAGGCTTGCAGAGCAGGACAGTACCTGGAGGTGGACCACTGGGCGGGTCATACTCGGATCAGAAGACGGAACCCAAGAAGCAGTGGAGCTATCTGTACCCACCCTTCAGGTGGGATTTCCAGTGGATAGCTCGGCGTAGCAGCTTTTACTTTTCAGTTGTTCTTTTCCTTTTTGAGATGTACTTTACTTCCAGTTTGGGTTTGTATACTGGACCATTTACTTTTCCGCACTTACTATTGTACCTGCTTTTTACTTTGTGTTTACTTTTCCGCTTGTTTACTCTGAGGTGCTTGTTTACTTTACGAAGGCAAAGCCTTCCCTTTTTACCGGGATTTACGCCTTGGTGCTAGTCGCCAGCCCCTGGCCTATGGAAGGCGGGCTTGGGGTAGTCACGGCACGGGCCCCGAGGACGGGTCATGGCATAGAACCCATTGGTTGACTTCTTTATTGTTCTTTTTGCCCCATTTTATGCAGTTGTTTCTTTTACGCTAGTTGAAGTTTGTTTCGATTATCCTGGTCATATCAAATGTGCAAAACCCTGTTATAATAGTATATTATAGGTCTACAATTAGTTGTGGACTAATGATATTGATTTATCACCCCCTATGCATATGTAGACCTAATGTATTCATTTGGGTTGTAGAATAGACTTCAAGGGGATAGTTTTGAGGCCCACTATTTCTTGAATTTGAGGTGTTATTCGTTTGGATTATCAGGATTAGTATAGTGTATCTCGAGTATCATGGATCCCAATAATGCAGTTTGGCATGTAATTTTAAGTACATTTGATTGTATTTATTTAGAGTTTGTTTATATATGTTGTTGGAATAGTGGGAGACCAACTATTGTATGTTATATATGACCAGAGTGTAGATGATTATAGGTTTCATTAATTTCTTTTATACCATGACCTTATTTTAGCTTATTTATTATGAATACTCTGATCTTGATCCCTTATGTATATATTTTGGTTATTTGCACTATTATGACTCTATGAAAAGAGGTTATAGTCTCCTCACAACAACTATTAGACCCTTATTGTTGGTCGGAAGCCACTTTCATTCAAGGAGGCATGCTTGAGGCCTTCTAGTGAGCCAAATCAAGTGACGTGTCTGGTCGAACATGGTAGGTTCATTAAAAACGGTATTCGAGGATTTTTTTTTTGGTTTTTTAATTTTGGGTTTTGGTAGATATGTTGTCTAGTAATGTGTTGTAAATTTTAATGGATATAATATTGGCTTTTCATAAAAACTTTTTTCGATAAGAATTACAAGTTTCTAGGGAATGTGATTGCTTATTTTGGATTTTGTTTTTGTGGTTGAGTGATTTCACCGAGCGATATGAACTTGATATTTTTTACTTATGGCTTATTCTAGTTGTTGGTTCTTCAAACATGGTTAAGAGTCCAGGGTTCATGGATCATTCTAGGCATATAGTATTCACATAAAATCTTCATATCTATGGTGTTTTAAAATTTATTTTCTTCTAAGGATAGGACAAGTGGATTATTGGTTGAGAAGTCCATCGGTGGTGGAGATGTAGTCCCTTCGAAGAGTGATTCATGAAGAACCATGTGGGTTAGAATTTGGATATCAGTGCCATGTCGGTCCCTCAATGAGGTTAATTATGCCAAAGGGATTCAATATTATTGCTGAGTTTCCCTAAGATTATGGTTCCCCAAGATTCCAAGGTTTTTGTTCTTTATAAGGGAGATTTTTTTATCGTGTGTTGTCTATAGAGTCATGTTTTGGGGCTCATGTTCTTGTTATCACTAATTTCATGGGTGGGAATAGTTTTTCATCCTTGTTGGAGTTGATTATGTCTTCTATCACCAGGGTGAGGTTAGTCATGATAGTTATTGGTGTTTGAGAAGTGGACTTCCGGGAGTGCTCCCAATCTTTTTGAAAGCATGAAAGGTCAGTTTCGGATGGACCCCTAACCCTGCTTGTTTTGGTTGTTCTTTGGGTAACATAATGAAAAATTTGTTAGATGCTTGTGGTTTTGGATCGATTCATGATTGGAGGGTGTTTGTGTGGTTGATCATGCCACTAGATAGATTACTTGATGTTAAAGAGGAGTATTGAGTCTTCATTAATTTTTTGGAACTGACCAATGTGAGGATCATAGTCTATTATGTTAGGTATGTTAACCTAGTATTTTTGTTTCTTAGACCACATGAGTGTGAGGCTTGGTGATCATGTGTGAGATGTTTTTTCATGCCTATCCAATTCATTTAGTGATGGACATAGCATGGCTTTTGTGATTCATTTTTGGGAAGTGTGGAGATGATAAAGAAACCCCTATAGTGTGGATCATATACGAAATTGGTCAATGTTTAATGCCACTAATGTTGGGAGATATTTATGTATGATATAAGGATGGTCATTGAAATGTTATGATATCATTGGTTGTGCTAGTTCATTAATGAGATAATGATTTTTGGCTCTCTACTGAGTATTATCAAGGGAAATGAGTATTTTTAGTAAGGATTTTTTGACATCCTATATCATCATTGTTTGAGAAAATCAAGGGAAATTTTAACATTTTTGTTCCTAGGAGTGTTTCAGGGGAAAATGGTAATTTTACCTATAATGTGATATTTTATTATTAATTTTTACCACACCATTGGTCATGTAATATGGTTTTTACCCTAGGATAGATGTTTGGAATAAATATGGGTTTTTTAAATATTTGTGCTATATTAAATATTTAATTAATTAAATGTTAATTTATTCAACCATTTTTGTTTTATCTTATCTTTTAAACAAAGGCTCAGATTGAGATTTTATCACTTCCTTTGAGTTCTGAATTATGGGTTTTTCTTAGGTGAGGTATAACCTTGTGTTGAGTATTGGGGTTGGGCATGTGGCTCTTTTATTTTCTTTTTATTTTTTATTTTTCTTTATTTTTTCATTTATCCTTTTATTTTTCACTTTATCCTTTGGATTATTTTAAATGAATCCCCCCATGTGGGTTTCTAGTGGGTGAGAAAGGTATTGGGGGAGAATATAGATATATGGAGAGGATTAGGTATCTCCGCAAATCTTAGATCATGTTGGATCATTGTGCGAAAACTGTGAAACATAGATCAGATAAAGGAATTGGTAGTTTACTCCCATAAGTAGAAACATTTTAAATCTTGTTCCAAAATACCCCATAGTTTAATCATTTTTATGCTTTAAAGACATTAATGGGTTATTAGGAACCCCTAGTGGGTCGATCTGTGGGTTTTGCGGGGAAATCAGACATTTCAGATAGTTTTGAGGGGTATCCCTTCAGGAATAATTGTGTACACAATGTGCAGTTTAGAGAAAAAACATTTTGTGTGATTTATTTTCAGTTAATTTTAGTCTTTAGAGACTACATCCTATATACATTGGGGTTACATGTTTTTTAGTGGGCTTCTGGGGTGTGGCAAAGTACTTGGACAGACACCCCATGTGGGAGTACTTAACCATATGGGGTACATGGATAGTCCCCATGTGGGATGCATGCCATGTAGGCATACAAGACCAGGTAGTCGATATGGTTAGGTATAAGAGTGGGAACACCATGTGGGGAAAAATTCTATGTATTCAAAGTACATGTCATGTACTCAGTCATTTTATATACTATGTGGGGTTGAGGTAAATAGTTTGGTACCCACCCGAGGGTTCATGCCATGTATTAGGACAACACTCCATGTACTTTGGTAATGTACATGCCAAGTGTCTTTTGGGACATGGTAAGGGAATCCCTTTGTGGTTACACACTGTGAACCTGTATTGTACACCGTGTACTTTTCTATCCTTGGTCTATTTTTCCCATTTTCACCCTAATGTTAGGAATGGGCTTGTAATTATTCTATTATGATTTATTTTCGATGTAGATAATGATGGATGAATCCTTTTAGTGTTTAAAGTCTTTCGTGGTGATGTTTTGGATTGTGAGAGTTTAGAAGGGTGATATCTTTGGGTTTTTTTTCAAAATCCCCCAATGGTTTAAGTTATGATCTATGAGTCCTGGGTGAGGGTTGTGATCTCATTATTTGGCTTACCTTTTGGATTCCTACCATTGTATCTTGAGGTTCATTTGGATAGATCCTGGATTTTGGTATTAAGTAGTATATTTTAAAATATCTTGTCTGGTCCCTACGTATCAAGATCCATTGCTCGATGTAAGAGATATTGAGGTTTAGTTATTGGGTTTGGGTACCATAGATGTCGGAGCCTTTGGGGTAGGTTGATGCATTTGAATGGTGTTTATGGCCATGTTTGGTTGATCCTCTATGATGAGTCTAGATGACTCCAAAGGATACCATTATCGGATAATTTCTGATCAAGTTATTTTTGGCTGTTGTATTCACCTATTAATAATGAACATATGGCATGTTTCTTTTGGATTGTGGTAAGGAATCATATTTTAGGTTCACCTTATTTTGAGGTGGTCATGAGGACCATTTTGAATATTACTATTGTTGGCATTGTGCATTTTCATTCCCCTTTGGGTGCCTTATTGATAGAGGATCTTTTGGAAGATATTGAGGGCCATTTGGGATGTTTCAGCATTGGGTGCATATCATGATTTTGGATGATCTAAAGGAACACCTAATAGGGTGTCCTACTCTTGATACGTCCTTTGTAAAAGTTGAAGTTGTTTATGAAAATTTGGTCCAAGAGCTTTTGTGTAGTATTGGAGTCCCATGGTGGAATTCCCCTAATGTTTTCGCCCTAGGGACTGTGGGGGACCCGTGTTTTATTTGAGCCTAAGGCGGGTCGAGGAGAACCCATGGTTGCTATTTTTTTATATTGAGATCACGGGGACCATATGAGCCTTGTAATATTTGTCCTAGAATGGATCATCCCCGGTAGTTCGTATTTTTTATTGGTGGGTTTGAGGTTGTATTATCCAACATTCGGTTGGAATTTGTTTATGACATTTGAGGTAGTTTCTCATTAGGAATGTGATTTGAGGGGGACACCCTTAGGCTATCTTGGATTGGGTTTTGGCCCTTATTGTTGATATGGTTCTCTCATACCTTTTAGGGTGGTTTTGGTTAGATGGTCTTAGGGTGATAATGGAAAATTTGTATGAGGGAACTACCCCTAGATTGAGGATTCTTATAACAACGAGATATTTTTATGAAATAGATTTTTTTAAAAAATTTAATTTTGTTAATGTTTTGGGATACACACAACACTGATTTAGCTTGGGTTACATGAAAAACCATGTTTATATGAAATTATGTTTTATTATTTTAATTATCTAAACAAAGAAAATTATAATCTAGCCATTAGAATTGTCACAGATGGGTTTGAATTTCTCCTTGGTTCCAGTTCGGGTCGGGGTTCAGGTGGAGTCCCAGTTTAAATTTTTGAATTTTTTATTAAAATATTACTATTTTGGGTTTGATGGCACTAGGAATAGGGAAAATAAATAGTATGGAGACTGTGTGTCCAACCCAAGGACCCATGTGGGGGCCACACAGTTGCAGTATTCGAATAAATAGAATAGATTGATAAAATTGAGAAAAGAAAACTGGGACAAAGTCTATTAATAATTAAAATATTCATAGTATAATTAATGTGATTAATATTTATTATAATTATTATGCATTCTATGATGTCAATAAATGTTAATATTACGAATTTAAAAATTATTGTTACATAATAATTATTATTATCATTATAAATATTATAATTAAAAATCAACATTATTATTGAATTTTGTCGCTATTATTATTACTATAATTTGTATCATCATTATTTTTATTAAGGTTTTTTTTATTATGTGTATAATATTCATCATTAATAGAATTATAATTATATATTAATGTTATTATTATATGTATTTTATTTTATTTTTTGTTTTGTTTTATTTAATTTTCCTTTCTTATCTTTCTTAATTTATTTTTATTCATAACCCTAGAGCACCCTCTATATTTCTCCTCTCCATATCCTCATGCACCACCTATCCTCCATCCCCACTCTCCTCTCCCTCTCCTCTACTGCCACCTCCACCCTCCTGTCGTCGTCTTCCGGCTGCCGCCCTCCTCTCCCGGCCTCGCCAGCCCGCCGCCCTCCTCTCCCAGCCTCGCCAGCCCGCCACCCGAGCCTCTCAGCTGACACCCCCCATCTGAATGCCACCCGTCTCCTACCGACATGCCTCCCTCTTCCTGCCTAACTGGCCACGACACCCCAACCCCAGTTTCTGTCCTAGACTCTCCCTCCCATAGCCACCCCACCGATGCTAAATCTCACTCTTGGACTTGCGCCCTCTGACCGACTACGACCTCCCTACCAGTGTGACACTGTCTACCACGTGCCCTCATGTCGTCACCCTCTGATAGACCAAAACCCACTACCGGCACACTATAACTAGTCAACATGACTCCAGCTGCCATGCGCCCTCCTTCTAGTGCCCTCCGGTTTCTCTCCCTCTGGCAGCACACCCTCTAGCAGCACACCCTCTGACCCATCATGCACCCTCCGATTTGTTGCACGCCCTTCCCACCCCCGTATCAGAGACTTTTTTGGCACTCCAAAGCACTTCTCTTTCCTTCCATGGTGCGATGACTAGTTATGTTGTTTCCCTTTCCACCTTCATTTGCGAGACCAGCCACATTCCTTGTTCACAATTGGGCACACAACAAACACCCGTTGTAGAAGGAAAGTAGTTTGGGCTTGTGTTGTCAAACCTACACTGGGGTTGAGGTGGGTTATGCCCTATTCCTTCGTTAGGATTATTTTAAGTCATTTTTTCTTTGTTTTAGTTGTTTTTCCATTGTTGTAACATGTTGGCAGGATAATTTCATGATACTACAGTCATAGTCTTGAACATTCTTGTGTGTTGCTGTGAGGTGTGTCACTTTGTCATATTTATACGTTGAGTCAACGTAGGTCCCCCACTGCACATGCCATTATATTTAGAATTTATTAATTTATTGATGTTTTATTTATTTTAAATAAATAATAAATAATATAAAATAATTAGTTTTAGAATAAATATTTTTTGTGAAAGAGAGTAGTTTCCTATTTGTTCTTGAGTTTTCTGAAAACATTTATTAAATATGCATGCTAAGTGTTGATAAAATGCCCCATTGGCCTTTATAATTGTGTCTTAGTTATAAAATGGTGATTTAGATTTCTTAAAGGGGTTTCCAAGTTGAATTTAGATTTAAAAGTGGCATGTGTTAGTTATTTGGAAAATGGGATGGTGTTGAATTGTTGGTTAAGGCCCATATGGCACATTAATAAAATAAATTATTTTTAAAACTCTCTTGGGAGTGACTTTGGGTGATCTTGTTGTGTACGTCAACTGTGTGAGTTGTTATGTTGGATGTCCGTGCATTGTGATTGGTTAGGTGATTGAAATTGTTGAATCACCCCTCTTTTAATTTAGTACTATGCATGCGAACCTTTCTTAGTAAGTAAATTTTATGCGAACTATTGATGGACTAGTTTAGATTATGCAATGACTAGTGTCCCTTAGTACAAACATTTCTCTGATAGGGGATTCGGCCCCTCAGTTAGGCTAGGTAGGAAAATATCGATTGTTTGGGCATTATGATGTCATCCATAGTTGGCATGCCTTCAGGATGAGTCACATGTAAAGTAAGTTTTGGATTGTTAATGAGATCTTAGGTTCATGCCATGTTTTCTTTAGTGCTTATTTGTATGTGGTGGATGATTAAGGTGCTTAGTTTGGTTTTTGTCCCCAGTGTGCTACTTGTTCATTGCCCTTGTTGTGTGTTTTGTGTTGCGTATGGTTTTCCTCTAGTTGAACACCTAAATTTTGGATTTAAAATCATTTTTGAAATGTTTTTTAAATGTAATGCACCTTTTCTATCAAAACATAAAATTGTTTTTATATTGAAAAGGGAAATGTACTTTTACTTTCTTTACAAATGAAAGTGTGTGTGAAAACCCATATTTTATATAATGTTATTCAAACTTAAAATTAGTAAAATTCATTATTTAATTGTAGTTCTTTGGTAATATATTGTTGTTTACACCTACTGAGTTTTAATACTCATGCCTATAGTATTTTCATGTTTTTAGTTATTGTCGCAGGTTAAACATGAGCTTATTATTCATTGGTAAGAGTTGATCTTGGATTAAAGAGAGACTCTCGGGGTTATTAGTATTTTTGGTCGTGGTCAAGTCAATGTGTTGTTATTGGTCATTCTTTTTTTCAGGTTATTTATTTAATTTTAATTTTTCTTCCTTTTCTGTTTCATTATGTATTTTCATTGGGATAAATAATTCTTACTATTCTCTGTTGATGCCTCGGTGCTTTTTGCCAACCTGGGAGGATCAGGAATGCCTCTCGGACCTTGCTACAGATCGGCTCTGGTGACCAGTTCAGGGTCAACCCGAGTTGTTTGGTGACAAAATAATGTCAGATGAGGTTAGATATTTAATAGACTGTGCTCGTAGAGAACCCATTGTTATTTTGTGTAGTAAATGTTGAAGGAGAAGGGCTGTCAGGCTCTAGGTGTAGGGATAGGAAGGACATCATGAACCCTTGCTTGTTCTGAACCTCAGGATACCATGGGATGTCTTGGTTGTTAGTGTCTTTTTGGTTCCTTCTAATTGTTTTATCTTGGGAAATGAAAAAGGAGTGGGAAAGTGGTCTCTGTGAGCTCTCAAGCCCTGTAAATCAAAGTGGATCCGGAGACATTACCCTAGAATGTTCTCTATGATGATGGCGTGATTGCTGTATGGCCTCTAACCATATCTTTGAGTCACCCATCAACAATACTTTCCTATAGTGAATCATTAGGGTCTTACATAATTCTAAAAATTGTTTTGTAATGTTTTATTTTTGAAATTGAAAGGGATGCATTTAAAATTATAATGACCATGATTTGATCTAGCACATTGTTCCTTGTTCCTTAGTGTTCTTTTCCATGAAGGGTTGATGGATTCCCAAGGTGCATCTTCGGGTGGTGCATCTTTATCAAATCCTCTAGTTAATCATACCATATACTATGCACTCAAGTTTCGAATGTTGAACCATCCCCTCTTTTAAGGTCAAACAAATCCTGTTAAGCTGAAGGAGTGGTTGGGGAGGATTTAGGGGAACTTTTATTTTATCATGCCACTTGATTCATTGAAGTTGAATTTTGATACCTTTATGATTGAAGTTCCAACCTGGAAATGGTGGAAGTCCTCATCTCGAAGAATGCCTCATGAAGATCTAACCTGGGAGTTTTTCAAGTCTTCGTTAATACGAAAATACTTCTCTGAGTTGACAAACCTGAGCAAGATGATAGAGTTGTGTTGTATTCAGTAGGGTGTTGGATAGTTATTTTATTTATATCGATGATTCTTGGACCTATTCACATATGAACTAGGGTATGTAGAAAATGATACTGTGAAGGATAGATATTTTGAGTTTGGGCTCCAACCTTTACTATAGTTGAAAGTGGCAGAGCTCAACCTTACAACCTTCTTGGATGTTGTGAGGTAAGACTTTCATGCTAAAGCTCAGTTAGAAGGAGGAAATGGGATGGTGAATCCTCATATGGCCTTGGGAATTAGTGTATATGATAATGATAGGAAGAATGGGAAGCGTCCTAATGCTAGTGGTACTCGTATGGGAATTAAGAGTCCATCACACCAGTAGTCAACATTTTTAGATCACAATGTTGTGATCTATCATCAGTATGGAAAGCAGGGTTACAAAAATTTGGTGTTCCTGAGTGTTCCAAGAACCTTCCACACCTATGGGTGTCTAGGTTAGTTTCAGTGATTCTTCTGAGGTGTTTCTAATAAGTGTATTGAAGCTAGACCTAGCTCATCTAAGGTCACCTCAGCCCGTCAGTAGGAGTAGGGTGATGCTTGGGATACTTTTGGGGTTTTATTTTTGTAAAGTTTCATGGATGTAATAGCCATGTCTATTCACATTTGTGGTGTTTCTTTTTTCAGTCATAGGAATGGTTATCTCTTGTAGAGTTATGTGGTGTTTTTTATCCTTCAATTATAAGAATGGTTATTGTTGAACCTCTTTGAAACCTTTATTTTAATGGAAGTGTGTTCAGTGGAATTATTTTGTGTGTGTTATGTTTGGGAATTTATGAATCCTGACTATGAGGTAAGAGATTCTTTAGTCATCGGATCTCCATCCATAGGTTCTAGAGTGAAGTCGGAGTGTACTTAAGAGAAACCTAGTGGTGTAAAAAGACTGTGGTTTAATCTCTATCATTAGTGTGGCATGGTTTGTGTTATTATGAGGTTGAAGATTTTGGTATAACGATGGCAATAGATTTGATGCTCTATCAGTTGGGCCATTCCCTTATCCCCCTCATGGTGTGGGGTTTTTAGTCCATGTAGAAAGTCTTCAAGTTTTGTTAATCTCGTCAATTCTTATAGTGTGAAGACCCACAATGGGTCTTGTTGAGTTACCCCTAAAGTGATCCAATGTTAACCTAATCCTTTTGGTGGGGAGTACATTCAGCCCTCACCGTGTTTGTTTCATAGTTTCATTCCTTGAATCAGTTTGGTGGTGGAAATCTCATACAAATCCACCTATTTCTAGGTATTTCTATAGAGTGAGTGTGGGGACGTGTGTGTTCCCAGTGGTTTTTTCAGAGAAAGGTTATAATGGTTTTCTCCAGTTGTGGGTTGATTTCTATTTGTCATTTCTGGATAATAGTTGAGTTCCATTTGTTGATGTTTATGTCGAACATTTCTTAAGGATGGTTTGGGATTCATGAAAGTTCCATGTCTCTTGGAAGGATCAACTGGGGGTGTTTAAGCTTTTTGGGACAGGTGACACTTATTGGGGAGTCATTCTCAGTCGCCTTAGTTATTTTTTTAACCTTTATCTCATTGGTGGTGTTTTGTGATCTCTTCATTGTTGTTCTTTTGGAATCTCCTTAAATTGTAAAGGAGAATTAGTTTCTGTTTGGGGTTTTTCCTTTTTATGGATACTAGGGGGAATAAATCATTATTGTGGGGAGATTTGTCACACCTAGTTTTGGCTTTCACCATGGTTATAGTTTGGTTCAGGGTTTAGGGGGAGTCCATGTTTAATTTATTGATTTTTTTTATTAAAGGAATAGTGTTTTCGGCTTGATGGCACAAGGTGCATAGGTAGTGCATAGTCTAGAGACATTGCTCTAAAACTGAGGACCCGTGCATGGGCTGCACAGTTGCAGTATTCAAATAAATATAATGGATTGTGGAAATTGAGAAAACAAAACCCGGAAAACGTCTATTAATATTTAAAATATCCACAGTATAATTAATGTGAGTAATTTTTATTATAATTATTACAGATGATATGAATGTAAATAAATGTTAATATTGATAATTTAAAATTTTTTATTACATTATGTTGTTTATCATAATTATAAATATAATAATTAAAAATCAACACTATTATTGAATTTGTCTCTATTATTATTACTAAAAAATTTATTCATTATTTTTATTAAAGTTGTTTTTATTATTATTATGTGTATCATAATTATCATTAATATTATGTTTATTATATATTAAAGTTATTGTTATTGTTATTTTATTTTATTTTATTTATTTTATTATTTAATTTTTTTTTTCATTTCTTCTTTTCTTTTTTCCCTAACCCTATCAGACCATCTCCCTTCCTCCTCTACCTCTCCCCATGTGTCACCTCTCCTCCCTCCCCACTCTCCTCTCCCTCTCCTCGCCTACTACCTTCGCCATCCTGTCGGAAACATCTAACCACTGCCCTCTTATCTCAACCTCACTATCCTGCTACCCTCCTCTCCTAGCATCGCTAGCCCACCGCCCTCACCTCCTAGCTGACACTTGACATACAGCTACTTCCCACCTCCAGTCAGCAGGCCTATCTCAGTTCCCATGAATGGCCCCCTTCCTTGTCTCAGCCGCTCCCTCCTCCATCCACCCTATTGGTTCCAGATCTACCTCATGTCCGAGAGCCGGCCAATTGGTCACGCCCTCCCTGTCATCACGACTCCGACCACCACTTTCCCTCCTAACAACGCCCTCTACCTATCGCTTTCCCTATGACCGGCCGTAACCCCCCTATCAGCAAACTCCTACCAGCTACCAAATATCCTTCTATTGTGATCCCTCCTACCAATGCCCTCTGATTGCATGTCCTCCAGTAGTGTTCCCTCTGACCCGCCACATAACCTCGGACTTGATGCATGCCATTCTCAGCTACGCACCCCTATCAGCAAATTTCCCAATGCCCCACTACACTTCTCCAGTATTTCAAGGTGTAAAGACTAGTTTCTTCATCTCTCATTCCACCTTCATTTACATGACCATTCACACACCTTGTTCTCAACTGGGCGCACGAAAAACATCTGTCACCGAATTTGAGCAATTTGGTTTTGTGCCATTTTCTCCTACAGTGGGGTTGAGATGGGCTATGCATTGTTCATTAGTTTGGATTTTTTTAAGTCTGTTTTTCTATGATTTAGCTATTTTGTGGGTGTTTCAATGTGTTGGTAGTATACTATTTCGATACTGTAGTCATTTTCTTGTTCTCATGTGCGGGGCATGTTGCATTATCGTGTTTAGACTGCGAGTTGGGGTAGGTCCCCTAATGCACTTTCCATTATATTTATAATTTATTAATTTCTTGATGTTTCATTGATTTTAAATAAATGGTAAATAATATTAAATAATTAGTTTAAGAATAAATATTTTTTGTCAAGGAGAGTAGTTTATTCTTAGTGCTTGAGTTTTTTGAAAACACTTATTAAATGTACATACTAAGTGTTGATAAAATACACCCATTGGCCTTTATAATTGTTTCTTAATAAGAAAATGATGATTTTGTTTTCTTAAATTGGATTCTAAGTAGATTTTGGATTTAAAAGTGGTGTGTGTTGATTCTTCAAAAAACGGTTTGGTGTTGAATGGCTGGTTAAGGTCCATTTGGAACTTTAATAAAATAAATTATTTTTAAAACTCTCGTTGGATTGACTCGAGGGTGATCTTGTTTCACGCATCGATTGTGTGAGTTATTGTGTGTGTTGTTCATGCATTGTGATTGGTTAGTTGATTGACATTGTTGACTCACCCCTCTTTTAATTTATTACTCATCATGGGAACCTAGCATAGTTAGTGAATTTTCTGTGAACGATTACTGTTGTAGTTTAGATTATGTACTGGCTAGTGGCCCTTAGTATTGACCTTTCTCTATTAGGGGATTCAGCCCTTCAGTTAGGCTAGTTAGGGAAGTACAGATCGTTTGGTAATTATGAAGTCATCAATAGTAGGCATGACATTAGGATGAGTCACATGTATAGTACGTTCGGGATTGTTCATGAACTCCAAGGTTCAATCCAAGTTTTCTTTAACTCTTATTTGTATGTGGCGGATGATTGAGGTGTTTAGTATGGTTTCTGGCCCCTGTGTGCTACTTTTCAATTTCCCATGTTGTGTGTTGTGTGTTGCATATTGTTTTCCGTTAATTTAACAACTAAATTTTGGATTTTAAATCATTTGTGAAAATGTTTATAAAATGTAATTTACCTTTACCTTCAACCATTAAATTTTTATTTAAATTGAAAATGGAAATGGACATTTACCTACTTTAGAAATGAAAGTGTGTATGAAATCCCATATTTTATATAATCTTGTTCAAACATAAAATTAGTAAAATTATTTATTTAATTGTTGTGCTTTCGGAATAGATTTTTGGGAATTCCTATTGAGTTTTAATGATCATTCAGGTACTATTTTATTGTTTTTTGTTTTTATTGTAGGTTTGACTCAACATTTATTATTCATCATGGGTGAGAATTGGTTGTGGATTAGAGAGTGAGTCTCTGAGTAATTAGGATTTTTGGTTATGGTCAAGTTATTCGGTTGTTACTGGTCATTATTTTTTCATGTAATTTATTTACTTTCTGTTGATCTTCCTTTTTTGTTTCTTTATTTGTTTTCATTGGGAGAAATCATTCCACTTTGTTCTCTATTGATGCCATGGCACTTTTCACCAGCCCAAGAGGATCAGAAATGCCTTTTAGGCCTTTCTGTGGATCGGCTTGGGTGACCGGTTTAGGGTCGACCCAGGATGGTTAGTAACGAGAATGTTGAGTATGAATAGGATTAACTGAATTGTGAAATTATGGTTTACACATGTAAAAAAATTAAAAAAGGAAATATTTTTAGAAAAACATTATTAAATGTTACCAAGTGTTTTTTATATCAAAAAAATAAACAAATCACTATTTTCGTATTATATTAAAGAAATATACATATAATATATTCCATCCAATTTTTAAAATTCATCCAATGTCTTTTATAGACATGATATAAAAAATAAATTTAGTTTTATTCTTTAAAACTATATTTTTTCTGAAAAATATTTTCGTCACCTTTTAATAGTGCACTGTTTTTCAAAGGTTGGGACTGAATCCTCATTTTTATTATTAATGTAAAGACAACATTATGACTGGGTAGAGAGAGATGCATTACAAAGAACAAAGGAGGGAGACTCATTACATAGCCCAAAGTCCCACGACCATGTAGTTTGAATACAAATCCCAAAAGCCCATTTTCCCCAAATGGGCCTTTGGTGAATAGTAATTCTATTGTACCAAGGCTGCTACAGTACCACCACCTCTATAGTCCCTGCTAAAATACCCTTTATTGCTATAGTTTCATTGCTGCTATAATACTACTATAGTACCATACTACAATGCTTCTACAGCACTCAGAAATTCGTCCCCTACTTGGATTTGATCTGGGGTCTTTTGGATTCCACGTAGCAGCCTCTACCACTTGGGTACAGGCTCGTTGTCATCTTTTAAAGGTGGAGTTTTTTTGAAGTAAATTTTAACACTTTCATAATTTTAATAAAAAAAATAAACTACATTTTTGAAATATCAATAACAAAATTATCTTAGGGTTATTTTTTTTTAATTTTATATTAAAATTCATTTTATGATTAATAGAGAAAAATAGTGGATTTTAATTGAAAGTTTCATTATCATTTATATAATATATAATGTAAAATTATATTTTAAAATGGTTTTAAAGTAAAAAATAGTTCAATTATACATTTAATAAACCAATTTACATCATTGTATTCATTTTTATATTGAATTTATATATATAACATTGTAAACATTTGAACATTTTCACTTTAAATACTCACTTTCTCTCTATATCTATGAGAGTAATTTTAAATTAATTTCATCCACTTATGTGTTTTTAATTTTGAAAAATGAAATCAATATTTTAAATTACAAGGTCCAAATTTATTAAATAGGTCCCTTTTATTTTTTGACAAATATGAATAGTAACGTTGGTAAAAAAATTACCATGGTAATGGGTAAATTGGGTATTTTAGGTTAAAAACAGATAACGACGGCCTCTGAGCGGAAGTGGGGATCTCCCCCTTCCCCAAGCTAGTGTTTCGCCGGCGGGTTCTCTTCTTCCCTCCTCCGGCTCGTCTCGGTTGTTCGGCGTCGATGTTATCCTTCGTCGCAGATCTGGACTTGGTTTCTCAACTTCGACCTCAACTCGGTGTCAGACCAGGTGCGCCCTCAGCTTGAGCCGTCAGATCTGGGGCGTCCTCAGTGCGGTGATGGTGGTTTCGTCTTAAGCTGGAGTCAGATCTGGTGATTTTCTCATCATCGTTCTGGCTTCATTTGTTGCCGACAGATCTGGATTTGCGACAGATCCAGTGACTCCTTAGCAAGGCGATGGCGGTGTTGCCCTCAGCTGGAGTCAGCTCTGGTGTCTCGGTGACGGTCTGGCTCCCCTTGTTGGCAATGAATCTGGAGTTCTATGGGGGTGGGATTTGGTTTTGGCTTAGGGGTCTGCGATCGATGTTGCTGCGGATTGGGGAAGGATCTGGCGTTCTTTCTGGGGAGGCTCGACATCGGCTTTAGTGCGGGATAGAGGGGGAGGTTCTTGTTCTGTTCTTTTCAGGTTGAGGGGATGAATCCAGTGCAGTGATGGGCTGTTTTGGGAAGCCTTGTAGGGGAAGGTGCTCGGTTTTGGTTCTGGTTTTGCAGAGTCGATTCTATTGGAGTTGGTGTTATGGTTTTTGTTGATCAGGGTGAGGCTGAGGTTGGATCTATCATTCCCATTATAGTTTCTTCATCATCCATTGAGGATGGCTTGTACATCTCGCGTTTCAAGGAGGGGGAGAACTCCATTCAGTGTTCGCTACAGGTTTGTGGATTTTGGCTGGTGTCGATGGTCGCACTGGCGGGCGATGGAGGAAGCTGGTCTGAGGTTTGCACAACTTTTCCTTTGTTCGTGTTCCCTAGTTCGTGGCTTCTTAGCTTTCTCTTTGGTGGTTTTGACTCACACTATGATGTTTTTTTGTTTAAATTTTTGAATTGGTTTGATTTGTTTGATTCCATGTGTTTGGTGGTTGAAGTCGTGAATTTGTGTGACTTTTAGTGGTGATGTCTTGAAATGGTGAATTGTTGAAGAGGTGGAGAGGTTAAGTGGTGATGGGATATAGTTGTATTGGTTTCTCACTTTTCTCCTCAAAAGTGTTTGCATAATAAAAAAGTAGTTTCCAGCAGGATAAAAATAAACTGATGAGGACTAAAAAATGAAAATAACAATTTGTAAAATATTAATGGTTGAAATTAATTCAACCTTTAACACCAAAGAATATAAATTTTATTATTTAATGGACATATTTCCATGAATATGACTTAGATATTATTAAAAACAAATAGAGTGAAAACATGTAACACTCTTACTTTAAATAATTATAATATTATTAATATGGGGTGAAATATAAGATATTATCAACTATAAATATTTTTATGAAATATAAAATGATTATTTACATAATAGGAATTTATTTTAATTATTAGTGAATAAAAAATTACCAAATGATTATGTAGTAACTATTCAATTATTGAAAAAATCAATCAAATTATATTATAAGTATTAAAGTAAATATAATTTGAACTAATTAAGGTCCTCTATGAATTTTATAGGTGAATATTATATATTAGGGGTGTGTTAAATAATGTTTTGGAATTTATCATTATTTTTTGAGGTATGGTATAAAATATAATATATTTCTATTTTTGTTCTAATTGACACTTTATAAGTAAAAATTACAACCTTTTAACAATAAAAAATGTCTTACCATACTGAAAATTAAAATAGGTTACCTAGGGTTAATCCAAATGATATGGTTCAAAATGAAACAAAAAATAGAAAAAAATATTATATTATTATTTTACAACCTTAAAATATCTTATCTTAAAATAAATGACATTTTGGACATAATTTTATTGGGATTCAATTTATTATAAATTAATATTTTGGGAAATTTTGAAAGTTCCCATCACCTCAATTATAAAAGGGAGCATATTCTTCTCTTTTATTAACACTTAAAAATCAATTTAAATCAGTAAAAACCTAACAAAATATAATCCCAACTTTCTTCCCATCATCTTAGAACCCTTATTTTTTGAATTAACTCAACCAAGTAAGTCATTTAGAGAAAAGAAAAAGAAGATACCTGAAGAAGAGGTAATGTTCATTAATGAACGACTTCATTTTATTTATTCTTTAAAATCCTTAACTTTTTTTAATTTCATGTTTACATAATAAAAAAGTATCATAAAGATAATAATATATTTTTATGTTAATGGTATGACCTAAAAAACCACACACATCCATTAAACGGGATACATAATCTTCATTCATATGTATGGTGGGATGTTTCCTCGAGAACAGATGTTATTTATTCTTCCATTGAAACCTTTAAATTTTGGTAATAATGATGGATTTATAGTTTATATATGATATTTTTCTATGATTCTATTTTTGTTATCAAATTTTTTTTCACACATACCATCATATATTTCATTTTTTGGGAATACTATCACGTCGTTCATGTGTACGGTAGACTACCACCTCACGAAGCGATGTGATTAATTCACACTTTACATATAATTTATTAAATATGGTTTTAATAAATATATATAATATATATGACATATAAAGTATTCTCTAATTATAATATATCATATAATTTTCTTTTTTTTAGTTGGACAAGAAAATGAAAGTATTGTTCATTTGCACATACTACCTAACGACTTTATGAACAGTGTATTTTATTTTCTGCCTATAACTTTTGTGAATCATTATAAATATATATATAGTGAATTTATGTGATAATCATATCATGGTTATAATTTCATATTTTATGAAATTCTAATCTATGTAAGAGTACCAAGAATAACATGTCAAAAAATATTTGAAAAACAAAGTGGTTATTACTAGAAACAAAACATTAACATGGAATTGTCAATAAATGAGTAATATAAAGCCATCAGTAAATAATATATGGTATGATATATATTAATATGGTTCTATGAAAGATGTATAATAAACTTATATTTATTATAAATGAGGTTTGAATGTATATTAAGGAATTCAAGACTTAGGGTAAGGGATTTTTGTCACACTTTTATTTCTATGGGACTCATGCCTTAGAGAATACATGATTATTTTATGTGGTGTATATACTGACCATGAAAATATTTTATGAGTCTTATCCTAAATATTGTGGGTTTTTTCAAGTCCATATAATTTTATTTCTTTCATGGTTCATATTATTTGGCTGATTATAAAGTGGTAAAGGTTTATTTCCCAATTTCATCATTATTTGTGATTGTTTATGTAAAGTTTCAATTGTAGAACAATTATCATCCATGTCCATGTTTTCGAGAAAAAAATTTATAAAAGGTTTTTTACTATTCTCTTATGAACTTGACTTTTTATAAAATGGTTTGATTTGTTTTGTCATTTTATAAATAAGGATCATTATGATTTTTCAAACAAAATACATAAGGAATGTTTTTTAACTTATAAAAAATGAGAGGATTTCCCATCATCATGACTCTTTATTGCTTTGAAGATTCCTTTACAATATTATATGGTTTTTTTTAAAATAAATTTTTTTCCTTTATTATTACAAGGATCTTAAAAAATAATTTGATAATGGAAAGGATGTTTTCCTTAAGAATTATTTCAAGTAATATTTAAAAAATCATTTTCTAACTAATATTAAATAATTTGATGTCACTTATGATTTAAAAGGGATATGACCAAAGTATGTCATTATTTCTATGAATGGTTTACATTTTTGATAGCATTATATTTATGGATCCTATTTTTTTCCTTGAGTTATGTTATGATGAATTGTTAATAAAACTCATTTATTTACCTAGGTTCTGAGATGGTGAATGATTTATGTTCCTATGTCAAACATATTTATAGTTTTCATTAAGTTATAGATGGTACCTATATCAACCACCAATTAATTATGTAATTAATTATATGTCATGATACAGTTAGGGGGAAATTCAATATGCCTAATCTGTGATGGGAAACAAGTCGATGTTCTTGATCCGGTATGAGAAAACTTTTATATGGCCTGATTCAAGATTCTTTGTAGTTAACCTTGATCAAGTAAATAATTTTCTATACTTATGGTGATTCTACACACATTTATGACACGAAATTATATTACGTAATTTATTTGTGAGTAATTTTCATTATTTAAGTCTTTTTAAATGTTAATGTTTTATGACATGACTCGTGATTATGATATATGTTAGGTTGTGAATGAACATTATAAGTTATTATCATTATCACATACCCATATTATTATATTATGCACTCATAAGACCATAAATATACAAGTCCATGTTTAATCTTACTAAGAATATGAGATCATCCTTTTCTTATGTTTTTTCCCATTGGTTTTGAAGAATGATCTTGAGTAGCGGTACTAAAGTTGAAAAAATTTGGAGGAAACATTAATGATCATTCATCACAATTATATTTTTAATTCCAAGTTAAAAAAGGTGATAAACTATTATAGTCCTTGGGCATGTCTTTATGTACTTCAATGAATATTCATCTAAAAATATGTCATATCCATGTATGAAAATCTTGGGTTGTTACAGTTGGTATCAAAAAAATGGATTAGTCAACATTTCTAAACTAGTATAAGAAAACCATATAAATATTACTACATATAAGTTTAAGTATAAGTTACAATCCAAGAGTTTTCATAATGACTGTGAATACACTAGGATTAAACCTAAGGTGTCATTATTTAAAATTTTATAAGTAATTTCAATTGATTTTGTGGTTTCACCACTATGATTAGAGTTGTTCACACTATGTTTTATGGTTTATTCAATTGTTAGTACCCTGAAGGAACTTTGATAATAATGAATGTGATAGGAAATGAAATGATTTTTCTTCTTGAGAATCTGAATTTTATGGTAGAAGTAATGAAAAATCTTGTTGTTATGATCAGAAAACATTCTCAAGCTATGAATCATTCTAGACTTATAAATAAGTAAAGAAGGGAACAATATTCTATTGATTCCTTCATGAGGCATCCTTATTTTAGTGGGTCTTATGATTCACTAGTGGTTGAAAATGGATCATTACCACTAAAAATATATTATCTGTTCTACAATGTTCAAAACAAGATAAATTCATTTTTTATATTTATCATTTGGAAGGTGAATTGGATAAATGGTAGGATATTATCAAAAATATGTTTCAAATTCCTGAAATTTATTTCATGGAATGTGAAAATTTCAATAACTTATTTTTAAATAAGTACTTTTTGCATATTCTTCATAGAAAAATATAGAAATATTTCACCGAGCTAAACAAAAATAATGAATGATCTATTGGTACTTATGAGTAAAATTTTATAATACATTCAAGGTACGCTTCTGGTATTATCATCCAACCTCAATGTAAGTTTGACTGATTATTTAGTGGATTAAAACCAAGTCTTTAAAGGGCATTATCCATAAGAGACTTCAGTATATGTCAAGAAATTATTCTATGTTCACTCAAAGTATAAATGAAAATTAAAGGTACCCACCATTACCCTGGTTTTTATAATAAAATAAATATTGACACTCATGAAAAATTTAACAAATCACACGGGGAAAAATTATTACCATTTATATGCCATAAATGTGGGAATAAACATCAAGGTAAGTGTTTGAATAGAATTGGATGGTGATTTAAATGTTTCCAGGTAGGAAATAAGTTTTATAAATGTCGAAAGGTAAGGAATATGCTAGTTAATCAGACAGGGGAAAATAGGATTCCAACTAATTAACCATACATACTTCAGTGTTTCATGTTTGAAGAAAATGGGAATTATGCTAACCAGTTCCCAAATGTGATTGTTAATGATAATGATCAATGTCACCAACTATTTCAGGCCAAATAAAAAATGGAAATCCCATGCAATCATTATTGGTGATTTGGATTTCAATAATGAAGTGGGGGTGATTGAGTGTTTATATATTTGAATTCAAGAATAATTTTTTAGAAGTACTCTTATGGTATTATGGAATAATCAAACATCTAAGTATTTTTTCATGGTATAATTGCCTTAATAATTTCAAAGCACATGTCGAATTCTACTGGTAACCATGAAAAGTTATTAAGGTGGTTTTCTGGGGAAAATGATTAAGGGAAGGATACCCCTTATTATGTGAATGGTATTGGTATAAGAAGATAAATAGATGTGTGATTGTGAGAAGATAAATGAGATAGCATTGTAAACCTTGTAACGGATTAGTAAAATGATTTCAAGATGGTTTTTCGATCGAGTTTATAGAATTTTGGAATTATGGTGTGAGGAAAGAGTTAATTATTAAAAGAACGCATGTCTTCACTATGTTTTTAAGGTAATTCAGGATATTACCCTATTTCAAGAGAATACATGATAATGGTATTCACATGTAAGGTCTGTGAATATTAAGAGCAATATCAAAATTTTTAGATGGATTAATGTTATGTTGATTTAGATAAATTTATTAACCCTTTTTTTATAATTTTTAAAAGTTTAAAGGGTTATAAGGATAATTATTTATGAAGAGGATTATGTTGACCATTGAATAAGGTTTTAGAGATATATATTTTTGTAATATGATTATTTTTTAATATTTTATAACATGTTTAAACCATTTTTTTATGATGATTCCTAGAGACAGTAGGAATGAATTATAATTCCATTATGGATCTTAAGATCCACTAGTTCTTCTAGCATTACAATTTCAACTTTATCATTTATTAGAGTAAAAGAATGAAGTAGAAATTGATCAAGGAAAAACCCGAGTGACATTTTACTTATGTGATGAAATCAAGAATGTATATATTCCCAATGGATTTTGAAATAATATTTTATCCTATTATAATAATTTTTAATGATATCATTGCCTTTTCCAGGCCCATTTATTCTATAGTTTTATAGTTATTAACCTTATAATGAGCCTGTAATCTATGATTCTTTATTAGAAATTGATAGTTAGTTTTCTCTTCAATGTCTGTATTCTCACTTTCCACCAATATTTTTTGATGTGGAAACCTACTTATGAGTTACATTGGGTGACCATTATGTTTCTAACTTTCCCTTTTTTAAAAAAGTTTTAGTATTCCCTTTTATGATATGGGTTTCTATGAAAGTAAATTTCGTGTTTTAAAAATTTGATGACTGAGAATAATTTAGAGGTAGAAATTCATTTTAATGGGAGTAGAATGCAACACCTCGATATTTTTATGATATATATTTCAAAAAAAAATTATTTCTTTTATGTCTTTCATTATATGTAACACCGAATAAGCTTATGTTACATGAAAGATTGAGTTTATATGAAACATCATTTCACTACTGTAATATTTTATATAAGAAAATTATAACATACCCATAATAATGGTGTTTATTATCATTATTAATTAAATTATGAAATTATGGTTTACAAATGTAAAATCCATTTGAAAATATAAGGATATATTTTTTTGAAAAACTATTTTAATGCAGACAAGTGTGTTTTATACCAATAATATAAAAACCACTCTTTTAGATTATATTAATGAAATATATATATATATAATATTAAATATAATTTTTAACATTCATCTTATGTACTTTCTAGAAATAGTAAAAAAAATCATGTTTTATGCTAAAAATTTCATGCTTTCTAAAAAGAATTTTTATCACTTTTTAATAGTGCACATGTTGTAAAACAAAATTTTTACACTTTTATAAATATTATACGAAAAAATAAAGTCATTTTTTTAATTATTATATCAAAATTATCTTAGGGTGAATATTTGTTATTTTTTGAAGAAAAATCATTTTTGATGAATAGTGACAAAATACTGGGTTTTAATTGGAAAATTCCTTTTCAACTATATAATATATAATAATAAATTATATTTTGAATTGATTTTTAAGTCAAAATAGTTAAATTATAAATTCATTAATATAATTTAGTTCATTTTAATAATTTTATATTTAATTTAGACATAAAAACATAGTAATCTTTTGAACATTTTCACTTTAAAAACACACTATCTCACCCCATCTAAGATATTAATTTTAAAATAATTTTAGACCCTTGTCTGTTTTGAATTTTGAAAAATATATTCCATATTTTGAATTATAAGGCTCAAATTAGTAAAATATCTCTATTTTATTTTTTTCCGATTTGAATAGTAACATTGATAATTTTTGTTTCCATAGTAAAGGGTAAATTGGGAAATTTAGGAAAAAAATAAAGTGATAAGGACTAAAAAATGACCAAAACACTAAGAAAAATTTTATTGGATGAATTTAAGTCAAAAATTAAAACCTAATGTCCTATATTTAATTATTTAATGTACACTTTCCCCTGAAAATGACTTGGATATTTTTAAAATCAAAGAGAATGAAAAAATCTCACACTATTACTTTTAATAAGAATAAATTTTTTAATATGGGGTCAAATTGAATATATTATTTACAATAATTATTATTATAAAATATAAAATGGTTATATATATTTTAAGTTTATTTTAATTTTTATATAAGAAATAATTATCATAAATAATTCCACAATGAGGATGGAGTAATTATTCAATTAATGAAAAAATAATTAAATGATATTATAAAGATTGAAATAAATATAATTTGAATTAATTAATGTGGTACAAGAATTATAATATTCAATATGACATATTATTAGTGTATTAAAATATTTTTTCAAAGTTATCTTGTATTATTGATTTTATTAAAGTCAATGAAATGAATAGTGTCAAAATTGACACTAATGATATTATATGAAAATAATATTTGATAAATTATTAAAATAAATAAGGATAAAGGCGGTGATATATAGTATAAATTATAATAAAATGTCTATTTATGGTCCAATTGACACTTTATAAGTAAAAAAATTACAACATTTAAATATTAATGAAGGTGTTACCACAATTAAAATTAAAATTGGTTAACTAAGGGTTTATCAAAATGATATGGTTTAAAATTAAACCAAAACCTAGATAAAATATATTTTTTATGATATTAAAACCTTATAATGTCTTATATTTTACCAAATGGCTTTTTTATATATTTTTATAGATATTGAATTTATTAAAAATTAATTTTTTTTGAAATTCCAAAAGTGTCCCTCACCTAAATTATAAAAGGAAAACTCCTCTTCTCATTTTTTCACACTTCAAAACCTATTTTATTTGGCCATAAAATATCCAAATATCCTACCAAAATCCGTAAATTCATCTTATAGTCTTTAATTGGGTCATAAATCTAACTGAGGAAGTCCTTTGTTGTAAGCCAAAAGGAGATACTCTAAGAAGTGGTAATGTTCATCATTGAACATTTTTGTTTTATTTCATCATTGAACCCCTTAATTTATTTTCATTTGATGTTAATATAATAACATAATTATCTTGAACATACTTATATGTTTTTATGTTTTGTTTGCTACCTAAAACTTCACAAAATTTCAACAAATGGGATATGCAATCGTCATTCCTGTGTACGACGAACTATTACCTCACGAACCGATGTCGTTTTTTATTCCATTTCCTCCTTAAAATGTTGGGAATAATTATTCATTTATAGTTTATATTATATATATATATACTGATTTTGTTATGATTTTTTAATTTTTTATATCCCACATGACTTCATGCTTCCCATTTTGTGGGAATACGAAAATGTTGTTCGTGTGTACGATGGACTACCTCCTCGCAAAGTGATGTGATTCATTCACAGTTTACATAGAATGTTGTAAATATATACTTAACAAAAATATGTGATATATTTTGAAAAAATATTCAATAATTATTATATTCAATATATTTTTCTTTTTTTAAAATTTGAAAATAAAATTAAAACAATGTTCATGCATACATACAACCTACTATTTTCATGAACAATGTATTATATTATCTACCAATAAATTTTATGAATCTATAAAAATACATATATAATGAATATATATGATATTAATATCATTTTTCATTATTTTTATTATTATATCATGATCCAAAAAATAGTACCAAAAATAACAAGTCAAAACATGTAAGAAAAACAAATCAGTTGTCACCTAAAACAAAACTTTAATGTGAAATTGTTAATAAATAAATAAGATAAAGTAATAAGTAAAACATATATGTTATTATATATATATATTAATATGGTAATTTTTAATATATATTATAAACTTATATTTATTATAAATAAGGTTTGATCATATAAGAAGTAATTCAAGACATATGGTAAGATATTTTTGTCTCCCTTTTATTTCAATGAGAAACATGCATTATACACTGATTGTATCTTTTTTGTGGTGTATGTACTACCCATGAATGTATTTTATGAGTCTTATACAAAATATAGTGGTATTTACATTTCTATATAATTTTATTTATTTATATTTTCAAATGATTGAATATATTATAATGTTGTAAGAATTTATTTCACACTCTCATCATTATTTGAGATTGATTATGTTAAAGTTTATGCTGGGGGAAATTTATCTTCCATTTTCATGTTTTCTAAAAATTATTTGAAAAATGTTTTTAATATTATACTATTAATTTTTAAATCCATTTTTAACTATATTTTACTTTATATAAAACCTTTTTATAGGAATATTTCTTCTATTTGAAAATTGATGCTCTTTGCAACTTTTACAATAAAATAAAGAAGGAAAATTTTTAACTTATATGGCATGAGTGGGTTTTATATCATCAAGTTTCCTTAATGTTTTGAACATTATAGGAATACAAGGTTCTTTTCAGAGAAATTTTTTTCCTCTCTAACTGTGTGGCTCATAAAATGATTTCATACGGAAAGGATATTTCCCTCAAAAATTATTTCAAGTGATCTTTCAAAAAAATCCATCTAATATGAAATTATTTGATGTTACATATGCTTTACTGGGGATATAACCCAAGGATAATATTATTTATCTAAATTATTTATGTTTATTATTTAATTATATTTATAGAACCGATTTATTTCCCATGAGTTATGTTATGATGAAGTTTTTATGAAACTCATTTATTTACACGGGTTATGAGATGGTGAATGAATTATGGTATTATGGAACACATATATATATTTTTCGTTTAGTTATGGTTGTGAAAAATATATCCCTCCAATGCATTGGGAAATTAATTGTATCTCATTAGATAGTTAGGGGAAACAATTCGATGTGCTTGATTTGTGATGGAAAATAAGTCAATGTGTTTGATCTACTATGAGAAACGAGTGATAATGTCAGATCTGAGAGTCTTGGTAGTTAACATTGACCTATGAAATGGTTTTCTATACATATGGGTTTTCCAAACACATTTATGATATGAATTTGTTTTACTAATTTATTTATTATGAATTTTCAAGATTCATGTTTTTGAAATGTTAATTCTTTATTCTATTACTCATGATTCTGATCTATGATAGGTTGGGTATCAACTTTTTAAGTTATGCTCATGATCACATAACCATACTAATAACTTATTATTACATAATATCATAAATTGATATATTCCATGTTTACAATTATTGGGCATCTAATCTCATCCTTTTTTTATATTTCCTTTCCATACGTTATGAAGAAAGGTTTTAAGTAGGGGTACTAAAGGGGAAGATATTTGTGGGAAACATTGAAGATCGTTCATCAGAATATAATTTTGTGTTCTAAGTTTCCAAAGGCACTAAACTATTATAGTCTTCAGTGATGCATTTGAGTAATGTAATGAATACTCATCTAAAAATATGTAATATCCTTGTATGAAAATCCTAGGTCATTACAATGAACCCTTTCTATGGGGTAGTTTTCTATGTCGTGGATAATCCTATATTCCCAACCTTATATATGAAGCCTATATGGGAATTCATACATTAGTTCAATGTGGATGTATCCCATAGGAAGTTGTATATATCAGGTCTATATGGTAGAACTTGAGTCATTCTACAAGACTTTTGGGACATGAAATATATATGACATGTGGAGGGGAGTTTTTGTTATTATTTATGATTTTCCTATTAGTTTCCAAGTTGCTATTAGATGTGTGTTGTTAATTTGTACACCTATGGTTATTCTATAGAGTCTTGTAATTTTTCCTCTTACATTTATACATCTAGAAGCTACTATGTAGATCTGAAAGACATGCTTGTTTTTTTTGTATGTTATAAATATACTAGCATGGGCCATATCAAGGGAATATTTACCATGGGTGTCAAGATATAACCTTTTGGGTGGATTATCTCTTGTGTTTTCCCCCTTTTTATATAGTTTTTTCTTTTATTACATATATTATTTGTTTTGGATAGATTGGGAATATCACATGTTCATGCACTTGTTATGACAATAGATTATAGGTCCACCTTCAGGGGTGACCTACTATGATTTATTTATCACCCCCTATACATTCACCTCATTGTGAAAGCAAACATGATTACTAATTTTAGGTTGGAACATAGGTTTCATGATGGATGAGGTCTAGTCCTAATGTTTCTTGATCGAGCACGGTCACTTCTGTGGAGTCTCAGGATCGTGCTAGTGTAGTGTGATCATTATGGTGACCGAGTATGTGGTTTTTCTTATTGGTGGATATAGTTATAGTTTTATTTATTTTAATTTTTTATATTTTATATGTGGTAGTCCAAGTGGTGACTAACTATTATATGATTTTCATGCATAGAGTCTGTGTGATGAGATAGATCATGTCACATGCCGGGTTGACCTATGTTGCTTCATTACATCTATCATGCTCTTTGTTCTCAAATAAAAAATAATCCCTAGAAATATTTTCCCCTAATTTAAAAAAAATTATAAAACCTTTTTGCGATGATATTATCAGAAAAATATAACCCTCAACATGAAATCCTAGTTCCTTTCTTTGGTTATCTAGGTAAATTTTTTGTTAACTCCAAGAATCATTGAAATGTTTCAGAATCACATTTATCTTTTTTGTAGTCTCATTTGTAATGTATAGTCCTAATAGTTTCCCTTCAAAAAGTTCATCCCAGAAAGTTATAGTTATACACATTTTTTCATTGATAGATTCAAAAGATTTCATTAGAATACTCTAGTAGAAATTATTATTATATCAGAATTCAACAAGTGGAAGATGTTGGTCCCAACTTCCATAAAAATCAGGTGATAAATCCCTTATAATTTCTTCTAATGTTTTATTGAGTTTTTTATTTCCATTCTAATCATGATTTTGATAATTACTTCAACCCATCTTTGTCTTTTGAATAATCTATTTAAGTTATTTAGGGTTTTCTATGTATATGTGTTTATTTTAATGTAACCTTTATAATTTCATTATATATACAGATAAATTTATAATATTTACATGAATGTTATTAAATTTTATATCCAGGATATTTATATTAATTTAATTAGTTAATGAGGATGATTGAAGTGATATTTTTCGTGGTCAAAATTTTCATCAATTTTTGAAAAATATTTTAGAGACTCCATAATTTACATATTTGTATTTATAATATATTTCAATGATAACATGAGCTATAAATATATGAATCATGCACAACATTTTTCTAGAGAAATATACTACCTTTATCTTAATTTTTATACAAGGAAGGATAAAACATAATTTTAGATAGTTAACAAAATATCTGAATTTCAGTGAATTTGTTTATAGAGATATTGTTTTTAGAATTTTTATATTCTATTTTTTGAAAATATCTCTAGTTTTGTAAGATTTATTAAGGTATTTCTTATTAAATTTAAAGGAACACAAAATTTACTAAATGTAATTATTTTATGATGAATATAGAATCGTGAGTTAAAAGGCCCTAAAAAGTATTATATGAAGGTATGTAGTCTATTTTATCAAAATATCATTTTATCCCTGCATTGGTCTTTGAATTTTGATGATAAACCCAACATTGGTATCTCTACTTTTTAGAAACCTTAATTATATGTAAAAATTTATTTTTAAGGAACAATATATTGGATTAAAATTACAGATCATGAAACCTATATTTTTGAGTTAATCCCTACATTTATAACAAATATAAATCATATGTATTATCAACATGAATGTCCAATGGGATGGGTTTAATTATATAAAGTGGTTAAAACTAAAATATAATGTTATTCTAATAATGATAGTTAACTCATATGTTTTTTAATATTAGAGTGATAAATCGAGGAAGGTTTATTTCAGCAACTCCAATACAGTTTACCATTACTAAGTAGAGCTAAAACTATTGTACGCTGAAATATTTGGATGTGGCTAGAATATTATTTTGTTATATATTATAATGAAACAAATTTAAAATATAATGTGAGTGTATTCCAGGAATGGAAAACATATTTCTTGATGAATATGATATCATGCCTCATGCATAAATCCTATACAAGAAGGCTTCACTGCATAAACAATGAACTGAATCTTGATAATGCATTATGTACACCTCATAAATCACCATGTACATATAATAATGGTTCTAGAATTCTATAATAGTTTGGGTAATAGTTCTATAAGAAAAATAAATATACTTTTCTAGTTTTATATGAATTATAACTTGGGAATTTACCTCACACTATAAACAAGTTATTGCCTCACTGTGTCATGGAATATAGATCATTCATCACAACTATGAAAATTATACATTAATTCAAATTATTATGTATGTGGAAGTATATTTCATGATGAATAGTTATCACGTCTTAAACTGGTAATTGATCAATTTATAAGTGCTCAGCCACATAGGTTTCAACCTATTCTATGTTCTTTGTAATTCAACATGAAGGAGAGTACCACATTTATGTCAAATGTTCTTTATAATATGTTTGATGTCTGAATGAACTATATAGTAGAGCTTCAGAAGTCCGTGTATAGAATGATGGCTTGTCACACTCGACTTTTTCAAATTATTTTATTCTTATTATTTATCTTGGTGTCTTGTGTCTTTTCCAAAGTTCTGGTGAGTCCCAGTTCAAAATTTTGATATTTGAAGATTTTTTCGGGTTCTAGGCTGGTGCAAAAACACTGTGCGTCTTAGTGGAAGTCATACAGATAGTTTGGTTACCTGTGTGGTCACTACTGAAGTGAGCATGGGTCACCGCATGACCCATTCACGGTCCACTGAGTCGTGAGGGGCGACCGTGCAACCGCCCACCCATAATGTTAATTAATTTAGTTGGTTAGGTGACGATGTAATGAAACCATTAAACGTGACAATGCAGATATATATATATATTATTAGTGAATGTGTTATAAAGATTTTTATTATTATTATTTTTATAAAATATTGATTATAATTATTTGTATAAATACTGTCTTAAAATAAATTAGTAATGTTCTTAAATATTTACCATTACCATTATTATTGTTATCAATGTTTTATTAGTATTATTAAGATTTTATTCTTATGATTATTATTTATTTATTGTTATTATTAATTTGTTTTATTTTAATTTTATTTTTTTTATCTTTTTCTTTTCTCTTTTTAGGGTTTACCCATGTTCGGTATAGGTGTCCCCCCCTCTTTTCTCTCTTTCTCACCATCGTGAAGGCCTCGCCCCCCTGTTGCGCTACATCTCCACCACCTTTCCACCTCCCCATCTGGCCACTACCCTCCGACCTCCTCCATCATCCCAAAACACTCCCCTTGCAGCGCCCTTCAACTGTGCACAGCAGTGTGGCGTCCTACGCCTCTCGCTCCCCGTATCTACTCCACCTAGTCGAGCAAGCACCAACAGTGTGCCTCCCTTCCTGCTGTAAGAACCCCGAACTCTCTTGACCTGCTATGCGTGCGGTACCCACAGACCCCTCCCATCCACTTTTACTGCCTCTACCATCCACGCTCTAGTCCAACCACATCCCTCACAACTGCCTCCTCTCCTGTATCCTTCCCCCGCACACTATTCTACCTCCAACTAGTATCCCGCACTACCAACAGTAGGCTTACGCTACTTCAGTCACATCACAGCAGGCTGTCCGGCCTTCTGACCCTACAGTGCCCAATCCGAGCGACTCCCCCTTTTCTTTTATATGAGGCATGAACAGCTCCCGGCAGCGCCTATCCGGCTCGCTTCCTCCCTCAGGCGATAGAGTTCTTCACCCTTGTGGTAAGTGGTTATTATTCTGGTTCTCTCCTTGGATTAGGGTTTTTTATTTGTGGATTAAATTATAATTTTTGTATGTCGACTTATTCTGTAGGGTTTTTTTGGCTTCTCATTGGGGCGGTTGCGGTGCGAATGGGGTTTTACAACCATTTCGGGAGATCCGTCCAAATTTGAGGTAGGTTATTCCACCTTTAATAATTGTTTGATGAAATAATTCACCCATTTAATTAATTTATTATATTAATTGATCAGTTTTCTTGGTGTGAATATGGTTTTACATGGTGTTTAATATGTTTTTGATGGGTTTAGCATCATGGTTATCTGATATGAGTGTTTTGTTTCTCTAGAAACCCATGTTGATCCATTTGTAGTGTTTTATAAACTATGTTGTTGGTTTATTAAAATTTTCAAAGTTTGTAGTTGTGTTTTGGTGTGACGTAAATGTGCATTTAGTTATAAAAAACTTTTTGAGTGAGTTTTTGATATTTTGAGTCATGTGACACAATTTGAAATTGTTTAATAAATTCTCATAGTGGTTTGATTAATTGTGAAAATGGTTTATTTAATTGTGTAGTTAGTTTATTAATCTGTGTGAGTGGGGATAATTGTGTTTTTGATGTGGCGTTGTGTACTTCGGTCATAAAAGAGGGTTTTGTGTGGGTTTAGTGGGTAAAACCACATTATTTTTTTAAAAAATTATTTATGGTTTATTATATTATCTTAATGGTGTAAAGGTGTTTTATAAATCGATTAAGGGTTATATTAAACTATTTATGTAGTTTTTAGTTGGTTTTTCCTGTGAAAAACCGTGGTAAACAACTCAAAATAGTTTTATAAATTTTTATATGATTTATTAAATAATATGGATGTCGCGAGCCTGGTTTTGAAAATGTGTTAAGTAGCACGTTTAAATTTTGATCTCATTGTGTTGTGCACTTTTTTCTGGTTCTTAAAATGGTCAGTTGGCTCCTTAAAATTTTTAGTGAGTTATTTTGGCGTTGTGTGGTTTTTTTAAACACTTTGTGGATTTTAAAAGGGCTTTAGTAAATAGTGTTGTTCATGAATTTTGTGTGATGAAACATGTCGAGGTGGTGTTTTCATTGTCTATTCATTTGTATTTTTTAAGCCCATGTTTATGTACCTTTGTTGTTGTGCATATTGCAGTGCGTTGGCGGGGTAAACTTGTGTTACCGCGAGCATCGGTTTGCGAATGCTTGTACGCCTATGCGAGGCATGTCACGTTGTCATGTTCGAGTTGCAAGTTGAGGTAAGTCCCCCACTACACTCTCCTTTTAAATTTATAATTTACTTATTTCTTGATATTTTATTAATTTTCATAAATGGGAAATAATTTAACATAATTATTTTTTAAATGGTTATTTGGTTTAAAAAAGAATCGTTTATTTTATACACGACACTTGAAATATTTTCTTGATTAATGGACACCCATTAGTAAAATAATACCCATTTGGACTTTAAACATAATTCATGTAATTTTAAATAATAAATGATTTATTTTCTTGAGTGAACAAGTGTTTTGGTTCTCTTGAGAAATTAGGATTTCCTTTAAAATTGGCAAGGGCCTATTTGGAACTTTAATAAAATAAATTATTTTGGAAAAATCTCTTTGGGGTGATTCATGGGTGATATTTAGTGTACGTTGACTACATGATTTGGTTGTGATGTTTGTGCTAATTGATTGAATTTTTTCACTCACCCCTTTCCTATTTATTATATGTGTTGGCATGGGAACCTGGCATAGTAAGTGAATCTTCTGAGAACAATTGCTGCACAAGTTTATATTATGCATTGTCTAGTGGCCCTTAGTGTGGATTATACTCTGTTAAGGGATTGGGCCCCTCCGTTAGGCCATGTAGGGAAACACTGGGAGTTAGGGAGTTATGACGTCATCAAGAGTAGGCATGCCTTCAGGATGAGTCACATGTATGGTCTGTTTTATATTGTTCACGAGCTCCTAGGTTCGACCCATGTTTTTTATTTGTTTATTTGTATGTGGTGGAAAATTGAGAGGTCTATTTCGGTAGCTGGCCCCTATGTGCCACTTTTTCGATTTCCCTTAGTGTTGTACGTGTTGTGTGGTTTTCCCTTTTTACTAAAAACTAAAATTTGTATTTCTAAATTGTTCAAAAAAATGATTTAAAATGAAATGCACCAGTTCCTTTCAAACATTAAACTTTTTTTAAAATTAAAAAGGGCAATGGAATGTTACTTGTTTTAGAAATGAAAGCGTGTGTGTAGAAACCCATATTTTATATAATTTAGGTCAAACCTGTAATTGATAAATTCTTTATTTAATGGTTTGTGCAATGGGAGTAGAATTAGTCGGGCCTACCTAATAAGTTAAAATACTCACGCCTATAGTGTTTTCCTATTTTTAGTTTCTGTTGCAGGTTTGACTCGGGCTTGCTCGTCGTGGGTGAGTGTTGGTTGTGGACTGTTGAGTGAATCTCGAAGTTGTGAGTAGTTTTAGTCATTTTAATTTTACTTGGTTCTGTTTTAATATTCTTTCTTTTCGTGCTGTGTATTTACTTTATGATAATATACTTTTATGCTGCTTTATTTATTTTCACTTGGTGAAATCATTCCCAATTTTCCTCTATTGATGCCCTGGTGCTTGTCACCATCCCAGGAGGATCAGGAACACCTCCCGGGCCATGTCGCGGACCGTCTTGGGTGACTGGTTCATGGTTGACCCGGGTTGGTTCATGACAAAATGGTATAAAACGGAGGTTCGGATCTTGTGAGGACATTGGTTTTCAGTGAACCCACCGTTATTTGGGGTTATCATGGTATAAGGTGTAGAATTATTGGGAATGAAGGCATACGAATGAGAAGGACATCAAGAACCCTTGCTCATTCCGGACCTATGGTTACCTTGGGATGTTCAGGTTTGTCAATGTCTTTGATTATTATGGTTTGTATATTATTGGGAAATAAAATGTGAGCCGGGAAAGTGACCTTTGTAAGCTCGCATGGTCTAGAAAGCCATGTGGAGATGGGTAATTTACCATAGAATTCTCTCAGTGATGATGGTGTGACTGGTGTATGGCCTCCAACCATATGTCCGAGTCACCAATCATCTCTAGTTTCCCCCTAGTTAATCGTATGAGTTTTCCTTTATTCTGAAATTTGTTTTGTAATGTTTTATTTTTGTGATTAAGAGAAGTTGAATTTGAAATGGAAGTGACCATGTTTTTATCTTGCTCCTTGTTTTCATGTTCCTTAGTGTTTACCCCCACGATGGTTTGATGGATTACCAAGTTGTAGCTTCGCATGGGGCATCCATAGAAAATCATCCAGTTGATTAACCTATAGACAATGTTTTGGAATTCTGAAAATTGAACCCTCCCCTGTTTTATGGTCAATCAGATTCACTTGAGGAGGAGGAGTGGTTACAGAAGATTGAGATGAAGTTCAGTTTCATTAGGTTGCTTAAGTCGTTAAAGGTGAATTTGGCTACCTTTATGCTAGAAGGACTAGCCTGGAAATGGTGGAAGTCAGTGTCTCAGAGTAAACCTTGAAAAGATCTAACATGTGAGTTTTTCAAGTCATCATTCATCCAACAACACTTCTCTGAGTTCATGAAGCCGAGGAAGAGGCTAGAGTTGTTTTGTCTTCAGCAGGTCATTGAATCGGTACTGGAATTCTATAGCCATTTCACAGACCTAGATCCGTATGACCAATGGTTTGTTTCAAATGATCTCGTGAAGGCTCGAAAATTTGAGTCTAGACTCTGACCTGAACTGCGGTCTAAAGTGACAGAGCTCAACTTAACCACCTTCTCAGATGTTGTGGGGAAATCCATTCTTGTTGAAGCTGAGTCAGTAGGGGCACATGAGGAGGTGAATCCTCCCCCGACCTTGGGAAGCAGTGCAGAGGGTGGCTAGAGAAAGAATGAGAAGTTCCTTGATGCTCATGGGTCTACCAGAGGAATTAAGAGGCCTTCAAACCTAGAATCAACACCTTTAGAGCGTAACATCATGATATTTCACCATTGTGGTAGGTAGGGTCACAAGAGGACGACGTGCCTGAGTGCTCCGAGACCCTACCACACCTGTGGACATCTGGGTCACATGCAGCGATTCCGCCATGGTGTTTCCAAGAAGATTGTTGAAGCTAGACCCAGCTCATAAAAGGTCACCTCATCCCGTAAGCAGGAGTAAGGCGATGTTTGGGGATCAGTTTGAGATTTTATATTTATAGTGTTTCATGGATGTAGTAATCATCTTCTGTAGCATTTTGCGGTGTTTATTTTCTTTCATTTGTAAGAATGGTTGTGGTATAACCTCTTTGAAAATTTTATTTTATTGTAAGTGTCTTTGGTGATATTATGGTTTGTGTGTTATTTTTTGGAATTTCTGAAGACTAACTACGAGGCAGGAGATGCATCAATCATCGGTGCTCCAGCCATAGACCCCAGAGTGAAGATGGAGAGTAGTCAAGAGAAACCCCAATGGTGAAAAAGGGAATTGGTTTAATCTTTGTCCTTAATGTGGAATGGTTTGTGTTCTTCCAAGGGTGAGACATTGTTTATGGGCGACAATGATAATCTTGATTCTTGATCAATTGGGTCCTTCCCTTCCCCCTCGTGGTGGGGGGTTTTTGGTCTGCACAGAATGTTTTGGAGTTAGGTTAATCTCATCAGTCCTTATGGTGGGGAGACCCACAGCAGGTCTTGAAAAGTTACAACTGAAGTAATTTAGAGTTATCCCAATCCTTATGGTGGGGATTCGGTTCGAGCCTCCTCATTTTAGTGTCATACTTTCATTCCGTGTATCATTTGGTGGTGGGTGGTCTCGTGTAGAACCACCCAATCCTAAGTTATTCATCTTGAGTAAATGTTGGGGTTGGAGTATACCCAACGGTTCTGATGGACTAGGATTATAAGAGAAGGCGTCATAGGTGGTTTAAGTTCTTTCATTCCTTGGTTGAAAGAGATGGTTTGGGTTGTCATTGGTGAAAATTAATGTGATTGTGTTTTAAAAGATGAGTTGTGTGTATTGGGTTTTTCATTGTCTGTTTGGATCGATTAACTGTTGGTGCTTAAACTTTTGGGGGTGAGTGACACTTAGAGAGTTTTATCCTTCGGTATAGATATCATCGTGGCTTTCTGGGGGCAGAAAGAGTTATGGTGTGTAGATTTTTTACACCCAAAATTTTCAAATTATTTTATTCCTATTATTTATCTTTGTGTTGGGTATTTTTTCCAAAGTTCCGGTCAGTCCCGGTTAAAAATTTTAATGTTTGGAGAAGTTTTTGGGTTCTAGGCCGGTGCACGAACGTTATGCATCTTAGTGGAATTCATGCAGATAGTTTGGTTACCCATGCGGTCACTGCTGAAATGAGCAGGGGCCACAGCACGACCTGCACGCAGTTGACTGAGCCTTGAGGGGCGACCACGCAACCACCCACACATATGGTTAATTAAATTAGTTGGTTAGGCGACAATGTAATGAAACCATTAAATGTGACAGTACAGATATATATATATATATATATATATATATATTATTGAATGTTTTATAAATATTTTTTATTGTTATTATTTTTATTAAAGTTTGATTATAATTATTAGTATAAATAATGTCTTTAAATATATTAGTAATGTTATTACAGATTTACCATTACTATTATTATTGTTATCAAGGTTTTATTCTTATTATGAAAATTTTATTCTTATGATTATTATTGTTATTATTGTTATTATTAATTTTTTTATCTTTATTTTTTGTAGCTTTTTTTAGGGTTTACCCGTGTCCGGTACAGCCCCCCCCCCCTCTTTTTTCTCTTTCTCCCCATCGCGAAGGCCTCACCCCCTGTTGCACTGCATCTCCACCGCCTTGCCACCTCCCCATCTGGCCACTACCCTCTTCCCTCCTCCATCATCCCACGACACTCCCCCTGTAGTTCCCATCAGCTGTGCACAATAGTGTGGTGTCCCGCACCTCCCGCTCCTCATCTCTGCTCCACCCGGTCGAGCAAGAACCACCATCCTGCCTCCCTTCCTACTATATGAACCCCCCACCTCTCTCGACCTGCTTTGCATGCATCACCCATAGAACCCTCCCCTCCTCTCTGTCGGCCTCGACCGGCTACACTCCAGTCCGACCACCTCCCTGGCAACTGCCTCCTCTCCCTTATCCATCCATCGCACCCTATTCTACCTCCGCCTAGCAGCTCGCACAACCAGAAGCATGCCTCCCCTACTTCATTCACAACATAGTAGGTCATCCAGCCTTCCGGCCCTATAGCGCCCCATATAAGAGACTCCCCCTGCCCTTTTACATGTGGTGTAAACCACTACCGGTAGCACCTGCCCGGTTTTATTCCTCCCTTCGGCAGTGACGTTCTTCCCCCTTGTGGAAAGGGGTTGTTATTTTAGTGTTTTATCTGGTTTAGGGTTTGTTATTTTCTGATTAAATTATAATTTATGTGTGTTGAACTTAATTCATAGGGTGTTTTTGGATTCTCGTTGGTGCGGTTGTGGTGCGAACGATGTTTCACACTGGTTTCACGAGATCCGTCCATGTTTGAGGTAGTTTATTCTGCCTATAAGTATGTTTTGATGAATTAATTAACCCATTTAATTAATTTAGTATATTCATTGATTAGTTTTCTTGGTTTGAATATGGTTTTACTTGATGTTTAATATGTTTTTGACGTGTTTATCATCGTGGTTATGTGATACGAGTGATTTGTTTCTCTGGAAACCCATGGTGAGATATTTGTAGTGTTTTATAAACTGTGTTGTTTGTTTATTAAAATGTTCCAGGGTTTCAATTGTGTTTTGTTGTGATTTCAATGTGCGTTTAGTTACAAAAGATGTTTTGGGTGATTTTTTGATATTTTGATTCATGCGAAACATTTTAAAATTGTTTAATAAATTTTCTTAGTGGTTTGTTTAATTGTGAAAATGGTTTATTTAATTGTGAAGTCAATTTATTAATCTCTGTGAGTGGTGATAATTCTGTTTTTGATGTGGTGTTGGGTATGTTTGGTCATAAAAGAGGGTTTTGTGTGGGTTTAGTGGGTAAATCCATGTTATTTATTTTTTTAAAAAAATTATTTACGGTTTATTATATTATCTGAATGGTATAAAGGTGTTTTATAAATGATATTAAACTGTTTATGTGGTTTTGAGTTGGTTTGGTCTATAAGAAACTATGGTAAACTACTCAAAATAGTTTTATAAATTTTTAAATGATTTATTAAATAATATGGGTGATGCGACCTTGGTTTTGAAAATGTGTTTAGGTGCATGTTTAAATGTTGATCTCATCATGTTGTGTGCTTCATTCAGGTTCTTAAAATAGTATGTTGGATCTTTAAAATGATTAGTGAGTTATTTTGGCGTTGTGTGGTTTTTGAAAACACTTTGTGGATTTTAAAAGGGGTTTTGTAAATAGTTTTGTTAGTGCATTTTGTGTGTTGAAAACATGTCGAGGTGGTGTTTACGTTGTCTTTTCATTTGGATTTTTTAAGCCCTTGTTTATGTACCTTTGTTGTTGTGAGTTTATTGTAGTGCGTTGGCAGGGTAACCCTGCATTACCATGATCATCTTCTTCTGTGTGCATGTGCACCTGTGTGAGGCGTGTCGCGTTGTCTTGTTCGAGCTGTGAGTTAAGGTAGGTCCCCCACTACACTCGCCTTTAAATTTAGAATTTGTTGATTGATTTGTATTTTATTACTTTTAATAAATGGGAAATAATTTAAGATAATCAAGTTTTTAATGATTATTTTGTGTAAAAAGATTCGTTTATTTTATACACGTCACTTGAAATATTCTTTTGATGAACAGACACCCAGTAGTGAAAAAATGCCCAATTGGACTTTAAATATAATTCACAAAATTTAAAATTTAGTTCTGGTTTATTTATAAATGATTTATTTTAAAGCGTGAAAAAGGGTTTGGGTTCTCTTGAGAAATGAGGATTTCCTTTAAAATTGGTGAAGTCCCGTTTGGCACTTTAATTAAATAAATTATTTTGGAAAACATTCATTGGGGTGACTCAGGGGTGATATTTGGTGTATGTTGACTGCATGATTTTTGTGTGATGTTTGTACTACTTGATTGACTTTGTTGACTAACCCCTTTCCTGTTTATTATATGTGTTGACATGGGAACCTGGAATAGTAAGTGAATCTTCTGAGAACAATTGAAGCACAAGTTTATCTTAGGCATTGTCTAGTGTCCCTTAGTGTGGATTATACTCTACTAAGGGATTGGGCCCCTCCGTTAGGCCATGTAGGGAAACACTATGAGTTAGGGAGTTATGACATCATCGAGAGTAGGCATTCCATTAGGATGAGTCACATGTATGGTATGTTCTAGATTATTCATGAGCTCCTAGGTTTGAACCATGTTTTTTAGTTTTTATTTGTATGTGGTGGAAAATTTAGAGGTCTAGTTTGGTAGCTGGCCCATGTGTGCCACTTTTTCCATTTCCCTTATTATTGTGCGTGTTGTGTGGTTTTCCCTTTTTACTAAAAACTAAAATATGGATTTCTAAATTGTTTGAAAAAATGTTTTAAAATTAAATGCACCAGTTCATTTCAAACATTAAACTTAATTTTAAATTAAAAAGGGCAATGGACTATTACTTGTTTTAGAAATGAAAGTGTCTATGGAAACCAATATTTTATATAATTTAGTTCAAACTTGGAATTGATAAATTCTTTATTTAATGGTATGTGCATTGGGAGCAGAATTAGTCAGGACTAACTACTAAGTTTTAATACTCACGCCTATTTTGTTTTCCTATTTTTAGTTTCTATGGAAGGTTTGACTCAATCTTGCTCTCCATGGGTGAGAGTTGTTTGTGGACTGGTGAGCGACTCTAGGAGTCATGAGGATTTGTTTTCATGGTCAGGTTAGTTGGTTGTGTTTGATCTTTCTTTCTTTTCGTGCTATTTATATAATTTAAGATATTCTAATTTTCCATTTCTTTATTTATTTTAACTTGGAGAAATCATTCCCAGTTGTCCTCTATTGATCCCATGGCATTTTTCGCTAGCCCAGGAGTATCAGGAATGCCTCTCAGGCCATGTCGCTAACTGGCTTGGGTGACTGGTTCAGGGTCGACATGGGCTGGTTCTTGACATGGCTAGACATTGGAAAATATCAAAAACAATGGGATTTCATGTGGAAGTTCTTATCATTAGTTTGATGTTAATATATATCGGGGAATTCTTTTTGATGGAAGATATTAAAGTCCATAACATAAAAAACATTAGAATATTACTATATTCAATTTAATATGATTTCTTGATATTTATATTACTGCATTTTTATCTAGAATATTTTTAGTGGTTTATCAACTGAATAAATTCTCATATAATTCATGGACTATTATAGAACAATTTTAAAAGTTTTTGGTTTGGTATTTAAATGTAAAATTGAATTTATTTTTCTAACATAATTTTCCTTGATAAGACAAAGGACAATAGATTTTTTAAATTCAAATGTTTCAATTCTCTTATGATGTTGCCCCTAGTTTTCAAGAATACTTTGAACAATTTTATTGGAATATTTTAATATCTATTTGAATCAATTTTCGAGGATATTTCCGCAATGATGCTAAAACTTTATATGAATTTAAATTCATTTTTTTTATCCTAATTTGAAGATTATTTGAAAAATAAAATAATGCAATTATGATGTACTTTTTGTAGGGAAACTTTTAGAAAATATTGAATCAAATTGTCTTGAATATACAAAAGAGAATAATACTATACAATATATGGAATATTTTTATTATTTATATATGTATATATATAGAAGTATGAATATTATGGTGGAGACGTTAAAATTTTTATGAAAATAAAGTGATATACATTTGTTGTTCTACATTTAAAGAAGATACTAGTTTACTCTCTACATTCATTGTTCTCTCACTGTGAGAAGAATATGAATAATGATAAAGCCAACACCAAATCATAAAAATATTATCTTGATGTTGATTAAATAAGAATCATTTTCTGTAACTTTGATTATTTTTTTGTGATTTATTAATGATATTTTATACATGGTATTTTCTGCTTAAACCATGTGTTCAATCTATTTTAATAATCTACTTATCGTATAAATTATCTAAAGTGTTGAATACTAGTACTTAGTCATAGTGGAGTTTCAAATTCACCTACTATTCTATAGATATTGAGGTTCACTATAAAATGTCCATAATGACCTATTATTTTCTTGTTGTAATATTTTAAATACATTCACTAAGTGGTAGAGGTCCCTGGTAAAATGATCTATTTGTGAAAACTACTAAGCTCATGGAGAGATAATTGGTATTTTTAACTAGGGTATTTATATGCCCGGAACCACTATACATCGCTATTTCGTATTATTTAATTTATTTGTTTTCCAGTACTAATCATTGTAAAGAGGTAAGGAGAGAATAAATTTAATTTGTGAGGGACCTTTCAATTTTTACAATGTTTTTAAAAGGACACAATTCTCCTACCTCCGCTGTCTTCATCGTCATCATTCCAACTAAAAAATTGGTTTCAAAGGATGGAAACAAGTGGATATATTTATTTTTTCTCTAATAATCCTAAGTTAAAGATATGAATGAAGAACATTTTCAATGGATGGTCTTATGTAACATTTTTCAATTATTTTTTATCCCTATTTTATTTGTGATAATTATTGTTGTCTTGATAATCTCATGATTATCTATTTAAAGAATATTGGTTCTAAATTTTATAAGATTATTTTTTAGATATATTAAATTCTCATGGAATATTGCAAAAAATTAAATTCTATTATAAATGGATAATATTATATTAATTCACGATATATGAATGTTATCATATACGAACTTGTTCTAGACGAGTTTAATCTCATTTCTCAATGTGTTACTACCTATGAAATGTGGTAGAATGTTGTTGGTTAATTGGAAGGAACTATTAATGTTAGACAACTGAGGTATAATAATTCTAAGTTAAAATTTGATACATTTATAATATAGTATGATACAACACCACTCATATAAATGGGATATTGATAGATGTTGCCAATGATGTTCCTTCCCTAGGACCTCAAATTCCTAAACTAGATCATGAATCATGGGTACTAATAGTTTTACCTTATAAGTGGAATGAAATATATTTTTATATTCAATAATACACACTAGTTTAAATTTTGAGGATTAATAAATTTATCATAACCTTGAGGATGTAAGAATTTGAAATGAAAATAGAAACCAAATGACATATTTCTATAAAAAAAACAACAATATTAACTCAAATTTTCAATGGATGACTTTTTTGCATATTATTTTCATTCTCGTTTAAGTTATTATATATCATATATTTCTAAAACTTTTAATATTTTCATAATAGAAAAAATGTGAAATTAATGATAAATAATGAAAAGGAAGTCATATTTTCTAAATGTAATAAGAAATTTCATTTATGACCAGGATTCCCTTTACATAAAGCTCAAAGTAAATATGATTATAAAATAAATGGTAAGAAATCCATGAAGGATAATTAGAGTTCATCTTAAGGTTCAAGTGATGAATCTAATAAAAACTCTAAAGGTGAGCATGAAAATAAAATTGTAAATTTATGTATTATGGCCCACGTTGATGAGGTACAATTATATATCATAAAAATTTCTAATTTTGAAAGTCTTTATTGAAGTGAACTCAAAAATTATTATTTTATACTTCAAGATAATTTAGAATTAAAAAATAAAGTTCACAAAAGAATAAAAAAATATTACAATTCTATTTATATTGAAATTTTGATTTGGCTAAGAAGATTTCAGATTTACCATCTAATCCTTCAAAAATTTCTTCCTCTTTTCATGAAAAAAAATTAAGGAAATTTTGGATTAATTAAATACATTAAAACAAGCTTATTTAATTTTTATTAGGGGATAGAATAATTTAAATCAAAATATTGTTAAAAATAAATTTATTAAATGAAGTTTTGGTATTCGGAGTAATGGTGAAATTCCTATATTATATTGGAATCATTTTTTTCCGGGTTCTAAAAGAAAAATCATGTCAACTATTAAATGTTTTCATAGTACTGATAACAGATTTTTTAAAAACCCTAAAAAAATTTGTGTTAATAATTTTTATTATTCAAAATATTTATATGAATCTAAATTTGAAAATTATATTCTAAATAAATTTTTTTACCCAAGTATATATTTTCTAAAGCTCCCAGACTGAAAATAATATGGGTACCAAAAGACTCTTGAATTTGTCTTTTTTAAGGTTTACACCACTAGACTTAATTTTTATATGATATAGTGAGTGATTGTTATATATGAATATTTTTAATTCCTTCAAAATAAAATATCCTTATTGTTGTGAAGTATTTTATTTCTATTTCAAATTAAAAAACAATAAGTGTTTTCAATAGTGGAAATTTTTTTAATGTTTTATCTTTTATTCCTCTACATTTTATTATTCTTATGCTTAAAAAGTTAAATCCTTTTCTCACTCTATTAATTTTGGGGGTAAATTAATTACTTGAATAATTTTGTTAACATCATGAATAATCATTAATATTTTATGTCGGAATGTTTTCATATATTAAAATATATTTTTATTGTATGAATTTATTTAATTTCCTACAATTTAAATTTCTTTCATGAGATAAATTAATATATTATTGTATTTGACAATATATTCTATTATTAAATAAAATCAATTTGGTCATAAATTGAATTAAAAAAATAGATATATTTAAAATTATTTAATATTATTATATTTAAAATTCCTTAAATATCTCTCTTATGAGGATTTATTTGAAACAAATATCTTATGTTTAAATATTTTATTATTATATAATGAATTAACTTATTTTATAAATATTTTGATTCATCATAAGACTTTGTTATTCATTAAATAATATTGTACATGTTTTCAGGGATCCTTGAGCATAAATTTTTATCCATATAAAAGAAACATTAATTGATGCAATGATTATATCAATTCATGTATTCATAATGTATTTTTAATGATTTTATATTTATATCAACTTTTTTGTATTTTAAAACGGGGGAATAATTTTTTTAAATTTTAAAATATTTTTTATCGTTACAAAAAGGAGTTTAAAAAGTTGGTAAAGAGTTATTAATTTTTAATTATCAAAATTTGGAGATCATTGAGTGGATTATTTCCATTGTCAATGTGGTTTTGATAATTACTTCAATCATATTTTTTTTACTAATAAATTTGTTTAAGTGATTTTAGGTTTACTAATTTAGTTTTTTTATTCTAAATTCAGCTTCTTATTTTGACTATATCTCAAGATATAGTTCTCGGATTCATTCACAGCTTATCATGTTTTGTATCCAATATATTTATCTAAATTTCATTACATTATAATGAAGTCTAAAATGATCTCTTTGTTGATCAAAAAAATCACTAAATTTTATAAAATATTTTAGGGACTGTACATTTAATATTTTTCGATATATACTATATTTTAATGATTTCATGATCTAAACCTATCTAAATCACATACAATATTGTAAAATGGAAACGTATAAATTTATATTTTTTAATTAAGTTTCTTGGAAGGATAAAAAGGTTGATGATAAATAAAATATATTAAGTTCTACAAAAAATTTATAGAGTATCTATTTTTCATACATTATTACTTCTATTTTTCAAAGATATGAGGTGATATAGAAGCTGGATTAAGGTTTTTCTTAATCTGTTTAAATTTATCAAAATTTTATAAATATAAGTTTTCTTGTATGAATGTTGAATATTATGTAAAAAGGCTCTAAAAATTAGTGAATTTGGGAGGTAAGTTTTTCAGTTTTCAAAAATAATTTTTATCCCTTCATTGATCATTGTGTTGAGTTGATGAACCCAAAATTGGTATCCCTATCTTAGAGTAACCCTATATTTTATGTTAAAAATTATGGTTAAGGAAACATATGTTTAATTAAAATTAATTTTCATGAACCCTACATTTTTTTCTTGATGCCTACATTTTTAGTAAAGATGAATCATATGCTCAATCAACATGAATGTCGCAAAGAGAAATAGTGCATGTTGTATAGTGGATGAAACTCAAAAATAATGAATCTATCATTCAAAAAAATGACCTTCTCATATGTGTTGTAATATTATAGTGATAAATAGATGAAGGTTTGCTATTGTAACTCCAATATAATGCATCATCACAAAATGGAGCTCAATGTTTTGTATGAAGCAATGTTTTGATGTGGATGATGGTTTATTATTTTGGAAATTAGGATTAAATTAAATGAAAATAGAAAGTGAGTGTCCACTATTCCTAGAAGACATATTGTATCATTAATAAGAGCTCATGAATCATTCCTTGAACTTATAAGGGAAGGATTCACAATATTATTGATGAATAGGATATCGGGCATGTATTTTGTGCAACTCATAAATCACCATGTATTTGCGATCATGGGTCTATAATGATACAATAGTTTGGAGAATGATTCGATGTGGGAAAGAAATTTTCTTCACTGGTGACAGATGAATGATAAATGGAGTGTTTACCTCTTGTAAGAACCCAGTTATTTCTTGGGGTATGTAATCAATAACCATTCATCAATTTTTATTTTAAATTCTTAATTATAGCCTAATATGATTTCCATTTGGAATCATGGATGTATCGGGTGTGTTCATGGTTTTTATGGAGCCCGAAACCCAACCTTTGGGGTGAAATAGGTCTGCCACAAAGATAGTAGAAATCGTGTGGGTTAGGTTTCATGGTTACTACTAACTATGAGAGGATGGATAGTAGGATAGAGGATCCTATATGATTTTTCAAACCATGTAGATGAATGTGCATGTCTGTGCGGATGCGTCTGTAGGTTTTGATAGTGGGATGAGACATGGATTTCTCACCGTTATTCAAACCATGCATGAAAACCATGTGAGGTTCCCCTCCTTATAGTAGTGGGTTCATGGTTTGGACAAACATGCAACCAATCCTTGTAGGTCATTATTTTTTTGGCTAATTTATGAAATTAACCTTAATTAATCTTATATTTCAAACCTAATTTTTCATTCTTCATCCATTGGAAGCCTTGGGATTTTCCTAACTCTCCTTGAATCCTAAACTAGGATTTGAGATATCTTCTCCATTCTAGCTCAAAATCAAGATCCATTGGAAGCATCAGACCGGTCTTAGAAAGATCTCCATTCACATTGTGTTGTTCATGATTTAACTTCATATAAAATGAGTTAATTAGGTGAAATCTAATATGAACTATTTGTTGGTTCTTCCTCTATTCTTTATTTTTCTCCTGATCTGAGTCAAATCAGGAGCTTATACTGGACAATCACTACACTATGGATCTACAATTGGTGGTCGCATGATTTTACATCAAATTTTAGGTGTTTCTATATATATTATTGTGTCGTATGCCCATTATTCTAAGCGTCACCATTTAAATAGAACTTAATCCTTGATTTAAATGGATAATTATGACCTGTGTAATTATTGAGACCATTGATAAATGGTTAAAGATCATGAACCATGAATTTGAACCACCCACTTAGGTGTGTTGTCTAATTAAATGGACCAACATGGGTGGCATATGAATTGAATTATCTTTGAGATGTGTTGTTTACCACTTTCCATGGTATGTTAAATGATTAAATGCGAATTGTACATGAATTGATTAATAAAGGGAATTGATTAACATGTCCCTATGATATGGACTTGTTGTTTCTTGTTTATGAATGAGTTTCCTTTTTATAATGAAAAACTCACATTAGTTCATTAAGAGGCTAAGCGTTCTACGATTAGTCCTTGCTTGTTCCAACTTTTATAGTGATGCTTAAATAAAATGATCATGGTGAAGACCTTGAAATAGTTAAATGATATTGATTGAATAATTAATAAATGCCTTAGGTAACACATGGGTTCACAAATGAATGCCCTAGATGGACTCATTTGGATAATTTCTTTCTCTTGCCTGAGTGACACATGGAATCAGTGCTGTATTTCCAAGGAAAAATCATAGGGTTGATTCTATATACACTCGAGTTACACTTGGACTTCATATTGGATTACCGAGTATGGAATCATAGTGTTTATTATATATATTCCTTGGTGATACTTAAACTCCTAATGGATTTTCAAGGATGGACTCAGAAATATTTTGATTATATATGTCCGGAGTGAGAATTTGGCTCCCTTAGTGGACCATCAAGGATGGACTCAACAATGATGATTTTATACCATACCTATAATGATAGATAGGTCCTTAAGTGGATCCCCATGGATGGTCTTATAAGGTGTTTGGTTCATGTTATGCATTTACTGACACCTTGATTCCAATTTATGAATATTAAAAATGGCCTTAGATTTTGTTTTGATTAGTTAATGAAATGTTCTATATGACATATCTCCATGCCAAAGAAAAAGTTTAGATTCAATATTTTTCTTACACCTTATAGATGGAATGATTAGAGATATCTTGATCACATATCATTTTGTGGGATACTAGGATATATTCCTGGTCTCGAGACATACTAATTTAATGATACTGATTAATTAAATAAACTTGATTATAGATTGATATTGGACTGATTGTTAATTTATAGAATTACCATATAAGGTAAAAGAAGGTAGTAGAGGACGAGTGTCCATGGGAACCCAGAACATTATTTGTTGTTGAATTTTAGTACTTACTTCAAATTTTATATTACTGCCTTTACACTTTTATTATTATATATTCATCGAATAGATGAAATTTTACATCCTTTCTCGTGTCCAACAGGGATTTTATCTCACATCCTACTTCGGATTATTTGGCACTTGAAGAGATTATATGACTGCAAGTAAGGATAAGGGAAATCTCTATACTATAGTTTTTTGACTGCTACTTATAAGAAGGGGATCACACGAATGAGATGATACTCATGATGCTAGTTGTAATGTTTTTTGGTCATTTTGTAATTTTTTTACAAGCATTTTAAACCTTTTATATATACTTTTTTTGCTACTTTGTATACATATGGCATGAATCATCATCATCATATGTATATGATATTCCACCTAGTGATGTTTATTTATATCTATATTGGATGTTTTCTATTGTATGATTGATTTAAATCTTCCACTAATTGTCTTTTGTCGTATATCTATTATGCTACATTATAGTGATGAGGTAATATTATCCCCATAGAAACACCACAGGCCCTCACTGCTATTCGATAGCCTCTGGAATTTGGGGATAATTACTTAAGGTCATGTAGACAACTAAGCTTGGGGTACCTTTCAGTGGAATCCTGGTTTTGGATGTTACAAAGTTACATTAGAGCATTATTTTCTGGTATTGTTTACTATTTAGAGATAATAGAAAGACATAGGAAGAAATAAGAATTTGGTAATGAGTTTCTCCTAGGTGTAGGTAACCCCCATATAGGAAAAATCCAAATTATCTCAAATAAAAATTATTGTTTTCTATATTTTGTTTATTACAGTTGATTTGATTCCACCATAGGGTGGTGCAATTGAATTTTGATGTTATTATTGAAGTGATTTTGGTTTCTACTTTGTTTAATCTAATGATATGATGGTATTACATCTCATGCATCATTTCACGAAGCTTACATAAGTCATATTCTATTCATTTTTTCATTCCACAAAGTATGTATTGCTTGGTTGTTTGATGTTGTGATAAGTTCCATGATTAATATGCCTATTTTTTGAGAGATATACTATGTAGAGGATTGGATAACATGGATAGTACTTAGAGTTCCCTTCATAACCTTCGAATTTTTTCTGGATTAGACAACACCAAAAAACCTAAGAAGCCAACTATTGCACGTTGATTCATGGTTGATGAGTCACATGGACTGGAACGTGTTATGGTATGGATTATGCGGATGCCATATTTTAGATCATGAGGAGTATGGGGACTTATGGATCAGAATTTAGTGAACCATTTGGTACATAAATTTAAAATTAATTCTGATATAATGGAAATGAATATGATAATAAAATGGAAACTGAATATTTTTATAGTTGATAATGTAACCCATACACGAACTTAGTAGTTGGTAGTAGGCAATATCTCTTTCTTTTATATAACTTGTACATCACCCAGACTTGAATCAAGGAGTAGGGAGATGGGTGTGATTCTTATATAGGATGGCTTATACCTATCATGTTTCAATATCTATACTTTCAATAGTTTTTAAATATAGATCTAATATATACACTTGGCATTTGTTGAGGCATGTCTTCCTGACATTCTACAATTGCTTTCTAGGATAGTGGAGATGAACATGATCCAAAGTTGGTGGGATGTGGGATACCAATAGACCCTCTTGTAGTTACAGATGAGGAACCAGTTATTTTACTATACCCAAGTGTTGAGGCATTATTTCTTGAAGGCATTATATGTTTTGTATAGACCATTCATGGATCATTGTGCCTGCCCAGACAATGGAATATTGGAGGTGTGAGTTCCATCAGTATCATCCACCAAAATTTTCAGGGGATGGAAGAACAATGTATATGGATTCATGGATAGATTCCATGATATCTATCTTTGATCATCTAGAGATACCTCTTGAGAGGAGGGTAAAAATTTCTACTTATATGCTGCATGATTCTTACAGGTGATGGAAGGATTTCATTACTCAGATAGATCGTTATCAGAATATGTCTTGGAGTGATTTTTATAAATCCTTAATGATTAATTCTATCCTGATATGTTGAGGTATAATATAGCCTAAGACATTATTCACATAGAGCAGGGCGTATTATCAATTATGAACAATTCAGCCCATTTTATAGAGCTCTAGTGCTTATGGCCTATTATAATGGGTGTTGGGTTATCTAAGGCTATCATATCAAAGGATGAAATTTGGTATGACATCTGATCATAGGTGAATATCATCTGGATGACTTCCATTTTTGGAATAGTAAATCAGGCACCTATCATAGAGTGTAACCTGAGAGAGGTTGGGGGTGCAAGCTAGGGTTGTTCAACCCCTAGATCTGGATCTTATCATCCAGTAGTAGGAAGTGTCATTTGGGGCTCCCACATGGTGATATTAGTATCCTGATCACAAACTCAAGTAGTTAGGTGAGGTTACACCAGTGAGGTAGACTAGGAAATACAACAACTTGGTGCATGAGACATCCATTTCAGTGTGTTCCTATAGTAATATTGGACATATATAGCACTTTTGAAGAAAGTTTCCTCCAGAATCCAATGATTGAGGGTTTTCACCAACTCCAAGTGTAGTAGTGGGGTCCACAGCTTCTCTTTATGTAGGGAGATAGAGTATAGTCATCTAATCAAGTCGAGTTGGAGGTCATGGTCATTATAATTAGTCCCTATATTTTTAGTGACAACAGATCAAATCTTCTTAGGGTAGCTAGGTTGTATTACATGGTTACAGATTAGACCATATATGCATAGTGTATTCGACACCTAAGTAGAAGAATCTAATACATTCTACTGTGATAGGTATTATCTTGTCTCCTCTACTGGGTAATATACTCTTTTCTATATAGGGTCTTCTCATTGCTTTATATTTATGCATGTTGTAGAGAGCCTTAGGCTCAGGGTTTAGTGTTATGATGGATTAATGACTCGGGATACTCCATTTGGAATTAGAATAGATAATGTACGTCACATCAGATATTTACCTCTGATATTGGTGGGTGTCACTTCATATGGTCCTCTTTTCCTTGAGATGATAGGTTTTGACATCATTCTCATGGAAGAATGGTTGGTTCCAATTCATTATTTCATTGATTTCTATTGTCATGGAGTAACATTCACTTCACTAAAGAGTGGAGAGTTTATTCACAAGGGTGAGTGGGATTTCTAGGAAGGTTGAGATGTGCCTTAGTATTATGGGATTTGTGGAATAATAGACCCGGTTGTGAGTTTGTATATGGATGATCAGGGAACACATTAAGAGGATTTACCTCTAGGGGATGATTGTTTCAGGGATGTCTCTTGAGATGACCTTTCAAGACTACCTCTAATGAGAGAGGTAGATTTCTCTATCGATCTAGTGTTAGTAGCTACATCGGTAACTATTTTTCCTTACATGAAGGATAGTATCGAGATTCCAGAGCTCAATAGGTAGCTAGAGTATTTAGAGGAAAATGGGTTTATCTGAAATAGTAATTCTCTATAGGTTTCTTCGGTCTTTTTGTGAAAAAGTATGATGGTACCCTTAGGTTATACATTTATTACCATAATTTGAACTAGTTTATGGTTATGAACTAGTATCCTCTATTATGGATAGATAATCTCTTTCCTATATTTGAGGAGATTGAGTTTTCATAATGATTGATTTGAGATCAGGTTATCATTATGGTTGTATTAGATCCTCACACATACCTCAAAGATCCTTTCATAGTAGTTTTGGTCTATATTGGTATTTGGTTATGTTGTTCAGTCTCATGAATTCACTGACAGTTTTCATTGAACTGATGAACCAAGTCTTCCATCATTATCTGTATTCATTTACTTGGTATTCATGGATGATATCTTAGTGTGTTCTCATAATTTAAATGACCATGGTAAACATCTTGAGATCATATTGGATACACCGAAATATCATTGGTTATATGATATGCTCAAAATGTTCCACTTCTGGATGGATCGAATTCACTACCTTGGTCATATTATCTCAGATATAGGAGTATTATTTGACCCTGAGAAGGTGACACCGGTAGTTTCCTAGGAGAATACATAAAACATCATGGAGATATAGAGTATCTTGGGATATATGGATATTATATGCATTTCGTATAGGTCTTCTCACACCTAGAAGTGCCACTAAAAGGCTTGACTAAGAAGGGTGTGAAAATTTTATGGTTAGGTATATGTCATTAAACCATTTAATAGATAAAAGGTGGATTTAATTCAACACTGATACTAGTTTTTATAAAGCCCAGAAGGAGTTATGATGATTACTATAATACCTAAGGTATCTGTCTTGGGGTAGTTCTTATACTGGTTGGGGGGTTGATTCATACCATATGGGTCTCGACAGTTGAGGCCACATGAGAGGAATTACATGACATGTGATCTCAATTTAGCTATAGTTGTTCATCTATTTCATTGATGGAGATATTACTTATAGATATTTTTATGGTGTTTAAATACCACAAAATACATAAGTAAATATTTAAACAATGTGATCTGAATATGAGGAAGTTAAGGAGGGTTCAATATGTATAATATCTTGTCTTTGAGATTTACTACATAACTGGTAAAGGAAATGTAGTGGTTGATGTATTGAGTGTGAGGAATTAGATACAGTTAGTTTATGAGGCCAGTAGTGAGTTGCATCTTACGTATTTTTTCTCTGAGATGCACTTGAATGTAAAAGATTGTTCAGGGAATAATTTTATTTCATTCTTAGTTTTGACCTCTGTCCTTTTGGACAGAGTTAGATGAGGCATCTATCAAACTCTAATGTCTTGATCCTACGGGGGGTGTGGAAGGTGAGGACCCACCTCTTGTTTGGACCATAGTTTAGGATTGGATTATGTGTGTAAATGGTAGTGTATGAGTTTCAAAATATGTGTGTGAGGTGATGATATAATATTTTCATGCTTCAACTTGGGCAGTGCACCCCAGTGCCACCAAGATGTATCAGAATTTATATCGAAAACACTGGTGGATGGGTATGAAAATTGATGGAGCTGATTTTTTCATGAGTGTTCCACCTATCAGCGGGTGATGGTGCGACCAGTCGGACTTTTATAGTAACTTACCACTTCCAAGTGGAAATCGAATGATGTCGGTATGGACTTCATGACAGGTTTACTAAGTTCACCTTGATGTAGTAATGTCATTTGAGGTGTTTTTGGCTGGATCACACACTATAACAAAAACGCCGTTTAGCGGCGGTTCGGAACTGCCGCTAATCCTTTTTTAAGAATGTTTTCGCCGCGGTTTATAATAAACCGCCACGAAACCTTTGTTTTTTTATAGAGCCGACCCTTCCCCCCACCCCAACCCCTCTTCTCACCCCGCGACCCCCGCTTCCCCCCTTAACCCTAGGCCCCCGCGACCCCGGCAACCCCGCGACCCTGGTGACCCCGCGACTCCGACGACCCCACGACTCCGACGACCCCGCGACCCCGGAGACCCCGGCCCCCCGCGACCCTGGCGACCCCGCAACCTTGCAATCCCGCGACTCCGACGACCCCGCAACCCTGGTGACCCCATCCCCCTGTGACCTCGGTGACCCCGCGACCCCACGACCCCAGTGACACTGCAACCTCGGCGACCTATACGGATACTAAGGTTTGAATTGTACTAATTTTCTTGTAGGTTGAGTTAAGAATCACTCAATAACTTGTATAGAGTAGGAGATAGAATCTTCATTCGTTGTTGTGTTAATTTTTATTTCAACTAATTTTAGTGTTTTTCATGTTTCTTTGTCTCAGCCTTTTGCAGGTGGTTTTTTTTGTTTTGGAGTTCGCAACAGCTCCTGTTTTGTTCCAGTAGATCAAGTAAGGGTGAAATTTTATTTTCAAATTATGGTTTTTTGATTTACAATAAGTAATTAATTGTATTTATCAAAGTTATGGTCTGAAATAAGGAATTGCTTTGGTCAAAACATGATTGTGTAATGAATTTTCATTTTGCAGTAAATGATTATGTTTAGTAAAATTATATTCATTTGCGGTAACATATATTTTTTATACAATTTATATTTTGGATTATGGACCTTATTTTCTATAAGGGGTCATTTAATGTATTTGAATTATGTTTTGTAATGTTTAGGAAAAATAATGTAAGGCATTTAATATTTACTATTATGCTAAAACTTATTTTAAGGGATCGTTTCATTTTTAAAATTTATGTTTATGTTAATGTTTCTCTAAATCATGTTTTGAGAATTAGAAGATAGGGTTTAGTTTTTCCTTAAACATTTATCTTCTTATGCTTGAGTTCTATTTAGGGAATTATATTTTATCATGCTTTGATGTTCCAAAGTAAGCGATTACTTTTATTTTTAAAACATTAATTCATGAATTTATAATTTTATTAGAGGAAGTGTTGTCAAAGGCGCACGACGCAATAAGGCGCAAAGGCCGCTTGGGGATGCAGAATGAGGCATGACGTGAGGCACAACTAAGGTGCAAATGTGCATAATTAAATATATACAATTTTCAACAATATTTTAAATAAATAAACTTAAATTCAATCAAAATAATACAAATTAAAATACATGTTGATAATTTTTAACCAAATCAAAATCAAATAATCAATCATTAAGAACCTAAACATTAAAAACATCATGTTAGGTTATATGTCTTCTGCAATGTTAAATTTGTTTCTCTTATTCCCTGCTATGTTAAATTTGCGATGTTAAATGAGTTTGAGGAGCTAAACATCAAAATAACCTTGTTATGTTAAATATGTTTTTGTTGTTATTCCTTTCTTGCTTTTGGTCAAGAGATGGTTCACTTTTTATAGAGTTTTATTTAGTTCTTCTTTTATAAATATATTAAATGTTATTTTATATTTAGGGATGTACAACTCACTTTTGAGAAAATATCCCCAATTTCCATTATCCCCTCTAAGAACAATCTTCATCGCATGCACCCATGATTTCCACCAGCTCCCCCATGATTTCTCTTGATTTCCCTTATTCCCACCTACCAACGATTTACATCACACCCCTGATTTCCACCAGCACTCCTGATTTCCATCGGGCCCTCGAATTCCACCACTCCTCTAAGTATGATCTCCACTGCCTTATTCCCCCCTATTTCAGGGGCTAGTGGTGATCCTTTTTCATGAATCGTTCCATAGTGCCTCTTGGGTAGGTGCGTGCCTTTGGCACAGCTCAGTGAGGTCACCTCGTCTCACCCATGGTGAGGCGCACCGGGTGGGCCTCACCACACCTCACGCCAAGGCGCATCTTGAACGCCATTTTTGATGTGTTCTCCACCTTTCCACATCAATTTTTATGCAACAACACTAGTAAGTCCTTATCTAGATGAATTATACCAATGGTGATCAATCCCACCCACCAATGCACTATCATATCCCGACCACGATGCCTTAAAACTCAAGGAATAACAAAAATGTTCAATACCCACACCAAAGTCTGAATCTGACTCTTAGTTCAACTCCATGGTCAGATCCTTGATCGTCCCATTTAACCATAATTCTCCACTCATGAGCACTAACACATATATGATCCAAATCACCCTCAAGTTACACCACCACTCATTCTATGTGAATACACCAAAGAGAGGTCTAGGAATTCAATACACACAAGGTTCGTAGAAACTCAAAACCTAATCTCCCTAGTTATTTTATCATGCATTTCCATGAACACCACCACTTATCTTACCCAGGGGCTCATATTTATTATATTATTTTTTTGTAATATTATACTATCGTATATATGGATCTCTTTATCTATTTAGTAGTAAATATGTGTTTTAATATTTTTATTATTGTGTAGCCACATTGTGATATACATGTATAAAAGTTGGATCACATTACCGGGGAACACACCTCGGTATGTTAAGGGATTGAATTAGTTTTCATATTTTTCAATTTCTAATTGATCCATTGAAGGGAGAATAAAATGTCAATGTCCTAAATGTAAATTTAGAAAATGGTTGGAGAGAGATGAATTTTATGAACATTTAATACTAAAGTAATTCCCTGGTCAATACTTGGGTTGGATTTGGCATGGAGAATCAAATGTTATAGAAAGATTGAGAACTGATGCTAATCCATAGAATGAGGTCCCAAGTTCATCGATAATGGAAAATGAAATGAAAACCTCATAAATGATGAATTCGGCACTGCAAGACACCACTATCATCATCAAAACATATCAGAACAACCAGAAGAGGGTGCTACAAATTGCTACGTGACAATTGATGTTTTTGAGACTGTAACACAGGCAGATCAAGATTATAACATATCATTGGATCCTCTTATTTATTCTGTGGAGCCAAATGTAAGGGAAAACTTCACTGAGGAAAATGAATTTCATGATTTAGTTGACTATGGAAATCAAGAGTTGTATAGTGAGTGTTTAAAATATTCAAAGCATTCATTTCTGGTGAAGTTGTACCATATCAAATGTCTCTATGGAATTACAAATAAGGAAATGTCCATGATATTGGAATTGATTCATGATTCATTTCCTGAAGCAAAAATCCCAGAATCTTTTTATGATATGAAACAACTTGTTAACAAGATTGGTCTGAATTATACAAAAAATACATGTGTGTCCCAATGATTGTATGCTTTATTGGGGAGAGGATTCAAGTAGATAGAATATCAAGAAATGTTCTTCTTCTAGATGGCAGGAAAAGGGTGATTTTGGAAGTCTGAATGAACATAGTTTCATGGAGAAGAAGAAAATGAACACACTTTCAATGGTTTTGTGTTACTTTCCATTAAAGCCTTGATTGCAAAGATTATTCATGTCATCGAAAACCACTGAATACATGACATGGAATTCAGTAGATAATAAAAATGATAGGCTAATGAGACATCCACGATATTTCCAATCGTGGAAGTCATTTGATTCATTACATCTCGATTTCTCAGCTGATCATGGGAATGTTCGATTGGGATTGGATGTCGACGGATTCAACCCATTTGGGACTTTGAGTATCAGTTATAGCATTTGGCCAGTTGTTTTGATCCCTTCTAATCTGCATTCGTGGATGTGTATGAAACAAACATATTTTATCCTTTAGATGAATATTCCTTGAAAAAAATGCCTGGAAATGATATTGATGTATACTTAGAGCCTTTGATTGACAAATTGCATGAATTATGGAGCAACAGTGTTGAGATATTTGATGCTTCTTCTAAAGCAATGTTCAAAATGCATGCTGCTTTAATGTGGACCATTAGTGACTTCCCTGGCCTTGGGAATTTATCTTGTTAGAACACATACATGGGTTTGGCTCATCCCATTTGTAACTTCAATTTTGAGCCCAAACAGCTACCTCACAGTAGAAAATGGGGCTTCTTGTGTCATTGAAGATTTCTTGATGCATCTCATAGATTTCGGCAGAACAGATCAAAATTTAATGGTTCCAATGATCGTAGACCACCTCCAAAGTTCTTAACTAGTTCTGAAATATTGACATAGCTTGAAAAGGTTGAAACAGAATTTGGGAAGTTTCATCATTTGAATGATAGTGGAAAACGAGTCTGAATTTCATCGTCAAGAGAAATTGGAACGCAACAATGGATGAAAAAAAGTATATTATTCAAACATCCATATTGGGAATTTAATTTGTTGCGGCATAATCTGGATGTGATGCATATTGAAAAGAATGTATGTGACAATTTGATTTTTACATTGCTTAATAAGCATGGAAAGTCGAAGGATCATCTCAGTGCACGCAAAGACTTAGAAGCAATGAACATAAATCGTGATCTCTGGCCAGATGAGAATGAAAAGTATACTCCGGCAATTTTTGCAATGAAAAATAGGGATAAAGATACATTCCTTCGAATTTTAAAGAATGTTAAGGTATCTTATGGGTATTCAAGTAACATATCGAGGTGTGTTGACTTGAATAATCATAAGTTACATGGACTGAAAAGTCACGATTCACATATTTTTTTACAACAGTTACTACCGTTAGCATTGCATACATTATTACCTGAAAAATTACTGATGTTGTACTCCAATTATGCACATTTTTCAGACAACTATGTGAGAAATCTCTACATCCATTTCATCTTGACAACCTCCAATAGAGGTTTTTATTGTCCCTTTGTGAAATGGAGATGGTCTTTCCTCCGTCGTTTTTTACTGTAATGATGCATTTAACTGTGCATTTGGTTGGGGAAGCTAAATTAGGATGCCACGTTAATTAGAGATGGATGTATCAAATTGAGAGGTTCTTTATTTATATGTTTTTTAGTTAAGTAAAAAAAATTTGGTACTTAATTAAATACATAATTATGGTTATTTTATTTCACAGAAATATTGGGCATTTGAAATCATACGTAAGAAATAAAGGTCAACCAGAAGGCTCTATTGCTGAAGGATATTTGGTTGAGGAGTGTATTAGCTTTTGTTCTCGATACTTGGATAATATTGAGACAATATTTAATCGATTTGGACGTGTTGATGACACATCAACTCAATATCAAATACATCAAAAATCCAAAATATTTCTTTCTATTGTCCGATCAGTTGTGAGGACCTAAAATATGACACTGAATGAATTGGAATTATTACAGGCACATAGATATGTGATGCGGAATAGTTAAATTGCAGATCCATTTATTGAAGAGTTGAGGATACAAACAAAGAGACGAATTAGAGGCCGAACATGATATGGGAATGATATAAGGAATGTTGTCAATAAAGATCTTGTAGAATGGTTTTCACAACGTGTAAGTTCATAAATATTTCAATAAGTAAGAATATTAGTTTGACACATTCATTTTGTAAGTCTAATAAAGTATATTTCTTTTTTTAGATCATGAATACTGATACTCGAGCAGAGGTGTCCGATGATTTGAAGTTTCTTTCTAGAGTTCCTCTAAAACAAGTTAGAAAGTTCGACGCGTATAATGTGAATGGATTTAGACTTCATACAGTCGATCGTGAAGTGGGTTTGAAAACACAGAATAATGGTATATTTACATTTACTGAAGTGGAATACTACGGAAAGCTACATGATATTATTGAATTAAACTAAAACAGAAATTTTTTTGTTGTTTTATTCAAATGAAAATGGGTCGATATTATCAGAGATGTTAAAAGATATTCCTTTCAATTTACTTCTGTGAACTTCTCTCGTTTGATGGATGTTGGTGATCTTGAACTGCATGATCCATATATCTTAGCATCTCAAGAAAAAATGGTATATTTTGTGAATGATGTTTTCGATGAAGGGTGGAGTGTAGTTTATCACATCATACAAAGATATTTTTATGATATGGGTGATGAAGTGGAAAATTTGACCTCTAAAATTGAATTTAATCAACAACAGGAAGCAGAATTATTTTTCCATCATGATATTAAAAATATTAGTATAGCAAGGATGCATGAAGTGGATGAAGTAATGGAGCAGGAAACTGACATGATTGAAGGGGAAAATGATTGTATGTACAATTATTTATTTATTCAGCAACCACTTTTTTCATTTCTGCAGTCATTTGTTATCATTGTTATATATATTTTGTCTATTAGTACTGGGCATCTATTATCATTTTTAATTTTTTTATGCATAATTTTTCTGAAATATATATTTTGAACTTAATTTTATTTGATTAAATTCTAGGAATTCAATGGAGGAAGTGATACACTATTTCATCTAGTTCCGCGAAAGATGATGATCCATCTGGCTCCTTCCCCACAACATTTGAGGCACCTGCTGCCAACACCCCTACACCATCTCCCCCTGCACCATCTCTCACACCATATTTGGATGTCCCATTAGAGGTAGAGTCATCAACTCCCCCTTCAAGAGCCTCAACAGTGGGGTAGCTACACGCCCCTCCCAGTTCCTCATGGGCATACTGGAGTGTCACTATCATAGGTACAAATTTTAATTAAATAAATTTATTTCATTTTGTTTATACTAATTGTTTGCTCATTGAAGATGAAAAAAATGCAACCATGGAGAAAAACATAAAATGTGCAGATGTTTGGAATATGACTGGTGAAAAGATAGTCATTCCATTTGATTCTTATGGGGTTCCGACGGATGACGCTGCGGGGTTACTTGGCCAGATTCTATGCCAGCTGGCAGTGGAGTCCATTTCCCTTCCTATATATCTTCTTGAGTACTCAAGGTCACATGATAATAAAAATGACTATAGTGAACATGATACTCAAAATGAAGTTCTAAGGTGATTTCTACTTTATGGTGGACATATTTATCTAAATCAATATTATAAGAGAAGAACATGTTCTCATGATCTATTGAAAGGATACAAAAAGGTTGGATGTAAAATTATGGACCAATGGTTTTTCTATAGAATATTTTTAGTTGGAAAAACTGTGGGGAATTATTCCCAATATATTACCATGAGTATCATATAATGTCAGGATAGATCCATTTAGATGTTATTCCTGAAATAAGGTGTGAACCATCATGCACTCATTTTACAAGGGTATGAGACAATGTATGTTAGGGTATTGGGAACATATATTCATAGAAATTGAGTGCTATGTATGATATAACAATTGTTTTCATGCCTCACCATTGTGTTCCTTATGGGTACTATCAACTTTTTTTGGTCTTGAACATAATTGGTATGTTTAGTGATTCAATTTGAAATGAAGAATGTGATGAAGGTATTGAAAAGGAAACACAATGAAGAAACCCATCAATACATCATCAAATGTAAGAGTTCATAGTTTATCAATCCAATTCCATGTTAATGGATTCACATTAGGTTATGTATTTTTTGATGAGAGCCTCCAATGGGATTCTATGTATATGAATATTTGGTATGGATGTCCTTTTAGAACTAAATTACAATGAAAGGTGTTCACTAGTGATTAATACTATAGATTCTTAAAAATAGTTATTGGTAAAAGGTGTGAGATTTTTGGATCATCAAATATTCTTTGGGTGGAATCATTTGAATTATTGGATTCCCTTATAGATTTATTGTTTTTTAATGAATAATGTCAAAATAAAAGTGTTTAATGAGTTACCCCAATTCCTATGATCTCTCTGAATCAGTGTAGATATGAAAATATATGATTTGTAGGTTAAGCATACATATAATACTTGTTTATTATTAATTTGTTTAAGTCCACATAGATTGGAAATTATTCATTTTTCTCCAAACAAAGAGGTGGTAGGTGTTTACATTGTTGGGATCAGGCCCATGCAATGAGCATCATATGAATCTCTATAAATAGAATCATAACACACATAGTTTATTAATGATTAGTGGGATACATCAAAACATTTATGTTCAATTTAAATATAAATATTTCAAGAATATTAACTTTTTATGAAGGGTAAAACTTTGTGAAAGGTACCTAGAAATAGATAGTGTTTGAATTTATCATGAGTTTCCATTTCAGTTTCATCTTGGTCTTCAATGACTACTTTGGAGAAGGTATGGTTGAGGATTACACCTATTAGAGGGACCATATATTGTTTTCAATATCATATATGTTTGTATGATGATAATGGATGAATTCTTAAGAGGATGGGGCATACAACTTGAAGGTGGATATGATATTTTGATACTAGGAGGGGTATCTAAAAATAAGTACTATATAAAAAATCTAATACTAGAGTCTTTAACTATGGTATTTTGTAAAAGTTATTCATATTATTCTTATTGCATAAGATTAATAGCATGTTTCATGATGTTGGGATTGAACCTCAGAGAGGAATATATTGCATCCTAGTTAAGAGGAATAAAATAAAATATGGTTCATTCTTATATAGCATGTCAATGTTGTATGTTGGTATGTGTAATATGGTTCATTCTTATATAGCATGTCAATGTTTACTTATTTTTTTCATTTTATTCTATACCGATTTCCTAGGTTGAAGTTTCGTGTTTTTTGTTGGTATGTACAATATGTTATTCCTGGTTTGATCTGCCTTTCATGGAAGTGGTGCAACAGAAGCAAATTTTCTCTTTCTGGTATGCTTTTAGTGGTGGTTTAAACCGCCGTGAAATGTGCATTGGTGGCAGTTTAAACTACATCTAAACGGTGAAAACTGCCGCAAAATGTTAAAAAATTACGTTTCATGGTTCTTTTAACCGCAGCTAAATTGTTGCTGCATAAGGGCTCATTCTGTGGCAGTTCTCATGACTTCATCGGCGGTTTTACGGCCACTGAATTTGAGTTTATTCACGGTGGTTATAACCGTCGCGAATAAACTAATCTCAGGGGAGCGTAAAAACCGCCGCGAAACTATGCCAAAACCACTGTTAAATGAGGAATCTACAACGCTTTCCTTAAACCGCCGCGAAACATAAATAACTGCCGCTAATAGATTTTCGATGCCGTATAAGGTGGCGATTTACATAAAATGCCGCCAAACTATATAGCGGCAGTTTAAACCACCGCTAAACGAAGATTTTCTTTTAGTGACAAAAGATTATCATTTCCATCCAATGATGTAATCCTTTTCAATATATGAGTTTGGAAGGTTTTATATCTGTGATATAGTAAAAAATCACGGGGTCCTTATTACTACTATTTCATATTAAGATTCCTAGTTTTATTTCCTTTTTTATAACAGGTTTCTGAGGGAATTGGGTACATAGGTGCTTCTGAGCATAGCATACCACCCTCAGAATGATTTCCAGTCAGAGCACACAATACATGTGATTGAAAACATGTTTTGAGAATGCGTCGTATATATTGGGTGATCTTTGTAGAGTTCGATACACCTATTTTAATTCTCCTAATAAATTCCTTCAAGATACTATAAATATGTAACCTTATGAGGCCTTGTACAACAGGACATTCTGATCACCCATGTATTGGTTAGAGGTGGGAGAGGTAGTTATTCTTGTAACTTGGCTCGAGCAAGAGACTACAAGGTAAGTTTAGTTGATTCAAAAGTAAATGGATATTGCGTATTCTTGACATAAATCTTACACTAATCACATTTGATGACCTATAGAGTTCTTATTCGGGGATTGGGTATTTTTTCATGTCTCACTAAGGCTATGAAATAGGAGGATTAGGAGACAAGGTAAACTTTAACCATGATATGTTGGACCATTTGATATTATGGAGAGAGTCTGGTTGAAATCCTATCAGTTGTAGTTACAACAAAGGTATTAGGCCATGAACAATTCCTTTCCTGTTTTTCAACTATGTTGTTATCCTTCATACTCACCTCATTCTTTTTTATCCTAACGTTTTTGAGTTATAAGTATATGTGTCCTTTGATGAGCATCAGATCCTTATTGTGGATCATAGCATGAATGCTATCTAAGGTTAGTCAATTCCTCTAGTGCATAAGATATGGTAGCATGGACATGTAAAATAAGATACTTAGGTGTGGGATACTTATGTATGTGAACAATAGTTGAAGTTATTCTCTAGATTTTATTGACCACCCATTAGAGGAATCATTTGGGAAGAATTTCATTAAGGGAGAGGTTTGAAAGAACCCAATTGTTTCTTGAGGTAATAAATCTTTCAAATTAATTGAATTTTCCATTTAAATGCTTGATTACGAACTGACATGAATTTACATTGAGTTCATGGGGGGTATTGAGGGTGTCAAGTAATTTTTTGGAACCCAAAACCCATCTTTTAGGGTGAAACAGGCCTATCGCATGATTAGTAAAAACCGAGTGGGGCAGGTCGCATGGTTACTACTAACTATGCGAGACTGCACTGTGGTCTGAAGGAGAATGAATAGTTTTTCAAACCATTTGGATGGAATTTCATGCATGTGTGGGTGTGTACATAGTTTTTAGAGTGTGATGATACATGTTTTTTTCATGGTTAGTCAAATTGTGTGTGCAACTATGTGAGCTTCCCCTCCTTAAAGTAGTGGGCGCATGATTGGCGCATAGTTTTTCAAAACATTTGACTAAACCAAGTGGCCCTATATTTTGGGTGAATTTAAGAAATTTATCTTAATTAATATTCTATTTCAATCATAATTTCGTATTCTTCAGATTTTGGAAACCTTGGTAGTTTGAGAAATCTCTTTAATGCCTAAATTATGAATTGAGAGATCATCTCCCTCTGAGCTCCGAATCACAATCTATCAGAATCATTGGATCCATCTAGGTAATGTTTCCATTAATTTTGTGTATTTATTCATTTAACTTCGAATATAAGGAGTTATTTAAGAGAAAAATTATATTACCAATTTAAATGGTCTTCATCTATTATTATTTTTTATCCTGATCATTGTCAAATAAAGAGATGATACAAGATGATAACTCTGCTAAAAATCTATGGTAGGTTGTCTCATGCATTTCCATCAATGTGGAGGTGTTTATATATATTTTTGTGTGTTTCATTATCATTTTTTTGAGGTTCTATTATGAAATGGAACTTAATCCTTTATTTAAATGGATAGGCATAACCTATGTAATTAACAAGGCTATTGATGAATGATTATAGGTCGTGAATATTGAATTGGAACCACCCCCTTAGGTGTGTTGTCTAATTAAATAAAACACCTTAAGTGGAATATTAATTTAATTAACTTTGAGATGTGTTGTCAACCCCTTTCTATGGGATGTTAAATTATTAAATGTAAATTGAACATGAATTTCTCAAAGAAATGGAATGTATTACCATGTCCCTAAGCTATTGACTTGTCCTTTTTTTGTTTAATCATGAGTTAACATTTTATAATGAAATTCCAATGTGATTTTATTAAAAGGCTATGACTTCTATGATCGTTCATGTCTTGTGTCACCATCTAAGGCGAGGTATAAATGAAATGACCATGGTGATGAACTTGACAAAGTTAGATGATATTGATTGAATATATGATAAATTTCTTGGTTGATACATCAGTTCACATAAAAAATCCCTAGATGGACTCATTTGGATAATTCTTTTCTTAAACTTGAGTCACACTTGAACTACCTAGTGGATTTCCTAGAAAAAACTCAAAGTGTTGATTCTATATAATCATTAGTGACACTTTGACTCCCTCATATATTTCCAAGGATAGAATCATACATTTCATTCTATATATTACTATGTGATACATCGACTCATTATGGATTTCTAAGCATGGACTCAAAGGGTAGTTGATTAAATATTCTAGGATTGAGACATAGGATCCCTTAGTGGAACACCAAGGAAAGACTTAATGATGATGATGTTATACCACACCTAGAGAAATACCTTAGTCTTTATGAGGTTCTCCATGGATAGTCTTTTATGGTTTTTGGTTCATGTTAAACTTAAAGAGATACCAGGATTATAATTTAGGAATTCTAAGGATGGGCTCAAGTTGTGTTATGATTAATTAGTGAAATTTTTTATATGACGCATCTTCCAGGACAAATGAAAATATTGGATTTGTTATTTGTCTTACACATTATAGATGGCATGGTTAGGCATCTCTTGATCACATATCCTTAAAGGGGATGATTGGCTATGTGTCAGGTCTTGAGGCTTACATATTAAATGTGGATGATTAATTAAATTAACTTTAATAAAAATTGATACAATACTAGATAGAAATTCAGAAAATTACGAAATATGGCTGAAGAAAGTAGTAGAGGGAATGTGTCCATGGGAACCCAAACCTTTATGGGTTATTTATTTTCAATAATTCCTTTACATATTCTATTACTTCATGCACACTATTATTATAATATATTCACTGATTGGATGTAATCTTACATCGTTGGTGGAGGCCTTAAAGTATTTTACCTCATTCGCTACTCGGGATACATTTTGTGGCTAAGAAGATTATATGATTGTAGGTATGGATAATGGAAAGTTCATTATTAAATGTTTTTGATTGTTGCTTAAGAGTAGGGGAACAGAAGACCAACCTGAGACTCACAAAACTAGCTAGTATAGTTTTTTTCCATTTTGTGTTTTTAAAATTTTATTGTACACCTTTTATGCATAGCTGTTTTGGATTATTTGTAGACATAAAAAATGTATCATCATAATTTTTATATGTTATTCAATATGGTGTTCTTTATTTATAACTATCTTGGATGTTTTTTATTGTCTAAATAATTTACTGATTTCTCTACTTATATGTTATCATTTATCCATTGTGCTACACTATGGGGATGAGGGCACAATCTCCCCACAGACACACCTTAGGCCTCTCACTTCTAGTCGGAAGCCTCTGGAATTTCTGGAGATGCACTTGAATCCATGTGGCTAATCAGGATTTTGGAACCCTTAAATAGAATTTAAATCTAGGATGTTACACCTATCATGTTGAAAATTCTATTTCCTCATTTTTTCATGAAATAGATGTCATGTATCACCACTACATTTATGATACATGAACTCACATCCTTTTGTATGAAGAAGTATATTTCATGGTAAACAATGATCATTTCATGTGGTGATACTTAATCAATTGATAGAAGCTAAGAGAAATAGTTTTCTACATATTCTCTATAATTTTTAGTTCAACTTGTAGGATAGTACCTCATGAATGTCATATTTATTTCATCACATTCATATTGGTTGAATGGACTATATAGTAGAGCTTGAGTAGTCCGCATAAAGGAAGATGGATGGTCATATAAAAACAATGGGATATCTAGTGGGGGATCTTGGTATCATATGATGTTCAAGTAATATAGAGAGTTATTTTAGTATGAAAGATTTTTTAGTCCACGAAATTCAAATCTATAGAACATTATGATACTCTGTTTTACATGATTTTTTGATATTTGGAGTTTCTATAATTTTACCTTCAATATTTTCAGGGGTCTATCTGTTGGATAAATTCTCATAAAATCCAAGTATTATGATCTATTTTTTTAAAAAATTATTGTGCATTATTTAAAGATAAAATTGATGGATTTTTCTATTTTCGTTTTTCTAAGAAGACAGAGGATTATTTAAAATTAAATGTTTGAATTATTTTATGAATTCGGACACTTGTTTTCATGAATTATTTCAGTTATTTTAAATTAATATTTGAATGGGTATTATAATCTATTTTTAGGATCATTCAACAGTTATTTTTAAATGTTACAACAATTTAGATTTATCTAAAAAAGTTTATTCTGAAGATTACTTTCAATAGAAAATAATGCAAAAAAGGTTTCACTTTTTATAGAGAAATTTTTGGAATCTCTTAACTCAATTTATTTTGAATATATGAAAGAGAGAAAGACAGTAAAAATACTGGAATATTTTTATTCTTTATATATACAAATTTATCTATAAGTATGAATAGTAGTGTGGATATGTGAAAACTTTTTCAAAGAAAGTGTAATAAATTTTTTGTTCGACATTTGAAGAAGTGAGAAGTTTACTCTATACAACCATTATTCTCTCACTATGTTGGGAATAAGAAGAATAAGATTTCTTTTTCAAAATAAGAAAAATATTGTCTTGTTAATGTTTAAACAATAATAATCTTGCACAACATTGAAGATTATTTTAGATTTTTCTATGATTTATTGAAGACCACTGACATATGTAATTTTTTGTTTAAAATATGTGTTGAAGTTGTTTTATCAATATGAAAGTCATCTATTTTCTTTGAAGTTTCAACTAATCATAAGAAGTCTTTATGGATTATCAACATCTTATACTAAGCTATGGATATTGAGGTTACCTATACAAGAACCAGAATACCCTATAAAAGTTTAGTTTTAAGGTGTCACCTACTTACACATAGTTGTAGAGTTCCTTAACAAATGTACCTTCTGGTGAAAATAAACATGCATGTAGGAGTGTAATATGAGATTTTGGTTCCATGGACCACTATAAAACATTGTTTCATGTTATTTATTTTATTTATTTTCCACATACAACTTTTATTTGAGATAGAATGAAAGAATCACTTTAACTAAATAGGGGTGTTTCAAATTTGTCAATATTTTTCAAATAACACAATTCACCACCTCTTGTGACTTAAATATCATCATTATGAATCAAAAGTCTTAATTGTTATCTTATACATCACATAATTTTGAAGATGATTGATTTCTATCAGGTTTACTTGTATATTCATATCCTTTTGAAGATCCCTCAGGAATATAGAAGTAAATCATGGATCTTGGTCAGAAAGAATTAACACCATCAATCCATGGAGTCTCACAACTTGTTGAATATAAAATCAAGTTACGTAATCTAGGGAAAAGTCTTCTCTTAAGTTTATAAAAGCGAAAAACTTTTTCAATATATCTATTATCACCCATATATAACTATTTCACTTTGATGTATTAAGAAGGATGGAGAAAATTTTCATTGTGGTTTTCCCACATCTATACATGTATGGGTAGTGGTTTTAATACCCCTTTAGAAAGTTGTTTATCTTCCTTCACTGGTTGACCCACCAATCACCTTGGAATGTAATCATCCATATACTTTTCATATTATCCCACTAATAATAATCATGAATGTCCCTATAGATTTTAGTGATTTTGGTATTTATTGAGAATTTAGATCTATGAGATTTATCCATCATAACCTTTTATATCTCTAGAATATATGGAATGCAGAACCTTGTATGAAATTTCAATTCACCTTCTTGACTTATAAGGAATTCAGGTAAATTCCCATTTTTTATAGCCCCTATCTTTTTTTGTATCAAAAGAACATCACCTTGAGATTTCTTAATCTTCTATAAGAATGATAGTTGAGAAATGATTCGGGATAATATAGATTATTTACTTTACCTTTTGATTCCCATGACCAACCATCCTAGGTCCTTGATCAATTGATCTCCTTCAATCCACATCATTGAAAGAACATCAGGATCTATCATTATTAATGAATCTATGAATTTGGTTTCTCTTTTGGGGTTATAATTTGTTGAAAATAATAGTCTTTAAGAAGCTAAAATCATCTCCTTTATATAATTTTCAGTTCATTTTATGTGAATATATATGTAAAAAAATGGTGGTCATTGTATATATCACACATTTTCACACAAATATAGTGTCTCCATTTCATTAGAGTGAAAATGACAGTAGCTAAATCCAAGCCATGAGTACGATTATTATGATCATGAAGATTTAACTTTTTGAGATACAAAGGCAATTACCTTATCAATTTCCATGAGAAAAAATCTAATACCTTTTTGGTAATCATCATTATAGATAAAAAATCATTCTTCAACAAAGGTTAGAATTAGGTTCACTAACCTACCTCTTCTTTAGTTCTTAAAAACATTCTCCACACTTCTTTGTCTAGATAAAATTAACTTCTTTTAAATTTAACTTGGTTAGGGTGTAATAAATCTAGGAAAACTATATAAAAAACCGTCTATAATGTCCCACTAATCTAATGAAACTATGAATATGAGTTACTGATGTATGATGATGCCAGTCCTCTACAACCATTTTCTTTAAAGGATCTACTGTGATTCCTTCACCAGTTACAATATACCCCATGAATTAATCTTATTTTAACAATAACATGAATTTAAAAAATTTACCTAATATATTCTCTTTCTAGAGAGTTCATAATAAAAATCATAGATGAATCTAAATATCCTCTTGAGTTTTTGAATATATCATAATATCATCAGTAAAGAACACTCTAAATTTATCAAGTTAGTCATTAAAGACCCTATTAATCAAATGTATTGATATGGAAGGATAGTTAGTAAATCTAATGGTTATAACTAAAACATGTAATTCCCATATATTAATCATAATTTAGTCTTTAAGATATCTTCATTATTCATTTCTACCTAATCCCTATTCGTAGGTAAATCTTGGAGAAGAATTGAGTCCCTCAAAATTAGTTGAAAAAATCATCACTCCTCAAGATAAGGTATTTTATTTTTTATTATGATCCAATTAATCTATGTATAGTCAATGCATAGCCACATTTATCCATATTTATTTTTCAAAAAGGAGAACATGTACTCCCCATCGATACACATTTGGTCAAATATCACATTTTCTAATTGGACTTGTAGTAGCTTATTTAATTCCTACAACTCAACATATTCCATTCTATATGGGGTCTTTAATATTAACTAGGATATATTTATTATTTAAATTGAAATCTCTACCACTCATTCTAGGGGTATTCTATGTAAATATTCACGAAATACATCATTTTTTTCTTGAACAATGGGTACATATCCAATATTTATACATTCACTTTTTATCCTTCTTCACCAATAATTTTCATAAAGAAAGAAATAGTAGGTGGTTCTTTGTAAGACTCAGGCTAGCATATCTTTCCATTGAAGATAATTTTGTTTGTATATTCAAGGTAACATAAATTTATATACTTCTATTATTAATATTGGTATTATAATTTGACAATAAATTCATCCCATGTATTATTTCAAATTCCACCATTGGGATGACCACTAGGTTTGTGGATAGATTAAAATCACTAAAGTTAATAGTGGAATATATATATATCATTGACTCTTGAATATTTCATTAAGAATTTTTAACTGAAAACTCAACCACTAGAAATTCAGTGATTAACATGATGTTCATTACAAACATGATTGAAATAAAAAAATGAACTAGAATAAAAAAATTGATAGATTTGAGTCTATAATGAGTGTTCCTACCCCAATATCATTTAGATCATTTACTTCAGGTATTGAAATTGAAAAGTATTGAAATTGAAAAGTATTGAAATTTATTCCATACACTATAGTGGATTTTATAGTGTTTCTTTCCATTATCTTTTAATTTGGACATTAAATATATAAATTTACATGCACCCCACACTAGGATAATTTCATGGAAGGTTGTGATTTCACCATATTAATTTTTTCATTTGAATTCATATTTTGAGGCTAAAAATTTCCAAGATAGTTTAATCCATTATAACTATCTCTTCAAACCATTTAGAACTTTACACTTCCTTGTAGACAGTTCCCTAAATTATTCTTCCTGTATTTCGTACACATGAGATGTTATACTTTATTCCCATCCAGATTATTTCCAAAAAAATTAACCACTCTTCTCTTCCTGAAATTATTTATATGAATCCACTGGTATTCTCTAAACTCTATTTCAATTTTGGGAGCACATCATATTTTCTCTTTGTAACTCCAAAAGTTTTGAATTTAAAATTATTTCCTTGATGGTGTCTCGGTATACCAAAGAATATATTGATCATACTATCAGAATCAATGAAAAATCATGAAGTTTACCATGAAATCATTATAAATTTCATCTCATAATTACCCAATGATTCATTTTATCTCCATTTTAATTCAAGTAATTCTATTTCCAACTTGGTTCATAGGGATGAGGAAAATAGTTTTTGAAAATTTCTTTTTTGAAAACTTCTCATTCCATGGCTTACTTCTCATAAATTAGCTTTGTGTTAATGATAAGTATCCCCTATTGATCAGCTTATACCAATAATAAATATTTTTCTAATGAAACATTCTTTTTATCATAACAATAGAGTATAGAAATGAAATTTTCTATAGTATCAATCCATTTTTTAGAGATTAGTGGATCATAGGTCCACTAAAAAAAGGTGGTCATTGACGCATCAAGGATTTAACTTCCAGTTGTTCCTTCCTTGGTGAAGTTTGATGTTCCACGTGTTTTAGCTTATTATTCAGAATGTAATTTAATTTATTCATCAACATCGAGTGTTTTTCAACTCTGGATTTTTTTATGTTAAGAAGACCATTGTTTCACTTTTTATTGAATTTATTCTTTACATGAGTCTTATAACATCATTCTATTTTTATAAAAAGATAATACCTTAGTCATAAACATGTTACCTTTTGGAATAATTTAATTTTAATAGTATTTTAATTTTTAAAATAGTATGATTCAACGGTGTTATTATTTTTATATCCTCTAACAATAATTACATTTTATATATATCATTCATAATAGTTCATAAAAATCATGTGATTAACAAAAAATATCCCATAGTATTTTCACTATAGGTGTACATAAAGGAAATCATGCACCAAGTTGTGATTGTGTTAATACACAATCTTCACTTTTCATGGTTATTACCACTTGGTATAACTATGCTAGAGCCACATCCACTAGTATAATCCAAAAATGGTTTCATTTCTTGGAAGACACTATATTTATACTTCAATGATATTTTAGGAAATTTTCCTAGATATGTAATTATCCCTATTGTTCATAATAATATTTTTATAGTCCAAATTTCCATAAATAATTAAACTTTACATTGATAATTACTATAAAATCGTGACTTTTAATGTATAAAATTTTCGTTACATGGTATAAAATTTTATAGAACATAAGATATTGAAAGGTTTAGTTTCATGAAAATTAGTAATGTAATACATGAAAAAACATAAAATTTATTCGAATCCACTTGAAAGGTTTCTTAATAGATTCATCATATTTTACTTTTACTGCTTCTCATATCTTGGTGACATGCATTAAAATAACGTGGTGAGTATAAATCTCAATAAGGGAATAAAAATTAAATATTTAACATGTTATGATGAGGAATAAGAATAGGGAATGATCATAAGAACATAAGGCATATCATAATAGAATGGTCAAGAATCATAACATAGAATTTTGGATGCAACATAACAATGAAACAATAATAATAAGATCACCAAGGTTAATCACAAAGTTTTCATAAAACATAATTACAATGGTTATTCACCAAATTATAATAAAACACATCATATCTAGATATTATTTATTTACACAATTCATTAGAGTGAAATTAAGAAGCACCATCAATATGCCTAGATTCTTGTGTACCACATAGATCATAAGAAATCTTTTCATTAAAAATCCATGGGAAATAATGAATGGGTTACATGTAAAATCCATTAATTTTTTTTACACATAAACACAATAGAATTATATATTTTTAACCCATGAAAAGTAAATGTGAGTTTTAAAAATTAAAATAAACAATCAATAAAAAAAATTACATATAGGTGAATAACCATAGATAAGGTGTGGGTTTGGGTATTCATAATATAATAATATTTCATGTAAAAGAGAAAAATTCAAGAAATTAATTTAACAACATGACTTGTATAAAATGCAGATTGAATAAAAGGATATAATTAGATGGAATGCTGGTTCTCATTGAAATGATACTATTATTGAAGTATGGGTATAATTAAAAGTATATAAAAAATGTAATTCAACATTTATAAGACATTCCACAAAATTGGTACCTGAATGGAAAATAAGAAGTAGATATTTCCCTTACCTTAGGAAGTAACTTATTAAAGATTAGAGATGGAAAACGTAGGACCTTGGAACACATTGAAAGGAATTTAGAGTGGGGAAATAATAAAAATTTCATGCTTAAGGGATTTGGATGGGAGATTAATGAGGAATGGGTGGGTATTTATAGTAAATGTTTAGTAATTGTGTAATAATTTATAACAATAGGTCTGGTAATTCTAGGTTGTTGAAAATAAAAAACCATAAACTTACCCATGGATTTTTATAATGGTTTTAAACATTTTAGACATGTTTTATCATATTTTATTCCATTAGAATCCAAATCCAATTTTGAATATTACATTGGACATGGAAATATAAATTGTAACATCCTTCCCCAACTCATTGGTTTGAGAAGAGATAGAGTTACACTAACCTTGGGTGACATCCCCAAGACACTGAAGGCCAAAAATAAATTCCATGAAATTCACATACAAAAGTAGGGATGATTATCCCTGATGTGCCAAAAAATTCAAACAAAAAATAGAAATAACCAACTAAATATAAGATGGATGAGTAATAATAATGAAAAAAAAATAACCACCAAAGACCCAAACATCAAAGTAGCAGGGTTGAGTGATAAAAATATAATACACTATACCCAAGAACATCAAAATATTGTAACTATATTGTGGAATAAATACACAATTTCCAAGAGAAAGACCTCCATCCTATAAAAACCAATTGATGAGGAAGAATCATGTTACACCACCCAAGAAATGTGACACATTTACTTTGTCCGTATCTTAGTATATAATATCTATAAACAAGCCATTGTTCCCTTAATAATTTTATATAAAATAAAAGGAAAGTAGATAAAATTGTTTGTAATAAGCCAAAAATAAGTTTTAGGTTAATCAATTAACAAAAACCTTAAACCATTTCTTAACACTTGTCTAAAACACCCCATTTTTAGACCCTTTAAAACACATGTTCATGTCTAACATGGACCACCCAATACCCATGAAAGGGGATTTATCGTTTCACTAATTCCTTGTTTGGTTAACCCATTTGATGGTGGCACTTCTTACCATGATCTATCCCATGTTCTCCTTATTTATAGTGGATATTTCAACCCTGATCTATCCCAAAATACCTATAAAAACCCACCACCATGAATGAAAAGTTCTCAAATCAAATTATTCCATTAAAACATCTCATTTTGGAAACCATTTTCTTTAAATAATTTTATCAAACACATTGTAAGAAACATTTAAAACCCAAGGATTTTAATACTAAAATCAAAATATTTTTAAAAAAAACAAAAGAGAAAAAGCTTTAGGCACAAAAAAATCAAGTTATAGAATTATTAGAATGATATAGAAGCCACATACATCACAATAGTTAAAGAAATCAAGAAATAGAACATGAAATCTCTAAATTTTACAATATATATTCTTCACTATAATAGAGCCTAATAGATATTATCAAGATAAAAAATATAGGACATAAATATATTCATAACACAATCAATATAATGAACAATGTGAGAGATGATGAGAGGATATGAATATAAAGAGAGAATAAGAGGACTTTCCAATTAATATGGATCTCAAACATGCTTTTATCTGCTAAAATTTTCTTATGGGTCAAATGATATAACCAAGGGAGCCTGGTAGATGTAAAGAGTTTTAGATACTAAGATAGAATGTGATAAATGAGGGTTTATAGGCCTTAATATAAATTAAAGATTAATTTTCAGAGTATTAGTTTTCTGTTTCAAAGTTAGGAAACATGGTTTGTCAAACCATGTACCAAAAATGTGTGTGCCACTTGAAATAACCATCATAGTTTTATGGTTGTGATGCATAGTTTGAAGAACTGTTCAACAATCATGTGGTGCTACTATCCCAAGGCCAACCCCTCACATGGTTGGCTCACACTGTTTAGAAAACCATGTACCATCCAGGATTTCCCCACTATTTCCACAAGCATAGTTTCTCCTTGGGACTTATAGTGTTTGGAAAAAATGTGTGCCCACCACGTACCTTCTTAGTGACTCCCAAAACATACTTCATAGTTTCTAAGAGATACGAAATGGTTTCACTAAACCACGCTCAAACCATACACCCATTAAAACACTTTTAAAATCTTCCAAAATCATCTAAAAAATTCTAAAACTTAACCCAATAATTATATAACATGAAAAAAACACAATAAAAATGGTTTTGTTAAATTCCCCATACCATTGGTAATTCAATATGATGAAAGTGGGATATTGGCATTGTTTTGGAAGAGCTTTGGACACTACTCCTACTTTTCCTTTTCATATTCCTATATCTCATTCCAAATCTAATCATGCGGCCATAAAACCAATACAAACCCAATATTTTTCCAATGTAATACATTCCCTTAACTATCCATAATTTGTCTCGTCACATGAATCAATTTATCATCTTGTTTAGGATCAAGATGGTCCCATGGAATGAGATGGTCAGGATGAGGTTGGTATTTTTTAATTGAGATCCATGAAACACATTATGCACAAAACTAAATCATGTTGGTAAATCTCGCCAATAAGATACATCACCAACTAATTCAAGTATCTCAAAATGGAAAATGTGTCAAGGATATAGATTTCCTTTATTACAAAAATGATGATGCCCTAGATTTAGATATATTATCAAGGAAACATGATCATCCATATTAAACGATACTTATCGTTGATGATGATCCAAAAATGGTTTTTGATGACTCAAAATTGTCACCATCATCTTTCTAATCATATGAATCTTATTTTTTGTCTCATGTACAAGGAAAGGTATTATAATTTAAGTATCACACACTTCCTCCCAATAAAGTGAAGAACGATAAGGAAACCCATAAAAATATTGTAAAGGATTCATATATATTAAGGAATGAAAATTATTATTGTATGATAATTCCACTAGAAAAACATGATCCTACCATGATATATAAAAATCCATATTACCAACTCTAAGAATGGATTCCATCATTTGGATTGTTCATTCGGTCTTTCCATATGTTTGAGGATCATAACTTGATTTCATGGTTAACTGGGTTCTAATGGTTTGTTATAAGGACATCCAAAACAATAATGTAAACATGGGTTCATGGTCAAAAAAAATTTAATATGGAATGTTATTCATCTTTATATCATCACTGATGTAGATTTTTGACAATTCTTATACTATATAAGATTCATGAATGGTATTAAGTGAGATGAATTCTTGAGATGATCCACAATCACCCATATAAAATCATGTTTATACACTATTCTTGGTAGACCTACAATAAAATTGTTAGCTATTTTCACTAATTTACACACAATAATAGGTAAAAAATTCAACATAATAGATGGTCATTTTTGTTCTACCATGACATTCTGAAAATGAGGCATCTAGAAACATAGTATGTTAACTTTATTTTCATGTCATCCCACCAAAATTGTGCTCTAAACACTTTGTGAGTATTTTCTATACCAAGATATAAAACCCATATTGAATGGTGCTAGGAAGAAATAAATTGATCCTGATAAGATGGAGTAACAAAAATCTGATTTAAAAAACACAACAAAAATATATCATTTAGCATCCTTCCCTCAAGGTACTCCTCACCATTGAGTGTTAACATCATGGTTAGACATTTAGAATCCGATATATGAAAATTTTGTACATGTTGAACCAAATAAAGATCAAAATATACTAGAAATAATAATGAAATGTCACCTTGATCAGTGAAATCCCTATACATATCAATAATGACCAACATTAGTAGCTAATGATCTGAGGCCTCTATACCCAATTGATTATATAACTTCTTACTCAATCCATATACTACATAATTCCCCTTACATGGTGTATATATCAAATTGCAATAAAAAATATAATGGTATTACACCCATCTTTATATCTATAAATTTAAATACCTTTGTGATAAAAAAATTTTACAAGGTCTTATGATCCGTGAATACTATTAATTTCTCACCAAAATGGTAATGATGAAATTTTTTTAAGGTATGGACTAAAGAAGCTAATTTCAAATCATGAGTCTGGTAATTTGTTTCATTCACCCATAATTATCATGGGGAACAAACTATAAAATCATACATATTCATGATAACACATCCTAACCAAGAACCAGATGCATTATAATAGACAATATAGATTCATTATAACTCTAATAATATATTTTTTAGTTTTGATGTAATGAAAACCTTTTTATTTAAAAAATATTTCTATAACTAATCATTCCATTTGAAAGGATCACCTTTCCATGAGAAAGATTTAATTTTTAAGGGAATTTCAAAAAAAATTCAGAAAATAATGTTGATGATATCCTACTATGTTTTGGAAATTGTGCATCTCAAAAAATTTATTAAGCGGTTTCCAAGAGATAATAGATTATACCATTTCAAGATCTACATAGATGTCTCTTTCAAAAATTCCAAGGGTACAAAAATTTACTTCTAATATCAAAAAATTAGACATTTAAATCTTATCATAAAGGCCAGGTTTCCACAAGATACCCAAAATTATTTACAATTATTATTCATGATAAACATTAGTCCTAGAATACACCATAATATCATTGATAAACACCACTAAAAATAAGAAATGATACCTTTAGAAAATATTATTCATAAATTCTATAAACATTTCTGTAAAATTATTAATACCAAATGGAATAAATAAATATTCATAGTAACCATGACACTCCTAATGGATGTCATTGGAACTACTTCTCTACCAAATCAATATTGATGATAAAATGATTAAAAAATAATTTTATAGAATCACTGGGATCCCCTAAATTGATAAAAAATGTCAACAATTTTTAAAATATAATATTGGTTTTTTATCATTACCTGGTTAAGATTATGATAATCTATACAAATCCAAAGAGTTCCATCTGATTACATAACAAAAAAATTAGTGCTGCCTATGGAGATGTACTAGTTCGAATGAATCCTTCTCATTCTAAATCTTCTGGCTGGAATTTTAACTTCCATAATTCCATTAGCACCATCTTATTATATGTATGTGATATTAGTTTAGTCTCTAGTAGGATATCAATCCTAAATTTCACTTCTCTTTTTGTGAAAAAACTAGATAAACTCTTAGGAAAGACATCAGGTAATTTGTAAAAAAATGGATAAAAATTATCTTTGTGATATTTTTTCAACATATTCCAATGTAATGGTTTCCAATTGATTAGAGATAGTCCCAACCACTGATACCAAAGTTCCTTCTCTACTTTCATTCCCATCCCATCATCCTTTAAATATATGTTTAAATTAATAAAAATATGTGAAACTAACTTAATGGGAATAACATCGGATGTGGGCCTTGAAGTTCAACAACCAATCCATTCCCAAAATAAGGTTATATATATCCATATAAATAATAGATAAACTGAAAACCAATTAAACCTCATTGATAGTTATAGAATAAATTTCATAGTTAAAGTCCTAATACTATTATTGTTCAGGAGGTGTTTGAAATTTCAAGATAGAAGGAAACATATCAACATATAAACCCATATGATCTGTAACATAGGAAGATATAAAAGAATGGGACACACCCATATCAAAAAATAATTTCATAATAATATTATTTAATAGAATCATACCTCACATAATCAAAAGACCAGATTAATCCCTTGTGATTATTTTCTTAGAACCATACAACCACTTACTTTTAATCCCTTGATCTTTTCTTCCTTTCTATGATTGAACTAACTGATTAGTTGTGTTTTGCCTAGAATCACCATGTAATTATCATTTCTAAAGATTTTAGTTACTCTAGAGAGTCCATTCATTTGTGTCATAAGATTATTTAGATATATAAGATATATCTCCATCAGTAAACTCAGGAGCACTTTGACAATAACATCAGATATTACTCATCTGATTATATTTTTGAAGAACTCAATGTGGTGTTGTATAGTATAAATTTATGTGAGAAAAGGAACCACACTAAAAAAACCATACATGTAATTTTTTTATTTGAGAAATGTTTTCTTATTCTATGGTTTAAATATGAGTTGTTCCACCGCCTTTGGAATAGGTATCCCTCTTCTATTTTTTCCTATTATATGAGTTCACACCTATTTTGGTAGAAAAAAAAATATTTCCTCCCATCGTGTATTCATTAATATACCTTTACACAATGGTCTCATTTTTAACCATATATATATATATATATATATGTTTATATAGATAACTGCTATTTTATAATGAATCTTCATTCATTGTCCTGATTCAAAGATGTATCTCTTTAAGGATCCTCTAGCAGCTACCTCTGAAGTGAATGATGTGAGTTCATAAACCTAGTTTTATACTCTCTTAATGATAGGTTATATTGTTTAAGGATAAATAAATCAATTATTAGGTATATATTTAATTCTTGAGGATATAAAATATAGCTGAATATTTATTCAAAGTCCTCCCACTTCATGCCTTGGTTTACTTTATCTTTTATAGATAAATACCAACATTGGCGTGAAATATCCATGAGCATAAAATTTTATAACTTGAACTTTATATCATCTATTTTACCCGTGAAATAAAATATTTTATTCATTATATTAATCCACACTTCAACTTTTTCAATATTAGAATACCCCTAAGTGTGGATTCTATTTCTGAAATTGTACACTGTGATCAAATTTTCAAGGTTCATCATTCTAATTTCCTATATAAATAGATAGAAAAGAAAGAATGATACTTTGTAAAATCTTTTGGAATTCCTATAGATCAGGTGAAATCCCTTTTTCCACAACCTCTTATTGTTAATTTCTATAATTTCTATATGATGTGATTTTTTATAACTTGAATGAAACAAAACATAGTCATAACTCACTATAAATTGAAGTCTTATAAATTAGAAATTAGTATAACAATCAAGAATTATCGATATTTTTTTCAAAATACTACAATTGTAACAATTCCAACCATTTTTCACTAATATTCAAACATAAGAAAAATAATGTAGTTATAGTGTGAAGTCTCACTATCAATGAATGATATTCAATAATCATTAGTTAAAACCAAGATGATGAGATTAAAACAAATATATAAGTTTATTAATATAAAATATTGTACCTAAACCAACATGGTAAATTGAATTTCAACATAAAAAGTTTAACTATATCATTTTAATCTATACATTTCAAGTTTTTATATTCTTATCGTCTTACGACCGTCCCAAAAGATAGATAGAACGACCGAAACTGATATCAATTATAACATCCCATCCAAAATCATTATATTGAGAAGAGATATATTTTTACTACTGTTGTATGACATCCCCAAGACACAAAATCCTAGAAATAAATGTCAAGGTATTAATAAAGAGGAGGGGGTACGATTTCATATAAAGAACCAAAACACTCTGATGAAATAAAATAAAAACAATCAACTAACTATATGATTTGTGAGTAATAATAATAAAACCGAAATATAAACCGAAGACCCAAATATTATAGTAGAAGCATCATGTAATAAAGGATGATAGATGAAACCCAAGAACATACAAATATAGTAACACAAAAGTTACATCACTCAAATTATTCCAAGAGAAAGATATCCATGTTCTAAACACCAATTGAGGAGAAAGTATCATGATGCACCACCCATGAAATGTGACACTGTTCATTTTTCTATATCATGGTATAAAATATTTGTAAATGAACCAAAGATCCCATGAATGGGGTGATTATAAACTCATTAGGATTTTCCCAAATAATTCTCAACACCTTACACTTGTAAAATAACAAGTAATAACATTTTTATATAAAACATATGAGAAGAAAATAAAATGGTTTATAATAATACATAAATAAGTTTCATGGAAAATATTTTGAAAAACAAATAAACCATTTCTTACCACTTGTAAAAACCACCCCATGTTTATAACCACACACACACACAATAAAATCAACCATGGAACTCTCTATACTCATGAGTGGTGATTCATCCTTTCACCATGAAATCACTTAGTGAACCCTTTTGATAGTGGTGCTTTTGACGATGATATGTCCCATGTTATCCTTATTGATGGTGGAACTTCCATACATGATTTTTTCCAAAATTAACATGAAAAAATGACACCATTTTATTCATGTTATCATAAAAAATTATTAAAATAAAAAATTTCACTTTGGAAACCATTTTATTTTAAGAATATTATCAAACACCTTGTTATCATCATTCTAAAATAATGTATTTTACAATTAAAATCCGTAGAGTTTTCCAAAAAATTAAGTTAGAAAGGAATTTAAACACCAAGACTTGGAGTTCTAGAATTATTAGAATGAGAGAGAATCCACATACCTCAAAATAGTTAAATAAATCAAGGAACGACGCATAATAACCATTTATTTACCCTTGAATTTTCTTTACATAAATATATCAAATAAGATATCATAAGGATCTACAACATAGGACATAGATTTATTCATGAATGAATATATATAATGATCTGAGTGAGAGAAGATGAGTGTATGTAAAGTGAAAGATAGAAAATAAAGAATTACGGACGATTATTGATCTTCAACAAGCTTTGATTCACCAAAAGTTTCTTCTTTATCAAAGGGAATCACCAATAGAACCTAGAAGATGAGATGAGTTTGAGATCCTGATAGAGAATGAGATAAATGAGGATTTATAAGCCTGAATACATTTAAAACCTAATTTAAAAACTATTAATTTCACTTCACATGGTTATGCCACATATTTATTCAAATTTTGTGACAACCATGTGTTTCCTACTGGACATCACTTAGATATCCACATGATTATGCCGCAGAGTTTGAAAACTATGCACCAACCATGTGTTAAGACTATCTTAAGTCCAACTCATAACACTTTTGGCTTAAAAATTTTGAAATACCATGTCCCCATTATGGTTTCCGAACTATTTCAAATTCCTCAATTTATTCTAGGAACTTGCATGGTTTTTCAATTTTTTCGCCAATCATGCTCCTAACCAGTGACTCTGAAAACATCTTACATGGTTTCCTACCAATAGTGTATGGTTTCCCCAAATTGTACACCCTGAAAAAAACTAAAAACCCATTCAAAACTCAAAAACCTTAACCCAAGAATTATTTAACTTGGTAATATAAAATACAAGGGTAATGTACTTGAAACATGTGGTGTGACATAAATTTTCCACAAAATATAGTTTTTTTAATCATAATTTCCATTTTATACTTTGGAAAGTCATTTATAGGTTTTAAAGTCGATTTAAATCCATTAAAATGCATAATAGAAATAAAATAACATATTTGTTTCATGGATTTAGTTTAATTAATAAATATATCAATATTATATATATATATATATATGAAGTCATAAAATATACCAAAAATACAAAACTATATTTTTTACTATTCACTAAAAATAATGTATTTTAGAATATTCTGAAAAAATTACCCTAATAGAATTTATAAATTCTAATATCAAATATAATTTTTATTTTATCAAAAAAATATCTAAATATTATAATTTAAACATTTAAATAAAAAATAATTATTTATTGAAAAAATATTTTTTTTATGACATGCTCAACATTCGAACACTTATACAAAGATCCTAACACATTATAAAATTATATTATTATTTATATTTTAATAAATATTTTTTAATAAGATAATTTCATGAAAATAAATTTTATTTAGAATAAATGAATTATAAAAGTGTATATTTTCTAAAAATACAATTATGTGTTAGTTATCTTGTAAAATTTCTTTATCAAATCCATCAAATATTCAAGTGTATTTTATTAAATAAAATTATAATAAATGGAATTTAAGAAATAGATATTTTATTTATAAAAAATAAATTACATTTTTATGATGCGTTGTTATAGATATGTGAACCCTTATTAAACCATCATCTTTACTAAGGATAAGGTGTGTGATTTTGGTAGTTTCCTTGGGTGCCTTAGCTAACATTTACCTAGTTGTGATCTCCACTAACCTAAATTTCTCCTATAGTCGATTCTACTCAAGCATTAATTATTGAATATCTACTTAGTGTTTGTTAAGGTGAACCCCTAATGATTGTACATTTTTATCATGTTTTGGTAAGTGGACATCAAAAATAATGATCCTACTAGTTTATGCCATCGTTTATTCCTTCTGTATTCAATTATGTCTTATCATTAACCTTAATATAAATTAATACCAACTATCACTTTATAATTAATACATTTCCAATTTTCCTAATGCCCAATGGTCATATTGGTCGATAGTCATATTAACCAATGGTCATGTAATGTTAATGTAAGGGTTATATCCTAATGGTCACATTCTCGATTACATAATATATATAGCACCAAACATCATCATTTTTTACTACATTCCCAAAGTTTTTTAAAATTCCTTTGATAATTTAAATTATATTCTTAACATTTCTTCTTCTTTTTATAATTCTTATAGTAGGTTTAGTCATTCTAGCAGAGTTCAATCTTATGAAGTATAGGACTTTATATCCTTATAATATTCTTAGATATAGTAATTGGTATTATTACTTGATATGTAATATTATTTTTTGTAATAGAATTTCTTTGTACTTTCACTCTGAAAATTAATAAAAACCATAATGGAAAAAATATTTTATTAATCATTTAAGAAATTTTATATTTGTTAAAAGAAACATGTGAAATATTAATTGATTTAATTATTTATTTAATAAATATTATTCTAATTTATGTGGTCTAAAAATCCTAAAATTTTTAGAATAAAAAATGCTCACATTACCAATAAATTAACTATTGTTACTTTTTGTAAATATATCTTATTATCTAGGTATTTACTTGTTAACATTGCAATACCAGAGATCATTTGGGCACCTAGAAACATTCTTGTTTGATTTGATTTTATATAAATTTTTCAAAATGAGAAGTAGGAAAAAATGGTCTATGGATAGTGTCTATTCAAAAAATATAAGTGGTGAAGTCTCAAATATTCAATCACTTTATAAGGTTACTAAGGGCTATGTCACTTTTGGTGAAAATAATAAATGAAATTTCATTTTGGTTAATTCAATTGGAAATCTATATTGTTCTTATCAACAATGTTATTTATCTTAAAAGTTTAAATAATAATCCAATAAGTATATTTCAGCTCTATGATAGTGGTTGTTCTATTGCTTTCTCTAAAAATTCTTTTTTTCTTTTGAAGAATGATGTATTCAGTTTAGATAACCTATAACTAAAAATTATTACACTCTAATTCTTAATTCATTGTGTAAAAAAATGTGAAATATTTGAATACAAAAATTAATTAATCCTATATTTAGAATATGAATGTTAAACATTATAATAATCATCAATTCAAAAAATTATCTACGAAAAAATAGAATTTCTAAAAATTAAATTGGATAAAAATAATCTATGTGATATATGTAAAATAGAAAGAAAAAAATATTATTTCAAACAAATTGAGGTGGTTTCTACTTTTAAAACCCTTGAAGTTATTTAAATTGATCTATTTGTGCTATCTAGAATAGGTAGCATCAACAATAAATATTATATGTTTTTATTGATCATTTCTCAATATCCAATTGGGTATATTTCATAAGGATTAAAATGGAAGAATGATATACTTTTATAAGATTTTATATGTTTGTAAAAAATTTAAAAGATGATAATTTTTTTAAATAATTTTCCATGTGGAATGTTTTTAGAATCATGAATTCATTTAATTTTTTTCAAAACATGGTATTAAACATACCTTTTATACACCTAGGATACCTAAATGGAATAGCATTGTTGAAAGGAGGAATATGACCTTGCAATGTATTAATAAAAAAATGTTTTGTTAATATTTAATTTCCAATCACATTATGGATAAATCTATTAATATATAATGTTTTGTTATAAATGTAGTTTTAATAATTCCTATCTTAAAGATAAAACCCTATTAAATTTGGAATAATACAATCCCATAGGTTGGATACTTTACGTTTTTTGGATGAAAAGTTTATATCATAAATACTAAGGATAATCATGGTATGTTCAATCCAAGGGCTTCTGAAAGAATCTTTATTGGATACTATACCACTTCTAGGTCCTTTAGTGTTTTTAAAAAGAAGTAAAAGTTGGATTAATAATATACTGATGTAAAGATTGATGCAATTGAACATTTTTATTGTAAAATGATTCAAATAGATGAAATAGGTGTTTTTATGAATAATATAAGACTTATACATATACATTATGATAAAAAGAAGATGTCTTGGAACTACATGATGAACAATATAGTATAGAAAGTGATGGATATGGAAAAATTAAAAGTGTGATGCTTAGATTTCCTAGATCCATTAAGAACCATATTATAGAATATTTTATAACATGTTTATAAAAATGTGTTAGGACTAGATGAATTTATATAAATATTATCGAGTTTTATACCATTTTATCCCATATAGAACTTCAAACAATATATGGAGCCTTCACTGATGAAAGAGGGGAAAATTTTATTCAAGAAAAGATTAATAGATTTAATAGGAACATGTTTTTTGATTTAGTTCAGAGTACAAGGACCCAGACTTAAAAATAATATAATTTAGTGCCTTTAGTTTGGAATCTACATTCTCTTATTCACAAATATAATTTATGTTTGGTGTTTTAGGTAGTTAGTTCATAAATATTACATAACAAACCTATATAAAAAAATGTGGATATTTTTACTCAGTATCCATTATTCCCACAATATAAAACTTTTTAAATGAAACATGTTTTCTTTTCATGAAAAAACTTCATGACATTAAACTTAACATCTTTTTTGTTCTTACTCATCCTTAACACCTAACAAAATAATCTAAAAACATCAGATCAGAAAAAAAAAAGATTATTATGGGAAAAAAGATCTAGAAATACATTAGCCCAGTGAAAAGCATGAAAACTCATCAAATGTTTACCTTTATCACAATATTATTTGAGTATATGAAATAAATCAAAACAAAAATAAAAACACCCACTTTTTTCTTAAAGAAATTTTTTAAAAACCATATTAATAAAATAGGAAACCTTCTTGGATACTTATTTCATTATATTTTTTACTCATGTCAAAAATAATTGGAGCCAACTTGAATCCATACGTTAAACCTCCCCAGTTAACTCCCTCCTTATTTCCATTTAATAAAAGGAACGTTACCCAATTAATTGGAGAGCTATATCGGGCTCACCCATCATATAATTTATATCACATTCACCTATCATGTAATCTGTATTAGGCTTACCCATCATATAATATATATCGAGATCATCCATAGTACAATTTGTATTGGGATCCACAATAATTTTATATATTGATAAAGTACCATATCATTAATAAAAAATTTAATGGTTACACCTTTTCCATACAAAACCATTAAAAAACTCTTTTCAGACTATATGAAAAATATTTTCAGATATCGAAATACCCTTTTCTTTTAAAACCCCATTGTCAAGACTAAAATAACCCTAATAAAGGAAATAAGGGTTATTCATTGAAGGAAGGTGGTAAACATTGAGAATATCTTATGTAATAGGCCATGGCGACGATGGTGTAGGTCATGGCCCTGCCCCCACCTCCCCTCCCCAACCTGCTCAAGCTGGGGAGTGGGGTTGATGCTCCTCCCTCGATCCCTTTTCCCTCTCACGATCATTCCTTTTACCCCTTCAGTGATCCTTCTTCTCTACCTCGCATTCCTCCTACCGAAGTGAGCCCTAAATTCCACTCTTGTGGGAATGGTGTTCCTTTAGTTCTGATTTCTCCCTTGGAGTTCACAAATTCTTCAACAATTCTGGATCTTACCCTGTTCACTTGTTTTGGGAAGCATCACCCCTCGAATGACTCCTTCGATAGGTTTGTTTTCTCTTCTTGGAAGCTGTAGGGTCGAGTGGTTGTCATACTTTTAGATTAAAAACACATTCAGATACGTTTTTTGTCAGAGGAATATCTGATCTATTCTTGGGCCTCTATTCTATGAGCTTTTTATGGATTCTGGTTTAATTTATTTTGGTTTTCCTTTGATTTTCAACTGATGCATGACTCCCCATTTACGGCGCTATGGATTTCGCTTCCCGGTCGACCACTACCGTTCCAGAATCTGAAAATTATTCTGTTAATCTGAAATATGATCGGTCGCTACCTCTGTTCAGATGCCCACACTAGCACCATGTTTCATCAGTCTCCCTGATAATTTTTGTAGAAGTAGATGTCTCAAAGGGATAGTTGGACTCCATTGTCATCGTGATTGAAGGAGGGCTCTGCTGGGATCAAAAGGTGTGTTATGACACTTTGGTTCCTTTCTATTTCTGTTATTTTCGTTTGGGTCATGATTCTTACAGTTCTCGTTGAAGTTGTTCTGGTGGCATGGTTGTGGTGGCCTATGAAAACAAGATGGATCAGCATGGTAGAGGTGTGGATGGCCTCCATTTCTTTGTTCAGAATGAATTGATTACGTGCAATCTAAAAGTCAGTGAGGTTGAAGGGCATGGTGATTCGGGTTTCAATAAGACTTTTCATGACCAGCGCCCAGTTAGGATTGCTGAAGGGTCTGGGGATGGTTGTTCCGGTTTTGGCAAGGGGAATGGCAAGGATAAGGATATCAAGTGTTCAAATGGAGTAATAAAGCAGAAACCAGTTAAGAGAATACATCTTGAACCCAGTGTATTAGAGATCTTCAACAGGCTTTGGAGAAATTTGGAGAGTCCTCTGAACATCAAATCATTTACTCAGGGTGCCTAGACCTGTGTGGTGGTTGAGGAATCTATGGATTTGTACAATTCACAGTATCAGGACCCGGGGTACTCTACTAGAGCTGCTGGTGTAAATTCCAATGGTGCGGAGAGTCTTAATCCTTGTACCTATGCGAAGGCAGTGAGTGTGGGTGATTGAAAAAACTATGACAGGGTGGTGATTTCTACTGGAAAGGGTAAGCTCATGGATGGTCAAGAGTGGGAGAAGCATGCACATGTTGTTGGGAAGAAGTTTATTACCAGTCAGAGAATCAACATGGATAGGATGTTGAACTGTCTCAACCTAAACAACCAGTTATAGATTTTAAGTAGTCATGGAGAGATTGAAGGAAAATCCAACTATCCCTATGAGGCCGAGCCTGATGGAGACAGACAGTCCACAAATGGATCTTATTTAGGAGGAGTTATTAATGGTCTACACAACCAAAGGAGAAATAAAGTGAATAAAGAAAATAGGGACCCGGGGAGCTATATAGTTTCCATGAAGCTGAAACCTAACGGTTTTAAGAACTACTCCTATCTTCTTAAACCGATGGAGACACGGTCGGCCAAAATAGGGTAAACTCATGGGGCATGAGATCCAGTTAGAGACAGGAGATGAGGCTCAACATGTTGGTGTCGTAGAGCCTCAATTATAGGTGAAATGGGCCTTAATGGCAGATGAAGTGGATGTGCATCTTCATTTTGTGTATATGAGGCTGGTGAAGGGGGGTGTTATTTCCCCTAGACAACAATGGGAGGTAGGTTCTCTAGACAGATTTTCAGTTCTTGAAGGATGAGGATCCGGAAACTCATATTTTACTTCTCATGCATTATGGTGAATAAATGGAGGAGGATACCCTGGTGATCAAGGCAGTGAGGGAAGAAGTCGACCAAATGATGGAATGATTTATTCAAGTAGAAGTTTCCAGGGAGCAAGCAGAATGGATTGACAAGTAAGATTGTATATTGATTAAAGGATTCAATATATAGAATATCACTAAATAATAATATATGAAATCTTGGTAAAACCTTTCAAGGAACTATAAAGAAAACATAAATAATGATCCAGACTATCATGTAAGTTCCCTCCCTTGGAAACAGTTGAATGAATTAGATTCTAATCACCTTAAACATGTGTTTAATAAGTCATAAGTTTCCTTTGTTGTTTGAAATTTTTGAGAGGGTTCTCACTATCACCTTAAAAGTGTTGGAAAATCAAAATGTAAACATTGAGGGATTTTCATTGAATAAAAAATCAAATATTATAGAGTCATAAAAACATCAAATAATAGTTTTGGAAATGTAAAATCTATTGATTTTATATACTTTAAAATTGAAGATTCCTATTTTCCTTTCATATAGATAGTAAAACAATTCTATATAAAATATATCTACAAAATAATTTTAATAATATCGATATGGAATAAAAATATTTAGAAAATAAATCTTTAATACTTTTAAAATGAGGTTTTAAGTTAATGTGTCCCTTACCTTATTTTAAATCGTCACATAAATTCTTTATATTCTTGAATAATAATATTTTGTTAATTATTTAATTTCTTAAGAAAATTTTTCATGTTTGTTGATATTTTTATTTTATTTATTTCCATTTTATAATAAATTATGTAATCATTTACATTTATGTCTGGTGTTTTTATGATATTCAGCTCATATATTCAATATGACTTTAGTAGGTTGACTATGGTTAAAGAGTTCATTATTATATGATATAAAAAATCATGAAATAATTATAATTTTTATATATAAATTATTATTTTAAAACCAACCATGAAAAATGGTTATGAAAAATTAATTACCTTACAATCATAGGACGATATGTCATACTTACTCAAGAGTAATATTTTCATTTTTTCAATATAATGATGGAAAGAAGGTATAAATAATTTTATCATTAAAAAATAGGATTATATCATAAATATAATAATATATAAATAAATATACTTATCTATACTATCCATGTTATGTAGTGATGAAAAAATGAATCACTTTGTAGAGGTGGTAATCCACACATACACAAGAACAATGTTATCATTTTTCAATGGATGGAAATGTCAGAAAATAGATGATATATTATCCTTATATAATATTAATTATTTAATTAATGTTATATACATTTATATTCAATCCATCATTATAACCAACTGTGCGATGTAATTATAGAAAATGAATTACATCGGTTTAAGAGACAGTAGTCCTTTATACACATGAACTACAGTTTTGTTTACCATATGATAGAAGAAGAGAGAAATAGAGACTTTTAATTAATAGAACAATATAAAAGTATATTAAAGATACCATTATTATTATTTTATGATTTTTGAATAATATTTTAATGTTGTAAAAGAATAAATAAAATTAAACACTCGATTAAAAGTTATACCTCTACATTGGAAAAACTCTTTAGGTTTATACCAAAATCCTTCACAGGTTTGTATTTTAAATAAACCAATACCTATATAATGTGGAAAAAGATTTTAGTATATAATTTTTTTTAGGAATTTCTAAACCAAAATTCTCTTTATGTGTGGATAGGAGAGGATAGGGGAATCTCCTTATAAGTGGGGGAGGGGACAAACATGTAATTTTCCAAAATATTGAAATATATAAATGTCTTACTCCAAGAAAATATCTTCATAATAAAATATTTCATAATATTAAATGATATAGGTAAAAAATATGTCATGTAAATATAATTTAGAATAGTTTTTATTTCATTTTAACTCTTATCTCTTAACATTAACCCCATGTAAACTTGTTTTAAACTTAACAGTTGTAACATATTTTCACTAATTTTTCTGTTAATAATGAATAAAAATTAATTTAACCTTATTAACTTATGTTAATTATGATGGATAAAAATATGTAATACATTATATCAAATTTAATTCAAATAATAGGTAGAATTTAATTTCAAATGAAACCTATAAAACATAATGAAAATCAGTTTTTTATAAAAAATTCCATTTTAAGTATAAAAATGTTTTTAAACTAAATTAATGTATAATATTGATTAAAATAAACTTAATATAAATATTAATAATATAAGTGTAATGATTTTAATTTGACATAATTTTAAAATAGGATGGAACTTGGTAAATTCTTGACATGAAAAGAAAATAAAAATCAGTATATTTCACTATTTATTGAAAAAAACATTTCAAAAAATATCAAAAAATCATAATAATATAATTTTAACATGATTATTTCAAAAATTAAGTTCATTATTTCAAATTAAAAATATATAATTTTTTAAAAAAATTAAATATATCAATATAATTCAAGATGGATGAATTTCATTAAAAATAAATCTTTTTTATTTTTGACTTAAACTTTACCTTACATTACACTAATTATTATAACTATATAAAATATAATTAATGAATGTGCCCCATGGGGTGTAGTTTAGTGGTTATACCCTTGATGTACCTTTGGTGGTGAGTTGAGGAGGTCATGATTTCAAGCCTTGACATCTGTAGGTTCTTTCTATTGTACCCCCACCCCCAAACCTACCATATATAATTAATGAATATTAATAAGGAAGAAAATTTATTATTAACTTTATTAGGGTTGTTACATTCTTACCCCTTTGGGAAGTTACATCATCAAAATTTTATTCCTTACTTAAAAAAGTGCTAATATTTTTCTTTTATATCATTTTTTGATTCCCATATTGCTTCACAATATTTGTTTCCACAAAAAAACTTAACTTGATGAGTTTCCTTATTCAATGAGACATTCTCTCAATAGGAATTAATCTATACTGGTTATTCCTCATAAGAAATTTTTTCTTCCAACTAAACTACTTTAGGGCTCAAAACATGAGATCCATCCAATACATATTTTCTTAACAATGAAACATGAAATATGTCATATGCATTAGATAAAATTATAGGAAAGGATAGTCAATAATAAATTGATCTAACTTTCCCTTGGATTACATAAGGTACAATAAACCATGGACCCAAATTCCATTTTTACAAAAAATCATAACACTATCTCATGGAGATAGTTTAAGGACAATATGATCACCTACCATGAAAGAAATATCTTTACTCCTATTATCTACCTAACATTTCTTTCAAATATGAGTCTTCCTTAAATATTTCTGAATTATCTTTACCTTATCAATCATTTATTTTATTAACTATGATCCTAATAACTTATTTATCCCAAAAATATAGAGTCTCAAACCACTCTCTATATAATTCCTCAAAATGTGTCATTTGTATACAAGAATTAAAATTGTAATTATAAGAAAAATAAACTAATGAAAGGTAATGATCTCAACATACTTGGAAATCCATATAATAAGCACAGATCATGTATTTTATGTTCAAAATCATTCCATGGGACTATCCATTAGATTAAGGATGAAACATTATATAGAAATTTAATTCAGTAACAAAAATAATATCAAAATTTATTAAGGTGTGTTTAATTAAATTTGTACGAAACACTATCCCCTAATAATAATAGGAATGTTATTATAATTCATGGTTGCTATAATACTACATTATGATGTTTTGAAAGAAAAAGTTATATATTCATTTCATGAGGTGATATTTCTATTTTACATGAAAATTTATCATAAATGAAGGAATGAAAATATCTAAATGCATGTAGGGCATCATAATAATTTGAATAGACAAGTAGAGCACCTATCACCACTTAATTAGATAGACCAACATCAATGGTAGTAGTAGAAAATTATTTTACCACACCTTTTTTCATCTAATCTTGATGATTTTCACCTTGAGTAACTAACTTTGGAAAATTATTAGTATAATTTTTCAACTCGTTACAATTAAAACATTTCATTGTTGGCTGGCTATTAATTTCCCCATTATTGGATTATTCAGGACTCTTTTATTTGTGTTCATGATCCCCAAGACCAAACATACCACCCCTATGACACTTTTATATAACTTCTGAAATTCAATAAAATTTCTTTTAGTGAAATTGGAACATGTTGGGGGATTACCTCTAGATTTATTAGTTGAATTCCCCTCCATTTCAAGAAACCTTGACAACTTCTTGTTATTATCTTCATAAGGAACATAAGTGTCAAAAATATCCATGTCATATTTTTTAGCATAATGAACAAGTTTTTCATAACTTTTAAAATTATTTTAAGGGAAATTATATTTTAAACATGGTTTCAATCCTAAGTAAAATCTATTAATTATATTATCAATGTACTAAATAAAATTATGTGCATACGTGGAAAATATTAGAAAATTTTCTTCAGACGCGGCTACTGAATCTACCTCTTTCCCCAATTCCAATAATTTTTTATCCATCCTAAGTTAAAATCCTTAGATAAATATTTATTTATAAAATTATTATTAAATTTATCCCCATTCATAGTATCAATCACTTTTGTCTCTCTGGTATTCCCATAGAAATCCCACCATCAATCAACTTCACCTTCAAAATGATAAATGGACAAAGTTAAATTTTGATATTCTAAACATTCCATAGCTTATAATATCTACTCAAAATTAATGATCTATACTTCACTTAACAATGGAGTTTAAGTTACTAAAAAATATAAGTGTTTTCTTTTATAAAATATTTTAACTATCGATATGTTTCTTTGGGGTAATTCTTTGTAACGTCCCCCAATATGACATTCTCTCACGTGGCTGGAAAGGTTTGGTTATGAGACATCAAGTGGACCTCCCTATATTCCAGATGCTACCAACTAGAAGAGGGGGTGTATAATGTATAGTTGGGAGACAATACCCCTGGTATAAAGTGTCAAAGCTATAGAAACAATTCACAAATAAATATAAATAATCTTAGTAAAGACATTGAGAAATATAGTAACAAAAACCAACTAAATAATATAATAAATATATAATGAACAATGTAATGACGTGATGGAATGTAACTAATGTAATGATATAACAATATAATAAAATACTATTGGACTCAAAGAAAGACTCAAAGTCTCAGTTCTTGAACCCCACGTCAGTCCCATCTCTAAATTCCAACCTAATATAAACTAAGAAATAAATAGCAAGGTCATTTACCTTATCCAAACCTACATCCATGAAATCTACTTCGTTACCAAATGGTGTCCCAAATAGGGTGTGATTATAACGTAGTAAGTTGACACCACTACGTCTAAAAAACATTATAATAATAAGTGTATAAAATAAGGTGATAAATAGATGGATTAGTTAATTTAACCATTAATAAAATACAACCATAACATGCTTCATCTCTCTGATGGAATATTTATGGAAATGTATTACAACCATTCCAACCACAATCACAAAACCAAGGTAAATAACCTACTTTGGTTCCATTCCGTAATATCTTTGAGCATGTCTTATGACCATGCCAACCATAACCATATATTGAAGGTAAAATAACCTTCTTTGATTCCAATATGAATTATATCTGAGCATGTCATATGACCATGCCAACCACAACCATATAACCATGGTATAGTCACAATAATCTATCTGAGTCAAAGCCTTGTAAGCATTGAAACATTCCTTGTCAAAGCCTTACAATCAATACAATATGGGACTGGGTATATCCCACTCTCTATAATAATTAAATCATGGGACTAGGCAGAGCCCATTCAATATTATCATTACAGCATATAAGTGTGAAAGTGCTAGGGATGAACCCAATATATAAGCATTAAAGTATGGAACACAATTTCAGTCATATAGGATGGATATCACAATATCAAATCGTATACCTCTGTGTTTAATTATATAAATTACCATTATTATTTCATATGCTACTTTAAATTCATTTCATAATTGATTAAAAATTATATCAATAAATAATAAGCTACAATTTAGGGATTCTATAAAAATAAATCACCCTAGGTGACATGTCATACTAAACAAACATTAAGACCTTATCCAATTACAAATCCATATGAAACCAAAGGAATTCATGGAATTATATCATTCAATTATTTAATTGATTTGGGTGCATGAAACAATGGTGCAATCATGATATTTCATATACATGGAAATTATCAAACCATAGGGTCAAGATGTATACCCCCTACCTTTAACTGACAATCCTACAATTTTTCCAATGGCCCCTTCCCACGAGAAAAAAGGTGTGGATATTTGAAAATAGGTTACTATATCAAAAATTATTAAGATCAAAACAAATAATGCAATTGGTCAAAGGATTTCACCTCAATGATTGGAGAACTAAGGGAGAGAAGGAAGAAATTTAATCAAAATAACTTACTAGGGATTAATGATGAAAAATAAATGTTTGGAAGGGAGGTTGTCATTAGAAAATTACCTGGATAATTCCCTTTGGTTGAGAGGAGATGAGCTTGATTAAAATAGAATGAATTTATGCTACATTGCATATTTAAGGCAGAAAGTCGGGCATTTACACGGAGTTTAATATGGTTACACGTCATGTAAATTTTTTTAATGGAATTCTCCAAAATCCACATCACCTCAGATTTTTTATTAAAATCCATGAATTAGTAGATGACGTGTAATACCTTTAAATGATGTGTAAATGTTCTATAATTTATTTTTCATCTCATTTTCCTATTCAAAACACCCTTAACACCCATTAAGTCTTCTCAACATACCAAGAACTCATACTAAAAATTAGTATCATTTATACCAAGACTCCGTTAATTAAAATAAGCTTGCATCCCTAAAATTTAGTTCATTTTCTCAAACAAAGGCTGTTTTTCACCAAAAAATACTAGACCAGCAAGTCTAATACAAAAAACTCCTAGAGAGACATACCTAGAACAAGATGGGATCTTAAAACCACCCAACCTTATAAAATCTCATCCCCGATATGCTCGAAGAATCACTATGATATGTCATTGAACAATGTTGGTCAATGTGTTTTTAGATCAATCCCCCTCTCTATGGTATCCTTCTGAACTCATCTATGATGGCACTACACTTGAACCAATGGTATAGTTCGACCTTGAAAATATTTCTCACTATGATCCACAATCTTTATCGGATGTTCCTCAAAGGAAGAATCAACAAAAATCAATATGTATACTAAGTATGTCATATGGTAAGGTTTTAGATGATATCTTCATAGTTGTGATAGATGGAACACATTGTTCATGGCATTGTAGAATTGTGGAAGGTCTGAAAGATACGTCACTAGACTAATCCTTTCCACTATTTCAAACAACCCAAAAAAATTGGGTGTTATCTTTCCCTATTTCTTAATACTGCATTGCCCTAATCTAGGTGACACCTGAAGGAAAACATGATGAAAAACCTCAATTTCTATAGGTCATCTCTGATGTTCAACATATGATTTCTACCTACTATGCATGGTCACCAACCACTATCGGATCAAGTAAAACTATTCGAAAATCTCCTATATAAGACTAGGACCAATAAATGTTGACCCACCTACCTCCACCAACAAAGAGATGAATGACACAACCTTCTATAAAAATCCTCAATATGATCCATTTGGATCAATTCTTAGAAGATATTATTATATGAAAAATCCATGAGTTTCATATGTTTTTCCCATAAACCACCAAAATAAAAAATACAGTCTCATAACATATCTTCCAAAACCTGAATAGTCTACTCGTGTTGACCATTAGTATATAGATAATAGGTTATGCCTAAAATAACTTGTGATCCTAGGTCTTTCAGAAGACCCTGATAGAAACATGATGTAAAATGAATATCTCTATGTGAAATGATACTCCTCAGAACATCATTCTTATGGGTCATACTGGGTAATCCTATCACAAAATCCATCATGACATCATTCCATTTCTACTTAAGAATGGTTAAAGGCAGTAAAACCCCAACTAGCCTTTGATTCTTGGATTTCACGTACTAACAAGTGAATCATATACCCATAAATATTTCCATATCCTTATTCATTATTGAACAACATCATTATCAATAGAAATCAGGATACATATTTGTTAAACCAGGATGCACCACCAATCTAGAATCATGAAACTCCGTTATCATCTCCCCGCATAAGCCCATAAGAACCCATAATCAGCCCTAAAAAATAGAATCTCCCTTATTGAGAGACTAACTTGATGGAATCTCCACATCATACAAATTTTCTCTCGGAACTGATCCCTCCAGATTTTAAAACATTCTAGTATTCATCTAATCCAAAGAACGAGTATAACTAATGTCAAAGTTAGAGCTACTTTCCCCAGAGATTCCTGAACATTCAAATTCATGTCTGAAAAAATTTCCATTGTCTTCCAATCATCACAAGACTATTATAATTCCTATTTTTGTTTCTTTTAGATAAATTTTTTTGCAATGAAATTTCCCTTTCATGGTTTAAAAGACAATTCAAAGTTGAATGACTATAAATACTTGTCCCATATTCTTTTACAAAGGTTTAAGTCTCAAGTAGAAAATATGTAATTGAGGATCTTGTGATATGTGTATACCAAAAAACTCTCACCCATGAGATAGTTTCTCGAAAATCTTTTGGAATATACCACAACTATTAACTCCAAATCATGATTAGGGTAATTCCTCTCATGTGGACTTAGATTCCTGGAGCCACCAGAAACCACACGATCCTCCTACATTATAACTAATCCAAGTGTAACTCTAGATGCATCACAATACAAAATATATGCTTTACTCTGCATAGGTAAAGTGAGGATAGGTGATTAGTTCATCCTACATTTCAGTTATTGAAAATATCACTCCTAAGCAACTGACCAAACAAACTTCACCCCATTCATGGTCATCCAAGACATCGGTGCTTCTAAACAGGATAAATCCTAGATAAAATGCAAGTAATAACCTCACAAAACACAGAAATATTCAAAATCTAAATAGTTTATTGGGTTATTCTCAAGATACCATGGATGTTAATATTTATGGGCCAACTAACACTCATGCCTTTGAGATGATGTAACCTAAAAATTTGAATTTATTTATCTAGAAACTGCATTTATTTTGTTTTAGGTAAAGATGATGTTCTGTAAATGTACTCAAGACGATGTCAAGATGTTTGACATGATCATATTTTGACTGAGAGTATAATTAGATATCACTGAAAATAAGTACCACAAAATGATCCAAAAAAGGTTGAAATATCATATTAATTAAGGCCATGAATATCATAGGCACATCAATCAACTAAAATGGAATCACTAAGAATTCATACCAACCATATATCCTCCTAAAAGAAGTTTGAGGTATGTCTGATAGTATCACCCTTAACTGATAATATTATGATCTAAAATCAATCATAGAGAATGTCTTAGAACCTATATATTGATTGAAAATATCATCAATTCATGAAAGAGGATACTAGTTGTTGATCGTCATCAGTTCTGCATCCTATAATCCACACATAAGCACAAAGATTCATTAGCCTTTTTGGTAGGGAGAACTAGAGAACCCCAAGAATATATACTCGACCGTATGAAACCATTAGATTCTAAATCCTCTAACTGAACCTTTATCCCCCAAATCTCTACTATTTCTATTCGATATGGTAGGATAGAAACTAACTATGTTCCTGGTACTAACTCGATCATGAACGTGATCTCTTGATTAGGTGGTAAGCCATAGAACTCGTCATGGAAAACAACCCAAAAAAGGTTTACCATTAGAAGAAAATAATCCTATTTCATTCCATTATTATTTAGAGTAAGAACCACTATCTGAGTCATGAGGCAATCTAATCTACACTGAATTGGTCCCTCTAGACCAGCATAAAGACCTCACTCACCCTGGTGAGAATAGCTGCTTCCTTCTATAAATAGGAAGTAAAATCTCCTCCTATAATAGTTGATATGATCTTGATATATAACTAACAAATCTATACCAAGAATAAAGTAGAATCATATCATTTCCAGCACAAATAGTTTCCAAAATAAAAGGTAACCACCAATCTCTAGAGAACACACCTTTCAATGTTTGATATTCTCTGACTGTACTCCCAATAGTGTATCAATGGTTAAAAGACAATATAATATTTAAACATCAAAACCCAAACCATTTGAGAAAATAATGTGATGATTTTGTATCAAAAAAATACAAACTAAGGTATATGATACCATAATCATACCTCTTGCGGTAAGCAGTCATGCATCCATATTATTTAAAGTAGTCTGAATAATGTGAAACTAATTTGTACCTATACCATAGGATTTAGTCTAATTACATTGAGATACATCGCTTGCATGGCATAGTTTCTCATGAACTAGGGTACTATGTCCCTTGCCTCATCCATAGAGGCATGTGAAACTCTAGATACAAGCCTACTGAGGGGTGGTTGAGCCACTTCCCGACTCTGGTGTTTGTTTTGAACCTCTGACACCGGTCTACTATGGAAAGTTCACACAAAACCAGTAAAGTTGACCCAATATTCCAGAGATACAATACTCGACTATGAGGTAAGGACACTATGGGCACTTGTAGCCAAAATTTCCAAACTGATATAAATGGAATGAAACATGGTCTGAAGATGGTTTTCTACTACCCTGGTAGCACTACCCACAAATAATTTTGCATAAACTATCATAGTGGTTCTTCTTAACACTCAAAGAATAAATTCCAAATCTCCCTGATGAAATAGCTTGGCCAATTTTTGGGGCCTCCTTAAGAGCGCCTTCTATGATGAGTGCCTGATTCATCATGTATTCAGAGCTGCAAAAACAGAAAATGTTTAGCTGTAACTAGATCTAATAACGAAGACAATCCAGGAAATGTCTTTCCCTGGAAATCCCATCATCTTCCAACGATGAAACAAGGCATTATAGGTTATTAAAACATCCAACATAGTTCATTACTAACAAACCCTAATGCGTTAGATGTGTGAACACACAAGTTTTTTCATCCCTCAAGGTTTCAAGATAGAAATGATTCAGAAACTTAGTCTCTAATTTCTTCCAAGATCACTCATCCCTCTTCCCATATTCCTCCAGAATATCCCACCAACTCTTGATAGGTCCTCCAAATTTAAACACTTAAATCTTCACCGTCATATCTATGGGTGTCTCGAGATTCTTCAATATTGTCTCAACTGACTCAATCTAGAACTCAGCTTCCTAGGGTCCCCCTTCCCTTGTAAACACAAGAAAATACTAAATCGGAAACTATATTATCAACTCAGAAATCCAAGGAATGGTACAAATAGTCCCCCTTTCGATGGATTTGATGACCCTCATAAACACGTCATGAAAATGAAAATACATATGGTCCTCAGGAACTATAGGACATTCCTGTTCAACTATGTTAGGAGCATACTGATTTTCACTCTCTTGATGCTCATGTCAAAGACAATGAGAATGAATTTACTCTAAAAGACAAACACACACCTTATAGAACTGATTAGGAACTTAGTTAGCCCCAATAGGTGACTGAAATAGTGAACCACTAACTCTTGGTCTCTCTAAACATAAGTTATATATATTTTATCATGACATGAAAACTCATTTCATTTATGAATTGAAATATATATCTCATAATATAGTTCAACAAGCATGTATATAGCACATGGAAAATAGATATATCCCTGTTATGAGAAATGCATTTCAATATATTCCTATGTGAATATTATGAATCATGTATTCTCATATCTGGACATAATGGACCACGAGTATAGAACTCAAGAATCAATAAAGACATAAAACAATAACCTTACACAACATGTAAATCACCTTAGGTGAACTAACACCAATTGTAACTAGCACACAACACAAACAGCAATCACATCCCTGGGTACCCAAATTTTACCCCATACATGGGTTACCCACTCCCACACACAATCTCATCACCAAGTCTTGTTACATCCTAGCCTCATTTCTTCCCTTCCCCAAATATTAAACCATAAGAAAATAAAACATACTCCTCTAATGCCACTTTGTAACATCCCCCAATCCAACACTCTCTCATGTGTCCAGAAAGGGTTGTTTAGGATAACTCAAGCACACCTCCCTATATGCCAGAGGTTTCTGACTAGTAGTGGGGATGTGTAATTTATAGTGGGGAAACTATACCCTTTGGTATAAAGTTTCATAGAAGTAGAAAAAAATTTATAGATAAATAGAAGTAATCAGAGTATATACATTACATAAGATAATAATAAAAAACAACTGAATAGTCTAATAAATTGATAATTAACAATGTAATGACATGATGGAATGAATCTAAATTTCATGTTATAAAAATACAAGAAAATACTAGAAAACTCAAATAAATAGTCAAAGTCTAGGGTCACAAACCCAACGTCGATTCCATATTTAAACTCTAGCCCAATAATAAATAAGAAATCAACAGCAAGGGTCCTTTCACTTGTCCAAACCTGCATCCATAAAATCTTCTCATGTACCAAATAGTAGCCCAAATAAGGTGTGATTATAACTCAATATGTAAACAATAACATGTCTAAATAAAACCAATATGATAAGAAATATATGCAGTACTGTGATAAACATATGAATTAATTAATTCAATAATTAAAAAAATACAACCATAACCTACTTCAGCTCTATGTTGGAATATTTTTAACCATGTATTACAACCATTCCAACCACAATCATATAACTAAGGTAAAATAACATTCTTTGATGCCATACCAAAATATCTCTAAGAATGTCTTATGAACATACCAACCAAAATCATATATCCAAGGTAAAATAACCTACTTCGGCTCCATGTTGTAATATCTATGAGCATGTCTTATGAACATTCCAACCACAACCATATAACCATGATATAGTCACAATAATCAATCGAGGCCAAAGTCCTATATGCATTACAGTATTCTAGGTCAAATACCAATAAGAATAAAATCATGGTAATGTTCATATACTTCTTTTTATAAGCATTACAGTATAGGACTAGGCCAAGCCCACTCAATATTATCACTACAACATATAAGTGTTCCAGTTCCAGGTCTAAGCTTGATATATAAGAATTACATCTTAGAACATAATTCCTATCATATAGAATTTATATCACAACATCACATCCTATATATCAATGGTTAATTATGTGAACTGTTATTATTATTTTATATGCCACATGAAATTCATTTCAAAATTGATTAAAAAATATATCAATAAGAAATAAGACACAACTTAGGTATTCTATAATAAGAAATCACCCTAGGTTAGAAGTCATCCTAAACATACTTTAATCCATTATCCAGTTAAAAAATTCATTTGAAAAAATATAATTCAATGAATAATCTCATTCAATTATTTAATATATTTGGGTGCACACAACGATGGCACAATAATGATATTGCATAAACATGGAAATTATCAAACCATAGGGTTAAGATTTATACTGATATCTTTAATTGATAATCCAAAAATTATTCTAATGTCTAACTCCCATGAGGAAGAAGTTGTGGGTGATTAAAAATAGGTTCCTAGATAAAAAATCATCATGATCAAAACCAATAACTCAATCATCTAAAGGATTTCACCACAATGTTTGGAGAACCAAGGGAGATAAGGAAGAAACCTAACCAAACAAATTACTCGGGATTGAAGATAAAAAAGAACATCCAAAATGGATATTTTCACCCTAAATCACCCGGAGAATACCTTAGGGTCGAGAGGAGAAGATCTTCAGTGAAATAAAATGAATTTCAACCACAAAGAATGTTTAAAATAGCAGGTCAGGAATTTACGCAATTTGTAATGTGGTTATATTTCATATAAATTTTTTTAATGGAATTTTCCATAAAAATCACCTATAATTTATATTATTAAAACCCCCAAACAATTACATGATTTTTAATCTTCTTAAATGATGTGTAAATGTTCTGGAGTTGACTTTCCAGCCCATTTTCCTTTTAAAACAACCCAATCCACCTTTAATGCTTCTCAACATACCAAAAATACATAACAACACTTATTACCATTTTTACACAGAATCCATTAATTAAAATTATCATACATCCATGAACTTTAGGTAAATTTCTACAAAAAAGGATCTCTATATTCAAACAGGACCCACCCACCAAGGTTAATATGAAAAATTCAAGGAGAGACAAACCCAGGAGAATACCAGACCTTAAATTCTTTTCTCTCTATAATATGTACGTTACCACATTTTATATCCAAAATCAACCAAGTCATTACTATAAAAAATTGCTCAGTTTCAATTATAACTATTCCAGGTTACTGATTTCTAATGGAATTATCCTCTTGATACCTTCCTACTTTATTTTCCCTATTTACTATGTGGAAAACCATTCAAAAGAGTCATAGATTCGATGAAGCAACATGGTAATCTTGAAATTCTATATCATTTTAACTCAATAATAAACAAGTTTCTCTCAAGGGTATTCTATTTTCATTTCACTAAACTATAAATTTATCTAATCCTTTTCTAATAGAATTCACTTTCTTCCATTCCCAAAAATCTTTTATGTTTTGAGTTTTAGATAATTAGTTCATAACTCTTACATAAAAACCCATATATTAAAAATTGTTCAACTATACTTAGTATCCATTTTCTCACAATATAAAACTCTTCATATGAAATATTTTTTATTTTCTTAAAAATTCATTAAGACTTTTATGTTTAATTCATCTATGATCTCACACATCTTTAAACCCTATAAAAAATATCTAAAAATGTAAGATGATAATAAGGAGCTCGGTAAGGGGTATAAAAAAATTAATCTATTATTTTAGTAAAAACCATAAAAACAAATAAAATGTTTAACTTTATCATAATATGATTTTATTTTATGAAATAAATCAAAACCATATGAAAAATATACACTTTCTTCCCAAAGAAAAAAATTAAAATAAAAAGAAATACAATAGAATCACTTTTATGAAACATAAAGCATTATATTCATAACTAATATAAAAAATAAATAGTTCCTAGTTAAATTCCTATAAAAAACATCATAATTTAACTCCTCATTTATTTAATTTAAAGGTAAGGAACACTACCCAATGCATTGTAAAGCTATATTAGACTCACTCATCATATAAGGTGTATTGATCTTATCTATCATATAATTTGTTTCAGACTCACCTGTTGTATAATTTGTATTAGGATAACCAATCATATAACATATATGAGGCTCAAAAATCATTATATATAATTATAAAGTATTATTTCATGAATAAAACATTTTTATTATTTCACTTTTTCATTATAAATTCCTTGAAAAACTCTTTTGAACAAATATGATAAACATTTTCAAATATTGAAATCCCCTTTCCCTTTCAAAATCAATTTTAATGAATAAATTACCCAAAAAAGGGAAAGAATTGTTTTTATTTGAAGAATATACGATATATTTTAAAGGAATATAAAATTAAAATAAAATTTTGGGAATATTTAAAAGTCATTGATGTTTTATACGTTAAAATAGAACAATCCTTTTGACCATTATAAATAAAGTCAAAATAATCCTTATAAAATATGTAAAAATATTTCTTTTGAAAACATTTGAAAGAAATTAAAATTATACACAAAATATAATTTATTATTAATTTATATCTAGATAAATCCATCCATAAAATAATTTTAAGAATATGGATGTGGAAGAAAAAATATTTAAAACTAAATTATTAAAACATTTAAAAAACATTTTTAAGTTGAAGTATCACTTTCCTTGAGTCTAACTCATCACATGTGTTCTTTATATTCATAAATAATAAACATATGATGACCATTTAATTTCTTAATAAAATTTTTATGGTATATTATTCTTTTTATTTTATTTATTTCCATTTTATATGAAATTACAAAATCATTATGTTCATATTAAATGTTTTGATGATATTCGACTCATACATCCAAAATGAATTCAGTAGGATGAATATGCTTAAATAGGTCAGTATTAATTAATCCATAAATTAATAATCATGACATAATTATCATTTTTATAGATAAAATGTATTTTAAAAAAACCGTGAAATATAGTGATGAAAAAAATAACATTACAATCATGGAGAAAATAGGTTGTATGTACACATGAGTAATATATTCATTTTTCAAAGAGCATGAGGGAAATAAATAAAGTATAATTTTCATTTAAAATATGAGTATTATAATATAAATATTATATTTTATCTTTAAATACACTTATATATACTAAAAATGTGATTTGGTGATGAAAAATGAATCACATTGCTCCGTGGAGATTGTAATCCACACATACGCACGAACGACTTTATCATTTTTCAATGGATAGAAAGGAAAAAAGATAACATATTATCCTTCTATAATATTAACTATTTAATTAATTTAATATATATATATATATATATAAATTAAATCTATCATTATAATCATGCATGTGTGGAGATGATGTAAAACAAATCACATTGGTTCGCGATGTGGTAGTCTATCGTACACACGAATGATGGTTTTGTTTCAGATTTGGTAAAAGTGGAGATGGATATAGGTTGTTCCATTAACATAATAAAATATAATTATAATTAAGATACTATTTTTATTTTTTCATCATTTATTAAGTATATTTTAATAATTTAGAAGAAAAAATAAAAAGAAAAATCTCAATTAATAATTATACCTCTTCTTCAAACAACCTCTTTAGGTTTATATGTAATGCATTATTAGGATTGTTTTATGATACAACTGAGACATCTATGACATGGTTATAGATATTAGTAATGTATTTGGGTATTTATTTGCTGAGTTAAAAGATATTTTATGTGTGTAGTGGAGATGATAGGGGGTTTCTTTTTATAAGTGGGGGAGAGGACACACTTGAAATTTAAAAAGATTAAAATACATTAATTTATTACTCAAGAAAAATGGTTCCCAAATGGAAAATTTATAAAAATTAGATAATATAGGGTCAAAATATGGCTATAGTGTAGAATTAATACAATCTTTAAGTCATTGTAACCCTTATCGCTTCAGTTTTACCCCTAGTAAACATGTTTTAAACTTAACCTTGGTAACCGATTTTTACTATTCTTACTATTACTTGTGACAAAAAATTAGGTTAAACTAATAAAATAATATTAATTATTATGATTTAAAATATTTAAACAATTTTTTTAATTCAATTCATATAATTTCTTAAATTAATTTAAAATAAAACCTAGAAAATGTGATGTAAAATGGTTTTTTATAAAAATTACCTTTTATATATAAAAATTTTTTTTATACCAAATTCTAGTATAATGTTTATTTTATTGAACTAATTTTGATTATTAATAATATAAATTAACCAATTTTACTTTTAAATAATTTTAAAACTAAATTTACCATTTTAAATTCTTGAAATGAAAGGAATGTAAAATTTATTTTTACTAATCATTAAAGAATCTATCTTTGTATAAAATTATAATACATTCATACTAAACTATTTTGGTAGTATAAATAAAAAAATTAAGTTGTTTTTTCAATTTAAAATTCTTTAATTTGAAAATCATGCTTTTCAATAAAACCATATGATTCATGGAAACAAAATTTGGATAGAAATAAATATTTTTTCCTTTTGAAAAAATATCTCATATTATTAAAAGGAATATAAATGAAAATTAATGAATATTAATAAGGAATTAAATTTATTATTAAATATACCATGGTTTTTTTAACAAGATATGATTTTAAAAATAATCAGGATGATCAAAGTGTGATCACTAGAAATAAGGCTTATCTTGTTTCTAAAGGTTACACTCAAGAAGAAGGAATAGGTTATGAGGAAACATTTTCATTTATATCTATGTTAGAATAAATTAGAAAAAAAAAATAGAATTTAAATCATATTGTAATTTTAAATTATGTTGGATGGATTTTAAATTTTCATTTTTAAATATTTTCTTGTAAAAAAATTCTTTGTAGAAAAATCACATGATTTTGGAAATACCTATTTTGTAAATTCTATTTTCAAACATTCCAAAGACATATGCGGTCTTAAAAACAACTCTAGAGTTTTTAATTAAATATTAAGTGATTTTATATTATAAAATACATTTATTGTGGGATTAGATAAGCCTAATATTTTCATGAAACAATTATTCAAAGAAATATTGTTAGATCAAATTTATGCTTCTGGTTTTATTTTTGGATCAAAAAATCAAAACTAAAGGAAAAAATATCAAAAAAATGAAAAATAAATTTGATATTAGTATAATGGGTGAGTTAAATTTAATTCATAGTTTTTAAATTTATCAAAAATATTTTGGGAATATCATGAGTCGAATTAATTACATACAAGATTTTCATAAAATTTTTGGACTAAATAATCCTAAGACTTGGTCCACTCTTATGTGTTCTAATATTAAGATTAACTTAGATGAATTGGGGAAACCAGTTGATAAAAAAGTTATATAGTGGAATAATCGGTTTCTTCTGTTATATAACTATAAGTATTATTATATGATTGAATTTAAGAAATACCTAAATAGTCACATTTAACTGTTACTAAAAGAAATTTCATCTATTTAAAAGGAATAGTTTCTATATCCCTTATTTTGTTTAAACTGCTATTTTTTATTTCATGTTATGATGCTGAATTTGGGAGGTTTGGGTTAGTTAAGAAGAGTAACTCAAGAACCTAACTTTTCTGGAAGATATATAGTTTCATGGTTGAGTAAAAAAGAAACACTTTGATGCATTATCCACTGTCGAATTTGAATATATTGCAGCTTGAAGTTGTTGTGCACAGGTGTTTTGGATGAAAATCAACCCTATATATTTTACATTAAATTTTAATCATGTACCAATCAAAATTGATAAAACTTATTATATTAACTATTAAAATGAATGAATAATTCATTTAATAAAAAACATATCAATTTATAACATCATTTCATAAGAAATCATGAAAAAATATGTAATATCTCTTTGTAATTCATTTGAGAAAAAAATAAATAACTAGATATATTTTTGAATCCCTTTTCAACTAATTTATTAGATTTTATTAATGGTGAATTATTATTATTAATTTTTTGAATTATTTAATTCTAATTTTAAATTTTATTTAATTTATTAAGTGTCTCAATATCTATTATTTTTCTAATTTATAATTTATGTATTCGAAGTAATATGATTTTTTCTTATTTATTGAATTTTTAGTTTATTTTAAAAAAATAATTATCATGTCATCATGTGACAAGTTTCCTTTATTTTATTTTATCAGAACATTCTACAAGTGACCCTTTGTATTCATTGAAAAAATACATCATTCCTTCACCAGAAAACATTGAGCCTTCTCAAATTTCATGGATTCTTTCCCAAACCTGAAAATTTATTTCCATAGATATTTTTGGGCATTTCATCATATTTTTTCATGCATTGGGAAGATGAGTTGATCAAAATATGTTGCATATTTCACCTTAAAGAAATCAAAAGTGTTCTCGAAGGTATTGAGTATGAAAGTTATTGATTTTAGCTGGATGGATAAGAAATATTTTTTGATGAATATGTTTTTAAACTTAAAATTATGGTATTTTTTTGCTGAAGATGGTTTTAAACTTTAAATTATGGGATTTTATCTTTAGAGAAAGAAGGATGGAGTTAAACTATGAAATTTTGGTAATTTAGTTTTATATGTATACAAATTTTAGATTCAGTGGAAGTGAATATTTGATTACTTCAAAGGAGAAAAAAATAAAATTTTGATTTTAGAAAATGAGATGGTCAATGTATTTTTTCTCTTATAAGTTTAGTTTTTATTTTAATACCTCTATTTTCAATGTAGATGATGTTAGACTGCCAAAAACATTGAAATCCGTTTTTAGTATTCTTAATGTAAATAAAAAACAAGTCAAGGACCTTGAACCTTAGGGGAATATTTTAGAGAAGTTAATTCAATTTTTTATTTCCAAAAATATGGTAAATTCAATAATATATTATTTTAGGTTGTTAATTTATTGTATTTTTAAATTATTTGGAAGTGAATGATCTATCCCAAATATATTTTGAGATACATATTGTATTTTTGAGATAAATCTTTACGATTATACCACTTAAAAAGAATATTTACCCCAGTGTTTGAAAATTATTTTGTGTATCTTAGTAAATTAATTACCTTCATGTATCATGGGATAAAGAATACTTGAGCTAGATTCTCAAAATAAGTATATTATTTTGGAGTTTTTCACTAAATAGGTTTCTTCAAGTTTGATTTTAAGAGTATGTTGAAGTGTAACATGCTCTTGTTGATAGAGAACATCAAGAAATCGTATTCAATATCCCTTTGGGAAAAAGAGAAGAATTTTAAGGTAGTGTTGGATCTAGGAATGTTTACTCTTTGGTTAATAGATCCAGAAGTGATGGTTCTATACTAAAACTATAGAAATCTATATATATTCAAGCACCTTCTATGAAAAGAAATGTTTTATTAGTTTTCTATTTAATGATTGAATATAAAACTATAGATAGGTATGTAGTAAAATTTTCACAAGAATTAAAACCTATTATAGATACTGTTGATGTTCAAGTACCTAAAGAGAATTAAATTTCACCAACGAACCATAATGAAATTGTGGCAGTTGAAGTACCCATATATGTCTCTAAAGAAACAATGATTGGTGTTATCACAAATCCTATTTCTATTAAATGTGGTGAGAGAAGAATAATTTCAAATATAATTATTTCATAAGATAATATTTCTATATCTAGTCCAAAAAAATTAGATTAGATAATCAAGTAGAAGTCGGGTATGTTTATTGAAAATGATTTATTCATTTTAGAGGAATAATTTGATAATGAATTTATCATGTTAGACAATATGTGAGTTAGAAAAGTATCTCCATATCATTAGAAACAAGGTATAGAGTCTACATCCACAGTTCATAATGAATATTGAAAAAGTATCTTATTTTTATAGTATTGGAGTTTATAATTTAACTATTATGAACTTTTATACATTTAATTCACTAAAAGTTAAAATCAGTTTCTTAAAATTTAAATTGAAAGAGTATAGAGATGAAGTAAATTATTTAAAAGATAACTAAATTTCTGACTGATGTATATTTTATAAAAAAGAAATTGATATCCCAATTTGAGTCTATCAACGTAATTCATACAAAATAATCATATATAGTCACTAAAAATTATTTTCAAGAATTTAATAACTTACTAAAATCTTAATTAGATGTATCTCAAGGTGTAAAACCTGTGGGAATAGGTGTACCAAACCCTTCTACTCGTGTAATTGTGGAAGATTAGTTGGAGAATTTTTCATAATAAATTGATGCATGAACTACATGAGTTTCCATAATGTATTTTGATTTTTTCCATGGATAACAATCAATAAATTTATAGGTCATTGTCAGTTGGGAAATGGAATGTTTTGGGTGTTCTTTATAGTACCTTCCAATATATTACCAAATAATTAAAGGATTTTTACACATTTGTTTATGAGATCCTTGATTCCTTGAAAGATACATCATCTATAAATCTTGAGGAATCACATCCCATAATTACAAACCTCATAAGAATGGTAAATGATATATCTCATAATTTTCAATAATATCATGATAATCCATTGGTGATGCAAAAATATCTTTCCAAATTATTTTCCTATGAATCCTCCAAATCTTTAAAAGATGATTCCATTTTTGAGACAATAAAAAAACATGTTCTATCAAGGAGTAAAAATGTTTTTGTGGATTATAAATTTCAAACTATTCCAGTTATGTTAGCATCCATATCTAGTTCCTCTAATATATATGATGTGAATATAGATGTATTGAATCTTTTTCTTATAATTTTTTTTAAATCAGATCTTAAAAGTATCAATGGTACATTTGTATAGAAGTAATTTAAAAATATTCACTGTTATTTTGGACATATATCTTAATTAAATCATAAAAAGGGTTGATATATTCATGGATGTACTCTTATTATTGAAAGGAAAAAGATCTCTAGGTCCCACTATAGCAGAAATACATCCTAAATTTTCACATAAATTGAAGTGAACTTTTTATCCATATTCTCTCTAATATAGCGATAATTAGAAGACAGATTTTGAGTTCTATAAAATATATTCTACCCAAACTACACTGGTTATGATTATGTTCACTCTCTCACTAAATTATGACTAATACAAGGCTTTCAAATCAAGTACATGCATTAGGGATGGCATATAAAATATTTCTCCACATGATCAAGCTAGTATAGGCGAAGATGTTTTTTATATCAATTAGTAACCATTTTCAGTGATATTATGTTTCTCCTTTTATAAATTATTCCTTATCTCTATGTCCATATCCATCTTTCAAGAAACCTCTACAAAAATTCAAACCCATTGATCCCGATATAAAGGATTTAAATTCTTTATTATTGTTGATTGACTATTGGTTTCTCTGTTGTATTCTCATGAATTAAAACTTCTTTTTTTGTTTTTATTTATCTTATTTACTTTGTTATTAGGTGTTTCTTTCTCCTATCTTATTTTATTTATGAAGTTTTATACCACATATTTATTCATTTCAGTAATTTATAATATATCAATCTCAATATCTTCATGTGCTATATCAAAATGTGTTTTATCCACTTCTCTATTATTATTTTTTTCATATCACAAAAGGGGGATCATTTATGGTGGATATATTATGGTAAAAAACAAAATAATAAAAATATTACTTTTATCAATGCTATGTTAATACTGTAAATTTTATGTTTAAGTTGTTATAGGTTTTGTGATCATCAAAAGGGGGTGAATTTTCAACCTAATTATATTGTTCCAATATATACCAATGTTTGATATATATTTTTTCTTATAAAATACCTATTTTTTTACTAATGTTTTTATCTTAAGTGATTTCATTTTTATATATCATATATATTTAAATGACACTTCTTTTGTAATCTGTGACTTAAATTTAATTTTATTTGATTTATTGATGAAAATTTTCCAAGGTGTATTATCATAAGTTGTTACATAATTGTAAATGAATTTATATTATTATACAAATAAAAACATCTTATAGGTGTTGTAATTCCAATTCTGGATAAGTAAATTATCTTAAGGGGGTCTATCATAAGTATATTCTATTACATGAGGAGTTCTCTATAACTGAATTTCCCTACATAAGGAAGTGAACTAAGTAATTTCTAATATGAATAGACGAGATGTAAGTAAATTTTCTTACAGGCTTTGAAATATTATGTAGTGGAATATGAAAAAAATATTATCTTAAAAGGAATGGTAAAATAAAATGAAAAATAAATTATCATATAAAGGTGACCTTATAAGTGAATTATCTTACACACTGACTAAATTGAAGCACTGAAAGAGTTATATATGTCACAAAGAACACATTATCATAATAAGACCTCAATTGTCTTACACATATCAAATATATCTTATATATATGTATTATCTAATAGGAACAGTGTTTCCATATTAGTTATCTTATATCGATGGATTTATCTAACCATTGCAGTATTATAAATGAAGTCAAATAATGTTTCTGTTTTATGAATAATGGATATGTATGAATAAGAAAAAGGATAATTTAAAAATAGTTTTTATTTCAAATATGAGGTATGGTTCCAAGGAATACCAGCCTTGATAAAGAGGCTGCATATAGTTCCTTATATATTTAGAAACAAGGTTGCATGAGAATAATAGAACTTATATCTTCATATTTTTTTAATATCTCTCTCGATAATTGGATATATATATATATATATATTACATTAAATATATGAATGTGCAAGATTTTATAGAAAAGTATATGTGTACATGGTACGGAAAAAATAATACTCTATTTTTCATCATTTTTTATGCATGATTGTAGAAAAAAACACTACTGATACTATGTTCTTACAAGCTACAACTATAGAAAATGGGCTTATTTAGAGTTTCCATATTAAAAATCTTACTCATTTAATAAATAATATCAACTATCTATTTCTGTTTCTGTATTTAACTGTGTGTCAAAGCATCCAAATTTTTTTATTATTTTCCTTATTTTTAAGTGATCACTCATAATACTGAGTGTGGGAAGAATATGGATAGGTTTCATTAAGGGATATCTTTGGTGAAATTTGTGTTAATTTATAACAAATTATATGTGATTTCACTCAACTAGAAATCACCTAGAAAACAGTATGGTCTAGTAAAAATAACCATGTTCATAAAGAAAAGTGTTGGTGGGGTGCACCATAGGATATTTGTGCCCTGAAAAACTATAAATTTCATGTGTTCTTCTCTTTTTTACTCTGATTTCATTTTATAGTTATTATCTAATAAAATATTATAAGATAGATTCATTAAATTTTTCAAGAGGGTGGTTTTCAACTGGGTAAAAAATTAGAACTCAATTCATTACCCCCAATGATCCATTATGCAATGACTTCCATGAAAATAGTCTTAATATAGATATATATCATAGATAGATCATTTTATGCATGATTAAATAAATTAATCTTTTAAAAATTAATTATGGGAAGAATCCAACAATGAAAGAACATCAGATCTTCAAAAGTAAATGCTTTATTCTCAATAGGAAGAAAAAAAGGAAATTTGAATTTTTTGTAGTTGAATGAATTTTTCTTAGATACACATATTAGAAAAAAGGAATATGAATATTTCAATAAATTTGAATAGATAAATTATTACAATATTATGATATCACAGTGGTGTAGAACAAGCATATTTCTCAAAAAAAATAAAATTAAAATTTTTCTAAGAAATAGTTAAAGAGATGATCATCTCAAGGGGTTTAGGTGATTGTATAGATTCATATAAAGCCCCTAATAATAAGTAAATTTAATAAATTTCCTTATCAATATAAAATATGATAATTAGGGTCAAAATTAATGATTAAAATGTTATTGGTTATTTAATATATCTAGTAAAAATAATAATAGTGATTTCATTATAAAAAATTAGTATTATTATTATTAAGACCTAAATGTTTTAATTAGGAATAAAATATTAGTATTTGGATTGATTTTTTAAATTTATATCTTGACTAAATTGAGAAATATTAGACTTTTTATATTGTTTCAAGGATAAAGTATAAGAATTTTATTAGAACTAACTGGGGTTACTCAGAAAAACAGAATAAAAAGGAAAAGGGGAATCAAAATAATAAATTTATTGTGATAAAATTATATTCCTTAAAATAAGGGATTGATAAGGTTGATTCATTTTCCATCATTTATAGATTAGAAATTATTTCATAGTTTTAATGCATAAAATTTTAAAGTAATTTTATAGTCTTACAAATGGATGTTAAATTTTCATTCCTTAATGGAGTTATTAAATAAGGGGTATTTATTTAATATATAGATTGATTTATAATTCATTAGGATGATAAAATTTTTGTTTTTTTAATAATAAACTTTTTGGGATGAATTAAACACCAAGATCATGATATTCTATGATTGAACAATAATTGATAAATCTTGATTTCAAATGTAGAGGAGTTAATTATAATCTCTATGTTAAGAATTAGAATAATTCATGGATGATAGTGTTTATAAATATATATTAAATCATCATTAGAGAATAAAATGATTCTCAATTCAAGGATTATAATGAATTTATTAGAAGAAAACTCAAAATTTAAATTATTAGTGAGTTGATGTTTTCCTTGGATTGTAAGTGATATATAGAAGGCATGTTACTTTTATTTCATAATATAAATATGTCAAAGATGTATTGTATATATTTTAAATAGAATATTTTAAGGCTCTAAAAGCATGAGTTACTACCTGTATTAAGTTATCACTAGATAATTATAGAAAATAATTCGACTTTATGAATTCAAGGAAAACAATTAAGGGCTTATTTTACTTAATAGTATGAAGAAATAAAAAATTATACTTATCAAGAAACATTATATCACATTTATCCCTAATAAACCCATATTTCAATGGTTTAAATGATATTTTGATATATGGAAGGAATTTTGGATTATAGACTATTCTATATTAAAACATTGTTGCATGAGTTATTGGGATATATTGATGTTTATTGAGTCAATTCAATGGATGATAGTATCTCTATATAAAGAAATAAATTTTATCTAATATATTTTTCATTTATTTGATCAAAATGAATAAATATTGTATTTTATTTAGTATTATTAAGGATGAATATATACAATCCATTCATGATTTCTCACAACTCTTATGAATGAAAGAAAAACTAGAAGATACTGAAAATTAATTTATTTATCTTATTCAAATCAAGTGAGATAACTCGAGTGTTGTTAATATTTAAAAAAAATCTAATCCATAATTTAAGTACATGGAAATTCATGATCAAATCTCCTTTCTTAAAAGATAAATTTGATAAATGTTTAGTGATATTGGAGTATGTATCTACTCAAAGTTAAATTTTAGATATTTTGAAAAATGAAATATCTAATGAATGTTTTGAGAACCATCATTTGGATCTTGGATTTCAACACCTCTATTCACTTGAAATGACTCTATGGGGAATATTCACTCCCCAAATAAGTTTTCCTTTGGTTCTTTAATAAATTGATATATAAATATATGCACATATTTCATTAAAGGGGTAGATATTTTCTTAAGAAATATTTTCTGAAAATATAATGAGTTTTTATTTCCAAAGGGTGGGTATATCAAAAAATTAATAGTGAGTTATTATTTGATGGGGGGTTTATAAATAGTTTGATGAAATATTGGAAAATTGTTTTTAGATAAAAAATAGATGAAGTGGCATAAAAATATGAGGAAAATGGAAATGTTTCATTTTTGATATTTTCATTACGTTATTTTTTCTCCTTTAGAGCATGAATCATGTGATATTTTAAAAAATGACGAGTGAATCAATTATTACACTATATATATTATATTTATTGTAGCTAAGTAATTGTGTTTAAAATGTGTATTTAAATACTGAAGTTTTATCAATAAACCAAAAGTGTGACATTATTTAAAAATCATTTTATGGTTTTTGTTTTAATTTTTCAAGAAAAATTTATTGTAATATCTTCCATAAGACTCAAAAAATAATTAAGAATTTATTTCATAGATTTTGGAGGAAAAATTAATGAAAAAAACGTTTGTAATTACATTATTGGAATAAGATATTTTCATCAAAAAATATAAGAGATCGTTTATTGGATCAAAAAATATATTTTATGTATACAATTACACCATAAATAAATCTTTAAATTTTATTATTTTTATTATTTTAAATAGATATAATGTTTAAAAATGGTAATAATTATAACATTAATTTTTAAAATTAGACATTTGGAATAGTCAGTTATGAAAAATTTTTTCTTGAAAGTGTAAATAAAATACTCAAATATGAATGGTTAGGACCCTCCATTATGAATATATATATGAGGTACATTTTCATAATTCTTATGTCCAATTATTTTTTAGATTCAATTCCCTAAAACCAATTTTATCATTTAATTTTGATTAACAAGATATAATTCTATCATACACTAACTTTACTTCTATATCATTTATATGTGTTTGGAAAAAATCCATTAATGTAACATTGAAGTGTATTTGGGTTGATTGTGTTTGTTAGAAAAGGAGGTTTCCAAGGTCTTTTGTAGATTTCTAGAGATATTTTTCCCAAGGTATGATGAAAAAGATCCAAGAAAAAGAAATGGATTCCCTGGAAGTAGTACAAATATTTTTGTATACAATGTGGCATCATTTTCCAGTGTTTTCCAAATTTTTGGGGTCCAAAATTTGGCGGTTTTTTCAATAATCATGAATTTTTTATTTCTATTAATACCTTCTAAAAATATGTAAATGGTATGGGTTCTGTGAATATTGGATTTTTGTAAAAGTACGGAGCTTTGCAAAGGCATTTGGTGTCGTGAAAGAAGGGTTTCACAAAGGTGTGGAGCATCATGAACGCATGATGGAAAATTGAAAATCTCTATGACTATTAGAAGTAGATAATCATTAATACATTAATAGTTAATGGTATATATCTATGACTAAAAAATATTCATGAATGATTATGTTTCCCTTGTGCTTTGTAAAAACAGGGAGCTTCATGAACAAGATTGGAGATCCTCACAAAAATGTGATGAATTGGATGTATTCTTTTGAAGTATGAATAAACACATATAATGTAAAGACTTGGAAATTACATATATTTTTTTAAATTATTTGGGATTATTTCAAGGTTATGAAATCTGACGGAACATAATTTCGAGGCCCGGAGTGGCTACAATGGTCCGTCGAAATTTTTGTTAATCTTTAATTAGTGTGTGTAAGCAGTTTTGTTGAAAATATGGAATAACTCTTTAATGGGTGCTCGGATCAAAAATCTTAGAATAATTTTGCTTCAAGATAGAGGTTTTACCCTAGGCATGACTTAATTTTAGTCAGTGCATGCCTCTAGTGAGAAAACCGGAAAATATCATAACTATAAAAAAAATAATTAAATAAAGATATTTTATATTTCAAATGATTATAACTCATAAACAGTGACTCAAATTAAAAATATGAGACCACTGCTGAGCTCATTAGGGTATTATTTCTTTATGAAGATACTAACATTGGCCGGAACGGGCCAACAATGGATGATATTTTGTTTCCGTAAATAAATTAATTTAGTAACAATTATTTTATTGTTAAAATCTATAACTTCTAAATGGTAACTCAGATTGAAAATTTGTGAGTACTGTTGAGTTCGTTGGGGCATATTCCCCTTAGGCGAAGCCTAACCTCAATCGGCGTGAGTCGATGGTCAATGTTTCTAATTTATTGAATTTTTTTGAGGTACGTTTAGTAAACGCGCGGGCGGCGTTTTCAATCTTTTGAACTGATGCTCGGATAAACAATATGAGGGCACCGTTGAATCCGCAGCGCCGAGATTTGCTTAAGGGAGGCTTCACCACAATTGTAGTAGGTCGGGTGAAAAAGTTAATTTTTCGGACTTTTGAAAAAAAAATCAATAAAATTACATGTTATTATATTTTCTTTTTCTTTTTCTTTTTCCTCCAACAGTCAAGGGGCATGGCAGGTCTAATGATGTTTCATTCCATTAAATGCCTTGACTCAGATCTTTGGTAAAAACACCGTTGGAATTAGAAAGGTTCCTATTAAATGAACCCTCATTAATTCCACGGGCATTACTCACCCTCCCCCTTTCCTATATACGTGGAGCTTTGAGATGAGTATTGGCCTGGCTTGACCAAACAATGAAATTCTGATAAAGTGTTTTGATGCCAACCACTTGGAGGAAGGGACCGGTTCCAGTGAGTGATGACGACCGCTACCGAATCAAGAACTGAGGAGCGATGATTGAGCGACATCATTGGAGGCTTGTTGCCAGAACGATGAATACCAACTCTTCCCCAAAACGTGGGAATTCTCCAACGATCAGGAGGTAGGGGTTCTTTTGAAGTTGTCTTTGATGAATTAAATCCTCTCCCGCTTGTTATCATCTTAACGCGAAGGGCAAGGGCCAAACGAACAAGGCCCAGACACTCCACCACTTCATTCTTAATGTGAGATTTGGGGAAACATTTTCCAAATAGACAACTACACAAAATAGCGGGTCACACTATGTCGGTGGCAGCATAGAAGATTCGCTGGTGAAGACGGCACCGAGAATGGACACTGGAGCACATCCGGTGACTCACGAAAGAAACTGTTGGTGCGCTATGTTGGTGGTGGCTGGCGGTGGCCAGAGGAGACCCGTGGAAACCGTAGGTGGGTGGTGGAAGGTGGCATGGGACAAAACTCCGTGGAGGTGAAGGGAGGCCGGCCAAACCCAGCCGCACAGGACAAGTGTGGCGCCCGTAGGCGCCCCCCCGCGGAAATGGTCAGGGCCAGCAGGTCGCCATCGGAGGGTGCGGTGTGACCCGTTCCCCACCGGTTGTACGAAAAAGCTCCACCACCATGGGGCCAATGAAGGAGGTGGTCCACCTTCTAGAAGACGGACCTGACTCTGGTCGGCCACGTAGGTCAGACCCGGGGCCCAGCGGGCCAGCACGGGTGGGTTGAGCCCCACCCCGTGGGCTGGGCCAACTGCGAACTGGGCCCACACACCGAACCAAGATAACCCCAATGGGAGATGCCTATTGAATCGGTCCAACCCTTAGTGGGTCTGACCTGAGTAGGGTTAGGTAGACCCCGAGACCCATTGCGTCGGGCCGATCTGACTATGTCGAACCGGGCCCAGACCCAACCCTTACCGAATAAACAAATTCCCTCAAATGATGAACCGGGTGTCCGTTCGACATGCCATCATTGGTGTTAGGATCCCTATTGGGATTTGGTCCCTTTGTCATATCCCAGGGGGCCCGACCGAGCCAGGCCAAACCAAGGTGCAATCACTCCTGTTTCATGGAAAGAGGTGTAACTAACAGACCGGGCGTCAATTTGATGAACCGTATATGGAACCAGAACCCTTAGGAAGAGGTGGTACTTTTGGTATACTCCACTTGAATTTTGTAGATTGTTAGATTATCGATGGTTTGGATCAAATCTGAATCAAACCGGGCCCTCGGAACAAAATGCATATAAGTCACAGACCGAGCGTCTGATTGACGCGCCGTCTATCACATTAGAACCCTTACATCGTGGCGGTCCTTTGGGATACTTCATCATGGATCTCTGTGGTGGTTTAAGTATGAAAAATGTCTTAAGTAGTGGTTCTCCCATAATCAAGCGTACTATGAGCGAGAATCTAGTGGGTAGCAGTGAGGCGGAGGTTGGAGACATATCATACAGAGGTTAGTACCAAACGATCCTGTGGGGATCAGCATCGATCCTCTGTGGGTAAAATCTTGTTTGGGTCAGTGCTTATCGATCACGTGTGGTTCAGCACATACCAATCCGATGTGGGTCAAATCCTGTGTGGGTCAGCGCTCAGCGATCCTGTGTGGGTTTGCGCATACTTATCATGTGTTGGCCAGATCGAGTGTGGGTCATTGCAGGGGTTAGTACCTATGAACTATGGGCGGGTCAGATCCTGTGTGGGTCAATGCTGGGGTTAGTACCTATCAATCTTGTGTAGGTCAGACTCTGTATGGTCCGCAGTAGTGACTATTGATAGAATAAGATTATCTATCTTCGCAACCGCACATTTGTAGTTCTATACTTCACTAATACTTGGTGTGAGCTGGGTCTTTTACCTTCCTGGTGTTATCTTCATGGTGTTACCTATTTGGTTCTTTTACCTTTTTGGTGTTATATTCGTGGTGTTGGTTGTTTTTTAATTTTACCTTAGTGGTGTTATCTTTATGGTGTTACCTGTGTGGTACTTTTACCTTCATGGTTTTATCTTTGTGGTTTTAACTTTGTGGTACTTTTACATTCATGGTGTTAACTTCATGGTGTTAACTTTGCGGTACTTTTACCTTCGTGGTGTTACCTTTGTGGTATTCTTCCCTCAAGTATGAGATGATTATATCTTAATAACTTAGGTATATGTATGGGCAAATATCTAAGTAGAGTTGTTGACTACTCCGTGCTTTTGGGTTGAGATCTTGATTTGGGGTTATTCCTTTGTGGAACTCTAGAAGACCTTCAGGGGTCTCGAGGTCCCCACTGAGTATCATTATACTCACCCCTTCATGGGCTACACCCACATTTTTTGTGTCTTGTGCAGATGACGGACAGTGTTGATCGAGGCTGAGGGATCCAGGACTGGACGGTGCTCGGAGGTGGACCTTTGACGTGATGAGCAACAATGACTATTGATCGTGAGTTGTACCTACCCTTATGGTAGGATCCTTGGTGGATGATCTAGGAGTTGTTTTTTCTTTTCAGTTGTACTTTTTCTTTTCAGTTGGACTCGTATTCCGGCCCCATTACTTTTAGTACTCTTTTTATTATAGCAGTTTACTTCGTGGTTGCTTCCTGTTGGGTTTTGGGTTTGTGTGTTTGTACATGTATAAAGGCAATGTCTTCCCATTATAGGGATATGACTTTTCGGTGCTCGTCGCTAGCCCCTGGCCTATGGATGGCGGGCTTGTGGTAGTAACGACACGGGACCTGGGGGACGGGTCATGACATAGTGGTATCATAGGAGTCAATTATACCGAAGAACTAGGACTCTGATCTTTCTAATAGATCAATAGTGTTATGTTCTTTGAGTGTGGTTTTCAGTTCGGGGAGTCATGTGTTGGTACGGTGGATGAGATATCCATACACCAAGACCCTGAATTCGGATTTCTGACTAGGTGCACAAAAACACTGATTGTGTGTCTTTTGAAATTTTTTACTTTGATCTCTCTTTAGTTATCTCACCAGGTATAACCTTTTGATCGTGGTTCTTCTTGATTCTCTTTCGAGATGTCATCGCATAGATAGCCAGCCAGGATTCCTGATAAAGTACATAATGATGGACCACTGAGTGATAAGGCTTCTTTGCAGGGACCTCTTACTATGTTGGCACCTTTGAGTGGTGCACCAGCAGCACCACCACCAATTTGAAATCAGTTACCACCAGCCGCACTAGCGGATGGTGCCCGCTAATTGAGTGTGTTTCTCAAGTTTTAGCAGTAGAGGTCTCTGAGGTTTTGAAGCAAGACAGATTACCTAGCAGCTGAGGACTGGCTAGAGGTTGTGGCTAGAGTTTTCCTCCAAGTTGAGACACCAGTAGAGCACACGGTGATGAGGCTTCCATACATGGACCATTTCCCGAGAGGGTACCTTCAGGTAGTGTTCCAGATATATCACTTCTCTTTGGTCAACTGTTACTACCGGTGGTACTGGTAGAAGATACATGTAGGCTTAGTTCCCTACATGTGTTTCAACATCAAATACCCCTCGGGTTTTGAGGAAAGCCAGATTCACAGGCGGCTAAGGTCTGTCTTGGGGAGGTGGCCGAGTTTCCATCTAGACAGGGCACCATTCGATTAGATGGCAGTCCTAGTAGAAATCCCTCTATGTGGCTCGGCAAGACAATGACAGGGATTAGATTACCCAAAATCTTGCGAAGAGGTGACTTTTTTGTGGAAAATATTGAGAACCTTCCTTAGAGAATGGGGTCTCTATCCATAAAAATATAAAGGGTGAGTGTTCCCTAGATCTTCTATAGCTTCGGAAGGACAACATGTCAGTAGTTGATTATTTGCTGAGGTGTGCCGACCATTCCAAGTACTTGATGAAAAAGATATGACCAGTGCTTCTGGGCTCAGATTTCTATTCGAGATGTGTTTAGGGACATCCGTACCAACACTATTCCTCTATGCATTCTTACTTATGATAGGGTTCTAAAGAGAACCTTTGTGGTTGAATGTTCTTTGGTTGAGCGGATACAGCCGGTGAATGTTATCAGTGGGAAAGTAAGAAACTGACGCAATTCTTAGAGACTTGGGCATGTAAAATGTTTTGAGAAGAGGAAGTGATACGGACAAATGAATCTGTAGGGTAGCAGACATGGAATTGGAGCTAGGATAGTAGTGTGAGGTGGTATACATTTCAACATGTTACAACCACCACCCCAATATGGTCTCCACCAGGCATAGGGAGCTAAATAATAGGGGAAGATATTAGCTGCATGAGTTCCACAAGTGTGACCTAAGGGCTCCAGGAATGATTCGAGGTATGGTTTGTGTCTACTACTAGCTACTTTATTAATAGAAATTGGTACCAATCATCCCTTCTTTCCAAGAATCTTGTTCAAGACCTAGAGTTTTAAGGTAAAACAATGACTTGACCTTTACGTCTGGAGATACCTTTTGAGAGAGACTCGATAATCATACTTATGTTGATGATGTGATATGACCCTTGAGGAAAGTGTTTCATATTGAAACAAAAGGTGGTAGTGTCGAGTCCTTATGATATTAGTTTGGGGATGGACTGAACATCCACAGTTCATAATCAGATTGACTGTTTTAGGAAAAAAGTATGTATTATATCTACAGCGTTGGAATGGGGGTTTCCTTAGATAAAAAAGGAAACCCAGGAAACATTGGGTAAACTCATGCATAGTCAGTTGTAACCAATCAACCTTTAGTCGTCCAGCCTTACCCTCATGGTAGCTAGAGTTTTGAGTCTTCAGTTCCCAACATTCATGGAAGAGTGTGGGGATGTCTTTACAAAATATGTTTCCAGGACCACCTCCCTGAAGGAAGAGAGACTTCTTCTTGTACTGGGTATTACTGGAGATTTTTACCATACTTCTCTATGGTAGTGGCACTTTCGTAAGCTTTGAAAAATAAGGGGGAGCCTTTCCTATGGATGGAGAAGTGTCAGAAGAGATTTCAAGAGCTTATATAGAGACTAGCGAGTGCCACCATCTTGAGGCCACCAGAAGAGGGTGTTGGGTATGTAGTATACTATGATGCATTAGGGACAAGACCAGGTTGTTTTCTGATGCATGAGTGGGTAGTGATCACCTACAGCTCACAGTAGTTGAGATAGCACGAGAAGAGTTATGATACCCAAGACTTGGAGTAAGCAGGAGTGGTCATTGTGTTGAAGATGTGGAAGAACTACTTGATGGGTGAACGATTTACTGTTTAATCTAATCACAAAAGTCTCAGTTATATCGTCTCACGTAATGATCTGAACATGAGATAGTGACTATGGATAGAGGTCCTCCAGGACTATGACATTGAGATAGTCTATACTCTTAGGAAGGGGAATGTGGTAGCCGACACACTCAGCATAAGGTCTGGTCTACAACTGCTGAGTGAGGCATCAGAGCAGCAAGTCACACTAAAGATATCCTTCATGGATAAGATGGATCATCTTACCTTCAGTCTATGACTATCACTCCCATGCTTCTTCAGCGAGTTCAGGAGGCACAACGTTGGAACATAGACTGTGAGGCTCGACGTGCTCAGATATCTATAGGACAAGAACCTAATGGATTTTCTAAAGGTGTGGAGCACATCGTTCTCTTCGGAGGATGCACCATGGTACCAGTGATTTTTTGGGAGGAGGTGTCGAGGGAGGTCCATACATCCACTTTAACGGTACATCCTAGAGTGGCGAAGATGTACTAGGAACTCCAGTGTCAGTACTGGTGGTCAAGAATGAAGGAAGCAGTGGCAAGGTTTGTATCATGATGTCTCACTTTTTAGAAAGTAAAGTTGGCACGGATTAGGCATAAGTCTAATGATGAAAAGAGATGAAGACCCTTGGAGTTTGAGGAGGGAGGCCATGTCTTCTTACAGCTCTCACCCCAATGAGGATTGTAAAAATTCGGCTGAGGTGGCAAGCTATCTCTGAGGTTCATCAGATCTTTTTAGATCCTCAGCAGAGTAGGCGAGGTGGCGTATCATCTAGTTATTCCCCCACAAATTCAATGGGTGCATAATGTTTTCCATGAGTCATAGCTGAGGAGGTACGTGCTTGATCCATTCCACGTTATCGACTAGGTTGAGTTGGGCATCAATGATGAGGCAAATTTTATGGAGTTTTTGGTGGAGATAGAGGATAAATAGGACCGAGTACTTCATGGACAATCGATCCCTCTGGTACGAGTATGGTGGCAGCATGGGAACCTCCAGGAGAGCACATGGGAGCGGGAGGCTAAGATTCGTGCTCAGTACCCTCATTTGATTGATTTTCCTATTTTTGGATTTTTAGGATGAAAGTCCCTAAGGTGGGGAGAATGTAAATACATAGAAATTCCATATATATTTTTTTTAATTATTTGGGATTATTTCGAGGTCGTGAAATTGGACGTCATGCGATTCTGAGATCCAGATTGCCCGTAATGATCTATTGAATTTTTTTTTAAGATTTAATTAGCACGCCTGAGCAGTTTTTGTAAAATATCCGAATAAATCTAAAATGGGTTCTCAGATCAGAAATACAATGGCACCATTTCCTTCAGGATAGTGGGTTTACCCTAGGTGTGACTTAAGTTTGGTTGGCGTAGGCCTCCGGTGAGAAAACCCAAAAATGTCATAACCGTAAGTAAAATAAATAAAAAAAGTTATTTTATTTTCCAAATGATTATAACACAAAAACAGTTAATTGGATTAAAAATATGAGACCACCACTGAGCTCATGAGGGTATGCTTTCCTTTGGAAGATACTAACATTGGTCAACGCGGACAAACTATGGATGTTAGTTTTTTGTCGTAAATAAAGTAATTAAGTAATAATTATTTTATTGTTAAAATACATAACGTCTAAATGGTAAATCGGATAGAAAATCCAAGAGTACCTTTGAGTTTGTTGGGGCATGTTCCCCATATACAGAGCCTAACCTCAATCGATGTGGTTCGAGGGTGAATGTTAATAATTTATTGAACTTTTAATATGGTATGTTTAGTAAACGCCTGGGCGGCATTTTCTATCTTTTGGACCAGAGATCGGACTAAATATTTGAGGTCACCGTGGAATACGAAGTGTTGGGATTCACTTAAGGGAGGATTCCCCTTGATATCTATAAGTCGGGTGAAAAGGTTTATTTTTTGGACTTTTGAAAAAAAATTAATAAAATAACATGTTATGTTATTTTCGTTTTCTTTTTCTTTTTCCTCCAACGGACAAGCGACATGGTGGGAATAATGACATATCAAGCCATTAAATGGATTGACTCCTTAAATAATTTGTAATAGTGCTGTTAGAATTAGGGAGATTCTTATTAAATGAAAATCCATTAATTCCATGGGCATAACTCACCCTCCCCCTATCCTATATATATGGAGCTTGGGGAGGAGTATTGGAATGGCTTCACCAAGCAACGAAGTTACGATAAAGTGTCATGATGCCAACCACTTAGAGGATGGGACCGGTTATGGTGAGCGGCGATGAAAACCACTGAATCACGAAACGAGGAGCGACGATTGAGCAGCATTGTAGGAGGCTTGTTGTGGGAACGACGAACCATGACTCTTCCCCAAAATGAGGCCATTCTCTAACGATATTAAGGTAGGGTTTTTTTTGAAGGTGTCTATGATGAATTAAATCCTCTCCTACTTTCTATCATTTTTACGTAGAGAGCGCATGCCAAATGAACAAGGCCGAGACCCTCTGCCACTTCGTTCTTGATGTGAACTTTGGGGAAACAATTTCCAAATAAACAGCAACATTAAATAGCGGGTCACGCTATGTCAGTGGAAATTTATAATAGCCGTAGGAACAAAAGGCACCAAAAATGGACACCGGAGCATGTTCGGTGACCCGTGGAAGAAACCAACGACGCGCCATGTCGGAAGCGGCCGAAGGAGACCCACAACAACTAGCCATGGGAGGTAGAAGGTGGCACATGACGACATGCCACCGCGGTCGGCCAAACCCGGCCGCGCGGGACAAGAGTGGCGCCTGCAGGCACCGCCGACGGAAGCAGACGTGGCCAGCAGACCATGGAAGGAGGGGCGGTGTAGCCCGCACCGTGCCGCGTTGGCAGAACTTGATCCCTCGAACGGTGGATCAGTTGATGTGGTGGGGCAACGCCACACCGGTTGGGCGAAACGGACCCGCAACTGCGGGACCAGTGAATGAGGAGGTCTTCTTTATAACGGACTGAGTTGGCACGAGTCGGACCCCGCCTGAAGACCTAGCCACACCTGCCTAGTGGGATGGACCTAGGGCCCGCAAGCCAGCACGGGTGGGCTGAGCCCCAGTCGGCGGGCCGGGCCAACCACGGGCCAGGCCCGCGAACTGAACCGGGCTGACCCTAATGAGCCGAACCCAATGAATCGGGATAACCTTTAGTGGGTCGGACCCGAGCGGTGTCTGGTAGACCCCGAGACCCATTGCGTTGGGTCGATCTGACCAAGTTGGATCGGGCTTAGACCCAACCGGTGCCCGAATAAAGAAACACCCTTAACTGAAAAACTGGGTGTCCATTTGACACGCTGTTAGTGGTGTTGGGATCTTTATTGGGAAGCGATCCCTTTGGCATATCCCGACGGACCTGACTGAGCCAGGTCAGACCAAGGTGTGATCACACCTTTGTAGAAAAATCACATGATTTTGGAAATACCTATTTTGTAAATTCTATTTTCAAACATTCCAAAGACATATGCGGTCTTAAAAACAACTCTAGAGTTTTTAATTAAATATTAAGTGATTTTATATTATAAAATACATTTATTGTGGGATTAGATAAGCCTAATATTTTCATGAAAAAATTATTCAAAGAAATATTGTTAGATCAAATTTATGCTTCTGGTTTTATTTTTGGATCAAAAAATCAAAACTAAAGGAAAAAATATCAAAAAAATGAAAAATAAATTTGAAATTAGTATAATGGGTGAGTTAATTTTAATTCATAGTTTTTAAATTTATCAAAAATATTTTGGGAATATCATGAGTCGAATTAATTACATACAAGATTTTCATAAAATTTTTGGACTAAATAATCCTAAGACTTGGTCCACTCTTATGTGTTCTAATATTAAGATTAACTTAGATGAATTGGGGAAACCAGTTGATAAAAAAGTTATACAGTGGAATAATCGGTTTCTTCTGTTATATAACTATAAGTATTATTATATGATTGAATTTAAGAAATACCTAAATAGTCACATTTAACTGTTACTAAAATAAATTTCATCTATTTAAAAGGAATAGTTTCTATATCCCTTATTTTGTTTAAACTGCTATTTTTTATTTCATGTTATGATGCTGAATTTGGGAGTTTTGGGTTAGTTAAGAAGAGTAACTCAAGAACCTAACTTTTCTGGAAGATATATAGTTTCATGGTTGAGTAAAAAAGAAACACTTTGATGCATTATCCACTGTCGAATTTGAATATATTGCAGCTAGAAGTTGTTGTGCACAGGTGTTTTGGATGAAAATCAACCCTATATATTTTACATTAAATTTTAATCATGTACCAATCAAAATTGATAAAACTTATTATATTAACTATTAAAATGAATGAATAATTCATTTAATAAAAAACATATCAATTTATAACATCATTTCATAAGAAATCATGAAAAAATATGTAATATCTCTTTGTAATTCATTTGAGAAAAAAATAAATAACTAGATATATTTTTGAATCCCTTTTCAACTAATTTATTAGATTTTATTAATGGTGAATTATTATTATTAATTTTTTGAATTATTTAATTCTAATTTTAAATTTTATTTAATTTATTAAGTGTCTCAATATCTATTATTTTTCTAATTTATAATTTATGTATTCGAAGTAATATGATTTTTTCTTATTTATTGAATTTTTAGTTTATTTTAAAAAAATAATTATCATGTCATCATGTGACAAGTTTCCTTTATTTTATTTTATCAGAACATTCTACAAGTGACCCTTTGTATTCATTGAAAAAATACATCATTCCTTCACCAAAAAACATTGAGCCTTCTCAAATTTCATGGATTCTTTCCCAAACCTGAAAATTTATTTCCATAGATATTTTTGGGCCTTTCATCATATTTTTTCATGCATTGGGAAGATGAGTTGATCAAAATATGTTGCATATTTCACCTTAAAGAAATCAAAAGTGTTCTGGAAGGTATTGAGTATGAAAGTTATTGATTTTAGCTGGATGGATAAGAAATATTTTTTGATGAATATGTTTTTAAACTTAAAATTATGGTATTTTTTTGCTGAAGATGGTTTTAAACTTTAAATTATGGGATTTTATCTTTAGAGAAAGAAGGATGGAGTTAAACTATGAAATTTTGGTAATTTAGTTTTATATGTATACAAATTTTAGATTCAGTGGAAGTTAATATTTGATTACATCAAAGGAGAAAAAAATAAAATTTTGATTTTAGAAAATGAGATGGTCAATGTATTTTTTCTCTTATAAGTTTAGTTTTTATTTTAATACCTCTATTTTCAATGTAGATGATGTTAGACTGCCAAAAACATTGAAATCCGTTTTTAGTATTCCTAATGTAAATAAAAAACAAGTCAAGGACCTTGAACCTTAGGGGAATATTTTAGAGAAGTTAATTCAATTTTTTATTTCCAAAAATATGGTAAATTCAATAATATATTATTTTAGGTTGTTAATTTATTGTATTTTTAAATTATTTGGAAGTGAATGATCTATCCCAAATATATTTTGAGATACATATTGTATTTTTGAGATAAATCTTTACGATTATACCACTTAAAAAGAATATTTACCCCAGTGTTTGAAAATTATTTTGTGTATCTTAGTAAATTAATTACCTTCATGTATCATGGGATAAAGAATACTTGAGCTAGATTCTCAAAATAAGTATATTATTTTGGAGTTTTTCACTAAATAGGTTTCTTCAAGTTTGATTTTAAGAGTATGTTGAAGTGTAACATGCTCTTGTTGATAGAGAACATCAAGAAATCGTATTCAATATCCCTTTGGGAAAAAGAGAAGAATTTTAAGGTAGTGTTGGATCTAGGAATGTTTACTCTTTGGTTAATAGATCCAGAAGTGATGGTTCTATACTAAAACTATAGAAATCTATATATATTCAAGCACCTTCTATGAAAAGAAATGTTTTATTAGTTTTCTATTTAAAGATTGAATATAAAACTATAGATAGGTATGTAGTAAAATTTTCACAAGAATTAAAACCTATTATAGATACTGTTGATGTTCAAGTACCTAAAGAGAATTAAATTTCACCAACGAACCATAATGAAATTGTGACAGTTGAAGTACCCATATATGTCTCTAAAGAAACAATGATTGGTGTTATCACAAATCCTATTTCTATTAAATGTGGTGAGAGAAGAATAATTTCAAATATAATTATTTCATAAGATAATATTTCTATATCTAGTCCAAAAAAATTAGATTAGATAATCAAGTAGAAGTCGGGTATGTTTATTGAAAATGATTTATTCATTTTAGAGGAATAATTTGATAAAGAATTTATCATGTTAGACAATATGTGAGTTAGAAAAGTATCTCCATATCATTAGAAACAAGGTATAGAGTCTACATCCACAGTTCATAATGAATATTGAAAAAGTCTCTTATTTTTATAGTATTGGAGTTTATAATTTAACTATTATGAACTTTTATACATTTAATTCACTAAAAGTTAAAATCAGTTTCTTAAAATTTAAATTGAAAGAGTATAGAGATGAAGTAAATTATTTAAAAGATAACTAAATTTCTGACTGATGTATATTTTATAAAAAAGAAATTGATATCCCAATTTGAGTCTATCAACGTAATTCATACAAAATAATCATATATAGTCACTAAAAATTATTTTCAAGAATTTAATAACTTACTAAAATCTTAATTAGATGTATCTCAAGGTGTAAAACCTGTGGGAATAGGTGTACCAAACCCTTCTACTCGTGTAATTGTGGAAGATTAGTTGGAGAATTTTTCATAATAAATTGATGCATGAACTACATGAGTTTCCATAATGTATTGTGATTTTTTCCATGGATAACAATCAATAAATTTATAGGTCATTGTCAGTTGGGAAATGGAATGTTTTGGGTGTTCTTTATAGTACCTTCCAATATATTACCAAATAATTAAAGGATTTTTACACCTTTGTTTATGAGATCCTTGATTCCTTGAAAGATACATCATCTATAAATCTTGAGGAATCACATCCCATAATTACAAACCTCATATGAATGGTAAATGATATATCTCATAATTTTCAATAATATCATGATAATCCATTGGTGATGCAAAAATATCTTTCCAAATTATTTTCCTATGAATCCTCCAAATCTTTAAAAGATGATTCCATTTTTGAGACAATAAAAAAACATGTTCTATCAAGGAGTAAAAATGTTTTTGTGGATTATAAATTTCAAACTATTCCAGTTATGTTAGCATCCATATCTAGTTCCTCTAATATATATGATGTGAATATAGATGTATTGAATCTTTTTCTTATAATTGTTTTTAAATTAGATCTTAAAAGTATCAATGGTACATTTGTATAGAAGTAATTTAAAAATATTCACTGTTATTTTGGACATATATCTTAATTAAATCATAAAAAGGGTTGATATATTCATGGATGTACTCTTTTTATTGAAAGGAAAAAGATCTCTAGGTCCCACTATAGCAGAAATACATCCTACATTTTCACATAAATTGAAGTGAACTTTTTATCCATATTCTCTCTAATATAGCGATAATTAGAAGACAGATTTTGAGTTCTATAAAATATATTCTACCCAAACTACACTGGTTATGATTATGTTCACTCTCTCACTAAATTATGACTAATACAAGGCTTTCAAATCAAGTACATGCATTAGGGATGGAATATAAAATATTTCTCCACATGATCAAGCTAGTATAGGCGAAGATTTTTTTTATATCAATTAGTAACCATTTTCAGTGATATTATGTTTCTCCTTTTATAAATTATTCCTTATCTCTATGTCCATATCCATCTTTCAAGAAACCTCTACAAAAATTCAAACCCATTGATCCCGATATAAAGGATTTAAATTCTTTATTATTGTTGATTGACTATTGGTTTCTCTGTTGTATTCTCATGAATTAAAACTTCTTTTTTAGTTTTTATTTATCTTATTTACTTTGTTATTAGGTGTTTCTTTCTCCTATCTTATTTTATTTATGAAGTTTTATACCACATATTTATTCATTTCAGTAATTTATAATATATCAATCTCAATATCTTCATGTGCTATATCAAAATGTGTTTTATCCACTTCTCTATTATTATTTTTTTCATATCACAAAAGGGGGATCATTTATGGTGGATATATTATGGTAAAAAACAAAATAATAAAAACATTACTTTTATCAATGCTATGTTAATACTGTAAATTTTATGTTTAAGTTGTTATAGGTTTTGTGATCATCAAAAGGGGGTGAATTTTCAACCTAATTATATTGTTCCAATATATACCAATGTTTGATATATTTTTTTTCTTATAAAATACCTATTTTTTTACTGATGTTTTTATCTTAAGTGATTTCATTTTTATATATCATATATATTTAAATGACACTTCTTTTGTAATCTGTGACTTAAATTTAATTTTATTTGATTTATTGATGAAAATTTTCCAAGGTGTATTATCATAAGTTGTTACATAATTGTAAATGAATTTATATTATTATACAAATAAAAACATCTTATAGGTGTTGTAATTCCAATTCTGGATAAGTAAATTATCTTAAGGGGGTCTAACATAAGTATATTCTATTACATGAGGAGTTCTCTATAACTGAATTTCCCTACATAAGGAAGTGAACTAAGTAATTTCTAATATGAATAGACGAGATGTAAGTAAATTTTCTTACAGGCTTTGAAATATTATGTAGTGGAATATGAAAAAAATATTATCTTAAAAGGAATGGTAAAATAAAATGAAAAATAAATTATCATATAAAGGTGACCTTATAAGTGAATTATCTTACACACTGACTAAATTGAAGCACTGAAAGAGTTATATATGTCACAAAGAACACATTATCATAATAAGACCTCAATTGTCTTACACATATCAATTATATCTTATATATATGTATTATCTAATAGGAACAGTGTTTCCATATTAGTTATCTTATATCGATGGATTTATCTAACCATTGCAGTATTATAAATGAAGTCAAATAATGTTTCTGTTTTATGAATAATGGATATGTATGAATAAGAAAAAGGATAATTTAAAAATAGTTTTTATTTCAAATATGAGGTATGGTTCCAAGGAATACCAGCCTTGATAAATAGGCTGCATATAGTTCCTTATATATTTAGAAACAAGGTTGCATGAGAATAATAGAACTTATATCTTCATATTTTTTTAATATCTCTCTCGATAATTGGATATATATATATATATATATATATATATATATATATATTACATTAAATATATGAATGTGCAAGATTTTATAGAAAAGTATATGTGTACATGGTACGGAAAAAATAATACTCTATTTTTCATCATTTTTTATGCATGATTGTAGAAAAAAACACTACTGATACTATGTTCTTACAAGCTACAACTATAGAAAATGGGCTTATTTAGAGTTTCCATATTAAAAATCTTACTCATTTAATAAATAATATCAACAATCTATTTCTGTTTCTGTATTTAACTGTGTGTCAAAGCATCCAAATTTTTTTATTATTTTCCTTATTTTTAAGTGATCACTCATAATACTGAGTGTGGGAAGAATATGGATAGGTTTCATTAAGGGATATCTTTGGTGAAATTTGTGTTAATTTATAACAAATTATATGTGATTTCACTCAACTAGAAATCACCTAGAAAACAGTATGGTCTAGTAAAAATAACCATGTTCATAAAGAAAAGTGTTGGTGGGGTGCACCATAGGATATTTGTGCCCTGAAAAACTATAAATTTCATGTGTTCTTCTCTTTTTTACTCTGATTTCATTTTATAGTTATTATCTAATAAAATATTATAAGATAGATTCATTAAATTTTTCAAGAGGGTGGTTTTGAATTGGGTAAAAAATTAGAACTCAATTCATTACCCCCAATGATCCATTATGCAATGACTTCCATGAAAATAGTCTTAATATAGATATATATCATAGATAGTCATTTTATGCATGATTAAATAAATTAATCTTTTAAAAATTAATTATGGGAAGAATCCAACAATGAAAGAACATCAGATCTTCAAAAGTAAATGCTTTATTCTCAATAGGAAGAAAAAAAGGAAATTTGAATTTTTTGTAGTTGAATGAATTTTTCTTAGATACACATATTAGAAAAAAGGAATATGAATATTTCAATAAATTTGAATAGATAAATTATTACAATATTATGATATCACAGTGGTGTAGAACAAGCATATTTCTCAAAAAAAAATAAAATTAAAATTTTTCTAAGAAATAGTTAAAGAGATGATCATCTCAAGGGGTTTAGGTGATTGTATAGATTCATATAAAGCCCCTAATAATAAGTAAATTTAATAAATTTCCTTATCAATATAAAATATGATAATTAGGGTCAAAATTAATGATTAAAATGTTATTGGTTATTTAATATATCTAGTAAAAATAATAATAGTGATTTCATTATAAAAAATTAGTATTATTATAATTAAGACCTAAATGTTTTAATTAGGAATAAAATATTAGTAGTTGGATTGATTTTTTAAATTTATATCTTGACTAAATTGAGAAATATTAGACTTTTTATATTGTTTCAAGGATAAAGTATAAGAATTTTATTAGAACTAACTGGGGTTACTCAGAAAAACAGAATAAAAAGGAAAAGAGGAATCAAAATAATAAATTTATTGTGATAAAATTATATTCCTTAAAATAAGGGATTGATAAGGTTGATTCATTTTCCATCATTTATAGATTAGAAATTATTTCATAGTTTTAATGCATAAAATTTTAAAGTAATTTTATAGTCTTACAAATGGATGTTAAATTTTCATTCCTTAATGGAGTTATTAAATAAGGGGTATTTATTTAATATATAGATTGATTTATAATTCATTAGGATGATAAAATTTTTGTTTTTTTAATAATAAACTTTCTGGGATGAATTAAACACCAAGATCATAATATTCTATGATTGAACAATAATTGATAAATCTTGATTTCAAATGTAGAGGAGTTAATTATAATCTCTATGTTAAGAATTAGAATAATTCGTGGATGATAGTGTTTATAAATATATATTAAATCATCATTAGAGAATAAAATGATTCTCAATGCAAGGATTATAATGAATTTATTAGAAGAAAACTCTAAATTTAAATTATTAGTGAGTTGATGTTTTCCTTGGATTGTAAGTGATATATAGAAGGCATGTTACTTTTATTTCATAATATAAATATGTCAAAGATGTATTGTATATATTTTAAATAGAATATTTTAAGGCTCTAAAAGCATGAGTTACTACCTGTATTAAGTTATCACTAGATAATTATAGAAAATAATTCGACTTTATGAATTCAAGGAAAACAATTAAGGGCTTATTTTACTTAATAGTATGAAGAACTAAAAAATTATACTTATCAAGAAACATTATATCACATTTATCCCTAATAAACCCATATTTCAATGGTGTAAATGATATTTTGATATATGGAAGGAATTTTGGATTATAGACTATTCTATATTAAAACATTGTTGCATGAGTTATTGGGATATATTGATGTGTATTGAGTCAATTCAATGGATGATAGTATCTCTATATAAAGAAATAAATTTTATCTAATATATTTTTCATTTATTTGATCAAAATGAATAAATATTGTATTTTATTTAGTATTATTAAGGATGAATATATACAATCCATTCATGATTTCTCACAACTCTTATGAATGAAAGAACAACTAGAAGATACTGAAAATTAATTTAATTATCTTATTCAAATCAAGTGAGATAACTCGAGTGTTGTTAATATTTAAAAAAAATCTAATCCATAATTTAAGTACATGGAAATTCATGATCAAATCTCCTTTCTTAAAGGATAAATTTGATAAATGTTTAGTGATATTGGAGTATGTATCTACTCAAAGTTAAATTTTAGATATTTTGAAAAATGAAATATCTAATGAATGTTTTGAGAACCATCATTTGGATCTTGGATTTCAACACCTCTATTCACTTGAAATGACTCTATGGGGAATATTCACTCCCCAAATAAGTTTTCCTTTGGTTCTTTAATAAATTGATATATAAATATATGCACATATTTCATTAAAGGGGTAGATATTTTCTTAAGAAATATTTTCTGAAAATATAATGAGTTTTTATTTCCAAAGGGTGGGTATATCAAAAAATTAATAGTGAGTTATTATTTGATGGGGGGTTTATAAATAGTTTGATGAAATATTGGAAAATTGTTTTTAGATAAAAAATAGATGAAGTGGCATAAAAATATGAGGAAAATGGAAATGTTTCATTTTTGATATTTTCATTACGTTATTTTTTCTCCTTTAGAGCATGAATCATGTGATATTTTAAAAAATGACGAGTGAATCAATTATTACACTATATATATTATATTTATTGTAGCTAAGTAATTGTGTTTAAAATGTGTATTTAAATACTGAAGTTTTATCAATAAACCAAAAGTGTGACATTATTTAAAAATCATTTTAATGTTTTTTGTTTTAATTTTTCAAGAAAAATTTATTGTAATATCTTCCATAAGACTCAAAAAATAATTAAGAATTTATTTCATAGATTTTGGAGGAAAAATTAATGAAAAAAACGTTTGTAATTACATTATTGGAATAAGATATTTTCATCAAAAAATATAAGAGATCGTTTATTGGATCAAAAAATATATTTTATGTATACAATTACACCATAAATAAATCTTTAAATTTTATTATTTTTATTATTTTAAATAGATATAATGTTTAAAAATGGTAATAATTATAACATTAATTTTTAAAATTAGACATTTGGAATAGTCAGTTATGAAAAATTTTTTCTTGAAAGTGTAAATAAAATACTCAAATATGAATGGTTAGGACCCTCCATTATGAATATATATATGAGGTACATTTTCATAATTCTTATGTCCAATTATTTTTTAGATTCAATTCCCTAAAACCAATTTTATCATTTAATTTTGATTAACAAGATATAATTCTATCATACACTAACTTTACTTCTATATCATTTATATGTGTTTGGAAAAAATCCATTAATGTAACATTGAAGTGTATTTGGGTTGATTGTGTTTGTTAGAAAAGGAGGTTTCCAAGGTCTTTTGTAGATTTCTAGAGATATTTTTCCCAAGGTATGATGAAAAAGATCCAAGAAAAAGAAATGGATTCCCTGGAAGTAGTACAAATATTTTTGTATACAATGTGGCATCATTTTCCAGTGATTTCCAAATTTTTGGGGTCCAAAATTTGGCGGTTTTTTCAATAATCATGAATTTTTTATTTCTATTAATACCTTCTAAAAATATGTAAATGGTATGGGTTCTGTGAATATTGGATTTTTGTAAAAGTACGGAGCTTTGCAAAGGCATTTGGTGTCGTGAAAGAAGGGTTTCACAAAGGTGTGGAGCATCATGAACGCATGATGGAAAATTGAAAATCTCTATGACTATTAGAAGTATATAATCATTAATACATTAATAGTTAATGGTATATATCTATGACTAAAAAATATTCATGAATGATTATGTTTCCCTTGTGCTTTGTAAAAACAGGGAGCTTCATGAACAAGATTGGATATCCTCACAAAAATGTGATGAATTGGATGTATTCTTTTGAAGTATGAATAAACACATATAATGTAAAGACTTGGAAATTACATATATTTTTTTAAATTATTTGGGATTATTTCAAGGTCATGAAATCTGACGGAACATAATTTCGAGGCCCGGAGTGGCTACAATGGTCCGTCGAAATTTTTGTTAATCTTTAATTAGTGTGTGTAAGCAGTTTTGTTGAAAATATGGAATAACTCTTTAATGGGTGCTCGGATCAGAAATCTTAGAATAATTTTGCTTCAAGATAGAGGTTTTACCCTAGGCATGACTTAATTTTAGTCAGTGCATGCCTCTAGTGAGAAAACCGGAAAATATCATAACTATAAAAAAAATAATTAAATAAAGATATTTTATATTTCAAATGATTATAACTCATAAACAGTGACTCAAATTAAAAATATGAGACCACTGCTGAGCTCATTAGGGTATTATTTCTTTATGAAGATACTAACATTGGCCGGAACGGGCCAACTATGGATGATAGTTTTTTTCCGTAAATAAATTAATTTAGTAACAATTATTTTATTGTTAAAATCTATAACTTCTAAATGGTAACTCAGATTGAAAATTTGTGAGTACTGTTGAGTTCGTTGGGGCATATTCCCCTTAGGCGAAGCCTAACCTCAATCGGCGTGAGTCGATGGTCAATGTTTCTAATTTATTGAATTTTTTTGAGGTACGTTTAGTAAACGCGCGGGCGGCGTTTTCAATCTTTTGAACTGATGCTCGGATAAAAAATATGAGGGCACCGTTGAATCCGCAGCGCCGAGATTTTCTTAAGGGAGGCTTCACCACAATTGTAGTAGGTCGGGTGAAAAAGTTAATTTTTCGGACTTTTGAAAAAAAAATCAATAAAATTACATGTTATTATATTTTCTTTTTCTTTTTCTTTTTCCTCCAACAGTCAAGGGGCATGGCAGGTCCAATGATGTTTCATTCCATTAAATGCCTTGACTCAGATCTTTGGTAAAAACACCGTTGGAATTAGAAAGGTTCCTATTAAATGAACCCTCATTAATTCCACGGGCATTACTCACCCTCCCCCTTTCCTATATACGTGGAGCTTTGAGATGAGTATTGGCCTGGCTTGACCAAACAATGAAATTCTGATAAAGTGTTTTGATGCCAACCACTTGGAGGAAGGGACCGGTTCCAGTGAGTGATGACGACCGCTACCGAATCAAGAACTGAGGAGCGATGATTGAGCGACATCATTGGAGGCTTGTTGCCAGAACGATGAATACCAACTCTTCCCCAAAACGTGGGCATTCTCCAACGATCCGGAGGTTGGGGTTCTTTTGAAGTTGTCTTTTATGAATTAAATCCTCTCCCGCTTGTTATCATCTTAACGTGAAGGGCAAGGGCCAAACGAACAAGGCCCAGACACTCCACCACTTCATTCTTAATGTGAGATTTGGGGAAACATTTTCCAAATAGACAACTACACAAAATAGCGGGTCACACTATGTCGGTGGCAGCATAGAAGATTCGCTGGTGAAGACGGCACCGAGAATGGACACTGGAGCACATCCGGTGACTCACGGAAGAAACTGTTGGTGCGCTATGTTGGTGGTGGCTGGCGGTGGCCAGAGGAGACCCATGGAAACCGTAGGTGGGTGGTGGAAGGTGGCATGGGACAAAACTCCGTGGAGGTGAAGGGAGGCCGGCCAAACCCAGCCGCACAGGACAAGTGTGGCGCCCGTAGGCGCCCCCCTGCGGAAATGTTCAGGGCCAGCAGGTCGCCATCGGAGGGTGCGGTGTGACCCGTTCCCCACCGGTTGTATGAAAAAGCTCCACCACCATGGGGCCAATGAAGGAGGTGGTCCACCTTCTAGAAGACGGACCTGACTCTGGTCGGCCACGTAGGTCAGACCCGGGGCCTAGCGGGCCAGCACGGGTGGGCTGAGCCCCACCCCGTGGGCTGGGCCAACTGCGAACTGGGCCCACACACCGAACCAAGATAACCCCAATGGGAGATGCCTATTGAATCGGTCCAACCCTTAGTGGGTCTGACCTGAGTAGGGTTAGGTAGACCCCGAGACCCATTGCGTCGGGCCGATCTGACTATGTCGAACCGGGCCCAGACCCAACCCTTACCGAATAAACAAATTCCCTCAAATGATGAACCGGGTGTCCGTTCGACATGCCATCATTGGTGTTAGGATCCCTATTGGGATTTGGTCCCTTTGTCATATCCCAGGGGGCCCGACCGAGCCAGGCCAAACCAAGGTGCAATCACTCCTGTTTCATGGAAAGAGGTGTAACTAACAGACCGGGCGTCAGTTTGATGAACCGTATATGGAACCAGAACCCTTAGGAAGAGGTGGTACGTTTGGTATACTCCACTTGAATTTTGTAGATTGTTAGATTATGGATGGTTTGGATCAAATCTGAATCAAACCGGGCCCTCGGAACAAAATGCATATAAGTCACAGACCGAGCGTCCGATTGACGCGCCGTCTATCACATTAGAACCCTTACATCGTGGCGGTCCTTTGGGATACTTCATCATGGAGTTATGTTGTGGTTTAAGTATGAAAAATGTCTTAAGTAGTGGTTCTCCCATAATCAAGCATACTATGAGCGAGAATCTAGTGGGTAGCAGTGAGGCGGAGGTTGGAGACATATCATACAGAGGTTAGTACCAAACGATCCTGTGGGGATCAGCATCGATCCTCTGTGGGTCAAATCTTGTTTGGGTCAGTGCTTATCGATCACGTGTGGTTCAGCACATACCAATCCGATGTGGGTCAAATCCTGTGTGGGTCAGCGCTCAGCGATCCTGTGTGGGTTTGCGCATACTTATCATGTGTTGGCCAGATCGAGTGTGGGTCATTGCAGGGGTTAGTACCTATGAACTATGGGCGGGTCAGATCCTGTGTGGGTCAATGCTGGGGTTAGTACCTATCAATATTGTGTAGGTCAGACTCTGTATGGTCCGCAGTAGTGACTATTGATAGAATAAGATTATCTATCTTCGCAACCGCACATTTGTAGTTCTATACTTCACTAATACTTGGTGTGAGCTGGGTCTTTTACCTTCCTGGTGTTATCTTCATGGTGTTACCTATTTGGTTCTTTTACCTTTTGGGTGTTATATTCGTGGTGTTGGTTGTTTTTTAATTTTACCTTAGTGGTGTTATCTTTATGGTGTTACCTGTGTGGTACTTTTACCTTCATGGTTTTATCTTTGTGGTTTTAACTTTGTGGTACTTTTACATTCATGGTGTTAACTTCATGGTGTTAACTTTGCGGTACTTTTACCTTCGTGGTGTTACCTTTGTGGTATTCTTCCCTCAAGTATGAGATGATTATATCTTAATAACTTAGGTATATGTATGGTCATATATCTAAGTAGAGTTGTTGACTACTCCGTGCTTTTGGGTTGAGATCTTGATTTGGGGTTATTCCTTTGTGGAACTCTAGAAGACCTTCAGGGGTCTCGAGGTCCCCACTGAGTATCATTATACTCACCCCTTCATGGGCTACACCCACATTTTTTGTGTCTTGTGCAGATGACGGACAGTGTTGATCGAGGCTGAGGGATCCAGGACTGGACGGTGCTCGGAGGTGGACCTTTGACGTGATGAGCAACAATGACTATTGATCGTGAGTTGTACCTACCCTTATGGTAGGATCCTTGGTGGATGATCTAGGAGTTGTTTTTTCTTTTCAGTTGTTCTTTTTCTTTTCAGTTGGACTTGTATTCCGGCCCCATTACTTTTAGTACTCTTTTTATTATAGCAGTTTACTTCGTGGTTGCTTCCTGTTGGGTTTTGGGTTTGTGTGTTTGTACATGTATAAAGGCAATGTCTTCCCATTATAGGGATATGACTTTTCGGTGCTCGTCGCTAGCCCCTGGCCTATGGATGGTGGGCTTGGGGTAGCAACGACACGGGACCTAGGGGACGGGTCATGACATAGTGGTATCATAGGAGTCAATTATACCGAAGAACTAGGACTCTGATCTTTCTAATAGATCAATAGTGTTATGTTCTTTGAGTGTGGTTTTCAGTTCGGGGAGTCCTGTGTTGGTACGGTGGATGAGATATCCATACACCAAGACCCTGAATTCGGATTTCTGACTAGGTGCACAAAAACACTGATTTTGTGTCTTTTGAAATTTTTTACTTTGATCTCTCTTTAGTTATCTCACCAGGTATAACCTTTTGATCGTGGTTCTTCTTGATTCTCTTTCGAGATGTCATCGCATAGATAGCCAGCCAGGATTCCTGATAAAGTACATAATGATGGACCACTGAGTGATAAGGCTTCTTTGCAGGGACCTCTTACTATGTTGGCACCTTTGAGTGGTGCACCAGCAGCACCACCACCAATTTGAAATCAGTTACCACCAGCCGCACTAGCGGATGGTGCCCGCTAATTGAGTGTGTTTCTCAAGTTTTAGCAGTAGAGGTCTCTGAGGTTTTGAGGCAAGACAGATTACCTAGCAGCTGAGGACTGGCTAGAGGTTGTGGCTAGAGTTTTCCTCCAAGTTGAGACACCAGTAGAGCACACGGTGATGAGGCTTCCATACATGGACCATTTCCCGAGAGGGTACCTTCAGGTAGTGTTCCAGATATATCACTTCTCTTTGGTCAACTGTTACTACCGGTGGTACTGGTAGAAGATACATGTAGGCTTAGTTCCCTACATGTGTTTCAACATCAGATACCCCTCGGGTTTTGAGGAAAGCCAGATTCACAGGCGGCTAAGGTCTGTCTTGGGGAGGTGGCCGAGTTTCCATCTAGACAGGGCACCATTCGATTAGATGGCAGTCCTAGTAGAAATCCCTCTATGTGGCTCGGCAAGACAATGACAGGGATTAGATTACCCAAAATCTTGCGAAGAGGTGATTTTTTTGTGGAAAATATTGAGAACCTTCCTTAGAGAATGGGGTCTCTATCCATAAAAATATAAAGGGTGAGTGTTCCCTAGATCTTCTATAGCTTCGGAAGGACAACATGTCAGTAGTTGATTATTTGCTGAGGTGTGCCGACCATTCCAAGTACTTGATGAAAAAGATATGACCAGTGCTTCTGGGCTCAGATTTCTATTCGAGATGTGCTTAGGGACATCCGTACCAACACTATTCCTCTATGCATTCTTACTTATGTTAGGGTTCTAAAGAGAACCTTTGTGGTTGAATGTTCTTTGGTTGAGCGGATACAGCCGGTGAATGTTATCAGTGGGAAAGTAAGAAACTGACGCAATTCTTAGAGACTTGGGCATGTAAAATGTTTTGAGAAGAGGAAGTGATACGGAAAAATGAATCTGTAGGGTAGAAGACATGGAATTGGAGCTAGGATAGTAGTGTGAGGTGGTATACATTTCAACATGTTACAACCACCACCCCAATATGGTCTCCACCAGGCATAGGGAGCTAAATAATAGGGGAAGATATTAGCTGCATGAGTTCCACAAGTGTGACCTAAGGGCTCCAGGAATGATTCGAGGTATGGTTTGTGTCTACTACTAGCTACTTTATTAATAGAAATTGGTACCAATCATCCCTTCTTTCCAAGAATCTTGTTCAAGACCTAGAGTTTTAAGGTAAACCAATGACTTGACCTTTACGTCTGGAGATACCTTTTGAGAGAGACTCGATAATCATACTTATGTTGATGATGTGATATGACCCTTGAGGAAAGTGTTTCATATTGAAACAAAAGGTGGTAGTGTCGAGTCCTTATGATATTAGTTTGGGGATGGACTGAACATCCACAGTTCATAATCAGATTGACTGTTTTAGGAAAAAAGTATGTATTATATCTACAGCGTTGGAATGGGGTTTTCCTTAGATAAAAAAGGAAACCCAGAAAACATTGGGTAAACTCATGCATAGTCAGTTGTAACCAATCAACCTTTAGTCGTCCAGCCTTACCCTCATGGTATCTAGAGTTTTGAGTCTTCAGTTCCCAACATTCATGGAAGAGTGTGGGGATGTCTTTACAAAATATGTTTCCAGGACTACCTCCCTGAAGGAAGAGAGACTTCTTCTTGTACTGGGTATTACTGGAGATTTTTACCATACTTCTCTATGGTAGTGGCACTTTCGTAAGCTTTGAAAAAGAAGGGGGATCCTTTCCTATGGATGGATAAGTGTCAGAAGAGATTTCAAGAGCTTATATAGAGACTAACGAGTGCCACCATCTTGAGGCCACCAGAAGAGGGTGTTGGGTATGTAGTATACTATGATGCATTAGGGACAAGACCAGGTTGTTTTCTGATGCATGAGTGGGTAGTGATCACCTACAGCTCACAGTAGTTGAGATAGCACGAGAAGAGTTATGATACCCAAGACTTGGAGTTAGCAGGAGTGGTCATTGTGTTGAAGATGTGGAAGAACTACTTGATGGGTGAACGATTTACTGTTTAATCTAATCACAAAAGTCTCAGTTATATCGTCTCACGTAATGATCTGAACATGAGATAGTGACTATGGATAGAGGTCCTCCAGGACTATGACTTTGAGATAGTCTATACTCTTAGGAAGGGGAATGTGGTAGCCGACACACTCAGCATAAGGTCTGGTCTACAACTGCTGAGTGAGGCATCAGAGCAGCAAGTCACACTAAAGATATCCTTCATGGATAAGATGGATCATCTTACCTTCAGTCTATGACTATCACTCCCATGCTTCTTCAGCGAGTTCAGGAGGCACAACCTTGGAACATATACTGTGAGGCTCGACGTGCTCAGATATCTATAGGACAAGAACCTAATGTATTTTCTAAAGGTGTGGAGCACATCGTTCTCTTCGGAGGATGCACCATGGTACCAGTGATTTTTTGGGAGGAGGTGTCGAGGGAGGTCCATACATCCACTTTAACGGTACATCCTAGAGTGGCGAAGATGTACTAGGAACTCCAGTGTCAGTACTGGTGGTCAAGAATGAAGGAAGCAGTGGCAAGGTTTGTATCATGATGTCTCACTTTTTAGAAAGTAAAGATGGCACGGATTAGGCATAAGTCTAATGATGAAAAGAGATGAAGACCCTTGGAGTTTGAGGAGGGAGTCCATGTCTTCTTACAGCTCTCACCCCAATGAGGATTGTAAAAATTCGGCTGAGGTGGCAAGCTATCTCTGAGGTTCATCAGATCTTTTTAGATCCTCAGCAGAGTAGGCGAGGTGGCGTATCATCTAGTTATTCCCCCACAAATGCAATGGGTGCATAATGTTTTCCATGAGTCATAGCTGAGGAGGTACGTGCTTGATCCATTCCACGTTATCGACTAGGTTGAGTTGGGCATCAATGATGAGGCAAATTTTATGGAGTTTTTGGTGGAGATAGAGGATAAATAGGACCGAGTACTTCATGGACAGTCGATCCCTCTGGTACGAGTATGGTGGCAGCATGGGAACCTCCAGGAGAGCACATGGGAGCGGGAGGCTAAGATTCGTGCTCAGTACCCTCATTTGATTGATTTTCCTATTTTTGGATTTTTAGGATGAAAGTCCCTAAGGTGGGGAGAATGTAAATACATAGAAATTCCATATATATTTTTTTTAATTATTTGGGATTATTTCGAGGTCGTGAAATTGGACGTCATGCGATTCTGAGATCCAGATTGCCCGTAATGATCTATCGAATTTTTTTTTAAGATTTAATTAGCACGCCTGAGCAGTTTTTGTAAAATATCCGAATAAATCTAAAATGGGTTCTCAGATCAGAAATACAATGGCACCATTTCCTTCAGGATAGTGGGTTTACCCTAGGTGTGACTTAAGTTTGGTCGGCGTAGGCCTCCGGTGAGAAAACCCAAAAATGTCATAACCGTAAGTAAAATAAATAAATAAAGTTATTTTATTTTCCAAATGATTATAGCACAAAAACAGTTAATTGGATTAAAAATATGAGACCACCACTGAGCTCATGAGGGTATGCTTTCCTTTGGAAGATACTAACATTGGTCAACGCGGACAAACTATGGATGTTAGTTTTTTGTCGTAAATAAAGTAATTAAGTAATAATTATTTTATTGTTAAAATACATAACGTCTAAATGGTAAATCGGATAGAAAATCCAAGAGTACCTTTGAGTTCGTTGGGGCATGTTCCCCATATACAGAGCCTAACCTCAATCGATGTGGTTCGAGGGTGAATGTTAATAATTTATTGAACTTTTAATATGGTATGTTTAGTAAACGCCTGGGCGGCATTTTCTATCTTTTGGACCAGAGATCGGACAAAATATTTGAGGTCACCGTGGAATACGAAGTGTTGGGATTCACTTAAGGGAGGATTCCCCTTGATATCTATAAGTCGAGTGAAAAGGTTTATTTTTTGGACTTTTGAAAAAAAATTAATAAAATAACATGTTATGTTATTTTCGTTTTCTTTTTCTTTTTCCTCCAACGGACAAGCGACATGGTGGGAATAATGACATATCAAGCCATTAAATGGATTGTCTCCTTAAATAATTTGTAATAGTGCTGTTAGAATTAGGGAGATTCTTATTAAATGAACCTCCATTAATTCCATGCGCATAACTCACCCTCCCCCTATCCTATATATATGGAGCTTGGGGAGGAGTATTGGAATGGCTTCACCAAGCAACGAAGTTACGATAAAGTGTCATGATGCCAACCACTTAGAGGATGGGACCGGTTATGGTGAGCGGCGATGAAAACCACTGAATCACGAAACGAGGAGCGACGATTGAGCAGCATTGTAGGAGGCTTGTTGTGGGAACGACGAACCATGACTCTTCCCCAAAATGAGGCCATTCTCTAACGATCTTAAGGTAGGGTTTTTTTTGAAGGTGTCTATGATGAATTAAATCCTCTCCTACTTTCTATCATTTTTACGTAGAGAGCGCATGCCAAATGAACAAGGCCGAGACCCTCTGCCACTTCGTTCTTGATGTGAACTTTGGGGAAACAATTTCCAAATAAACAGCAACATTAAATAGCAGGTCACGCTATGTCAGTGGAAATTTATAATAGCCGTAGGAACAAAAGGCACCAAAAATGGACACCGGAGCATGTTCGGTGACCCGTGGAAGAAACCAACGACGCGCCATGTCGGAAGCGGCCGAAGGAGACCCACAACAACTAGCCATGGGAGGTAGAAGGTGGCACATGACGACATGCCACCGCGGCCGGCCAAACCTGGCCGCGCGGGACAAGAGTGGCGCCTGCAGGCACCGCCGACGGAAGCAGACGTGGCCAGAAGACCATGGAAGGAGGGGCGGTGTAGCCCGCACCGTGCCGCGTTGGCAGAACTTGATCCCTCGAACGGTGGATCAGTTGATGTGGTGGGGCAACGCCACACCGGTTGGGCGAAACGGACCCGCAACTGCGGGACCAGTGAATGAGGAGGTCTTCTTTATAACGGACTGAGTTGGAACGAGTCTGACCCCGCCTGAAGACCTAGCCACACCTGCCTAGTGGGATGGACCTAGGGCCCGCAAGCCAGCACGGGTGGGCTGAGCCCCAGTCGGCGGGCCGGGCCAACCACGGGCCAGGCCCGCGAACTGAACCGGGCTGACCCTAATGAGCCGAACCCAACGAATCGGGATAACCTTTAGTGGGTCGGACCCGAGCGGTGTCTGGTAGACCCCGAGACCCATTGCGTTGGGTCGATCTGACCAAGTTGGATCGGGCTTAGACCCAACCGGTGCCCGAATAAAGAAACACCCTTAACTGAAAAACTGGGTGTCCATTTGACACGCTGTTAGTGGTGTTGGGATCTTTATTGGGAAGCGATCCCTTTGGCATATCCCGACGGACCTGACTGAGCCAGGTCAGACCAAGGTGTGATCACACCTGATTTCATGGAAAGGGGTGTAACTAACAGATCGGGATTCAGTTTGATGAATAGTTTGTAGCGCCATAACCCTTAGGAAGAGGTGGTCCTTTTGGTATACTCCACAAGAGTTTTATAGAATTTTGGAGTACAACTGGTTTGGATCTAATCTGAATCCAACTGGGCCCACAGAACTAAATTTCTTATAAGTCACAGACTGGGCGTCTGATTGACGCGCCGTCTATCGCATTGGAACCCTTACAACATGGAAGTTATTTGGGATACTTCATTATAGAGCATCGTGGTGGTTTATGTATGACTGATGGCTTGAGGAGAGTTTTCCTAGAATCAAGCATACTATGATCGGGAATCCAGTGGCTGGCAGTGAGGCAGGGCTAAGAGAGAGATCATACGAAGATTAGTATCGATCGATCATGTGTGGATCAGCACCAATCCTAACTGGGTCAGATCCTGTGTGGGTCATCATTTAGCAATCATGTTTGGGTCAGCTCATACTGATCCTATGTAGGTCAACGCTCAGCGATCCTGAGTGGGTCAGTGCATACTGATCATGTGGGGGTTAGATACTGTGTGGGTCATTGCTGGGTTTAGTAGCTACCGACTATGGGCGGGTCGGATCCTGTGTGCGTCACTGTGGGGGTTAGTACCTATAAATTCTCTATAGGTTAGACTTTTATGGTTAGAATTAGTGCCTCTTGATAGAATAAGATGATCCATCTTTACAACTAAACATATGTACTGATATACTTCACAAATACCTGATGTGAGTTGAGTCTTTTACCTTCATGGTGTTATACATGATGTTACCTGTGTGGTACTTTTACATTCATGGTGTTACTTGTGTGGTACTTTTACCTTTGTGGTGTAATCTTCATGGTGTTACCTGTGTGGTACTTTTACCTTCATGGTGTAAGCTTCATGGTGTTATCTATGTGGTACTTTTACCTTGGTGGTGTTACCTTCATTGCATTACATTGTGGTACTTTTACCTTCATGGTGTTACATTTGTGGTATTCATCCCACAATTATGAGATGAGTATATCTTGATAACTTAGGTATATGAATGGGAATATACCTAAGTAGAGTTGTTGACTGCTCCGTCTTTTGTGGTTGATATCTTGCTTTGTGGTTTTTCATTTGTCGAACTGTAGGAGACCTTTAGGGGTATCGAGGTCCCTATTGAGTATCGTTATACTCACCCCTACACGGGCTACACCTATACCTTGTTGTGTCCTGTTTAGACGATGAAAAACATTGGTCGAGGCTGAGGGAGCTAGGATTGGACGGTGCTTGGAGGTGGGCATTTGATGTGATGTGGTGCAGTGACTAATGATCATGAGTTGTACCTACCATTCAAGTAGGATCCTCAGTGGATGATTCTGGTGCTGTTTTTCTCTTTTTAGCTTTACTTGTACTTTTCAGTTGGGCTTGTATTCCAGCCCCTTTACTTTTCTTATACTTTTTACTATAGCAGTTTACTTCTTGGTTGCTTCCTGTTGTGTTCTTGGTTTGTGTGTTTGTATATGTTTAAAAGCAATGCCTTCCCATTATAGGGAAATGCCTTTGTGGTGCTAGTCTCCAGCCCCTGGCCTATGGAAGGTGGGTTGGGTTAGTCAGGGCATGGGCTCCGGGGGATGGTTCATGACATATAAATAGGCCTCCACACCCCTTTGAAAAGTAGATAAGGACTTAACTAAGATTCTCAGGCTATTAATTCATGAAAGTGGTTCTAAATGTTTGTTCTTGCAAAAATGTTCATGAATAATGGATGTTCGTGAAGGCTATAAAAGATGACTGAAAGTTGCAAGTATCACAAAATTATTGATTTTCATGAATTCTATAAAAATCCAACATAATTTAGTGAGCTTCATAAAGTCTATGTTACCTTTTAGAAAGTGTTTGAGCATCATGAAAAGAGGTTTCTTCATGAAGGTCGGTTGAGCTTTGAAAATGTTTGGATCTTAATAAAAGTTGTGGGGTTTGTGAAGGCAATTGACAATTCTAATGAATTACGTATCTTTTAAAAGGTTTTGTAAGATTTTCAAAGGTAGTGATCATTGAAAAACTATTGAAAAGGGATTATATATTTAGTTTTTGGTAAAGTTATATTCATCAAGTTGTTGAAAGTGTGAATTCAACGGAGAATCTACATAAAATTGAGGACGAATTTGTTATTGTTAATGAAGGTACCAACAAGTCCATAAACTGTATGTGAATCCCTTCTAGAGAAGTGATAGAAAGAAGGGAATAAGGTGATCATTTCATCCAACAGTTATCCATAGAAGAAAGATTGAGGGAGTGACCCTTGGGAAGTAGTGAGTTGTCCCTAAACATTGTAAAGGCAATGATCTTGGTCATAAAATTGATCTACCCCAAAACCTTATTTTGGTAGTGAGACTTAATTCATTTGGTACATCAACACATTTTCATTGTATTCTCCTTGGATGTACCATAGTGAGGGTGAACCAAGTAAAATTATTATGTATTGTGAATGATTTTTTTTCCTATTTTGATATGGGAACGGGAGATAATGGTTTTTTGTTTTAACAATGAAACAATATCCATTGGTGAATTTGTTATAATATTTGATAAACTGATTCACCCCTAATCTTAGTGTATTTAACCTAGTAGCACTAAAAATTGGTATAAGATCTGAATGGTTAATTTCATTTTTTATCTCTCAGTGGTTTTAGTGGAGGTTATTAATCACAAAGGTCTTCCAATATTTTATGGGTAAGATATCAATTATGGATGAAACAAATTTATCACTACATCCAATATTTAGGAATAGGTGTATTTACATCAATGATACATGAAATTTCATCCATTATTGACAACAATGATCTATTAGAAGTTGACCAAATATAATTGGATGTTAACGTTAGTGTTTTCAATGTTTTAGGGGGTTCCCTATCTAATGAAATCTATAAGAAGATGATGTATTGTAATTCATCATATGTTATGTGGGAAAAGTTGATAAATATGTATAAGGGAGACTCAAATGTAAGATAACCAAAGCTGCAAGTTCTATGGAACATGTATTAGGATCTAAGAATGCACCCTAATGAGTTTTTTTATGAATTCTTTGACTGTGTGAATGTGTTTGTGGGAGACATGTGTGGCCGCAGAGAAATTATTGAAGGTGTAAAGATTTTCAAGATCATATTGAGAATATTTTCTCCTCAGTTCATTCTAATAGTTTCTATATTGGAAGATAAAGATCCAAATGAGATTAAATTGGATATCTTAAACATTACCCTTGTTGCATATGAGATAAGAAATGATTATAATGATTCTATGAGAAATTTAAGATCTATAGAAGTGGAATTCAAGTCCATGAAGAAGTTTTCTATTGAATATGGTCAGGAAGAATAAGTGACAAATGATGTTATTTCATTCCTCTTATAAATTTACAAATACGAAAAGGAAAGTACAAAGAGAAACTCCCACTTTCTTACTTTTGATTTGGAAATGTTGGACATATTACAGAAATGATCCATAATAAATTTCATTAAGATTATGAGGATGAAGTTGAAATTACAATGAATAAGTATTCAACCTATGTTAAAGGTAATAAAATGTTCAAAATAAATTTATTCAAAATAAAGAATATTTTTTCATTAGAAAATGACAGTTCAAAATAATTTGAGGGTGAAGAGATGGATAGCTGCAAATATCATGGAGAAAATTATATTGTATCAGTTGTTGATAGATCCCATTAAAGGGAATAAATAAAAAATAATGAATAATAAGACAAAGGAATAGTAGATATGTAGGATGAATTATCAGCCACTGTTAAGGAGATAAATGTTTTGAGAGACAAAATGAAGAAATACAATAGGGTGTTTCGTGATAACAGACTATATGTGCAATAGAAGGAAGAATAGAAGTATGAGATGGATAACGAAACTAAAACTTAATTATTTAATTATAGAGAAATAAGAAATGTTTGGTGGCTACAACATCATATTTATGGAATAGAAAAATGCGATTGATGGTTTTAATAACACTGTGAAAGATCAAATCAAATGTATTGAAGAAATTGAAGATTAATTTTTTGGCCTATGATGAAATGTTAAGGATAATGAGAACCATTTCAATCTCAGTATAACATTGGGAAACTAGATTATTGATGCAAGATAAATGATATAAGTGGAGCAAAGAGTTCTAACGTAAAAGAAGCAACACTCAAACTCAAATGATAAGGCCAGTATGGGGCTTGATCAAAAATAGAAAGTAGTAATGGTTGATGTCAGACCACAAGAACCCCATATAAGATTGTAGATCAATTTTAATATGAATAATTACAGGAAGATTCAGATATCCCAAGTGAAAACTATTATTTTTTCATAGACATACAATAATACACCCCACAATAGATGTTTTTGTTATGGAAAGATAGGATACTCAAAAACAACCCGCAGCTAAGAGGTGAAAAATGAAATAAGAACAATAGAGGAATCAAAACAAAGATCAATATTCCATGATATAATTTGATGGTCACTATTTTAGTTGTGGAGGATTTAGACAAATTGTAAGATATTACTCATTAACAATGTAAATAAATGTATTAAAGCAGATTGAATGTTTTTATAAACGTGAACTCAATGTACTTTCAAATGAGCTAAGTAAGAAAAATAGATTTACAGTTTTGAGAAATTAATTTGGACCATCATACTCCAAGAAAAATTAATATTATCAATCCATACCAGGTATAAAGTTAAAAACATGGATAAAAAAGAAAAGAGCTAAACATGAATTGGTTGTGGATATTTCCCTTAAAGAATCATATCATTCTAGTGTATAGATCCTTGATAGTGGATACACATAAAATATTATAGGTAATGAATATATTGTTATAGTAATAAAATATGATGAGAAATCTATTGTCAAATTTGGTAATTATAAAGGTCTGAAGATCATTGGTTTAAGAAAATCCAAATTTGGGGGCAAAGAAATGATACATGTTTATATATTAGTTGTTGAAGGTCTAAGTTATAACTTGTTTAGTGTTATTCAACTATGTGACTTAGGGAATGAAATAATCTTAAATATTAAGATGTGTGTTATCAAAGTAATATATGGTTCATTTGTTCTATGGGGAAAAATAATAAAGGGGAATCTCTAACTTTTGGGTGGAGAAGAAGATATGTTATTTTTATCCAAAGAGGAAGAAAAAATGTTGTGACATAAATGACTTAGACATCTATTCCAACCATCCCTACAAGATCTTTTCAAATGTGATGCAGCTCAAGATCTCTCTAAGATATCATGTGATCATATTCATTCATTAATTTCTTTTCAATAAGTGAATATCATGAAAAATAAGTACAACAAAAAACAATTAACAAGAGTGCTTGAATTGGTGCATACAAATGTATCTGGACCTATCTCACCAATATCCAAGGAATGGAAGAGTTATTAAATTCCTTTCATTGATGATTTTAGTAGGATATTAGAAGTATTTATCATTGATCACAAGTTTGATGTTTTCAATTGCATAAATAGTATCGGAGGAAATCTGGAAGTATTCTTGGAAAGAATATTCTGAAGTTTCATACTGATAATGGTATGGAATTCACAAATATTCAAGGGTAATATTATATTGAGAAACATGGGATAAGGAATCATGTTTTAGCAGTAATAACTCCACAATAAAATAGAGTATTTGAAAGCAGAAATTGGATCATCAACAATATGGAAAGAAAAACTCTCCTTGAAAAGGACCTATAATAAAAATTTGGTAAGGAAGCAATTTTGACATCATTCTACATATCTAACAATTCTATGTTGTGTCCAAAGTAAGAAAATACTCCATACAAGATGTTGTATGGAAATAAGTCAAATTTGAAATACTTTTTAATCTTTGGAAGTAAATGTTTTATTATGAATAAAGAGAAACATAGTAAATTTGAATATTGATGAGATGAGGGGATATTTATTGGATATTCAAGAAAATTAAAAGCATATAAATGTTTCAACAAGAGGTTTGGAAATCTATTTATAGTAGAGAATTAACAGAATCTATAACAGCATAATAAATAGTTCCATGTTGAAAGTGATGAGAAGGTAAGCACCTCAGGGGGGGTTGAAGTGAAAAACATTGGTTTACAAGAACATACTAATGATTATTAGGAGGAATTAAAATCTATAATTACATGAAAACCAAATAATTATGCTGAAATTCATAAACACAACATCATTGGTGATCAAGCAGCACCAGTTCAAACATGAAGAATGAAGTCATTATTGAAGACATCCTTTATATCTCGGTAAGATCCTAAATGTTTTCATAAAGTAGCTGGAGATGAAAACTGGGTTTTAGATATGAATTAATAGCTTTAATAAATTGATAATAATTAAAAATGGGAGATTTTTTTGAGACAAAAAAAAATATGAATTTCATTGAGACCCAATGGGTCTTTTGAAACAAGATGAATGAAGATGGCATAGTGATTCAAAATAAAGCATGATTTTTGTTCAAATGGTACTACCAGATAAAGGTTATTGATTTGGATGAAATTTTTCACCTATTTTGAGGCTAGATACAATCATATTATTCTTGTATGTATTGGTTAAAAGAAGGTTTAATGTCTTCCAAATGGATTTCAAGTTAGTGTTTCGCAAAGGAGTTCTAGAAGAAGAAACATATATTGATCATCAATATTTTTGTCTCATTAATGAAGATGATAACAATTTTTTTTTGTGAAAACGGTTCTATAGGGGTTGAAGTAAGCACCAAGAGCATGGTATTCAAGACTAGAACAGTTTTGGAAGAATCTTGGTTTTTAGCATTGTGGACTTGATTACAATCTCTATGTCAAAAATGAAAGTAACTAAAGGATTATGGTGTTGTTGTGTGTGTATGAAATATTATTTTGTGGATAATATGAATTAAAGTGTAAAATATTCAGAGAATTCATGAAAATTGAATTAAAAATGTTTAAAATAGGTGAACTGGTGTTTTTTCTTGGTTTACTATTGACACAATGAAATAATGGCACATTAATTTATCAATATAAATATTCCATGGAGGTTTTGAGAATAATTAAAATAGATAATTTCAAGGATATTAATACTCCATTGTCTAATTGAATGAAATTATCATGAGTTAATGAAGGAAAACCGGTTAATGTCACCTAATATAGGCAGATCATTTTAGTCTGTTGTACGTAACATCGACCCGATTGAATTTTTTTTTTCAATTACCAAGAATTGTGGTATAAATTAATCATAAGAAAATAAAATTTTTCATAGTGAAAATAATACCTTGGTATATCATGGGAATAGTGGATTTTAGTTTTTTGTACATTGAAAAATTCCAGTAAGAGTTATTGGGATATATAGATGAAAAATTTGATCAGATCAACAGAAGATAAAAAATTAATTCCAGACGGTGCAATCTATCTTGGTGGGTTTTATATTTCTTGGCTAAGAAAGAAACAATATTCCATTTCATTGATCACCATAGAAGCTGAATATACTATGTCTACTCAATCATTCACACATTTTTTGTGGATAAAGTAGAAGCTTGATGATATAGGAGTTAAAGTGAAGTCTCTGATAGAATTCATTGTGAAAATTCAAGTTATATAAATATGACCATTAATATAGTACATAAATCTAAGAAAAATAAATTTGAAATAAAGTATAATTTTATCAAGTAGAAGGTGGATCAAGGGCTTGTGATGTTGGAATATGTGCCTAGAGAACTACTGGTTGAGGACATTCCGAAAAAGGCATTTTCCATAAAAGTGTTCGAATTTCATTAACTAGCTCTTGGAGTTTAGTCAAATCCCCATACCTAAAATAGTGTGGATATTAGACCCCCTATCACTGATTTATGATGTGTTTTTCCCTAATTTTTTATTATCTTTGTTCATTACCCCATTATAAACCCCAATGGAGTGACATTCAGGTTTGTTGAAAATAGGGAGAAGTTGTGGCTATAAAAGTGGAGAAAATGTCTTAATCAAGATAGGGAGAGAGGATCGTAGGGAGACTGGTGAAGCAGGGAGAGTTTTAATTTTGAGTATTCTAAATATGATTTATCAAATGTTATATATCATGATAGAGAGATTTCATGATGAAATCAGTTGAGTGGTTTTGGAATGATGTGATTCATTAATGTACTTTGCATGTTATTGTTGTCTCTCACATCGATCATGGATCATGTGGGATTAGAGTGTGTGTAGAGTAAATATTTTATTTCTATCTAAATCACAAGAAGTGAATGTTAGTAGAAATTTTAAGAATCTTCAATGAGGTATCTAAATGTGAAGAGTTTTCAACAATCCCAAGGGGAGATTGTTGGGGAAAAACATCCCATGGTGACATTTCAATGTTTTTGGGTTGATTGTGTTTGTTGAAAATTTAGGATTTCACAATCAGTTGTGGATTTCTATAGATATTTTTAAAAATCTATGCTGAAAAAGATCCAAGATAAAGGAATAGATGCCTTATAAGAGTTACTAAAATTCGCATATACAAGGTTGTGCTATTTCCAAATTTTTTCCAAATTTTTTGGGTCCAAAATTTGGAATTTGACTCAATCATATTGAAAGTTTTATTTTAATTAATATTTCTTAAAAATATGGAAAATTCATGAGTTTCTCAAATATTGGAGTATCATGAATTTAAGGATGTTTGTAAAGTCATTCGGTGTCGCAGAGACTGAGTTTTGTGAAGGTGTGGAGAATCATGGATGTGTAATGAAAAATGGTACATCTCCATGACTATGAGAAGTAGAGAATCAAAAATTTATGAAGGGTTAATAGTACATATATAAAAATATGATAATGTTCATGAATGGGTAAATTTCCCCCATGATTTTCAAAAATTAGAAGTTTCATGAATGAGATTGTAGAGATTCAAGAAAAGGTGATGATGTAGATTGAATCTTTTTGAGTAGGAGAAAACACCAATAAATAGGCCAATACATCCATTATAAAAGTAGAGTATGACTTAAAAAAGTTTCAAAGGCTCTAAATTCACAAATTTGGTTTGTGAATGTTGTTCTTGTGAAAATGTTCATGAACATAGGATGTTTGTGAAGGCTATAAAAGCTGACCAAAAGTTGCAAGCATCACGAAAGTTTTGATGTTCATGAAGTCTATAAAAAGGAAAATGAAAGTAGTGATATTTTAGAAGGCTAAGTGGGCTTCACTAAAGTGTTTTATCTTCTTGAAATTAAGTTGCTTTGTGAATATTGGGTTAGCTCCAATAAATACTATTTGAGATTCATGAAATAGGAAAGCATCATGAATGTTGTGGTTTTTTTAAAGCAGTTGACAATTTTAATGAATTAGGAAGATACATGAAGAATTTTTTAGCTTTATAAAGGCAGTGAGCATTGAAAAAAGAGTTTAAAAGGTATTTCCTAGTAAATCTATGGTAAAGAGATATTCTTCAATGGATGAAAGTGTAACTTCAAAAGAGAATATTCATACAATTGATGATTTTTTCGTTATTTTTAATAAATGAAACTACATGTCTGTAAACTATGTGTAAATACCATCTAAAGTAGTGTGTAGTAGAAGAATAATATGGTGATCCATTCCACTAGAAGTGATCCATAGAAATAAGATTGTGGTATTAACCCATGGAAACTAGTGAGTTGTCCCTAAACATTGTAAAGGTAGTGAGTTTGGGAATTGAAGTGATCTATCCTGAACCTTATTTTGGTAGTAAGGCTTAGTTGATTTGGTACATCGTCACATTTTCAATGTATTCTCTATGGACGTATCCCAATGAGTGTAAACCAAGTAAATTTTTTGTGTCTCGTGCATGCTTTCATTTCTGTTTATGCATTTCTATGTTAAAAAGAGAGAAGACTATTTTTTTATAAAGAAACAAGATCCAAAGGGGTGGTTGTTTTATTCTATCATATCCTGATTTACCCCCCCTAATGGTATTTAACCTATTTGGGATAACAATATAATAATTTCTTTAAAATATTTTTCACATAATTTGTTTATTGTTATTCCCTAAAATTATGAGAACCTATAGATTCAATGATGATATTATTAAAACATTTTAATATGTTCTAGATACACCACACAAATAAGTAACATGTGATATTTTACTATCTGAAGTTTTATCAGATTATAGTCATTGAGAATCGATCTCACTAAGCTTCCATTAATTAATGTCCAAGAAGGGAGATAAAGAGGAAAGATCCACCAACATTAATTTCATATATTATATGTGTCATTGGAGTTCCCATATATAAATGTATGTATTTTTCCTTATACTTGATTTATTTATTAATATATATCTTTAATCGTGTACAATGAATAATAGAAGCAATATATGTTGGCATGTGCTTTAAAAAATAGCATATGCTCTGTACATCATAACTGATATAGAATTAATTGAATTCTTAGGAGTGGATATGTAACTTCTGAGTTAATGGTATAAAATATATCTAGATATTTGATTAAATTAAAGGTTCTAGATAAATTCCTTGGCCATGATGATCTTAGACAACATATTTTCATAAGTCAAAAAAAGATAGGTAAAAAATATAGGATGATGACATGTATATGCATCATGTTTGATGAGATATTAGTTGAAAAATAGATTATATTACATGGTAGTATTTATAGGAATGTTTTTTATTATTTTTTCTATCACTTATCCTTTTCTCTATAGGGGTTATGATGTGTTGATGGATATTACACTTGGTCTATGTTATAGACCCACAACCCCTGAGAAAAGTTCCAAGAGAGTCACACACTAAGTGTATCTAAAATATCATTGGATTAAATTAAATCTATGTGTTGGAATAAATTTATTAAGATTTTATAGAATAATGTTTATTCAAGTTATATTGATCATAAATTCTATGAAGAGATTATTCTATTCAAGAATAAATGATTTTAATTTAATATCAAATTTATCCAACATATTATTAAATATAATATTTATTTGTTCAAGATATGTGTGAATATGATATAATTTTTTTATTAATTTATCAGTTATTTCAATAAAAATAAATATTTATTAATAAGTAATTTGAATATAATATTTATTTAATGAAAAATATTTTATTTTTCAAGGTTATATAACATTTATAGGAGGATTTGGAGTATCCAATAAATTTATTTTAATATAATTTAAATATATAATATTTTATTTTAGGATATTATAATATTTCAGTTCATATAAAATCTCATGAGATGTTTTTATAAGAGTTAAATTAAAATAAAAGGACATAATTTTATTTCATTTAATTTTAACCTAACAAACATGAACTAAGATATTTCATTTCTTTGACATGTGAATCACATCCCATTTAATTATCCTATCAAAACCTAGAGAGATGATTAGAGATATTCCTCTCATATTCTTTCAATATTTAGATATATATATATATATATATATTCAAATATAATAAATTATGAAGGGTGTAAAGCATTTGATTCACACATACTAATAAGCTAATATTAATAATGGTATGCAGATCTTCATGGAACACATTTAGATATTACTACAGGAATTATCCTTTGGATTCTTGTAGAAATAAAAAATGTCAACATGATCGGGGATCAGTTCAATGACATCTATAATGATTGAAAATCAAATCAGAAATAATATAATAAAATTATTTTTTATTAAAATTACTAAATAAAAAATGAAGGTGTTGATCATATTATATGATTTAATTAAATTTGACTAGGTTTAAATTAAAAACATTCAATTGTCATCACATCCTGACACATTCGTTGCACTTAGATAATTTAAGTTGTATCAAATTATTCAGAATAATTTTTACTATTATTTTTATTTTAATATATTTAAAATTCATCTAAATGGTTCGGTTTTAGTTCCATTGGATCAAACCATGAATGAATAAAAGTTCATATGATCAAGTTTGGGCCAAATATGATGTAGTTTTATTCATTATAATGTGTTTATTGTATTCATTTTATTAATTTAAAATAAATAAAATAAAATAAAATAATGGGGTGTTTGATCATATATAATTGTATGTATTGGTCCCTAAACTTGATATTGTTATTAATATATATCATTAATCATTTTAATTGAATAATTGAAAAGATATATGATGGTATATGCTCACAAGAAATAGCATATGCTCTGTATATCACAACTGATATAGAATTAATTGAATTTTTAGGAGTGGATCTATACCTTCTATGTTAACGTAATAAGATATATTTGGATAATTGATGAAATGAAAGGTATTGGATAAATTCCTAGGCCATGATGATTTTAGAAAACTTATTTTGATAAGTCAAAAATAGATAGGTCAAACATATAGGATGGTGACATGTATATGTATAATGTTTGATGAGATATTAGTTGAAAAAAGATTATATAACATAGTAGTGTTCATATGAAGGTTATTATTATTATTTATATCACATATCCATTAGGGGTTATGATGTGTTGATGGATACTACACTTGGTATGTGGATTAGACCCACAACCCCTAAGAAAAGTTCCAAGAGAGTCACACACTAAGTGTATTTGAAATATCATTGGATTCAATTAAATCTATGTTTTAGAAAGAAAAGAAAAATTAAAGAATAATTTTTATTCATGTTATATTAATCATAAATTCTTCCATGAGATTATTCAATTCAAGAATAAGTGATTTTAATTTAATATTAAATTTATCCAATAAATTAATACATATAATATTTATTTATTCAATATATGTGTGAATATGATATAATTTTTTTATTAATTTATCAGTTATTTCAATAAAAAATAAATATTAACAGGTAATGTGAATATAAAATTTATTTATTGAATACTATTTTATTTTTAAGGTTAGATAATATTTATGGGAGGATTTGGAGTATCCGATAAATATATTTTAATATAATTTAAATAAATAATATTTTATTTCCTGATATTATAATATTTCATTTCATATAAAATAATAACAGTTTTATAAATTTTTAAGGGAACTCATGAGATGTTTTTATACAAGTTAAATTAAAATAAAATTACTTAACTATAATTATTTTAATTTTAACCTAATTAAAAAAACTACGATATTTTATTTTTTTGACATATAAATCAAATCCCATCTAATTATCCTATCAAGACCTAGAGAGAGAATTAAATATATTCCTCTCATATTCTTTCAATATTTTGATATATATATATATATATATATATTCAAATATGATCAATGATGAAGGATGTAAAGCACTTGATTCTCACACACTAACAAGATAATATTAAGAATGAAATTCAGAGCTTCATGGAACACATTTAGATATCACTATAGGAATTATCATTTGCATTCTTGTAGAAAAAACGTCAACATGATCGGGGATCAGTTCAATGACATCTAAAATGATCGAAAATCAAATCAGAAATAAGATAATAAAATTATTTGTTTTACTAAAATTACTAAATAAAAATTGCATGTGTTGATCCTATTGAATAATTCAAGTCAATTTGACTTTGTTTAAATTGAAAACCTTCAACTTTCATCACATCCTGACACATTCGTTGCACTTAGATCATTTAAGTTGTATCAAATTGGTCAAAATAATTTTAACTATTATTTTGATTTTCATATGTTTAAAATTCATCAAAATGGTCCAGTTTTAGTTCTAATGGATCATACTTGGTGTGAATAAAAATTCATATATCAATCAACACATTATTTATAAAAAATTTACAACATTATAAAAAAATTAATTTTTTCTGTAAGGGGTCTCAAGGATAATATGTGGAATCCAAAAATAATAATAATTAAAATAAATTTATCAATTTAAATTAATTTAACATTATTTTATGATCATCAAGATATATTTTAAATTTTTAATCATTAAAAATATATTACTCTGTGAATAATCAGGAGCTTTTCCTACTATTGTGCGATTGGATTTATTTATTTCATATAATTTAAGTATTTTATGGTTTATATTGATAAGAAATATTATTTAATTAATATTTATGATCATCATATCATCATTTATATTTTATACGGGTTTTTTTCGTTTTTTGGTTATTAAATGTAATTATCACAACTTGATATTCCAACATATGTATGTGAATTAATAACTTTAATGATGGAGTTTCTGGATAAGATGGTTAAAATAATTAACCAGGGTGAAATTAAAATAAAAGGAATTCATGGGAGAATAGAGGATAATGCCACTCTAATCATTCCCAGCTCAAGATGTTATTCCCCCTAGGGTCTAGGTTAGTTTATCACTACTCAGTAAACCAACTAGTAGTTAAATAGTATAATCATATCTTGTTTATATAAAGACCCATAATTTACATACATTGTTATTGCTTCAAAATGGAAGCACACTTATTACAACATATAACAAAACCATGAAAGGACCGTATAGGTATTGTGTCTTTAGAAACTGGGAAACATAAACAATTGGTTCATAAAGCATATACATTATCTCCCATTTATTTCATCATATCTAGAGTCCCTGTTGGCATATCCTACTTAATAACCTTCTTTCTGAGCTGGGGAAAGAAAACATACAAAAGGGTGAGATCAAATGCTCAGTAAGGGTAAACAGAATAAATATCAATCAAATCAGAATCATAAGAACATAACATTTTGGAAATCTTAACCTGCAAATGAAATCATAATTTCATAACATGGGATAAATAATAGTACTGAAATTTAATCCCAATAATCATAACTTAAAAATGAAACTTTGTCGCACACACACATAATCATAGAGAATCATTTCTTAGTCGTCAATATTCATTTCCAAGACTATCTTAGCGGACAAAGTCCATTTCTGAACCGAGTTCACTCCTCATTTCAGTCCTGTTTCACTGAACCGGATTAACCTACCATTCCAGCCATGTCTATCTCATGAGATAAAAATCTTTACCCAATGTATTGGAGGGATATATAGGTCCCACCCATCTCATAATGAAACCATTATTATGTGTTCCAAATGATCATTAATCATACATCATAGCATAACCCATATAATAAAAATGGGATTCTTAAACATCATGCCATCATAACGTAATACAAATAGAAAAATCAATGTAAAAATAGGGATATAAATAGAACCCCATATTATCTTAGATGGATAATAATTTTGATAAAACACTTGAACTCCATTCTTGAGGAAAATATCCTTTCTACTTCAAAAACATTTTTCCTTTCTTAAAATGTCATACAATTTTAAGCGAAAAGAAGTTGATTAAAAATAAACTTAAAAAATTATAAATTAAGATTCATGGAAATAATGTTATATGAAAAAATAAAAATCCATTCATGTCTTATAAGTTCAAAAAACATACTTCTTGTACTTTGGCCGGAAAAGTCAAAAAGTACCTTGTAATATAAACGACAAAAGATTCCTTTCAATTATTTTAATAAAAACTCACCAATGGGTAAAATTGGATTTAATAAATTGTACGAGGATAGAAATAAAATTACATATTGGGGAAACATGGATGTGTATGATAAATACACCCCAGTAAATACCAAAGTATAAACAATCTCTGACAAAAATGAGATTGGGATATTTTCCCTTACATTAGGTCCGATTTGTTTCGTAAGTGTTCGAACATCATGTATAATTATTTAAATAATGTCATTGACTTATTCTAGAATCATAATCATTGTTATGATATCATATATGGTCATATTATTAGCTTCTTATTAGTAATATTTCATTGCTACTTGTTATTCGGGTATTTATTACTTTTTGTTCTTATGCATGTTTTGTCGAATAAATTCTTATTCTGCTTTTTAGGTTATAGATACCTCATTTACAGAATGGTATTAGTGTAATATATATCATATTTATTCATTAAATTTATTTATATAATCATTATTCAATGAAGATCATGTAGAACGAGTCGCATCACATCGTGGAGATGGTATTCCGTACGTACGCACGAGCGATGATATTGTTCCCATGATCATGGAATTGTATTATAGTGTATTTATACTATTTTATAATCAATATCACTATGAAATAATAATATATAGTTATTATTTACACCATTATATTCATCCAAGTAAGGTGGTGGTGGAAAATAGATTACACCACGACATGGAGACGGTATTCCGTATGTACGCACGTGCGGTGATTTTGTTTTCCTGTAGGATGGATAGATGGTGAAATAGGGTTGTTTCACACTTATAATAACATAGAAGTATATGAGTGATACTGATGTTATTACTTCATAATGAAACAACTAAAGAAGAAGAAGTATAAGAATAAATAATGTTGACAGAATCGGTAACGGACATTACCTCTTCTTTGAAGCGCCTCTTCTTAACCTCCTCTTAGGGCACTAAAGATGGTCTTTAAAGAAGACCAAAACCTATAAGATGTTTCTAGGGAAGTGGAGAAGAGATATTTTCAGTGGTTTTACACGCTTGAAGGCTAAAATTGGGGTGAGGAAGAGAGGGAGGAGGTTCCCTTTTATAAGGGAGGAGAGGGGCACCTTATGAAAACACAAAATATTATTTTATTATAAAGTCATATTTGGTTTTTAATAGCTCCAAATTGATTTATTTTGAATCTAAGGTAGGGATGGGTCGAAATAGTCTCATGAAATAGAATTTAGACAAGTTTAGGTTTCTATTTTAACCTTATCATTTAGATTTAACTTTCAGTTAAATAATTTTACTTTTACCGTGTCTTCTTGTTTTCTTACACCGTAAGGTTAATAAACATACTATAATAAGACAAACGAACCCCAAGTTGTTTATTATTATTATAAATAACCTTATCTAAGTCATTTTTCCAAAACATATATTTTTAAGAATAAAATAAAAATTAATAATATGATATTTGTTTTGAAAAATATTTTATGTCAATTTTGACACTATTTGGTAATTTATTTTTGTGAAAATCATAACAGAATTATAAGTTTGAAAAAAGTTAATTAAATCAACACTAACATGTCATATTAACCAATAAAATTAGTGTAATTCATAAAAAGTCTCAAATTACATTTATTTGAGTATTTATAACATCAATTAGTGGTTCCTCCATAAAACTTTCACCAAGCGAGTGGTCTTGTTCCATAGGACTTTTTCGCTACGATCCAGAATCTCTATTGGTTGTTCTTTATAAGAAATATCTTGCTCCAACGGTACAACTTCTGAGATGAGTACATGTGAAGGATTATGTATGTACTTTCTCAGGAGAGATACATGGAATACATCACGAACTTGAGAGATATTTGGTTGAAGCGCCAATCAGTAAGCTACCTTCCCAACACAATCTAGTATTTCGAAAGGACCGATATACCTAGGGCTCAGCTTTCCCTTCTTTCAAAATCTCATTACTATCTTCCAAGGAGATATTCGTAAGAACACTTTATCACCCACTTCAAACTCTAGGTCTTTTCTTCGGTTGTCAGCATAAGTTTTTTGTCGACTATGAGTTTCTCTTATGTGTTGTTGAATAGATCTAACATTTTCTACCATCTCATCAACAAGTTCAGGTCCTAATAGCTTTCTTTCCCAGACTTCATCCCAGCAAGTTGGAGTCCTGCATTTCTTTCCATACAGATATTCATAAGGATCCATCTAAATACTGGAGTAAAAGCTATTATTATAAGAAAATTCCACCAAAGGTATGTGTTTATCCCAACCACCTTTGAAATCCATAGAGCAAGCTCTTATCATATCTTCTAGAGTTTTAATTGTCCTCTCAGACTGACCATCTATCTAAGGATGATAAGCAGTGCTAAAACTCAACTCTGTATCTAGAGTATACTGAAGACTTCTCCAGAACATTGAGGTAAACCACAGATCCCGATCATATATAATGGAAAGTGGTACTCTATATAATCTTACCACTTCTTTTACATATATCATGGCAAGCTGATCTAGAGAGAAATCCTCTATTATAGCAATGAATTGTGCAGACTTTGTAAGATGATCAACTATGACCCAGATAGCATTATTGCCTTTGGATGTTTTAGGATGTCCAGTGGAAAAGTCCATAGTGATGTTTTCCCATTTCCATTCAGGTATGGGTAATGGTTGTAACATCCCCTTAGACTTATGTCTCTCAACTTTAACTTTCTGAAAAACCAAGCATCAAGAGGCATATTCAGGAACATCTTTTCTCATGCCATCCCACCAGAATTACTCATTCAGGTCCCTATACATCTTCGTGCTTCGAGGATGAATAGAGAATGAAGAACTGTGAGCCTCATCCAGCAGCACCATCTTTAATTCTGGGATGGGAGGAAGACAAACCTGATTCCTAGACCTTATTATCCCATCACAATCAAGGTTGAATTCAGGAACATTTCTCACCTTCTTTTATAAATATACATCTTCTTTCTGTGCCTCTTTAATCTTAACATGTATATATTTTTGAACATTATTTTGAGAAAGATAAGATTTTTCCCCTTCCATTATAATTCCAAGATCCATCCTTTGTAAATCCATAAATATTTGATCTTTTGTGATCCTCATCATGGATAAACTAGCATGTTCTTTTCGACTTAATGTGCCTTCCACCTTGTTTGATTTCCCAGGGTGGTAATGAATTGAGTAGTCGTAATCCTTAATCAACTCCAACCATCTTCTTTGGCACATATTCAGCTCCTTTTGTGTGAAAATATACATTAAACTTTTATGATTAGTATAAATATCACACCTTTCACCATAAATATAATTTCTCCAAATCATTCATGCAAAGATTACCACAGCTAACTCCAATCATGAGTTGGGTGATTTTGCTCATGGATTTTCAACTGTCGTGAGACATAAGCTATCGCCATATCATTTTTCATAAGAACACACCCCAGACCCTTCTTGGATGCATCACTATAGATCACAAACCTTTCTCCACTATAAGGAAGTGTGTGTACAGGTGCACTGGATAACCTTCTTTGCAACACCTTTAAATTCTCTTCACATTCCTTCGTCCACACGAACTTAACTCCTTTTTGAGTCAACCTGGTGAGTGGATTAGTTAATCGTGATAAATCATTCACAAAACGTCGATAATATCCAGCTAAACCAAGAAAACTTCAGATCTCAGTTACTGTTGTTGGTCTCGTCCATCTTTCGATAACCTCTATCTTTGCTAGATCCACAGATATCCCCTCTTTTTAGATTATGTGACCCAAAAATGAAACTTTTTGAAGCCAAAATTCACACTTGGTAAATTTGGCATAAAGCTTCTCCTTTATCAGGGTCTATAATATAATTCTCAAGTGATCTTCATGTTCTTCCTTTCTCTTTGAATATACAAGAATATCATCTATAAAGAGTACCCCAAATTAATCAACATAGTCTCTAAAGACTCTATTCATCAGATTTATAATGATAGTAGGGGAATTAGTAAGACCAAATGGCATCACTATAAATTCATACTGTCCATACCTTATACAGTAATCCGTCTTTGGTATATCCTCTCTTTTGAACCTTAATTGATGATAACCTGAACAAAGATCAATCATGGAAAAGTATGGAGCTCTGCATAGTTAGTCAAATAAGTCATCAATGCGTGGGAGAGGATATTTGTTCTTGATAGTGATCTTGTTAAGTTCTTGATAATCAATGTAGAGTCTCATTGATCCATCTTTCTTATTAACAAACAAAATAGGTGCTCCCTAAGGTGATGCACTAGGGCGTATGAATCCCTCATCAAGATTATCTTGGATTTGATTCTTCAAATTCTGCAACTCAATTAGGGCCATTCTATAATGTGTCTTTGAAATAGATAAAGCACCCGATATGAGTTCTATTGAAAACTCAACTTCACAGTTTGGTGGAAGACCCGAAAATTCATACGGAAAGACATCATCAAGCTCTTGTTCAATGGGAATATTCTTAATCATGATTTTCTCTCCAACCATTTGAGATAAATAACCTTCATTTAGTTGAATCAAGACCCATAAGATGGAAGAAATTTCCACTGGAAGGTTATGTCCATCCTTGCATCGATAGACGATCGTAGATTGATCTGGAATATGAAATGTGACTTCACTTCTTTTTAAATTGATTTGAGATCCATATAAAGAAATCCAATCCAAGCTATGAATCACATCAAATTCCACTATAGGAAGGATCATAAGATTTAGTGTAATCAATTTCCCACAAACTTCAATCAGAGAATAATTATAAACTTTTGATGCGACTATTGTGCCATTAGGGGTTCTCACAGCTAACGCAACATCTAATTGTTGAGGTAATATGACGATACCCATAGAAAATTCATCATAAATAAAAGAGTGGGTGGATCTAGAATCAAATAAAACATTTGCTACTTTAGAGTGGATGGTAAGTGTTTCTTTCACCACTTCATTATCATACTCCTCATCGTTGATTGAAATTGCATGTGACTTTCCTTTGCCTTTATCCTTAAGAGTTTGTTGACATCGATCATCATCAAAAACCCTTGGATTAGGGCATTGATTTTCATAATTCCCCATTTCCTTGCACTTGTAACATTGATGTGTAGGAGGTGCACTCTGTGTAGCATTTTCTTTGTTCACATCACTAGACATCTTCTTCCCATCATTGCGGCATTCAAATGCCCGATGAACTTCCTTTCCACATTTGAAACATTTACTTGTCCCTTTAAGAAAACTCCCCCAATGTTTCTTTCCACACTTTGAGCATAAGGGAAAAATCATCTTCTTTTCAGTGTGCTCTTTAGATTTTCCTTTGAATTCCATTTTCCTCTTCTTATCAAATCCATATGACTTATGGGTTACTCCAATCTCCATCTCAACTTTGAGAGCACATCAAACGATTTCCTTGTAGCTATTGATGTCCCTTATGGCTAACACCCTTTAAAGACTTGGTTTTAAGCCACTAAATAATAGGTCGATCTTACTCTCAGGTTGGATAATAATCTCAGAAGCGTACCTTTCAAGTCTTGTAAAATTTTCTTTGTAGGTACCAACAGATTCATTATCCTTTGGTTTCAGTTCAAGAAGCTCTTTCTCCATCTTTGTTTGAAGAATACGAGGGAAGTAATTATTGAAAAATAAGTTCTTGAACTCATCCCATTCCATTGACTCAATTTCATCTCTTGGCCTCGTATTCTTGATAATATTCCACCATTGATCAGCTTCACCTTCCAAACGATATACTGATAAGATGACTTTATCATGTTCAGAACATTGAAGAACTGAAAATATCTTTTCAGTGGTACTGATCCATTGTACATCCACTAATGGATCAGTAGACCCGCTGAATGAGGGTGGACATTGCCTCATGAAGGATTCAAAAGAATTTTTCTCCTTCCTTTTCTCGTCTAGAAGTATTTCATGATTCATAGCTTTAGAAAGTTGTGTGAGCATGGCTACAAAATTTTTCATTCCAGCTCCCATAACGTTTGGTTTCTCAGGGGGACAATCATTGCATTGCTCGTCGCATTTTGCGTTAACACGGTTCCTTCGGATTCCATACATTGACTAAAACCAAGAATAATAGTGTGAGAAACACTAATTATAATAGGAAAAACACATAATCAAGAATAAAATTTCACACTTAAGGTATTATCATAGGTTGTTCATGATTATTTTTAAAACACTAAGATTGTGTTTCGTGCTTAGACTTATCCTTAGGGTTCTTACTGAGGATTTAACATCCTAGATTCCAAAGGATGAATATTCCTTTCCTCTGATACCAACTATAAAGGCCCATAATTTACAAACATTGTTATTGCTTCAAAATTGAAGCACACTAATTAAAACATATAGCAAAACCATGAAAGGACCGTATAGGTATAGTGTCTTTAGAAACTGGGAAACATAAACATCTGGTTCATAATGCATCTACATTGTCTCCCATTTATTTCATCATATCTAGAGCCCCTTTTGGAATATCCTACTTAATAACCTTCTTCCTGAACTGGGTAATGAAAACATACAAAAGGGTGATCTCAAATGCTCAGTAAGGGTAAACAAAATAAATATCAATCACATCATATTCATAAGAACATAACATTTTGGAAATCATAACCAGCCAAAGAAATCATAATTTCATAACATGGGATAAATCATAGTAGTGAAATGTAATCCCAATAATCATAACTTAAAACATGAAACTTTGTGGCGTACACACATAATCATATAGAATTATTTCTTAGTAGTCATGACTCATTTCCAAGACTATCTTAGTGGAAAAAGTCCATTTCTGAACCGAGTTCACTCCCCATTTCAGTCCTGTTTCACTGAACCGAATTAACCTCTAGTTTTCGCCATGTCTATCTCATGAGATATAAATTTTTACCCAATTCATTGGAGGGAGATATAGGTCCCACCCATCTCATAATGAAACAATTCTTATGTGTGTCACATGATCATAAATCATACATCATAGCATAACCCATGTAATAAAAATGGGATTCTTAAACACCATTCCCTCATAACAAAATCCACATAAACAAATCAATGTAAAAATAGGGATAGAAACATAACCCCATATTATCTTAAGATGGAAAATAATTTTCATAAAACACTTGAACTCCATTCTTGAGGAAAATATCCTTTCTACTTCAAAAACATTTTTCCTTTGTTAAAATGTCACACAATTTTAAACTAAAAAAAGTTGACTAAAAATAATCGTGAAAATTTATAATGTAATCTTCATGGAAATAATGTTCTATGAAATCATAAATATCCATTCATTCCATATAAGTTTAAAAAAACATTCTTCTTGTACTTTGTCCAAAAAAGTCAAAAAGTAACTCGTAATAAAAACGACAAAAGATTCCTTTAATTTCTTTTATTAAAAACTCAAAAATGGGTAAAATTGGATTGAAACAATTGTAGGAGGATATAAAAAACATTACATATTGAGGAAACATGGATGTGGATGATAAATACACCCCAGTAAATACCAAAGTATAAACAATCTCGGATAAAAATGAGATTGGGAGATTTTCTCTTATCTTAGTTATGATTTTCTTCGTTAGTGTCTGAACCTCCTGTATAATGATTTAAATAATGTCATTGACTTATTCCAGAATCATACTCATTGTTATGATATCATATATGGTCATATTCTTAGCTTCTTATTAGTAATATTTTATTTCTACTTGTTATTCGGGTGTTTATTACTTTTTGTTCTTATGCGTGTTTTGTCGAATAAATTATTATTCTTCTTTTTAGGTTATAGATACCTCATTTACAGAATTATATTAGTGTAATATATATCATATTTATTCATTTAATTCATTTATATAATCATTATGCAATGAAGATCTTGTAGAATGAGTCGCATCACATCATGGAGATGGTATTCCGTACGTACGCACGAGCGATGATATTGTTCCCATGATCGTGGAATTGTATTTTAGTGTATGTATACTATTTCAGAATCAATATAACTTTACAATAATCATATATAGTTATTATTTACACCATTATACCCATCCATGTAAGGTGGTGGCTGAAAATAGATTACACCAAGGCGTGGAGACGGTATTTTGTACGTATGCACGCGTGGTGATTTCATTTTCCGTAGGATGGATAAGTGGTGAAACATGGTTTTTTAAAACTTATAATAACATATAATTATATTAGTGATACTGATTTTATTACTTCATATTGAAATAACTAAATAATAACAAGTAGAAGAAGAAATAAAGTGGAAAGAATCGGAAACGGACATTACCTCTTCTTTGAAGCGCCTCTTCTTAACCTCCTCTTAGGGAACTAAAGATAGTCGTTGAAGAATACAAGGACCTATATGATGTTTCTATGGAAGTGGAGAAGATAAATTGTCAGGTTTTGGACGATCTTGAAGGCTTAATGTGGTGTGAGGAAGAGAGGGAGGAGGTGCCTTTTATATGGGAGGAGAGGGGAACCTTAGGAAAACTTAAAATATTATTTTATTATAAAGTCATATTCAGTTTTTAATAGCTCAAATTTGATTTATTTCGAAGATAAGGTGGGGATGGGTAGAAATAATCTCATACAATAGAATTTAGACAAGTTTAGGTTTCTATTTTAGCCTTATCATTTAGATTTAACATTAAGTTAAATAATTTTACTTTTACCGTGTCTTCTTGTTTTCTTACACTATAATGATAATAAACTTACTATAACAAGAAAAACGAACCCCAAGTTGTTTATTATAAATATATATAACCTTATATAAGTCATTTGGAAGAACCTTATATTTTTAGGAATAAAATAACAATTAATAATATAATATTTGTTTTAAAAATTATTTTATGTCAATTTTGACACTATTTGGTAATTGATTTTTTTTTAAAATCATAACAGAATGATTAGTTAGAAAAAAGTTAATTAAATCAATACTAACATGTAATATTAACCTATAAAATTAGTTTAATTCATAAAAAGTCTCAAATTACATTTATTTGAGTATTTATAACATCAATTATGTTAATATTTCATTAATAAGATAATTATTATATCCCCATTGTGTCATAAATAAATTAAATTATATAACATCTAAAAATTATAAATAAAATATAATTATGTTTTACAACGTTTTATATTTATAATTAATATTTATAGTCGAATTTATCTTATGTAAAACTCTATATTAAAAATGTTTTAGTTATTAAAATTTGATTTTAACTATTTTAACTATTCTTTAAATAAAATAATATTAAATGTCCTAATCTAATCTAAGTGGGCCTAAATGGTCATATGTTATTCCTAAGGTTGTTTATGGTCTAATTACACTTATCCAATATAATTATTACATGTGTTAGGGAAATAATAGTATCATTTTTACTCTTAATTACTCTATTTACTTTTAACCGTGGTAAAAAAAAGTAAAAAGTTACTATTCACCAAAAATTATTTTCATCTCATTGAACCAAATTTTAGTCCTTGATATTAATCGTGTCTCTCTTAATATTGAAATTCCACTCACAGAATCGGTAAAATTATGTTTTATGTGAATTTGCAGATTCTCCTAGGAGGTGCGTAAAAGACGGTGAAAAGTTCAATAAAATTTTTATATATCTAAAATTCTTATAAAATTACTCCAATGAATTACTTTGAACTTATATAGGTATTATGTATCAATTTTGACCTAAAATAAATTTAAATAAAATAAATAATTATTTAAATTAAAAGTCGGTTTCTAAATAGTAACCTAGTGATTTCACCATTCATCAAAAATTGAATGTTTTCAGAAAATACCAAAATTTCACCCTAGGATAATTCTGATATTCCAAATCCAAAAATGAAGTCCATTTTGAAAGATAAAATTTACAAAATTTCAAAAAGTGGGTATTACTATTCATAATGGATAGTTTTAATAATATTTTAATAGCATATCGTTGTTTAGTGAAACTCGGTATTGCGTACGACGTAAGCTATCGAGAAAGGTCGTGATTGCGTGTAAATCAAGCCAAGCTAGTGTTGTGTGTAGTGAAATATTCCTTTGATGATGTATATAACATAAAAAACAAAACATTTCTCATAAAAATCTCGGGTGTCACATTCTACCCCTTTTAAAATGAATTTCGCCCTTGAAATTCGTCACTTTGTAACAAAATAATGAGGATACCTCTCCCTAATCATATCTCCAAGCTCCCATGTAGCTTCTTCTAATTGGTGGTTCCTCCATAAAACATTCACCAAGCGAGTGATCTTGTTTCGTAGGACTTTTTCGCTACAATCTAGAATCTCTATCGACTGTTCTTCATAAGAAAAAACTACTCCAGCGGTATAACTTCTCAGCTGAGTACATATGAAGGATCCGGTATGTACTTTCTCAGGAGAGATACATGGAACACATCATGAACTTGAGAGAGATTTGGTGGAAGCTCCAATCGGTAAGCTACCTTCCCAAAACGATCCAGTATTTCTAAAGGACCGATATACCTAGGGCTCATCTTTCCCTTCTTTCCAAATCACATTACTCTCTTCTAAGGAGATATTCATAAGAACACTTTATCACCCACTTCAAACTCTAGGTCTTTTCTTCGGTTGTCGGCATAACTTTTTTGTTGACTCTGAGAAGCTCTTTTGTGTTGTTGAATAGATCTGACCTTTTCTGCCATCTCATCAACAAGATCAGGTCTGAATAGCTTTCATTTCCCAACTTCATCCCAGTAAGTTAGAGTCCTGTATTTCTTTCCATTGAGAGATTCATTAAAATCCATCTAAACAATGTAGTGAAAGCTATTATTATAAGAATATTCCACCAAAGGTATATGTTGATCCAAACCACCTTTGAAATCCATAGACCAAGCTCTTAACATATCTTCTAGAGTTTGAATTGTCCTCTCAGACTGACCATCTGTTTGAGGATGATAAGCAGTGCTGAAACTCAACTCTGTGTCCAGAGTATAATGAAGACTTCGCCAGAACTTTGAGGTAAACCTCAGATCCCGATCAGATATAATGGAAAGTGGTACTCCATGCAATCTTACCACTTCCTTTACATATATCCTGGAAAGCTGATCCAGAGATAAATCTTCTCTAATAGCAATGAAGTGTGCAGACTTTGTAAGATGGTTAACTATGACACAGATAGAATTATTTCCTCTGGGTGTTTTAGGAAGTCCAGTGACAATGTCCATAGTGATGTTTTCCCATTTTCATTCAGGTATGGGTAATGGTTTTAACATCCCCTTAGACTTCTATCTCTCAGCTTTAACTTTCTAACAAACCAAGAATCGAGACACATATTCAGCAATATCTCTTTTCATTCCATCCCACCATAAGTACTCTTTCAGAACTCTATACATCTTCGTGCTTCCAGGATTAATAGAGAATAAAGAACATTGAGCCTCATCAAGCATCTCCTTTAATTCTGTGATGTTAGGAACACAAACCTGATTCCTAAACCTTATTATCCCATCAAAATCAAGGTTGAATTCAGGAACATTTCTCACCTTCTTTTATAACTCTACATCTTCTTTCTATGCCTCTTTAATATTCACATGTATATATGGTTGAACATTCATTTGAGAAAGATAAGATTTTCCACCTTCCATTATAATTCCAAGATCCATCCTTTGTAAATCCATAAATATTTAATCTTTTTTTATCCTCATCATGGATAAGCTAGCATGGTCTTGTCGACTTAATGTTTCTTCCACCTTGTTTGCTTTCCAAGTGTGGTAATTAATTGTGCAGTCGTAATCCTTAATAAACTCCAACCATCTTCCTTGGCGCATATTCATCTCCTTTTGTGTGAAAATATACTTTAAACTTTTATGATCAGTATAAATATCACACCTTTCACCATAAAGATAATGCATCAAAATCTTTAAAGCAAAGATTACCGCAGCTAACTCTAAATCTTGAGTTCGGTAATTTTTCTCATGGATTTTCAACTGTCATGAGTCATAAGATATCACCATATAATTTTTCATAAGAACACACCCCAGCCCCTTCTTGGATGCATCACTGTAGATCACAAACCTTTCTCCACTACAAGGAAGTGTGAGTACAGGTGCACTGGATAACCTTCTTTTCAACTCCTTGAAATTCTCTTCACATTCATCCGTCCACACGAACATAACTTCTTTTCGAGTCAACCTGGTGAGTGGATTAGATAATCATGAAAAATCATTCCCAAAACGTTGATAATATCCAGCCATACCAAGAAAACTTCGGATCTCAATTACTGTTGTTGGTCTCGTCTATCTTTCGATAACCTTTGTCTTTGCTGGATCCACAGATATCCCCTCTTTTAAGATTATGTGACCCAAAAATGAACCTTTTTGGACCCAAATTTCACACATGTTAAATTTGGCCTAGATATTATCCTTTCTCAGGGTCTTCAATATAAATCTCAAGTGATCTTCATGTTCTTCCTTGCTCTTTGAATATACAAGAAACTCGTCTATAAAAACTGCCACAAACTGATCAAGGTAGTCTCTAAAGAATCTATTCATCAGATCCATGAATATAGTAGGGGAATTAGTAAGACCAAATGGAATCACTATAAATTCATATTGTCCATACCTTGTACGGAAAGCCGTCTTTGGTATATCCTCCCCTTTGATCCTTAAGTGAGGATACCCTGAACGATGATCAATCACGGAAAAGTATTGAGCTCCACGTAGTTCGTCAAATAAGTCATCAATGTGTGGGAGAGGATATTTCTTCTTGATAGTGATCTTGTTAAGCTCTCGATAATCATTTTAGAGCCTCATTGATCCATCTTTCTTCTTAACAAACAGAACAGGTGCTCCCCAAGGTGACGCAATAGGGCGTATGAATCCCTTATCAAGATTCTCTTGAAGTTACTTCTTTAATTCCTGCAACTCAATTGGGGCCATTCTATAAAATGTCTTTGAAATAGGTAAAGCACCGGGTACGAGTTCTATTGAAAACTTAACTTCAAGATTTGGTTGAAGAACTGGAAATTCATTCGGAAAGACATCATCAAACTTCCGTACAATGGGAATATTCTTAATCGTGAGTTTCTCTCCAACCATTTGAGATAAATAACCTTCATTTAGTGGAATCAAGACACATAAGATGGAAGAAATTTCCAATGGAAGGTTATGATCATCCTTGCATCGATAGACGATCATAGATTGATCTGGAATATGAAATGTGACTTCCCTTCTTTGGCAATTGATATGAGATCCATATAAAGAAATCCAATCCATCCCAAGAATCACATCAAATTCCACTATAGGAAGGATCACATGATTTACAGGAAGCACTTTCCCACAAACTTCAAACGGAGAAGAATTATTAACTTTTGATGTGACTGTTGTTCCATTAGGGGTTGTCACAGCTAACTCAACATCTAATTGTTGAGGTAATACGGCGATACCCTTAGAAAATTATTTAGAAATAAAAGAGTCGGTGGAAACAGAATCAAATAAAACATTTTCTACTTTAGAGTGGATGGTAAGTATACCTTTCACCACTTTTTTATCATACTCTACATCGCTGATAGAAATTGCATGTGACTTTCCTTTGTCTTTAGCCTTTAGAGTTTGTTGACGTCGATCATCATCAACAACCCTTGGATTAGGGCATTGATTAGAATAATTCCCCATTTCCTTGCACATGTAACATTGATGTGTAGGAGGTGCACTCTTTGTATCCTTTTCATTGTTCACATCACTAGACATCTTCTTTCAATCATTGCGGCATTCAAATGCCCGATGACCTTCCTTTAAACATTTGAAACATTTACTTCTCCCTTTAAGACAACTCCCTCCAATTTTCTTTCCACACATTGAGCATAAGGAAAAACTCATCTTCTTTTCAGTGTGATCTTTATATTTTCCTTTGAATTCCATTTTACTCTTCTTATCAAACCCATATGACTGATGGGTTACTCCAATCCACATATCAACTTTGAGATCACATCGAACGATATACTCATAGCTATTGAAGTCCCTTATGGATAATTCCCTTCGAAGACTTGGTTTTAAGCCACTAAAGAATCGATCGATCTTACTCTCAGGTTGGATAATAATCCTAGAAGCATACCTTGCAAGTCTTGTAAAATTTTCTTCGTAGGTACCAACAGATTCATCATCCTTTTTCTTCAGTTGAAGAAACTCCTTCTCCATCTTTTTTTGAAGAATACATGGGAATTACATATTGAAAAATAAGTTCTTGAACTCGTCCCATTCCATGGACTCAATTTCATCTCTTGGCCTCGTATTCTTGATAAGATTCCACCATTGATCAGCTTCACTTTCCAAACAATATACTGCTAAGATGACTTTATCATGTTCAGAACATTGAAGAACTGAAAATATGTTTTCAGTGGTACTGATCCACTTTTTAGCCACTAATGGATCAGTAGACCCGTTGAATAAGGGTGGACGTTGCCTCATGAAGGATTCAACAGAATGTTGCTCCTTCCATTGCCCGTTTGGAGGTCCTTCATGATTCATATCTTGAGAAAGTTGTGTGATCATGGCTACAAGATTTTTCATTCCATATCCCATAATGTTTGGTTGCTCAGGCAGACAATCATTGCATTACCCGTCACATTCCGCGTTAACAGATTAGTTCAGGTTCCAGCCATTGACTAAAACAAATAATAATAGTGTGAGGAACACTAATTATAATAGGAAAAACATGTAATCAAGAATAAAATTTCACACTTAAGGTCTTATCATAGGTTGTTCATGGCCATTTTTAAAACACTGAGATTGTGTTATATGCTTAGACTTATCCTTAGGGTTATTACTAAGGCTTTCACATCCTATCTTCCAAAGGTTGATTATACCTTTCCTCTGATACCAACTATAAATACCCATACTTTACATACATTGTTATTGATTAAAAATTGAAGCACAATTATTACAACATGTAACAAAACCATGAAAGAACCATATAGGTTTAATATCTTTAGAAACTGGGAAACATAAACAACTGGTTCATAAAGCATCTACATTGTCTTTCATTTGTTTTATCATATCTAGAGTCCCTTTTGACATATCCTACTTAATAACCTTCTTCCTAACCTGGGGAAATAAAACATACAAAAGGGTGGGCTCAAATGCTTAGTAAGGGTAATCAAAAGTAATATCAATCACATCATATTCATAAGAACATAACATTTTAGAAATCATAACCTGAAAAAGAAATCATAATTTAATAACATGGGATAAATCATAGTTGTGAAATGTAATCCCAATAATCATAACTTAAAACATGAAACTTTGTTGCATACATACATAATCATAGAGAATCATTTCTTAGTAGTCAAGACTCATTTCCAAGACTATGTTAATGGACAAAGTCCATTTCTGAACCGAGTTCACTCCTCGTTTTAGTCTTGTTTCTCTGAACTATATTAACCTTCCATTCCAGCCATGTCTATCTCATGAGATATAAATCTTTACCCAATGCATTGGAGGGAGATATAGGTCCCACCCATCTCATAATGAAACCATTCTTATGTGTGCCACTAGATCAAAAATCATACATCATAGCATAACCGATGTAATAAAAATGGGATTCTTAAACATCATGTCATCATAACATAATCCACATATACAAATCAATGTAAAATTAGAGATAGAAACAGAACCCCAAATTATCTTATATGGAAAATAATTTTTATAAAACACTTGAACTCCATTCTTGAGGAAAATATCCTTTCTACTTCAAAAACATTTTTCCTTTGTTAAAATTTCAGACAATTTTAAGCTAAAAGAAGTTGATTAAAGATAAACTAGAAAAATTATACAGGAAGCTTCTTGTAAATAATGTTCAATGAAATCATAAAAATCCATTCATGCCGTATAAGTTAAAAAAACATTTTTCTTGTACTTTGGCCGGAAAAGTCAAAAAGTACCTCGTAATAAAAACGACAAAAGATTCCTTTCATTTATTTTAATAAAAACTCAACAATTGGTAAAATTGGATTTAAAAAATTGTAGGAGGATATAAATAATATTACATATTGACGAAACATGGATGTGGATGATAAATACAACCTAGTAAATACCAAAGTATAAACATTCTCGGATAAAAATGATATTGTGATATTTTCTCTTACCTTAGGTCTGATTTGCTTTGTAAGTGTCTGAACCTCCTGTATAATGATTTAAATAATGTCATTGACTTATTCCAGAATCATACTCATTGTTATGATATCATATATGGTCATATTCTTAGCTTCTTATTAGTAATATTTCATTGCTACTTGTTATTTGGGTGTTTATTACTTTTTGTTCTTATGCGTGTTTTGTCAAATAAATTATTATTCTTCTTTTTATGTTATATATACCTCATTTCCAGAATGTTATTAGTGTAATATATATCATATTTATTCATTCAATTCATTTATATAATCATTATGTAATGAAGATCATGTAGAACAAGTCGCATCACATCATGGAGAAGGTATTTCGTACGTACGCACGAGCGATGATATCGTTCCCATGATTGTGGAATTGTATTGGAGTGTATGTATAATATTTAATAATCAATTTCACTTTACAATAATCATATGTAGTTATTATTTACACCATTATACCCATCCAAGTAAGGTGGCGGTGGAAAATAGATTACACCACGGCTTGGAGACGGTATTCTGTACGTACGCACGCGCGATGATTTCGTTTTCTGTAGGATGGACAGATTGTGAAATAGGTTTGTTTCCTAATTATAATAACATATTTGTATATGAGTGATACTGATGTTATTACTTCATAATGAAAAAAATAAATAAGAATAAGTCGAAGAAAAAATAAAGTTGAAAGAATTGGTAACGGACATTACCTCTTCTTTGAAGCGCCACTTCTTAACATCCTCTTAGGGCCCTAAAGATGGTATTTTAAGAATACCATGACCTATATGATGTTTCAAGGGAAGTGGAGAAGTAAAATTGGCCAGGTTTGGCTGATCTTGAAGGCTCAAAGTGGTGTGAGGATGAGAAGGAGGAGCTGCCCTTTTATAAGGGAGGAGAGGGGCACCTTAGGAAAACTTAAAATATTATTTTATTATAAAGTCATATTCCGTTTTTAATAGCTCCAAATTGATTTATTTCAAAGATAAGGTGGGGATGGGTCAAAATAATCTCATAAAATATAATTTAGGCAAGTTTAGGTTTCTATTTTAACCTTATCATTTATATTTATCTTTAAGTTAAAGAATTTTACTTTTACTGTGTCTTCCTGTTTTCTTACACTATAAGGTTAATAAAATTACTATAACAATACAAACGAACCCCAAGTTGTTTATTATTAATATATATAACCTTTTCTAAGTCATTTTTCCAAACCTTATATTTTAATGAATAAAATAACAATTAATAATATAATATTTTTTTTAAAAACATTTTTATGTCAATTTTGAAACTATTTGGTAATTGATTTTTTTGTGAAAATCATAACAGAATGATTAGTTCGAAAAAAGTTAATTAAATTAATACTAACATGTAATATTTACCTATAAAACTATTGGAATTCATAAAAAGTCTCAAATTACATTTAATTGAGTATTTATAACAACTATTATGTTAATATTTTTATTAATAAGATAATTACTACATCATCATTGTGTCGTAAATAAATTAAATTATTTAATGACTAAAAATTATAAATAAAATACCATTATGTAGGAAATATATTTATATTTCTAATGAATATTTATAGTCAAATTTATCCTATGTATAACCATATATTTAAAATGTTTTAGTTATTAAACTTTGATTTTAACTATTTTAACTATTCTTTAAATAAAATAATATTTAATGTACTAATATAATCCAAGTGGGCATAAATGGTCATATTTTATTACTAAGGTTGTTTTTTGTCGAATTAAACTTATTAAATAGAATTAAGACATGTGCTAGGGTAATAAAAATATCATTTTTACCCTTAATTACCCTATTTACTTTTAACCGTGGTAAAAAAAGTAAAAAGATACTATTCACCAAAAATTATTTTCATCTCATTGAACAACATTTTAGTAATTGATATTAATTGTGTCTCTAGGATTTTTGAAATTCCACTCACAGAAGCGGTAATATTAAGTTTTATGTGAGTTTGCAAATTCTATTAGGAGGTGGGTAAAAGACGGTAAAAAGTTCAATAAAATTTTTATATATCTAAAATTATTATAAAATGACTCCAATGAATTACTTTGAACTTATATAGGTATTATGTATCAATTTTTACCAAAAATAAATTTAAATAAAATAAATAATTATTTAAATAAAACGTCAGTTTTTAAATAGTAACCCAGTGTTTTCACTATTCATCAAAAATTGAAAGTTTTCAAAAAAAATACCAAAATTTCACCCTAAGCTAATTTCGATATTACGAATCCAAAAATGAAGTCCATTTTGAAAGATAAAATTTAAAAAATTTCAAAAAGTGGGTATTACTATTCATAACAGCTAGTTTTAATAATATTTTAATAGCATATCGTTGTTTAGTGAAACTCGGTATTGCGTATGACGCAAGATATTGAAGAAGGTCGTGATTGAGTGTAAAGCAAGACAAGCTAGTGTTGTGTGTAGTGAAATCTTTCTTTTATGATGTATATAACATAAGAAAAAATAATTTCTCATAAAAATCTCGGGTGTTACATTCTACCCCCCTTAAAATGATTTTTTCCCTCGAAATTCGTCACTTTGTAACAAATAGATAAGGATACCTCTACCTCATCATATCCGCAAGCTCCCATGTAGGTTCTTCTAATTGTTGGTTGCCCCATAAAACTTTCACCAAGCGAGTGGTCTTATTCCGTAGGGCTTTTTCACTATGATCCAGACTCTCTATCGGTTATTCTTCATAAGAAAGATCTTTCTCCAGCAGTACAACTTCTGAGATGAGTACATGTGAAGGATCGGGTATGTACTTTCTCAGTAGAGATACATGGAACACATTATGAACTGGAGAGAGATTTGGTGGAACTGCCAATTGGTAAGCTACCTTCCCAACACGATCCAGTATTTCGAAAGGACTGATATACCTAGGGCTCAACTTTCCCTTCTTTCCAAATATCATTACTCTCTTCCAAGGAGATATTCATAAGAACACTTTATCACCCACTTCAAACTCTAGGTCTTTTATTTGGTTGTCGGCATAACTTTTTTTGTCGACTCTGAGCTACTCTTATGTGTTATTGAATAGATCTGACATTTTCTGCCATCTCATCAACAAGATCATGTCCTAATAGCTTTCTTTCCCTAACTTCATCCCAGTAAGTTCGAGTCCTGCATTTCTTTCCATAGAGAGATTCATAAGGAGCCATCTGAATACTGGAGTCAAAGATATTATTATAAGAAAATTCCAACAAAGATAGTTTTTGATCTCAATCACCTTTTAAATTAATAGAGCAAGCTCTTAACATATTTTCTAGAGTTTGAATTTTCCCCTCAGACTGACCATCTATCTAAGGATGATAAGCAGTGCTGAAACTAAACTCTGTATCTAGAGTATACTGAATACTTCATCAGAACATTTAGGTAAACCTCAGATCCTGATCAAATATAATGGAAATTGGTACTCCATGCAATCTTACCACTTCCTTTACATATATCCTAGCAAGCTAATCCAGAGAGAAATCCTCTCTAATAGCAATTAAGTGTGCGGACATTGTAAGACGATCAACTATGACCTAGATAGCATTATTTCTTTTGGATGTTTTAGTAAGTCCATTGACAAAGTCCATAGTGATGTTTTCCCATTTCCATTCAGGTATGGGTAATGGTTGTAACATCCCATTAGACTTCTATCTCTCAGCTTTAACTTGCTGAAAAACCAAGCATCGAGAGACATATTCAACAACATATCATTTCATGCCATCCCACCAGAAGTACTCTTTCAGGGCCCTATACATCTTCGTGCTTCTAGGATGAATAGAGAATGAAGAACTATGAGCCTCATCCAGCAGATACTTCTTTAATTCTGGGATGGGAGGAACACAAACCCGATTCCTAAACCTTATTATCCCATCATAATCAAGGTTGAATTCAGGAACATTTCTCACCTTCTTTTGTAACTCTACGTCTTCTTTCTGTGCCTCTTTAATATTCACATGTATAGATGGATGAAAATTCATTTGAGAAAGATAATATTTTTCCCCTTCCATTATAATTCCAAGATCCATCCTTTGTAAATCCATAAATATTTGATCTTTTTGTGATCCTCATCATGGATAAGCTAGCATGGTCTTGTCTACTTAATGCGTCTTCCACCTTGTTTGCTTCCCCAGGGTGGTAATGAATTAAACAGTCATAATCCTTAATCAACTCCAACCGTCTTCTTTGGTGCATATTCAGCTCCTTTTGTGTGAAAATATACTTTAAACTTTTATGATCAGTATAAATATCACACCTTTTACCATAAAGACAATGCCTCCAAATCTTTAATTCAAAGATTACAACAGCGAACTCCAAATCATGAGTTGGGTAATTTTGCTCATGGATTTTCAAATTTTGTGAGGCATAAGCTATCAACATATCATTTTGCATAAGAACACACCCCATCCCCTTCTTGGATGCATCACTATAGATTACAAACCTTTCTCCACTACAAGGAAGTGTGAGTATAGGTGCACTGGATAACCTTCTTTTCAACTCCTTGAAATTCTCTTCACATTCCTCCGTCCACACGAACTTAACTCCTTTTCGAGTCAGCTTGGTGAGTGGATTAGATAATCGTGAAAAATCATTCACAAAATGTCGATAATATCTAGCCAAACCAAGTAAACATTGGATCTTAGTTACTGTTGTTGGTCTCGTCCATCTTTCTATAACCTCTGTCTTTGCTGGATCCACAGATATCCCCTCTTTGGAGATTATGTGACCCAAAAATGAAACTTTTTGAAGCCAAAATTCACACTTGGTAAATTTGGCATAAAGATTCTCCTTTATCAGGGTATTCAATATAATTCTTAAGTGATCTTCATGTTCTTCCTTTCACTTTGAATAGACAAGAATATCATCTATAAAGACTACCAAAAACCGATCAATATATTCTCTAAAGACTGTATTCATCAGATCCATGTAGATAGCAGGGGCACTAGTAAGACCAAATGGCATCACTATAAATTCATAGTGTCCATACCTTGTACAGAAAGTTGTCTTTGGTATATCCTACCTTTTGACCCTTAATTGATGATACCCTGAATGAACATCAATCTTGGAAAAGTATTGAGCTCTGCGTAGTTGGTCAAATAAGTCATCAATGCATGGGAGAGGATATTTGTTCTTGATAGTGATCTTGTTAAGTTCTCGATAGTCAATGCAGAGTCTCATTGATCCATCTTTCATCTTAACAAACAGAACAGGTGCTCCCCAAGGTGACACACTAGGGCATATGAAACCCTTATCAAGATTCTCTTGTAGTTTCTTCTTCAATTCCTGAAACTCAATTGGGGTCATTCTATAAGCTGTCTTTGAAATAGGTAAAGCACACGGTACGAGTTCTATTGAAAACTCAACTTCACGATTTGGTGGAATTGTCGAAAATTCATCTTGAAAGACATCATCAAACTCCCTTACAATGGGAATATTATTAATCGTGAATTTCTCTCCAACCATTTGAGATAAATAACCTTAATTTAGTAAAATCAAGACCCATAATATGGAATAAATTTCCACTGGAAGGTTATGATCATTCTTGCATCGATAGACGATCATAGATTGATCTGGAATATGAAATGTGACTTCCCTTCATTGGAAATTGATATGAGATCCATATAAAGAAAGCCAATCCATGCCAAGAATCACATCAAATTCCACTATAGGAAGGATCACAAGATTTTCAGGAATCACTTTCCCAAAAACTTCAATCAGAGAAGAATTATAAACTTTTGATGCGACCGTTGTTCCATTAGGGGTTGTCACAGCTAACTCAACATCTAATTGTTGAGTTAATACGATGATACACTTAGAAAATTCTTCATAAATAGAAGAGTGGGTGGATCCAGAATCAAATAAAACATTTGCTACTTTAGAGTGGATGGTAAGTGTACCTTTCACCACTTCGTTATCGTACTCCACATCGTTGATAGAAATTGCATGTGACTTTCCTTTTTCTTTATCCTTAAGTGTTTTTTGATGTCGATCATCATCAACAACACTTGGATTAGGGCATTTATTAGCATAATGCCCCATTTCCTTGCACTTGTAACATTGAAGTGTTGGAGGTTCACTTTGTGTGGCCTTTTCTTTGTTCACATCACTAGAAATATTCTTCCCATCATTGCGGCATTCAAATGCCCGATGACCTTCCTTTCCACATTTGAAGCATTTACTTGTCCCTTTAATACAACTCCCTCCATGTTTCTTTCCACACTTTGAGCATCAGGTAAAACTCATCTTCTTTTTAGTGTGCTCTTTAGATTTTCCTTTGAATTACATTTTCCTCTTCTTATTAAACCCATATGACGGATGGGTTACTCCAATATCCATCTCAACATTGGGATCACATCGAACGATTTCCTCATAGCTATTGAAGTCTCTTATGTCTAATTCCCTTCGAATACTTTGTTTTAATCCACTAAAGAATCAATCGATCTTACTCTTAGATTGGATAATAATCCCATAAGCGTACCTTGAAAGTCTTGTAAAATTTTCTTCGTAGGTACCAACAGATTCATCATCCTTTTGCTTTAGTTCAAGAAACTACTTCTTCATCTTTGTTCAAAGAATACGAGGTAAGTACTTATTGAATAATAAGTTCTTGAACTCGGCCCATTCCATGGACTAAATTTCATCTCTTGGCCTCATATTCTTGATAAGATTCCACCATTTATCAGCTTCATCTTCCGAACAATATACTGCTAAGATGAATTTATCATGTTCAGAACATTGAAGAACTGAAAATATCTTTTCAGTGCTACTGATCCATTGTTTAACCACTAATGGATCAGTACACCTGCTGAATGAGGGTGGGCATTGGATCAAGAAGGATTCAACAGAATATTTCTCATTCCTTTGCTCATTTGGAAGTCCAGCATGATTCATAGCTTGATAAAGTTGTGTGAGCATGGCTACAAGATTTTTCATTCCAGCTCCCATAACATTTGGTTGTTCAGGGGGACAATCATTGCATTTCTCGTCGCATTCCTTGTTAACACGGTTCCTTCGGGTTCCATCCATTGACTAAAACGAAGAAGAATAGTGTGAGCAACACTAATTATAATAGGAAAAACACATAATCAAGAATAAAATTTCACACTTAAGGTCTTATCATAGGGTTTTCATGTCCATTTTTAAAACACTAAGATTGTGTTCTATGATTAGACTTATCCTTAGGGTTATTACTAAGGCTTTCACATCCTAGTTTCCAAAGGTTGACTATACCTTTCCTTTGATACCAAATATGAAGACCCATACTTTACATACATTGTTATTGCTTCAAAATTGAAGCACACTTATTACAATATATAACAAAACCATGAAAGGGCGGTATAGGTATAGTGTCTTTATAAATTGGAAAACATAAACAACTGATTCATAAAGAATCTACATTATCTCCCATTTATTTCATCATATCTAGAGTCCCTTTTGGAATATCCTACTTAATAACCTTCTTCCTGACCTAGGGAAATAAAACATACAAAATTGTGAGCTCAAATGCTCAGTAAGGGTAAAACAAATATAAATCACATCATATTCATAAGAACATAACATTTTAGAAATCCTAACCTGCAAAAGAAATCATAATTTCATAACATGGGATAAATAATAGTAGTGAAATTTAATCCCAATAATCATAACATAAAACATGAAACTTTGTTTCATACACACATAATCATAGAGAATCAAATCTTAGTAGTCAAGACTCATTTCCAAGACTCTCTTAGCATAAAAAGTCCATTTATAAACCGAGTTGACTCCTCGTTTCAGTCCTGTTTCACTGAACCAGATTAACCTTTCGTTCGAGCCATGTCTATCTCATGAGATATAAATCTTTACCCAATGCATTGGAGGGATTTATTGGTCCCACCCATCTCATAATGAAACCATTCTTATGTGTGCCACAAGATCATAAATCATACATCATATCATAACCCATGTAATAAAAATGGGATTCATAAACATCATGACATCATAACATAATCCACATAAACAAATCAATGTAAAAATAGGGATAGAAACAGAACCCCAAATTATCTTAGATGGAAAATAATTTTGATAAAACACTTGAACTCCATTCTTGAGGAAAATATCCTTTCTACTTCAAAAACATTTTTCCTTTCTTAAAATGTCATACAATTTTAAGCTGAAAGAAGTTGATTAAAAATAAACATGAAAAATTATAAAGTAATCTTCATGGAAATAATGTTCTATGAAATCATAAAAATTCATTCATTCCGTATAAGTTAAAAAACATTCTTCTTGTACATTGGCCGAAAAAGTCAAAAAGTACCTCGTAATAAAAACGATAAAATATTCCTTTAATTTCTTTTAATAAAAACTCACCAATGGGTAAAATTGGATTTAAAAAATTGTAGGATGATAGAAATAATATTACATATTGAGGAAACATGGATGTGGATAATAAATACACCCCATTAAATACCAAAGTATAAACAATCTCGGATAAACATGAGATTGTGAGATTTTCCCTTACCTTAGATCTGATTTGCTTCGTATGTGTCTGAACCTCCTGTATAATGATTTAAATAATGTCATTGAATTATTCCATAATCATACTCATTGTTATGATATCATATATGGTCATATTCTTAGCTTCTTATTAGTAATATTTCATTACTACTTGTTATTCGGGTGTTTATTACTTTTTGTTCTTATGCTTGTTTTGTCGAATAAATTCTAATTATTATTTTTAGGTTATAGATAACTCATTTCCAGAATGTTATTAGTTTAATATATATCATATTTATTCATTCAATTCATTTATATAATCATTATTCAATGAATATCATGTAGAACAAGTCGCATCACATCGTGGAGACGGTATTCCTTACGTACGCACGAGCGATGATATCTTTCCCATGATCGTGGAATTGTATTAGAGTGTATGTATACTATTTCAGAATCAATATAACTTTACAATAATCATATATAGTTATTATTTATACCATTATACCCATCCAAGTAAGGTGGTGGTGGAAAATAGATTACACCACAACGTGGAGACGGTATTTCGTACGTACGCATGCGCGGTGATTTTGTTTTCCATAGGATGGATATATGGTGAAATAGGGTTGTTTCATACTTATAATAACATATCAGTATATTAGTGATACTTATGTTATTACTTCATAATAAAACAACTAAATACTAAGAAGTATAAGAAGAAATAAAGTTGAAAGAATCGGTAGTGGACATTACCTCTTCTTTAAAGCGCCTCTTTTTAACCTCCTCTTAGGGAACTAAAGATGATCAATAAAAATACCAGGACCTCTAGGATGTTTTTAGGGAAGTTTATAAGAGAAATTTTCAGGGGTTGGCCAAGCTTGAAGGCTCAAAGTGGTGTGAGGAAGAGAGGGAGGAGGTTCCTTTTTATAAGGGAGGAGAAGGGCACCTTAGGAAAACATAAAATATTATTTTATTATAAAGTCATATTCGTTTTTTAATAGCTCCAAATTGATTAATTTAGAAGATAAGGTGGGTATGGGTCTAAATACTCTCATAAAATAGAATTTAGACAATTTTAGATTTCTACTTTAACCTTATCATTTAGATTTAACTTTAAGTTAAATAATTTTACTTTTACTGTGTCTTCATGTTTTCTTACACTATAAGGATAATAAACATACTATAACAAGACAAACGAACCCCAAGTTGTTTATTATTAATATATATAACCTTATTTAAGTCATTTGGCCTAACCTTATATTTTTAGGAAAAAAATAACAATTAATACGATAATATTTTATTAAAAAACTATTTTATTTCAATTTTGACACTATTTGGTAATTTATTTTTTTGAAAATCATAATAGAATTATTAGTTCGAAAAAATTTAATTAAATCAATAATAACATGTCATATTGACATATAAAATTAGTTTAATTCATGAAAAGTCTCAAATTACATTTATTTGAGTATTTATAACATCAATTATTTTAATATTTCATTAATAAGATAATTACTGCATCATCATTGTGTCATAAATAAATTAAATTATTTAATGTATAAAAATTATAAATAAAATACCATTATGTATTAAATCTTTTTATCTTTCTAATTAATATTTATAGTCGAATTTATCTTATGTATAACCCTATATTAATAATGTTTTAGTTATGAAACGTTGATTTTAACTATTTTAACTATTCTTTAAATATAATAATATTAAATGTCCTAATCTAATCCAAGTGGGCCTAAATGGTCATATTTTATTTATAAGGTTGTTTTTGCCCGAATTACACTTATCCAATAGAATTATGACATGTTTTAGGGTAATAATAATATCATTTTTACCCTTAATTACCCTATTTACATTTAACAGTGGTAAAAAAAGTAAATAGTTACTATTCACCAAAAAAAATTCATCTCATTGAACCACATTTTAGTCCTTGATATTATCCATGTCTCTATAATTTTTGAAATTCCACTCACAGAAGTAGTAAAATTATGTTTTATGTGAATTTGCAAATTCTCTTAGGAGGTGGGTAAAAGACGGTGAAAAGTTCAATAAAATTTTCATATATATAAATTTTTATAAAATGACTCCAATGAATTAATTTGAACTTATATAGGTATTATGTATCAATTTTTACCTAAAATAAATTTAAATAAAATAAATAATTATTTAAATAAAAAGTCTTTTTTTAAATAGTAACCCAGTGTTTTCACTATTCATAAAAAATTGAATGTTTTCAGAAAAATACCAAAATTTCACCCTATGCTAATTTAGATATTCCGAATCCAAAAATGAAGTCAATTTTGAAAGATAAAATTTACAAAATGTTAAAATATGGGTATTACTCGTCATAATGGCTAGTTTTAATAATATTTTAATAGCATATCGTTTTTAGTGAAACTCATTATTTCATACGACGCAAGCTATCGAGGAAGGTCACAATTGCGTGTAAAGCAAGCCAAGCTGTTTTTGTGTGTAGTGAAAGATTTCTTTGATGATGTATATAACATAAAAATAAAATATTTCTCATAAAAATCTCATGTGTTATAGTTTACTTATTTATTTTATTTATTCATGGATAATTATTTATTTATGTGATGAAAGGTTATTCGATAATTAAACACAATCACATAAAATAATTTTTAAAAAATATTAGATAAAATGAAATTAACATTAATGAGATTTATTTTATTGGGTCTTGTAAAGTATTTATAAAATTTCCCATATAAAATAATTAACAATCATATAAGGATAAAATTAGATATCTTATGAATTTATTACCCAAAATATTCCCTCAAAGAAAATAGTAAGTGATTATATTATTTATATTACATAGTTTAGAACACAAATTTGGGAGAAAATACATATCCATCCCTTGTTGGGGTTATTTGACTTATCAAAGAGTTCTGATAAATTTTTCATATCAAATTAACCATATTGTATCAAGAAAGGTTTCCCTGGAATGCCTGGTGTAATTTGGAGGAAAGTGTTGATAAAATAAACTTATAGTATTTTTTAATTAGAGGGTACACTCCAAAGATTATGAAACTATTATCTAATGAAGTTGGAAATAGTAGATCCTGTATAAATAAATTCATGTAATTTTATAGACCCTCTCTTAGATTATATGAATGGAAATATGAATACTTTCCCTTATAATTTCCAAGAAACGTGATATTTTGAATCCAATTATGATGTTTTATGGGATTTAATAAAATAGTTGGAGGAATAAGTGATTAATTAATTAATAATATCTAAATTGATAACCAAAATAAAGTACATAAATATTATTATTTTTTGTATAAAATTGAAATAATTACCATGAAAATATTTTCACTAAATTATTTTTGGACATATATAATTTCATTACCTTTTAAAATTTACGTAAGTTCTCAAGTTCTTATGCATCATACAATAACAAGGAAAGAAATATTATGTACCAAAATCCTTACTACCTACTAAGCCACCACTGAAGGCTATTAAGGGTGAGAAGGAATCCCACATGAGTCACAATAATGACTTATATGATGTTTATTTCATTTTATATTTGCTAATATATACTAAGATAAAATAAAAGAACATCTAAAATATTGGATACACTATATTTCCATGTCTATAAGAAATTTATCAAGAGAAATTAAGGAAAGAAAAAAATTGGATCTTTAATACTAAAATCATGTTCAAGTTGGAAGGAGTGTAGGTTGGTACTCATGTGCTAAAAATTATTTGGTGCCTAGAATGATTATCCTAAAATAATTTTGATCAGTATAAAGATTTATCATATCATTTCATTCCATTATCCTTACCACATAGTTTCTCTTTTTTCAGATAACTATTGAATGAATCATATGGAGAAAACACTTTTATATATTTTTGGCTATAGTAAACTAGGAACATAAGTAAGGTCAGAATGAAATATCTTTAATTGTTATGGTTAAAAATAATAAGTTTAATGATAAGATACTAGTGATAGAGTTAATGAAAACGTTTTTTAATTAATATTCTATTTAGGATCCAAAGATAAGAGTAAGTAATGAGTAAAAGTTTATTTGTTTTACATATAGTGAGAAAGGCCATTTGAACTATAAATAAAATAATGTGAAGAAAAAAAGAGTATTATTTATGAATATTCATCATTAAATACAACCTTTATATATATTATAGGTTCAATATTAGATATATTTTATTACTTAACAAATCAAATCATGTAGGAAGGCTCATAATTAGCAGATTAATATATCTCATACTTGGAAGGAGGGTAATGCGGTAGATGACATTCTTACCTAGAATGGGATACATTATTATAATATTATTTTATATTATTATATTGGTAATTTACCACCTGATTGAAATTACAAAGTAAAATAGGATATCCTAAGGCTCCACCACTTTAAAATTTTGTGACTTGGTTTGGAAGGCTCATTCTTAACAAATATCAAATTTTGAGTGATAAATAGATTATAAAAAAAATATAGAGTGAGGATTACTAAAATAATTATTGAATATTATAATTTTATATTCATTATTAAAATAGATTCTTGTATTCACGAACAATTGTTATGTGTATTTCATTACTTTATCATTTATTATGTGTCATGTTTAAACAAAAGTGAAATTATTTAAAGTTATTAAATAAAAGGATATAAAATATTATGGTATAAAAATCTTAAATAACTGTTTATATATATACTTGAATGATTAAATCATAATTTGGAAATAAAAAAGGAATTTAATAAAAAAACCACATTACACATAGTTATGTAATGGTGGACTTCTTAATGCAAACTAGAAGCATTAGACAAATTTGGACACAGAAGCATAGTTAGATTTTTTTAGCATAACAAGCCCTTTTTTATTTTTCATGATTGTTTAGAAACAAATATGAATAATGTAATTTTTATTATTAATGGTGATAATTATAGGTAATGATTTTATTTAACATTTATATTCTGTTCATGAGGTTTTGGAGGTGGTAGAAGTGATTTTGGAAGTGGTTCAAGGGTATAGAGATGATATTTTATATTTTTCATTAACTATGACATGGATAAAAGTTTATTACACTTTAGTGTTTATATGGCTAGTCATGGTTAGGTTATAGTTATGGAAGTTTGGTGTTTTTATGAGAATGTGATGTTTAGAGTTGATTTTAGTTGTTTTGAATAAAATTTATATTATGTTCTAAACTTATGGTGCAGTGGTCATCATTTTCATGGTCATATGCCTGGTTTATTCTTTTGAGAAATATTTTCCTAAATCAAGGAAGATAGAAATTTACATTTTGTGATCATGATGAATTATAGTGTAGTTTTTAAATCACCACATCATAGTATTGAAATCGAGTCTTTGGGAGATAATAGTAAAATGATCATGGTTTGGTGGGTTTTTTATAGTCTGGGTCAAATGAGTAATTAAGGGAAGGAAACAGTTAATGATATTTAAGGAAAGGTAACCATTTTAAAGGCCATAAGATTAAAATCTTTTTTAGATGAGATATTCCATAATATTTCATTTTCTTATCATTCCATGGTGGAGTCCCTTCAAATTTATTATAAATTCAATGTGTTTGTGTCTCTAGGTTCAATTTCTTTTTATCCATCACTAAACATCCTATCGGATCATTTTTCGTGATCGTTGTCATCCCTGGGTGTCCTTTATTCCCTTGGGTTCATTTGATCAATATCTTCTGTTCCATGGTTTTATTTTTTTCATATCTCTGATTTCTTATTTTTCATCAATATCAAGGAACCTATGGTGGAGTTTTTGTTTAGTTTGGATGTAGTTTGGTTAAAGTATTGACAAAGGATGATTTGTTTAAGGTTTTTAAAGGAACATTTTTTTATCATTGGATTTTGATATTGATACATTTCCCATCTCTTGGAACTGTGTTTGGGAAGCTTAATTCTATGTAAAAGATTTTAATTATATTTGTTTTATGTCAATGTTTATTTTGTTTAATCATTCTTTTGTTTATTTGGATAAGGATTTTAAATTTTACAAATGAAGATAATTAATTAATGTAAATTAAATGGTAATATATTCAAGCATGTTTTACTTAATTTTCCTTGTAATTTACATGTTATTGTTAACTTATTTTTTGTTAAGAATGTTATTGTAATCATAACATTGTTGATATACTGATCAAGATTAAATTATTAAATAATTTAAAAGATATGATTCGATGGAAGTGTGTAAAAAAATTAATTACTATGTAATATTAATATAGTAAGTATAAATTAAAAAATAAATGGTGAATCATAAAGTATGAATTTTTAGTTTTATTGTTTTCTACTAATATAATTGTATTAATTTTTTATATTATGCTTTAGTTGATGTTTTTTATAATGTTGGTAGTCCTCCCAATATTTTTGGATTATTTTATTTGAGTGTTTTTATAATGATTTTGATTTTTATGAGTTATGGAATTGTTTTTAATGAGGTTTACTATTGTGTTAGTATTAAGATGCATATTTAGTTCTTGTTTAAGTTACTTATGGTTATTGAAGAATAATTAATTAATTAATTAATTTAATTAATTGTAATTTTAATTGGTTATGATTATTAATGGGGAGAAAATTTTTGTGAATTATAGTGATGAAATTAATAAATGGTAATTGTAATATAATGATATGAAAGTGGAAGTTGACTTACTAGAATTAATGTATACAATGAATGAAATTACTTAATATATGTATGGTGTGAAATTGGAAATTAATTTTAAAAGGGGAGTATGTTGTGGGCCTATTTTTTTATCATTTTAAAACACTATGATGGAATGATGTGAGTCTAGAGGAGTTAGTGGTTATTGTTTTCTGGTGGTGGTGATCTGATTTTAGGTACTTTGTAATATCCTACCACCCCATACTAATAAAAAATGCCCAAAAAAGGGTCAATATATCACCTTAGGTGAACCTACCCGTATGATGGAGGCTTCTAACTATAAGTGATGATCCAATAAGATTTTTTTTGGATATTATACCCTTCGGTCAGAGTTTGGTAACTGTAGAATAAAAATTAAGAAAATATGATACATCACATAACATCCCAGGCATCATCAAAACATGAGACAATCACTAAACATAAACCATGAAATATCCAAAATTATGTTAAAAGTAAATAAAGAGCCATACATATTAATATTAACATACAAAAGGTACCAAAAGTGAAAAAAGGAAAAAAAACAAAACATTGCATGACTCTCTAAAATTTCTCAAACTCTAGCCTAATGATGATCTCCCAAAATACATCCTATCTAAGAAAATCAAGCATATATCATTGTTAACTTTACCTTATTCTAACCTTAAAACATTAATTCTACTTAGGTACTAAATGGTAGACTGATTAGGTAGTAGGTACAAATCAGTAATAAACCACTAATATTTTTATTAAATAAATCACGTCTATAAGGATGTTCATTTATAAGTGTTTTAATTAACCATTTCAAAATTTTATTTGAAATAATATAAATAAAATGAAACCACCACAAACCCTTAGGTCCAAGTCCCAGATCAACCATACCTGCTTCATCTAGTGTCAAGGTATCTTGGATCATGTCATGGAGACTATTCCAACCATTATATTAGACTTTGTTCTCCTAGGTATAAAAATAGGTATCATGGACCATACCTATGAGGTTTGTTTTTCAAAAAATAAATAGTATCACAGACCACCCCTATGAGTGTTTTCTTAGCCAATAAACAATACCATAGACTACCCTTGTGGGTGTTTTCTTATCCAAGGAATAATCTAACAATTTAAATTTCACAATGATTCAATTTTATAAATATATCAAAAGCATGGCATGAGATAATTTCTACCAATTTATAAAATATACAACTTGAATACACATGTCATCAAAACTATTTCACATTTTTATTTCAATAACCATTCCCAATTTCATTTCCTATTTACTTTTCGAAATGTTGATTATCAAAAAAAACCATTCCAATTCCTAAATATAGTTTATAAAATACAATTTCCAATAATAAATTACATGTAACCAATCAAATCCTTATTTTTATAGCCAATTTATAAATATATTAGATCTAGGAAAGATAATTGTATGGATCCACCCTTACATTTTCAAATACAATACAAAGTGGGTAATTATGATGGAATGTTATGTTATTAGTCCCTTAATTAAAATTTATTGATCATACAAGGAATTTTAGTGGGATGCGTGATTTAAGAACTTAAAATTGAGGATGCAACTATAGAAAAATTATAGGAACCACATAACTTATACCAATAGGAGTCTATATTTCCAAAACTAATAATTGATTCAGCCTAAAATTATAGAAATATAAGTTGTAGTCAAAAGCCTATAAAATAAGTTATTTTATCTAAACATTTTTTAATGTCAGATGAAAGGATAAAAATGGATTTCTAGAAATACCACAATGACTTGGAAATGCTAAACTGAAGCTCAAAATACCTTATATTGAGGGATATTCATCTTAGAAGAAGTGGAGAAAGGGGAATGTGTAGGGTTATTCCTTAAACAAATAGGATAGAAATCTAATAATAATTTTAAAGTAAAATGGGGGTAAAATTTCCTATTTTAACCCATTTAAAAAAAAACATAAACAAGAGTCCACAATGCTCGTACTTGAGGAACGATATTACCATGAAGGGTTTTGTCACGTGGATTGAGGATATGAATTTGTCATTACATGAAAGAATCATTACACTCCAGCTCAACATTATCAATATTAATCACATGTGATGGGTTAGGATGATAATATTGAAGTTATGAGATAAGTAAAACATCATGCATAGTCATATATCTTGATACAAGAGCCAAATGATAGGACATAGAACTGACCCTTTAGATCGCCTCAAATGAAACTATAAGACTAAGTAACATCCTTCCCAATTTTTGAATATACCATTTACCCATACTTAGAGAAACACATATGAATATTCTGTCACCCATAAATAATTTCAAGGTAATAAGTATCAGATTTTTATAGGATATTTTTCTAATGTAGGAGGCTTCTAACCACTTATTAATTAATTGTATCTGTTCAATGGGCTCCTATAATAGGTTCATCCCAAGCATGACTGACTCTCCAACTTCCTCCATCATAAATTTGAATGGAAAATACTCCCCTATAAAGCCTAAAATAAATCCATCTAAATGGATATATGATAAATTTCATTATAAAGGAATTCCACTAAGTCTATATTACACTACCAAGAGACTCCGAAACCAAGGATACATGCTCAGTGCATATCCTTGAGTACCAGTATCAGGTGACCATATTTTTTATCAGTCTTCATTTTATTGGAAGTAATAAAATGAATGTATATTACCAACACCTTATGAGATACCTTTCCAAACTCCTGGGTGAAATTGGAACCACAATCATAGAAAATTATCTTTGGTACCCCATGAAATTGTAAAAAATTATGAACATATAATATTCTAATATCATCCAATGAAGAATCCTATTTGATCAATAATAATTGATCAAATTTAAACAACGCAACCCAAACATTATTATGAACATGAGGGAACCACTATAATCCAATCTTAAATTCCATTATGACTTCATCCCACATATTTTTAGCGATCTATAGGGACTAGAGATGACCAAAATGACACTAGTGATCATAATTCACTTATTGATAGGTGTAGAATCATGAAACAAACCCCATTAAGTCCTTATTGATCCCTAGATGCTAATACTATAAACACTCATCACGATACATAATGGTCAGGATTGGATGCACAAACCACTTTGAAACATGGAATTCCATCATTATATCCTCACGCATACTCTTTAGGACTTCCAAATGACCTCTAACAGAATGAATCTAATCATCATCCAAGGAGCAATCAAGAGGAGGCTCCCCATCATATATGGTGTACCTCATAACCAAGAAATCAGAGTCTGGGTGATTGATTTCCATTACACATTCAAACATTTTGGAGGTAATAAACAAGGAAACAAAATATTTTCACCCTTTCTACTCCTAGACATTAAAAATATCTATGTGAACCAGGTCAACACCTACCACTGAAATCTGAACTCATGAACTACCTGGTTATAAGTCCTCTTACTTAAGGTGTATGTAATGATATTTCCCTTCCTCTAAGTATATTGCAACTCAAAGTCACTTTACTGTAGGTTCTCAACCCACCTTCTCTACCTGAAATTTACTCTATGCTGGGAGAAGAGTTATTTAATTCTTTTATGATCTATGAAAACCACATAACTCACACCCACAAGTTTGTTTCACTAATATATTAGATCAGGTATCACTATATCTAGCTCTAGATCAAGGGTTGGGTAGTTATTCTCATGGGGTATCATCTTCCTAGACCTATAGTATACTAACAATTTATCCCATATAATCATTTCCCCTAATTAGACTCCTAACATATTAATATATAAGGTATACCTTTTACCAAGATCAAGCAAGGTTTGGATCGGCATAGATATTTGCTGCCTCTTTAGCTCCTCGAAAGCAACCTTACAACCATCAAACCACTCAAACATTCCTCCTTTCATGTTTAATCCCATCAATGGAGATACTAATCTGGAGAATTCATGAATAAACTAATGATAGTAGTCATACAACCTGCATATTCTATGAATCCTGAATATTATCTTTGGTGTCTCCTAGGAAATTATGGTATCCACCTTTTTGAGTCCACTAATACCCCTACCTATAATATGACATGGGCCAAGAATTTAACTCAGTACAACCAAAGAATTCACTTTAATAGATTCAAATATAGATTTAATCCTCAGTGTGTTCTTGTAATTATCTCCAAATATTGTTCATGTTCATCCCTCAGTCATGATTAGACCAAAATATCATCAAAGAACATGAAGATAATGGTGTCCAAGTAAAAATGGAACACCCCGTTCATTAAATCCATAAATAATATGAGAGAAGTTTTTAACCCAAATAGTATAAAAAGGTACTCATAAAGGTCACACCTTCTCCAAAATTTTATAAAAGTAAAATCATATGTATTCACACTAAGATGATGGAACCTTGACTATAGTTCAATAATATAGAAAATAAGGTAACCCTTAAGTTATTCTAATAAATCATCGATGTGAGGGAGGGGATATCAGTTCTTAAATATTATGTGGTTAAGATTTTGAAAATCTATACATATCTCCAATGATTCTTCCAACTTCTTGGAGAAAAATATATGTGCACCCCAAGGTAACATGCTCGTGTGGATAAACCATTTTACCTTTATGTTCTCTAGTGGGGATTTCAATTTTCGATGTTCTGTCGTCACCATGATATAATAAGTGATTGAAATAGGTTCTATACCTAACATGTTCTTTATCATAAACTCAAATCCACGATTGGATACTAATCTTGAAAATTCTTTACTGATCATATCATTGTACTAATCAATAATTAAGGGAAGAATGTCTGGAAAATCTCCCCATCATTTAGATCAAGGATATAAAACTAGGTTATGATCCCACTTAGTCACCAATAGTCATGTCGAAAATTACTCACTCAATAATATACTTGATTTTTTCAACCTTGGTATAATTGAATGACACTCATAAGAAATAGTAATCAATATAAACTTGATAATGAATAAGATATTCCATTCTATAATCACAAAAAATCATACATATCCAATACAATGAAGTCCCAATGGAATCGGCATCTTCCAATAACTAGGGAATAATCTACACACTTACTAACCCATTTTAAAGTAGAATTTAAGGTTTCATAAATTGATATCACCCAATAATGGTAATCTATATCCATGACCAAACCTCCAATTAACTATGTAGAGATAAATGAATGTGAGGAACCTATATCAAAAAGATAAGAAGCAAGATTTGAAGTTACTAAACGTATACCTCACAGGATAGATGGTCATGTATCATGACTTTACAGAGTGGGATTAACTATATGTAACTATCTAGTTCCACAACCTTGTACTTTTTTATGAATTCCCTATGTTATACTCCTCTAATGACCCCAATATAAAGTGCTTTGTCCACCACTATTTCATGAATAACCAAATTTATTCTCAACTATGATCCAATTGAGGCATAGTAGTCCCAACCCAAGAGCCCTAATCTAATCTTTAACCTCTTCCATTGGTTGTATTCTATCCTACAAGGGAAAAAATGATGTAGGCTATGCACTACTCTATATTGATAACAACCATGGGAAAGTTGTGTACATTGTAGTATCTTAGTCCCATGTCCCCAACATTGATCCCACTATATATCAATTCTACCTCATGAAGAAATGAAATATTCACTTCTCTGATGAGACCGACTACCACCACCCTAGGATAAGTCATCTGACCAATGTGTTTGGAAATTAGAGAAGCCACTACCACTACCACCCCCAAAGGAAAACTTTCAAGTTCCATGACCCACACTTGGGTTCCTATCAATGGTGAAGGTCGTGTTCAAAATCTATGATAAATAAGCTATGTGGAATAAATTTTCCAACTCCTTTATCTCATAACATATGCTATCATCAAAATTTATAGCCATGGTAGTCTCATCACAAGAAAAGGTGGGGAAAATGTTTAATCTATTTAAAATTAATAGTATAACCCATAACTTTCTTTTCCCCTTACATCAACCATATAAACTCTCTTTCCATGTCTGACTTCAAGGTATGTAGTAAGAAATGACTGAAGAAATTACTGAAGAAAAGAGTCTAGAATTCCTTCTAGGTCAATCAAACATGTTCATCATCATGGACAAGGACATCCAACCAACATCATGTTTCCCCATGAAACATGTAAATAACCAACTTTACCCTCTTATATATGTATATATCTAAATGGTAAATGATACTATACATGGACTCTATGAATATCTCTATGGACATCGAACCACCCTCTACTAAGAAAATAGAGGGGTGTTGTCACTAGAAATCATATGTATGGTCTGACATATAAGGTGAATCCCAAGGATATTCCTTATCCATCGACTGGACCACATGCAGAAGACTCTCAAAATGTTGATCACTCATAGATAGTCCATGAACTACAGGAGGGTATGACCCACTTACTATTAGGGAATACATAACCTCTCCTTTTTAGCATGGAACCCTTGCTCTCTGAGCTGTCATATCACTATAATTATAACATGAACATCTTATAACAATATAACATGGTAACATTAAAATTTAAAAATAAAATAAAATAGGTATGGCATCCCATGACCCTGTATATTTATCCCATAAGGACTCATAATTATAAGTTATCTCCCAATCCTTATCACTACTCAAGATCATACAACATTACTTTCCATAAGATTCTACTTTTTTTTCCCAACTTTTCCAGAGGTCTTAAAGTATTAAATTCTTAAGGTTCAGTTAGATAAGTTTTCATTCACATGCAATGAGGGAAAACACCTAATAGGTTTCTTAATAAAACATTATTTAATCAAATGTTAATTTAGTATTCCCTTTATATATGACATTTTATTAAGTCATTATATAGGTAATTAGCTATGTAATATTACACCATATACATATATGTGAAACCACCATATAATATGTCTTAGACACTTTAAATGGTTATCCCCCCATTTATCCATAGAAATATGTATCTATGAATATGTATATCATTCAATAAAAAATAGAGAAAATTTTACCAGTAATATCTATGCGCCTTTCATGATAAATGAATGAAAAAATGCTCTCTTTCTATACCAACCCAAGAGATAAAATCTCATAAATTAATAATAATTAAACCTTAAGTGTGTCACTCAATTTTTAAATCAATAAATTTTAAAATCCTAGAGCAATAACAAAAATATCATCCCTGTATATTTTTATTTTTCCCTATATGTGGGTTAGTTACTCCCATGAATGATTTCATAACTAATCCCCAACACATACTGTTCTTTGGTATTCCAACCCAAATAGTAATATAAAAGAAAATGATACTTTGATACCACTGTGTAATGTACCAATTCCCTAGACCACTAATTGATGCCTAGATCATTAGTGAAAATATCATGGATAAAAATGACAACTGAAGTTCATCCATATATTTTATCATCGTGAACATATCATGGATAAAAATGATAACTAAAATGAAGGAAATTCTTAAATATCATACATCGTGTCTTGGGAAAATTAAAACCTCAATTTTCAAGATCTATCCCCCATAAATTTTGAAACTACAGGCAGAAACCTATTTAATTTAGCCAAATAATTTGTCTCATGAGAACCTATTGATGCATCAAAGGACTATATAAAGTTTAGGATCCACCTGTCCCCTCTTGTCCAAATCACTCCACATATTGAGTGATAAATTTAATTAATAATCAATATGCCTCATCAAATGTTCGTATTTAATAAAAAATACATATTTTAAATATTTCCATATATGATCAAATAACTATAAAAGTAAAAATAGTATGTAAAAATAGTAGATGGTTTAGGAAATAATAATTTCCATCACCCAATAATGTGTAAATTTTGATTGGAAAATAATTATAATAGGGTTATTGTATTAAGATAAAGTAAACAATCACAAAAGAAAGTGAGGTTATAAAAATAACCTTTACCACTTTGTAATTTCCAAGAAAAACTCCTTGGGTGAGACAATTAAAATTGAAACATAAAATACTATAAATTATAATATAATATTGATATTAAAATACAAAGGGGAAATATCTATATTACATTAATGTAATTTTGTTCGTAACAATAAATAAGTCTTAATGGAATGTAAATAGAGATGAAATCCCTTAATACATGATAAGTCTTGAATTAGAATCCAAATGAAATAAGTAATTTAAAAAGAAAATATAAATACCATTAATATAAAATTATTCATGAAATAAATTATTAAAGGGGTAGTATACACACAACACCAAAAAAAATAAGTTGTGAAAATGGTGTAAGTATCACGAAAGAAAAAGTGAGACAAGAATCCCTTAAAATTTTGGTAACATCTGAATGAGAAAGATCAAAAGTAATAATAATAAAATAAAATATTTTAATACCATGAATATAAAATAATTCATGATATAATATGCCAAATTATATTATATATACCATATAAAATAAACTAGGTGTATAACATTACAATATGCCTCAATTAAATGAAATGGAGAAAAAATCTCTTACCTTGCATTTCCTTTTGGGTGAACATCCTTTAACCTAATGTTTAATAGTTTTAATAATTTTAATAACTTATAAAATAATCATAATAATATTTATAATATCACATATTATCTTCTTATAATATATCATTACCCATTTGTAAACAATCTTTCACTATTTTCACTATTTCGGGTGTTAATTGCCTAGTTTTTCGAGTATGTTTTGACTTTTACTTATTTTTCATATTAATTTTATCGTGATTTAAATATCTAAAGAATTTAAAACATGATTTATATATAATATATATTTTTTATATATTTATTTATAATAATTCAAAATATTTTTTCATAATAAGTGAAATGCATCGTTCATAGACACTGTGGGTCGTACGTACCCTGGAATGCTACTTCCGTCTCTTTTTTTTCATTTTAGAATAATGAAAAGTAAATGATATATATGTATATTATAATTAAATTATAATATTTAATTCATATATTTCACATATATTTATTTAAAACCATCCCTAATAAATTCTATGTATAGCGTGAATGAATCTTATCGCTTTGAGGTGGTGGTAGTCCACAGAACCACAAATGAAGTTATCATATCCTCAAAAAATGGAATGCATGAAGGTATGTGTTATATAAAAATTAAATAATTATAAATATAATATAAAAATCATATATAACATATAAAAATAGTATTTATATCATAATTACCACTATGAGAGGTGGTAACGGAATAATGAATAATCATCATTTCCTAAGGCGGTAGTCTGTTGCACACATGAACAATATGTTCGTTACCCATTTGATAGAAGTGCTTGTAAGTGTAGGTATAACCCTTATAATAAAAACATATCAGTATATTTATGGTACTTATGTTATTATATAAGAATTTAATAATAATATTTGATGTTTTAGAGAAGTAAAATAAAATAAAATGGCTTGTGGAAGGATGTTACCTATTTTTTGGGTAACTCCATTTGGTTTATACCAAAACACTTCCTTGGTTGGATTGTGTCCCATGGTGAGGTTTCTCGGTTTATAAAATGGATGTTGGTGTATTATTTTATTAGATTATTGGGGATATAAAGGACTTTATATGTGTGAATAATTGGGAGGTGTGAGTGCCATTTTATAGTGGAGGAGTGGCATTCTTATAAATTTTTTAAAAGAGAATTCCTCCAATGTTTTTCATGTAAAGTGGATCTAATAATAGTCCAAATATAATAAATGTGAATATAGGGTCTTAATATTATGATCAATTGTATTTTGGATACTTTTATAGGTCATTTTGGGCCTTAATTTTAAGGCTTAGTCCTTTGTTATGCTAATTTTCCTCATTATCATTGTAATTAATTTTAATCACGTTCACTAATAATTTTAGTAAAAAACTAGGTTTAACTTATAATAAATTATAAATTAATATTATTAAAAATATTTAATCTATTTTTCTAAATTACAATCATATAAGTGGTAGATATTAATTTAATATTAATTCCACATACGGGACAACAATTTCAGTTATTTATGTAAAAACATTTCAAAGATTGTGAAGTTTTTATATCCAATTTAAAAGTGTAATTAATTAAAATAAACTAAATTGGATAAATATATGTAAAATTAATATAATTAATATTTAAATCCAATTAAAATTTTAGTTTAACCATATAATTAAATTAGACGAAATAAAAGTTTTGAATTAAAAATAAATTTTTTTCACTATTTATCAAAAAATTAAACTTCCGAGAAAAATACCAGAAATTCACCCTTACCAAATTTTTATGTTAATATTTGAAAAATTAAGTTTATTTTAATATATTAAATTTATAAAAGTTAAAACATTTATATTTAATATAGGTGCACCATTAATAGTTTGTAAAACTACTTTTATAAAAATATAGGTTCTAATGTGTAAAATTGGGTTTATTCTTATCTTATGCCTATAAAATATATTAGAAAAATGTAAAAATATTTTAGTTGATATTTAAAATATAAATTTAATATATAAAATTCTCTAAAAAGAGTTATAATTTAATTAACTATGAAAAATGTGACTAAATGGTGTTTTTTTAAATTGGGTGTTGCGTGAACTACAAACTAACTCAGTATTTTGTGTTTTGCAAGCTATCAACAAAAATTAAATTTATTATAAAAAGAAAATATGGTAAACTATTGTGGTTATACATTCTTTCATCCTATAAAAATTTCATCCTTGAAATTTTATGGGTATTACTGAAATTCATGGCCGAGTATCACTTATCGACCTGTCAATGTTCTGATGCTATGCTAATGTGTATTGCAGCATTCAGGTCGAATCCTCGGTGATGATACTTTTTATAGTCGGTTGTTTTTAGTTAATTTTATTTTTATTGGTGGGTTTGTTTCCAGAGCTTGTGAAATAATTTTTGGATGATTTTTTATTTAAAAAATTTATAAAGATTGGGGTGAGTTCATTATTGGGGATTTAAGCTTATGATATCCTTGAGCTTTTCTTTCTATTGCATTAAATTAATACCCACTTCAAAAGATGATTTTGATCAGAATTCCCATGTTTTAAAGATTTAATACAATCCTTAACTTAACTTATGGTTCTAATAATTACCATTACTTGTTTATGGTAGTGTATTTGTGCTTCCAATAATCCATGGAATCCACATATTAAACAAAACATGTCATTAATCCATGACATATAAAGTTGATCATACACAATATTAACTCAAAGAATACTCATCGATCAAAGGCTCTCAATCACTTAATATCCCAAAATTATAACTCACCCCAATGGTAGATTTACACATCCATTCAAATGATTAGTAATATGGTTATAATTATTATGATGATAAATTAAGAAGATAAGAAAAAGAAAGGGATTAGAAAAGAGTGGTGCGTCGAACACACGCACAAAAGATAATGAGAATAAAAAACATATTTCAATTGAATGAAGAAGAAAAATAAGGGAAGGGGATTCAACTGTATTTAAACTATTTTAAGAAAATCAATATTAAACTATAGAATGTGGATGAGAATAAGTGATATTGAAGAAGAAACTTTCATTAAAACAAAATTACAAAGAAAGAGACTTACAAGATTGTAATAATGAAGAACACAAAAGTAAATGAAAACAAAGAGAAGAGGAAAGGTATATCAAGTGAAAACTTGAGTATGGAAGGTCCTACCAATCCTTTGGAATGTTTCTGTTCATGCCAATATGTTCTCCCCTCTTCTGAAATTCCAACTCTTTGCAGGTAAAGGAGGGGGATGTATTTATTGCCCAATGTTGTGGGCTGTTTGCATTCCAAAACTATCCCTCAACTTGCATCGCCAATTTTATAAAATAGACAGCCGAATATAGAGATAGGATCTTCTTACAAGTTTTATATAAATATCATCTCTGTCTACTCTGAAATTGTTTTGGCCATTGGACTTAAGGATCCAAAGTTATGGCTAGTTCATTAAACAAAGTTAATTTGTCCATTTCAATCCAATCTTTTTGAACTCCAAAATGTGAATGGGTTTTCGAATATGAATATGCCTTCAAATCTGAATGATTTCGTCAACAAAGTCGGCTTCATATATCTATACTTTAAAACTACAAAATATAAGCTTGATTTGATGATTACATAATGAGATATGTCACGAATAGTGTCCTGATTTTAATTCCCATCCAGAATGGTGGGATGGATTTCAAAGCATTGGTTGCGACCGTTGTTCTTGAAGTTGGGGCCTGAAATTTTTATCCATTACCCCTTGAATTGTTATACGAATGTTTTAGTATAATTAAAGATTTTTATGTTATGTATTGAGCCCAGTAATTCAATCTCCATGGATTGTCCAGTTTCCTCAAATATTCGGTGGGTTTTCTTGTGTTGTCCATATGAGCCTTCAAATGACAGAATTGTCCCCTGATCCCTTCTAACGAGATGTTGGATATTGAATTAAGAATCCTAAAAAACAATAAAAACACAATTTTTATTAGTATGGTGATATTTATAAATAAAATAGTAATCTAACTTAATGGTACTACTTCTAAAAATGATCAAAAAATTTACTTAGTATTAAAACATTAAAATTTCACAAAAATTATGCACATTTCATATAAATTAAGTAAATGGAGTATATAATAAGTTATGAAAATATTATTAACATCAAATCCCCAACACCTAGTCGTGTGCATGTCCTCATGTGAAACAAATAAAAACATGACAAAATCATTTTCACTCACCAAAAAATATTAAAATTTTGTTTTCTCATATCTGGAGAGGTTTGGACTATTTCACTCATCCATATTGAATTACACCTCATATTTTTATAGAAACAATATTCCAAAAACAACTCTTTGTTTCATACTCAATTTTCTAAATGGAAAATGTGGACCCTCAAAACTCACACCTCTCAATATGATAAAATTAATTTGTGTAGGTTCACTCTTTCACCAACCAAAAGTGAAAATCTTAGAGTTTGAAAGAGTTCTAAACTTGCAATACCTATCCAAAGTGCACAAGGATAAAGAGGTCTTTTGAATGGGTTTTTTCTATGGATATGGGATAGTAGGAATATAATGTCCAAGAGAGATAAGAAGAGGGGTAAAACACCAACATGGAAAAATCAATATGGATGAGTGGAAGGAAATATGAAGGGAATGAGAAGATAGAATATTTACAAAACATAAAACTTCTCCCAATGACATAATAATATAATGTAAGTGTTCTTTTTTTTATATTTTTCGAAAGTTTAACTTGAAACAGATCTCACACTCATATCCCAACCCATGATTGATCTCTTCACAACACTAATTATAATAGTTATAACATGATCAAAGGCTGGGAAATAGAAATTTTTAACCTACCCAAGACACAACCCAATTTATTTTTTTTATTTTTTTATTTTTTTTATTTTTTTCTTGAACACTTATCAATAAAATTTGAACAATATGTCATAAGCATATATACATTCCCAAACCCCACTGAAGGAAAACCTCTTCCCAATAGCAAAATGGATGCTTTCCCTCAAGCATATGATAATATGGTGAAATCAACAAAGGGAACCCAAAATGAAATCCATCCCACCCACACTTAAATTTCAAAATAAATATGTAATGAAAATCCATGTGGATATTGGATAGGAAAAGTTATTGGGATTGTAATGTGGCTATCTAAGAAAACGATTTCATAGAATCGAAGGGGATTTCAAAAGGAGTATTAATTTGCGAAAAATGGGAGGCTATTTGGATATTGTGATTCTCATGTGGTTCAGAAAATGCCTCTATCATATTAATGCACACTAAAGTAGGAAATTCAGATCGAAGGTCTACAAACTCAACATTCACAAATGGGTGTGAAAAAACACTCATTTTGAAAATATTTCCATAGGTAGCCTTGGCATGAAAGCTAATATTGGTTCTCACAGTTGGGTAAAATCATTTTCAAAACAAAAAATTGACCACTCAAGATTTTTTGGTTTTGACACAAAATTATTTATCCAAATTCATGATGAAAATAAAAAAATTGAGTTGAAAACATGTCTATTTACTTCCCAAAAGATGTTGGAAAAAATTTCAAAACACAATGATGAGTAAGCATGACTCTTGATTTTTTGTATATGTTTTTTTGTTATTATTATTTTTTAGGTTTTTTTAGTTTTTAATAAAGAAACAACCACAGAAAAGGTAAAGTGATAAATAAAGGTTTTGATAAAGAAAGTGGTAAAAGAAATGAAAGCTAGAGGAGGAAGAAGAAAGAGGTAGATGGGGGAAGAAATACAAATAGAGTTAAAGGGAAAGAGGTTCCCCATGGTTTGGATTTGGTGGGTTTCCATCTCCATCTAGTTGTGGGTCGACTGTAGAAGTTGGGGATATAGGGGATGTCAATGTTGATCCAGGATTGTGCGTCCCCTCATGGTGATGCTTTAACTGATTTCCATTAACCTTGAATGTCCTTTTGGAAGAAGGGTCTTGGACTTGCACTGCACTAAATGGGTAAACATTAGAAATAAAAAAAGGACCTTCCAAAGAAGAATTAATCTTACCTAGGTGAAGCCAAAATCGAGAATTAAAGAGCATTACCTTTTCAGCTTCATGGAATACCTTTCTCATGATGTTTTTGTCATTGATTTCCTTGGATTTTTCTTTATATATATTTGAATTCTCGTAATAATCAAGTCAAAGCTCCTCCAGTTCTTCCAATTGTAACACTATTTCTTCACCGGATTTTTCACAATCAAAATTACAGGTTTTCACAGCCCAAAAAAAATATGTTGGATTTAAAATTTTATATGACATGCTTTACCAAAAACTAGCCTAAAAGGAGACATCCCAATGTGTGATTTATAGGTAGTTCGATAAGCCCAAAGTGCTTCACCAAGTATTTCAGGACAGTCTTTTCTGGTGGGTTTTACAATTCTCTCAAGCACTCTTTTCACTTATCTATTAGAAAGTTCAACCATGCCATTTTTTTTGGGGTGATATGCAATTTATGTTTTATATACAACCCCATTCTTTTTAAAAATAGATTCTATGGTTCTACTACAAAAATGGTTTCCTAATTCACTGATCAAGGCACGAGGTGTGCCAAATCTATGGAAGATGAGTGTCTTTAGGAACTCAATAATAGTATGTGAATCATCTTTTCTAGTGGGTTTGTCCTAGACCCACCTAGAAACATAATCAACCATAATAATAATGTATGAGATTCCATTGGAAGGGGAAATGGTCCCATGAAATCGATACCCCAAACATAGGAGATCTCACAAAAAATTAAAGGCTTTTGGGGCATTTTATTTCTCTTTGAAATTGTGCCAAATTTGTGGCAAGTGGGACATGTTTGACAGAACTCATGTGAGTCCCTGAAGAGTGAAAACTAGAAGAATCCATAGTCCAGGACCTTTCGGGAGGTCTTTTCTGGTTCAATGTGGCCACCACCAGGCATTGAGTGACAGAATTATAAGATGGAGGATTGTTCATCCTCATCCACACATATTCTAATTACTATGTCTTACCTAGTTTTCAAAATTTTATTTTCTTCCCAAAAATAATATTTTGAATCATTTTTCAACTTCATTTCTTGTTATTTTGAAAACTTTTCTGGAAAAACACCAAAAACCAAGTAATTTACAATTGGGGAAAACCATAGTATTTTTGGAGTGAGAGATGAAAGGTGCTCATTTGGATATTCTAGATTATTATTTTTTAAATGATAAGAATTATAAATTCTACTCAAGTGATCAGCTATAAGGTTTTCTTTTCCTGGTCTGTCTTTGATTTCAAGGTCAAACTCTTGGAGAAATAAGTTCCATCTTATTAGCCTTGGTTTGGAATCATTTTTATTGAGTACGAACTTTACATCAGAATGTTATGTGAAGATGATAATTTTGGAACCTAAGAAATAGGTCTGGAATTTATCTAAGGAAAAAACCACTGAAAAAAAGATCCTTTTCAATGACAGTGTAATGAGATTGTGTTTCACCCAATGTTTTTGAGGCATAATAGATTACATGAGGAATATTTTCTCTTCTTTGACAAAGAACAGCCCCAACGACTCTATTAGAAGCATCACACATCAACTCAAAGGGTAAACACCAATCTGGCAGTTGGATTATTGGGGTAGATATAAAAGTAGTTTTGATTTCAATGAAGGCTCTCTTGAAAACCTCATCGAAATGGAAAGTGACGTCATTTTGGAGCAATTGAGTGAGTGGGAGGGAAATCCTACTGAAGTTATGGATGAATCGCCGATAGAAACTGGCATGACCGAGGAGTGAACGGATGTCTCGAATAGAATTGGGTTCAGGAAGTGATTGGATCACTTCAATTTTGGCTTGATCAACTTCAATACCATATTTTGAAACTATTTTCCCTAGAAAAATCCCATTTTCAACCATGAAGTGACATTTTTCAAAATTTAACACAAGGTTACACTTGAAAAACATTTGAAGGACTAGAGAGAGTGAATTTAAGAAAGATTCAAATGACTCTCCATAAATGGTAAAGTCATCCATGAAGACACTTATGAAGTGTTCAACGAATTCAGAAAAGATGCTCATAATTCACCTGTGGAATGTTACATGAGCATTGAAAAGGCCAAAAAGAATTCTCCTATATGCATATGTTCCAAAGGGGAATGTGAAAGTGGTATTTTCTTAGTATTGAGGTGTGATTGGGATTTAGAAGTAGCCAGTGTATCCATCATGAAAGCAATAATGATACTTTCCAGCTAATCTTTCCAACATTTGATCAAGGAATGGAAGAGGGTAGTGATCTTTTCTTGTTTCAACATTCAATTTTCGGTAGTCGATACACACACTCCATTTGTTTTTCACTCGAGTTTTGACTACCTCCCCATGTTCATTACTAACAACAATTATCCCAATCTTCTTAGGTAAAACTTGAATTGGACTAACCCATTCACTATCAGAAATTTGTTAGATAATACCATCTTTAAGAAGCATGGTGATCCTTTCTCTAACTACCTCAAGTACGAGTGGATTGATTCCTCTTTGTGGTTTTCTAATGTGTTTGGATGATTCCTCAAGATGGATGTGATGCATGTAAATAGAAGGGTTGATTCCTGGTATGTCATCTAGTGTCCAACCTAAGGCCTTTTTGTTTTCCTCTAACACCTGAACAAGTTTGTACTCCTTAGTTACAGTAAGTGAAATAGAGATAGTGACAGGATATGAGTGATCATGGAAAAGGAATTCATATTTTAGGTGTGTAGAAAGTGTTTTCAGATCAATCTCATCATTAATTTTTGGGTTAGACAAATCAGGAATTGAGGAAGAGAATTTAGTTGCTTCGGATTCATTTTCCTTGATATAGTCCAATGTGGAACAGTAGAGATCAGATTTGATGTGGGATTCGAGATATTTTTCAGGTTCCTCTACATTGATGCAGAATTTGAATGAGAGGTCAACATCAACTTCACCATTTATTACTTGGTTCATCATGGTTCATATTTCACAAGATCTTTCTCATTAGAACATGATGAACATGATGGAATGGGGTTCAATTGACTCTTAGAAGTATCCTCAGAAGCATGGATTGAGAATGCAGAGTGATCCTCAGATGAGAATCAAATGGCTTGGAAAAGGTCGAACTTGACCAGTTGGTCACCAAATTCCATGGATAAGATGCCTGAATGGACATAAATCTTGGTTCTCGTAGTAATGAGGAATGGTCTTCCTAGAATTAGTGGAGATCAACAAGAGGTCATCTCACCTTCCATGTCAAGGACATAGAAATCAGATGGGAAGATGAGATCATTAACACGAACAAGTACATCCTCAATTATACCCTCAGGACTAGTTGTTCTTTGATTGTCTAACTGAATGACAACACCCATTTGGTGAAAGGGACCTAGACCAGGGTTGGAGAATATGGATTTTGGCATAACATTAATTGAGGCTCCTAGGTCTATGAGTGCATCATCAAATTTGGAACTTCCAATTTAGCCTGGAACCATAAAGGCCCCTAGATCCTTGCACTTTATGGGAATAGACTGCTGGGTGGAAAATTTTTCAAAGGTCCTAAGTTGCCTCTTGGGGGGGCACAATTCCTTAAGAAAATTGGCATACTTAGGGTTTTGTTTTATGTCATCTAAGAGGTGTATGATGAATTCAACATGTCTAAACATGTCACGAATTTCAGGATTAGGTTCAAAGGACTTCTTTGGCTTAGAAACGGCTTGGGGAGAAGTAATTGGATTCTTAAGTGGAATGGAAGGAGGTGAGGGAATGACCTTAGGTTCCTTTTCATATTTCTTTTTCTTTTCGTTTTCTAGGTCAACATTCAAAGGAGGGTTGTAGGACTCAACATGAGGCATAGAAAATTTTTTTCCTGATCTATGTGCAATTGCACTAACATTACCCTTGGGGTTGGGTAATGGTTGAGCTGGAAGTTAGGAAGACTTGGATGGTTGCTGTTGACTAAGGTGGGATGCAAGTTGACCGATTTGGGTTTCAATGTTTTTAAGGATGGAACGGGTGAAGGAGGCATGATATTCTAATGCACTTTCCCATGGTTTCTTGGAATAATAGTCTTGTCATGAATTTTTATTACCTTGATTTTGTTTCTTGGGAAAGCGATGGTATTGGTTTGGGAATTGGGAAGTCTCACTAGGATAATGGAATCTCGGAGGAGGAATGTTCCTTTGAGGTTGAGAAATAAAAGGATAAGGTTGTTAGAAGTTACCAACACCTCGAACATATTGAAACTGTTTTGGGTTTTGATAAGGGAATTATGGGGGATGAGAGATGGGATTACCATACCTTAGGCCTTGGTTATATGGTGAAGTCAAGGGCTCAGAGTGATGTTGGTTGAAGTTTCTAACAAACTGACTTGATAGTTGATGGTTGGTGTTCTGCTGAGCATATATTGCATTGACCTCCATTGGTTCAGATGAATCATATTGATCCTTTTGAAGTTGTGGACATGTGTCAGTTGGATGAGATGAAGAGTTGCAGATTCCACAGTTTTGGATAGGTCCAGGAAACATTGATTGTGAAGAAGATGAGATTGGGGATTTGGGAGCCACAACTAGTTGTCGCATAAGACCTATAAGTTCACTCATCCACTCAGTCATCTTGTTCACCTATATTGATTGATTATCTTGGGCTTGTTGGACTTGATAATATGCTTGAGTATGGAATTGTTGTGTGTTGTAATCCATGTTATTTATGATATCTCTTACAGCTGTAGGAGTTTTATCAACAAGAGCACCGCCACTTGCAGCATCAATGAGAGTTCTCTCCATCTCCAATAACCCCTCATAGAAGTATTGGATCAAGATTTTATCAGGGATTTGGTGGTGTGGGTAGGTTTCAATAAGCTTTTAGAACCTCTCACTGTATTCATGGAGTGATTCACTTGGGAACTGACGAATACCACTTATTTCCTTTCGGATAGAAGTTGTACGAGAAGAAGAAAAGAATTTCTCTAAGAAGAGTTGTTTCATGTAATTCAATGTGGTTATGGAACCAGGAGGAAGGTAGTAGAGCCATGACTTGGAAGATTCATCTAGGGAGAAAGGAAATGCTCAAAGTTTAATTTGTTCCTCAGAAACCCCTTGAGGATTCATGGTGGAGCACACCACTTGGAACTCTTTAAGGTGGAGATGTGGATCCTCACAGGCATGCCTGTGGAAATAAGGGAGGAGATGAATCAAACCCGATTTGAGTTCAAATTCATCATCTATGTTTAGATATTGAATACCAAGGGGTTGGTAATTCTCATCAGAGGCAGCGAGTTCTTTAAGGGTTGGTTCCCTAGGATTGTCCATTTCTAATTCAACTGGTTGGACAAGGACTGGTTCTTGAATTATTTGATTATCTCTTATGTTCATCCTAATTTGGTGAAGTGTTTGCTCAATTTCAGGGTCAAACAAATACGATGGATTGTTTGGGAGGATACGGGGAATTAAGAGAGATGTTGGAAGGAAAAGAAAGATGATCTTTTCTTTGTATTTTTTTAGTTTATGATTTTTATGAGAAGGAGGGTTTTTCTTTGTGTTTTTTTTCAAATTTTTTTAAATTTTGTTTTATATTTGTTTTTTTACAATAACCAAAAAATAATGACTACTTAAATTACCACCCCCAACAACGGAACCATTTTAAACACATGGACAATTTTCGCCTATCAACCAGTCAAAGTTTTGATGATCTGCTAATGTGTATAGCAGCACTCGGGTTGAATCCTCGGTGATGATACTTTTTACAGTCAGTTGTTTTTAGTTAATTGTATTTTGATTGGGGGGTTTTTTTGCAGAGTTATTAAATAATTAATGTATGATATTTGATTTAACAAATTGATAAATATTGGGTTGAGTTCATTATTGGAGTTTTAAGCTTATGATATCCTTGAGAATTTCATTATATTGCATTAAATTAATACCCACTTTAGAAGATGATTTTGATTGGAATTCCCAAGTGTTGAAGCATTAATCAAAGTTGTAATTTATTTTAAGGTTCTAATAATTTCCATTACTTGTTTATGGTAGTGTATTTGTTGTTCCAATAATACATGGAATCCACATATTAAAAAAACATTTCATTAATCCATGACATATAAAGTTCAACATACACAATATAAACTCAAAGAATACTCATCGAGCAAAGGCCCTCAATCACTTAATATCCCTAAATTATAACTCACCCCAATGGTGTATTTACACAAAAAATTAAATGATTAGTAATTTGGTTATAATTATTATGATGATAAATTTAGAAGATAAGAAAAATAAAGGGATAAGAAATGGGTGGTGCATCGAACACATGCACAAATGATAATGAGAATTAAAAACATACTTTCAATTGAATGAGGAAGAAAAATAAGGGAAGGGGATTCAACTATATTTAAACTATTTTAATAAAATTAATATTAAACTACAGAATTTGGATGAGAATAAGGGATATTGAAGAAGAAACCTACATTAATACAGAATTACAAAGAAAGAGACTTACAAGATTACAATAATGAAGAACACAAAAGTAAATGAAAACAAAGAGAGGAAGAAAGGTCTATCAAGTGAAAAATTGAGTATGGAAGGTCCTCCCAATCACTTGTAAAGGTTTTGGTTGTGCCAATATGTGATCCCCTCTTCTGAAATGCCAACTCATTGCAAGGAGAGGAAAGAGATGTATTTATAGCCCAATGTTTTGGGCTGTTGGAATTCCAAAACTACCCCTCCACTTGCATCACCAATTTGATAAAATATATAGTTGAATCTCAAGATACGATCTTCTGACAAGTTCTATATAAATATATCCTCTATATACTCTGAACATTTGGCGTCCATTGGACGTAAGGATCCAAAGTTATGGTCAGTTCATTAAACAAAGTTAATATGTCCATTTCAATCCAAACTTTTTGAATTCCAAAATGTGAATGGGTTTTTGAATAGAAATATGCCTTCAAATCCGAATGATTTTTTCAACAAAGTCTGCGGCCTATATCTCCTATTTTACACTACAAAATCTCAGCTTGATTTGATGATTACATCATGAGATATGTAATGAATAGTGTATTGATTGTAATTCCTGGCCAGAATGGTGGGCTGGACTTCAAAACATTAATTGGGGCCCTTTTTCTTGGAGTTGGGCCCTGAAATTCTTATCCATTACTCCTTGCATTGTTTTTTGAATGTTTGAGGATAATTAATGAATTTTATCTTCTTAACTGAGCCCAGTAATTTAATCTTCATGGATGGTCCAGTTTCCTCATAGTTTCTGTGGGCCTTCATTTGTGGTACATATGAGCCTTCAAATGAAAAAATTGGCCCATCACTACGGCGAAAAAGGCATTTAGCGGTGGTTTGGTTTCATGTTTCACGGTAGTTTAAACCGTCACTAAATAGATTGGCGGTTTATTTTATTTATTTATTTTATTCATTTATTTATTTATTTATTTCGTATTTATTTTATTTATTTTATATATTTTATTTACATATTTTATATATTTTATATATTTTATTTATTTATATATTTATTTATTTATTTTATTTATTTATTTTGTATTTTATTTATTTATCAATGCCTGCACATCCCATGAACATGATCATGCACATCCCATGAACATGCACATGCACATGTAATATAAAGAAATACAGTGTTTGGTGAGATTTGAACCCCTAACCTCTTGCATATTTTCCAAAGACATTTCCATTACAGCAAGCTTGTCATGTGTTTAATAAACAGAATTTAATATACTTATATATATTAATTGAGAAAACAAATAATAGATAAATAATAGATATAAACTCAATAATATATAATATATAATAATAATAATAATAAATAACACATAATTAATAATAATAAATAAATAATAAATAATAAATAAATGAATAAATAAATAAATAAATAAATAATAATAATAAATAATAAATAATAAATAATAAATAATAAATAAATATAAATAATCAATAATAAATAATAAATAATAAATAATAAATAATAAATAATAAATAATAAATAACAAATAACAAATAAAAAATAATAAATAATAAATAATAAATAATAAATAATAAATAACAAATATTAAATAATAAATAATAAATAATAAATAATAAATAATAAATAATAAATAACAAATAATAAACAATAAATAATAAAGAATAAAGAATAAACAATAAATAATAAATAAGAAATAATAAATAATAAACAATAAATAAATAATAATAAATAATAAATAATATGTAATATGTAATAAATATTAAACAATAGAGAATAAATTATAAATAATAAATAATTAATAATTAATAATAAATAATAAAATATAAAATATAAATAATAAATAATAAATAAATAACAATAAAAAGTAAACAATAAACAATAAACAATAAATAATAAATAATAATAAATAATAATAAATAAAAATAAACATATAATAAAGAATAAATATTAAATATTGAATAATAAATAATAGATAATAAATAATATTAAATAATAAATAATAAACAATAAATGATAATAAACAATAAATGATAATAAACAATTAATAATAAATAATAATAAAGAATAAAGAATAAAATACTTAATAATTAATAATAATAAATATTAAATATTAAATAATAATAAACAATAAATAATAATAAACAATAAATAATAATAAACAAATAATATATAATAAATAATAACTAATAAATAATAAACAATAAACACTAAATAATAAACAATAAGTAATAAATAATAAATAATAAACAATATATAATATATAATATATAATATATAATATATAATAATAAATAATAATAAATAATAAATACGAAATAAAAAATATTTCATAATAAATAACACATAATAAATAAAATATTATTATTAATAAATAATAAATAATAAATAATAAATAAATATCATTAATAATAAATAAATAAATATAAATAATAAATAATAAATAATAAATAATAAATAATAAATAAATATAAATAATAAATAATAAATAATAAACAATAAATAATAAATAATAAATAATAAGTGAATATAAATAATAAATAATAAATAATAAGTAATAAATAAATATAAATAATAAATAATAATTAATAAATGATAAATGATAAATAATAAATAATAAATAAATATAAATAATAAATAATAAATAATAAATAACCAGTAACAAATATTATTTTATTAGTAATAATAAATAATAAATAAATATAATAAAGAATAAATAATAAATAAATATAAATAATAAATAAATATAAATAATAAATATATATATAAATAATAAATATAAATAAATACAAATAATAAATAACCAGTAACAAATATTAGATAATAAATAAATTAAAGTATATTATGAATAATAAATAATAAATAATAAATGAAACGCATGAAAAAGTGTGAGAAGACGTGATAAGGGATGAAAAATCTGGAAAACGCATGAAAACGGATGGAGAAGCATGAAGAATGAGGCATTAGAAAGAATGAGAACGCATGAAAACTCATGACAACTCTCGAAAACCCCTTAAGAATTCAACATAATCATCATAATAACCCAAATTTTTTTTGATAAAGATAACAAGTCATGGAAACCCAAATAAACAGTAATAAATGGAGCAACCGTTAAAACCCGTCAAAACTATCCTAAAGTGACAAAAACATTAAACTCACATTAACAGAGATAACTTATGATCCGAGAGTCCATTTCAGATCCGCGACCTATCAAATCAAAGATCCAGAAATGATATTTGACTTGATCGGTGAAAGAGTCTGAATGGACAGGCGGATCGGAAGTTATGACCATTTAAAAAAAAGTTGACGGGGAACGGGAGCTAGAAACGAGGCATCAAAAAACATAACAAACCCGATACCCACTAAAAATGCAACACCCGAGATTTTTGTTTTTTTTATGTTATATAAATAATCAAAGGAATCTTTCACTACACACAACACTATCTTGGCTTGCTTTACACGCAACCGCGGCCTTACTCGATAGCTTGCGTTGTATGCAATACCGAGTTTCACTAAACAACGATATGTTATTAAAGTATTATTAAAAATAGCCATTTCGAATAGTAATACCCAATTTTTGAAATTTTATAAATTATATCTTCCAAAATGGACTTCATTTTTGGATTTGGAATATCGAAATTATCCTAGGGTGAAATTTTGGTATTTTTCTAAAAACTTTCAATTTTCGATGAATAGTGAAAACACTGGGTTACTATTTAAAAACCGACTTTTTATTTAAATAATTATTTATTTTATTTAAATTTATTTTAGATCAAAATTGATATATAATACCTATATAAGTTCAATGTAATTCATTTATGTCATTTTATAATAATTTTAGATATATAAATATTTTATTGAACTTTTCACATTCTTTTACCCACCTCCTAGGAGAATTTGCAAATTCACATTAAACATAATTTTACCGCTTCTGTGGGTGGAATTTCGGAAATTAGAGAGACATAGTTAATATCAATGACTAAAATGTGGTTCAATGAGATAAAAATAATTTTTTTGTAAATAGTAACTTTTACTTTATTTTACCACGGTTAAAAGTAAATAGGGTAATTAAGGGTAAAAATGATATTATTATTACCCTAAAACATGTCCTAATTCTATTGGATAAGTTTAATTCGACCATAAACAACCTTTGGAATAATATATGACCATTTAGGCCCACTTGGATTAGATTAGGACATTTAATATTATTTTATATAAAGAATAGTTAAAATAGTTAAAATCTAAGTTTAATATTAAAAAATATTTTAATATAGGGTTATACATAAGATAAATTCTAATATAAATATTCATTATAAATATAAAAATATTTTATACATAATGGTATTTTATTTATTATTTTTAGACATTATATAATTTAATTTATTTATGACACAATGATGATGCAGTAATTATCTTATTAATTAAATATTGACATAATTGATGTTATAAATACCAAAATAATTGTAATTTGAGACTTTTTATAAATTCCACTAATTTTAAATTTTAATATGACATATTATTATTGATTTAATTAACTTTTTCCAAACTAATAATACTGTTATAATTTTCACAAAAATCAAGAACCAAATAGTGTCAAAATTGACATAAAATAGTTTTAAAAAAAACATATTATATTATTAATTTTTATTTTATTATTAAAAATCTAAGGTTCGGAAAAATGATTTATATAAGGTTATATATATTAATAATAAACAACCTGGGGTTCGTTTGGCTTGTTATCGTAAGTTTATTAACATTAGAGTGTAAGAAAACTAGAAGACACGGTAAAAGTAAAATTATTTAACTTAAAGTTAAATCTAAATGATAAGGTTAAAATATAAATATAAACTTGTCTAAATTCTATTAGATGAGAGTATTTCGACCCATCCCCACCTTAGATTTGAAATAAATCAATTTTGAGCTATTTAAAACTGAATCTGACTTTATAATAAAACAATATTTTTACTTTTTCCAAAGGTGCCCCTCTCCTCCCTTATAAAAGGGCACCTCCTCCCTCTCCTCCTCACAACACTTTGAGCCTTCAAGCTCGGCCAAACCCTACCAATTTCTCTTCTCCACTCCCATAGAAACATCCTAGAGGTTCTGGTCTTCTTCAAAGATCATATTTAGTGCCCAAAGAGGTGGTTAAGATGAGGCGCTTCAAAGAAGAGGTAATGTCCGTTACCGATTCGTTCAACTTTATTTCTTCTTCTACTTCTTATTCTTTTGTTTTTTAATTATGAAGTAATAACATTTATATCACTCATATACTTATATGTTATTATAAATATTAAACAACCCCATTTCACCCTCTATCCATCCTACGGAAATTGAAATCACCGCGCATGCGTACGTACGGAATACCGTCTCCACGCCGTGGTGTAATCTGTTTTCCACCACCACCTTACTTGGATGGGTATAATGGTGTAGATGATAACTATATATGATTATTTTAAAGTGATATTGATTCTGAAATAGTATACATACACTCAAATACAATTCCAGGATCAGGGGAATGATATCATCGCTCGTGCGTACGTACGGAATACCGTCTCCACGATGTGATGTGACTCAATCTACATGATCTTAATTGAATAATGATTATATAAATGAATTGAAAGAATAAATATGATATATATTGCACTAATACCATTCTGCAAATGAGGTATCTATAACCTAAAGAGAATAATACAAATTTATTTGACAAAACTCGCATAAGAACAATAAGTAATAAACGCCCGAATAACAAGTAGCAATGAAATATTACTAATAAGAAGCTAAGAATATGACCATATATGACATCATAACAATGAGTATGATTCTGGAATAATTCAATGACATTATTTAAATCATTATACAGGAGTTTTAGACACTTACTAAGAAAATAGTACCTAAGGTAAGGGAAAATCTCACAATCTCAATTTTTATCCGAGATTGTTTATACATCAGAATTTTTGGCGAATATTTATCATCCACATCCATGTTTCCAAAATATGTAATATTATTTATATCCTCCTATAATTTTTTAAATCTAATTTTACCCTTCGTAGATTTTTTAGTAAAATATATGAAAGGAATATTTTGTCGTTTTTTCGTACGAGGTACTTTTTGACTTTTCTTGCCAAATTACGAGAAGAATATTTTTTAACTTATACGGAATGAATGGATTTTTAGAACATTATTTCCATGAATCTTCCTTTACAAGTGTTCAAGTTTATTTTTAATCAACTTATTTTAGTTTAAAATTATATGACATGTTAAGAAATGAAAATGTTTTTGAAGTAGAAAGGATATTTTCCTCAAGAATGGAGTTCAAGTGTTTTATCAAAATTATTTTCCATCTAAGATAATATAGGGTTCTGTTTCTATCCCTATTTTTACATTTTTTTTATTATGTTATGATGGAATTATTTTTATGATGTCCTTTTATCTTATATGGATTGTGTTATGATGGAATGATGATTAAGAATCCCATTTTTATTACATGGGTTATGCTATGATGTATGGTTTACGATTTTGTGGCACACTTAAGAAAGGTTTCATTATGAGATCTGTGGGACCTATATCTCCCTCCAATGCATTGGGTAAAGATTTATATCTCATGAGATATACATGGATGGAACGACAGGTTAATCTGGTTTAGTGAAATAGGACTGAAACGAGGAGTGAACTCGGTTCAGAAATGGACTTCGTTCGCTAAGATAGTCTTGGCAATGAGTATTGACTACTAAGAAATGATTCTCTATGATCATGTGTGTATGCCAAAGAGTATCATGTTTTAAGTTATGATTATTGATATTATATTTCACTACTATGATTTATCCCATGTTATGAAATTATGGTTTCTTTTGCCAGTTAAGATTTCCAAAATGTTATGTTCTTATTAATATGATGTTATTGATATTTCTTTTGTTTACCATTACTGAGAATTTGAGCTCACCATTTTGTATATTTTCTTTCCCTAGGTCAGGAAGAAGGTTATTAAATAGGATATTCCAAAAGAGACTCTAGATATGATGAAATAAATGGGATACAATGTATATGCTTTATGAACTAGTTGTTTATGTTTCCCAGTTTCTAAAGACACTATACCTATACGGTCCTTTCATGATTTTGTTATATGTTGTAATAAGTGTGCTTCAATTTTGAATCAATAACAATGTATGTAAAGTATGGGTTGTTATAGATGGTTTCAGAGGAAAGGTATAGTCAACCTTTGGAAACCAGGATGTGAAAGCCTTAGTAAGAACCCTAAGGATATATTTAAGCATAGAACACAATCTTAGCGTTTTAGAAATGGCCATGAATAACCTAAGATAAGACCTTAAGTGTAAAATTTTATTCTTCATTATGTGTCTCTCCTATTATAATTAGTGTTGGTCACACTATTCTTCTTGGTTTTAGTTAATTCCTAGAACTAGAAGGAACTGTGTTAACGCGGAATGCGACGGGAAGTGCAATGATTGTCCCCCTGAGTAACCAAACATTATGGGATCTGGAATGAAAAATCTTGTTTCCATGCCCACAAAACTTTATCAAGCTATGAATCATGCATGACTCCCAAACGAGTAAAGGAAGGAGAAACATTATGTTGAATCCTTCATGAGGCAGCGTCCACCTTCATTCAGCGGGTCTACTGATCCATTAGTTGCTGAACAATGGATCAGTACTACTGAAAAGATATTTACAGTTCTTTAATTTTCTGAACTTGACTAAGTCATCTTAGCAGTGTATCGTTTGGAAGGTGATAATGATAAATGGTGGAATATTATCAAGAATATGAGTCAAAGAGATTAAATTGAGTCCATGGAATAGGACGAGTTCATGAACTTATTTTTCTAATAAGTTCTTCCCTCGTATTCTTAGAAAAAAGATGGAGAAGGAGTTTCTTGAACTAAAGCAAAAGGATGATGAATCAATTGGTACCTACGAATCAAATTTTACAAGACTTACAAGGTACTCTTCTGGGATTATTATCCAACCTGAGAGTAAGATTGATTTATTCTTTAGTGGCTTAAAACCAAGTCTTCTATGGGAGTTATCCATAAGGGACTTCAATTGCTACGAAGAAATAATTCTATGTTCTCTCAAGGTTGAGATGGAGATTAGAGTAACCCATCATTTGTATGGGTTTGATAAGAAGAGGAAAATGGAATTCAAAAGAAAATCTTAAGAGCACACTGAAAAGAAGATGGGTTTTCCCTTATGCTCAATGTGTGGAAAGAAACATGGAGGGGGTTGTCTTAAAGGGACAATTAAATGTTTCAAATATGTAAAATAAGGTCATCGACCATTTGAATACTGAAATGATGGGAAGAAGATGTCTAGTGATGCGAACAAAGAAAAGGCTACACAGAGTGAACCTCCTACACTTCAATGTTACAAGTGCAAGGAAATGGGGCACTATGCAAATCAATTCCCTAATCCAAGGGTTGTTGATGATGATCGACGTCAACAAACTATTAAGGCTAAAGATAAAGGAAATTCACATGCAATTTCTATCAGCGATGTGGAGTATGATAATGAAGTGGTGAAAGGTACACTTACCATCCACTCTAAAGTATAAAATGTTTTATTTGATTCTGGATCCACCCAATCTTTTATTTCTGAATAATTTTCTAATGGTATCACCGTATTACCTCAAAAATTAGATGTTGAGTTAGCTGTGACAACTCCTAATGGCACAACAGTCGCATAAAAAGTCCATAATTCTTCTCCGATTGATGTTTTTGGGAAAGTGCTTCTTGTAAATCTTGTGATCCTTCCTATAGTGGAATTTGATGTGATTCTTGGCATGGATTGGATTTCTTTATATGGATCTCATATCAATTTCCAAAGAAGTAAAGTCACATTTCATATTCCAGATCAATCTATGACTGTCTATCGATGCAAGGATGAACATAACCTTCCAGTGGAAATTTCTTCCATAATATGGGTCTTGATTCCACTAAATGAAGGTTATTTATCTCAAATGGTTGTAGATAAACTCACGATTAAGAATATTACCATTGTACGAGTGTTTGATGATGTCTTTCTAGAGGAATTGTCGGGTCTTCCACCAAATCGTGAAGTTGAGTTTTCAATATAACTCGTACCGGGTGATTTGCCTATATCAAATACACCATATAGAATGGCCCCAATTAAGTTACAGGAATTGAAGAAGCAACTCCAAGAGAATCTTGATAAGAGATTCATACACCCTAGTGCGTCACCTTGGGGAGCATCTATTCGGTTTGTTTAGAAGAAAGATGGATCAATGAGACTCTGCATTGATTATCGAGAACTTAACAAGATCACTATCAAGAAAAAATATCCTCTCCCACGCATTGATGACTTATTTGACCAACTACACAGAGCTCAATACTTTTCCATGATTGATCTTCATTCAGGGTATCAACAATTAAGGGTCAAAATAGAGGATATACCAAAGACGGCTTTCCGTACAAGGTATGGACACTATGAATTTATAGTGATGCCATTTGGTCTTACTAATTCCCCTGTTATCTTCATGGATCTAATGAATAGAGTCTTTAGAGACTATCCTGATCAGTTTTTGGTAGTCTTTATAGATGATATTCTTTTCTATTCAAAGAGAAAGGAATAACATGAAGATCACTTGAGAATTGTATTGAAGACCCTAAGAAAGGAGAAGCTTTATGCCAAATTTACCAAGTGTGAATTTTGGCTTCAAAAAGTGGCATTTTTGGATCACATAATCTCAAAAGAAGGGATATCTATGGATCCAGAAAAAACAGAGGTTATTGAAAGATGGTCGAGACCAACAATAGTAACTGAGATCCGAATTTTTCTTGGTTTCTTTGGATATTATCGAAGTTTTGTGAAAGATTTTTCACGATTATATAATCCACTCACTAGGTTGACTCGAAAAGGAGTTAAGTTCGTGTGGACGGAGGAATGTGAAGAGAATTTCAAGGAGTTGAAAAGAAGGTTATCTAGTGCACCTGTACTCACACTACCTTGTAGTGAAGAAAGGTTTGTGATCTATAGTGATGCATCCAATAAGGGGTTGGGGTGTGTTCTTATGAAAAATGATATGGTGATAGCTTATGCCTCATGACAGTTTAAAATCCATGAGCAAAATTACCCAACTCATGATTTGGTGTTAGCTGTGGTAATCTTTGCATGAAATATTTGGAGGCATTATATTTATGGTGAGAGGTGTTATATTTATACTGATCATAAAATTTTAAAGTATATTTTCACACAAAAAGAGCTGAATATGCATGAAAGAATATGGTTGTAGTTGATTATGGATTACAACTGCTCAATTCATTACCACCCAGGGAAAGCAAACAAGGTGGATGATGCCTTAAGTTGACAAGACCATGCAAGGTTATCCATGATGAGGATCACAAAAGATCAAATATTTATGGATTTACAAAGGATGTATCTTGGAATTATAATGGAAGGGGAAGAATCTTATCTTTCTCAAATGAATGTTCAACCATCTATACATGTGAAGATTAAAGAGGCACAAAAAGAAGATGTAGAGTTGCAAAAGAAGGTGAGAAATGTTACAGAATTCAATCTCGATTGTGATGGGATAATAAGGTTCAGGAATCGGGTTTTTGTTCCTCACATCCCTAAATTAAAGAAGGTGATGCTGGATGAGGCTCATAGTTCTTCATTATTTATTCATCCTAGAAGCACGAAGATGTATAGGGACCTGAAAGAGTACTTCTGGTGGGATGGCATGAAAAGAGATGTTGCGGAATATTTCTCTTGATGCTTGGTTTTTCAGAAAGTTAAAGTTGAGAGACAGAAGTCTAAGGGGATGTTACAACCATTACCCATACCTGAATGGAAATGGGAAAAAATCACTATGGAATTCGTCACTGGACTTCCTAAACCATCCAAAGGCAATAATTCTATCTGGGTCATAGTTGATCGTCTTACAAATTCTGCACACTTCATTGCTATTAGAGAGTATTTCTCTCTCGATCAGATTGCCATGATATATGTAAAGTAAGTGGTAAGATTTCAAGGAGAACCAATTTCCATTTTATCTGATTAGGATTTGAGGTTTACCTCAATGTTTTGGTGAAGTCTTCAGCATACTCTGGAAACAGAGTTGAGTTTCAACACTACTTATCATCCTCGGATAGATGGTCAGTTTGAGAGGACAATTCAAACTCTAGAAGATATGTTGAGAGCATTCTATATGGATTTCAATGGTTTTTGGGATCAACACCTACCTTTGGTGGAATTTTCTTATAATAATAGCTTTCACTCCAGTATTTAGATGGCTCCTTATGAAGCTCTCTATGGAAAGAAATGCAGGACTCCAACTTGCTGGGATGAAGTTGGGGAAATAAATCTATTAGGATCTGATCTTGTTGATGAGATGGAAAAAAAGGACATATCTATTCAACAACACATAATAGCAGCTCAGAGTCGATAAAAAATGTATGCCGACAACCGAAGAAAAAACCTAGAGTTTGAAGTGGGTGATAAAGTGTTCTTACGAATATCTCTTTGGAAGAGAGTAATGAGATTTGTAAAGAAAGGAAAGCTGAGCCCTAGGTATATCAGTCCTTTTGAAATACTGGATCATGTTGGGAAGGTAGATTACCGATTGGCACTTCCACTGAATCTCTCTCAAGTTCATGATGTGTTCCATGTATCTCTCCTGATAAAGTACATACCCGATCCTTCACATGTACTCAGCTCAGAAGTTGTACCGCTAGAGCAAGATCTTTCTTATGAAGAACAACTGATAGAGATTCTGGATCGTAGCAAAAAAGTCTTATGGAACAAGACCACTCGCTAGGTGAATGTTTTATAGAGGAACCACCAATTAGATGAAGATACATGGGAGCTTGAGGATATGATTAGGGAGAGGTATCCTCATCTGTTTGTTACAAAGTGATGAATTTCGAGGGCGAAATTCATTTTAAGGGGGATAGAATGTAACACCTGATATATTTTTTTGTTTTTATGTTATATAAATAATCAAAGAATCTTTAACTACACACAACACTATCTTCGCTTTCTTTACAGGCAACCGTGGCCTTCCTCGATAGCTTACGTTGTACGCAATACCGAGTTTCACTAAACAATGATATTCTATTAAAATATTATTAAAACTAGCTGTTATGAACAGTAATACCCACTTTTTCAAATTTTATAAATTTTATCTTTCAAAATGGACTTCATTTTTGGATTCGGGGGATCGAAATTATCATAGGGTGAAATTTTGGTTATTTTCTAAAAACTTTCAATTTTTGATGAATAGTGAAAACACTGGGTTACTATTTAAAAACCGACTTTTTATTTAAATAATTATTTATTTTATTAAAATTTATTTTAGGTAAAAATGGATACATAATACCTATATGAGTTCAATGTAATTCATTGGAGTCATTTTATAATAATTTTAGATATATAAAAATTTTATTGAACTTTTCACCGTCTTTTACCCACCTCCTAGGAGAATTTGCAAATTCACATAAAACTTAATTTTACCGCTTCTGTGAGTGGAATTTCGAGAATCTGAGAGACACGGTTAATATCAAGGATTAAAATTTGGTTCAATGAGATGAAAATAATTTTTGTTGAATAGTAACTTTTTACTTTTTTTACCACGGTTAAAAATAAATAGGGTAATTAAGGGTAAAAATGATATTATTATTACCCTAACACATATTCAAATTCTATTGGATAAGTTTAATTCGACCATAAACAACCTTAGGAAAAATATATGACCATTTAGGCCCACTTGTATTAGATTAGGACATTTAATATTATTTTATTTAAAGAATAGTTAAAATAGTTAAAATCAATGTTTAATAACTAAAACATTTTTAATATAGGGTTATACATAAGATAAATTAGACTATAAATATTAATTAGAAATATAAAAAAATATCCTAAATAATGGTATTTTATTTATAATTTTTATAGATTAAATAATTTAATTTATTTATGACACAATGATGATGCAGCAATTATCTTATTAATGAAATATTGACATAATTGATGTTATAAATACCAAAATAAATGCAATTTGAGACATTTTATGAATTCCACTAATTCTCTAGGTTAATATGACATATTAGTATTGATTTAATTACCTTTTTTTGAATTAATAATGCTGTTATGATTTTTACAAAAATCACGTACCAAATAGTGTCAAAATTGACATAAAATAGTTTTTAAAACAAATATTATATTATTAATTGTTATTTTATTCATAAAAATATAAGGATAGGCCAAATGACTTATATAAGGTTATATATATTAATAATAAACAACTTGGGGTTCTTTTGGCTTGTTATAGTAAGTTTATTAACCTTATAGTGGAAGAAAACAAGAAGACATGGTAAAAGTAAACTTATTTAACTTAAAGTTAAATCTAAATGATAAGGTTAAAATAGAAACATAAACTTGTCTAAATTATATTTGATGATAGGATCTAGACCCATATCCACCTTATCTTCAAAATAAATTATTTTTGAGCTATTATAAACCAGATATCACTTTATAAAAAAATAATATTTTTAGTTTTTCCAAAGGTCCCCTCTCCTCCCTTATAAAAGGGAACCTCCTCCCTCTCCTCCTCACACCTCTTTGAGCCTTCAAGTTCGGCCAAACCCTGAAAATTCTCTTCTACACTCCCCTAGAAACATCCTAGAGGTTTTGGTCTTCTTCAAACACCATCTTTACTGCCCAAAGAAGAGGTTAAGAAGGGGCGCTTCAAAGTAGAGGTAATGTCTGTTACCGATTCTTTCAACTTTATTTCTTCTTCTACTTCTTCTTATTTAGTTGTTTAATTATGAAGTAATAACATCTGTATCACTCATATACTGATATGTTTTTATAAATATGAAACAAACCTATTTCACCTTCTATCCATCCTACAAAAAATGAAATCATTGTGCGTGCATACGTACGGAATACCGTCTCCACGCCATGGTGAAATTTGTTTTCCACCACCACCTTACTTGGATGGGTAAAATGGTGTAGAGAATAACTATATATAATTATTGTAAAGTTATATTTATTCTAAAATAGTATACATACACTCCAATACAATTCCACGATCATGGGAACGCTATCATCGCTCGTGCGTACGTACGGAATATCATCTCCACGATGTGATGTGACTCATTCTACATGATCTTCATTGCATAATGATTATAGAAATTAATTGAATGAATAAATATGATATATATTACACTAATACCATTCTGTAATTGAGGTATCTATAACCTTAAGATAGGAATAAGAATTTATTCGACAAAACACGCATAAGAATAAAAAGTAATAAACACCCGAATAACAAGTAGCAATGAAATATTACTAATAAAAAGCTAAGGATATGACCATATATGATATCATAACAATGATTATGATTCTGGAATAAGTTAATTACTTTATTTAAATCATTACATAGGTGGTTCAGACACTTACGAAGCAAATCAGACCTAAGGTAAAAGAAAATCTCTCAATCTCAATTTTTATCCGAGATTGTTTATACTTCAGAATTTACTAGGGAATATTTATCATACACATCCATGTTTCCTCAATATGTAATATTATTTATATCCTCTTACAATTTTTTAAATCCAATTTTACCCTTTAGTGAGTTTTTAGTAAAAGATATGAAAGGAATATTTTGTCATTTTTTTGTACGAGGTACTTTTTGACTTTTCCGACCAAAGTACGAGAAAAATGTTTTTTTAACTTATACGGAATGAATGGATTTTTTGAACATTATTTCCATGAAGCTTCATTTAAAAGTTTTCAATTTTATTTTTAGTCAACTTCTTTTAGTTTAAAATTATATGACATGTTAAGAAAGGAAAATGTTTTCTAAGTAGAAAGGATATTTTCCTCAAGAATGGAGTTCATGTGTTTTATCAAACTTATTTTCCATCTAAGATAATATAGGGTTAGGTTTCTGTCCCTATTTTTACATTGTTTTGATCAAGTTATGATGGAATTATTTTTATGATATCCTTTTATCTTATATGGATTGTGTTATGATGTCATGACGATTAAAAATCCCATTTTTATTACATGGGATATGCTATGATGCATGATTTATGAATTTGTGGCACACATAAGAATGTTTTCATTATGAGATGGGTGGAACTAATATCTCCCTCCAATGCATTGGGTAAAGATTTATATCTCATGAGATATACATGTCTGGAATGGAAGGTTAATCCGGTTCAGTGAAATAAGACTGAAATGTGGAGTGAAATTGGTTCAGAAATGGACTTCGTCTGCTAAGATAGTACTGGAAATGAGTCTTGACTACTAAGAAATGATTCCCTATGATTATGTGTATTTGCCACAAAGTTTCGTGTTTTATGTTATGACTATTGGGATTACATTTCACTACTATGATTTATCACATGCTATGAAATTATGATTTCTTTTGCAGGTAGAGATTTATAAAATACTATGTTCTTATGAATATGATGTGATTGATATTTATTTTGTTTACCCTTAATGATCATTTGAGCTCACCCTTTTGTATGTTTTCTTTCCCCAGGTCAGGAAGAAGCTTATTAAGTAGGATATTCCAAAAGGGACTCTAGATATGATGGAATAAATGGGAGAAAATGTATATGATTTCTGAACCAGTTGTTTATGTTTCCCAATTTCTAAAGACACTATACCTATACAGTCCTTTCATGGTTTTGTTATATGTTGTAATAAGTGTGCTTCAATTTTGAAGAAATAACAATGTATGTAAAGTATGGGTAATTATAAAGGTCGTAACTTATGATCCAAGAGTGCATGTGGGTGCCACGACCAGTCAAACTAAAGCTCATAGAACGGGCTACAATCTGGAAGGTGGAGGAGTCCGAAATGACATGCAGATCGAAAGTTAGCACAGTTTGAAGACAAGTTTGACGGGACCCCAGTGACGGAAATGGGGTTTCGGAGGCCTTCGGAGGGGTTTTTGGGGTCAAAAAACACGACAGAAGCTTGGTTGTGTTAAATGTGTGTGTATCTCTCTTCGATGGCTTCTATTTGATATGTGGTAGATCCCAAACTGACATCTGGAACGAAATTATGGCTATCTGAAGTTGGAGAACGTTTTTCAACTTTCTTATAACTCTCATATCTTCCTCACCTTAGACCGTATCATGGTTTTGATTATACGTGCCTCTATATATCTTCATGAGCTTCGATTTTAATGGTCATGGCGCTCCAACGGATGCCTGGATCAAAAGTTATGGCCGTTTTAGTGATTTCGGGGTTTCTAGTGTTTTTTTATTTTCTTTTCTTTTCATTTCACGGTGGTTTTACCCAAACCACCTCTATTTTGCAGCGGTTTTTTAAAAACCCACAACTAATCCTCTAAAAAATTAAAAAAAAAATTAAAAAAATTAAGGCATTTCATGGCGGTTTTTTCACAGCAGTTTAAAAACCGCCGCGAAATGGCGGCCCAAAACACGTTTAGCGGCGGTTTTTAAAACCACCATGAAAAAACAGCCGCTAAATGGCTGTTTTCCTATAGTGCATTATCCCTTCTAATGAAATGTTTGATATGGAATTAGTAATCCTGAAAAATAAGAACCACACAATTTGGATTCGTAGGGTGATAGTTATAAATAAAATAGTAAACTGAATCAATTGGACTACTACTAAAAATGCTCAAAAATTATACTTAGTATTAAAACATTAATATTTCACACAAATTATGAAAATTTCATATAAAATAATTAAATGGAATATATAATAATTCATGAAAATATTAATAACATCAATTACATTCTAAAGATATTGGTAGCTCTCTTTCATTGAATTATCTAGTTCCATGTTGATTTTTCCATTCTATGATTTCTCTAGAGTACCTTTACCATAGAATTCATCCGATTTCTCAATAATTATTCTCTGGAATCATGGATAGGGATTTTTCTTCATGGTATGAATGTTAATGTTCCTACTCCATTTCATCATATATGATCACATGAATTAGGTCTATCATGTACTTCTATAGCATAGATATATGGAACATATCATGTACCTTCGAGAGATTTCGTAGAACTTCCAAATAATAAGAAACAACTCCCAATATTTCAAGAATTTTTAAGTGTTTTATATACCTAAGATTGAGTTTCCATTTCTTATCGAACCATATAACACCCTTCCAAGGAGATAATTTCAAGAAAATGTGATCTCCCACATGGAACTCTATATCTTTCCTCTGTTTATCAGTTTAACTCTTTTTCCTTCTTTTTACTACATTAATATGATCTTTAATAGCCTTTACCTTCATCATAATCTCTTCAATAAGTTCTAGGCCTATGATTTTACATTATCTTACTTCATCCCAATATGTTGGAGTACAAAACCTATTTTAACATAATGCTTCATACAGATCCATTTAAAAACTTGAATGAAAACTAATATTATAGTAAAAATCCACCAAACCTAAGTAATTATACCACATACCTTGAATGTATAGTGAGTATAAACTCAACATGTATTCCATTGTTTGAAGTTTTCTTTCAGATTATCCATCAGATTCAAGATTTATAGGTAATTATTAAATGAAACTCAGTGTCAAGAGTTTTCTGAAGACTTTTCTAGAATTTTGATGTCAAGTATAGATCTTGATCAGAAACAATTGATAGAGGTGTGTTGTGAAGTCTTATAACTTCATAAATAAGATCCTTTCAATCCTCTCAAGAGGCAGGGTCTTCTCTTATAGTAAGGAAATGTGCATATTCGGTTAGGCGATCAATGATAACCCATATTTTATTATTTTTTCTAGGATTATTTGGTAGTCCCATGAAAAATTAAATAGTAATTTCATCCCATTTCCACATAATAATATGAAGAGCTTACAAGTCTCATTTAGGATACTACCTCATACCCTTTACTTATTGAAAAATCAAACATATGGAAACATAATATAAAATTTCCCACTTCATGTTATCCCACCTAAAATATTCCTTCAATTCCTTATACATCTCTGTGCTACCATGGTGTATAGATGTAATTGATCTATGATAATCTTCCAAATATTTACTTTTTTTCTTAGGTATATATGGAACACATGTCCTCTTTACAAACTGTACAACACCATCTTCACAAACAAATTTTTCTAATTTTCCATCATTCACAGGTTTAATTTTATTCTGAAAGTTTTCAACATTAGATTGAGAATTTTTTTTCCACTCTAATAAATATGGGTTTTCAATCATTTGAAAAGTGATTTATGAATCCACTTATAAATTCCCATATCATTATTTATGATATCCATGAATGTGGGATCCTTCTTTATCCTTTTTTGGGTTTAGAATTCGACGATCCTTCTTTCTCAATGCATATGATGCCTTATTTACTTTCCTTGGGTGGTATTGTATTAAGAATTCATAATACATGAGTATCTATATCCATCACCTTTGTCCCATGTTGATATATTTCTGTGAGAAGATTTATTTGAATCTTTTATGATACATGTATATCTCACATCTTCCACTATAGAGATAATGTATCCATATTTTCAAATCAAAGATTATAGCTACTAACTCAAGATCATGGGTTGGATGGTTTTGTTCATCAGTTTAATTTCCTTGATGAATATGCAATAAATCCATCAGTTTTAATGAATACACAAAAAATTCTCTTCTTTGATTTATCTCTATATATGAAAAATCTCCCCTTCCATATGGTAGAGTCAAATATGGAGCATTAACTAATATTTTCTTTAGTTAATAAAATAATTCTTCACATTACTTTGTATATACAAACTTAAACACTTTACATGTAATCTTGGTTAATAGGTTATCCAATATAGAAAAATTCAAAATGAATTTCTGATAGTAATCCATCAACCCAAAAAAACTGCATACCATGGTTATGTTTCTTGGTGCAGGACATTCTCTAACTTCCTTTTTCTTTGTGGGATCAACTGATATTCCATAATTTGAAACAATATGGTTAGGAAAAGAAACTTATTGAAGCTAAAAATTCCACATAATAAATTTCACATATAACACTTCCCATCTAAGAGTCTTAAAAATGATCTGAAAATGATTCTCATGGTCCTCGGAGCTTTTAGAATACACTAGAATATCATCAATGAATACCAAAAAAAATCTCCAATATATTACTTAAATACTTTATTCATTAGAATCATAAAAATAGATGGTTCATTAGTCAATCAAAATGGAATTGCTATAAAATCGTAAAGTCCATAACTCATCTAAAAAGATGTCTTTGGAATGTATTCCTTCTTTACTCTAAATTTTTGAGACCTAGAACGAAGATCAATCTTTGAAAAATATTGGTATCCATGAAGTTGATCAAATAGTCATCAATGTGAGGTATATGATACTTTTTATTTGTTATAATAGCATTTATTTCCCTAAAATAATTACCAACATCATGGATCCATCTTTATTATTGACAAATAGGATAAGGGATCCTCATGGTGAAACACTAGGGACAATAAATCCCATATTACCCAAATCCTCAGGTTTTTTCCTCAACTCTACTAATCCCAAAGTGGTAATTCTATAAGGATTCTTTGATATTGGTTATTCATCAGGTATTAAATCAATGGAGAATTTAACTTCATGATTTTGGGGATGTCTAGGTAATTCCTCAGGAAATACATCAACATATTCTTGTATGATAGGTACATCCTCAATTTAAATGCTGCCTTCATCATCACTAGATGTTTTTTCTCTTATTCCATAATAATTTCATTCAATGGATATACTATGGGTGGATATAGATAAGAATATAGTGAGGAATATTCCCCTCTAAATATAAGGAATGCTACATCTTCCTCACAAATTATAATGTCTTTCCTCTTGAAATAAATTTTTGCATCATATTTTGAGTTCCTTACCATGTTGAGGATAATATCAATTTCAACCATAGTTATGACAACAAGGTCACCAAGTAAAGCATTTGTACATGTCATAATGTGGACTTACTCACATATATTTATTGTAATGATACATTCCGTGGGAGTTTTTTTACAACTCTTTTATTAAATCAAAAGGAAAATTTAAAATTTTCTTGGATAATTAGGTAGATATAAGAGGGGTATAGTCCAGAATCAAATAAGGTATTGGATAAATTTGAAGATAGGATTGATGTACCTTCCACCATATCATTTGGTACTTCTACCATTGTGGTGTGATCAAATAAACATGGACATATCCCCTTGGCCTCTAATGTGGTGGATTTACTTGACACTTGGGGCATTCATTTGTGTAGTTCCCCATCTCCCTATAGTTGAAAATTTTGAAAATAGTGTTTTCATTCTTCCCTTTTCACTCATAATCCTTGTGACCCCTATCTCATCACTTATAAAAAACTCCTCATACCTTCAAACATTTTCCTAGGTGTCTTGTTCCCCAATTTTCACAAGGTGAAACAATGTTGAGTTTTCTTACTCTTCTTGCTTGCATTACCTTTCCCATGATACTCAGATGGCCACTTCTTCTCTTGGTTTCCCTTGAATATATTGATTATAGAAAATATTTTATCCATTTTTGTGGAACAAAAAACTATTTCTTCATATGATGAAAAATTCTTAAAAACTAGTTCCCTTAGGATATTTGGATTAAAACATTTAGATAAGTGGTATATCTTTCACTTTGTGTTGCATATTTAATCCATAGCATACCTGGGTAACCTTGTAAAGGTAACTTCATAATCTGTAATACTTTCTACATAATTTTTCCTTAAGTATATGAACTTTCTCTTCAGCTCAATTTTTTTTATCGTAATAGAATTATTTATTGAATAATGTTTCCTTAAATGATCTATATACCACGGATTTTATTTCTTCTTCCACCCAAGTATTCTAGATTAAGGACCACCATTGATCAGTAACACCTTTCAGATAATACAATGAAAGTGTTACCATTCCCATTTCACTACATACCAAGGTTGTAAATATCTTATCCAAACACTTAATCTATTGTTCATCTACAACAGTATTAATAGTCCCACTAAACAATGGTGGATTCTTTTGCATAATGCGATCCAATATAGAATATTCTCTATGTGGAATATGTTTTCCCATTCAAGAAGGGTTATTTGTCATAACTTGATTATGTTTCCCTAGTATATACATAATTTTCTCTATTCCAATACTAGTTATGTTGGTTTCCTTGGTAGGGAAAACTCTGCATTTTCCATGAATATTGATACCATTTCCTTCAAGGAACCATTTATAGACAATAGAATATACTATATTAGCTCATAAAATCATAATGTATAATTCTAAATATGATGTTTCACATAACATAAATTTATGCATTATAAATCTTAGAATCATAAAGTTTGGTTTCTTTGGAGAAATATTTACTTTTAAATATTTCATAATTTTTTGTAATGAAATTTTGAATTTTCCTAAGCATATCCCCTGAGAGTGTCTAACCAGGTGTGTAGTAAAACCAATTATTGTGTACCAGGTTATGCTTGAGTTAAGATCAACAAAAAAATGTCATAGTTGTTACCCCTTGTTACATATATTCCAGAACCACTTCCACTTATAGTATACAGAAAGTGATGTATTGGTAAGAAGATTAAAAAAATCTCTACCGTACTAAAATTCTATGTTATTCTTTCATTCTTATCCTAAAATTATATCTTAGGGTTCTATTCCCTAATATAATTTTTCTAAATCTAATTTCTATGGTTGCTGCTAAATATCCTCTGATACTAACTATATCACCCTTACCCAAGAAGCTCAGAGCTTATGAATTATTTTATTACATTGGCATGATCCCACTGAATGTCCCGAAGGCCTTCTTTTTTATTTTATTACATATATTACCCATTTTAAGGTTTGAAGGGGAACCCGTACATGACCTGTAGGCCTAAGGCACAAGGCCTGACTGACTTGCAATACATGACCTAAAGGTTGAGAGGCATACCATGCCCATAACATAACCTGTAGGCCCAACCCCCTAGAACTTCTCATCCCCATATTTGGTGTCATTGATCACCTAGCTCTCCACCATGCATTGCTGATCGGCTAACATTGTCCTGTACAAAGCTACATGGTGCCTAGTCCCAATGGCGGCTGCCATACCCTCTCATTCTCGCAATCCAGTTAGTTCTGCTTCTTGTGGTTGCACTCTTGTTACTCTGATCCTCTTCTTGGTCCTCTTCAGTCTGAAGTGGGCTACTCTAGGGTCTCTATGTCCAAAAGGTTGTGTGGATCGAAGGCCTTTGATGACCCTAAGGCCCTTGAGACCCGTAGGCCCAAACCGATGGCCCGAAATCCCAAATCGGGTGAATAGTTCCGACTGCTACAGTGCCAAATAGTGACTGCTACAGTGAGTACTACAATACCCCGGAAATTCACCTCCACTCAGTTTTGAACTTTTGTCTCTTGGATGCCAAGCAGGAGCCCTTATTATATAGGGAAATAAAATATGACACATAATAAAATTAAATAAAAAAATCCTTGAAATCTTATTCAAGTATTTCTTCTTCCTAACTTGGGGAGAGGAAACATAATAAGGGTGATCTCAAATTCTCAGTAAGGATAAGTGAAATTGAATAAATAATGAATAAATAAGGATAAATCAACATGGAAAGTTTAATAACTGAGAACATAGTCCATTTAAATAACTGGATGAGGAATAATCAATATGAAAAGGTTAATAAATAAAACACATTCAATTTAATCAATAAAATAAGATTTAATTATATACATATATTTTATCAAAGTGAAAATATCAAGGATAAAAATGATAACTGAAATGATGTAAATTCTTAATTATCAAACATCATGTCTTAGGAACATAAAAATATCTACCGTCGATTTCTATCTTCCAAACTGTTTAAAACAATAGGTAGAAACCTATTTGATTTGACCAACTTAATTGTCTCATTAAAACATGTTTATTCATTGAGGGGATATATATATTCTGGGGCCCACCCATCACTATATGTCCAAATCATTCCTCATATCTAGTAATAAATTTAATTAATAGGAAATATGCCTTATCAAATGTCTACATTGAATAAAGAATACAAATCAGTCAATATTTCCCAAGATAATCAAATAATTTTCAGAGTAAAAACCATATTTAAAAATGTTATACTATTTAGGAAATAATAATATCCATCACTAAATAATGTGAAAATTTCTATTGAAATTATATTACAATAGGTTTATTGTTTCAAGTTAATTTTAACAATTACAAAAGAAAGTGAGATTGCAAAGATAACCATTACCACTTGGTAATTTTCAAGATAAAATTATTTGGAAATATAATTCAATGTGAAACTTAAAATTACATTAAATATGATATAATAGTGATATTAAAAGATAAATGGTAGTATATATAGTACATTAAATTTAATTTTTTCATAACAACTAATAAGTCTCAATTGAATGTAAATTAAGGCCAAATATCTTACTACTTGGTAAATTGTGAATTATAATCCCCACAAAATAAATAATTTAAAATGAAAATATCTACTATCGAGTTATATCCTCCAAACTGCTTAAAACAATAGGTAGAAACCTATTTGATTTTCCCAGTTAAATAGGTCTTTTATTTTCTTTAATAATAAATTTGGCTTCGGCCCCATCCTTTAAAAAAACTATCTGTATACACAAAATTTAAAAATAATAATAAGTGGTGATAATTGTGTAAGCCTCATAGAGGAAAAAGTGAGACAGGAATCCCTTACAACTATGGTAACATCTGAATTAAAAAACCCAAATGTAATAATAATAAAATGAAACATTTAAATACCATGAAGACAAAAAAACTTATATAATATGTATAATTTAAGTATATACCCCATTTAAAATAAACTAGGGGTATAACATTACAATATGCCTCAATAAAATGAATTGAGACAAAATCCCTTACCTTGATTTTCCTTTTCTGTGAAAGTACTTTAGTCTCATAAAAAATGGTTTTGATCATGTTAATAACATATATAAGAATCATAATAATATTTATAATATCATATATTAGATTATTATGATATCTTATTACCTTTTTGTTAACAATCTTTCATTATTTTCACTATTTTGGGTGATAATTGCCTATTTTTTCGAGTATGTTTTGACTTGTTACTTGTTGTTCCAATTAATTTGATCATGATTTAATAATATACATAATTTAAAGCATTATTTAAATATAATATATATTCAATATATATATATTTATAATAATCCATAATATTTGGAGATAAGAAAAGAAATGAACTATTTACGGAGACGGTAGGTTGTACATACGTTTGAACGCTACTTCCATCTCTTTATCATTTTAATATAATGAAAATTAAATTATATATATTTATATTATAATTAAATTATAATATTTATTCCATATATTTTACATATGTTTATTTAAAATAATCCTTAATACATTCCATGTATTTCAGGAATGGATCACATCGCTTTGAGGATGTTGCAGTCCAAACATCCACAAATGAACTTATCCTATCCCCACAAAATGGAACATATGAAGGTGTGTGTTATATAAGAATTAAATAAGTATAAATATTTTATATATATAATATATAACATATAAAAAATATATCCATTATAAATCCCATCATTAGAGGTGTTAAAGGAATAACGAACAATCATCATTTTGTGAGGTGGTAGTCCTCCGTACATATAAACGATAAGTTATTTACACGCTAGATGGAAGTTTGTGTAAGTGTAGGCATAAATATTATAATAAAAAAATATAATTATATTTAGGATAAGTATTTTATTATATTATCAAGGAATAATAATATTTTAGTGGGTAGAGAAGGAAAATAAAACAAAATGGCTTGTGAAAGGATGTTACCTCTTTTTCGGGTAAATCCTTTTGGTTTATACAAAAACACTTACTTGGTTGGATTTATTACCAATGATAGGATGATAGGATGATTTTATGGATATTTTGAGACTATTTTAACATATTTTGGTTGAGATAAAGGTATTTTGAGGTGTTAATAAGTGGGAGGGTGAGTTTCTTTTAATAGTGGATGAGGAGTGGCATTCTTGTCAATATTTTAAAAGGGAATTACACACACATTATTCCAATGTAAAGTTGCTCCAATATTGGTATAAATCTTATAAAAGGAAATATAGGGTCTAAATATGAACATAAAATGTATTTTGGAAAAGTTTATAGGTCATTTTGGGCCTTAGGATTATGGTTTAGTCCTTTGTTAATCTAATTTTCTTCTTAATCATTGTAAATAATTTTAATCACTTCCAAAAATATTGTTACTCAAAAACTAAGTTGAACTTATTAAATATTATAAGCTATTATTATTTCAAATATAAAATCCATTTTTCCATATTTCAATAACTTAATTTTCATAAATTAATTTAAAATTAATCCCATAGATGGGATGACAATGCGAGTTTTGAAAGTAGAAAATTTCAAAATTTTCCTAGGTTTTTATATCCAATTTCAATGTGAATTTGATTAAAATGACCTCAATTTGATTAATATATGTACATTTTATATAATTAATATTTAAAACTAGTAAAAATTATAATTTAACCATATAAATAAATTAATCAAAACAATTTTGAATTAAAATTCAGTATCTTTAACTAATAATCAAAAAAAGAAACTTCACAGGAAAAAAAATAAAAAATAAACCTAACTAAATTTTGAAATTTTAATTTCATAAACTAAGTTTAATTTTTCATTTAAAATTTATAAATGTTCCAAAATTTATATTTAAAATATTTTCACCATTAAAATCCATTAAAACTATTTTTATAAAAAATAGGTTGTAATGTGTGAAATTTGGTTTATTCTTATCTTATGCATACCAAATATATTGGATGAATGTAGAAAAATTTGATATTATATTTAAAATATAAATTTAATATAAAAATTATCTAAAAATTGTTATAATATATCTAACTTTGAAAAACGTTACTAAATAGTGTTTTGTTTAAATCGTGTGTTGTGTAAATTGCAAACTAACTCAGAATTTCATGTTTTATAAGATATTAAAAAAATTATTATAAAAGGAAAATATTGTAAATTATTGGGGTGATACATACCCTATGAGAGTTTTCTAAACCAATAAATAGTATCACCAACCACCCTTACAGGTGTTTTCTTAGCCAGTAGATGTTAGCGTGGACCACCCCTGTAGGTGTTTTATCAATCAAGTCATAAGACAAAAATTCTTATTTCACAAGTATTCAATTTTATAAATTTATTAAAACCAAGGCATGAGCTAGTTTCCACCACTTTTTAAAAGACACAACTTCAATATATATTTTATAAAAACCATTTATCATTTTTATTCCAAAACCTATTCCCAATTTGATTTCCAATTTCCATTTCCAAATTTAAAATTTAAAAATAGGTTTCCAATTCCAAAAGACTATTTATAAACTACAATTTACGATAATAAATTACATATACCATTTCAAATAAATATTTCCATAGCCACTTTATAATTTTATTATCTCAAGGAAAGGTAATCCTATAGAGACACTTTCCCATATTGTAAATACTAATTTAAATATGGTACTTAGTATGGAATGGTATATTATTAGGACTTCAATAAAAACATATTGTTCATGCACGAAATGTCAACATGACACATGACACAAGATCATGGAAAATAGGACACGATTATTGAAAAAAAAATATAGGGACCACCTATCTTCGACCAAGAAGAGTCTACATACCCAAAACCAAGATTTGATTCGGCCTAAAATGATATAAATTAGGGTATCATAAAAAATCATTAAAATATAAGTCATATTTACTAACCATGGAGAATCACCCCTTAACAGTAAAAGAAAATAAGAAATAAGGAATATGAATTCATATACATACCACAAGTCCTTTATTACAGTAAATGGGAGATCTAATAGACATATATTGATGGTGATTCATCCAAAATTAATGGGGGGAGAAATGGGAATTCATTGGGTTGTTCCTTGACTATAATAGGGGGAAAATTGGGTATAAATTTTAATGGAATGTGGGGTAAAATGAATTAATTTCCCTCATTTAAAAAAACTCATGATTCCTCTGGCCAACCACTAGCCTCCACCAATGAGTCGATTGTCCATCGGAAAGCAGGTTCTCACTCACCGACTAGTCAGTGATCCCATAAGGCTTTCAAGTATACTAATTAACCCACCAGCTAGTTGATGGACCTCTACTTGCTAGAAAAAGGGACTATAATAATAGGTTGTAATCCTTAATCATTCTCCCAAGCCCCTAGTTTTATTTTATTACATGTATTGACTCTAAAATCATTCATTAAAAGAAAAAATATACTGGTGTTTTTTGAGAATTTAACAGAACATACCTGAAGAAGGGGGATAGTGTTTTAAAATTTTATCGCCCCTAAAAATGTGAGATATAAAAGACTAAATTGTTCAACACAATTCAGAAAGATATATCATTATCTTCTAGATCCTATCTAATTAAAACTCTCTAATTAATTAATCTTATCCTAGAGTATTTTCTGGATGGGTGACCTTATAGGATGGTTTATTGGATTTGTGTGAGTCATGACAAAGAACACTAAAATAACATGTGTTTTCCAATAGGTATGGTTGTTAGTCTGATAAGTTACCCTTATGGATAATAGTCTTTGGTGTGTTATGAAGTAAACCAAGGTATTTTAAGATACCCATGGGGTTATATGACCATTTTAATGTCCCTAGTAGGTCAAGTCATTAAAAATTGTATTAGAACCAATTCCCAACATGAAGTGTAATGGAACTATTTGAGTTTGAGGTATAGGGTATATAATAAGGACATTGTACTTTATAGGGGTGTACAGTGTAACACCCTTTGAAAAGTGACACTTGAAAGGCTAAATGGTACTACCCAAGTCAAAAAGTTAAACCGGTATTTTTAGGATCCCACCTGATTAGAATTCTATAATTAAGTGAGATCGGCATGGAATAGTGTTAGGATGAGTGACCTCCTAGGAAGTTTCCAAGTTTGTGTGTGGGTAAGAAAAAAATAAAACTTTAAGAACATGTGTTTTCCAATGAGTATATACATTATTTTGATAAGTCAACCTGATGGTTAATATCTTTTAGTGTGATGGGAAGGAAACCGGGGTATTCTGAGAGACCCATGGGGTTAGATGATTAGGTTCATGGACTTGGGCAGGTGGGCCCTGACATAGTAGTGGTAGGTTATTTCTTTGGGATATGGGAATTTATATTAATGTTTTTGGTATCTATATATGCATTATAGTTTTTCTACTTATTACACACTAATATCCATGTTAAATAACATTACTAACACCCATATAAGGTTTTGGGTATTGGGTATACCACCAACAATGGTGATATTAATAGATTTCTACCCCCTCACCCATTTCTCTATTCTTAACATATCTATATTCTACTCTTATGTAGTATTAATATGGGGATTATGTGGTTATTATGTGATGAGGGGGATTTAATGTGGTCGTGTGGTGGTATGTGGTATGCGAAAATAATTATATGGTTATATATTTTATGTGGTTATGATGTATATGATTATGTCGATATATAAGGGTTGGGAGCTCAATGAAATAGGTCATTAGGATTTAAGGTATATTAGATCAGTGTTTAATGGTGTGTGGGGTACCTTTATTTATATATTTTCTTGATTATTGTATTATTATTCTTATTTATGGACTTAGTGAGCTTCGATGATGTTTTTCTAATAGTTGATCTTGGTATAGGTAATAAATTATTTTTATTCTTTTTTGAAAGTCTTTTGTATTATTCTTCAAAATCTCCATATGATTTTATATTGAGGAACCCAGTAATTATAATTTCATGATCAACCATGTATTCTATATCTAATTTTTAAACATTTACAGGATGTATTTAGTGATCAACCTCGACATTACTAGCTCATGATGACATTTAGGGTCAGATTTTATTTTTTAGGATCTATTTATTATTGTATTATGTTTTATTCATATATGGAATTAATTTTATATTATTGGGATTTCGTTTTTTTTATATATGTAAAGAACCGGAAATTTAAAGGAATTTTTTTTCTTAAATACTTTGGAATTTTTTGAATCTACAGTTATGGACGACACTTGATTCTGAGGCCCGGTGTTCCCGGAATCAATTTCTGAAGTTTTGTTCGGGTACATTCAGTAAACATACGTGCGAGTTTTTATATATTTAGAACCAATGTTCAAAATTGAAATCTAAGGGTACCGATGAACTCGCAGCACCGGTATTCACTTAGGGGGCCCTTTACGGCAATTGCGTTTTTTTGTATATGGTAGTTAAAAATTTCGGGATTCATTAAGACCTAAATAAATTTTTGTGTTACAATTTATTTTAAGTGGAAGTTAATTCCTCCAAAGGGATGTTGGAGGTGGGGCCCAAAACCCACCTAACATCCCCTGGGGGGATATGACTAAGGGTGGTGGGGCCCGCACGAACCCTTAACCCTTCAAATCCTCCTTTAACTCCCTTAAACCCCCATGAAACCCTTATTAATACTTATAACTCTCCACCTTCTCCCTTAATTATTTATCACCTTCCACCCATTGAATATTCCACCCAAACAAATTAATTACATCATTAATTAACTGGCACATCTCTTTTTTGAAACAATTTTAATTGTAAGGAAGATATTTTAAAAATTGAGAGGCTTAATATAATATTGGCTAGGAAAATATTTTGGAAAAACATTGGAGAATTAGAGGAGAGATTTATTCTTCCATGAAGAATGCCATACACTCTCGGTGAAGAACACTCTACGACTTCTTCTTTCTTATTCTCCATGACAAGGAAGAAGACACCGCTCACGAGAAGCATCATATATGTCAAGGATTCTTCCTCCAATGTTGACGGGATGACACCATTCTCTGCGACGCCATCTACCGCGACCCTCGTCTTCCACAGCTTGTCGACGTGCGACATCATTTGCGAGGTAGGGGATTTATGTTCAATTTTAATTGATTAAAATTGTTCTTGTTATTCCTTAAAAGTTTTGTGTTTTATATGGATGATCGTTACTGCCTAACGTGGAGGGCGCGGGCCGAAAAAACACGGCCCGACGACCCTCTGTCATTTCTTATTTAATTAATTCGCAAAGGGAGGCGGTGGTGAATGGAGGCGGTCGCGTGTGAAGAACCGCGACCCATAACCGTGGGCTGCTCGGCCGAAAAAGAACTTGTTGGCTATGCCGGCCGGAATAAAGTGACCACGGTGCCATGAGGGTGCCACACTATGGAGGACCATGGCCCGTATTTCGTGTGCTGCTTCGGCGGGCGAACCGGCCAGCTCGTCGGTCGGCCGGGTTAGATAAGGTCGCAGCACTGCCAGGTGCTGCGTATGGAAGAAAACAGCCCGCCCAAGTGGGCTTCTCATTCTGGAGAAGCCGGACGGCCTCACTTGGGAAGATTGGAGGGCAACGCTGTTTGGCACTGTCGATTTTGGAAAGCAGGCCCCCCCTCGGAACGCTCGGCCACCCGGGCCAAGTCGTGGAAAGTCAGGCCACACACTGTTGGGTCGGGCCGCATCACGCTGCACCCCCTCGAGTTGGGTCACGTGATTCACTGGGCCGGTCCGACCCTTTTTCTGGTCGGACCCGCCAAAACTGGGTTGACCCGACCTGCCAGCCCATTGGGCTTAACGGGTCGAGCTCGTTCTCACTTAAACATGAATAACTTAAAGACCGTGCGTTCGATCGATGCGTCGTCTGTGGCACTGGAACCATTATGAAGAGGTAGTACTTTTTCAATACTCTAAGTGAGTTTTGGACAACTTTAGAAAATGGCTGGTTTTGGAACGAGCGTATTTCCAACCGAGCCCCCGGAGCAAAATTGCTAATAACTCTCAGACCGGGCATTCGATTGACGCACCGTCTATTGCATTGGGTTCCTTTTGACAAGAAAAAACATCGAGATACATGAACTCTGGACTTCATAATAGTTGATTTATAGACCCCCTTGGCACGAGGAGCGGACCCTTTTGGAATTGAACGTGCTATGTGCGGGAACCCTACAGCTGGTTGTGATTGCGACGACTACCATACTGGGATCCTCCGTGGGTTCGACGATGAAGACTACTATACCTGGATCCTCTGTGGGTTCGGTAGTGATGACTACTGTACTTGGATCCTCCATTGGTTCGGTAGCTATGACCACTATACTTGGATCCTTCATGGGTTCGGCAGCGATGATTACTGTACTTGGATCCTCTGTGGGTTCGAAAGCGACAACTTCTATACTAGGATCCTACGTGGGTTCAGTAGAGGAGATGATTCAGAGGCTACATCTAATCATCTCCACCCCTCTTCGTGAGTTGTATACCTATGTGAGATGAGTCTTGACTTTCAATCATTATTATCGATGTTATTGACTTGTTTCCTGTGTGGGCTAGGTTGTGCTTGGGCTCGAGAGTTAGAGCCTAACTGGAATTGATGACTTAGGTATATGTATGGGAATATACCTAAGTAGATTTGGTTAATACTTTGTGATTGTATCTTTTCTATGTAGTTTATCCTTCGTGGATTATGGGAGACCTTCAGGGGTCTCGAGGTCTCTACTGGGTATTGTTATACTCACCCCTGCACGGGCAATGCCTGCACTACATTGTGTTTGATGCAGATAATGGAAAGCACTGATCATGGTAGTGACTTGTGGAGCTGGGCAGTACCCGGAGGAGGACCACTCGGCGGGACGTACATGGAGTGGACAGACAGACCCGAGGTGCTGAGGAGACCATATGTACCCACCCTTTAGGTGGGATTCCCGGAGGACAACTCAGTGGTTGCAGCTTTACTTTACAATTGTTGTACTAGACTTTCAGTTGTACTATACTTACTATTGGGCTTGTATTTACGACCCCTTTCTTTTCATCACTTACTTTTGTATATAGTTTTATTTTGTGCTTACATCTGTTGAATACTCTTTGGTGTTGGTTTACTTTTATAAAGGCAATTCCTTCCCTTTTATCTGGATTTACACCTTTGGTGGTAGTCGCCAACCCCTGGCATATGGAAGGCGTACTTGGGGTAGTCACGGCACGGGTCTCGAGGAAGGGTCATGACAAATTGGTATCAGTGGAGTTGGTTCTACCATATAACTTAGGATTCTGATCTATCTTACTGTGAAACAGTAGTGTTAAGAGTATTGAGTGTGATTTTCAGTCCATGGAGTCCAGTGTTGGTGTGGCGGCCGACATATCCATACACCATGACCCTGACCTCAAATTTTCGACTCAGTGCACTAAAATGCTGACTGCGTGTGTGTTTCCTTTGAAAAGTTTTCTTTGTGATTACTTTGTGTCAGCTCACCAGGTATACTCTTTTGACTGTGGCGCACCTGATTCTTTTCAGGATGGCCCCACGAAGGCAGCCAGCTAGGGTTATGAGTTATTTGAAAGATGGTAGCCCACTGAGCGACGAGGACTCGTTGCAGGGCCCCATCACAGTGGAGGCACCAGCGGTACCACTACCCACTAAGCCACAGATACTACCATCCCTAGTAGCAGAGAGTGCACGACGCCTAAGTGCGTTGCACGCGTTTCAACGATAGAGGCTACCCAGGTTTCACGGAGAGAAGAACCCACAGATAGACGAGGATTGGATGGAGGTTTTCATCAGGGTTTTCAGATTATTAGGGACACCATCTGATCTTATGGTGATCCTTGATGTGAGTCTCCTTCCCACAACAGCAGGTAGATGGTGGATCTTGATGCTCCAGGTGCACGATGAGGCATCTCTACTTTGGACAGACTTTGAGAGTCTCTTGCGCTCGGTGTTTGTTCCTTCCACCCTTCATGCAGTGTTGATCCAGGAGTTACTTCATCTACGGTAGGGTAGCATGACAGTAGCTAAGTACTCAGTGAGGTTTACTAACCTCTCACATTACTCCACTGATATGGTACGGGACCTGTTCTTCAGGGCCCGGACCTTAGAGTAGGAACTCAAGCATGAGATCAGAGCTTCGATGATTCCCCTCAACACCTCAACACAGGCGGGGGTGCTGGAGCGAGCTCTTCTAGTGGAGAGTTTTCTCGCAGAGCAGACACCAGCAGCAAGACCCACCACAGGGTGACATGTAGTGGATTCTTCTAAAGCCGGTAGTAGACAGATGTCACAGAGGTCCAAGAGGGTCAGGACATCAGGTGGGAGACCTCAGGATACTTTTTCGAATGTGCGAGGGCACACAAAACAGATCCATCCATACGAGGGGAAGGCGGTGTTATGCATGCGGCGGGTAGGGCCACATGGCTCGTGACTGCCTGACCCTCCATGAAGATGAGTAGCAGATAGTAGAGGAACCTCCCAGGTAGAGGGAGAGGTTAGACCATGGTGGTCCGCCGTGAGCAGGTAGACGAGACATAGGAGATGGCCGAGCAGCGGGTGGTGGATGACGTTTTGAGGCTCTACCACCACCACCACCAGGAGGTCCACCCCGACCACAGGGAGCTGGCGGACAGAGGTGAGATCATCTCCAGGAAGTCGAGGCCTATGAACATGGCGCACCTGAGATGATTTGAGGTACTATCTATGTCTACTACACCCTTGCTTATGTACTTATAGACACATGAACAAGTCATTATTTTATTTCCACTGCCCTTGTTTAGAGATTGGAGATTCCGGTGGAGCCGTTGGCTCAATCCTTACGGCTAGAGACTTCTACGGGAGCAGACTCGACGGTTACGCACTGGTTCTGGCAGTGTGAGCTTACTCTAGGAGGCGATATCTTATACTGGGATCTTCCTGTAGCGGCTCGAGGCCTTACGACGTCATCTTGGGTATGGACTGGTTATCTACAGCCCATGATCAGATCGACTGTATTTGGTGCAAGGTGTGGTGTGTCCGCATGGATGGTAGAAGGTTCACCTTTACCGATGAGAAGGGAGCCTTAGCAGCGTTGGATGGACTTACATAGAGGAGAGGGCAGCCAATCAAACATCAGTTGGCTAGTCTCATCCTTGGAGCAGTTTACGTGCGGAGTCTGAGTTTTCCTATTGTGGTGGATCAGTATGCAGATGTTTTTCTTGACGATGTTCCAAGACTACCTCCTCGCAAGGAAGTATATTTCTACTTTGATATGTACCCCGGGACAACACCGATATCTACTCCAGCATATCGGATGGATTCTACCAAGCTTCGTGAGCTATGGGTACAGCTAGAGGATCATCTGACCCAGTGTTTCACCCTAGGCTTCTCCAATTCTGTTCACCAAATAAGGCAGATGGGAGCTTGCGACTGTGTGTCAACTACCGTCACCTAAATCGGGTGACTGTGAAGAACAAGTACACACTCCCAAGGATTAACAAACTCTTTGATCAGCTCAAGGTAGAACGATGGTTCTCGAAGATAGACCTCAGGTTAGGCTATCACCATCATAGAGTTTGAGATGAGGATATGCAGAAGACGTCCTTCAGGTGTCGGTATGGTCACTACGAGTTCTTGGTTATGCCCTTCGGCATAACCAACAGTCCAGCAATGTTCATGAGTCTCATGAATAGAATCTTCCAGCCTTACCTCGATTGCTTTGTCGTAGTCTTTATCGACGACATACTGATATACTCGACTAATGAGGAGGAGCACGCCTACAACTTGCATGTTGTACTTGATACACTCCGAGAGCACCATCTTTATGGTAAGCTCTCAAAGTTCAAGTTTTGGATTAGAGAGGTTCACTTTCTAAGACACGTCATCTCGGAGGCGGGAGTTTTAGTGTATCCAACGAAGATCGAGGAAGTTCTTTCTTGGAAGCCACCCAGGAGTGTGATAGAGCTGTGGAGTTTCCTAGTTCTGGCTGGGTATGATCGGATATTTGTGCCAGACTTCTCCAGAGTTGCATCACTGATTTCATCCTTTACGAAGAAGGGGAAACCCTTCATGTGGTCAGATAGATATCAGTAGAGATTTTAGGAGCTGAGGTAGAGGTTGAATAGTGCACCCATCTTGAGGCTACTGGAGGAGGGTGTTGGGTACGTAGTGTACTGCGACGCATCAGGGAATGGAATCGGGTGTGTCATGATGTAGGAGAGAGCGATGATCGATTATGTTTCGCGGTAGTTGAGACAGCATGAGAAGAACTACGCTATCCATGAACTGGAATTAGCAGCAGTTGCCTTCACCTTGAAGATGAGGCAACACTATCTGATGGGCGAGCGCTTTACAGTCTATTATAACCACCAGAGTCTCAGTTATATCTTCTCCCAGAAGAACCTGAACCTGAGACAGTGGTGATGGCTCGAGTTCCTCCAGGACTATGACTTTCAGATAGTCTATACTCCTGGGAAGGGGAAGGTTGTAGCTGATGCACTCAGCAGGATATCGGGCATTCAGTTTCTAGGAGAGGCGATAGAGCAGCTAGCCGCGTTGCAGATATCCTTTGTGGATATTGATGGAGCAGCCTTTCTTCAGTCTCTCACAGTCACTCCTCCACTTTTTTAGTGAGTTATAGAGTCACAGCGAGGGGAAACTGACTGCGAGACAGAACATTCTCAGATTTCCTTAGGGCTTCCACCCGATGGATTTTATGAAGGAGGGGAGCACGTCATCCTCTTCCGAGGATGTACTATGGTTCCAGTTGTACTATCGGAGGAAGTGTTGAGGGAGTTTCACACTTCCCCTCTAGCGGTAAATCCAGGAGTTGAGAAGATGTACCAGGACCTCAGACGACAACATTGGTGGCCGGGTATGAAGAAGGCTGTAGTAGAGTTTGTTTCACGATGCCTCACTTGTCAACAAGTGAAGGAAGTGTACTAGGTACCAGCGATCATGGTTCAACCCTTAGAGGTTCCAAAGTAGAATTGGTATGGTATATCCATGGATTTCATGATGGGGCTTCCATGTACATCCAGAGGACACGAATATATCTGGGTGATCATAGACCGACTCACCAAGTCGGCCCACATCCTACCGATCTGAGAGTAGGGATCGGTAGAGATATTAGGATGCCTCTTCATTCAAGAGATCGTACGGCTTCATGGTGTGCCATCGTCTATCATTTCTGATCGTGATTCTTGTTTCACTTATCGGTTATGGAATGGTTTACAGGAGGCTTTCGGGACACATCTTCGCTTGAGCACCAACTTCCATCCTCAGACGGATGGCCAGACTGAGAGGACCATTCAGACTCTTGAGGACATGATCTGTGCATGTGTCCTTGACATTGGTCACAACTAGGAGGATCACTTGCCCTTGGTGGAGTTTTTGTACAACAACAGCTACCACTCCACCATCAGGATGGAACCTTATGAGGCACTGTACGGCTGACCTTGCAGATCACCTCTGTGTTGGACTGACCCAGGGGAGTCAGCACTTGTAGGACTAGAGACGGTTCAGGCTACGATGGAGAAGGTGCAGATCATCTAGGAGCGGATGAAGACTGCAGAGAGAAGACAGAAGTTCTATGCTGATAGGATATAGAGACCACTGGAGTTCGAGGATGGCGACCGGGTTTTCCTATGGGTCTCACCTCGATGAGGTCTATGGAGATTTGGTCGGGGTGGAAAGTTATCTCCATTCTTTATCGGACCTTTCTAGGTCCTCAGTAGAGTAGGTGAGGTGGCTTGCAGCCTGGCCCTCCCACCTCAGTTGCACCAAGTGTATGACGTCTTCCACGTATCACAGCTGAGGAGATATGTGCACGAACTGTCCCAAATCATCGACCACGGGGAGCTGGACATCGATGATGGGGCGACATTCTCAGAGGACCCAGTGGAGATAAAGGATCGATAGGAGAGGGTCCTACGTGGCCTGTCAATTCTTCTGGTGTGCATTCAAAGGAAGCACGAGAACTTCCAGGAGAGCACTTGGGAGTGAGAGGCTCAGATTCATGTACAGTAATCCCATTTGTTTCCCTAGTGTGTGTTGTAGCTTTACGGGGACATAAAGCCCAGAGGTGGGAGTAATGTAATGACCCATAAATTTCAAGTAATATTTTTTCTTAAATACATTGGAATTTTATGAGTTTGCGGTATCTGATGGCACTTGATTCCAAGGCCCGGTGTGCCCGTAATCAATTTCTGAAGTTTTGTTCGGGTACGTTCAGTAAACGTACGTGTGGGTTTTTCTACCTTTAGAACTGGTGCATGGAATTGAAATCAATGGGCACCGATGAACTCACAGAACCGGTATTCGATAAGGGGGACCTTTACCGTTGTTGATTTTTGTTGTATGTGGTAGTTAAAAATATAGGGATTCGTTAAGACTTAAATAAATTGGTGTGTTACACGTTATTTTAAGTGGAAGTTAATTCCTCCAAAGGGAAGTTGGGGGTGGGTCCCACACCCCACCTAGCTTCCCATGGGAGGATATGACTAAGGTTGGTGGGGGACGCATGAACCCTTAACCCTTCAACTCCTCCTTTAACTCCCTTAAACCCCCATGAAACCCCTTATTAATCCTTATAACTCTCCACCTTCTACCTTAATTATTTATCACCTTCCACCCATTGAATATTCCACCCCAACCAATTAATTACATCATTAATTAATTGGCACATCTCTTTTTTGAAACCATTTGAATTTCATGGAAGATATTTTAAAAATTTAGAGGCTTAATATAATATTGGCTTTGCAAATATTTTGGAAAAGCTTTGGAGAATTAGAGGATAGATTTATTCTTCCAAGAAGAATGCCATACTCTCTCGGCGAAGAAAGCTCCATGAATTCTTCTTTATTATTCTCCATGACAAGGAAGAAGAAATCGCTCATGAGAAGCGTCGTCTACGTCAAGGATTATTCCTCCAACGTTAATGGGATGGCACCGTTCTCTGTGACACCATCTACCGTGACGCTCGTCTTTCGCAGCTTGTCAACGTGCGATGTCAATTGCGAGGTAGGGCGTTTATGTTAAATTTTAATTGATTAAAATTGTTCTTGTTCTTCGTTAAAAATTTTGGATTGTCTATGGCCGATTGTTACCACCTAACATGGAGGGCGCGGGCTCAACAAACATGGAATAATGACTCTCCATCGTTTCTTTTTTAATTAATTTGCAAATGGAGGTGGTGAAAAATGGAGGCAGCCGCGTGTGAAGAACTGCGACCCGCAACTGCGGGCCGCTCAGCCGATAAAGAACTGGCCCGCTAAGCTAGTCGGACCAAAGATACTGTGGCACCACAAGGACGCTGCACTGTGGAGGACCACATCACGCATTCTGCGGGCGAAGCGGCTGGCTCTTCGGCCGACCTGGTTGGAAGAGGACACGACGCCGCGTGTGGAAGATAGCGGCCCACCCAAGCAGGCCGCTCATGCTGGAGAATCCGTCCGGTTTCAGCCGTCCAGATTGGAGGGCAGCGCCGCTTGGCACCTCCGGTTTGGTAAAGCTAAAAACCCCTCCCCCCCTCAGATCGCTCGGCCACCCGGGTTGAGTCACGGCCAACCGGGCCACACCCTGCCAGCCCGCGCCGCACCGTGTGGGGCCATTCCACGCCCCATCGGTCCCGGCCGCGCGATTCACCATGCCGGTCTAACCCTGCCCGCCCATTGGGCTTAATGGTTCGAGCCCATTCTCAGTTAAATGTGATTAACTTAAAGACTGTGCGTCCGATCAACGTGATGTCTACGGCACTGAGACGCTTACGATGAGGCAGTCCATTTGTGATACACTAAGTGAGTTTTGGAAAAATTTGGAAAATGTATGGGTTTGGAATGAGCGTATTTCCAACTGGGCCCCCATAACAAAAATACTAATAACTCTCAGACTGGGCGTCCGATTGATGTGTCGTCTATCGCGTTGGGTTCCTTTTGACAAGACAGAATTTTGGGATACATAAACTCTAGACATCATTCCAGTTTATGTATCGACCCCCTTGGATCAAGGAGTGGACCCTCCCAGAATCGAGCGTGCTGTGTGAGGGAACCCTAGAGCTGGTTGCTACTGCGACAACTACCGTACTGGGATCCTCCATGGGTTCGACGACAAATACTACTGTACATGGATCCTCTGTGGGTTCGACAGCGATTAATACTATACTTGGATCCTCTATGGGTTCGGCAGTAATGACTATTGTACATGGATCCTCTGTGGGTTTGACAGCGATGATTACTGTACTTGGATCCTCCGGGGGTTCGGCAGTGAAGAATTATGTACTAGGTCCCTATGTTGGTTCGACAGAGGAGATGATTCAGAGGCTACATCTAATCATCTCCACCCCTCTTCTTGAGTTGTATACCTGTGTGAGCTGAGTCTTGAATTTCAATCATTATCATCAATGTGATTGACTTCTTTCCTGTGTGGACTGGGTTGTTCTTGGGCTCGAGAGTTGGAGACGAACTAGAATTTACGACTTAGGTATATGTATGGGCATATACCTAAGTAGAGTTGGTTGATACTTCGTTATTGTATCTTTTATTTGTAGTTTATCCTTCGTAGATTCTGGAAGACCTTCGAGGGTCTCGGGGACCCAAATGAGTATCGTTATACTCACCCCTGAACGAGGAATGCCGAATCTACGTTTTGTTGGATGCAGATGACGGACAACACTAATTGTGGTAGAGACTTGTGGAGCTATCGGTACCAAGAGGAGGACCACTTAGCGGGACGTACACGGAGTGGACAGACGGACCCGAGCTGCTGAGGAGACCATCTATACCCACCCTTTAGGTGGGATTCCCGGAGGATGACTCAGTGGTTGCTACTTTACTTTACTGTTGTTGTACTATACTTTCAGTTGTACTGTACTTACTGTTGGGCTTGTATTTCCAGCCCCTTTATTTTCAGCACATACTTTTGTATACTGTTTTACTTTGTTCTTACTTCTTTTGCGTACTATGTGGTGTGAGTTTACTTTTATAAAGTCAATACCTTCCCTTTTATCTAGATTTACACCTTTGGTGCAAGTCACCAGCCCCTTGCCTATGGAAGGCGGGCTTGGGGTAGTCACGGCACAGGCCCCGAGGACGGGTTATGACAATATATTCACTTGATTTTTATTAGTGAATTATTTATCATTCATGGTTTTATAAGGCTAATTCATCCCATTCTGTATGATTCTGATAATGGTGTTAGTCTCTAACTTATGGCCTACTAGAACTAAGATTTGCAGTTCACCCCTTTCTTCACTACTATAAAAGAGGGATTTTAGTGGATACATGTTTTGATAGAGTAGTATTATAGATTTTGTTAATAACAAGTATTGATTTTAGATTTTGAAACTAGTGAGTATTGTATTTGTTTGGTAGGGAAAAAATAATTAAAACTTAACATGTGTTATATCAAACGTAGACGGGCTAGGATACAGACGGGGACATTGAGATCTAATAAAGGACCCTAATCATACTAAGTATACTAAATTGAGATTAGAGGGATTAAAGGGTATGGACCTATGTGTGATAAAATCATCATAGTTTTTTGAACATATATTGAATTATTGGAAATATTTAGGGAATAAAAAATAATTTAATTGAAATATCTTAAATTAAATCCACATACCATGCTTAGGAGTTTTGAAATTATATTATATAGCGGGATGGTTAAAGGAATCTCCATATGTTTGAAGTAGCTTAGACACTTCACTGTACATAAATTAATCATAAGCTAGTTGATCTTAGGGAGGAGATTTCATATATGAAATAATTCCATAAGTTTCAACATTTGAGTTTCATAAAGTATTGGGGGAATATCTATGATCAAGAGATAAATGGGTGGTTATAAGATATTGATATTACTATGGTTTTGATCTTTGTGAGGAAGAAGTATTAGATTCCTCGGGTAATTATATTGTTGATAGGAGTGGCATGTAAGTGGTTGAATCTTTTTCTTAGCAATCATGAAGAGTTTTACGGAATCATGGGACTAGTTCTATAGTCATTTGTAAGATAAATTTGTATCTTCAACACTAAAGGGGGTGTGGTAATAAAATTTTCTCACTCTTAGGTAGGGAAGCTTAGTTGTGAGTGGTCTTGGAGTCTGATTTATGGATCCCCTCTGTTAGGCTACCACTATTTATCTAAATAAGGATATTAGGGTGCGGTTTCTTAAGATTATTTCCATGAAAAAAATACAATGTAAGTTTACCTGTTTCATGACATTGATGCATTTAGAGGTGTTGATGTATGCTAAAATGACTGATTATACATTGGATAAAATGGTTCATTCTAATAGGGAAATCATTATAACTTTCTAAGGAGTAATTTTGTAAATGGATGTTCACATTTATCTAGTAATCTTTGGTTTATTCTATCATAGAGTCTATATAATATTTATTCTTTTGTTTTCTTTGAATCTAATAGCTCTCAAGCCTCATTTGGGGCCTCTAGTGAGATTTTCTATGTTTCTAAAGGATGATTCTATCAGTAAATATAATTATTGATCATCCATATAATTATGTTTGGTGAAAGTGGATGTTTTCAAAAATATCCTCAGTAATAGTTTCCTCTAAGTCATTATCGGCAGTAGTTTATTTAGAAGTATTTTAGATAGTGGATAGGAGTTATAGTAAGTAGAATATAGCCCTATTATATTCCTCAACCTCAAAAACCAAGGGTTCAACATGAATGTGGTGGTGGGAATCATATTGAGATATAATGAAAATGGGTATGACATGGCCAGTTACATTCCATGGAGTTTATAACGTTATGAGGGAATGATATAATTCAAGGTACCGTTTTTTTATTCTACTCTATTTTATTCATTGTTTTATTTAACAGTTCTGCACTCCTTTAGTGTGTCTACTATAGTCCAATCATTGGACCTTAAAGTCCACACACTACCAATTCCCTTTGTGTTGTCCATTCTAGTTGGAGTTCACTCTAGCTTATCTAAGGTGTCTTAGGGATATAACCTGATGATGGGATAGAATCCTCCATTTAGGAGAGTTCTTATTCTTTCTTCTACAACCATATGATGTTATTTCAGGAATATATTGGTTATATTTTGTGTGAACTATTATATATTGGTATCAATGGAAGGTTTTTTTATTTAACATGAAAAGAAAGTATGTATTGTTCATTGGATAGACAGATCATTATATAGATTACATACATTTAGATACACTTTATTCTTATCAACCATGGTTGATTTTGAGTTTATTGGATGTTTAAGTTGCAGTGTTTTTATATTTGTTTATGAGTTTATTGATATGTTTACCAAATAGGTTATGTCACTACTCCCTCAATGTGATATCAATTTTAGTATGTAATTACAACTTATTGTCTCTTTAAATTCTATAACTATTTAAAGGATTTTCATTCAATTTTCTAATGGGTATGAGTTTAAATTTATGATTTGTTATAAAATGGTTTCACACAACCCAGGGTATCACCTTGGTATTCTTCAATGTTATTCACTAAAAATTTGGATGTTATTTTATTGATATTAATCAATTATTATCTGTTAAACCAAGTGATAGTGAATAACTATTATCCCTTCCTAAGGATTGATGAATTATTTTATTAGTTAAAGGGTTCTACCTAGTTCTCGAAGATTGATTTACATTATGGGTATCATTACATGATAGTGGAGAAAGAATATATGCCAAATATAATTTTTAAGTGTCATTTTAGACACTTAATGTTTTTGTTGATGCCTTTCAGGGTTATGAATCCCCCTATATATTTTAAATTGATTAATGAACGTATTGTTTCATGAATCCTATATTAGTTTGTCGTTGTGGTCATTGATGATAACCTAGTGTATTCAAGATCATAGGAAGATATTTTTGAGCATTTTGGGGATGTTTTAGAAATCCTTCAATAAAATCAATTTTATATGATTATTTTTGAGTATAAGTTATGGAACCATGATTTTCATTTCTATGGGAATTACAGGTCTCGATAGGGTGTGCTTATTGATCCTTTAATGATTGAGGTAGTTTTTTTATATATATCTCCCAAGAAAAATTCTTGAGTTTGTATTTTTCATTATCTTGTAGGATATTATATGAGGTTCATGTCTGATATATCTCAAATTAATATTCCATTTAAATCCCTGAGTAGGAAGGATCGGAACTTTATATAGATTGATGAAACTCATTTAATGTTTAAGTATCTGAAAGAGAAGTAGATTAGTTCTGATGATCTTTGGTTTCTAGAGTTGGGGATTGTATTTAATTTCTTATAAGATTTTTCATGTATTATAATAGGTTTTATCCTAATAAATAAGTGAGAGGTTATCTCATATGGGTCTATGTAGTTACTTATTCATGAGTACAACTATTCTACCCCTGATATAAAGATTATAATAGTGGTTTTTTCCCTAAAGTTGATTCATTAATTTCTTATCATACTAAACTTTATATTATTTATAGATCACAAATTACTATTATATATATTCTCTCAATAGTATTTTATTTTTTAACTATGAATATGGATAGATTTCTTGTAGGATTATGAATTTGATATCTCTTCACTATAGGGAAGGAAATTTGATAGTTGTTGTGTTGATAAATAATTCACGTGGAGATATTGGTTGAGAGGTTAGTGATGTGTGGAGGATGATGAAGGAGCTTACAAATCTTTATTAGATATGGATGGAGTCTATGGTAGAGTTTTCATGTATTATATGACTACTCATTATTTCTAGTTATAGAAGTTGGTGGAGTCCTAACTAAGATATCCTAAGGTAGAGGTGGCATAAATCATGTTTTCTATAGATATGTACCCAAGGGATGAACAATTAATGATCAATATTGATTATTGTTTTAAGTGAATCTCTTTATTCCATTGGAAATGGAATATGTGACTCTCTATGATTTTTATATCTTAACTTTAGTAATGAATCTTAGTATATGAAAGATTCATTATTCTTATAGGAGTTTATTTTAGTGGTAGAGGCTAAATAGTTTGGTCGATGAGTTCATGACTTGATGTTTAGTCCATAAGAGGTTGAAATTCTATCATAGAGTTAATGTTGGTTTTCTACATACATTATATGCTCCTAAATTGAAATAGGGAGATATATTTAATGATTTTATTACCATTTTTTTCCCAAGAATCATGTGGATGTGATGTAATCTAGGTGATTGTGAATCAATTAACAAAAATTGGCTCATTTCATGGAGATCAAGGGGTTGGGTGCAGCAGATATTATAGAGAATTTTTTTGTGGATAAGGTGGTATGGATTCAAGGTATTCTAAATATGATAACCTATAATCATGATCATATAATTTCCATGAGGATATGGAATATTTTTTATCATAATTTCTTACTCTCGTTTAGACATTAGTAGTGATTTTCATCTTTAAACTAATGGTCAGATAGTGAAGCTGATCTAGATACTACAAGATATCTTACCTACATGTGTTCTTAATTTTGGATATTACTAGGTAAATAATTTGTATTTAGTTGAGTTTGAATATAATAATTATTATTAATCAACCATTATCATGACTCGATTTTATTTTTTACATTATATTGGTCCAAGGTTGGGGAGTCATCGATTCTTAGAATAGATTTGTTGTGAATCATGATAGAAAAAGTGTAGGTGATCGTTGGGTTGATGAATACTACACAGGACCATCATAAAAATTCAACATATTAGATAATGAGGCCTATAAATTTTTATTTTGGTGATCATGTTTTCCTTAAATTTTCACCACATTAAAGGTAGTGTAGTTTTAGTAGATGTGGTAAGATTTATCCTCAATTTATGAAACCTTTTTTGGAGTTGGAACATGTTGGAAAAGTGGTTAATTAGTTACATATTCCCCTATATATCAATTTTACTCATGATATTTGCTTTGTGTTTCAGACTCATATATATCCTAATTAAGACCCCCATCTTCTGTATTAGGGATATATATATATATATATATATATATATATATATATTGATGTGGATGCACCATTAGTGAAGCAGTCTGTTTAGATTTTATATTATCAGAAAAAAATGTTATGATGATGTGTTATTCTATTAGTGTGTGTATTTTAGAGTTATTATGTCATGGATAAATGTACATGGGAGAGAGACTTAAATATATAGGCTTAGTATTTGAAGTTATTTTTTGTTTTTAAATCTTATAGGTATTGATATTTGGTTTTATGCTGATATGATTACAGATTTATTTTCCTCTATTGTGTTAACTTTTTTCTTTTAAAATGGTGAGAATCAAGTTTGAGAACCATCTTAGGAGTTTTTTTATTTTTCAAGTTTCTTGCCTTTATTATATGGATTATTCTTATTATTTAGGATGATAATTATATAATAGGTATCTGATATAAAGGCCCAAATTTTTTTGGACTGTAACTTTGTGGTGTTAAGGTGTTACAGGTAGTGAAAGTGAGTTTAGAAGTGGTTTGAAAGTAGTGATATGTTTTTTCAAAAATTTTAGGTGCTGATGAAATGGTTGGGACTTTATTATTTCATATTGTGTCCATGTTTGGTAATGGTTCAACTACATACATGGAATTTGGACATTTTTTAGTGTAGTGAAGTTTAGAGTCGATTCTCTACATTTTAGAGGAATTTTATGTCATAGTTTAAAACTACAGTAAAGTGGTTTTTGTGGTTTGGGTATACATTCTATAGAATCTCTATCTAAAATATAGAAGTTGGTGACACTCATTTTTGTGGGGATGGTGGATTATAGTGTGGTTTTATGAGAACCATATCAAACTATTGACATGGAGGATTCATAAGATAGGATGAAAATATTAATGGTATGTGGGGTTATTTCATGGTGATGGACAACATAGTATTCAAGGGAATTAAATGGATAGGTAAATTTAAGAAATGGTATCAATTTTGAGTGATTTATATTTTTTATCTTTGTTGACTAAGAAAAACCATGACATTTTGTAGTCTCAATATGGCATAGTAAATTCCCTCAAATTTTTTTTATATATTTGTGGTATACTCCTACATTGTTTTAATTTATTTTCACTCTGTTAAACCCTACACATTATATTGGATCAATTTTGGTGATATTTAATAGAATCAGTGATCCTTTAAACCATTGGTTTTAGGTGATGATGGTTATGTAATCCAAGGTTCTATTATTTTTTCCTTTCTCTCATTTATTCTCATACTTCTTTATAAAGGGTTTTATGGAAATGGATATTTTTTAGTTTTAATGGGGTTTGGAATAATACCTTATAGAGGATAATTTTTTTCATTTATTAAAGGATTTCTATGAGAAAATTTTTGTTTAATCTTGGTTATGTTATCTTTACTTGGGGTTTGGTGGTGAATATTTCTTTGAGGTATGGGATTTTATATTCATTTATTTTATTACTATGATAATGTATATCAATCATGATTTAGTATTATTTGGGTAATGTGATGAAATTTTCCAAATGAATATCATAATTGAGTTGAAATTAAATTGGAAGATATTTATTCATGTTTTATACACTTTTATTTCTTATTTCCTTAATGTTTCTCATTGTTTTTTTAGGTGAGTTATTGTTTTCTTTTCTATTTTTTATATGTTAATCATGTTCATGTATTAAGATAAATTCAAAAGTAATAATTTAATTAATTATGTGAAAATATATAATTATTGTTTATTATTTTTATAGTAAGTATAAATTTATAAATAAATGGTGAATCATGAAGTTTGAGTAAGGAGTTTATTTTTTTTCTTATAATTTTTTTTATTATTTTTTATATTGAGTTGATGTTTTTATATGAAATTGGTATTGGTTATGGTATATTAATCATGTTTTGGAATATGGGTAATATTATGTTGTTTATTGTTTTGAGTTCTAGAAGCGATGTTGATATGTTTTTTATTTTGGTAGTTGGAATAGGTTGATGTGGTTAGTGTTAGTGTTATAGGGGGATATGAAATACTAAAAAATTAATTAATTAATTAAATTAAAGTTGTTTCAGAATGGGTTAAATTTAATAATTTAGTGGTAAATGTGGTGAATCATAATTATGGAATTATTGTGTGGTAATTGAAATATAATGGTATAAAATTGGAAGTGTAGTAAATTCAATTGATGTGGATAATGAATGAAAATTGTTAATAAATGACTAAAGTGTATTTTTTAATGAATAACATAAAGTAAATATGAAGTGTGTTTTTTGTTTTTTTTTGTTGTGTGATTATTATACAGTGTGGTGATGATTTAATGTGAGTCTAGAGGAGGCAGAAATTGTTGTGACATGGTGATGGAAATGTGATTAGGAGTAGTGGATGTAGAGGGTTCTGTTTGGATATAGACCATTATGTTGGGTTTTTGTGCGTGTGTGTCTGATACATTTTTTTTATTTCATATACACCACTACCTAATATGGGTAATGTGACTACAACCAATAAAATGTTTGTGGTTTCAAGGGCACCACAACATCCAAGATGTGGGTGATAAGGATAGTTGACTACAATCCCTCTCTCAATATATCTATTGGACCAGTTGAGATTAAAATATGTCCAACAGGTATGGTGAATATACCTTTTTTTAACTTTAAAATAATTAATAAATTAGAGTGCATTATTTCATGTGGGTAAGATAAAATAAGAATGCATGATAAGAATAGTGTAGTGAAGTGTTAAAAAATAAAAATAAATGATAATATAAAGATATGAACACATTATTTATATAGTATTTAGGTTCAAATAATCCTACATATACTCTTTACCCCCCCCCCCACCTACCTTTAACTCAGATATAGGAATGGTACTCACTAGAACAATACCTCACTTTTGAAAGGTGTGATAACCATTTATATACATCAACATATTGCTCACTTGGAGGCATAACCCAGACAATACCTTTATTTATATGAACCAAGGAACAACTAATGATGCCTGAATTTTGATGAGAGTCACAACTTAAATAAATTCCTTTTTTAGGAGTTACAAACAACACACAAATGTGATTTTGAAAAGGAAAAGCACTAACTGAAAAATTCAAGACAAACTAATTGTAAAAAAATATAAAACATTTAAACTAGAGTGAAAATGAAGAATATGTTAGGAAAAATATAATTATAAAGGTGATTTTATTTATAAGTTGTCTTTTTTTTCAATAAATTTTGTATAATAAATAAATATAGCTCAGTTTGTAAATGAATAAAATCAGGATGGCCATCATATTCAATAAATCGAAATCAAAATGAATGAAAAAGATGATTGTATTGAGAAAGAATCTTTCTGGAATTAAATGGTCATTGGATTCACTGTGGATTTATTATAGAAGAAGTGATGGTAATGGAAAAGAATACGAGTATACATGACATTGATTTAAAATTTGATGATGCTTTGCTGATCTTGGAGTTCTCATTAATCACAAGTATTTGGAAAATTTGTGATGAAAAGTTGATGAAATAAAGGGGGAGTGAATGATATGCTGCCAACAATATTCATACTGATCAAATCTAAATGGAAATAGAAAAGGGGTGTTGGAGATCATAATCAGCTTGTTCATAGTCATGCTGATCCTAATAATGTTTATCGTATTCAAGATACTTTAGTTCTGGATAATAATGCTTAGGATGAGTTAGAAAGAAATCTAGATTTTGAAGTCTTGGGAAGTTCCCATACTTTAAAATGTAATACTGATGATGTTGAATCTATTCTCAAATGTATTCAAAGTCATAAAGGAATTCATGATACAAGCACATGTTTTTGATTGAAGGAATTTTCTAAAGTCGGATCTTCTGAAACTAGGCCATCATATTCAGTATTTCATTGTATTTATTAGAAGAAGATTTTTTTGTTCGGGAGAAGTATGAGGTATCATATTCAGAAGAGAAATATTAACTCTGGTCTATTTTTAAATGTTTCTTTTTTTAATTGGCTCAAGATCCATTTTATCATAATTAATGCAGATTCATCCTTCTGGATAGAAGAAGAAGTGGATTTGATTTAATTACTTAATTCAAGTGGATAAAGATAATAGCTAAAGGAAATATCTGGATGTGTTGTCGTGAGGGATCTTGATTTATGAAGAATATGTTTTGATTCTTTAATTGGTACAGAGCATCGTAATGAAAAATCAGAAAGGAGTTTGAGAAAAATATGAAAGCTATCTATTTATTAATATATTTATATTCAATTAGTATAGAGAATCATATTGAAGAAATTGGATTAAGGTAATTGGAATGGGAAATTGGATCTGGACTAGTGTTAGAAAATAAATTACGAGGAAGATTTATTGTCATGGAGAAGATTTGAGAAGAATCGAGAGCATTGACGAAGTCAGAAATGCACCCAAAATTCAAGGCTTCATGAAAATTCCAGGAATTTGGTTGAGAGGGAAACCATTTCATATTTTTACCAAAACCACTATTGGGTCACCTATAAAAGGAAATAATTCCAACTTACTTTTAGATATTCTAACAATGAATTACTATTCTTGATAGTATAGAGAGAAGATCTCAAGTGTAAGGAAAAGAAATAAGTTTTTTTATTGACCTGTGTTGAAGAACTTTTGAGTGTAAGAAGTGAAAGGAGAAGAGAAAAGATCACAATGTATTCATCTAAACATCATATTTAATTTTTTATCGTATTCTATTTGTCATCATATTAATCTAGTCATCATATCAGGATAGATAATCAGATCCGGAATTCCGTATTGTGATTTCTGGACTGAGGAAGGAGTTTTGAATTGACTCAATAGTATTCTAGATCAGAAATATTTTCATATTAGTCAATTGGATGGAAGAATCATACTTTCATAATCATATTGGGAGAGTTGTATTGAATTCAATACCAAAGTCCATGAATTTATTACCCACTTCTAGGTAAGAAATTGATTTTTTTTGAAAAGAATTAATTTTTTGAAATTGAAAAAGAATCATAGGTAACATGTGTTGTTACACATACATTGTTTTACCCTAATTTTTCTAGAGGGTGTACACGAACTATTGGAATGTTTATATAGTGATAGACGCTTGCAAACGTATACACTACTCATTATTGTCTTCTAGTGAATTGTGTGTTACTGGATCATTTCCAAACCATACCATGTACGTATCTATTCTTATTTAATAGTGAACCTAAAAAATAATTGTGTTCCTATGAATGTATTTTTTATTTGGTTCTTAGTAGGGAAATAAATCCTTAACAGGAAGTGAAGGATGTTTCAAAAGAAAGGAAAGTTAAAATAAATATTATCACTGATTCCCCCCCCCCCTTAGTTATACATCTATCCAACATGGGAACTTACAATTTGTATCAGAGCCAAAGGTTCCCTTCTCTTATTCTTTGCTGATGGATAATTTAAATTATGTGAACAGTAAAGGTATTCTAGTTTTTAATAGAAATAATTATCATATTTGCAAAGAAAGAATGTTTCTTTATCTCATTTATATTGGATATGATGTTATTGAAGCTGAATCAAATGGATTCACTCTTATTTATTATAAAGATCCTCCTACATCTATGGATAAGAAGAATCTTGAGAATGATGGAAGGGACAAGAATGCTTTATTATCTTCACTGTTTTAAAGAGAATTCCTGATGGAAAAAGGTATTTCCATAGCCAACTTTATGTGGGATAAATTCAAATACATATATGAAGGAAATAAAAAAGTGAAGAAGGAAAAATTACAAATTTTTAAATTGAAATATGAAGATTTCAATATGGGTGAATATGAATAATTTGGGGACTTATTTACCATGGTAAGTGAAATTTTCAACACTATCAGATGTCTTAGTGAAAAGTTAGATGATTTTCTAGCTGTTAAAAAGTTTTTGAGAATCCTTTCTGGAAAGGTTTATGTAAAAGTTTCTTCACTAAAATACAGAGATCCTAAAACATTATCTCTATATGATTTTCATATCTCTCTCATTACTTAAGAAATGATAATGGAGAAATCTATGAGAATAAATACAAGAGTTGACAGAGAAATGTATTTCAAGTATTTTGATAAAGAAAATTCCAAGAAGATTCTTATTGAAGATGAAGTTGGTGAATCTGATTCTGAAAATGAGGTATGTTAAAATTTTGATTCTATTTTGTCCTTGTTTTCTAAAAATGTGAAAAGAGTTACATGGAAATACAATGGGAAACTTCCCTTGAATTTTTTTTAATCTGGATTCATTGGTATTTTTTTGGCTAATGGTTCTCAAAGAAAGAAGTAATAGGATTGTGATGAAGAAAAAAGAAGGCCAAGAATATTTTGGAAGAAATAGGGAGATAAAATAAAATTGTATTCCACTAGGAAGGATATAAAATTATTCAAATCTATAAGATGATGTTTCTTATCAAAAGATAAAGAAGAAGAAGGCAGTGATGCTGAGTCTAAAAAATATGTTGAGTATGGTATTGAGAATACTATTATTGCAGTAGTGAATCATAAAGAACTCAGAAGTTGTAGTTTAAAAAAGAATAAACTCAACTTTAATTTAATTTGAAAGAAGAGTCAAAAGAATTTATAATAAAGATCAGTAGGCTTGAAAAGAAAAACAAAAGGTTGGAAGATGAATGTTCCTCAACAAAAAATCAATATTTTTTTCTAATGAGAATGTGAAGAGAGAGAAATAAATTTATGAATTTAATAAATCTCTTAGGGAAGAAAATAATTGTAATGAGGATCTGGAGGTGAATCTAAAGGACAAAAGATGAAGAGTTGGAACTTATCCAACAGAATCTTTCTAAAGATGAAATGATATATTCAAGTTTCAGAAACTCTATCTCATAATTTGGTGTCAGTTATTAAAAGGAGAAAGCTGATAAGAATCAACAAAATTTACCTTCAATTATTAGGAATATGTAAGTATTTTTTTTGAAAATAATAATGTTGGAATGTTATGTATGTGAACAAGATCAACAAAGTTGAGAATTCAAAAGTTACAAAATACCATGAATCCAAAAATGTTTTCAAAAATTATAAATCCAAAAAAGTTTCCAATACTTTTTATTATGATAAGGATTAAAAGAAAAATTATATTCTGATTGATAACCGAAAGGTTAGGGGCTCATAAAATAATGACAACAAGGATGCTGAGAAATTTATTCACAATTCTGGAAATAGACAAATTTTAGAGGAAATCACTCTTTCTATGGATAATGCAGGTATTTTGGTGGATTCAAACATATAGAAAAAATGTGATGGTTCAACTTATAACATTACTATTATTTTATAGGTTATGGAAGGAAATGTTTTTAGGGGAGTAAATTCTCTAAAAAGAAGAAGTCTGAAAAGATTATTTTAAAGAAACCCAAGAAGGTTGGAGTAAGAATTGGAAATAGGTTCCAAACTTGGGAAACTTTTTTTGAAAGATATGAACAACTTGTAAACCTTGAAAAGGGTGTCTTGTTATGTTACCAGCAAAGTATAATATTCTTAACAATTCTCAAAAGCTGAAGGAGAATAAAGAAAAGGAAGAAAAAACTCTTTTTGTGGAAACCACTCTGAAAGCTACAAAAGAATAATGAACATAAATTATTTATAGTGGGTGTTATTCCCATATGAAAATATATTTGAATTTGTTAATGAATGTGAAATATTTTAAAGAAGTAATGATGAATCTCTAAGAATCAAAGGTGTCGGATCAGCCATCATATGAAAATAAAAGTTGAAATCTAATAAATATTTGTATGTTGATGGGTAGAAACACAATTTGTTAAGTGTTTCACAATTGTCTGTAGAGGGTAACAAATTTATCTTAATACAAGATGGTTTTTTTGTGAAAATTAAAGGCGATGGAAATATAGGTACAAGAGACTAACATACAAAAAGGAATTTGATTTAGGTTGATGAAATACAAAAGTATTGTTACTTGAGTATGGTATAATATAATATAGCATAAAAATATAGGATACATGTGTCAAATAAACATGAGAAAATTTTCAAAGTGATATAGTTTCTGAGACATTTTGAATTTTCTAACAAGAATGGATTGGTGTCGTACTATTTTCCAGAAAATAAATATTACAAACTCAGTGAATAAGAAAGTTGAGATTTGTTCAAAACAACTGAAGGACTTGATTAATTCTTATATCTATGGGCCAATGAGAAAACATTAAAAAAGGTATATAAGTATTTTATTACATTAATTTATGGTTTTACTTTCATTAATTGTGTTATGTATATGAAACATAAGTCATATTCTTTGAAAATGTTTAAAATTTTCATAAGAAAATATGATAAGGAATGTGAGTATTTGGTGAAAAAGTTGAGAAATGACAATGGTGTTGAATAAAAAAGTAATAATTTGAAAAATATAATGAGAATAATGGAGTTTGGAATGAGTATAGTTCTTTATATACTCCACAACAAAATGGGGTTTCTAAACTAAATAAGAGAAGTTTGGTGGAAATGTGGATAACTATGTTACATGAACACGGTCTTTCTTATTACTATTGGACTAAATTCATGAGCATTGTGTTTATATTCAAACCCATTGTTTCTATCATCCTAATTCATATATCACTCCATATGATTTTTTTATGGGAAAACACCAAGTTTGAACCAATTAACAGTTTTTGGGAGTCCATGTATTATAAAGAAGAAAGGTGTAAACTAGGGAAAGTTTGAGCACAAAGGTGATGATGGAATATTTTTTGGCCATGCTCCAAAAGGAAGGGGATAATGATTTTTTTACCAATAAATAAGAATAAATGTTTATTATGTTGATTTAAAAGTAATTTAAAAGGTATAAGAATATAAACATTTCCATGAAGATACAAAATTTGAGAAGGAAAGGTTTGATAACAATTCTGATAAGGATATAGACAATTTTAATCCTATTCAAAGAGATGAATGAGACTCATCTATTTCAAGTGGTGAGGAAGATAATCAAAAACCTCATCATCTACTGAGAAAATAAGTGGAATATTATAATATCATTGTAGATCAAAATCAAAAGGTTCAAATAAGAAGAACAATAAATGTTATTTCCCATACTTATTTGAATTCAAAAGAGGAGCGGAATGGTGCAAAAGAAGCTTTTTAGTATCTATAATGGGTTCAGTCCATGAATTAAGAGATGAATCATATTGAAAATAATGATACATGGGAACTCATACCCAAACCAAAATACAAAAAAATTATTATCACAGAATAGGTTTTATGAATAATCTAAATGAAGAAGGTGAAGTGATACAAAACAAAGCAAGATTAGTGTGTAAAGAGTATTTTAAAATTGAAGGTATTGGTTTTTATGAAACCTTTTCTCTGATTGTAAGATTGGAAACAACCATAATTTTTCTAGATATTACTGCACAATGAGGTTGCAAGATCATTCAAATGAATGTTAAATTTGCATTATTGAATAGTGATCCTGATCAAGAGGCTTATATTGAACAAACTTGTGAATTTTTTATTAGTAAAGATTAAATTTATCTATGAAGATTGAAGAAGGCCTTGTATGAGATAAAATAAGCTCCGAGGACATGGTATTCCAAATTGGATACTTGGTTAACGAAGATGAGTTTCAAGGAAGGGAGAGTTGATAGTAAAATTTATATCATATAAATACCAGAGTGTTCCCTCATGATAATTTTTATGTTGATGATATTATCTTTGATGGTAATGATGAAAGAAGTCATGAAAGATCTATTGAATAAATGAAAATGGTTTTTTAAGATGTCTATTCTGGGTTAAATGAAATACTTTCTTGGGTTATAAATTTTGAAAAAGGAGAAACACATTTTTATTTCTTAAGAAAATTATTATAAGAAACTTTTTAAGAGGTTCGGCATGGAAAACTCAAAAACTATTTACACACTTATTTCTATGGGAAAAAAGTTGAAAAAAATATGGATAAGGAAAATAATTTGATCGGAATGAATTTTGAAAGATGATAGGAAGTTTTTTATTTTTGAATACCTCAAGACCCAAAATTTTTTATGTTGTTACTTTATGTGCTAGATTTCAAATTTCTCTTAAATAATCATATTTACTTACTGGAAAAATAATTCTCAGATACACGAAGGCACAACATATTTCAGAATCAAGTATGATAGCTCATAAAGTATTGATTTTTTTGGGTCATTAGATGTTGATTATGTAGTAAATGTTGAAGATATAACATCCACATATGGGGGAGTATTCTTTCTCTGAAAGAATTATATTAGTTGTAATTCAATGAAATAGAATTCAGTAACTCTCAGTATGGTTAAATCTGAGTATGTTGGAACAAATCAAACCACTACTCAACTTATTTGGATGATAAATCAATTAGAATACTTACTTATTTGAGTAAAGTTACCCTAGATATTGGGTTGTAAAAATTAAAGAAAAATCAATATCACTAGAATCTAGTTCAACATTCTCTTTCATAACATATTGATATCAAATATTATTTTATCAAAGAGCACGTGGAGAATAATTAATTGAATATGGAGTATGTTTATACATCGAAACAAGTTGTTGAAATTTTCAAAAAACCTTTATTGAAAGAATATTTTTTTAAATTGAGGTTGAACATGGGAAGTCAATCCCTTTATCGTCAAAGATGTCACAACCCATCCCCCGGGGCATGTGTCATGAATACCCCAAGCCTGCCTCATATAGGCCAGGGGCTGGCGACTAGTTCTGAGTAGGTTTTTCCCATAAAGGGGAGGCATTTTCCTATACACCTGCACACACGCACTAGTCCCCAATAAAAGTAATGAAACCAAAAACAACAATTAAACATATATTAAATCCACTGAGATATCCAATGATAGTAATTGTACAAACTGAAAAGTAAATGGGCCAGAATACATGCCCAACTAAAAAATAAAATTATAAGATCCTCGATATCATCTGCAGAAAACCCTGCCTAAAGGGAAGGTATAATAATTTGTATGAATGTCACTGAAGCATACCATATTTTTCATGTGACCCTAAAGAACCCCCTATCTCTATCCTTCCAAAGACTCCTTCAATGTCGTCGAACTCCTGTAAAATAAATGACATGTACGGGAAAATCACTGGCATAGGTGAGTAAAAAAACACTCAGTAGGGATCCCAAACCACAAATGAATTACACAAAGTAAACCATAAATAATAAAATGAAGTATATCACAATGAATATCACAAATCAAGACACTACGAATACTTCCAAAAAGGTACATGGAGTGTAGCCTCTAAAAAGTACAATCATGATAGTCACCAAAGTCAGCTTACACCAAGTATAGGTTTATGGTACGTAAATAGAATTTTCATAAGAATCCACAGTACCCTTAAGTATTAACACACAAGTCATTGGTAACACATAGATTGTAGGTAAAACACAGATTTTTGGTAACACACGGAGTGTAGGTAACACAAGTAGTGTAGATAAAACAAAAAGTGTTGGTATTACACATAGTGTAGGTAACACTCGGAGTGTCGTCAAATACTAGAGGACCTTCACCCTTGTAGGATAGGGGAGTAGTGACTTAGTCTTGGTAAGAAACAAAGTATAGAAAAGATACATTGTCTTTTTAAGGCATGTAGTCTATTCAAGACACACAGTCTAGGTAATCCCATAGCTTATAGGTTGCAGCCAGCCACAAGATTTTGTCCTTAGAATACTTGTTCTTAGAGAACGTCCTCCTCGAGCCAAAATTACATATCCCAACTACCACAAAACTCATATATAGTATCACAAAAGGACCACCACTTCACAAGGATCCCAACGCTACAAACGGATCGTCAAACGGACAAATGGTTTGAGAGTTATGGGCATTTATGTAAAAAGGGACCGGTTGGGTGTGGGTCTGGTCTGACCCAGTCGGATCGACCCGACATGGTTCCTACCTAACATGACTCGCCTTGGTTGGGCCTGATTCAATATCATTCTAGACCATTGTCTATGGCCCAAACCACTAAAGTAGGACGGTTCATCCGCCAAGACGCGGTGGCTGCCGCATCCGATCCCTGTCAACAAGGGTAAACAACCGCATTTGACACAGTGGTCTGCTGCATGAACACCCCGTAGCCATCTCCATAGGGTTTATTTTCCATGGTCTAAATGGACTAAAAACCCTCATCCATCTGATATGGCCCCTTGTTTCATTCGTCATGGTCCACCACCCACGGCCGTTGCGTCGCGGGTTCCTCCTACCTGGGGGTCGCACCAACGTGTGCCACCACCGGCGCCATCACTGGTGACCTCTCTTCTGTGGGCCTCCACCATCATCGTGGTGGCCCATTTCATTAACTAGTAATACCTACACGGTCCTTGAGTTTCCTTTATCACCAATGTGGACCCCAAATATTCTCTCCATCACTCCAAGGATCTGGTCATGTTCGGAACCACATAGAAAAACACACCACGACCACGACTGTCCGTCGATGAAGAACGTAAGAACATGGAAGAGTGATAAGCACAAGAACACCCTTAGAATAGACCTTGTACTTTTCCATGTCATCCTTGGTCCATTAAAGTCAGCAGGAAATAAGAAAGAGGAACACATTAATATTTACTAAGATTCATCCCCTTTAAATCCCGCATTTTTCACCATCCCACAAGAATGATTGAACTTTGGATCAACATGTTCATGGGTAGGTCCACAATCATCATTGGAAAAAATAATAGGGAAATAAATAATGAGTAAAATAAACCCCCTACCTGAAAAAAGGATCAGTCAGAGAAGATAAACTATTGTTGATTGGGATCGGTCCACGAACATCCTCAATTCATCGTTCATTGGTGTTCATCGTTCGTTGTTTCCAGTGAGGGATTCTTTCTCCTTACTCAGGGAAACTTTCAGAATCCAATGAAATTTTCCAGAACTATAAATTATAATTAATTTTCCTACCCCTGATTAAAGTAAGAAACATGTTAACACGTTTCAACATTACTATTTCACTTTGAAACAACATCGTCATGTTGTTTCATTTGTGAAAGGAAATAGATGCTTTGTCACTAGATCACAGCATTGTTGCATCATCACAAAATATTAAAAGAAAAATAAAATAAACATTTTAAGTCTATTTTTATTCTTCTTTAAAATGTCCACATTCGACCTACGTCGATTGAATTTATGTCCTTCCTAAAAAACCCCGCTGCTCTGAACACAACATTGCCCTCATATTTCAAATCTGAGCACTTGTTTAAAAGTTACTAAAATTGATCACATGCACTATTTTTAATAAAATTAAAAAATAGTTCAAAAATTTATTCTAGGAACCATGAGCCTTAGAATCACATGTCGTCTTACTGCCTATTAATGAAATAATCCCATATAATTTTCAAAAAAAATTCATGGAAAAATCTGGGACATTAAATTCTCTCCACCTTAGGGATTTACGTCCCCGAAATCCAAAACAAGGGCTAAACAAACAAATGGGAATACTAAGCCTCTCTCTCCCAAGTGAACTCATAGAGATTTTCATACTTCCACTGAACATACACTATAGGAATCAATTTTTCACAAACGATCCTCTCCTGTCGATCCTCGATCTCCATCGGGTACCTCGTGAAAGTCACTCCATCGTCAATGTTAAACTCACCCCAGTCAATGATATATGAAGGGTCATTTATGTATTTCCTTAACTGGGATATGTTAAAGATTTCATGTACCCACTGTAACTATATAGGTATATCCAAGAGGTATGCCACCACTTCCACTCTACACAGTATCATAAAAGGTCTAATGAACCTCAGAGATAACTTGTCGCACCAGCCAAATCTCGGTACCCCATGTTGAGGAGAGACATGAAAGAACACATGGTCTCCCTCCTTTAAATCGAAGAGTCTCTATTTCCTATAATAATAGGAAATATAATGGCTCTTTTCAGTCTTCATCCTCTCCAAGATGACCTACACATTCTTCATAGTGGCATGTACCAACTCTGGGCCCATGAGTGCTGACTCACCAGGGTCAGTACAGCAAAGTGGAAACCTGCAGGGTCACCCATAAAAGGCCTCGAATGGTGCCATATTGATGGTGTAGTGGAAGAGTTTTTTGTATGATAACTCTACTAGGGGTAGTTTATCCTTCCATCTATAGCCAAAATTGAGGATACAAGCATGTAGCATGTCCTCTAAGACCTGAATGTTCTGATCTGTTTGGTCATCTGCCTGTGGGTGGAAAGTTGTGCTCAAGTGAAAATGAGTTACAAATGCCTCCTATAATCCCTTCCACAACCAGGATGAAAATTTTTCATCTCTATATGAGACTATCTATGATGGTATTCCATGTAGAGTCCTCCCAATCTCTCTACAAGACACTACTCCCAAATTGCTAGGAAGTGGGCTAACATGGTGAGTTGGTCAATGATCACCCAGATGGTATCATGCTCTATGGATGTACATGGTAAATCCATCATGAAGTCTATATATATTTCATTCCACTTCCACTCTTTCACCTCAAGGAGAAGAGTCAAACCAACAGGAACCTGGTGCTCGACCTTCACTTGCTGACAAGTGAGGCATATAGAAGAAAACTCCACCACTGCCTTCTTCATCCTCTACCACCAAAACGGATGTCATAGATCCTGTTACATCTTTCCACTTCTAGATGTACCGCCAAAGGGGGTTTATAGAACTCCTACAACACCACCTCATGTAACCCTGCTGGTACAACTGTGCTCCCTCTGAAGAGAATAATGTGCTTCCCACCTTTCGAATATCCATCAGAATCATACCCTATGGACATAGGAGCACATGTGTACATCTCTAGACTACATGAATTTCCTTTTATACCACTATTTCACGACCCATTTCATGGGGCCTATATTGTGACTCCCCAAGCCCCACTCCCATAGGTCAGGGGCTAGTGACTGGCACTGATTCGTAATTTCCCAGAAAGGGGAGGCATTCTCCTATAAACCTATACACATGCACTCATCCCCAAGAAAAGTACTGAACCTAAAAACACTGAGTAAACAGATATGAAACCCACTAATACAACCACTAAGAGTAACAATACAAACTTAAATGTAAATGGGCTAAAATACAAGCCTAACTAAAATAGAAAAGTATAAGCTCCTAGATCTCATCTATAGAAAACACTACCTGAAGGGTAGGTATAGTAAGATATCAGAATGTCATTGAACTGTACCATGTCTATTAGGTCACCATAAAGCACCACCAGTATCCAACCCACCAAGAACTCCATCAAAGATTTTGTTTGTCTGCACAAGACATGACATGTGTGGGAAAATCCTAGACAAGTGTGAGTAAAAAAAATACTTCATAGGGACCCCAAACCACAAAGGTAAACCATAAATAAAGACACAAGGAAAACTACCAAAGAGGTACACAGAGTGTGTCCTCTAATAAGTAGAATCAATAGTCACTAGAGTCAGCTCACACCAAGTATATCTTTATGGAATGTAAACAGGATTGTCGTAAGAATCCATAGTACCCTCAAGTAGTAACATGCGGTTCATTGATAACACACATAGTTTAAGTAACACACAAATTTTTGGTAACACACATAGCGTAAGTAACACATGGAGTGTAGATAATAGATGGAGTGTTGGTGACGCACAAAGTGTAGGTAACACATGAAGTATCATCAAAGACTAAAGGACCCCCACCCTGTTGTGACAAGGTAGTACTGAATCAGGCTTAGTAAGACAAAAATTATAGATAAGACACATATTAAATTTAAGACACATAGACTAGGTAATCACATAGCTTTTAGGTCATAGCCAGCTACAGGATTCCACCCTTACCATGCTCATTCCAGTAGAAACTCCTCCTCGAGCCAATAGTTCATATGCCAAATTCCACATAAACTCACTTATAGTATCTAAAAGGGGCCACCTCATAATAAGGGTCCCAATTATATAAAAATATCATCAAACAGACACATGGATTGAGATTTATGGGAATTTAAGTAAAAAGACATCGGTTGGGTCTCGTCTCAGTACGGCCCGATCAGATCGACATAACCCAACCCAACCCAGGTCCTGCCTAAACCAACCCTAACTCGCAGGGTCTGACCTTCTAGGTCTAGCCCACCTTGGATAGGCCTGGACCGTTGCTGGATTGGCCTGTTGGATCCAACCCAGCCTGCTCGAGCTAGCCGGTTTGTCTTCCCAGATACGGCAATGCCACGTCTGCTCCCCATCAAAGTGAGGTAGCCACTGTGTTTGATGTTGTGGTCCACCACATGACCACCTCGTAAACATTTACGTGTGGTCCCATATATGTGGTCCTATGGGACTGCGGTCCCAGGACGCACCTACTGAGTCCCACTGTTGACTACCTTCCGGGCACCATATCCACCGCCCACAACTGTCATGCCGCAGGTTCCTCTGGCCGGGTGGCCACAACGTCGTGCACCACTACTGGTATCCCTTATTATGTGTTCAACCACTATTGTTGTGGTGACTCATTTCTTGAACTGGGAATACCCATGCAATCCTTGGGTCTTTTTATTCATTATAATAGACTCCAAATCATTTCAACGTCACTATGGGGGTCCAATCACATTCGGAACCATCCATAAAAACACGTCACAACCCTGAGGGTCCATCAATTAATGATTCAAGAACATGGAAGATAGATAAGCACAATAACACCTTTGGAACAGACCTTGGCCTTATTCATGTCGGCCTTGGTCCATTAATTTTAGCATAAATATGAATTAAGAGCAAGATAAATTTAATAATATTCACCCCCTTTAATCTCTCATTTTAACCATCTCGTAAGAATGATCTAACCATAGATCAACCTATTCATAGGTTGGTCTACATTCATCAATGGAAACATGAAAGGGGAAATAAATCATGATTAAAATAGATCCCCTACCTCTACATAATATTTTTTAGAGGATAGAAACTATTTTTGATGGTGATTTATCCACAAACATCCTCAGTTTGTCGTTCGTTGGAATTCTTCATTCATCGTCGTTGACGATAGAGCTTCCTTCTCCTTCCTCAAGGAAACTTCCAGGCTCCAGGGAAATTCCCCAATGTTATTAATTGTAATGTTTCTCCCTACCCCTAATTAGATGAGGAAACATGTTAATGTATTTCATCATTATGGTTTCTCTTTGAAACAGTGTTTCCATGATCTTTCATTTATAAAAGGAAACTGCTTCTTTGTCACTCGGTCTCAACATTGTTGCATTGTCACAAAACATTAGAATAAAAATAAAATAAAATTTTTAAGTTTATTATTATTCTTCTTTAAAATTTCCAAAAAATATTATTCATAGTGAACCCATGATGGTTGAAGTTTGTTCCTCCCTAAACAAAACCCACTTCTCTAAACACAACAGTGTCCTCAGATTTCAAATCTTAGCACTCTTTTAAAAGTTACTAAAACTGATCACACATGATATTTTAAATAAAATTAAAGATAGTTTTAATATTTATTCCGAGAGCCCCGGGCAATGGAATCATGTGCCATATCATCACCTGGTCTTGAAATAATCCTATATAATTTTCAAAAAAAATACAAAAAAAAATTGGGACATTACATTCTCCCCACCTTAGGGATTTACATCCCTGAAATCCAAAACGATGGCTAAAAAAATGGTGATACTAAGCAAGAATATGATCCTCCCACTACCAAGTTCTCTCCTAGAGATTCACATGCTTCCACTGAATGCACACTAAAGGAATCGACCATCCAAGAAGGATCCTCTCCTATCGATCCTCGATATCCACTAGGTACTCTGTGAAAGTCACCCCATCATCAACGTCAAGTTCACCCTAGTCAATGATGTGTGATGGTTCGTGTACATATTTACTCATTTGGGCTACATTAAAGACGTCATGCCCCCACTCTAACTATTAAGGTAAGTCCAATTAGTACGCCACCTTTCCCATTAAACATAGTATCAAAAAAGGTCTGATGAACCTCAGAGATAACTTGCAACCCTAGCCAAATCTGTCTATCCCACATCGAGAAGAGACCAAGAAAAAACACATGATCTCCCTCATTGAACTTGAAGGGTATTCTTCTCTTATCAGCATAGGAATTTTGATGGCTCTTTCAAGTCTTTATTTGCTCCTGCATGACATGCACCTTCTCTGTAGTGGTTTTTACCAACTCCGGGCCCATGAGTGCAGACTCTCTGGGATTAGTTCCGCAAAGTGGTGACCTACAAGGTGGCCCATAAAAGTCCTTGAACAGTCCCATACCAATGGTGGAGTGGTAGGTATTGTTGTACACAAACTCTGTCAGGGGTAGTTGATCCTACCAACTATGGCCAAAATCAAGGTTTCAAGCACATTGCATGTCCTCTATGACTTGAATGGTCTGCTACGTCTGGTTGTCTATCTATGGGTGGAAAGCAATGATCAATATCAGATGAGTTCCAAACCCCGCCTAAAATCCCTTAAACAACCAGGATGTAATTTTTTCATCTTGGTCTAAGACTATCATCGATGTGACTCTATGGAGTCGAACTATCTCCTACACGTAGAGGAATCTGAAGCACTCTACGAGAATCTGCTTCCAAATTTCTCAGAAGTGGGATGAACTGGTGAGTCAGTCAATGATAAGCCTAGATGGTATCATTCCCCCTAGACATATTTGGTAAACCCATCACAAATTCCATCGATATTCCATCGCACTTCCACTCTGGAACCTCATGGGGTTGAGTCAAACCCGATAGAACATGGTGCTCATCCTTTACTTGCACACAAGTGAGGCATCTTGATACAAACTCTACCAATTCATTATGCATCCTCGGCCACCAAAACTAACATCATATATTCTGGTACATCTTATTCACACCTGTATGTACTGCCAATGGGGATTTATGGAACTCCCTCAACACCTCCTCCAATGACGTTTTCGTTACAACTGTTCATCCTCTGAAAAGGATTATGTGCTCCTCAGCTTTTGAATATTCATCAGGAGCATGCCCTGTGAACATCTGAGCATGTGTATTCTCAGAGCTAATATCTTCGAGTTGTGCCTCCCATATGCGCTATAAGTGTGGAGGCGTAACCACCATCGACTGGAGATAATATTCTTCAACTATATCAATGAAAGATATATGAAGAGAGGCCAATTACATTGAGGACTCATTCAGTAGCTGTGAACTTGATATCTTGTTGATAGAATCTACCACCACGTTCCACTTCCCAAGAGTATAGACTATTTCTAAGTCATAGTCCTAGATGAACACTATCCAATGTCGTTGTCTCAAGTTCATATCTTTCCTGAGAAAATATATACATGAGAATTTTTTGGTCTGAGTGGATGATAAACCACTCACCCATAAGGTAGTGTCACCATATCTTCAATGTGAAGACTACCACCAAAAAGCCCAGATCATGGGTTTTTTAGTTCTTCTTGTGTAGTCTCAGTTTCCATGTACCGAAACCAATCGTCGCTTGCCCCTACATCAGGACAAAACCAGGCCTGGTTCCTAATTCATCATAGAACACCTTATACTCAACACCCTCCTTTGGAAATCTCATGATGGGATATCTCTTCAAACTCTTTATCAGCTACTAAAAACTAGGTTTACACCCTTCTATCTACACGAAGGGTTTCCATTTCATCTCCAAAAGTTATCATGGATGATACTACTCCGGAAAAGTCAGGTACAAACCTTCGATAGTACCCAACCAACCCATGGAAACTATGTGCCTAAATAATGTTCTTGGGTGGATCCAAAGAAGGAATCACCTCTATCTTCAATAGATCTAATGCAACTCCATCCTTCAAAATAACGTGTCCCAGAAAGTGGACCTTTTGAATCCTGAACTGACACCATGAGAGCTTCTTGTAAATCTGGTGCTCTCAGAGTAAGTCCAAGAACATCCTCATGTGTATCATGTGATCCTCTTCGGATAGTGAATACACAAGAATTTCATCAATGAAGACTACTACAAACATGTCCATATAAGGCTTGAATATCCTCTTCATGAGTCCCATGAACATTTTTGGTGCATTCTTCATGCCAAACAGAATCAATAATTACTTTTAGTGACCATACTGTTAATTGAAAGTTGTCTTTAGGATGTCCAGATCCCATACGAAATGATTGTGATAGCTCGATCCGAGGACTATCTTCGAGGACCATCTCGCTCTCTTCATCTAATCGAAGAGATCATCAATCCTCGGTAGCAGATGCTTGTTCTTAACAGTCACCTGGTTTAGGTGCTGGAAGTACACACATAACCTCAAGATCCTGTATGCCTTCTTGGATAACAAAACTATGGATACGCATTGTGAAACACTGGGCCTCATGAATCCCTTTCTCTACAAGTTCTATAACTATACCCTTTTCTCCTGGAGCTCTATGGGAGACATCAGATATGTAGGTGTAGATATCAGTGTCATCTTGGGGTACAAATCAACCCAAAAAAATCTACCTACCTAAGAGGAGTAAATCCAAAAAATCATTAGGGAAGACATCCTCAAACTCATACACAACCACAAGAAACTGAGGACTCATATCCTCTACCTCACTGAGGTTCATTCTAACCAACTGATGTGTGATCAGTTGTACCCTCCTATGTGTGAGTCCATCCTGCACTGCTTGCATTTCCTTTTTTCCAGTAAAGGAAAACTTGGTCCCATCTCTCTAGACACACCGCACTCTATTCCTAAAACAGTTAATATTAGCATGGACTGTGGATAACAATTCCATACAAAAAATGACATCGTAAGGCCTCAACATCATTACTAGAAGATCCTGGTTGAATCTCTCACCCCCAAGAGTAATCCCACAGAGTCGGCACAAGTTTTTGATCATTAAATAAGCTCAAATTTTCCTATAAAACTTCACACACATGAATATCCCTAGGAAAAGTACTGAAACTAAAAACACTAAGTAAATATATTTGAAACCCACTAATAGAACCACTAAGAGTAATAGTACAAATTGAAAATAAAACAGGCCAGAATACAAGCACGATTGAAATAGAACGGTATAAGCTCTTGGATATCATCTGTAGAAAACCCTACATAAATGGTAGGTATAGTAAGCTGTCTAAAAGTAGCTAAATTATACCATGACCGCTGGGTCACCATGAAGAGTAATCTCACATTTTCTTATAAACCTGGACACATTCACCCAACCCCAAAAAAATAATGAAACTAAAAAAACTGAGTACACATATATGCAACCCTCTAAGACAACCACTGAGAGTAACATTGAAAACTTAAAAGTAAAAGGGATAGAATATAAGACCAAATAAAATGGAAAAATAAAAGATTATGGATATAATTTGCATAAAACTCTACCTAAAGGGTAGGTATAGTATGATGTCTGAATGTCACTGAAGTGTACCACATCTATAGGGTCACCCTGTAGCACCCCCTACATCCATCCCACCAAGGACTCCATCAATGCTGTCAATCATATTCACAAGACATGAAACGTGTGGGTAATTCTCGTGCAAGGGTGAGTAAAACAACACTCGTTAGGGACCCCAAAACACAAAGGATTTAAACAAATTAAACCACAATGAATAACATGAAGTATACCACAAAGAAGAGTACAAAGCAAGACACATGGTAGACTGACAAATAGGTACATGAATTGTAGCCTCTAAGAGGTGCAATCAAGAGAATTACTAGAGTTAGATCACACCAAGTATAGGTCTATGGTATGTAAAAAATATTTTCATAAGAATCCACAGTACCCCCAAGTGGTAACATGTAGATAATTAGTAACACTTAGAGTGTAGGTAACACATGGAGTGTCGGTAACATAGGGAGTGTAGGTAACACATGGAGAGTAGGTAACACACGGAGTGTCATAAAAGAATAGAGGACCTGCACACTGGTAGGAAAAGGGAGTACCAGCTCATTCTTGGTAATACACAAAGTCCATATAAGACACAAAGTCTAGGTAAGACATACAGTCTAGGTAAGACATGTAATATAGGTAATCACATAGATTCTAGGTCACATCCAGCCATAGGATTATGTTCTTAGCACTCTCATTCTATGAGCATCTCCTACACAAGACAATAGGTCGTATTCCAACTTTTAGATAAACGCACTTAGAATATCTCAAAAGGATCGCCTCTTCACAAGGGTCCAAACACCGCAAACGAAACTTAAAATGGACACCGAGTTTTAGAGTGGTGGGCATTTAAGTAAAAACATGCCTGTTGGGTCTGGGTCCCGTTAGACCCATCCCACCAGATTTGATCCAATCCATCAGGTCTAAACCACCCTGGCTGGGCCTGGCCTGCTCGAGTGGGCCAGTTCGTCCACCTAGATGCGGCGGTTTCCACACACGATCTCTATCAATGGGGGGTGGCCAGCACATTTGGCAAGGTGTTCCCCCACATGACCACCCTACAGGATCACACTGTCGTAGTCCAACTGGACCGTGGACCCCTTATGGGTCTGTCATGTCCCACCTTCCTTTGGCGGCCCTATCCGCCGCCCGCAGCTACCATGCCGCGGGTTCCTCCCATCGCGCACCACCGTTGGTGGCCCCTCTTCTATGGGTTGTAATCATTTCTGTGGTGGCCCATTTCTTGAATTGAAAATACTTGTGTGATCCTTGGGTTACCATATTATTTTTTTGGACTCCAAATCTTCTTGTTGTCACTCCGGGGGTCCGGTCATTTTTGGAACCACCCAGCAAAACATGTCGCGACCATGAGGGTCTGTCGACAAAGAATGAAATAATAGGGAAGAGAGAGAAGAACAAGAACACCCTTAGAATGGACATTGGAAATTTTCTTATTGGCCTTGTTCCATTTATTCCCGTGAAAAATATGAAATAGGAACAAGATAATATTTACTAAGATTCATCCCCATTAAATCTTTCATTTTTAACCATCCCTCCAGAATGATCGAACCGTGGAACAACCTGTTCATGGTTTGGTCCACATTCATTGTTGGAAACAAGAATAGGGAAATAAACCACGATGAAAATAAACCCCTGAACTGTAAAGAGGATCATTCAGAGGAGAGAAACAATTGTTGATGGTGATCCATCCACGAACGTCCTCGATCTGTCATTCGTCAGTGTTCATCATTTGCCATCACCGGTGATAGAGATTATTTCTCCTTCCCTAGGGAAACTTTTAGGCTATAGGGAAGTTCTCAAGCATTATCAATTCTAACACTCATCTTTGTCCCCGATTAAAGGAAGAAACATGTTTCATCATTACTATTTCTCTTTAAAACATCGTCACCATGTTGTTTCATTTATGAAAGGAAATATATGATTTTTCATTGGGTCATAGCATTGTTACATCATCATGAAACATTAAAATAAAATTAAAATAAACATTTTTATTTTATTTTTATTCATCTTTAAAATGTTCGAAAAATATTTTCTATAGTCCACCCATGCTGGTCAAAGTTAGGTCCTGCCTAAGAATAACTCACTGCTATGAACACAATGGTGCCCTCATATTTCAAATTCGAGCACTCATTTAAAATTTACTAAAACTGACAATGTGTTCTATTATTAATAAACATGAAAAATATTTCAAAAATTTATTATTGGCACCACGAACCTCAGAATCATGTGTCGTCTCAACACCAAGTCTCGAAATAATCCCATATAATTTTCGAAAAAAATACATGGAAAATTTGGGACATTACAAAGGTTGAGGTGTGTGTTTTTCCCCTCTCTCGTCTTAACTTTGGATAGTGTTTTCAAGGGGTAGAATTGATTTTATTTCATAAATCTATCCTTTTGAATGCATATAAAAATAGAGAGTTTTTGGTAAACTATGAATTCATCATTGTAAGAGTGTGATCTATTCAAAGTATTTATTGGGGTAGTTATATGAAAGGTTAAACATTTTTTTATTCCATGAAAGGTGATGAAATTTTAAGGAATCCTTCATAATCACTTCTTTTGGAAATCATGGTTTTTTTCAGCATAATTATTATTTCCTACAATGAGTTAGACCGTGTAGGCTTACAATTGTTGATAAGTAATCCATTTCTAGAGGATACAAAGTTTAGTGATTTATGAAACTTGGTTGAAAAAAAAATCCAAAGGGGGGATTTTATGACCAAGAGGATTATTAAGGTTACAATATTTAGATGTCATCTTTGTTTGTTAAGATAGTTTTGAGACGAAAAGTAATTAACCTCACTTTGTATTTCAAGAAAAAGGGATTTACCATCGTATTAAGAAAATCAGACTAAGAATGCTTGGAAAGGTCAATCGTATTGAGGAAGAATATTTCTGGAAGTAAATGGTCAACAGATTCACTCTGTATTTAGTATGTAATAAGTGATCGTAGTGGAGAATAATCAGATACTACATGAATATGATTTCAAATGTGACAAATCTTTGCTGATCTTGGATTTCTCATAAATAAAAAATGTTTGGAAAAATTGTGGTTAAAACGTGATGAAAGAAATGGGTAAAGAAAGAGATGTTTCCAATCGTATTCAGATTAATCAAATATTGATAGAAAGAGAGAAGTGTTTCTAGAGATCCTACTAATCCTATTCGTAATCATACTGATTGTAATAATGTCTATCATATTCATGCCAATTAAATTCGGGACAACAGTATTTAAGATGATTTGGAAAGAAAGTTGGTTTATGATTTTTTGGGAAGTTGAAATACTTTCAAATGTAATAATAATTATGCTGAAGTTGTTAACAATTATATTCAAATTCATGAAGGAATTCATGATACAAACACAAGTTTTTGATTGAAGGAATTTTCAAAAGTTGAATCTTTTGAAACTAGTCCATCATATTCATTATCTCACCACATTCACCAAAGGAAGATTTTTCTTTTTAAGAGAAGTTTGAGGTATCATATTCAGAAGAGAAATATGAAATGTGATCTCTTTTTAAATGTTTTGTTTTTTTAATTGGGTCAGGATCCATCATATCAGAATTGATGTTGATTCATCATTCTAAAGAGAAGAGGTGGGTGTGATTGAATTAGTTCATTCAAGTGGATCAATAGAAGATTTGAGGAAATATATGGATATGTTTTTTTGGTGTATATTGAATTTCAAGGAATATGTTTTGATTCTTAAATTGGTATAGAGTATTGTAATGAAGAATTGGAATAGGGTTTGAGAAAAAGATTAAAGTTGTCTATTTCATCATACATTTACATTCAATTGGTATGGATAATTGTATTAAAGAAATTTGATTGATCTAATTCGAATGAGAAATAGAATCCAGAATGGTGTTTCAATAGAGTATCTGAAGGAGAGTTAAAGTCATGGAGAATATTAGACAAGAATAGTGAATCATTGAAGAAGTCAAAAATGCACCCGAAATTCAAGTCATCGTGAAAATTTAAGGAACTTGGTTGTGTGGGAATCCATTTTAGATTCCCAAAAAAACACTTAGGATAACCTATAAAAGGCAATAAGTACATCATACTTTTAGATATTCTGATGATGATGTACAATCATAGATAGCAGAGAAAGAAGCTCCAGATTTTACTGGAGATAAAGAAGTTTCCTTATTAAGTTTTTTAGGAAGTTTCAATAGAGATAAGTGAAAGGAGACCAGAAAGGATTGAAACATATTCAGATGATGATGATCATATTCAGTGATCATCATATTTAGCTGTTTATCATATTATATATGTCATCTTATTTGGATGGTCATCGTATTAGGCTAGATAATCGGTTTGGGGTTTCCGTATTGGGATTTTTGGACTAAGGAATAATGAGTTATGAATTGTATCAATCATATTTTGGTGGAGATATATTTTCAAATTGGGAAATCAAATTAGAAGAATTGGACAAGGAGACTAATATTGGGACAATCATCTTGTAAATCAGATTGAATTCTATATCAAATTCATTGAATTTCTTACCATTTTATGGGTAATATATTGAAGAACAGTTTTGAAAATAATGCATTTGTGGAAATTGAAAAAGACGAATAGGTAACGTGTGTTGTTACACATAAATTGTTTTACAATAATTGTTATAGAGGGTGAACATGTGCTATTTTATTATTTACATAGTGCTACATGAGTGAAAGGGTATATAATAATTGTTGTATTCCACACAAAAGGATTTTTTTTCTTGTGTATTGTGTGGTATTAGATCATTTCCAAACCACACCAAGGAAGTAGATATTCTTATGGAATTTTGAACCTTGTAAATACTTGGGTTCCTATGGATGTGTGTTTTATTTGGTTTTTATAAGGGAAAGAAACCCATAACAAAAAGTGAAGTTTGTTCTAAAAGAAAGAAAATATAAAAGAAAGAGTATCACTAATTCACACTCCCCCCTCACTCAGTGATACGGTTATCCTACCTGGTCATGTACAGAATATATTATAAAATATTATGTATCTTGATGTAGCTTAAATAAATTTAGTAGTAATGTATAAAATTTTTAATCTCTCTTGGGATCATAGAAGGAATGGAATTCTATATAGTAAAGATTTAACATAATATTATATCAACTATTCTATCACAATAATGAGTTTACTCTATTGATTTTTTTTAATTGTGTATAATGAATACATCTTAAGATCATAGATGAGCTTCATTTTTTATAAAGTTCCCATTATCACATTCTAACATAAAACCCCCTCTTCACTGACTTCACTATTTTCTTGACCACATTGGTTTCTTGAGAAAAAACATAGGTAGCCATGGTAAGATTTAATATAAACATGGAATAATATCATTTCCTATAATTTAAAATATCTTTTTCTTGGTCCTTAATTAAAAAATTCAAAAAAAGTTTTCATATTATCATTATTAATTATATATATTTTACAAAACTAATAAAATACATAAGATAAATCAACAGAACTTCTAGAAAATTAAAATATCAAAATTAAAAAAAAAATAGTGTATCAAAATGATCTTAAAATGATAAAGTAAGTTTTTAGTAAGTATAATTAATATATATATGTAATCATCATTATAATTTTGCATAAACATGAATATCATGTATCCATGAAATATGTAAGGATGATTTCACTATAAGCATCATTTTCTATTATTGTATAAACATCAATTTAGTTTGTGTAACAATGGTTCTAACTTATATGTACACATGAATCAATATGTGTGTGAGAATTAATATAACGTGGATAAACATCAATTATGCCTATGTAACAAAAATTCAGTTTACTTTGAAAGTACATTATAAATTATAAGACGTTAAATATTCTTCATAAGTCATTAAATTAATAATGCTTCAAAAAAAATTGTGAACTTTTCATTGGAACATATGACTTTGTATAAAATCATATAACTTTAAAGAAAAATGTATTACTTCGATAATTTAGTTTAAATTTATCAAAAATGTATAACTATAAAAAAATAATTTTGTATGTATATGAAAAATCATATGACATTCTCTAAAGTGAATGACTCTAAAATATGAGTTTATTTGACTTTAAAAACTCAAATTTAGTGATTCCATAATCCTTTATAAAATTATCGTTAAATACAAACACGAAAATAAAATAATAAAATATGATTTAATAATTCTATGAGAAATTAAAATTATTAAAATTAAACATTTTAGGTATTTTTAAATAATTTGAGGTATTTATAACATTCATAAAAAATACCAGAACTGAAAATATCCCCATTAATAAAAATTAGCACTGAAATTATCACCCTTTTTCAAATAACAGTATTAAACAAGATTTTACAAAAAAAAAATCCCCTTTTATAAATTTAATATAAGGTTAAATGAATTAATATAAATACTCTTTTAATAATATGAAATAGTTTAGATGTTTAAATAATTAAAATAATTAAGAACCAAATTCAAGTATAAAATAACAATATTAAAATAGAGAAATAGTAAAATACCCCCCAAAAAATTTATACATAAAAACATTTAATATTACTTTTAATTTATTCATATACAAAAAAATCATATTTATTAAAAAAAAAACTAGTAATCTCTAAAAATTTGTTCAATCTATTCATATATTCATATTTATTAAAAATATACAAAATAGTGAGAAATAAAAAAAATTAAACACTAAAACAAATATTCAACATACTAAAAATTATAAAAACTATAATAGTTTATAAATTTAGTATAAATCAAAGTAGTAAAATTTAACTATTAAAATATGTTCCTTAAAAAAATATTCAATATTGTCTTTACAGAATATCTGTTATAACCATTAAACATAAATAAATAATTTAAAACCAATGTTTTAATACAAATCTCTATCTTTCTAAGTTCAAATTTTTTTTCTCAAACATCATAGAAGTAGTGGTTTAAGAAATATATCATAAATTTTATTTTCAATTGAAACAAATTCTAAATAAATATCTCCTTTATTAACATGATCTTATATGAAATAAAATCTAACACCAATATGTTTTTTTCTAAAATGTTATAAATAATTTTTCAGATATTTAAATAGAAGATTTATTATCACAATATATAATCATTTTATCAAAAATAAAATTTTAAATCAGATAATGTTCATTTTATTCTAAAAAATTGGGCATAAAAATTATCAGAAGTAATATACTCAACCTCAGGTATGGACAATTCTACTAATGAGAATAAATAAACCAAAATAAGAATCAAAATAAGATCTAAAATAAAAATATTCCTAATTAGAGTAAAATAAACTATTATTTATAATTCCTCTAAAATATCTAGTTATTATTTTAGAAACATTTAAATGAATTTCTTTATGATTATTTAAAATTATCACACATAAAAACTAAATATATAATATCATGTTAACAAGATTTAAAATAAATTCGTATACCAATCATTCCTATAAAAAGTTTATTATCAATAAGTTTTCCAAATTCTTCTAAATCAAATTTTGAATTAGTACATGTTGGGGTTCTAAAATTTTTATATGAATCAAGATTATATCATTTAAAAATTTACTTAGTATATTCATGTTGATTTTAAAATATTTCACCTTTCCTTTAAGAAAATTTTATAAAAGAATTTTATTTCACCCATTAAACTCATATCAAATTCTAAAGTCATCATTTTAGAAAATTAGTTAATAATAAAATAATTTATATATCACTACAAAATATCATCAATATATATTTTCATAATAAAAATATAATTATAAAATTTCATAATAGAAAAATTTGGATAATGTTTTCCTTTATTGAATTCATTTTACAACAAAATGAAATATAGTTAATAATACCAATATCTTAAATTATCCTTTAGAAAATAAAAAACTTTTTATTGTTTAAAACATTATATAGAAATTATTTTATTTTCAAATCTAGGTGGTTGATTAATGTAATCCTCTTCAAAAATTAATCTATTTAAAATTAACTTTCAATATCCATATAAAATAATTTTAAAATAAGAAAACAAGAAAATTCTAAAAAAAATTCTAATAGGTTATATCCTAGAAACCGGTATAAAATAATCTTTAAAATATACACCATATTTATTAATAATATCCTTTGGAAACTAACATGTTCTTACTTTTAACTATATTACAAGATTCATCATGTATATTATTAAAATTAATTTAGTTCTTATTATATATTTATGCAGTCCAACAAGATTACAACCATTATTTCTTGAAAATTCATTAAGTTCACCATCCATAGAAACAATATAATTTGAATCATTCAAAACATTCTGAACATTATTAGGAAAAAACATTAGTAGCAAAAGATTTGTTAGCACAAAAAATTAAAATAGATTTTCTAGTTTTTATTCTTAAATCCAAATTTAAAATAGATTTTTCAAGAGGGATATCCTGGAGAGTTTTCTAGCCTTTAGGATCATATTGACAAGGGATTTTATTACCCTATGTTTACAAATTATCATTCTGACGTTCATATTTACCAAATTCAAACTCTCTAAATTCTTTATCAACCATATCTAAATATTAATTTTATTTCAAATTATTATTTCCATAAATATTAAACTATATTGATTCTTCAAAACCTAAATTTACCTTGTTAAACACTCTATAAGACACTATATAATTATAGTATCCTAGAAATATTCCTTCATCACTTTTAAAATCAATCTTATCTACATTATATTTAGTTTTTAAGATGAAAACCTTGCATCCAAATGATTTAAAATAACTACACTTTAGTTTAAATCCATTATACAATTAATAAGATGTTTTCTTAAGAATTTGGCTAATTATAATTCTATTTAGAACCTAAAAATATGTTTTAATAGATTTAACACATAAATATTTAGTCAAATAAAATTCATTAATAATTACTCTATCCAGTTCATGAATTAATCTATTTTTCATTTTCATAACACTATTTTGTTGTGGTGTTCTTAGAGTAAAAAAATATAAATATCTATAATATTTACATAATTGTTTAAATTATAAATTTATAAAGTATAAAAATCAATCACTTTTAACATAGACTGTTAAATTACCTTTTGATATAGTAATATTTTTAAAAAATAAACAAAATAATTAAAAGTATCATTTTTATGATCCATAAAATGAGTCCTAGTGAATCAATTATAATCATAAAAAATTTTAAAAAACTTAATACTTTATACCTAAATTATTAGTTTTTAAAATATTAGATAAATCAGTATTTATAATATTACAAGGTTATGCAGTTTTAAAATAATTAAATAAATTAACCTTTTCCTTATATTTATTACCTTTTAAACAGGAATCACAAACAAATAATTTTATTACATTCATTTCAGATAAATTAAAAACATGTCCATGTTTATATAGTTTTTATAGTTGTTGAAAATAATCATGTTATAATCTTTTATACCAAAGAACATCATCTGTCTCTATAGAATGCATAAACATAACATTCTACTCAATTAGTTCAATAAAATCTATGTAGTTCTATTTTCTATTTAAATAAAATAATACATATCCTTTTTAAAAAAACTAAATATTTATCATTATCGAATTTGACATTAATTCTATCATCATAATGGTGTCATTTAATAATTAGATTGTGTTTTATACCCTAAAAATACAAAGCCTTAAAAATGATAATAGTTTTAAAGAAAACCTATTTCACCATAGTATTTGATCTTACCTTTAGAGTTCTCTATGAAAGTAACAAATCTTCTATTACATGAATTAAACAATAAAAATTTGAATGGATCATTAGTTCCAGAAAAATCATTATACTTGTAACATGAATCCTTGAAACTTTTAAGTCATATTTCTTAAATAATAGATTAAGTATAAATGTTTTTAGTACTCATTTTATATTATGTTTTGTAATATTAGTAATATAACTCTTAGGAACTAAGACATACTTCAACATTTTTTTTGGGAATTACTGAAGAAAATGTTTCCAAAATAAATGTTTTTGAGTGACCAAAATATTATGTAAATCTTAATAAGATTTCATTTGAATAATTCGCATGTATTTTATATTTAAAAAAATTTACACTTGAAATACTAATACTTGAACTTTAAATAAAAAAATCATATTAAACCTTGGTAATTTCTCATTATAGAAAAATTTAGTTCTATTTTTTTGGTTTCATCATATAAATTATCTTATCATGTTATTACTTACCCTAAAAAATGTCGAAAATTTTTCTTTTAGACAGAATATTTTAGTTTTTATATTCTCATTCTCTTTTTAGTAGCTTATAAATTATAAAAAAACATTCTCATTTGAACATAATTTTGTATTTATTATTCTTTTAATTTATTTCTTGATCATCTTACATTATTTTTCAATTTGAGTCAAATCATTCAATAACATATCGAATTTCCTTTATTCAATTTAATTATTCTAAGAAATAATTTATTTAGTTTGATAATTCTGATATTTAAGTTTCTCATTATGTAATGTATATGTTAATACATTATAATAAACTTCATTTTTTTATTATTTATTATTTAAAAAAAAACATTCAGTTTTTAATTTCACACTTTATTTTTATTATTTTCTTTAACTAGATTCTTATTTTTTCTTTATAATTATTTATATAACTTAATAACTTTTAAAATTACTTGCTTTAATTTCTTATTTTCATCATATTTATCTTTAACCCTTGAATTTTTAAAATCCTAACTAAATCTATTACTATAATATCAATTAGTTTCATTTTCAAAATTAAAAGTAAAATAAACCGTTTTCAATAATGTTTAAAATGGTAAATCATGTACCATAGAACATGTAGCCATAACAACTACATTATCAGTCTTCTTTTCACTTAAAGAATCTGTGTTCAAGTAATAATTATTAGTGTAGATCCATCTACCAGAAATATATTTCATCTATTTATTTCTATATATTTTTTCTTTATTAAATTCTTTAGATAAGGATGGTCTGATTTAATGTGTCCCTTTTTTATATACTCATAACATGAAAGATATGAAATACTATTATTATTTCAAGTGTTGCCTTTCTTTCTTTCCTTTTTGTTTTTCTATCTAAAACATTTATTGAATCCTTTATCATTTTTTTCAGGTTTTTGATGGATTTTGAAATGTTTTAAATCTCACCTTTATCACTTTCCTAAGATTCTTATTTTGAAGAGTTAGAAGAAAAAATTATATTTTATTTGAATTCAATATATTTCTTCTAATATGTTTCCCCATCTGTGATATTCTTTAACTCAAGTTCATATTGTATAAAATAAATTAAAAGTTCATTTAAATTATACTCTTTAGATTTTTTACTCTCATCTATTGACATAGTCTTTGAAAAACATTTTTAGGAAGATCCTATAACACCCTTTAATCCAATAATATATTATCAAGATCTTCTCCAAGTGAACTCATACCCTTTATGATGATTCTGAGTATGTAGAAAATCTTATTCAAATATTCATTTTATCCTATTAAAAATTATTGGTACTCTATATGTAACATTACAAAAAAAATATGTTAATCTAAGTCATAGAGAGTTACTTCAACTATCTTGCAAATATATTCATCTATCTAACATATTGTGGCATGATTGAAAATATTTCAAACAATATAAAAATATAATAAATTCATTATTTGGTAATTCAAATATTACTTTAACACATCATTACCTACAAGTATATATAGATCATCATATGGTAAATTATATGGTTAAATAGTTATCATACAATGATCAATACTCAAATGCTTCATGTATACCTCTACTTGAACATTCCAATAACCATAATCATCCCCATCAAAGTATGGTTGTCTTTTTGGTACACACCCATCATTATGTTCATTATTTCTATCTTAAAAAATATTTAAATTATTATGTATAAGAAAAGGTTTTCATAATGAAAAATTACATGTAACATAACTTGTATCTAAGAAAAATAGTTCTGATAACAATAGTTTGGTATCATGAAAATGAATCTACAAAGGTAAATTATCCCTTAAAGGAATTAATATGATACTATTTTTTACCCATTTGAGAGGAACATGTGGTATGGAGGGTGGTGAATAAACCTTTTTAATCCTTTAAAAAAATTAATAAATATGATTATATTATTTCAAGAAAGTGTGTCAAAGTATGAATGTATAAAAACAACAGTGTATTCTAGTGTTCAAAAATAAAATTCAATGGAAATATAAAGGTATATGCACTAGATTGTTATAGTAGTTCTTATTTAATGATCAAAAATATAATATTTACTCCACTCTACGTTTGTGATATTAATGTTACTTATGAGAATAAAATGTAACATTTGAATGGTGAGATAAAATTTTATATATACATTCTTTTTTATCACATGGAATAGAAACTAAAACTATACATAACTTTTTATGGATGAAGGAATAACCAAGGTTACCTAAATTTTTATGAGATTCAAAAATAAAATATGTACCTTTTTAAGAAAAAAAACCAACACAAAAGAATAATTTTTATTGGTAAAATCATAAATTAACAAATATAATACAAAAACATAATAAAAATAACATTCAATGTTTATAATAGAAATAAAATAAATGACATAATATCATATTTTATTTCGAAATATTTTTTTTATTATTATCCAAACACTTTTAAGAAAAGTGGGAAACCCAAAGTCACATTGAAGCCCACAAAGCACATCCAAAACAAAACAAGAAAACAAAAACCCAGATCAATCGAAAATAACTAAAAACCATAATCTCCATTCTCGTCATCGTACCCAACATAGGAGTCCTCCTATATAGTGGTTGTTCCCCATTCAGAAGTCGGATTCAGATGCATCATGAAATCTCCATTGTAGTCCCACCTCACATTATCCAAAGTGATTCGTCCAAGACCATCTTGCTTGGACATGCTGCCTTTTTTAAATTCCAGGGTCACCCCATGATCCCACTTAAAGGAGGATCTAGTGCATAACGGTCAAGGAAGGTTGGAATAGTCCTTCCTGCATTTTATTTTTGGAGTATCAGATGCCACTACTCCATTCTTAGTCCTAGTACTATTTCCCCCCTTGCACTATATCGCTGAAGGAGCGATTGAACATATCAACTCTATTCTCCATATCACACCCGATAAGCAGGCCCTTCCCCCCAAGGGTGCAATCCGAGGTTGAATCCTTGCCCTCCTAATCTCTTCCTCTCCTTTGATCAGGTGTGTTGTAGTCAATACCAGACAGATAGTTTCCCACGAGTCTATATTCTTTCAATGTTTCTTTTACTTCCCCTTCAACAACATTTCCCAAGTTGGTATACTTTCACTACTGATAACCGGTGTTCCCCACAGTGGGTTCCTCCATAAACATATAGGAATCCTCATGAATAGCTTCTCCAACCGCAAAATTCCTCATACTATCTTCAAGAGAGTCATCCTGCTCCGTTGGAACAGGATCCAAACCCTCCTCTAAAAGTCCCTGGAACCTATTTCTCAAAGAAAGCAAAGGCTTAGGTGAGGTAACTAGTCCCACACTATCCTGTAATTTCCCAGGTCTATCCAATCCTACTACCGAGACAACTTTTCCACTTCCCTCCCTCAGTTCCTTCTTCTTCATAGCTTCAAACAGATGGTGACCCCCAAAAACTCCTCACCAGATGGGTCAATATTCTTCTGGGAGCTCTGGTTGATAGAGTTATCATGTCCTTGACTCTTTCCTGCATCAAAAACCTCCAGAATGCATTGATTCTTCATACCATCCTTCAAGGGTGAATTAAAACCATTCCAATCAGAACCCATGATAGCCCTTTCTGCAAACTCCTAGACCAAAGTGTCCAATGTAACACCCCGAGCTTCCATGATACGCTTCTAATTCAATAATGTAATAGCTTGAATTGTGCGCAACATCGAGTTCTAACACACTACAACTAATCAAAGTAGCTGTTATGAATAGTAATAACCACTTTTTAAAATTATAGAAATTTTATATTTGAAAATGGACCTCATTTTTGTATTCGTAATATCTAAATTATCCAAAGTTGAATTTTTTGTAATTTTCTGAGAACTTCCAATTTTTTTATGAATAGTGAAAATTACTTAAAACAAATTTTTTAATAAAAATAATTTATAGTGATAAATTATACTGTTCAGTTGTTTTAAAGTATAATTAGAATATATTTTTACCATTTTATCCAATGTTGGTCATTACAATTAATTTAACATTGAAATTGGATATAAACAATTGCCAATCTTTTGATATAAATTGTTTCTTAAAACACGCTATTTGTTGTGACAGTGGGAATTAATTATAAAATTAATTAATGCAACTTATATGTTTGGAATTTTGTAAAATAGACATCATTTTTGAATTTGGAATATCAATTATAGCTTAGGGTGAAATTTTGGCATTGTTCTGAAAAACTTCAATTTTTGATGAATAGTGAAACCACTAAGTGGTAGTTAAATAACTGATTTTTTCGTTTAAATGAAATATTACCACTTATATGATTTGATTTTCAAAAATCTAACATACATGGTTGTCATTAAGAAGTAAAATGTGGTTCAATGAGATTAAAATAATTTTTTGGTGAATAGTAACTTTTAAGTTCTTAATCGCGATTAGAGGTAATTAGTGTAGTTTAAGGTAAAAATAATATTTTAATAATATGATATGAGCTTGACACTTGTCCTACTCCTATTGGATGAGTCATGGCCGACCAAGACAACCCATGGGTCAACTTGGGGACCCCATGGAGCCACATTAGTTGGAAAATGACATTAATATATATTTATTTAATGTTAAAATTAAATTGACACAAACATGAGTTATTTAACTAAAACAGTTTTTAAGTGGGGTTACACAAGTCCAAATTTTGACTATAAATATTCCTTAGAAATCTAAAAAGATTTCCTACATCATAGTATTTTTTTTATAATTTTTAGACATTAAATAAATTAAATTATTTATGACATCATTATGATGCAGCGATGACCTCATTATTTAACGATTTAAATAAAATGAGAAGATAATGCATAATACAAGGCTTACACTTGTCCAAAGCCTATTGGATGACGAGATTTAGAAACCTTATCACCTTAGCCTCGAATTATATAAGTGTGGGGCCTTTAGAATCCGAAAAGAATTGTGAAATAATGTAACATTTCAATCTTTCCAAAAGTGCCCCTCCTCTCCACTTATAAAAGGCCCCCACCTCTCCCACCTCATTTACATTTTCAAGCCAGTTGGCTCGGCCAATATCTGCCCAAATACTCTCCCAACTTCCCCCTCTTACTCCTAGAAGCCTCACTTTGGGCAGAACTCTTCCCAAGGAAGCCTTTGGCTCAAATCAAAAAGAGATACCCGATTTTGAGGTAATGTCTTCTCTAATGTTGTTTTGTTTTATTTTTCTTCTCCAACCCCCTAAACTCTTTTTATTCATTTATTTTGTAACAACACCAGTATCCTCAATATACTAGGATGTTTTTATAAGAATTATTCGAGCTACACTTACACACACCTACATCTAATGTTTAAATAACATACGGTTTCTGTGGATGGTGAATTTCTGCCTCACGAAACAATGATTGTTCAACACTCATATAACACCTTCAAAGGTGGCCATTAAGATGTCACTATTTTTATATATGATATATAATATGTTTATGTTTTACTTATGCTTCTTTATTTCTCATTTATGGCATACTTTATGATTTCCATTATGGGTAAAACGCGATAATTTCATTTTAGGAAGTGCGGACTACCGCCCCCTCAAAGTAATTTGAATCGTTAATGCCATATGTGGGATGTATAAAGGATGGAGTAAACGGTATTATACACTATATTATACTGGAATTATATTATACATTTATATCATTATGATTTAGTTCCATTAAATATGAAATTGAAATGAAAGTAGCGTTCATGCGTACGTACGGCTTACCGTCTCCATGAACGGTGCATTTCATTTCTTACCTCTAAATGTTACGTAATATTATAAATGAATGTATATACTGGATATATAAGATATATATGACATCTAAATCATGAATATAATTCTGGATATAATGGATATTCTACCACATGAACAACTTGTAATTATAAGAAGATTATTGTTGACTCAAGTACCAAAGATCGACAAAACGATCGTTATTAACTTAAATAATTACATAATGTACATAACATTGTAATAAGTGATATAAAAAGGATAATGAAATTGAAAATGGTTCTTAATAAGGTAGATATTAACTCTAGTTTATTATTCAGGAGGTTAAAGAACGGTTGAGTCAAGTCGGACACAAGGTAAGGGAATTTCTTAACCCAATTTTCATTCTTTGGGTTAATCTCTTACTTTCAAATTATGTCATGATATTATTATGTCCTATATTGTATTTGTACATTATTTATGTGTACCTATAGTGAATACACATTATAGATGTACTTTATTTAAAAAATTATCTTTTTAAGGACTTCGTCTCAATCCCCTTTCATTGAGGCAAATTTGGTTTTATACAAAAATTTCTTTTATACGGTGTATAAACCCCTTTGACTTTTACGTTTATTCAAAAGGAATATTTTTTATACGAAGCGTTTTACTAAACGACAAAAAGGGAATATTTTTCATTTCGTACTTATGCGGTGACAACGACTTCTCCGCCGCTGTGACCATTATTTGAGTTTCGGCTTCCTCTACAAGCCATCATTTTTTTAATGAAAAATAAATAAAAAGTTTTAACTTTCTTTTATTTTGGTATTGAAAATGGTTTTGAAAACGTTTTTATTATATCAATTTGTTGTATTTATATCTTGTGATTGAAATGTGGAAATGTTATGTTTCCTTTATGCATGTTTTATGTGATACGATTATGTTATGGTTTATGATATGTTTAAACCTATTCATATGAGGAATGTATTGGACTTAATATGTGACGGGTGGAGCCCGCTATATCTCCTTGATGCATCGGTAGGTCTCATGGGACAACTAGACGTGGAATTGGCCGAGGCCCTTTCCCAATTTGATTTATGGTTTTGGCCGAGGCCTTAATCATTTTAGACGTCTTGGCTGAGGCCTTGACAAAATGTTTCAGAATGTCCGGCATTATACATTCCATCATTATGAAAGTGGTTATTGATATTGCATGTGATTATTCGACCAGTAGAATATCCACGTGAAGAAGTAAATGGCATTATCTCCTTTTACTTTTGCCATATTATGTTGAAGTTCATGTTTAAAAGGCTTTTGTTTTAGTTATACATTGCCTTAAATGTTAATGTTTATTTATGAAAGCTTCCGCTATATTGTTAACATTACTGAGCATCTGAGCTCACCCATTTCAATGTTTTAATATTTTTCCAGGATGTGAAGAAGTATTTTATGAATGACCTGTAGGGGTAGTCAGAAAGGGATATGATTGTGGACTATGAAGATCATGTTATTGTAGTTTGTTTACTTTTTTATGTAATGGAAGACTTATGAATGTATCTAGTGTTTCCAAGGCTACTAAACTAATCGGTCTTTCGAGACTTGATCTTTTGTGATCATGCCAATGTTGCGAAGTAATGCACCGACTCTGGGTAGCTGGGGTCAGGGCGTTACAGTTGGTATCAGAGGAAGTTTAGTACTAACCTTGGAAGCTAGATTTAGATAAACTCTGATTAGAGCACGTAGACCTAAGATGAACTTTGAGGATTAGTATAGAAGAACTTCCTTGAATTTTGGTGTTGTAGAGATGTTGTGAGTTTTCCAAGCAATACATCCCTGTCTGGATACGAGCAGGTAGAGGCGGCTCTGGCACAGATGTACCTAGGGGTAAAACCCGAAAACACCTCTTTGAGCTAGACTCGAACGGGAATTGGTGCACGACAACGGGCCTTGCTGCACTCTTGGTTACGACACTCCCGGGGGATATGCTTTGGATAATTATCATTTTCTTTATAAACCACTATGAAGGGTTATGAGTATATACTTTATCAAAGAAAACATTTCTTTTTATGATTATGGATTATATCCATAAATAGTTCAATTTATGTAAAGTGTTTTACAAATATGGAATTATGTATTTTAATTCATAAACTAATTTAGTTTATGCCATTGTTTAGAAATGGCGCCTAGTGGAAGGAATGGAAACCGTATCAATGCACGCACTCCGTGTAGGGATTGCCCTCCTGCTCAAGATAATTATTGTGGATCTGGAGATACAACTTGTGTTGATCAACTTATTACCATACTGGGACAACTCACTCATGTTATGAATAATAACCTTACTCGTATGAAGCACCCTGATCCGCAACGTGGAGGATCAATGTTAGACCGCTTCATGAGGCAACAACCACCAACATTTAATGGGGTACAAATCCGTTAGTAGCTGAGCAATGGATAAACTCCTTAGAGAAAATATTCCATGCCTTGGGGAGTAGCGAAAGGGAGAAGGTTGTCATGACAGTTTACCGCCTCACTGGAGATGCCGATCAGTGGTGGTCGCTGATTCAAAACACAAAGGAAGATGATGACGTATCGAATATGGAATGAAGGGAGTTCAAAGATCTTTTCTTAGAAAAATACTTTCCTCATGACCATCGAGCAGATATGGAAAGGCAATTTCTAAGTTTGAGGTAGAAGGAGGATGAGAATGTCGCAAAGTATGAGGCTAACTTTACAAGTTTAGCGAGGCATGCTTCCGATTATATACGTAACCCAATGAGTAAGATTGATCGTTTCTTTGATGGGTTAAAACCATTTCTCCGTCGAGCTTTAGTATCACAATCCTGCTCATCATACGAAGATATTGTCTCGTGTGCTATCAAGACAGAAAAGGAATTCTCTAAGTCTTATGACAACAAAGTAAATCAAGAGAAGAAGAGAATGGTGGAACAAGAGACGGATAAAGGGAAAAAGGGATAGATGGATTTTCCATTATGTGATAATTGTGGGAAGAATCACCCTGGTACTTGCCTAAAAGGAATGGGAGTTTGTTATAAATGTGGAGAAAAGGGTCACCAGGCTCGTGACTGCAAGGGAAAGAAAGAGGCTGTCAAAGTTGAATGCTACAAATGTAGAGAAATGGGTCATTATGGAAATGAATGCCCTAAGCGTCAGGGAAACTTACCTCAGAAAAGGCCAAGGGATCAAGGACAATCTTGTGTTGTTACTACCGTTGAAGCGAATAACTAATGTATTGGTGCTTTTGGACTCATGGATTATATAATGGTTATTAGAATAATGTGATATATATATAAGGATTGTATTGCAGTACTTGTTGATTTCAGTAAGGTTTTAATATGATGAAGGTAATTAAATTTTTAGTATGTGACAATAAGAGAAACTTTACTTTGTTTGGGGAATCTGATAAATTGATTTTGGAATTAAGAGACCTTTTAGAGAAAGTCTGGATAGAGCTATTTTGGATAACTATAAAGGTTGGAGTGGATTAAGATGATCTTTGGATAGTATTGTTTAAGGTTAAAAAAATTTATGAAGATTATTTTTGGAATATTATGATACTATAGTTTTAGGAAAAGGACAACCTGCAGGGTGGGGCATAACCCGTCGCGTTGGACAAAGCTGCAGGAATCGAACCCACAATCATAGTGCGACAAGCCTTTATTTCCTACCACTAGCCTACAGGAATTCCCTGGTTATTACAAAATAATTTTACTAATCTAAATGGTATGTGTTAACATTTGGAACCTTATACAATTAGGATAGGTATAATATTTTTGAGTTCTATTATCCTTTTGAGTGAAAGATGAGTTCAAGGTTGAAACTCTAATTGTCAAGCATAAATATATATATACCTATCTCTTATTAAATGAATAAATTAATTCTTAAACTTTAGTAAAGGGATATTAAAACTAAAAAATGTGTTATCCTAATACCTTATGTCTTTTTGAACTGATGATATTTTAAATCAACATAGATTGATGTCTTTGAGGCCCTCAATTTGACAGTTGATTGTGATTGATGACATCAATCACTCCCTATAAATATTTACGTTTTTCCTCCAATCATATGTCTTTAATTGCCACCAATGTTCTCCTAATCGAGATCATAATTGGGTGGTGACTTTTTCATTTCCCTTCCCCTCTTATTAAGGCTAAATTTTAGTAATCTTATTTCCGATGTGGGTTTTCTACAAAGGTATTTTCTCTTTTCAACCTTTTATTTACAAAGAAAATTTTCAAATTGCGAGGACACAATTTATTGAAGGAGGGGAGAATGTAACACCCCGAGCTTCCATGATACGCTTCTAATTCAATAATGTAATAGCTTGCATTGTGCGCAACATCGAGTTCTAACACACTACAACTAATCAAAGTAGCCGTTATGAACAGTAATAACCACTTTTTAAAATTATAGAAATTTTATATTTCAAAATGGACTTCATTTTTGTATTCGTAATATCGAAATTATCCAAAGTTGAATTTTTTGTAATTTTCTGAGAACTTCCAATTTTTTATGAATAGTGAAAATTACTTAAAACAACTTTTTTAATAAAAATAATTTATAGTGATAAATTATACTATTTAGTGGTTTTAAAGTATAATTAGAATATATTTTTACCATTTTATCCAATGGTGGTCATTACAATTAATTTAACATTGAAATTGGATATAAACAATTGCCAATCTTTTGATATAAATTGTTTCTTAAAACACGCTATTTGTTGTGACAGCGGGAATTAATTATAAAATTAATTAATTCAAATTATATGTTTGGAATTTTGTAAAATAGACATCATTTTTGAATTCGGAATATCAATTATAGCTTAGGGTGAAATTTTGGCATTGTTCTGAAAAACATCAATTTTTGATGAATAGTGAAACCACTAAGTGGTAGTTAAATAACTGATTTTTTCGTTTAAATGAAATATTACCACTTCTGTGATTTGATTTTCAAAAATCCGACATACATGGTTGTCATTAAGAAGTAAAATGTGGTTCAATGAGATTAAAATAATTTTTTGGTGAATAGTAACTTTTAAGTTCTTAATCGCGATTAGAGGTAATTAGTGTAGTTTAAGGTAAAAATAATGTTTTAATAATATGATATGAGCTTCACACTTGTCCTACTCCTATTGTATGAGTAATGGACGACCAAGACAACCCATGGGTCAACTTGGGGACCCCATGGAGCCACTTTAGTTGGAAAATGACATTAATATATATTTATTTAATGTTAAAATTAAATTGACACAAACATGAGTTATTTTACTAAAATAGTTTTTAAGTGGGGTTACACAAGTCCAAATTTTGACTATAAATATTAATTAGAAATATAAAAAGATTTCCTACATCATAGTAGTTTTTTTATAATTTTTAGACATTAAATAAATTAAATTATTTATGACATCATTATGATGCAGCGATGACCTCATTATTTAACGATTTAAATAAAATGAGAAGATAATGCATAATACAAGGCTTACACTTGTCCAAAGCCTATTGGATGAGGAGATTTCGAAACCTTATCACCTTATCCTCTAATTATATAAGTTTGGGACCTTTAGAATCCGAAAAGCATTGTGAAATAATGTAACATTTCAATCTTTCCAAAAGTGCCCCTCCTCTCCACTTATAAAAGGCCCCCACCTCTCCCACCTCATTTACACTTTCAAGCCAGTTGGCTCGGCCAAACTCTTCCCAAATACTCTCCCAACATCCCCATATTACTCCTAGAAGCCTCACTTTGGTCAGAACTCTTCCCAAGGAAGCCTTTGGCTCAAATCAAAAAGAGTTACCCGATTTTGAGGTAATGTCTTCTCTAATGTTGTTTTGTTTTATTTTTCTTCTCCAACCCCCTAAAATCTTTTTATTCATTTCTTTTGTAACAACACCAGTATCCTCAATATACTAGGATGTTGTTATAATAAGGATTCGAGATACACTTACACACACCTACATCTAATGGTTAAAGAACATACGGTTTCTGTGGATGGCGAATTTCTGCCTCACGAAACGATGATTGTTCAACACTCATATAACACCTTCAAAGGTGGCCATTAAGATGTCACTATTTTTATATATGATATATAATATGTTTATGTTTTACTTATGCTTCTGTATTTCTCATTTATGGCATACTTTATGATTTCCATTATGGGTACAACGCGATAATTTCATTTTAGGAAGTGCGGACTACCGCCCCCTCAAAGTGATTTGAATCGTTAATGCCATATGTGGGATGTATAAAGGATGGAGTAAATGGTATTATACACTATATTATACTGGAATTATATTATACATTTATATCATTATGATTTATTTCCATTAAATATGAAATTGAAATGAAAGTAGCGTTCATGCGTACGTACGGCTTACCGTCTCCATGAACGGTGCATTTCGTTTCTTACCTCTAAATGTTACGTAATATTATAAATGAATGTATATACTGGATATATAAGATATATATGACATCTAAATCATGAATATAATTCTGGATATAATGGATATTCTACCACATGAACAACTTGTAATTATAAGAAGAATATTGTTGACTCAAGTACCAAAGATCGACAAAACGATCGTTATTAACTTAAATAATCACATAATGTTCATAACATTGTAATAAGTGATATAAAAAGGATAATGAAATTGAAAATGGTTCTTAATAAGGTAGATATTAACTCTAGTTTATTATTCTGGAGGTTAAAGAACGGTTGAGTCAAGTCGGACACAAGGTAAGGGAATTTCTTAACCCAATTTTCATTCTTTGGGTTAATCTCCTACTTTCAAATTATGTCATGATATTATTATGTCCTATATTGTATTTGTACATTATTTATGTGTAATTATAGTGAATACACATTATAGATGTACTTTATTTAAAAAATGATCTTTTTAAGGACTTCGTCTCAATCCCCTTTCATTGAGGCATATTTGGTTTTATACACAAATTTCTTTTATATTGTGTATAAACCCCTTTGACTTTTACGTTTATTCAAAAGGAATCTTTTTTATACGAAGTGTTTTACTAAACGACAAAAAGGGAATGTTTTTCTTTCCGTACTTATGCGGCGACAACGACTTCTCCGCCGCTGTGACCATTATTTGAGTTTCGGCTTCCTCTACACGCCATCATTTTTTTAATGAAAAATAAATACAAAGTTTTAACTTTCTTTTATTTTGGTATTGAAAATGGTTTTGAAAACGTTTTTATTATATCAATTTGTTGTATTTATATCTTGTGATTGAAATGTGGAAATGTTATGTTTCCTTTATGCATGTTTTATGTGATACGATTATGTTATGGTTTATGATATGTTTAAACCTATTCATATGAGAAATGTATTGGACTTAATATGTGACGGGTGGAGCCCGCTATAGCTCCTCGATGCATTGGTAGGTCTCATGAGACAACTAGACGTGGAATTGGTCGAGGCCCTTTCCCAATTTGATTTATGGTTTTGGCCGAGGCCTTAATCATTTTAGACGTCTTGGCCGAGGCCTTGACAAAATGTTTCAGAATGTCCGGCATTATACATTCCATCATTATGAAAGTGGTTATTGATATTGCATGTGATTATTCGACCAGTAGAATATCCATGTGAAGAAGTAAATGGCATTATCTCCTTTTACTTTTGCCATATTATGTTGAAGTTCATGTTTAAAAGGATTTTGTTTTAGTTATACATTGCCTTAAATGTTAATGTTTATTTATGAAAGCTTCCGCTATATTGTTAACCTTACTGAGCATCTGAGCTCACCCCTTTCAATGTTTTAATATTTTTCCAGGTTGTGAAGAAGTATTTTATGAATGACTTGTAGGGGTAGTCAGAAAGGGATATGATTGTGGACTATGAAGACCATGTTATTGTAGTTTGTTTACTTTTTGATGTAATGGAAGACTTATGAATGTATCTAGTGTTTCCAAGGCTACTAAACTAATCGGTCTTTCGAGACTTGATCTTTTGTGATCATACCAATATTACGAAGTAATGCACCGACTCTGGGTAGCTGGGGTCGGGGCGTTACAGTTGGTATCAGAGGCAGTTTAGTACTAACCTTGGAAGCTAGATTTAGATAAACTCTGATTAGAGCACGTAGACCTAAGATGAACTTTGAGGATTAGTATAGAAGAACTTCCTAGAATTTTGGTATTGTAGAGATGTTGTGAGTTTTCCAAGCAATACATCCCTGTCTGGATACGAGCAGGTAGAGGCGGCTCTGGCACAGATGTACCTAGGGGTAAAACCCGAAAACACCGCTTTGAGCTAGACTCGAACGGGAAGTGGTGCACGACAACGGGCCTTGCTGCACTCTTGGTTATGACACTCCCGGGGGATATGCTTTGGATAATTATCATTTTCTTTATAAATCACTATGAAGGGTTATGAGTATATACTTTATCAAAGAAAACATTTCTTTTTATGATTATTGATTATATCCATAAATAGTTCAATTTATGTAAAGTGTTTTACAAATATGGAATTATGTATTTTAATTCATAAACTAATTTAGTTTATGACATTGTTTAGAAATGGCGCCTAGTGGAAGGAATGGAAATCGTATCAATGCACGCACTCTGTGTAGGGATTTCCCTCTTGCTCAAGATAATTATTGTGGATCTGGAGATACAACTGGTGCTGATCAAATTATTACCATACTGGGACAACTCACTCAAGTTATGAATAATAACCTTACTCGTATGGAGCACCCTAATCCGCAACGTGGAGGATCAATGTTAGACCGCTTCATGAGGCAACAAACACCAACATTTAATGGGCGTACAAATCCGTTAGTATCTGAGCAATGGATAAACTCTTTAGAGAAAATATTCCATGCCTTGGGGAGTAGCGAAAGGGAGAAGGTTGTCATGACAGTTTACCGCCTCACTGGAGATGTCGATCAGTGGTGGTCGCTGATTCAAAACACAAAGGAAGATGATGACGTATCGAATATGGAATGGAGGGAGTTCAAAGATCTTTTCTTAGAAAAATACTTTCCTCGTGACCATCGAGCAGATATGAAAAGGCAATTTCTGAGTTTGAGGCAGAAGGAGGATGAGAATGTCGCAAAGTATGAGGCTAACTTTACAAGGTTAGCGAGGCATGCTGCCAATTATATACGTAACCCAAGGAGTAAGATTGATCGTTTCTTTGATGGGTTAAAACCATTTCTCCGTTGAGCTTTAGTATCACAATCCTTCTCATTATACGAAGATATTGTCTAGTGTGCTATCAAGACAGAAAAGGAATTCTCTAAGTCTTATGACAACAAAGTAAAGCAAGAGAAGAAGAGAATGGTGGAACAAGAGACGGATAAAGGGAAAAAGGGAAAGAAGGATTTTCCATTATGTGATAATTGTGGGAAGAATCACCCTGGTACTTGCCTAAAAGGAATGGGAGTTTGTTATAAATGTGGAGAAAAGGGTCACCAGGCTCGTGACTGCAAGGGAAAGAAAGAGGCTGTCAAAGTTAAATGCTACAATTGTAGAGAAATGGGTCATTATGCAAATGAATTCCCTAAGCGTCAGGGAAACTTACCTCAGAAAAGGACAAGGGATCAAGGAAAATCTTATGTTGTTACTACAGTTGAAGCAGAATAACTAATGTATTGGTGCTTTTGGACTCATGGATTATATTCTGGTTATTAGAATAATGTGATATATATATAAGGATTGTACTGCAGTACTTGTTGATTTCAGTAAGGTTTTAATATGATGAAGGTAATTAAATTTTTAGTATGTGACAATAAGAGAAACTTTACTTTGTTTGGGGAATCTGATAAATTGATTTTGGAATTAAGAGACCTTTTAGAGAAAGTCTGGATAGAGCTATTTTGGATAACTATAAAGGTTGGAGTGGATTAAGTTGATCTTTGGATAGTATTGTTTAAGGTTAAAAAAATTTATGAATATTATTTTTGGAATATTATGATACTATAGTTTTAGGAAAAGGACAACCTGCAGGGTGGGGCATAACCCGTCGCGTCGGACAAAGCTGCAGGAATCGAACCCACAATCATAGTGCGACAGGCCTTTATTTCCTACTACTAGCCTACAGGAAGTCCCTGGTTATTACAAAATAATTTTACTAATCTAAATGGTATGTGTTAACATTTGGAACCTTATACAATTAGGATAAGTATAATATTTTTGAGTTCTATTATCCTTTTGAGTGAAAGATGAGTTGAAGGTTGAAACTCCAATTGTCAAGCATAAATATATATATACCTATCTCTTATTAAATGAATAAATTAATTCTTAAACTTTAGTAAAGGGATATTAAAACAAAAAAATGTGTTATCCTAATACCTTATGTCTTGTTGAACTGATGATATTTTAAATCAACATAGATTGATGTCTTTGAGGCCCTCAATTTGACAGTTGATTGTGATTGATGACCCCAATCACTCCCTACAAATATTTACGTTTTTCCTCCAATCATATGTCTTTAATTGCCACCAATGTTCTCCTAATCGAGATCATAATTGGGTGGTGACTTTTTCATCTCCCTTCCCCTCTTATTAAGGCTAAATTTTAGTAATCTTATTTCCGATGTGGGTTTTCCACAAAGGTATTTTCTCTTTTCAACCTTTTATTTACAAAAAATTTTTCAAATTGCGAGGACGCAATTTATTGAAGGAGGGGAGAATCTAACACCCCGAGCTTCCATGATACGCTCCTAATTCAATAATGTAATAGCTTGCATTGTGCGCAACATTGAGTTCTAACACACTGCAACTAATCAAAGTAGCCGTTATGAATAGTAATAACCACTTTTTAAAATTATACAAATTTTATATTTCAAAATGGACTTCATTTTTGTATTCGTAATATCGAAATTATCCAAAGTTGAATTTTTTGTAATTTTATGAGAACTTCCAATTTTTTATGAATAGTGAAAATTACTTAAAACAACTTTTTTAATAAAAATAATTTATAGTGATAAATTATACTATTTAGTGGTTTTAAAGTATAATTAGAATATATTTTTACCATTTTATCCAATGGTGGTCATTACAATTAATTTAACATTGAAATTGGATATAAACAATTCCCAATCTTTTGATATAAATTGTTTCTTAAAACACGCTATTTGTTGTGACAACGGGAATTAATTATAAAATTAATTAATGCAACTTATATGTTTGAAATTTTGTAAAATAGACATCATTTTTGAATTTGGAATATCAATTATAGCTTAGGGTGAAATTTTGGCATTGTTCTGAAAAACTTCAATTTTTGATGAATAGTGAAACCACTAAGTGGTAGTTAAATAACTGATTTTTTCGTTTAAATGAAATATTACCACTTCTGTGATTTGATTTTCAAAAATCTTACATACATGGTTGTCATTAAGAAGTATAATGTGGGTCAATGAGATTAAAATAATTTTTTGATGAATAGTAACTTTTAAGTTCTTAATCGCGATTAGAGGTAATTAGTGTAGTTTAAGGTAAAAATAATGTTTTAATAATATGATATGAGCTTGACATTTGTCCTACTCCTATTGGATGAGTCATTGCCGACCAAGAAAACCCATGGGTCAACTTGGGGACCCCATGGAGCCACTTTAGTTGGAAAATGACATTAATATATATTTATTTATTGTTAAAATTAAATTGACACAAACATGAGTTATTTTACTAAAACAGTTTTTAAGTGGGGTTAAACAAGTAAAAATTTTGACTTTAAATATTCATTAGAAATCTAAAAAGATTTCCTACATCATAGTATTTTTTTTATAATTTTTAGACATTAAATAAATTAAATTATTTATGACATCATTATGATGCAGCGGTGACCTCATTATTTAACGATTTAAATAAAATGAGAAGATAATGCATAATACAGGGCTTACACTTGTCCAAATCCTATTGTATGAGGAGATTTCGAAACCGTATCACCTTAGCCTCAAATTATATAAGTGTGGGACCTTTAGAATCCGAAAAGCATTGTGAAATAATGTAACATTTCAATATTTCCAAAAGTGCCCCTCCTCTCCACTTATAAAAGGCCCCCACCTCTCCCACCTCATTTACACTTTCAAGCCAGTTGGCTCAGCCAACCTCTGCCCAAATACTCTCCCAACTTCCCCCTCTTACTCATAGAAGCCTCACTTTGGGAAGAACTCTTCCCAAGAAATCCTTTGGCTCAAATCAAAAAGAGTTACCCGATTTTGAGGTAATGTCTTCTCTAATGTTGTTTTGTTTTATTTTTCTTCTCCAACCCCCTAAACTCTTTTTATTCATTTCTTTTGTAACAACACCAGTATCCTCAATATACTAGGATGTTTTTATAAGAAGGATTCGAGCTACACTTACACACACCAACATCTAATGGTTAAAGAACATACGGTTTCTGTGGATGGCGAATTTCTGCCTCACGAAACGATGATTGTTCAACACTCATATAACACCTTCAAAGGTGGCCATTAAGATGTAAATATTTATATATATTATATATAATATGTTTATGTTTTACTTATGCTTCTGTATTTCTAATTTATGGCATACTTTATGATTTCCATTATGGGTAAAACGCGATAATTTCATTTTCGGAAGTGCGGACTACCGCCCCCTCAAAGTGATTTGAATCGTTAATGCCATATGTGGGATGTATAAAGGATGGAGTAAATGGTATTATACACTATATTATACTGTAATTATATTATACATTTATATCATTATGATTTAGTTCCATTAAATATGAAATTGAAATGAAAGTAGCGTTCATGCGTACGTACGGCTTACCGTCTCCATGAACGGTGCATTTCATTTCTTACCTCTAAATGTTACGTAATATTATAAATGAATGTATATACTGGATATATAAGATATATATGACATCTAAATCATGAATATAATTCTGGATATAATGTATATTCTACCACATGAACAACTTGTAATTATAAGAAGATTATTGTTGACTCAAGTACCAAAGATCGACAAAACGATCGTTATTAACTTAAATAATTACATAATGTTCATAACATTGTAATAAGTGATATAAAAAGGATAATGAAATTTAAAATGGTTCTTAATAAGGTAGATATTAACTCTAGTTTATTATTCTGGAGGTTAAAGAACGGTTGAGTCAAGTCGGACACAAGGTAAGGGAATTTCTTAACCCAATTTTCATTCTTTGGGTTAATCTCCTACTTTCAAATTATGTCATGATATTATTATGTCATATATTGTATTTGTACATTATTTATGTGTACTTATAGTGAATACACATTATAGATGTACTTTATTTAAAAAATGATCTTTTTAAGGACTTCGTCTCAATCCCCTTTCATTGAGGCATATTTGGTTTTATACACAAATTTCTTTTATACGGTGTATAAACCCCTTTGACTTTTACGTTGATTCAAAAGGAATCTTTTTTATACGAAGTGTTTTACTAAATGACAAAAATGGAATGTTTTTCTTTCCGTACTTATGCGGCGACAATGACTTCTCCGCCGCTGTGACCATTATTTGAGTTTCGGCTTCCTCTACAAGCCATCATTTTTTTAATGAAAAATAAATACAAAGTTTTAACTTTCATTTATTTTGGTATTGAAAATGGTTTTGAAAACGTTTTTATTATATCAATTTTTTGTATTTATATCTTTTGATTGAAATGTGGAAATTTTATGTTTCCTTTATGCATGTTTTATGTGATACGATTATGTTATGGTTTATGATATGTTTAAACCTATTCATATGAGGAATGTATTGGACTTAATATGTGACGGGTGGAGCCCGCTATAGCTCCTCGATGCATTGGTAGGTCTCATGAGACAACTAGACGTGGAATTGGCTGAGGCCCTATCCCAATTTGATTTATGGTTTTGGCCGAGGCCTTAATAATTTTAGATGTCTTGGCCGAGGCCTTGACAAAATGTTTCAGAATGTCCGGCATTATACATTCCATCATTATGAAAGTGGTTATTGATATTGCATGTGATTATTCGACCAGTAGAATATCCATGTGAAGAAGTAAATGGCATTATCTCCTTTTACTTTTGCCATATTATGTTGAAGTTCATGTTTAAAAGGCTTTTGTTTTAGTTATACATTGCCTTAAATGTTAATGTTTATTTATGAAGGCTTCCGCTATATTGTTAACCTTACTGAGCATCTGAGCTCACCCTTTCAATGTTTTAATATTTTTCCAGGATGTGAAGAAGTATTTTATGAATGACCTGTAGGGGTAGTCAGAAAGGGATATGATTGTGGACTATGAAGACCATGTTATTGTAGTTTGTTTACTTTTTTATGTAATGGAAGACTTATGAATGTATCTAGTGTTTCCAAGGCTACTAAACTAATCGGTCTTTCGAGACTTGATCTTTTGTGATCATGCCAATGTTACGAAGTAATGCACCGACTCTGGGTAGCTGGGGTCGGGGCGTTACAGTTGGTATCAGAGGCAGTTTAGTACTAACCTTGGAAGCTAGATTTAGATAAACTCTGATTAGAGCACATAGACCTAAGATGAACTTTGAGGATTAGTATAGAAGAACTTCCTAGAATTTTGGTATTGTAGAGATGTTGTGAGTTTTCCAAGCAATACATCCCTGTCTGGATACGAGCAGGTAGAGGCGGGTCTGGCACAGATGTACCTAGGGGTAAAACCCGAAAACACCGCTTTGAGCTAGACTCGAACGGGAACTGGTGCATGACAACGGGCCTTGCTGCACTCTTGGTTACGATACTCCCGGGGGATATGCTTTGGATAATTATCATTTTCTTTATAAACCACTATGAAGGGTTATGAGTATATACTTTATCAAAGAAAACATTTCTTTTTATGATTATGGATTATATCCATAAATAGTTCAATTTACGTAAAGTGTTTTACAAATATGGAATTATGTATTTTAATTCATAAACTAATTTAGTTTATGCCATTGTATAGAAATGGCGCCTAGTGGAAGGAATGGAAATCGTATCAACGCACGCACTCCGTGTAGGGATTGCCCTCCTGCTCAAGATAATTATTGTGGATCTGGAGATACAACTGGTGCTGATCAACTTATTACCATACTGGGACAACTCACTCAAGTTATGAATAATAACCTTACTCGTATGGAGCACCCTGATCTGCAACGTGGAGGATCAATGTTAGACCGCTTCATGAGGCAACAACCACCAACATTTAATGGGGGTACAAATCTGTTAGTATCTGAGCAATGGATAAACTCCTTAGAGAAAATATTCAATGCCTTGGGGAGTAGCGAAAGGGAGAAGGTTGTCATGACAGTTTACCGCCTCACTGGAGATGCCGATCAGTGGTGGTCGCTGATTCAAAACACAAAGGAAGATGATGACGTATCGAATATGTAATGGAGGGAGTTCAAAGAGCTTTTCTTAGAAAAATACTTTCCTCGTGACCATCGAGCAGATATGGAAAGGCAATTTCTGAGTTTGAGGCAGAAGGAGGATGAGAATGTCGCAAAGTATGAGGCTAACTTTACAAGGTTAGCGATGCATGTTGCCGATTATATACGTAACCCAAGGAGTAAGATTGATCGTTTCTTTGATGGGTTAAAACCATTTCTCCGTCGAGCATTAGTATCACAATCCTTCTCATCATACGAAGATATTGTCTCGTGTGCTATCAAGACAGAAAAGGAATTCTATAAGTCTTATGACAACAAAGTAAAGCAAGAGAAGAAGAGAATGGTGGAACAAGAGACGGATAAAGGTAAAAAGGGAAAGTAGGATTTTCCATTATGTGATAATTGTGGGAAGAATCACCCTGGTACTTGCCTAAAAGGAATGGGAGTTTGTTATAAATGTGGAGAAAAGGGTCACCAGGCTCGTGACTGCAAGGGAAAGAAAGAGGCTGTCAAAGTTGAATGCTACAATTGTAGAGAAATGGGTCATTATGCAAATGAATGCCCTAAGCGTCAGGGAAACTTACCTCAGAAAAGGCCAACGGATCAAGGACAATCTTATGCTGTTACTACAGTTGAAGCAGAATAACTAATGTATTGGTGCTTTTGGACTCATGGATTATATTCTGGTTATTAGAATAATGTGATATATATATATAAGGATTGTACTGCAGTACTTGTTGATTTCAGTAAGGATTTAATATGATGAAGGTAATTAAATTTTTAGTATGTGACAATAAGAGAAACTTTACTTTGTTTGGGGAATCTGATAAATTGATTTTGGAATTAAGAGACCTTTTAGAGAAAGTCTGGATAGAGCTATTTTGGATAACTATAAAGGTTGGAGTGGATTAAGTTGATCTTTGGATAGTATTGTTTAAGGTTAAAAAAATTTATGAATATTATTTTTGGAATATTATGATACTATAGTTTTAGGAAAAGGACAACCTGCAGGGTAGGGCATAACCCGTCGCGTCGGACAAAGCTGCAGGAATCGAACCCACAATCATAGTGCGACAGGCCTTTATTTCCTACCACTAGCCTACAGGAAGTCCCTGGTTATTACAAAATAATTTTACTAATCTAAATGGTATGTGTTAACATTTGGAACCTTATACAATTTGGATAAGTATAATATTTTTGAGTTCTATTATCCTTTTGAGTGAAAGATGAGTTGAAGGTTGAAACTCCAATTGTCAAGCATAAATATATATATACCTATCTCTTATTAAATGAATAAATTAATTCTTAAACTTTAGTAAAGGGATATTAAAACAAAAAAATGTTTTATCCTAATACCTTATGTCTTGTTGAACTGATGATATTTTAAATCAACATAGATTGATGTCTTTGAGGCCCTCAATTTGACAGTTGATTGTCATTGATGACCTCAATCACTCCCTACAAATATTTACGTTTTTCCTCCAATCATATGTCTTTAATTGCCACCAATGTTCTCCTAATCGAGATCATAATTGGGTGGTGACTTTTTCATTTCCCTTCCCCTCTTATTAAGGCTAAATTTTAGTAATCTTATTTCCGATGTGGGGTTTCTATAAAGGTATTTTCTCTTTTCAACCTTTTATTTACAAAAAAAAATTTCAAATTGGGAGGACGCAATTTATTGAATGAGGGGAGAATGTAACACCCCGAGCTTCCATGATACGCTTCTAATTCAATAATGTAATAGCTTGCATTGTGTGCAACATCGAGTTCTAACACAATGCAACTAATCAAAGTAGCCGTTATGAATAGTAATAACCACTTTTTAAAATTATAGAAATTTTCTATTTCAAAATGGACTTCATTTTTGTATTCTTAATATTGAAATTATCCAAAGTTGAATTTTTTTTGTAATTTTCTGAGAACTTCCAATTTTTTTATGAATAGTGAAAATTACTTAAAACAACTTTTTTAATAAAAATAATTTATAGTGATAAATTATACTATTTAGTGGTTTTAAAGTATAATTAGAATATATTTTTACCATTTTATCCAATGGTGGTCATTACAATTAATTTAACATTGAAATTGGATATAAACAATTGCCAATTTTTTGATATAAATTGTTTCTTAAAACACGCTATTTGTTGTGACAACGGGAATTAATTATAAAATTAATTAATGCAACTTATATGTTTGGAATTTTGTAAAATAGACATCATTTTTGAATTCGGAATATCAATTATAGCTTAGGGTGAAATTTTGGCATTGTTCTGAAAAACTTCAATTTTTGATGAATAGTGAAACCACTAAGTGGTAGTTAAATAACTGATTTTTTCGTTTAAATGAAATATTACCACTTCTGTGATTTGATTTTCAAAAATCCGACATACATGGTTGTCATTAAGAAGTAAAATGTGGTTCAATGAGATTAAAATAATTTTTTGGTGAATAGTAACTTTTAAGTTCTTAATCGCGATTAGAGGTAATTAGTGTAGTTTAAGGTAAAAATAATGTTTTAATAATATTATATGAGCTTGACACTTGTCCTACTCCTATTGAATGAGTCATGGCCAACCAAGAAAACCCATGGGTCAACTTGGGGACCCCATGGAGCCACTTTAGTTGGAAAATGACATTAATATATATTTATTTAATGTTAAAATTAAATTGACACAAACATGAGTTATTTTACTAAAACAGTTTTTAAGTGGGGTTACACAAGTACAAATTTTGACTATAAATATTCATTAGAAAGATAAAAAGATTTCCTACATCATAGTATTTTTTTATAATTTTTAGACATTAAATAAATTAAATTATTTATGACATCATTATGATGCAGCGATGACCTCATTATTTAACGATTTAAATAAAATGAGAAGATAATGCATAATACAAGGCTTACACTTGTCCAAAGCCTATTGGATGAGGAGATTTCGAAACCGTATCACCTTAGCCTCGAATTATATAAGTTTGGGACCTTTAGAATCCGAAAAGCATTGTGAAATAATGTAACATTTCAATCTTTCCAAAAGTGCCCCTCCTCTCCACTTATAAAAGGCCCCCACCTCTCCCACCTCATTTACACTTTCAAGCTAGTTGGATCAGCCATCCTCTGCCCAAATACTCTCCCAAATTCCCCCTATTACTCCTAGAAGCCTCACTTTGGGCAGAACTCTTCCCAAGGAAGCCTTTGGCTCAAATCAAAAAGAGTTACCCGATTTTGAGGTAATGTCTTCTCTAATGTTGTTTTGTTTTATTTTTCTTCTCCAACCCCCTAAACTCTTTTTATTCATTTCTTTTGTAACAAAACCAGTATCCTCAATATACTAGTATGTTGTTATAAGAAGGATTCGAGCTACACTTACACACACCTACATCTAATGGTTAAAGAACATACGGTTTCTGTGGATGGCGAATTTCTGCCTCACGAAACGATGATTGTTCAACACTCATATAACACCTTCAAAGGTGGCCATTAAGATGTCACTATTTTTATATATGATATATAATATGTTTATGTTTTACTTATACTTCTGTATTTCTCATTTATGGCATACTTTATGATTTCCATTATGGGTAAAACGCGATAATTTCATTTTAGGAAGTGCGGACTACCGCCCCCTCAAAGTGATTTGAATCGTTAATGCCATATGTGGGATGTATAAAGGATGGAGTAAATGGTATTATACACTATATTATACTGGAATTATAGTATACATTTATATCATTATGATTTAGTTCCATTAAATATGAAATTGAAATGAAAGTAGCGTTCATGCGTACGTACGGCTTACCGTCTCCATGAACGGTGCATTTCATTTCTTACCTCTAAATATTACGTAATATTATAAATGAATGTATATACTGGATATATAAGATATATATGACATATAAATCATGAATATAATTCTGGATATAATGGATATTCTACCACATGAACAACTTGTAATTATAAGAAGATTATTCTTGACTCAAGTACCAAAGATCGACAAAACGATCGTTATTAACTTAAATAATTACATAATGTTCATAACATTGTAATAAGTGATATAAAAAGGATAATGAAATTTAAAATGGTTCTTAATAAGGTATATATTAACTCTAGTTTATTATTCAGGAGGTTAAAGAACGGTTGAGTCAAGTCGGACACAAGGTAAAGGAATTTCTTAACCCAATTTTCATTCTTTGGGTTAATCTCCTACTTTCAAATTATGTCATGATATTATTATGTCCTATATTGTATTTGTAAATTATTTATGTGTACTTATAGTGAATACACATTATAGATGTACTTTATTTAAAAATGATCTTTTTAAGGACTTCGTCTCAATCCCCTTTCATTGAGGCATATTTGGTTTTATACACAAATTTCTTTTATACGGTGTATAAACCCATTTGACTTTTACGTTTATTCAAAAGGAATCTTTTTTATACGAAGCGTTTTACTAAACGACAAAAAGGGAATGTTTTTCTTTCCGTACTTATGTGGCGACAACGACTTCTCCGCCGCCATGACCATTATTTGAGTTTCGGCTTCCTCTACAAGCCATCATTTTTTTTAATGAAAAATAAATACAATGTTTTAACTTTCTTTTATTTTGGTATTGAAAATGGTTTTGAAAACGTTTTTATTATATCAATTTGTTGTATTTATATCTTGTTATTGAAATGTGGAAATGTTATGTTTCCTTTATGCGTGTTTTATGTGATACGATTATGTTATGGTTTATGATATGTTTAAACCTATTCATATGAGGAATGTATTGGACTTAATATGTGACGGGTGGAGCCCGCTATAGCTCCTCGATGCATCGGTAGGTCTCATGAGACAACTAGACGTGGAATTGGCCGAGGCCCTTTCCCAATTTGATTTATGGTTTTGGCCGAGGCCTTAATCATTTTAGACGTCTTGGTCGAGGCCTTGACAAAATGTTTCAGAATGTCTGGCATTATACATTCCATCATTATGAAAGTGGTTATTGATATTGCATGTGATTATTCGACCAGTAGAATATCCATGTGAAGAAGTAAATGGCATTATATCCTTTTACTTTTTCCATATTATGTTGAATTTCATGTTTAAAAGGCTTTTGTTTTAGTTATACATTGCCTTAAATGTTAATGTTTATTTATGAAAGCTTCCGCTATATTGTTAACCTTACTGAGCATCTGAGCTCACCCCTTTCAATGTTTTAATATTTTTCCAGGATGTGAAGAAGTATTTTATGAATGACCTGCAGGGGTAGTCATAAAGGGATATGATTGTGGACTATGAAGACCATGTTATTGTAGTTTGGTTACTTTTTTATGTAATGGAAGACTTATGAATGTATCTTGTGTTTCCAAGGATACTAAACTAATCGGTCTTTCGAGACTTGATCTTTTGTGATCATGCCAATGTTACGAAGTAATGCACCGACTCTGGGTAGCTGGGGTCGGGGCATTACATCCAACGATTGGGGGCCCCCATTTTCCCCCTCAACATCTATTGACCTCACTCCAGAACCTCCATCGGTTGGGTCACAGAGACTTTCCCCACTACCTCCTCCCTCTTAACTGAAGTTTGGAACTCCCAAAACTGAGGCTTCACCACTTGAGATGATGAATCTCATCAACAACTCTTCGGAAGCTGTCCAAAATAGTTACAATTCAAACAAAAATCATACCAATTCTCATAAATAACCTATTGATTAAACCTGTATTCTTCACTGACTTTAATCTAGACAAACTGAAATGGCACCCTAGAATCATCCACCTCAACACAAACATGAGGATTTATCAGATGGAACACTGCCTCAGTACTGCTATCCGCACACAGAAATCTACCCTCAAGATTACCCAACATTATTATAACAGATGGATTCTGGAAAGGTAAGGGAAGATTAGGGAAACTGAACCAAACAGTGACCGAAGGTGAGTCCCGTTTCATATGAAAATAAAACTACCAACGAAGGAGGAAGAAGCGAATTCCATTGCAACTGTGAGGATCCCTGACCAGTCCTTGATGAGGTCATCTTATGACTCAAATGGATCATAATATGCTACATATCCAACTATCGTACGGTCTTCCTTTCTTGAAGATCCTAAGAGGAGAAAACAAACATGTTGAACGCATCGATGGAAGGTCTCCTCTGTCTGAACCGAGCAACAAGGTTAAGATTCAACAGCAAGGAAGATTTCGTGAACTCTGATGTCGAAATTTGTAGATTAGGGTTTCCATCCAAAAGGTCCAGATATTTAGGGCTCATGAATGCTTTCAGAAATGTTTCTTTGATCACTTATGTTGTAATGGATTAAACGTTAAATATCTCTTGTGATCACAATGGGAATGGAGTTCACAATAGTAAATATTCAGAATAAATGTGTCTCAACTATTCTAGCTTAATCACACATTTGATAGGTTTTGTTAGATCAACATATAACCCCTGTCAGTGGAAGAGAACCCATATATTTCCAAGGAATCAAATGTGTAAGTGAATATGAGAAAATCATTTAAAATACTATAAGAAAACTAGAAATTACAAAGTTTTAGCCTCCATATTCTTCTTGTATGGATCATATCTGGTGAATATCATTAGGATAATTATAATAATTTCTATTATATATAAGGAGAAAACACTATCCAATGGATACAAAAAATGATTTTTGAGGGATCTCAAATAATCAAAAGGGTTTTATACCCATCTTAGAGAAATGAAAAATATTTTATAAGATAATATAGATTTGGATATCATCCAATAGTCATAGATTTTACTTACCCAATAGGAGAGGGCTATATCCTCTTATATAACAATCCTTGATTCACTTCATTAAATGAAGCATTCGACCACAAGTGAAGACTCTAATTCCATCACATGGAATCTATCCATTTCATCCAATTAGTTTTTATCCATTAAAAACATAAATGAATGCATTTCATGAGCCTGTAAAGGGTGATAAAACTTTAGGGATTCCCCTCATCGTCATCACCTCTTCCTTCGTTCCTGCTCGGATCGACTCCCCTTCATGTTCTCGGCGAGATCATGATGGTGGATTCTTACCATGGTGGTGTCGTGTGGCTTCATGGACTCGGTCGTCTTGGAGTTTTACATTGATGCTAGCCTACTTCTCGCTTAACTCCTTTGTTTCAGATAGGGCTTCCATGGTGGTCCAGTGTTGGTCCAACGACAGAGATCCAGATTTCACGGCCTGAGGGTGTTGTTGCTTCTCTGAATGTAGGTTGGGATGTGTTGAGGTATTCATAGGAGACCTAGATGGTGACGACAGGGTTTGGGTTTGGATCGTGACGGTATTTTTCTACAGGCGCGCTGGTGATGGTTTCAGTTTCTTCCTTTTAGTTTCTAATTTTGGTTTTGTCTACTTTTTTCCTAGATCTGGGGATTATTTTTCTCTTATGGTTGTTTTTTATGCCTCTTAATATCATCTCGTGGCCGTTTTCTATTGGAGTTGGGTTTGTGCGAGGATAAGTTTGGATTTTTGGTGGTGTTTCTATGCAACTTCGAGTGATGGTAAAGCAGTGAAGCAGTTTTTGAGGATGTTTTTCTTGATATATTGAAGTGTTTGTGTTACCATGGATCTGAAGATTTGGTATTGATTTTGGAGTGAGGGAATTTGAGATCTTGGTGTCCTACATAAGATGGTTCAGTGGCTGGGTCACCAATTTGGCATCACGGGTGGATTTCTTGGCATCAGCGAAGGCGGTTCTTGGGTGTGGTATTCCCAGACAAGGAAGTGGTGGGTTGAGGCATGCTACGTGGATTTTCCCTCATAGTCTGCTCCAGTATGGTTTCTATTGGCTTATAATTTCGTATGATGAAATTGGACTGTTTGTTTTTGCTAGTTTTGGGATTGAGAGTTGCAGGTGGTGGATCTGCAGCGTGGTGATGGAGGTTCTTTAGTGTTTTGTTTTTGTTTGGAGCATGGTCAGAACATTTGGGAATGTTGAATCAGTTTTACATTTGATGGGTAAAAATTTTCTTATTATGTCTTGCTCCAGACTTTCTACAAGGAAATTCTTAAGATGAGGACTCAAAGCATGTAGCTTTAATTATGAAAGGCTATTCGAATTTGGAATATTGAGAGGGTATGGCATAGTCATCGGTACCAGGCCCGTGCATCTTTGCATGGGATAGTTCGCTGAGTAGACTTGCATCGGAGGAGGCTTTCCATAACTATGTTGATGTTGTGGAGGGGCATTTCAAGTAGTCATGTTTTGGTACTTGGTTGTTTTTGTGTATCCATTTCTTTAAATTCATGTGAGCTTTCCCCTTTTTCCCCAAAAAGTGGGTTTATCCAAAAATTAATAAAAATCGAGGCCTTCGGGCCATTCAGTCATTATAACACCCCACAATTATAAAGGATTATATGTAAAAATGATATGACTCATATCAACAAGGTGCACCTTCCTTTTCGGGAGTCTACCTGATTAGAACTCCACAATTAAGTGTGCTTGTCCTAGAGTAGTGATCAGGATGGGTGACCTTCTGGAAGTTTCTCAGGGTGTGTACGAGTGAGGACAAGGCACACTGGAAAGGACATGTGTTGGTCGGTGGGAACAATCATTAGTCAGATGACCCATTCAGGCACGTGGGTGGGGATCTCATGTCTGTGGGGCAATTGGTGGTACCTGGTGGTTTGGGACCCAACGACCATGTAAAGGTGGGGTGGTTGTGCTGTCACCGGGACCTGGTTGTCACATTTGGTATCAGAGGTGGTACGCAGCCTTATGTGTGATTCACTACCTGGGTTGATATATAGGGCCCACAAGGAGGAAGTTGTGCTCTAATGGGGGGTGATTGTAACACCCCAGAATGATAAAGGGTTAAATTGAAAAATGATATGACTCATGTCAACAAGGTGTACCTTCCTTTTTGGGAGCCTACCAGATTAGAACTGCACAGTTAAGTGTGTTTGGCCTAGAGTAGTGATCAGGATGGGTGACCTTATGGGAAGCTTCTCGGGGTGTGTGCGAGTGAGGAAAAAGCACACTGAAAAGGACATGTGTTGGCCGGTGGGGATAGTCATTAGTCAGATGACCCGGTTGGGCACATGGGTGGACCCCAGGGTGAGGATCACGTGTCTGCGGGGAAATTGGTGGTACCTAGTGGGTCTGGAACTGATGGCCATGTTAAATAGGGGTGTCTATCCTGTCATCGGGACCCAGTTGTGGGCACGGAGCCCCTGTTGTGACTACCCCAAGCCCGTCTTTCATAGGCCAGGGGCTGGAGACTAGCACCGAAAGGGGTATCTCCTAAAATCAGGAAGTAACTACCTTTATAACCTATAAACACACTCAACCAAGCACATAGAAAATACGAACATAGGTAAATTGTATAGATTAAAGAGTGATAATAGTAAGAGGGGATGGAATTCAAGCCCAACAGTAAAGGAACAAGTACAACTGAAATACAATACAACCGAAGAAAGAGAAACACAGCTATTGGGTCATCCTCTGAGGTTCCTACCTGAAGGGTAGGTACTGATCACCTCTTCAAAACTCCATGTCTGTTCATCTACTCTACATACCGATGCACCGTATGTTCCACATCGGAGCACCGCCTATTCCTTGTACCATCCTCCTCGATCAACGATGTCTGTCGTCTGCACCAAACACAACAAGGTGCGGGCATATCCCATGCAGTGGTGAGTATATGGATACTCGGTAGGGACCCCAAGACCCTCAAGGTCTCACAAAATCCACAAAGCTTAAACCACAATGCATGAAATACTAAAAACCCTACTTAGGCCAGGGGCTGGTGACTAGCTCCGAAAGGCGTTTCCCCTAAAATCATGAAGGCATTTCCTTTATAACCTGTAAACACACTCAACCAAGAACACAAAAAATACAAACACATGTAAATTGTATAGAAAAAAGAGTGTTGAATGTAATAGGGGATGGAATACAAGCCCAATAGTAAAGGAACAAGTACAACTGAAATACAATACAACTGAAGAATGACAAAGAAAGTTATTAGGTTGTCCTCCGAGGTTCCTACCTGAAGGGTAGGTACAGATCACCTCCTCAACACTACATGTCCATTCGTTTTCTCTGTGTACCCACGCGTTGTATGGTCCACCTCTGGGAACCGTCTAGTCCTGGTACCCTCAAACGCGATCAGCGATGTATGTCATCTGCACCAAACACTACAAGGTGCAGGCATAGCCCATGCAGAGGTGAGTATAACGATATTCAGTAGGGACCCCGAGACACTCAAGGTCTCACAAAATCCACAAATGATAAACCACAAAGCATGAAATCAACTAACAAACCTAATTAGGTATATTCCCATACATATACCTAAGTTATCAAATATACCCATCTCAAACATGAGGTAACTCAGTGTCCAACCCAAAATCCCAAAGCTCAATTATTCCACAATGGTTTGAATACAATGAAGGTAAGTACCACACAAGTACACCACAAAAAAGAATACCACCAAGGTATTACCACGAAGGAAAGTAACACATAGGTATAAACTCATCTCACACCATGTATATCTTAGGTACAGTATTAGAGATGATTAAATGTAACTACTGAATCATCTTACTCTGTTAAGAGGTAGACCCATGAAGGATCCTAAATTACAGACCCACACAAGATCCTAGTACATCGTCAGACCCACAGAGGATCCTAGTAAATTTTCAGACCCATACAGGATCTGAGTACATCATCAGACCCACACAGGATCCTAGTACATCGTCATAACTAGCTACAGGGATCCCACACTAAGCACACTTGTCTCCAGGAGGGTGTTCTCCTCAATCCAATGGTGGATACTCCAACTTTCACGAAGTCCCACAAATAACTGTCCCAAATTAACACCACATAAAAGGGGTCTCAACGCAATATACAGTGCGTCATTCGGACACCAGGTCTGTATGTTATTGGCCTTTTAGTCACAAGGTCCTAGTTGGATTCATGTTCGATCCAACCCGGTCATACTTCAAACAACACTAGATAACCAAATGGGTCACATTGTTATGATTCACATGAAAAAACACATGATATTGACTACACATTTTTCCAAAATGGATACCAGGTGAAAAAGTTTCATTTCACCACAAGACGCGCGAGCCGGGCCTCCTGGAGCCTGCACCTCGACCTCAACTTAAATATTTAAAATTAAACATCTATCTTAATTTTAGGGTCGCATTGTCACAGATTGATTATCACTCCTACACCGTATGAGAGAGATATGATAGTTACAAGATCCTGTAATAATAATAATATTATTATTATTGGTTGTTTCATGGACCTGAGCCACAAACCAGAATTTAGTATCTAACATTAGACATGAATTGATCGTATTAATGATAAGATCACATTTCCACTAATGGAAAGTTAATCGGGTGTTGCACATAGGAGTTATGGCGGGTTGAAGATTTAATAATATTATTACATCTATTAATTCATGAGCATTTCAGGTACCTGATCCAAAAACCTGAAAAAGACATCCAATATTGGACTCATAATTCCCATCTCGATTTTAGGGTTGTACTACCACTGACGGTTCGTGAAATTGAGGTCACATGGATAAGTTACGGATGAATAAGTGTTTTATCAACAAAAATAATAATAACAATATTTTATTATTATTATGAATTGATTATTTATTTAACCTTAATTCCAAACTCAAATCGAGTATAACAGGAGTATCTCTTTTGTTTTAGATTCTACATGGCACCTCCCCTTTAATATTTACTATTTATTTCTATTTTAATTTTATTTACTTAACACTTTTCTCTCTACAATCACTTTCTTCTTCCACGATTTTGCACCCATGAATCGGAAAAACTGCACCCCCTATCCGCCTGGCCGCCGCGCTGCCTGAACTAGCCGCACCAGACCACCTCACTCTGCCTCTTTGCCCCGCTTTCCAGATATCCCCTAGCTGACTCAACTATCCACACGGACTATCGTCGCACTACCTATCTCGCCTAAAATCACGCCCCAAAGACATGCCAGAATTGCACCTCCGTGTTTCCCCTTCTGTGAGCCACTGTATCTTTGTTCTAAACCATAAAAATATGTCAATCACATATTTGCGATCTTTGGGTTGAGACCTCCACATCCATATGTCATGCTCAATGAAACATTTTGTTTTTAGCACGCTTGATTATTGGCGTCGAAGAATGCATGAAGGATGCACAAAGAACAAAGGGAAAAGATCATAGTATTTGGTCAGATATATGGTCGTTCTTGTTTATCCATCGTCGCTAATAATCTAGAATATGAATAATTAACAAAAGGATAATTATCATATTTCAAAACAACCCCCTACCTCGTTTGCTCATTGGAGGTAGCATGAGGAGGAAGATGATGCATCGGCGCTTCTCGAACGTTGGTTCCCCATTCATCGTTCGGAGGTCGTTCTTCATTGGAGGATCTTCTTCATTGGAGAAATTTCTTCCTTTGAGAGTTATCCTCTAATTTTGTTTGCCGATAATTTTCTTCCTCAACCCCACAAGAGGTGAGGATCCCCTCACATTTAAGATTACTTAATTAATAAATCAATTAATTGTTGGCTCATTAATTGGGGAAATTTCAAAAGTTACCTCCAATTAAAAAAAGATTTCAATGTCGGGTGGTCCCCACCACAAGAATTCAAATGGGTTATTTCAAATAATAATATAAAAGTTGTTGTTTTATTTTATTATAATTAATTTTTTTAACTCTCCCATGAAAATCTGGAAAACTAACTTCCACCCTCAACCTACTAAAGTCGAGGTGAAGGTCTCTTTAAGAGAATATTGGCGTTGCGAGTTCAACGGTGTCCTCATATTTTAATTCGGAGCACCGATTCAAAAGTTACAAATCTTCGCTCATACGTTTACTGAATATAGCTAAAAAAGATCAGAAAATTATTAACAGTCACCCTCTACCCATGCCAGTCAAGGTTAGGCTCTTCACAAGTGAAACATGCCTCAAGGAACCCAATGTCACTCTCAGATTTACAATTCGAGGTACCGTTTAAAATTTATTTATTTTACAATAAAATAATTGTCACTTAATTATTTTATTTACGTCCAGAAACTAACTTTTATTGGTGTCCTGTTTCGGCCAAAGTTAGTATCATCTTAAATAAATAATGACCTCACGAGTTCAGAGGTATTCTCATATTTTCAATCTGAGATACCATTTGTGAGTTATATGAATTTTAAAAATAAAATAATTTATTTCATTATTTTAATTAGGGTTATTCAATTTTTGGTTTTTCTCACAGGAGGCCCACACTGACTAAAATTAAGTTGCGCCTAGGGTAAACCCACCATCTTAAATGTAATGATGCCCTTAGATTTCGAATCTGAGTTACCAATTAAGAGTCATTCTACATTTTCAGGAAAACTTCTTATGTGAGCTAATTAAAAGTCAACCAAACTTTGATGGATCATTCCAGGCACTCCGGGACTTGGAATCACGTGCCATCAGATTTTGGGGTCTCGAAATAATTCCATATAATTAAAAAAGTTATACATAATTTCTTGGACATTACATTCTCCCCACTTTATGGATTTAAGTCCCCAAAAACCACAATAAAAGAAGAAAACCAAAAAGGGTACTGAGAATTAATCTAAACCTCCCACTCCCATGTGCTCTCCTGGAGGTTCTTATGATGCCAACGTACACGCACCAAAGGTATCAATCAACCATGAAGGAATCTCTCCTGTCGATCCTCAATATCAACTAAAACCTCTATAAAAGACGCCCCATCATCTAAGTCTAGCTCGACATGGTCGATGATGTGATATGGGTCATGCATGTATCCCCTCAGCTGGGATACGTGGGAGACATCGCGCACGCTCTATAACTGCGGTGGAAGAGCCAAGTGTTATCCAGCTCACTTACCCTTCAAAGGATCCTAAAAGGACCGATATACCTCAGTGATAACTTGCCCCCTCGGAAAAATCTCTGCAAACCTCATCGAGGTGAGACCCGTAGGAAGACATGACCTCCCTCCTCTTGTTGAAATAAGACTTCTTCAGGATTTGATCAGTTTTCACTTGCTAACAAGTGAGGCGTCGTGATACAAACTCTTCCACGACTTACTTCATCACGGGCCATCAGTACTGATGCTGAAGGTCTTGGTGCATCTTCACCACACCATGATGTACTGCCAGAGGGTATGTATAGAACTCCCTCAAAACCTCCTTTTGTAGTTCTACTGGTACCGTGGTACGTCCTCTGAAGAGGACACCATGGTCCCCACATTTAGAAAATCCATCAGGTGTCTAACCTAAGGATATCTGAGCATGTCTATCCTTGTAGTCAGCATCCCCACGTTGTGCCTCCCTAACTCACTAAAGAAGTGGGTGAGGGACTATAAGAGACTGAATAAAAGATGCTCCATTTTGATCCACAAAGGATATCTGCAAATCGGCTAGCTGCTCTATCGCCTCACTCAGTAGTTGCGGGCTAGACCTCCTACTGAGTGCATCTGCTACCATGTTCCTCTTCCCATGAGTATAGACTATCTCAAATTCATAGTCCTAGAGGAACTCTTTCCAGTCCTATTGGGAACTTAAAACTCAAAACTTCTACTGCAAGGAGGGTGAGGTTGGCTGACTCACGAGTGATCAGCCGCACCCTCCTAATAGCAGTTTATCATATGCTGCATGGGTTTCCTTTTTCACCGTCTAAGGAAAACCTCATCCCAAAATTGTAGATAAACCACATACTTTTTCCTAATACGGTTAATCTAAGTATGAATTTTGGATGTCCAGTCTCACCCAAACTAACGTTGTAAGGCCTCGACGCTTCCACAAAGAGGTTCCAACCAAAACTATCACCTTAAGGTTCAGATCACACTATCGGCATAATTGTGATTATCAAGTCTCCTCTCAAAGGTATCTCCAGACGTGAGGTTCAATTCAACAATTTTACCCGAAACTCTAGGTATTGGACAATATTCTTTGATGGAATGATTGGTACCTATGTCTATTGATACAACAGCTAGTAGTAGACATAGACCATACCTCAAATCATTCCTAGAGCCCTTGGGTCACACTCCTTGACCACATGCAACTATTCCCTTCCCCTACCCTCCAACTCCCTGATCTTGGTGGGGACCACAAAAAGGGGTGGTGGTTTGTAACATGTCGAAATGTACACCACCTCATGCTTCTCTCATATTTATGCTTCCACATCTTCATCCATGCAGATTCATCTGTCCCTTTCACTCCCTCTCCCTGAAACATTTTACATGCCCAATTCTCTGAGACTGGCATCATTTTCCTGCTCAACAACTGATAACATTCACTGGCTTCATCCGCATAGCCAAATATTATTCGACCAAAATGGTTCTCTCTAGCACCCTAACATTACTAGGAATGCATATAGGAATATTGATAGATCGGATTTCCCTAAATATATCTCACTCAGAGGTCCGATCTTTGAATCACTAATTATATCATATTCATCGAGTACCAGGAATGATCGGTGTGCCTCGATGAATACTCAGCTAATGACATGTCATCCTGCCGAAGCTATAGAATCTCTAGAGAACTCTCAGTCACCTCTTCAAGCCAGTCCTCAGCCACTTATGAGTCGTGCTCGCCTCAGAACCTAAGGGGTATCTGATGCTGAATCATTCGTAAGGCACTAAGCCTATATTTTTTCTTTGCTGGTATCGCCGGTTGTAAGTGTTGACCAACGAGTAGTGATATAGCTTACACACTACCCAAAGGAACTATCTCAGGTAATGGTCCACATACCGAATCATCCTCACTATGTGGACCATCCTCATGGTCACTCACTAAAAAAGACTAGTTTCTAAGATCACCAACTATTCTATCGGTGTCTCAACTAGGCGAAAAACTCTAGCAACCACCTCCATCTAGCCCTCAACCACGTGGGAATCTGTCTCGCCTTGAAACCTCAGAGGCCACTGCTGCTAAAAATCATGCAATGCGCTCAATAAGCATGCACCGTATACTAGTGTGGCTAGTGGTAACTGTTTTCCAATGGGTGTTGGTGCTACTGGTACACCACCCGAAGGTTTCAACACAGTAAGAGGGCCCTGCAATGGAGGCTCGTCGCTCGATGGGCCGTCATTGTGTACTCTCTTGGGAATCATAGATAGCTATCTACACAGCGGCATCCTGATAAGGAATAGGTGCGCCATAGTAATTAAGTTATACCTGATGAGATGATTCAAAGAAAACACAAGAAAAATTTTTAAAACACACACACAATCAGTGTTTTCATGCACTGAGTCGGAAATCAGAAGTCAGGGTCCTGGTGTATGGATACGTCGGCTGCCGCACCAACACAAGATTATCTAAACTGATAATCCCACTCACTACACTTAACACTATTGCTGTAAAAATAATCATATTCTTATGTTCTACGGTAGATCCGACTCCTCTGATACTAATTTGTCATGAACCGTCCCCCGAGACCCATGTCGTGACTAACCCAAGACCGCCTTCTATAAGTCAGGGGCTGGCGACTAGCACCGAAAAGTGTATACCCTAAAACCGAGAATGCATTGACTTTAAAACCTATAAACACACTCAACCAAGCACACAAAAAATACAAACACAAGTAAACTATATATAAAAAAGAGTGTTGAAAGTTAGAGGGGTCGGCATACAAGACCAATAGTAAAGTTACAAGTACAACTGAAATACAATACAACTGAAGAAAGAGAAAGACAACTACTAGGTCGTCCTTCGAGGTTCCTACTTGAAGGGTAGGTACAGATTGCCTTCTCATCACTCCACATCCGCCCATTTCCTTTGCGTACCAACACGCCGTATGGTCCACCTATGGGGACCGTCTAGTCCTGATACCCTCAGCCACAATCAGCGTTGTTCATTGTCCACACCAAACAAAAAAAGGGGCAGGCATATCCCATGCAGTGGTGAGTATAACAATACTCAGTAGGGGACTCAAGACCCTCAAGGTCTCACAAAATTTTCAAAGGATAAACCACAAATCATTAAATCAACTGACAACCCTACTTAGGTATATGCACATACATATACATAAGTTATGAATTATACCCATCTAAAACATGGGGTAACTTGGGGTCCGACCCAAAATCCCAAAGATCAATTATTCCACAATGTTTGGAATACCACGAGGGTAAGTACCACACAGGTATTCCACAAAGAAGAATAACACCAAGGTATTACCACGAAGGAAAGTACCACATAGGTACGGACTCAGATCACACCATGTATATCTTAGGTATAGAAGTAGAGATGATTATATGTTACTACTGAATCATCTTACTATGTTAAGAGGCAGACCCACAAAAGATCCTAAATTACATACCCACATAAGATCCTAGAACATCGTCAGACCCACACAGGAACCTAGTGCATCGTCAGACCCACACAGGATCCTAGTACATCGTGAGACCCACACAGGATCCTAGTACATCATCAGACCCACACAGTATCTGAGTACATCGTATACCCACACAGCATCCTAGTACATCGTCACATCCAGCTACAGGGTTACCACACTAAGATCACTTGTCTTTGAGAGGGTCTGTTCATCAAGCCATTGGCTGATACTCTAACTGTCACAAAGTCCCATGAAGAAGTATCCCAAAGGAACACCTTGTGAAAGGGGTCTCAACGCAATAGATGATGCATCAATCAGATGCCCGGTCTGTAAGTTATTGGCCTTTTAGTCTTGAAGGTCCGGTTGGATTCATGTTTGATCCAACCTGTCATACTTCAAATGGCACCAGATAACCAAATGGGTCACACTGTTATGATTCACATAAAAAAACACACGACATGGACTACCCATTTGTCAAAAATGGATACCCGATGAAAAAGTTTCATTTCACTGCAACACACGCGAACCGGGCCTCGTGGGGCTCGTACCTTGACCATGACATAAATATCCAAAATTGGTCTTGAAACATCTGTCTTAATTTCAGGGTCGCAATTTCACAGAAAGTTCATCACTCTGACACCGAATGATAGAGATATGTCAGTTATAAGATCCCATAATAATAATAATAATAATAATAATAATATTGGGTGTTTCATGGACCCGATCCACGAACCAGAATTTATATCCAACATTATACTTGAATCGATCGTATTAATGAAAGGATCACATCACCACTAACAGCAAGTCAATCAGATGTCGCACGTAGGACTTATGGTGGGTTGAATATTTAATAATAATATTAAGTCTATTAATTCAAGAACATTTCGGGTACCTGATCCAAAAACCTGAAAAAGACATCCAATATTGGACTCATAATTTCTGCCTCAAAGTCAGGGTTGTACTTCCACTGACAGTTTGCGAAACCGAGGTCGTACAGATAAGTTTCAGACGAATAAGTGTTTTATCAACAAAAATAATAATATTATTATTTTATTATTAATATTAATTGATTATTTATTTAACTATAATTCCAAACTAAAATCGAGTTTCACGGGGTATCCCTTTTGTTTAGGCAGATTTCACATGGTGCCTCCCCTTTTATCTGTATTATTTATTTCTATTTTATTTTTATTTCTTTAACATTTTATCTCTCCAATCACTTTATTCTTCCATGATTTTGGACCCGCAAATCAGAAAAACTGCACCCCCTGTCTGCCTAATTGTCGCACCGCCTGCACTAGAAGCACCGGACCGCCTCGCTCTGCCCCATCTTTCAGCTATCCGGACAGCCCCTGGCCAAATCGACTCTCCACACGGACCGTCATTGCACCACCTATCTCACCTGGAACTATGCCCCAAAGAAATGCCAGAATTACACCTCCCCGTTGCCCCTTCCGCGATCCACTACATCTTCATTCTAAACCCGGAAAATATATCAATCGCATATTCTCAATCCTCAAGTAAAGACCTACACATCCATATGTTGTGCTCAATGAAACATTGTGTTTTTAGGATGATTTATTACTGGCGTTGAAGAATGCCTGAAGAACTCATGAATAACAAAGGAAAAATATCATACCATTTTGGCGGATCGATGGCAATGTTTGTTTGACCATCATAACTGATAATCTAGAATATGAAAAATCAACAAAAGGATAATTATCATATTTCAAAATAACCCCCTACCTCGTTTTCATGTTGGAGGTGGCATGAGGAGGAAGAAGATGTGTCAGTGCTTCTCAAACATTGGTTTGCCATTCCTCGTTAGGAGGTCGTTCTTCGTTGGAGAATCTTCTTTGTTGGAGAAGGTTCTTCCTTCAAGAGTTCTCAACCAATTTGGTTTGCCAACAATTTTTTTCCTCAACCCATGAGAGGTGAGGATCCCATCACATTTAAGCTTACCTAATTAATTAATCAATTTTTTGTTGGCTCATTAATTTGAGGAATTTCAAGAGTTACCTCCCATTAAAAAAGAGTTCATGGTCAGGTGGTCCACACCACCATAATTTAAATGGGTGGTTTCAAATAATAAAATAAAAGTTGTTGTTTTATTTTATTATAATTAATTTTTTTAACTCTCCCACGAAAATATGGAAAACTAAAATCCACCCTCAACATACTAATGTCAAGGTAAAGGTCTCCTTAAGAGAATATTGGCACTGTGAGTTCAATGGTATCCTCAGATTTCAATTCGGAGCACTGATTCAAAAGATACAAAACGTCACTCACACGTTTATTGAACTTACCTGAAAAAAAGTTTGAAAAATTATTAACAATCACCCTCGACTCACGCCGGTCAAAGTTAGGCTCTTCCCAAGTGAAACATGTCCCAGCGAACCCATTGGTACTCTCGGATTTCCAATCTGAGATACCGTTAAAAATTTATGGATTTTAAAATAAAATTATTGTCACATAATTATTTTATTTACGGCCAAAAAATAACTTTCACAGGTGGCCCGCACCGGCTAAAGTTAGTATCTACTTTAATAAGTAATTCCCTCATGAGTTCAGTGGTGGTCTCATATTTTCAATCTGAGCTAACATTTGTGAGTTATAAGCATTTGAAAAATAAAATAATTTATTTAATTATTTTATTTACGATTATTCCATTTTTGGGTTTTCTCACAGGAGGCTCATGCCGACTAAATATAAATAATGACTAGGGTAAACCCACCATCCTGAATGCAACAGTGCCCTCAGATTTCTAATCTGAGTTACCATTTAAGAGTTATTCCACTTTTTCAAGAAAACTTCTTACTCATGCTAATTAAAACTCAAAAAAACTTCGACGAATCATTATGGGCACTCCAGACCTCGGAATCACATGCCGTCAGATTTCACAGTCTCAAAATAATTCCATATAATTAAAAAAAATATATGGAATATCTGGGATATTACAACTGTGGAATTTCATGAACCACTAAGGTTTAGTGGTTTCCATTTTAGTGCACGTACAATAATCTCCCACTTGCACTAAAATATCATAATAAATATATGAATAAATTCAAAACTCTTAGTGAACCCATCTAAACTCTTTTTTATATGGTTTCCTAAAAATATATTCATTTTGGAAAAAATACATTATACAAAACTTAAACCATATCCAAGGGACTAACTATGTAACCATTTGGGACATAGTATCATTGAAAAAAATATAAAATAATTATTTTATATATGTAAGTAAATATTGGACATTAATAAAGCATCAATTCTACTCAATCTACTAAGGATCCTAGTGCGATCTCCATCAAACATACTGATGTCTATATACAAACATGTCAACCACAATATTATCATATACATAATATTTTTAACTATATAATCCCTTTATCCATGAAATCAAGTGACCACTTAACATAGAACATGTAAATATAGTACAAGTTAACTCATCTTTTCATGATTCTCTAAAAAAATTGTAAAATCCTCTATTTTTAAATGATCTATAAACCCTCTTTTTCTATAATTTATAATTCTTGTTATGTGAAAATATTAGTGTTCTAAAAAATATTACCCTTACACATCTATTTTAGTGTTACGTAAGGGTAAAATAGTTTTTAATACCTTTCATAAAGGTTAAAGATGAGTTTTCTATGGTTATGTAAAGGTAACATATTTTTTTAAGGGTTATGTAATAGTATAAGGGAGTTTCTATGGGTTACATAAGGTTATGGCTCTATTTTTAAGCACTATATAAGGGTAGACTGTGTTTTATAAGGGTATGCCTCTATTTATATGTGCTACATAAGGGTATTTCCCTAGTTTCAAGCACTATGTATGGTAGATAGAACTATGTAATGGTAAACCTCTATTTCTATGAACCATATAAGGGTATATCCCTAGTTTCAAGTGTTGCATAAGGGTGGATTGCACTACATATGGGTACCTCCAATGTTCTTTGGGGGTAACCCATGTGTTCTGAGCACTACGTAAGGGTGGATAACCACTATGTAAGCGTAGATCAGGATTCAAATAGGTTCCATAAGGGAAACCCAAGGTTTTAATGTGTATATAAAGGTGAAAAATTTCATACACAAGGGTTCCAGTGCTTTTATAATACTCTTATAAGAGTAACTTGAGGTTTTCTCTACATGTGTATTGGTAATTTAGACCTATGTAAAGTTCATCTCATGGATCCTTCTATTGCATATGGTTAATCATAAGTTTTTAAAGTTTACAAAATGGTAACTCATTACCCTCATGTGACACATTAGAATTGTATAATTGTAAATCCTTATTACCCTTACACAGTTCCCTTTTAGAGGGAAAATGATTTTTATCTATGTTTTTTTGTTTCTTATTCTTGTTCACATATGTAATTCATTTAACATGATTTTAAATACCTCAAGTCATGGTAATTTATTAACATGACTCTTTAAATTTTGTAATCCATTTCTGAATGATTTTAAACACTCAGTATTCAAGATTCTAGTTAAATTAAAATTAAATGTTTAATTTAATTGGTGGGGATTTATGTTGTTATATGTACACAGTTTTTACTTGTAGAAAATAACTAAACCCTTTTTACTAGGTTTGGGGTTATAATCTTGAGTTAGGGAAGTCCAAGAATCGCTTTTCCAAGATTATTGAAGCTTTCATTGAATAAATTTGGTAATTATTTTAGGTTCTAGGTGTGGTAGAACCCTCACCCTCTCTCCTCTACTATGGGTACAATGTTTTGAAGGGATAATTTATAAGTATTTTCCACCATTCAATTTAAAAATAAACTTATCTTATATGGGTTATTTACATGTAATCAAATTATAATAGATATTAACCTTAATCATGTATTTGAGTGTTATGTAAGGGTAAAATAGGTTTTAAGCCCTTGTGTAAAGGGTAAAGAGGTGTTTTCTCAGGTTATATAAAAGTAATTTCTTGTTTTGGAGGGTTATATAAAGGTAAAAGAGAGTTTTAATGGGTTGTGTAAGGTTAAGGCCCTATTTTTAAGCATTATGTGAGGGTAGATATCATTGCGTATGAGTGAGCCTCTATTTCAATGCACTCTATAAGGGTATTTCCCTAGTTTTAAGCACTATTTATGGGTAGATAGAACTATATAAGGTTAATACTCTATTTTTATTCTCTATGTAAGGGTATTTCCATAGTTTTAAGAACTTCTTAAGACTAGATAACACTATATATGGGTTCCCACAGAGTCGCATAAGGGTAACTTATGTGTTCTAAGAACTGTGTAAGGGTAGAAAACCACTATTTAAGGTTAGCTCATGATTTCTAAGGGTTACATAAGGATAAGAAAGGTTTAACTATTCAAATAAAGGTAAATAATTACCTTCTTTAAGGTTATAAATGATTTTACAATACTTTCATAAGGGTAACCCGTGGTTTTCTCTACTTGTGTAAAGGTAAGTTAGATCTATGTAAGGGTCAACTCATAGATCATTTTATTGTGTAAGGGTAATAATGAGTTTTCAATGGTTATATAAGGGTAACATGGTGCCCTTATGAGAAATATATGAGTTGTGTAAGGGTAAATTCTTGTAAACCTTATGCAGTATCCTTTTTTAAGGGAAAAATTTTTATCTCCATTTTTTCATTTATTATTCCCTATTTCCACCTGTAACATGTTTCATATGATTTTAAATTCCTTAAATAGTCTTAATTTATAATTATAACTAATTTAAAGTTTTTAATCCATTTATGAAATATTTTATACACTCATAATTCAAGATCTTAGCAAAAGAAAAATTAAATCTTTAATTTAATTTGTGGGGATTAATGTTACGACCTATACATAGTTTTTCATTTTGAAAATACATGAATTCTTCTACCTTAATTTGGAGTTATTATCTGGAGTCTAGGAAGTCTATTAATCCCTAAATCAAGATTATTGAATCGTTTTTTGAAAAAATAGGGTTCTTCTTCAGGGATCCAGGTGTGGAAGAACCATTACCCCCTATTCTATATTCTCGGTTTAGTGTTTTGAAGGGGTAATTTTCAGTTATTATTTTCCCTTATTCAATTTAAAAATATGATTCCCTATGATTTATGTTGGAATTTATTAGATATTTTTTAAATGATAATAATTTATAAATTCTCAAAGGATTATACCAAATAATTATCATACTTAACCTGGATTATTCTAGAGAGATAGACTATTATTGCATGTGAAATTATTATTATTATTTGGAATGAAATTTTTCATCACTTGATATGGATTATATTAATAATTAAAAATTATCCAAGGGAGAGGAAGTATCATCACATTTGGAACTGTAATTATTATCTAAAATAATCTTCATTAATCAAGAAGGATTATATGTAATTATCATTTGTATTTTTAATTATCTTGGAGAGAGAAACTATTATCACATGTGGTGTTTTTTATTTATTTTGGAAATAAAATATCTGGTATCATTTCTAGGAATCCTAGGAGAGTTCTTTGAGATGAAGAACATGTCGATATGATTTGGGTGATGTTTCATTGATGAACCTTAGATTTCCTTATCAATGAGTTGGAGGTACAAAGTATTTAACTTTCACACTTGTTTTATATGGGCTATTGGCATGATTGATGGCATATGTATGTAGCCTATAGAAACCTATGTTTGATTATTGATTACATGAGGCGTGTCTTTGGGTGTATACTTTACCTATGTTTGTGTTTCTTGGATATATATTGTTATGATGATGATACTATTTGACTTGATGTGATATTTGATCTATTATTTTCATCTCGTATCATATGTGTTGTTCTTCTATCTTCTACAGTTGATTAGGAAAGTTGGTCTTATTGGACTATCATCAAAGAGGGATATTCCAAACATTTATCATTATATACTTGGACTATCCCAACCATCATGATGTGTCACATGCTTGGGGATATCCATTTGAGTGGGATGTTCCAGACTTTGATCAGCTTGTTCTTACGTTATCCTAGCCTATGGGATGTGTCGTGTTCTTGGGAATATCCCATTAAGAGGGATGGGCTGATGAGATGACCAATGCTTCTTTCTAGTATAGTTATGAAGTAGGTAGAGTCGGTCCCTGGGGATATAAACTATGTTTTGTATTTATCTGATACATTTTTATTTATATATGCACCTTATTTAAAATTAAGTAATGCACTTGTATATTTTATGCATTGATGTTAAGGTTCATTGGTGGTATCCTAATAATTATTACTCACAACCTTCTTAGGAATTTCAATTTTTATTTAGATTTTATGATTACGAATTTAAAAAATGTCATGGACCCTATGGTGGATAGAAGTGTAGGTGGATCAAGAGAATATATATTTTGTTAGATGGAGTTTAAGTGAGGTTTATTTTGATACTTTTATTTATTATATTTATCTTCACTTTGATACTTATTTATTTTTTTCTCTATTTACTTATCATTCCATATTGATACTATAAGGGATGGTTTTATATTTGTATTTTATACTTACTCTGACTGTATATTGTTATATCTTTTGTTATTTATTTCCACTATGCACTCTAACAGGGGGTATTTTCTCCCCATGGTTTCACTCAAGACCCTCACTTGTAGTAAACTACCTCTGGTGTAAAAGGATGCGTACTTAAGGTCATCTTCCATTCTATCTCAAACTCGGTGGTTTGGGTTATGGTGTTAAAAATACTAACCAAGTTGATGAATACATCATATTTCATTCATAGATCTAATGAGTACATCATATGTCACTCATCCAAGTAATTTAACACCTCATATGTGAATCAACTAAACATGGACATGAATTTCCACAATCAAATTCAATCATGGGATATATGTGTTAAGTTTTCATACAAGTGGTAAAATCCTTTCTTTGATTCACACCAATTGATGAAAGGATTTGTAACATACCCAACCACCCCTTTATTATCTATGTCAACATGTAGACTTCTGTAAGTAGGGTATCTATGTACAAATATCCTCATGTTATGTATCCCTCCAACCATGAGTAAGAAGGATTGATAATTATAATACATCAATTAATGACTTCATAAAATTCCATGAGATATACTTTAGCAGATAAATCCAAATATTATGTCTATATTTATTACCTCATGAATCCATTTTTCATATCACAAATTATAACATGTTATAATGATTATAAGAATATAATTAATATAACATTTACATATTATAAAAAACCATAATACTATTTGATGATAATCAATTAAGGATAACCCAATGTTATAATTGGAGGGGATATTATCATTCAATCATTCATGTTATAAAATTAAAATTACACCTTGATTAATGATAAATAGATATTTTCTTTATTATAATAACATGACACATTTACAACCATTATGATTAATCTCTCCTGTGAGTTACACCTAGATATTCTATATAACCCTCGTATTGTTTCTATAGTAATGGTTTTTCCAATATATCTAATACATTCTCCTATGTATCCACCCAACTGATCCTTATATCACCCCTCTTAATAATATCATGTATGATATGGTATTTTTGAAGTTTGTTTTTTCCTTTTGTTAGACCAGGTTTCCCTAACCTACGAAACTACACCATTGTTGAAATAATATAGACCAATTAATTCATACATTCTATAAAAAACCCCATGTTTAGTAATGAAATTCTTGTTCCAAACATACTCCTTTACAACATCTAATGTATTTATATACTTGGACTCTATTATCAAGCCCTCCCTGGTGACTTTTTTGGAAATATTCCAAAAAATAGGTCCACCTTTCAGGAAAAACCTGAATCTAGATTGAGATTTCATATCAAATTTGTTATATTAGAAATTATAATCTTTGTAACCTATTATATAGAATTAATCCTCTTCTTCAAAGACTAAGAACATACCCTTAGTCCTTCTCAAGAACATAAGAATTTTCTTCACGATAATCTAGTGACTCTCACAAATATTTGGATTGGTATATACTAGTTATTCTTAAAGAATACTAGATATCATGTCAAGTACACAACATGGTATACATGATAGATCCTATAGTGGCTACATAAGGAGTTCTATCAATATTTTATAACTCTTTAGAAGGATCTTAAATCTTATTACGATTCATAAAATGAAACATAAGTAAGTACCCCTTCTTGGAGTTATCCCTTCTAAACCACTTCATCATTTTAAAAAAATATGTATTCTTCCTTCTTCCAATAAATATTTTTTTTATATCTCTATATATATTTATAAAAATTATGTATGCAGCTTCAACCTTGTCTTTCATTGAAAAACAATTACCCAACCACATATTCATGATGTGAAGAGTTGGGATGTCATTTTTGATAAGTATTATTTCATCTATATACAACATCAGAAATAATATTATAATCTAACTAACTCAATTAATACACAGAAATCATCCACATTTTTTATGAAACCAAAATATTTCATTGCATCATCAAACTGGATATTAAAACTCAGAGTTTCTTACATAAGTCCATAAACGGAAAGTTGGAACATGTAAGACATATAAAACTCATATGGAATTTCAAAACAATCTGGTTGTTTCATGTACATTTCCTCGCATAAATTCTCATTAATGAAACTAGTTTCAATATCAATTTAATATATATTGTAATCATGATTATCTATTATGGATAACAATAGTTGAATAGACTTTATCATCAAAACAGGTGAAAATATTTATTCATATTCAATATTATGAATTTATTTTTAACCTTTTACCACTAGGAATTATTTATAGGTATAAACTCTTACATCCATGTTAGTTTTCTTATTTAAATCCCACTTACACACTGTGGGTCTTACCCCATCAGGTGCATCCACCAATTTCCAAACCTGGTTAGTATACATGGAGTCCATCTTAGATTCATTGGATTTTAACTATTTATTAGAACTAAAAAATCTCAATGGATTCTTAGTAATTGGTAAGTTTATCAATATGAACAATACAACTTTATCATTCACTACATGAAATCCATATCTCATTAACTCTAGATGAATCCTACCAAACCTTCAAGGCACTTGTATAGCATGATTCGATTCTTCTCCCATAACTCTTTGTGGAACAAGATAAACCTCTATATTAGAAATGATTCCTATTTATTTTTATTTTACATCTAAAAGTTTAATTTTTCTCCCACTGAATCATATGCTTATATATTAGTTCCCATGAAATATACCAATTCTATTCACAAATATTTTGTGTTCAGTTAGATTAAGGAAATTATATTCCATAATTTCCTTGGGATAACCAACAAAATAGAATTTATCTGATTTGGGGATAATTTTATCAGAATAAAATAATTGTAAAAGTTATTAAAAACCACAAATATTCTTGTAATACATTTGGGGGTGTTTCTTAGTTCATATCAAATATGGTGTCTTCGTGACTATTTTAGGTCAAACATGATTTAGAAAAAATGTATCATCCTACAAATCATATCCCCATAATTTAGTACGAAGGTCACATAGACTCATAATTTATCAAACCATGTTTCAAAAGGTATGTTTACTCTGATAAGAAAACCCATTCCATTATAGTGCTTCATGATGAGTGAGTTATGAAACAATTTCAAAATATCTTAGATAAGTTATGAATTCTTGGATTAAGTATTCACCACCCTAATCTAATCATAGAATCTTATTACACTTTTCTAATTTATTTTGTAATTTATTTTGAAACTCTTTTATCTTTTAAAAAGTTTAATACTTTTTTTCCTTATAAACACATATATTTATAGGTTAAATTCATCATTAGAAGTAACAAAGTTCCAAAAAACATCATTTTCTTACTTACAAATTTGTTCATATACATCACTCTATATGAGATCTCATAGTCCACTTTCCCTTTCACCTTTTTTTTTGAAAAGGTGTCTTTTTCATTTTTTCAAATAAAATAGATTCACATGTATCAAATGATTCAAAATTTAATGAGTCCAATAATATATATCTATTAAGTCTTTGAACATGTTTCTTATTTATATATCTAAGGTGAAATGTGTAAGGTGGGTAGGATTATAATCAATCCTAGACTTCTTTTATTGAATGTTATAAATAGGATTATCCATATTTATAATGTATAAATCATTCAAAATATTCTCGATGTGATAGAACATTAGATTCATATATATTTAATGACATATTTCCTAAATATCAAATTAAACCCCATTCTTGTCCAAACTATAAGTGGAAATCAAATTTATATTTTAGGAAAGAACAGAGTAAAAGTTATCCAATTCTTGGAACAATCCACTACGTATAATTAGATCTCACATGTTGAAATATAATTCTGTAACACTTACACTATTTCAATAAAAATATATACTTCATTATTCATAAATTACCTCTTATCTTTGAGTCTTTATTTTTCAGCACAAATGTTTGATGCACACATAGTATCTAATATCCATGAGTCAAAATTGATGGAGTTAATGTCTATACAAAATCCAATTTAGATGCTCAAAAGTTTTCTCCTTGAGAACACTTCTCAATCCTAGATACCAATATTAAATTGTTTATAGGTATCAAATAGAAATTATCTCAATATGATTAATTTAAATTATTATATAATGAACAATTAGGATATATTAATGTGTGAGTATCAAGTTTTATATATTTCCACTGAGGAATTTTAATGATAGTTCCCCCATTAAAATTTATGACCCCAACATAATATAATTTTTGTGAGAAAATATCAATATTTCAATATGTTATGATTCACTTTAACATTTTTCCAATCACATGGCTATTTAGGTAGGGAACTATAAAAACGCTTATCTTTAATACACATTAATTCATGATTTATTACATAATAACACACTTAATACAACCCATAATATTTATAGGACTTATTTATTTGCGATATTAGGTACATAACATAACATCATAAAACTAGGGCATAATGACTTCATTCAAAACTTACTTAACATGATCGTAAATTTACACCACTCTTCTAAAATCACATAGGATAACCTAGAGAAATACATAAGAAATGGGTGAGATATAAATCCCAGTAAGGGAATAAAAAAATCATGGAATATGTTAAATCAACACATGTGATCCAAGAGGCATAACATTATAACATAAGAGTTGATAATCATAATCATGGACAATGAGGCATTGCATATGATGATAACATGAAGGAAACATGGGAATGTGGATACAACACAAAACATGGAATCGTAATCATATGTAATGTTTAACCAACAATACATAATAATAGAGGGTGATTATAATAACCTCCTAGGAAAATTACTTAGAAAAACATGGGATTAAAAAATTACCCCAATGCATTGGAGCGCTATCTGGGCGTACCCATCAAAATTATATCATGAACATTCCTAATATTTCCTTATAGATTATCTAAAATAAGAATATATTTCATTATATTTAATCCCATTATTAACTATTTTGGGTTACATATATGTAATTAACCAATTGAAGAAGTATAGGTACATATAAGTGAATACACTTAAGTGGAAATGGGTATAGTAATTCACATTACAATTATTTAGCATGAAAAATCATTGTGGAATTTATGCAGCATAATGAAAACAATAAAAGATTCATAAAATAGTTTAATGAGATAGAAAGGGGTATCTCATAATTTTGAAATCAAAATTACAGTATAAGGGATGTGTAAAAACATATCCCAACATTATTAATTGGAAATAAAAAAGGCATAAATTAAATATGGTGCGTGAATAAAGACCATAAAGAGAGGATCACTTACCTTCAAATGGTGTTTTAATAACATTCAGTGGACCCTCTTAAGTGATTAAGGGAACCTTGGGAGGTCTCTAGATAGGTAAGCGTAGAGTGAAGATGTGATCCATGGTTTTTGAGTGAATATAATATGGGGCTTGTGTGGGTTTATAAATGAAAAGATAGGGGGTTTCCTTGTTATTTCTCAAACTTAGGTTTTGGAATCTATATAATAAATTAATAAAAACCAAAAACCTTACAAAGTTTATTTCCCATGGTTTCTACCAAATAGGACTAATTTAAATTATTTTATAATTCTATGAACCAATAACATGAAAATATTTTCCATGGTGATGTGGAAGTGAGAAATGTTTACAAAGAACTGAAAAATTCATCATTAGATAATTTTGACATTATAAATCCAAAAAAATATTTATTTTATCCAAATAAATATCTAAATATTAGAATTTATATTTTTTAAATAAAAAAACCCCATTTATTGAAAAAATACTATTTTTTTACAATAACATTTTTCTAACACTTATAAAAATTATTTTTGACTTCTTAAAATTATATTATGAACTGTAATTAATATATATTATTTATTGATAATATTTTATTAAAATAAAATTTATTTTTAAAATTAATAAATTATTCCAAATTAATGTCTTAATTAAAAGTTTTTATTACCCAAAAATATAATTCAAGTTTTGTTGTATTGAAATATAATTTTTATCAAACTCATTATTTAATCATATAGAAAGTAAAATCAATAAGGAATAAATATAATCCTTATTATATAAAAAATAATATATATATATATATTCATGTTGTTAGGGTCAAGATACATATCCCTTTATTACACCAGAAAACACCATAAGGGTAAGGTGTGCGACGATGATATTTTCTTGGGGTGGTTTGACAAACATTGATTGGGCCATGATGTAAATGGGATTGAACTTCTCTCAAAAATGGTTTCCCTCATGATTTAGATGTTTAATATCATCTTGATATTGGTCAAGGAAAAATAACATAGATGTTATCACCCTTGTAATATCTGATAAATGGGATTCATAGGGTACGATCCTACTTGTCAAGATCATTTCTTCATTTTTCAATGTTAATTGGATATTTCATAACCTCTAATATATACTAATAATAAGTTCATTGTTAAACTACTATATTATCCAAGGTTATGGTTCTTAATAGTCTATTAAATCTGATATATCTTATAATGGTTCAAAATGATCAAAGTAGTTCATGTCTTTTCCATAACCACATAATATAAATAAGGAATGTAGTTTAATTAAAAAATGGAATTTCATTTATAAAAGTTAATGTCATTAAATTATTCCCCCTTCTATAATTTCACCCCCAAAGTTTTCATTTCATACATAATAATAGATGAGGGTACTTCTATTTCATCACCTCTTCAAGTCCCCATGTTGATTCCTCAAACTTGTGGTTACTCTACAACACTTTGACCAGGTGAGTTGTCTTGTTTCATATAACTTTGTCTTTATGATCCGAGATCATCACTGGTTTCTCCTCATCTAAATGATAATTATCTAAGGGAACCACATTTGGATTTAGTACATGTGAGGTGTATGGTATATAATTTCTCAATAGGGATACATAAAACACATCATGTACTTGAGATAGGTTATGTGGGATTTTTAGTCAATATTCTACTTCTCCAATGAGATCGAGTATATAAATGTGGTCTATTTATATTGGACTAATATTTACTATCTTAAAAAACCACATGACATTATTCTATTGTGATATATAAAGGAACACATTATCATCGAAATCAAACTCCAGGTCTCATTGATAATTTTTTGCATAGCTTTTTTGTTGACATTGTTCAGATTTCATATGAAGTTTAATGTTTTGAAGCTTCTATATCATCTCTTAGATAAGATTAGGTCCAATAAACTTTCTCTCTCTAAATTCTTCCTAGAATTTCATGGTCATACACATTTTCCCATATAGACCCTTATAAGGTTCTATTTTAATGCTTGAATGGAAATAGTTGTTTTATGAGAACTTAACTATGGGAGGGTCTTGATCCCAATATCCTTGGAAGTATATTTAACATTATCACAACATTTATTCTATGTTTTGAATGGTTCTTTTAGACTGACCATCCGTCAGAGGGTGATAAGCAGCGTTGAAGGTCAGTTCTATATTAAATTCTTACTGAAGTATTCTCCAAAACCTCATGGTAAACCTTGTATCTAGATTAGATACAATATATATTGTCACTCTAGGAAATATTATAACTTATCTTATATGTATCTTGGTGATTTTTTCAAGATATAAATAATCCTTTATATCAATGAAAATTCTAAACTTTTTAAGGAGATCGACGACCACCCGGATGAAATTATTACCTATATATTTCCTAGGTAGTCCTGTGATAAAATGCATGGTTATGTTTTTCCATATTCATATTAGTATAGGAAATGGATACATAATACCCTCAAACTTATTTCATTCAATATTGACTTATTTTCATACCTAGTATCAAAATACATACTCCATAATCTCTCTCTACATGTTATCCCTCTAGAAATTTTGATTCAAATCTCCTTAAATATTAGTTCTTCTTAGATGAATGGATAATGATTATATATGTGAATCATAAAAAATTCCCTCTTCAATTATAGATTTTATGGGACACATATCCAGGTTACAAACCTTATAACTCTTTTTTCATCAAAGTAGAACTCCATAATATCCACTGTCTTCTTTTGTAGAAACTTATAATATTTATGAGCCTCCTTTATCCTCTTGATAATGTATTATTGAGAAGTTATTTGATAAAGGTAGGATAAAGATCCTTTTATTATTCCCATATCTATACTTTTCATGTCCAAGAATATTAGATCCCTTGAAATACTCATCATGGATAGATTTGTGGGATCCTTTCTACTCATAGAATCTGCCAATTTGTTTTCTTTCCCATGATTGTAATGGATTGAAAAATCATAATAATAAATCATTTATAACCACCTATATTGGTGCATATTAAGTTCCTTTTATGTTAATATATACTTTATGATTTCATGGTATGTATATATATCACACTTCTCCCTATATAGATAATGTCTCTAAATCATTAATGCAAAAATCACTACAGTCAATTCTATATCATGATTTTAGTAGTTCTACTCATTGATCTTTAGTTGGATAGAGGAATAATCTATCAATATGTCAGTTTTCATGAGTACACAACCCAATCCATTTTTATATGTGTCATTTTAGATCACAAATCATTCTCTATTTGTGGGTAATGTGAGCATAGGTGTAATTATTAGCCTCCTATTTGGCTCTTTAAAACTTTCCTCACATTCATCATTCTAGATACACTTTACACCATTTCATGTAATCTTTGTTTAGTGTATTGAAAATCCTGATATGTTTCTCATAAATCATTGATATTTCCTAGTTAATATAAGGAAACTAAGGATTTACTTCATAGAGTTGGGTCTTTTCCACCATTCAATTGTCTCTATTTTTTAAGGATCCATAGATATCCTCTTGTTGGTGATGAAATTCCCTAGGAATGTAACATGCCCAAACCATTAATCACATTTAATATACTTTTGATATATATTATATTTTTTAAAGGTCATCAGTGTGGTATTCAAATTCTCCTCATGTTACTCCTTGATTTTGGAGTAGATGATAACATCGTTAATAAAGACTACCACAAATTTGTTGAGGTAATCCCTAAAGACAATATTCAGAATATCCATGAATATAATTGGATAATTAATGAGTCCGAATGGAATCACTATGAAATATTAGTTCCCATACCTTTTATTAAAATTATTCCTAGGGATATCCTCCTTTTTCACCTATACTTGATAATATCCCAACCAAATATCTATCTTAGAAAAATAGTGGGGTCCATGTAGCTAATCAAACAAGTCACCAATATTTGGTAGAGGATACTTATTCTTTGTCATGATATTGTTGATCTCATGATAATTGATGTAAAGGTGCATTGACCCATCCTTCTTCTTAACAAAAAAGGATCGGTGCACCCCATGGTGAAGCACTTTGTGTATTAACACTTTATCCATATTCTTCTGCAGTTGTTTCATTAGATCCTAGAGTTCAAAAATAGTCACTCTATATAGAGACTTGGATATTGGAAAATCTCCTAGTATAAGAACAATTAAAAATTCAACCGCTCATCTAGGAGCAAGACTGGGAAATTATTTAGTAAACACATTAGTGTATTCCCTTATAATGTGTATGACTTCATGGATGATCATTTATTTATTCTCAATAATTTGAGAAACATATGATTTATCATAGGGGAATAATATACACACATGAGATATCAATACTAAAGAATATTTTTCCTCATCCTTGCATTTGAATAGAATCATAGCATGATTCATGATATAGAGGATGATTTCCTTCTCTTGAAAATTTATATTGGATTTTTATATGAAAAGTCAATCCTTGCCCAGAATATCATCGAATTACACTAAAGAGAGTATGAAAAGGTTTGTTGGTAAATTCATCCTTCGTATGTGGATATGGGAGGGGTTATATACCTGTGATGTAATAATTCCACCATTTTATGTTTTCACCAACAACTTTACTTCCATGACTTGTAGTGGTGTTTCAATAGTTCTACTAAACTTTTGATATATGAAATAATTCATAGAACAAGAATCAAAAAAATAGTCTCTATTCATTAAATAATAACTATAATACTTGTCAACGATTCATTTTCAGGATCCTAGTATGTGGTTGTGATTATTTATGCTTTCCCTTTCAACTGTATATGTTATTATCATGGATTGTATTTTATAACCCTTGGCATAAGGTAGTGGTTTGAATAGTTTAATTATTCTTACAAATTGAAACATTGTCCAATAGGATGAGGGTTGACTGGGGAATCCCACTCTTCCATCGCATTGGTGGGTTTCTCACATCATCAATCACTAGCTAATTTCCCAACCTTTCCACACCTAAATAAGTTCCTCGTCCTTTTCCAGAAATTTCTAGGTTGACTCTTCCCACACTTTTAAAAATTGGTATATTATAATTTCTTTCCACCGTTGGATTTCTTCATCATAGTTCCATAATTAAACTCCACTTTTCTCTTATTATTCCCATGGGGGCCTTGAAATTCGTTGATATACATTTTAACTTTGAGGAAACATCATAAAACTTCCTCATAATTATCAAAATCACAAATTTCAAAGGAATTTTGTACACTCGACTTTATTCCACCAAAGAAGTGGTAAAATTTACATTCGTGGGTAACAATAAGGATACAGGTTTATCATGCAAGTATTGTGAGTTTTCCCTCATATTCCATGATATATTCACTATCCTTTTTCTTGATACTAAGGAAGTAACTCTCTATTTTCAGTCAGATTATGTACGAGAAATATTTATTGAAAAACATAATCTAAAATTCATTCCACACCATCACTTTGATCTCCTTCTAAATATTTTAATTCTTAAACAACATCAATCATTAATTATATTCTCCTTCCAAATAATAAATATCCAGTTTGACCTTATCTTACATAGGGAATTGAAGGACAAATAATATCTTTTTGATGGATTTGATCCATTATTCCACAATTAGGGGATCAAAATATCCACTGAAATTCAAAGGCCTTTGTTTCATGAATGACTCAATTGTAACTTGCTCTTTATTAGGGGGATTTAGTCATTCCCCATTATTCTTGTTTTAGATCAAAACTTGAGTCAATTGAGAATGTAAAGTCATGAATTTTATGATTTATTCACCCATCATGTTGGAAATATCATGTGGATAATCATCATATCTCACCTCAAATTAGTTGTTGAATTGGTTCCTCCTATTTCCATCCATTAACTCAAATAAAGGAAAAATTAGGGATGGAAATTCTTAAATTATTAAAAACATAAATGGGAAACTATGAACGTTAATGCGATAAATATTAAATGACATTATTTCCTTAAACTATAAATTTCTGGGCTCAATCTAAGTTATCCATGATGTACTTCCTAACCTAAAATCTTATATGCATCTTTTTTCCCTTAAAAATGGCTCACAATTAGGTTGTGAATTTACTAAAGAAAATCACCTAGGAGTTTCAAACTAGGTGCTGATAAATGCTCATTATCATTAACCAATTTCTGATCGAGTCTATCTTAATATGGTTTTTTGAGGTTTTTACCCCTTAGTACATTTTTGCTAAAGCCACATCCAATTTTAGTATCCAGACAGTGAATTGTTTTCTTAGAAACCGCTTACTATATATATTAACATAATTTTAGTGATGTTTTTTAACGTTTCATTCCCTCTTAGTCTATTACATTTCTAGTTTTGGTTGATGGAGGTGTTTGGGGAAGGTTTCATGGGTTCTTGATGGAAGATAGAGGTGCAGTAGAATTTATACTGGAAATACATGTCGTGTAAGTGTATTACATACTGTGAAAGTTCGTTACACGGCTTGTCTAAGGATAGTCATGACCTTTTGTTTTTTAGGGTTAAATTATAAAATGGTGACATGTTTTTAGGTGAAACATAGAATCCCAAGATTACATGATGTGAAATGGGATTACACGTCATGTAATTCCCTAGTGTTGTATAGTTTTAAAGGTTTCATCCACTCAGGTTTTTTCCAAACCCTACGGGAGTGAATCTCCTCTCATCCTAGGAATCAGATGTCCTTCTCCTTCGGATTTTAAAGATTCCTTTCTATGAGGATCAAACCTTTAGTTACCCTCTTTGATCTATGGTGAGTTCTCCTCTCATTCTCACCTATTTTTTTATTTTTTTCTTTGGGGTTCCACTACAATGATGTTTCTATGGTTTGGGGGTGTATTTGGGTTTCATTTTGATGGATACTTGGTTTGGTATAGGTTGATATGTGTTTTTCATTGTGTATATGTGGTTCATGGGTGTTCTTATTCACCATGTAGTTCACATCTAGTTGGAAATATTCTTTGTGGTAGGGATTTCCTCATTTCACTTTACTGTATATAATGCAGAAGGGGTGTACTTTTGTTTACCAATGGATTATGGTTGTGCTAGATTAATTAAATATAAATAATTGGTTAATTGGATTTAAAAGGGGTGAATGAGGTTTTATTTTCAGGATTTTATAGCTTTGATATTATTTTTCATATTTTTAAATGTACAGGCTTGATTCCACACTAAAAATTATGGTCATTGGGGGATTTATTTTCATTGGATGTATGTGTCATGATTTCTACTTTGGTTTTGATTTTTATGATATCACCCCAAATGGAAATTGGTTAATTACATTCACTTGGATAATTAAAAGGTTCACCCAAGATTTTGGTTTGTGTGATAACACCCCTAAATTAAATTTGAACGTGATAAAAGCATCCTTATAAATATGTAAATGGATCTTGATGTGTTGTGATGTGTGGTTATACTGGTGGGACGACGATGTGTGGCTAGGGTCTGGGGAGATGTTTGGTTTTTCTTGCAATGTTTTTTAGGCGGTGAGGTGATGGTATAATGGTTTTGTTAATTCATTTGTGATATGTGTTTGCCTTGTTCGAGATTTCTGTGTAGTGGTGTAATGAATAAATGAATGTTTTATGATAGTTTAAATGGCATAGGTTGGTTTGGTTAATGGGATGGAAAATTTTCAATGGAAAATTTTCAATGGAAAATTTAATTATGGGTTGTGTGATTAAATGTGGTAGATTCTAAATAATGAAAAGAATGCGATGATTAAATTGAATTGGTTAGAGATGTGAAATGGGGCTTGGGGATTATTATTTGGTGTTATACATTTAGAGGTGGTAACAAAGGTGACAGTGTTGTGAGTTGGTTGTCTGTTTGAGAACCCATAGGTTGTTATTGATTGTTTGATACTATATATATATATACTTGTATTTTCCTTGTGATTTCTATATGCACCCACCCATTTTGATTGTTATGTGATGAACACCTACATAGTCACATGGAGGGTGTCTTTTCCAATATCCCAGTGGGAGTATGGATGGATGGACACCCTCTCTTCTCTACTCCCACTTCCAAGAAATGATGGACCGAGCATTTTGGGTAGGATGTGATGTGATGTGGTATCCCAGTTGTCTTTATTATGAGTTGTGATGTTGTGTCCTAGGTGTCTTTAGAATGATTTTTCATGTTATTTCCAATGTGTCCTCTGGATGAGATGTGATGTGTTTTGAGGTCCAGGTCTATGTGGGTGGCATGTATTGTGAGGAACATGTGTGTGAGAATGGGATGTGTTTTGAGGCCTAGGTGGGTGCAGGTAGGATGTGTTTTGAGGCCTAGGTCTGTACAGGTGGGATGTGTTGTGAGGCCCAGGTGTGTGCAGGCAGGATGTGATGTGGTATATTCAGAAGAGATGGGAGTACAAGGATGTTTTCCATTGAGGTTTGAGAGTGGTAATCAGTGAAAAAGTGGTGCGGGGTACCCTATCATCTATGTTATTTACATTATATTATATTTCCTTGATTGAATTATTTATTGAGTATTCCTTGGTGAGGTTGGTATGGTTAGTATTCATGTTTAGGATATTTTTTGTTCTATTGTTTTCTCATAGGTGCATTAGTATTCTTCTTTAACATGTTCATGAGAGACTTGATATTTTCCCGCTAAGTATACATGTATGCTTAACCTATTTATATAAAAATGTTTTTAGGTTTAGAAGGGGATTATGTGGACTATTCTGGACATTAATAGTTTGGGCTAATGAAAGTTTTTGTGTCCCTTCTTTAGCTTTACTATGAGATATTTACTTTGGTTACTTTTATTTGTATCAGTTCTATTTATACATTCATGTGGGATTTTTTTGGTTTTATCATTTATATTATGTCTTGAATTTGTTTGTGGATTATTCATCTTATCTCTCAAACTTTCTTTCTTATAAAGAATAATGCTTCCCATATTTTGATATTTGGACACCCTTGGTGTTGGTCCCCAACCCAGGGCCTACTAGAGGAATGAATCAGTGGTCATTATCTCTCTCCCCTAATTGTGGTGTCCTTGGAGGGAGGGGTCATGATAGAGTGGTATCTGAGGTGATTGTTGAGAGATAAGATGGAGTTTGGAGTTATGCATAGTGAGGATTTCATGGGTTGGTAGGAAGATAGTGTCAGATGATCTTAGTGTGTGGAATAGACTAGGGAATACCGACTAGAACATAGGATATTAGGGCACCCATGATCTAATTAAAGGAATTTGAGCCTACTAAATGACCAAGTGAGGCTACACTACTTATAGGGTAGAGGGCTAGGAGAGGTACATCCATCATGATGACTCTTTTTTTGGTTTGAATTGGGTTTATTGGGGAAATTAAAAATGGAAAAAATGAATTAAATTGATTAAAGTTAAATAAAATATATCACAATGAAAATCCATACTACCATGCTTAGGAAGTTATTTGATTTTCTTCCAACTATGGATCATTTTCATCGTGCACATGTGGCTCAAGTATTTCAGGTTTAGCAAACTGATCTAGTTGATCATTGTAGGGTTGATATGGTTGAGGAGGAGGATTAGTGGAAGAGGAAATTTATTGATTTCCAGTGGAAGGATTTTGGGAAGTACGAGGTCATTATTTTTGATGTGGAGATAGAGAGATGGATGGAGAATCTTGAGATCGATTTCAGTTTTATTTGTGGCCCAATAGAGTAATAGGTCCCTTTGGAAGTCAGTTAGATGTGGGAGTTGTGCATCAGTCATGGAAATTGTGTCTAGGAGAGTGGAAGGAGGCATATGTTTTGCGGGCCGACTTTCATAAGGAGTTTGAAGTATTGTTTATTTCATCAACCATGAAGGCAATGAAGAGGTAGAATATTATTTCCCTTTAGTGTGGGATCATGTCAGTGCATGAGTTGGGAATCAAGTTCAAATACAATATTATTTTTGGGGCCAAATCTTTTTCCAGATAAAGATTCTCATGTGAGGCATCTCGAGGAGGATCTATGTCCTTCTACATAATATGATGTTACCCCTTTTACATTTCCAACGTACATGAAGGTTCAGAAGAAGGAAAATGTGATTGAGTGAATTCACTCATTAGGATGTTTTCCATGATAAGAGACCTAGAAAGGTTCCTAAAGGGTCGGATTTATTATTGGTAGGTCTTAGGTTCTAATACCTTCAATGTTTCGAACAATCGAGAGTCGACCTCAACAGCTTCCCTTCTAACATTCTAGTTTTCATGTGTTTCTTGTGGGGTTGGGTTTGATGTGTTTCTTCTATGGGGTTCATGACCATCATTATGACTAGTTCTCAGTGGAAGATAATTCTCAATTTGGTGTAGGTGGATAGTTTTTGCATTAGCCTTAGCAGTAGTTACCAGTGAGGCCATTTCAGCTGTAGGGATAGTAGGTTTTTTCTTCACCGAGGGGAGATGGAACAGGTAGAGTCTGACCGTAGAATGTTCAACATTTCAAGGACTATTTCCTGATCATGGTAATGGATGTGTTAATTAGCAGAGATGTAGAGGATATAGGTGTAGTCAGTTTCACGCAGTGGAGGCATGAGTTTTAGAGGGGTGAGAGATCATCAAAGGTACGATCAATTTGGTTAGTACCATTTTTTGTACCTTATTTTATTTAGGAGATTTACACTCTTATTTTTCACATTATTTATCTCATTCTATGGGACTAGGAATAGAGTGACTTTCCATACCCTTGGTGTTGACTAACCAATAAAAGGCTAGACCAACTTGTTTGATGTGTGCTAGGTGTGTAGACTGGTGATGGGGAAATATCAATCCTATGAAGATCTTTTCCTATGATAGATGTAGTCATATGATATCATCCTCAACATAAAATAGTTTTATTCTATATGTGTTATTATCAACTGCTTATAGAGGAGATTCAAGCTTTCATATGTGGATGTTCACCATGTGGTTTTCTTCAGAGAGACAAGTTGTTGGGTGAGAATACGGCATATAAATCCCCTTATTTCCATGTTGGATGAGTTGTCAATGGAATTAGTGTATGTTGGGATGTTATAGGTTCCTAGGGTTATTGGAGAGTTCTTAGATGTCTTCCCCAAGGATGTTGTGATGCTACCCCCCCCCCCCACCCTTAACGTGATGTTGAGTTCGGGGTAGACTTATAGCCCAATGTTTCTCCAATTTTTATAGATCCTTGTTAGATGGAACCTTCTATGTTGTGAAAGTTGAGGATTCAAATAGATGATCTGATGTAGAATGGTTTAATCTAGCCTGATGTGTCATTGTGGGGTGCTCCAGTGTTGTTCTCTAAGATGAGAGATAGTATTATGAAGTTGTGTATAGACTATCGGAGGTTTAATCAAGTGGAGGTAAATAACCATTACCCTCTTCCAATGATAGATGATCTTTTTGAGCAGCTGAGAGGGGTGAGTTCATTTTATAATATTGTTTTGTGGTCCGGATATCACCAATTGAGCGTGAATGAGGGTGATATCCCAAAGACTACCTTCAGATACATGTAAGGGAGCTTCAAGTTTATAGACATTCCATTCAGTGTTACAAATACACCAGTCATGTTCATTAGGCTTATTAACTCTGTGTCCCATGAGATCCTGGATTAGTTCGTCATCGTATTCATCGATGATATAATAATCTACTCAAATTTATAAGAGGATCATATCGAGCATCTCCAATCTATCTTGAAAGTTATTCAGTTCCACTAGCTCTATGTAAAGTTTTCCAAGTGTAATTTTTGGGCATGAGTGGAGCATTTCCTTGGGCATGTTGTGTCTCAACAGGGTGTGGAAGTAGACCCATGAAGGTTGAAGTAGTTTTTTCTTAGGTAGTACCCAAGGACATGGTAGAGGTTTGCATCTTCCTTGGTCTTGCAGGTTATTATTAGAGTTTTTTACCCTATTTATCTTGAGTTTCAGTCCCATTGATAGATTTGACCAAGGAAGAACCTGATTTTCTGTGGTTTGATCAATGCTAGGTAGTGTTCGGTTACCTGAATTGGAAGTTGGTTAGTGGTCCAGTGCTTTGGTTTCCTAAAGAAGGTGTAATGTTTGATGTGTTTTGTGTTGCTTCCCGTTGGGGATTATGGTTCATCTTGAAGAAATAGAGGGCAGTGGTATCTTATGGGTCGAGGCAGTTTTGTCCTCATTAGAATAACTATGCCACCCATGATTTAGAGATAGCTTTTGTTGTGTTTGTTCTAATGTTATAGAGGCATTACCTCATTGGGGAGTTATTTGTGGTCTTCATAGATCATAAGAGTTTGAGGTATATCTTTTATCAGTGTGATATAAACATGTAGTAGTGGAGGTGGATGTATTTTTCTTCAAGATTGTGATTTTGAGATCTCTTACACCTCAAGAAGGTTATTTTGTGGCTATTGATTTTAGAAGGAAGTCTTGGAAGGTTTTTTTGGAGTTTGTGGATTATTGGTGAGTGATTGAGGAGTTGATAGTCTTTCACTTAATTGTAGGGATGGATGGTGATAGAGTCTGTTTGTTTCAGATGATGGTGTAGTTATCTCTGATGTAGTAGGTGGAGGATTCTTGGTGGGGAGACTCAGTGGTAGATGTGATGTGTGATTGATTTTTCCATGGTGATTCTCTGAAGTGATGGTCAGAACTTATTCAGAACAAAAAAAAATTAGGAAGGTTATTTGTTTCTCTAGTGATGTTAAAGGGAGTTATTCATGAGTTCCATAGATCACCTTTGGCAATACACCCAGGAATTTCCAAGATGTACCATGTCTTGTTAGTGTGGTTTTAGTAGCCCAGGGTGAAACGGCCAGTGGAGGAGTTTGGGGAAATGTGCTTGGTTTTCCATCCAGTAAAGGTCGGTCATCATGATTTTGGTGGTTTTTTGCATCCCATGAATGTTTATAAGTGGGAATGGGATGGAATCTTGATATATTTCATCATAGGGTTACCTAGAACTTAAGAAGGTTGTGATGTTATCTAGTTGATAGTGGATTAGTTGAAGAAATCGGTCCACTTCATAGTGTTCAAGGATTCAAGCATAGTTGATTCCTTGGCTACGTGGTATGTGGATGAGGTAGTGTGGTTGCATGGTGTTCTGAGGCCATTTTCTTAGATCAGGATGCACGTTTTACCTCATGAGTCTGAAGGGGATTTTAGCATGATTTTTTCACTCATTTATGCCTTAACACTACTTTCCACCCTTAGATAAATAGATATATAGAGTGGAATATCCATACATTAGAAGATATGTTGAGGGCGTGCGTCTTGGAATTTAGTGGGTCATGGGTATGAAACCTTCCCTTGTTAGATTTTGCTTATAATAACATCTATCAATCGTTTATTGTCATGGATCCATTTGATATTTTGTATGGGAGACTATGTTGTTCTCTATTTTATTGGATAGAGGTTGGGGATATAGTTTTTTTTCTACTGATGTGGTGTAGAGAATGACATCGAAATTTCAGCTTCTTCATAAGAGGGTGAAATTAGTGCAGGACTGGCAGAATTCATATACTAATTTCATAAGGAGTCCCTTGGGGTTTGAGTTTTGAGACCACATGTTCTTGAAGGTTTCTCGACAACATGAATAGCAGAGGTTTGGTAGAATGAGTAAGCTTTATCACAAGTTTTTTGGGACCTTTAAGGTGTTGGGGTGAGTTGGTGAAGTATTTTATAGGTTGGTATCGCCACCACAGTTGTAAAAGATCCCTGATCTATTTCACATCTATTATCTTCATCGGTATCTTCAAGATGAATCCCATTTCCTTAAATGGGAAGAGTTTAATATCAAGGATGACATGATGTTTGTGGAGCATCCAGTGGAGATCCAAGAGCATCAATAAAAGGTGTTTTGATGATGAACCATTTACTTGGTTTGTATTGTGTGTGGTATGATGTGTGATAAATTCATGACATATAAAAATGGGGGACCTAATTCCAAATCAAGATTCATTAACTCTGATGTGATTAAACCTATGTGGGTGAATCTGTGTCACCCAAAGTGGATAGTATCTTAACATGGAGGATGGAACTCCTCAATTCATGTGCTCAGGAAGGTGTATTTATTTGGTTGTATTTTGGTTGTGTGGTGGTGTGGTTGCGTGAGAGGAGGTGAATTGTAGTTGTGGTGATGTGGTTGTGCAGTTTGTGTTTTCGTCGTTTAGTTTGGCATGTTGGGATAATAGTAGTGTTTGAGGGATGACCAGATAATTGAGTGTTATCTCTTAGGGTGGTTGTTCATACCCCTTTCATTATGGTCTTGGTTTTGGATTCTTAAGGGTGATAATCATTTGAGTGTTATCTTATGTAATTCTTTTTCCATTTTGGTCCATTATTTTTCCAATTTTGGTTGTTGGAGGTGTTCAATGAAGGTTTTGGGAGTTCTCAATGGAAGCTAGAGGTGTGCTAGATTTTCTGCAAAAAATAGAAATCTTATAAGTTTATTACACACTATGAAATTTGGTTTCATGGATTTTCTATCTCTAGCCATGATGTTCACTTTTCAGGGTTAAATAATAAAAAGGTAATTTGTTTTTCAGAGGAATCTGGAATCTTGGGATTACATGATGTGAAATGGGATTACACATCGTGCAATTCCTCAATGTTGTACGGTTTTAATGGTTTTAGTCCCTTGGGTTCTTCCCAAACCCTATGGGAGTGTCTATTATCTCATATCAGGAATCTGGTGACCTTCTCCGTCAGCGTTTGGATATTCCTTTCGATGAGGATCAATCATTGGGCTTCTGTATTCGATCCATGGTGATTTCTCCTCTCGTTCTCACCCGTTTTCTTCAGTTCTTCTTCAAGGTTCTACTGCGGTGGTGATTCTTTGTTTTTGGGGTGTGTTCGGGTTTATTTCTTATTGATACTTGGTTCGATATAGGTTAATACAGGGTACTCATGCTGTGTTTTTGGTTCATGGGTTTTCTTCTTCGCCCTGAGGTGTGCTGTGAATTAAAAATCATCTTTGTGGTAGGGACATCCTCGTTTCTCCTAATTGTGTATCATGAGATAGGAGTTTAGTTTTGTTTACCTGTGGTTTATACTTGTACCTACTTAATAAAAAATAAATAATTGTTTAATTTAATTGAAAATGTGTGAATGGGGTTTTATTTTCTTGCGTTTACATCTTTAATATTATTTGTGATATTTTGAGATGTACGAGCTTGATAACCCACTAAAAATTATGGCCTTTGGGGGATTTATTTGTGTTGTATATATGTGATGTTATTTCTTCTTTGGTTGTGATTGTTTTGATATCACCCTAAATGAAAATTTTTTAATTACTTTTACTTCGACAATGAAATGGTTTCTCAGGGATTTTGGTTTGTGTGATAACACCCATAAATTAAAATGTAATGTCATAAAAGCCTCCTTATAAATATATAAATAGATCTTGATGTGTTGTGACATATATTTGTGCTAGTGGGATAATGATGTGTGGTTGGGGTTTAAGGGATGTGTGGTTATTTGTCTGTGCTTTTCGGGTGGTGAGGTGATTCTATAATGGGGATGTTAATCTATTTGTGATATGTGGTTTCCTTGTTCTAGATGCCCAAGTAGTGGTGGAATGAATAGATGAATGTGTATTTATAGGAAAAATGGCATGGGTTGGTTTAGTTAATGGGAAGGTAATTTTTAAATAGAAAATTTAATGATAGTTTGTGTGATTAAATGTGGTTGATGATAAATAATTAAAAGAGTGAGATTATTAAACTTAATTGGTTGGAGATGTGAAATGGGTCTTGTGGATTATTATCTAGTGTTATGCATTTAGAGGTGGAAGAAAAGGTGATGGTGTTGTGAGTTGGTTGTTTATTTGAGAACCCATAGGTTGGTATTGAGTGTTTGATACTATATATATATATACACTTTTATTTCCCTTGTGGTTTCTATATGCACCCCACCCACATTGATAACGATGTGCTGAACACCCGTATACTCATGTGGGGGTGTCTTTTCCAACATCTTAGTGGGAGGATGGATGTATAGAAACATGATATTCCCTCATCCCTCTTCCAAGATATGGCGGCCCAATATTCTTTGGGCAGGATGTGATGATATGTGGTATCCTAGGTGTATTCAGGATGAGTTTTGATGTGGTGTCATAGGTCTTTGGGATGATTTGTGATGTGCTTTCCAAGTGTCTTCAGGATGAGATGTGATGTGTTGTGAGGCCTAGGTCAGTGCGGATAGTATGTGTTGTGAGACCCATGTTTGTGTGGGAGGGATGTGTTTTGTGGACTAGGTGTGGAAATATGGGATGTGTTGTGAGGCTCAAGTGTGTGGATGTGATGTGCTTGAGGCCCAGTTGTGTGCGGGCGGGATGTGATGTGGTTTATTTGGAAAAGGTAGGAGATCCATGACATTTTTCATTAGGGTATGAGAGTGGCTAACCAGTGGGAAATTTGTTTGGGTTACCCTATCATCGATGTGATTTACTTTATATTATATTAATTTTCTTGTATTATTTGGTGATTTGGGATGGTTAGTATGCATGTTTAAGAGATGTTTGGTTCTGATGTTTTCTAATTGGTGCATTAGTATTCTTCTTTCACATGTGCATGAGAGACTTGAGATTTTCTTATTAAGTATACTTGTATAATAATCCTATGTATATAAAACATTTTTTAGGTTTCTAGGTGGATTATGTGGACAGTACTATACATTACAAGTTTGGACACCTAAAAGTTGTTGTGTCACTGCTTTAGCTTTACTTTTGGTTATTTACATTGGATAATTTTATCTATATTAGTTATATTTATACATTCATGTGGTATGCTATTGGATTTCTATTTTATATTATTTCTTGGAGTTTTTTGTGGATGATTCATCTTATCCCCCAATCATGTTTTCTTATAAATGGTAATGCCTCCCATATTGTGAGATTTGAACACCCTTGGTGATAATTGCCATCCTAAGGCCGACTGGAGATTGGATTCAGGAGTCATTATCTCTCTCCCCTCATTTTGTTATCTTTAGAGGGAGGGATCATCATATTTTCCTATTTTTGGTCTTATCCATAAGGTTTAGACTAGAGTTTTCTAATCCTAATCCCAAAATTAACTATAATTTCTTTTGATACCAGTTATGATAACCCGTGCCTTTAAAACAAATTAATTCATGATTTATTATAAAAAAATTAATACAGACTATATGATCAAGTGGATTAGTTTATTTGTAAGTTTAGGTTGTTAACATAACATTATAAGACTAGGACAAAATTCTTTATTGAAAAATTTCTTAACATGCTCCTAAATTTACACCGCTCTTCTAAAACTGCATTACATAGCCTAAGGAAATACATATGGAAGGGTTGATATATAAATACCAAAAATTTATTAAAAATTTAATTGACAAGGGTAAAGTAATACATGTGATCCAAGAGGCATAAAAATGTAACATAATATTTGAAAATAACAATAATTTACAATGAGTCATAGTATAGATTGATTGTATAAAGACAACATGGGAATCTGGAAACAACATAATACATGGAATTATATGCATAATTCAAGGTTAACCAATAGCAAATAATAACATATTATGCTGATGATAACCTCCATTTCACCTTACATTGCATCTCATAATATTAAAACATTAACAAATCCATTGGAGTGCTGGGTTCACCCATCATAATCATATAATGTACATGGATAAGTGTGCCACATAAATCATATAATGTAATAACATATTTAATAAAATTCAATACCATGATTAAGTATTGTGGGTTAAATAAATGAAATTACCCAATCAATTAATTATAGGTATGTATATTTTAATACCCTTTAGTGTAAATGGTTATGGTAATTCAAATCACAATCTTTTGACATGAAAATCATAATGGAATTTCAGTAGCATAAGATCAGCACATAAGGATTCATAAAATGGTTTGATGAGAGTGAAATGGTTATCAAATAATTTTAAAATAAAAATGATATTGTTATATATGTGGAAAACATTTCCAAACATTATGAATTTGAAATCATAAGGCATAAAGTAAATAAGATTCTTGAAGAAAGTGAAGAATGAGAGGGTCCTTTACCATGAGATGGTGTTTTGAAAAACTTGGTAGGAGATTATTGAGATCTTGGGGAAACCTTGAGAGTGATCTAGAGATATAAGTGTAGAGTAATTATGTGATCCAAGGGTTTTTAGTGAATAAAAATGGTATCTTTCATGGGTTTATATTGTAAAATAGAGGTGAGTTCTATTTTATTTCTCAAACATAGGTTTTGGACTCTATACAATAAAGTAATATAAACAAAAAATCGTGCTGTTGTTTTTCCCATGGTTTTGGATAAATATGAGTGTATTTAATTATTTTATAAGTAAATGAACTGATAATTTTTAAATAATACCATTGGTGATGTGGGAGTGAGTCTTGTTTACAAATAAATGATTTTAAAACCATAAAATATTATATATATTTTATAGGATTCATAAATGATTTATAAAATTAATTAAATAACCTAAAAGAAACATTATTTTAATTATAAAATATATACTTTGTCCTGGATAACTTTTATGGCACATGTTACATCACTTTTCGGTCATTATGATGTCATAATACACACCATATATTTTTATACTGTATATATTCTTTTTCTGAAAAAAATTATTGTCTCAAAAAAATAAGAAAAATTAACTATTGGATAATTTTGAGAAGGTGAATCCAAAAATGATATTTATTATATCCAAATAAATTTATAAATATGAGAATTTATATTTTTAAATCAAAATTCTTATTTATTAAAAAATAATTGTTTTTTTTAAATAACAGTTTTCTGACCTGTATAAAAATAATTTTGGACGTTGTAAAATTATATTATCAAATATACATAAAAAAATTATTTAATAAATATATTTTATAAAATATAATTTATTTATAAATTTCATGAATTATTCAAAAGGAATATATTCATGTAAATTTTTTATTACCCAAAAATACAATTCGATATTTTTCATATTGAAATAAAATTTTTATCAAACTCGTTATTTAATCATGAATAAATAAAATCATTATTTCATAGAAAATAAAATATAAAAATTAATATTTTGGATCTATATAAATATCCCTTTATTATGCTATTGAACACCCTAAGGGTAAGGTGTGTGATGATGTGATTTTTTTGGGGTGGTTCGGTGAACAAGGTTTTGGCCATGATCTCGATGAGATTAAACATATCTCATAAAAGGTTATACTCATAATTTATTTGTTGAATCATGTATTGGGATTGTTTAAGGGAATACCCTATAGATTCTATCTCCCTTAGAATCTCTGATAAATTGGCTTCATTGTGTACAATCCTTCTATTCGAGGTCATCACTTCCTTTTTCTATATCAATTGGGTTTTTTATAACCCTTAATATAAACTAATACTAATATCACTATTAAATGTATATATTATTGATGCTTATAATGATAAATGTTCTTTTAAATATGATATAACTTATAACAGTCCAAAATGACCAAAATATTGTATGAATTTTCCATAACCACATAACATAAATAAGGCATCTAATTTATTCATAAAAGGGAATTTCATTTATAAAATTTTGGTTCGTTATAGGAATCATCCCAATCAAAAGAGTTATGAGCCTTATATAGATGAGTGGATAACTATTTATCCAAAACCATCATATGAATTAACTCAACTCAATTCTTCTAGTAACCTAATCCTATTAGGGTTTCCTCTCTATTGAAACCCAAACAAAACTCCAAACACAAACTAATAAAGGACTGTATAAGGGAGCATTGTTTTTTCATGGCCTTATCTTTTGGATGATCATGGTCTTGAAATATACTAATTTGGAAGGAATATTATAATATGTATTCAATAGGTTTTCATTTAAATTTCTCACCAATTTAATATAAATAATATAAAAATCAAATTAATAACTTTTGTATCTCATGAAAACATTATCTTATTCTATTTCATTCATTTTTTAATGCATTATTATAATTATTTAGTTTTGTAATCCCTATTCCAACAATTAAGTTAATTTTTTCACACCATATTAATATGTAACTCTTTATAAAACCCACAGTATGTGTCACTCATCCAAAAATAGAAGCCAATACATTTTCATATATATCTGAATCCATCATATGAATAAGGTACATGAATTTTCCATGTACGAGTTTAGATATATATGTGATTGAAAATAACTACACGAGTAAACCCAGAGTGATAGATAGCCAACTCCATTCACCTTTCTAGACAAGGTATAATAATAAAATCTAGTAAGTAGTTTAGACCCAAGTCCCTTACCCCGAGGAGACATTACTTGAGAGAAAATTCAATTCATGATAAATATGACACCTAATTTAACCAAACTATGACAAACAACTAAATTCAATCTGATAACTTCAATTATATACTAAGTTCAAGGTAGATGAAAACTAAATTTTATCATATCACACTTGGCATAAAATTCAAGGTGATATCCTATAAGTAATTTATTATACAAATTTTTCATACACAATATTCACATTTCTTGAATGATTTATAAATACTAATAATAAAGGAATTTAACAAACACATAATTATTTTATTAATTTTCCAAAACATGAAGAATTAATTAATTATTAGTAAAAATAACCTAACATTTTATAAATTATCTAAAACATGAATATGAAAACTTTTCATTAAAAATAAATATTAACTCTTTTATATTATCATTATATGAAATTTAAAATATTATTTAAACATTTAATCATATTAATAATCAAAATAATTTTGATTTTGTCTAAAAACTAACTTTAAATAAGACTAACCTTTTAATTTGAACAATTTCAAATTAATTAATTCTGAAAAAATCATAAATATAGATATAAAATACTTTATATTTTAAAATTATTATTTATAAACCTTTATAAATTATTTCTTATGATTTCTAAATAAACATTTTATTTCTAGATTATAAGATATTTCACATTATTTGTAAGTGGTCTTTTAAAATATTGAAATTTTATATATAAGCATATTTTATAATCAAATGTTTCATAAAAATTAATTTATTATAATAAAATGTATAATTAATTAATTTATGAACCTTTTATAAATATAAAATATCCCAAAATTCCTTTTATAATTATTTATAGACATTTTATAGACCAAATATAACAGAAATGTTAAAAAAATAATTTTTAAACATTTTATATTCCACCATAGATTGAAATATTCTAGTGTACAAGATATATCCATTTTTTGACATAAGATCTATGAGAATAATAATGTGATATACCACAAGGAATATAAGACAGCAATCCATATGTATTACAAAATCTTTGGGGTTTTTTAATCACTATAGCAACTCCATGGGGAACCCTTCATCATGGAGCAAGTCGTGGAACCTGGTGAACCCCAGTGAAGAACCTCCATGGGTTCCACTACATCAAGGAAATTGGGATCTATGCATTTTGAAGTCACCATAGTAACACCATGAAAACTAGAATGTCATGGTGATGATGATTTTTTTTGAAAACACAGATTAAACACATTTAATCAACATATAAACTTTCTTGGAAACCACTGATTTATATTTTTTTGATAATCATATAACCCTTGGATATGTAGGTGATCCCAAAACATGATGGCTCCATCTCTAAGGAGTCAAAAGAGTAAGTGTATTTAAAAATGGATCATATAAAATTCTATATGTGTACTTAAAATGATATTTTTGTAGATTCTATTTTTTTCCTTGGATGGAGCATGTCTACTGAAGATCATACAGATAATTAGTTGAATTCCTCTTTAAACGAAGGGGGAACACTGATCAATGGATCCATGAATTCTTCATGATGACTCCCAAATGCTTGAAGGGGTGATATCACCTTTTCCAGGTGTTGAACAAGATTTAGGAATGGATTATAGCTTTAAATATCATGCAATCGTTATAGGTACCAGCCACTCAATAGAAGAAGATCACATCCTCTTATTTAACTATCCTTTATATTCTTCATTGAATGAAAATTATTTACCATAAGTGATGGCTCAGGTTCTATTACATGGAATCCACCTACTTCATCTCATTGGTGTTCATTCATTCAAAACATTGATGAATGAAAATATTATTCTATAAATAAACTAACTATTTTGTTTGTAACTAATGAGAAACCAAGTGGAGATTGATATGGAACATTTATGTACTACGTGCATGCTCATACTAAACATGGTTTTCGAGTATAAAATCACATGCACCACTACTGCATAGTAGTGCATCTTTTATCTCTCATCCATTAGTATTGTATCTCTTTAATGTTCAATGTTAATCAAATGTAATTCATGAATATAAATATTAGAGATGAGTTATGTTTTTCATTGAGTTCTTATGATCATGTTATAATGGATAACCCCCTATTAATTAAATTTTTGATCTTCTTGACCATGTGGGATTCTTAAGAGAAAATTATATGTATCCATTGTAAGAAATAATATAATCATAGAATAATAATTTGAAATTATTTTTAAATATCTCATGTTTAGTCCATTATTAAGTAATTCAATAATAGTCCACATATCATCATTTATAATTATATTTATTTTAAAATTTAACAAAATATATCAAATAATTTACTACAACTTACAGTTAATCAAAATATAAAAAAAATCTAGAAAAACAAAGTATCAAAATTATTTTAAAATGATAATGTAAGTTGAATAAGAATAATTTTTATATCTATGTATCCATTATTATAATTTTTTTGTGAACATTTATATCCTATAAACATAAAATCTATAAGGATGATTTAATTATAAGCATCATTTTCTATTGTTGTGTAAACATCATTCTAGTTTGTGTAATCATTATTATATCTTCTACATAAAAATGAATTTATATATTCATAATAATTAATCTATATGTTCATAAATATAAATACAGTATTTATAAACATGAATAATGTCTATGTAAACATCAATTCAGTTTACTTCAAAAGTATTTTTGAAATTGTAAGAATTTAAAAAGAATAATATGTCTTTAAAAAATAATAAGCCTTTAGAAAACAGTTTATAATATATTTCATTAGAACATATGAATTTGTATAAAACCATATGAATTTTTCTAAAATCAAATGACTTTGTAGAAAAATTCAAGACTTTGAGAATTTTGCATGACTTCAAAAAAATTTATGACTTTAAAAAATAGTTTTGTATGAATTTGAAAAATCACATGAATTTGTATGAAACATAAGACATTTAAATTAGACTTCATATTAATTTCAAAAGTGATATATAATAACCATATAATCCATTATTAAAACATTACAAACATCAAACACTTAAATAATAATAATAAAATGATTTAATAATGTTTTAATAAATTATAATTATAATAACTAAACATGTGAGGTATTTGAAATTTTCAAAACAAAGAAACAAAATAATAAAAATCACCCCATTAATCAAACTTAGAATTATCACTCTCTTCATAGCATATTAGGTTTATTTGTTTATGTGTTAATAATTTGGGGGTGATGTGGTTATGATGTAATGTAAAGGTTCTGAATGTAGTGTAAATACTTATTAGGAAGTAGACAACTCGTATTTTTTTTCAAAAACAATGATTAATATGTTATTTTCATGAAGAATAACTTCATTACCAATGAAACTAATTCAAAGATTAATTTATATAATCATTGTTACCAATATGGTGGGATCATCACATATAATTTATGTTCAATTTATGTAAATAAATAATTACCTTACACTAGAATAATTTCATCATTGAATATTTAAAAGACTTATTTTTATCTTACCAAAATTATTCTAAGATTATTAAAGGGAAGAATCCCTCTAGGTGTGATACACACATGCTCCATGATCTTTCAAACATTAACATAGAAATTCTTGAGTTCATTCATGGAAGATTTGAATGCATTAATCGTTTTTTGATAATCACAACAAGAATCACTTCGAGGTCAGAAGGATTCTTCTTATTCTATATAGAATCAAGAGGGTGGATAAGGAGACATGCTCTCAATTATTGAGAGTGTTCTAGAGTAATATCTCTCTAGTTAATGGGATAATTATCTCTATACTTTCATTGTGCACAAGGATGATTATGGTTGAGAATGTTATATTCAGTTTTAAATAAATCTATGGTTAAAAAAATAATTTCACATGGACCCGTATTATTTTCTTAATCCCCAATGAACCCCATATCTTAATAATATTATTATTATTATTTAATTTACATAAATTATACTCACAGATAAATAAATATTACATATTTAATAAATAATTTAACATCTATTCAAATATTTAATATAATTTTTTCATCAGACCATTAAAATTGGTCTGTCAGTCCTTCTCATTATTTATCAGGACTTGAAGAATGAATATTTTTTTAATTAAATAAATATAAATTAGTTAAAAATTTATAAATAAATAAATATTTTATTCATTAAAATATAGAATAAGTATTTATGGAATATTCAAGTCACATTTATTCTATCGAATAAATGGTGACTTAATATTTTCCATTAATCCAAACATGAATAATCATTAAACAACTTTTAGGAATACTATTTATTCAGTTTGTTAAATTGATATATAATTTAACCGAGGTTTTGGATATACTTAGTGTGTGGCCCTCTAATCCCATTTCTTACTGGAATTAAGAAACATTGTCTAAATTCCAAGGTTAAAATCTTGAAACAGGCCAAGTCACCCACAAAGAAAAAATTAAATTTTTCAATAAAATACAACCACCTAAAACATGTAATATGTAATATAATCTCTTTATCATGATATATCTTATCAAGAAAGTTTCATGTTGGTGTTATCAACCTATATGCTCAATGTCTCTTTCTTTGACTTCATTAAAATAATCCTACTGATAAAAATGACATAGCCATGGACTTAATTAGGTAGTTCCATATTCGTCAAAGTTCTGGAGATATCAACTTTCATTCAACAATATAAGGGATAGATCCTTTCTTTAATTATTCATCAATACAATATCAGTCCTGATATACCCAACACATCCTACCTACATGAGAATTTCCATCATGGTTTTCATCAATACATAAAATTACATGACTCGTGATATGAATTAATAATAATATTAAAGTTTAAGGGTCATTACACACATCCATATATAGGAATATCCAATGACATATATAAATGTGGATTTCCTATTAGCAGATCAAGTTCTTATAACCTCTATATCTCGGTTATTACCAAGGACAAACATCATGATAAGAAGTCTCAATGTCTCATGATCATTCTAAACCTAGTAGAATATATCATTTTCATCCTATAAAATGATCTCTTCCAACCATATGACATATATTTAAGAGTAATTTCATTACACTTACATGGACTCATCATAGTAGGGAACTACCATATCTTTTAATTGTGATAGGTACCCTTATGACATTATCATATAAAATTTCCTTCAAAGGAACAATCCTGATGTGATAATATATTAATTAATATTCAAAACTATGAATATTATAGTAATAAAATTTTCAAAGTAGTTAGTTTTAGGTTACAAACTCTAATTGAATCCTAGTTACAATAGATTCAACTACTAAATATCCAATTGGTTAGCCTTGAATGATAAACATACTTTTTCTAAGATATGGCTAGATTTTTTGAGTCAACTATACTACTAGTGTTTATTATTATTAGTGAAACCTTATTACTCTTAGAAAATTACTCAATAGATGATACCTCTAAGTATATTTCCTATGTTATCCTTGAAATATTTGATAATAAAATAGGTAAAAAAATTCATGATATGATTGGATTTTACTATCTTGGTACAACTTCAAAAATTTGGAATGAATAGTTGTAAAACTTGTTTTTTAAGCTATATCAGAAGTTGAAATGTACTTGGTTGAATTTATATATGATAAATACTATCTGTAAGAGGTTTTACCCTTGAATATAACCATAACCTTACTATGATTTCTAATCAAACTGATCTAAATAAGACAATTTTAATATTATCTAAAAACTAGTATTCCAATTTTTCTAATTATCGGGATCCTATCTTGATTTTATTTCTTAAACATTGTTGAATTGTTCTAACTTTCAACCTATATAGTTCTCCTGGTTTTGTTTGATATCTTCATTTTTATTCTTTAAAATAATAAAAAACAAACCTAAGTACAAATAATGTAATGTGAGATAGATTTCAAAAGTAATCTTAGGAATATGTAGTCTATTTTTCATAAGAATACTATTGAAACTTGAAACAATTTGTGTGTATTATTCTATATAATATTTTTCAATACCATGTAAAATGTGTACTATGACATGAATTAAGAATCCCCTTAATCTATACTAGTAGATAATTTTTCCTATAACATAGGATAATACTTAAGTTAACATTACATAAATTCTTCAGACTTATATAAACATAATAATAATAACCTATTTTCATATATTTTCAAACATATATTTCTTGGAAAAGAATAGCACTCCCACTAACCTCTAACAGAAACCTATAAGTATTTAATTTTTAATGAATATATTATTATAATTATACATTTTTTTATCCATAAATTTTTCCTTGATACATGAAATCTATGTTGGATTTTCGGGATGTTTCTAAAATTTATGGTTACATCATATAAAAATGTTATATAAAGTTATCTCTAATAGAGGTGGCCTAGAAATTTTACACATAATACAATGATAAAAGTTTCTATGAAAAATATAATTCAAATTTATTTAAGAAATATGAATTTGTAAATTAGTAGAGCCTTATTAATACCAATCTTGTACCATCCTTGTATAGTTTCTATTGAATACTCACCAAAGACTTTACATCAACCACAAAAATAATTAATTTTAGTGCATGGAATCTATATTTAAATTTATAAGAACATTTCAATCATAAATAGTTTAAAATTACAGCTCCATGTATGATTTATTTCTCTTATTGAATGAATTATCACTTAATATGGTCAATATAAAACCACCAATATGGTTTTAACCATCCTACATAGTATGTGTCTTGTAAATTTCCTCCCTTTAACACTTTTGGAGTTTATTGTTCTCATACCAACTTGTGTATTTGGAGAAAATAATCCTTTAAATTCTTTATATCTCCCTCTATCTCAAAATAGATGAACTTCCTATACATAAATACAGTTGGTATGATCAATTCACTTTTCTAACTTTGGTTGTTAATGTCCTTGTTAATAACAGTATCATTAACCGAGATACACCTTGTGCTTTTTATGATGTAATTTTGATGATTTCACTATCTTTACAAATTAATCGCATCAAAAACACTTGAGACTATGACATATTGAAATTTATTTATAGCATAACTTATATTATATCCTTTAGTTAATATAGTCATCATATGATTAGTTGTTACACTTCTATTTTTTAAAATATCTCTTGGAAGGAATCATGGAAGGTTTTTAATATACCCATATTATTTGCACCCATAATTTTGCATCCTTTTCTTTTCCATCAAAGATTAAAGTAATGTCAAGACTGTGAATAACATTGAAGTAATTGGAATGAAGATCATAGAAATGAAATACATGTAGTATTAAGATTTGGTTCAAGGGAATATATGTTTGGTACTTATATCCTATTTTACCTAGAATATTTTCTAGGTTCCATTATGGACCATAACTAAAAAGTATGCTAACTACTGGCTATCCATACCAAGGCTCAACAACTAGGCACATGTGGGACCAGGGTCAACCATGCCTAGTGAGATCCAGCCCAAGCCATCCAGTGGAGATCAACAGGAATAGTGCCTGCAGAAAGTGGGTGGGTCCATGTATAGGGCTCATGGTGCACAAGGCCATGGCCGCACATAGTGTGGCTGAAAATCCCACAAGGTCAAAGCTCGAGCTATGGTGTGTGCAAGAGGTACGGGTGATGAACCATATTGTTGGTTTGATGAAGAATCAGCCACTGAAAGGATAATAAACCAGAATGATGCATTGTATAAGTTTCGATGTGGGATGGGGTGAATCAAATCATGCCCATTTGATCACACTGCCTTCCAATCTCAATAGTTTTATTCAAATTAAATCCCATGCATCTTAATCTTGAATTAATTCAATCTTACACTGTGCAAATTCAAATCATATTTGTTTGGTTCAAGAACTCCATCTTCAACCTACCGCTCATATGTTTCTCTCTAGCACTATTGGTTCGACATGGTAAGATGTCAACCTCATGATCACTTAGTGATCACCATGACCTCCATATAAAATTATTTTCTAATAGATAAGTGAGTATTGGACAACCAACATGATCCACTATGAACTCCAATCATGAATTCTAGTGGCATGACGTGAGATCTCTCTCCAACACTCAAATCCATCCCAGGATCATCATTTGATCATGTGATCAAAGTAAATAAAATCAATGAAATAATCGCAAGAAGTTTATGACTATGATACCTTCCACATCTTAGATGACTTTTTATCCAAATTAATTTGTATTAATAGGATTAAGTGATGTCGAAGAAGAAAACCAATAGAATGAGGATCACACAAAGCCTCATAGAGACCATGTGAAGTCAATATAGAAAAGTCTCTACTACCTCAAGTAGTGCATGAAATATCCTCCCTGTGGAAATAAGAACCACCTTTGGAAACTTCTGCCTATAAATACTCTTCTATAATCAATAAAAATAGGGACAAGCAAGGAGGAGAGGGAGAATCAGAAAAGATCAGTGGGAAAACAGGGGTCGGCCACCCCCACTAGAGATATTCCTCTAGTAAATAATAGGGCCCTCTTATGATGATATGTTATGAGATTTCATCACAAGAGTTCATCGAATAATCATCATACTATAATGAAATTTCATAATAGGATAATCTCCTACGAGTCTTTTTTGAAGCAATATCTCCAAGCATTTTTGGACCCTTGTTGATGCACATCCAAATTGTGTGAACCTCTCTCATGGACATGCGACTGTGATGTGCATGAGAACTAGTGTACATGCTACATGAAATGTCATAAACCCTTAGTATCATAGTATTCTTTTTCTCAACTTCGTGGTGTGAAATTGAGGACTCACACCCTACATATTCCTTGTACACTTCCTCACAGTGAAATGAGAACCTTTACACATGCACATAGATTCTTCAACATACACCCCTCATGCATGATCATAAAGTACATCATGTTATCCAATCCTTGATCACATGATTACATGATAGTCCAAAGACCATGCAATACCTCTATAAGAAGGTTCACAAAGCAGGCCCTTGGATGCACATGATGCACATCCCGGTGTCCTTGAGAATGAACCAATAGAAGTGATAATACCTAATCTTGTGAAGTTGTGAGTCCCCCTCCCTTGATGGTTCCCACATGAAGCCTTGGGCATAGATTCCTCCATATACATCACCCTCATAGATCTTTGACATGGTAGTAGAGACCATTGCATGACCCCATTTTGAAGATATGAGAATCACATGAATGAAGGAGACTCGTGAGAACCCTCTATAGTGAGAGACATTCTCAAAAACCTACGATCATGTGGGATGTCACCCCTAACTTTGATAGTAAAGAAAGATAGAGCCTAATTCTTTCCATCATCCTGATGAAAGAAGCCTCTTTGTCTTACAATGTATACATGTGGCCTTGGAAGTGGTCACATCAACATGCATCATCCATGTAGACACCCTTATCATGGAAATAAAATGATGAACAACACCCCTCACAAGACATATTTATGATCATGTGAATGACATGAATGACAGAGCATCATGCGACTCCTTCATGCAAATGTTCACCATCTTGTATATGGATTCAACCTAGTAGAGAATTTATAGGAAAACCCTTCCATGGTCATGCATCCCTCTTCCTAGCCAAATGATCATCCATATAGACTTAGGAAATGATCCCTTTTTACATGCACCTACAACATGTGAAACAAGTGCTAGATTATAAACATGTCTACTAAAACTCTCCATGTGAGTAGTTTAAGGTCACATGATGGTAATATTCTCCATTTATCTTGATATTTCCTTGGGTGACCATGGATGATTCATGTTTTTTAGGCCTAAATCCTTGGACAATTCAAGATAATCTTGTGACAACTAATTTTTATATCTACATTGTCATGTGACAAGCTTAGGACGAGTCATATCGATCATGTCAAACACCTTGGAGTTGTACTTATTTTTTATGCAAATATATCCAAGATAATTCTCATTGATCATGAAAATGAGTTATTGATATGTCATCATGATCCTGATGTTTCCCATTGATGTGTTAGCATTGTCATGCAATAGTCCAGTTATGATTCAAGTTGATCATGTGATAGTGCGTAGTCATGTCTACTTCGATCATGCACAAGACCCTAGAAATGTATGCTTAGATTTAGTAAAAAATCTAATAAACCCCCTCTTTATTGATGTGAAGGAATCTGAGACAAGTAGGTTAATCATTTGAAATACCCTGTTCATGTCCACTTTTTTCATGTATAATATCTTGAGCATGCCAACTTAGGACATGTGAGGCATCACAAACATGTCAGGAAGACACCTTTAGACATTTATATTATAACAGGTTGACAAAACAAGTATTTTGGGAAGACAATAAAGACATGTCCATAACATAGTCAAGACATGATAGAAAAATATCCTAGGACAAGTCAACCCCATTCGGTAGACCCACTTGGACTCACACTACATGGAACCTAGCAAGGAACCTTCATCTACATTCCCCTTTTATAGAGGAAGATTCTTTGATGATCTTGGGTTATGCACCCACATGACACTATTGGTTTCATGATCTCAATAATACTTTCATGGTTTCTACCTATATTTATCTATAAAAAGATAAATAATGATTTTACGACATGGAATCCATCCTAGTATAACACCCTAACATTCCTTGAACCTCAGGGATAATGATAATGTCTTTGAGCGTGATCATCCACATTATCCCATCAGTAGGTTGAGGGATAATTGAACTAAAATGACTCTGATTCTTGTTATAAAATAGGATACGTAGGAAACCTTTATATTGCTCAATATCCCTACCATATCCTCCATAAGATGGGTAATTATTCCCCAAAAAGGGAAAATTTAATGTGTGAGCCTTGTGTGGATATGCTCACATGCAATGTGTCTGGTCTACTGATATATCTTATTTCTCACTATGAGCATGGATCACATGGGCTCAGAGAACAGTGATGATTATATCAAAAGAATCTTGAGAATGTACCCAATATGGTATCTTTACCTTTTAGATGCAATTCTGATTACATCTCATCACCTCTCAAAGGTCAATACTCTTAAAGAAGCAATCAAGGGAAGTCTTATTTGCATAAGTCCTTCCTAAGGCCTCTATTGTCGTATCCCTCAAGACATATACATCCTTTATAAGAAATACATAGACTCTGATTATTGTCTCAAATAGTATATTTAGGACTCCTCACCAGTTTCTAAGACCGATATTCACATCCTTACTGCAAGACATTAAACTACATGGATGGGTCCAGTCACATGACCTTAAACTATTCCAAATGAACTACATGGGTTTTGATTCTTCTGTCACAAGATATTTAGGATTCCTCATAGATTTTCAATCCCATATCTAAGACACCGACCTCCTCTATAGATGTAAATAAACTACATATTGCTTGAACATGGCCATAGCCTAAAGCATCATAAATAAATAAGAGAGTGATAGACAACCCATGGTATGAAAGAAATTGTTCCTATCAATAAATGTTCAAAATCAATTAATTGAAATATGGGTAGAAAACCCCATATTAGGGTCTAGGACGGATTTCACAAACATATATTAAATCAATAAGAGAGTCTTGTAGTAGGCAATAATTCCCCTCAAAAGGGTTTAATGAGCCCGACCTCCCATCCTCTCGACCAATGTGTGTTCTTAAGCACTGTTGGGCATGAAATCCCAAAGGAACACAAGAATTTGGAAAGAATTTATATACATATCTATAGATTTTGGAACCGCTGGGAGTTTCTAGGGATGACTAAAAAATGGAAACCCTGATTTTAGTGATTGAGAAATGCCTTAAACCCTAGCAATAAAACCATCACGTGAAACCAATTCCACTTCTCATTTCCCCGAAGAATAAAATATCATGAAACCTATGTGAATCCCTTAACTAGGTCATCCATTTAATGGGTTAAAAGGATAGATTTCCTAGTGCTCATCATACCAGTTAATGTTGTGTCTATTGTGCAAAAAATGGTGAACATAACATGTTTCTTTTAACCACACTGGACCTTGTGTAAAAAGAAGGGGTTACCTCTTTATCCTTTAACTGTGAAAGTTGTTGATCAAAAATTTACTCTTATATATGATGCTACATTGATAAGGTGTATTTTCTTCTTCTTCAGGACTTCTAGATTTCTTGAATTTGAACTGAAATCATCCAATGTACCAATGGATTCTGAGATCATTGGACAAGATTCTTTGGACCTTAGGACCTAACATACATTGTAACTAACACACCACTTCTAGTGTCAGTTGGTGAACATATTGGGCTAGGAATACCACATAAAAATCTCCATCCCAACTCTGGAATCATCTCAAGAAATAATTTAGAGGATGAGTTCCCACTGACTGTCATTCCCACAACAAGCCATAGGAGAGGAAGTGGCCCTTTTTTCACATTCAACTGCTTTGGGAGTCTATCTCAAGAGTGCAGCAACATACACCTTCCCTTCCTCATGGAGGTAGATGGGTATAGTAAACATGAAAACTCGATCAATCAGGGGTTATTTAGAATAGATCCCATCTATTCTAATGATCATCACCATTATGTTACCATGACTCCATAAGAAGCTATAAAATAGGTCGTACATACACCAACTGTCCATGTTCGGGAACCCGGCAGAAGATCCCTCCTGGGGTATCCAAACAATGCAACACCAGAGCGGGGTTATATACCTACTATCTCCTATCTGTTTAAGGCCCACCAATTTATCCTGATAGTGGCCTAGAATCAATCCCAAATCATCACTATCATGGAGCTTCTATCTTCCTCCCAACTAGCCTTGTTAACTATGGAATCCTATGGAGAACCCCAACCCATAGGGTTGGGTAACTTTTACCATATTTTACCCTAGGATCATCTTCTACATGGGAACTAACCCATAAAACATTACCATGGGCACCAAACCCTAAAATGGTACCATGGGCACCAACCCCTCAAATAGTATCATGGGCACCAAGCCCTCAAATGTAATAGTACTTACTGACCCTTAAAATGGTATACCAAGCACTGACCCACCAAATGAAATTCTCCATTGAGGAAGATCACTAGCCCCCTTTTATCTCAGTCAATATGATATCAATTAGATCCAAAGACTCTGCATCAGATCTGGATGATCACACCCCAAAAGGTTACAATCATACCCTTCTACAATAATCCGAGTCACAGTATATTAGCCTACATTCTATCAATGGAATAGGAAAATAAATGCTCAATGGTATATTTTAGGAATATAAAGGTGTTACCAACCATGTCTTTACCTTAGAGGGTATTGATAATGGAAGATATGTATAGTGAAAATAATGGATTTAGTATTTGGGGTCCATGTTGAAAATCCATTCATCATAAAATCACCCTACCACTTATAGAGGAGAGGGTATTTTTATGGCTCCTTCTAGCCATCCCCATGAGGATGACAAGGAAATTTCCACAGAAGAATGGATCATCCAACTCCAATGAGGGAATAGGTATCTCTAAGAAATAATTTTGGGAATACTCCTAAGATCTCTACCACGGGATGATGTACCATAACCTACCTATAGAATCCCACCTTGAAGTGTAGTGCTCCATCCCACAGGGCTAGGGGAATTTTCATATTTTTTACCACTTCATCGGGTGAGATCAATACATTATTACACCTCACTTTAGCCCATAGGGATGGAGGCATTTCCATATTTTCCACCTCCTCGCCAGGGATATTTTTGAAACCATCTACCCTCATATATTTCCACAAATCCTCTAGTAGAGTCAATATCTTTTGATTAGTGGCAATAATTTGCATCATCCAAGACCCCCAATGCTTTAGCACTATCCCCCATACTAAAAAATATCCGGACTCTGAACCCCAGGATCCTAACTCAACCTTTCACCTTTGCCAATGGAGGTATAGATAGGATGTGGTAGATGTATCATGATCACCCATATCGTGAGGACAAACAAAGAAAAGTGTATTCCTTATAATTGATATTTATTACCTGGTATTTTAATAATTCCAGGGAGAATGGTTTGATAGAGCTCCCAATGATGAGAAAGCTGAGTGATGCAAGGATGGTTGGCCATGAAAATCATTTCCCCTACCATCGATGTATCACGAACACAATATAAGGTTTCTTTTACTTTAAATCTTGGCTTTAAGTGCATATGGATATAGGGATATTGGAACCACCAACACTTAAATCCCTAATCCATTAACCTAGTCACTTTGAACAAGATTCACTAGTTGTGTAGTGAAGCATGATCTACATACCTCGTAGGAATAAGAGATCATCTTTCAAATAAAGATTGAACAAAGCCTATTCTTTACAAAAAAAACATGTTCCTAGGTATTTTGAATATTCCATGGAATTTTTTTTTGCAGAAATCCCAACAATAATGAAGCTGAATGAGGTGGGATTGACAGGCCATGAAAACCATTTCCCCTACCATCGATGTATCGGGAATGTGACAGAGAGTTGATTTCTTTAAGGATTGTTTAGAGATTTAGGTAAGTGCAGGATTGATAGAGTTGAAGGATATTGAAACTAATTAAATATTCATAAGAGTTTTCTTAGCAATATCGAATGAGATACTCTCCTGATAGGTTATTCATTGTTTTCCTTGCAATAAGATGTTAAACTGCATGGTTGTTGGCCTTAATATAAGATGTTAAATTACATGGTCTTCATCCTTACTATAAGATTCTAAACTACATGGATTTTTTATTTAACATAATACGTTAAATTTTATGACCATTTTCTTTACTGAAATACATTAAAATTAATGGCCATCATCCTAACTGTCAGATATTAAACTGCATGGATCGTGTCCTCACCGCAAAACATTAAACTGCATGGTTGATGTCTATACAGCAAGATTTTAAAATTCATGGATTATTTTTTCCATATGAAATTAAACTACATGGGTTTTCTATAACTACATATAGCTTGATATAGGCAATCCTAGATTTCATATCATAGCCTAGATTCCTATATTCACGTCCTTACCAAATGAATTTAAACTGTATGGCTGATGTCCTTACTGCATGACATTAAACTGCATGGATTTATATAATTATGTATGGATTGATTCTCATCCTAATAAGATATGTATGGATGTATGGATTTTATATCCTAGCCTATCCACCTATATTCAGTCCTTACCACCCGAAGATAAACTACACAAAAAACATTCGGACTATAGAATAACAAATTTTCTGGCATCTTAATCTCTGAGAGACACAATCAGCATTAAGTAGAAATTTTATTTTCCCAAAGAACAATGGATGCAGTAAAATATTGATCCTAGATATATCAAAAAATCATCAATACCCCCTTAATCACCTACTAAGGATGTTCTCTGATAGATAAAATACCTAAACACTTAAATCTGGTAGTTAAGGAAACCTTGAAAAAATTCAGAAAGTTATGGGCTGGAGATAACAAGCTCATATCGCTACTCACTCGAAGAAGATCTGTAGGCATAATCCTATAGTAATCATGGGGGAGGAGCATATCCCTAACCACATACATGATTTCTATCAACATATTATAATTTAAAAAGGATAACATGAGTGTTATTATATCCCCACTTCAATCAAATGCATCGACCAACATTTCCTGGCAGTTGAGAGCATACAAACATATATTCTTGTACTTACCCTATTAAAGTGTCAGTGCTTTGTGACAACAACAAAGGGGCTATGCGAGTATATTCTGTTTGAGATGAAGGGATAGTTATATATTCATATCCCTATAGCCAAGTCCGTTCAACAATTTGATCATTGTGAATAAGTATTTTCTCCATAGCGAGTGCATATTCTTACTCCTGTCAGGGAGGATTATCAGCATATCCTGGTAAAGGATGAGGCATAGGACTAGGTTCATATACTCATTCAAATTGGGGATCACTGGGGTAGAGAAGAATGTTCCCTAGCACCGTCTTATATCCCTATCATAAAATTTTGGTGGAATATTCCAAAGGCATGTGAACGGGATCATATCCCCATCCTGGTCAGGGATCACTAAGTAAAAGGGTAACAAGCCACGAGACATGCTCATATTCTTATCCAAAATTTCTAGTGGCACACTCTGAAGGCCCAGGATCGGGATTATATACTCAATCTAGTTGGGAAAAACCAAGTGAGAATGGAAAAAGTATCTGGACAGGCTCATATTCCAACTAGTGAATCTACCTGGAATATTCTGGCAGATCATGGAATCCAGATGCATATTTATACTTCCCACAATGAATGGTTGCACCAACATCCTTCCGAGGAAATACAAGAGGAGGCCCATATCCATTCTCCCATTCTGGAGGTCTATTGGCATATTCTTATGGAAAATTCATATCCATACTGGGTTCATATTCCCACTACAACTAGGGATCACCAAGTGAGAGTGGAACACGCCTCGGGATAGACAATATTCCCATAAAAAATAACTAGTGACATATTCAAAAGGCCAAAGATCAATCTTATATTCCCATTCTTTCCAAGGCCCACTAAGTGAGAGCATAATATTAATTAGGACAAGATCATATCCCTATCATAGAATCCCATTGGCATACTCCAGCAGCTTCCCAGTAGTGGGTAAAAATTCCCACAACACCAAACAGTTATCAATGGGTTCTGATAGCTATCATAGAGTCATCTTATACCCTTACTAAATCCCAAAAGCCAGGATGGAATATTCCAACCATGATATAGGGTGAGGCTCATACTCTTGACCTGCTCAATTAAATGTGTCCTTGAAGTTGTTAGAGAAACAGTCTTAGAACTCGAAGGGTCCATTGACTCTACAACCAAAGCATAAGGAAATCAATACCATGATAGTCCTCTTCATGGTAGTGTGAAGATGGATTACAAAGACTCAACTCCTAACATTTTTTGTGCTCAACCTCCCAACAATGATATCTCCTATGGAAAAGAAAATCCCCCCATTCCCAAACACATTCTTAAATAGAGGTGCTAAAAAATATTAGTCACCTTAATATATACTGGTTCTCAAAAGTATCAGGAACCTTAATTTAGAAATATGATCACAATACTGGGGTTAACCATATATAATTCCCCATCAAACATCAGTATAACTTCACCAAGATCATCAGGAAACCCAGAGGGGTAACCTCTATGGTATGACCTAGATAAATACATATAAATATGATGAAGGAGTGGGTGATGTGGAGATATGGACAGTGATATCTAGAAGAAACCTCCCAAACATGCCCAGACCCATTTCCATTTCCAATCATGAGATCCCAAATAGGTCAAAAAGGAAATGAATGAATTTTTCCTAACCATTAATGTTAAACTATATAAAATTCATCTTAACCACATGGAGATAAACTGTACATAGTTATTCTTAACCACATGATGTTAAATTTTATGGAGTCAGTCCTAACCCCTTGACATTAAACTGTATGAAGTACATCTTAAACACATGATGTTTAATTATATAGAGTCTATATTCAGCACATGAAATTAAACTTTATAAAATTTGACCTAACTACATGATGATAAACTGTACGGAGATTGTCATGGAAGAAAAATAATAAACTCTGCATCACCCCCCAAGTCCTAATGGAAATACTTTAAACTGCACTGAATCCTCTGTCTTGACCACATAACGATAAACTATGTGGGGATTATCCTATCCAATTGACATTAAAATTCATGATTCCCTAATAACTAAGTATATATTTATTCTTACAATTACGTAATACATAGTCACACCTGAACCTCTACGTTTTGGGCCCAAGCATAACATTCCTTTTCCTTCATGTCATGTGATCCTTATCCTTACCACAAGACCTTAAACTACATGGCTAAGATTCTATTTTTCATTAAATTAAACTTCATGGGTGTTCTAGAACTATGTATGTCTTGATTATAAATTTTAATGAGATATGTAGGGATGCCTCGATTATATATCTTGGTCTAGCCCCCACATGATACAAATTGACCCTTTCGTGTCCCAATTACCTCGGTATAGTGAGATGAACCATTTTTCCTTGTTTATCACACCAAGAATACATCATGTGAGCTAAAGAATTTTAGTAAGGGAATCCCCATAAGAAAAAGGCATGAAAACACATAATAGGTCAATCCTGGCCTTGAATGGAAGACTGTAAAAGGAAAACCATAAGTCCTTTCCACATTACGATAAACTTCACGGTTAATGTACTTGTCCCATGACATAAAATTGAACAGTTCCTTAATGAATCCATGTGTCTTGATTCATTCCATCATAGGATACATAGTGACACCTAAATATCTAATATTATGCCTAGATACAACAATCAATGGAAACAATTTCCATCTTTATGTATGGGTCAGACTTGTGAAGAGAGAGTTTCATGTTAAAGAACTACATGTTACTTGATTCCTATCCTCACTAGATACATAGTGATAATTGAATTTACAACTCTAGGCCCAGTCCCAATAAATAAGTATAATAGTGCCCCTTGTTTTAATACGGGTTAGACCAGCGTAGGGAACTCCCTTTATAACTATGTGTGGCTTGATTCCCACTACCATGGGATGCATAGTGACATCCAAAATTCAATTCATGGACCATGCACAATATTACCATTTCACATCAGGGGATCCATGTCCTCACCGCATGATGTCAAATTACATGTACCTTTAGAACTACGTGTGGTTTGATTCTCATTTTCATGAAACATGTAGTGATTCCTAGACTTCAACCCTTGGGCCCAACTGTAAAATTTTGGTTCTTTCATGTTAGTTTGTCTTAGTCCTCAGCGCATGACGTTAAACTATATGGAATTTCAAGAACTACATGTGGCTTGATTTCTAACATCAAGGGATATGTAGTGATGCATAGATATTCAGTCCTATACCCATTTATAAAAATTATAAAAAAAATCACCACAAAATTTATAAGGGACCAGGTCATACAAACTCAATTTGCCTACGTAGGATTCATATCTACGCACAGCCTCAATGCACATATAACAATCTTTGCACATTTTTTCACATCAGTTCCTATATCCTTAACATGTGTTATTAAACTACATGGGAGTACTTCCTTAACACACAATGATAAATTACACATAAATAAGTTCTTACTATATCATATTAAACTACAAGGAAAACATCCTGGTCACATTGCATTAAAAATACAAAAAAACATGTCCATACTAAATGACATTAAATTGCATATAAGTAACGACATCCCCATTAAATGATGTTAAATGGTGCGGGCCATCACAAATCAACATCCCTTATCAAAGTACCATAAGGGACTTACCCCGATCAACTAGAGTATTGGTTTATTCCTCTATATTTTAAATCACTTCAATACACATACCACACTCCAAGTATAAAGCGCCTCCGGTCACTGTCAACCTTTCATATCCATTAGAAAGTAAAATATATATATCTAATTTTCCATGATATTATTTCATAAGGGATTATACCCACCAATTAGAGACATCTTGTCCCAATATAAAAAGCTTTCTAATTTTTGTGATCATGATGTCATTATTGCGGAACCTAACACCTCATTCTATTTTGGGTCGTCCCCATCATGATTTTCCCATTACTCATGACCTAAGAACCTAAATCTGTGATATAAAAAACCATTATCTCCCACTCAAAAGGATGTTAGAGGACTATTTTCGCTGGGTATTCTAATTAGGATCTAGTGTAACATCCCCTATATTAGTTTCATATATGTCACAACCATAAACTACCTACACTTCGGTAAAAGTTGTATGAACATAAACTCTATCATATAATGGTCCAAATTGCAAGACCTTGAACTACTATCAAAATAGACACAGAACTTGTTAGGTTGAAAAATACAAAGGGAGAACTGAGAAAAAGTCAAGTATTCACTTTCTAAACTCTTCATCTCTAGAGTTTGGGAAAACTTTAGTGTGCAAATAAATAAGGCATAAAGATCATAGGGACTAATTTATAGCCTTAGTTAAACCCAATCTATGCTCACTGGACCCCTAGTCCAAGAAAAAGTTAGATTAATGATTTTTCAAATCTTCTCACTATGAGAATGAGTTCATTATGTGATAGAACAAATTTTAGGGTTCTCGAACCCTTATATGATCATAAATTTTCTATAAATAACATTTCATGATTTAAAGTGACTGGGGCCATCTAAAACCTTTCATAGCCCTTATAAAGGTATGTTGATCTCTCTACTTTTCCATGATATTAATGAAGAGGGTCTTTGACCTACCAACTAGAGACATCTTGCTTCAATATAAAGGGATTTATAATCCTTATGATCTTGATGTCACCATGGAGGAACCCAAAACCTCAGTCTATTTTGGGTCATCTCCGGTATGATTATCCCATATCATTACTCCTAACCCAAGAACTTTGGACCATGATTTACAGTCTCTGTACTATACTATTCAAGCATATTTGACCCCCTCAACATTATTTCACCAGGTTTTTTACCCTTTCTCAAGGAAGGAGTATGAAACTCCATTCTCAAACCTTTAATGGAACACACCTTGTGATTTGAAACCATAGGGCGTAGGGATCGAGCATCACAATCAGGAGAAAAATTTTCCTGGGGTTCCATATCCATTCTTGGATAGCTTTATTTTCATACCCAAAATCATTTGTCTAATTCTTGAATCTTTGAAAGTATTTTATAGACCTTGGAAAGGAAAGTATATCTCTCAGTTCGGTCATACTATTGATGTATAAGGGCTTATCCCCACCAATCGGTGACATCTTGGCTCTATAAGGAGGTCTTTCTAATCCTTGTGAGCCTAATGACACTATGGTAAAACCTAAAAACTTAGAGTGTTATAGTACATACTCATCATGTCTACCCCATCACATATTAACATACTCATGCTTTTGGGTTATGACTTACATCACCCACATTCCAACTATCCAGGCATACCTAGTATCTCTAGTATTTCATTTTAAACCATATTTACCCCCATGAATCTCCCATGAACCATGAAAAATAGTGGAGATCAGCTTTTCTTGACCATAATATCAATGCATAATGGATTTATCCCACCAACTAAAGGGATATCCTCCTAGCAAGAAAGGAAATCCAATCCTCATGAGCCCTAACAACACCACGAAGGAACTCAGCATCCTAGAGTGTTTTGAGTCAGCCCTAGTCTACCTACCCTATATTACCTAATCAATAAAGATCTAAGATAGAAGACCATATAATACATCACAATAAAGGTATTATCTAGAATTCCATAAACTACAATACAAAAAATGTCCTAGATAAAAGACCCTAAACTACATTACAACAAAGGTACGAGCTAAAATACCATAAACTACAGTACAAAAAAGTTATGAGCTAAAATACCCTAAACTACATCATAATAAAGGTTGAAGAGAAAAGACCCTAAAATACATTACCACAAAGTTTCAAGATAAAAGACTCTAAAATTCAGAACAATGACGGTGTAGCATGAAAGACCTTAAACAACCAACCAAAAGATACATAATTCTCACCAGGATGAAAACCCGATAAGGGAATCCTAGAAGACATTTGAATATCAACTCACTAGACATGCACTTTGTGTGATCTGGGAAATATTGAGAATTTATAAAATGGAATAAGAATAGAAACTTGTTAGGTAGAAAACCTGTAATAAAGTTTCCTAAACAAAATTCAAGTCCATGATCACTAATTCTTACTCCATATAAATATTATAAAAAAATAGGGAAAAAATAAAAAGATACAAAGATTGTGGGGATCACCATATGGAATTAGAAAATATCAATCCATTCTAGCAAAGTCCACAGACTTAAGAAGAAGTTAGATCATTCAGGAAGGATACTATGTCCAAAATTTCCTTGTAAATCAAACGATCTTAGGACTATTGGAGCGGGTGCATAAATGAATAATTTTATGTCAGCGGAACTTCATAAAAATTTATCAAAGAGTGACATATTGTAATTCAAGAACTCAAATCCAAACAGTTGGATTTATTTGGTATTACGCACAATGGATGGGAATCATGGATAATCTGAGCAATATCTCCACCTAAGCATGTATCTCTACTTAGGATTTCATCACAAAACAGTGATATTCCCCCTTCTATGTATGAGATAGATCTATGAAAGGATATTTATCATAGATTTATTTATCTATGAACCAATGTTCCTTATGCATGAGTTTGATCTGAATAGTGGTATATTTCAAAACTACATAAGGTTTAATTCCCATCGTCATGGAATACATAGAGGCATCCAAGTGCCTTAATTTAAATCTATCCACAAGTTCCATTCCTCCCAATCCCTGTTTCTTTTTGGAATTCATAAACATTCCAATTTTATGGTATCCATGCCCCAAACCAAATCCACTTCATATCTCAGATTTGGCCATGCACTTATAAAGACCCAACATTTTATCCATAGAAATTACCTTATTATGATTATTTAATATAGTATAAATCATAAAAATCACTTATAGAACAAAATACTTGTTTTTTAAATGAACAATGAATGAAATAAGAGGTATTTCTAGAAATTATAGAACTTGTCCTGATGAAATAGTAACCTGACCTTTGGAATAGTATTGTGACCATTAGGAATAGTAAAACAGACTATAGAATAGTAACCTCATCGATGAAAGTATAAATAAAATTTAGGCATCTTAGAAATGACAATATGATATAATAATATCATAGTATAAGTAAATAAATATTTTAAAAATTATTGATTAAGTGTTAGTATTTTTATACAACATAAATGTATATATATAATTTTATAACTAATATAATTACTTAAAATAAAATTAATTTTCATAAAATAGATTCATGAATTAACATTTTTTCTTATAATTATGATATAATTTTATGAGTCCTTTATTAAGTTTTCAAAGTATTATAAAATCTATTGTAATTTTAAAATTGGTATTTTCCATGTAAATGTTGATTTTAGTTAATAATTAAATTTACCATATTTATAAAATTATTTCCTTAAAATGGAGTTCATTTTTGAATTCTAAACATTGAAAATTGTAGGTTTTAATTTTTTTTTTTGATTTTTCTAAAATACTTGAATTTTTGGGGAATAATAAAATATGATAATTTATAATAAAAGCTAAATATATGAATTATTGAGTCCTAGATAATGTAAGTATGATGTAAGCCCAAAATATCTAAATATAATTCATTATATTAATATATTTTGTGATAAGTCTCAAACTATTCAAAATTTTGAGCCAAAATTATAAACAAATGAATAAAATAATGAGAAAACACACATCACCTCCCCTATAAATACAACCTCTCACCACATCTTCTCATCACATCTTTAAATATTAGATACATCTCCTAATTATTCTTAATACATTTCCAAAGTCCCTCCCCCACATCTATGAGACCTTGGTCTCATCAAAATTCCAAACCTTTTTCCCTAAGGAGGTTCTCAAGGATGATAAATTCAAGAGGTAAACCCCTTTTTTTCTTTTAATTTCTTTTCAATTTTATTTATCTTATTATCCTATCCTCACCTACACCTATCAAAGAGGCATGATAACACCAGTATATTTTAAAAATTGTAATTTTTTCATATTAATGGAATAATTCATCTACAAATATATTTCCTTTCCCTTTTATTCTAAAAATGAAAATATCATCTATGGTGTGTCGATTTACCACCACCGTGGAGAATGTATTTTAGTTTTTCACAATTGCCTTCAAGGCTGGTTATAAAATAATAATTATAGTTAAATAAGATTTTATTATACATATTATTAGTTATATAATGTTTTGGAACTAATATATAAACATTATATTAAATAAAATGATATGAGTTCGTGATTGTCGTAAAATCCACCAAATAAATTAAATCATTTTCATTAATTATTTATCTAATGATTCATCCTAATAAAGTATAAACAAATGATATATAAGATAATTTAATGTTTTTATGTTCATTAATAACATACAATTACAATTATATAGAATCATTCCCATTTTACATAAACTTCCATACTCATATACAAGAGAACTGATCATGAAAACCAAGAAAACAAACACTCCTAAATGATGAAATTAAACTCTTTAACTCATTGAAAAGACCATAAATTAAATTAGTAAAACTATATTGAATAAAATTAAAGTATAAAAGGTTATGGATTTCTAAATTAATTAATTTTATTAGATTATTTGGGATATTAAAGTGAATAAAAAATTTAGACATAAGTTAAGAATATTCTCAAACCCAACTCTCATTCTTTGGGTTTTCCCTCTTTCACTCCATTTTCAGTATGGATGTTACTTTGATGTTACATAAATATAATCAATTTTTTATTCCCTTTTATTTTATGTGATATAAATTTTTCCAATCTAGTTTTATTACAAATGAAAATATTTTTCTAAAATAATTATTCAGTCGAAAAAAACACATCTTTTACTTATGATGAGATTGTTTCTTCTTCAATCAAGATTGATACAAGGAATATTATTCAATTTTTTGGATCTATAATGTTTATTAATGTATGCATTATGAAATTAAACTAATTCCTTTCAATGAGTTATTTTATATCCTATATTTAAATGAGTTCAATGTTTCATGCATGATAATGTAAATGTTATGATGTGATGGGTACAACAAGAATCATATAGCATATGTAAATGTCATTATATGATGAGTGCTCCTAGAATTATATAGTTCTCTAATTAATTGGTTAATATGATGAATCTCATGAGATAATTTGAAATATGTGTGAACATGGTGTTATCTTTTTTCACAACTATGTGTGGTATTTGACCACTAAGACATAATGTTTCATTTTTATGTATTGCCACATTCCATGCCTTTATCTAATGTTTCCTATCATGATTATGATTATGATCCTTTGATTATATTATGATGATTATTATTATACTCACCCATATTTCATGTCACTTATTCATCCTATTACTAGTCTATTATCCCACCTGCTCTTTTGATGTATATCCTATGGTGAATACTTGTACTAACGAGAATATGAGGGCCAATAAGAAGATAGAGAAGAAGATAAAGAAGAAGGAATTAAATAAATTTTTATGTTTTATTATTTAAAATTTATGTATGGTCTTAATTTTTCCAAGACACTAAAACTTGGGATCCTGATTGTGTAACTCTTTTATGTTTTTTATCTTTAAAATGATGTAATAACTTTATAAGAACAAGAACGGTCACTATATAACTCATGGTCAGAATTCTTTTATGGATTGCACCTCAAATTCCTTAGTGAAATGCTCAAGATAGTTCAAATAGAGTCGATCAATATCAAATCTCATCATATATTCATATATATGGAAAAGTGATGTTTAATTTAGAATCTTATCCTTTTCATTTCGAATGAATCTCATTCAAATTAGGCATTTTTTTGGCACCCATAAATGTAGACCCTTCACTTTCCATTGAAGATTAGAGGTAGCATGTTTTTGGAACCCATAATTGTGAACTCTTCACTTTCTATAGAAGATTCATGGAGTGTGTAACAAAATGAAGTAATTTTCATGAATATATTGGAAATGACATACATTAAGGATTGGGATTTGGTTTAAGGGAATTACATGTGTGGGCCTTATATCCTTTTTTACTTTGAATATTTTCTAAGTTCTATTATGGAGCATAACTAATGAGTATACTAACCACTGAATTCGGTCCACCCAGCATGATAAATTCAATGACAGCTAGTGGAGAGCACGAGGCAAAGCATCAAATGAGGCCTAGGATGCGAATAACTGCATCACAAAGTCAAAAGAGATGATGCTCGAGTGATGGTGTGTGTAGGTGGAAAAGGTGATGAATGCCATTGCCTGAACAATTAATTACTAGCCTCTGAATGTATTATAAACTGGAAGGAGGCACAATAGAAGTTTCAATGTGGTACAAAGTGAGTCAAATCCTAATCGTTCGATCACACCTTCTGCCTATCTCAGTCGTATGCTTCTATATCATGCATCTCAATTTTGAATTAATAAAATCTAGCACTATGGAAATTAAAATTATATTTTTGTGGCCTGACAACCCTATCTTCAACCTTTCACTCATCTGCCTCGCTTCGGCATCGCTGGTTTGATTTGGAAAGATTCCACCCGCATGATCACTCGGTGATCACCATGACCACCATCTCCAATCCTTCACTGATAATGGAGTGAGTTTGAAATAGATAATCGTATCCACCACAAGCTCCAACCAAGAATTCTAGTGGAATGATGAGAGAGATCCCTCCAATGATAAAATCCATCACATGATCATCCTTTGATCATGAAAACAAAGTTAGGATAATCAATGAAAGAGTCATGAGAAGTTTACGACTACAAGCCCTTCCACCTCCTGAATGATTTTTCATCTGAATTAATTCAGATTTATTAGATCATGTGACATCCTAGAAGAAATCCAAGGGGAGGAGTATCACATGAAGCAACCTCTTGGTCGCATGAAGCCTATCTGGAAAAGTCCCTACCACCTCAAGAAGTGCACACTACTCCCTCCCCATGGAGAGTGGCACTACATTCCGTGAACCTTGGACTATAAATACCTTACCCCCATAAAGAAAAACTATGGCATGAAAGGAGGATAGGGGTCATAAGATAAGAGAAATTGGAAAATAGGGGTTGGCCGCTGTTGTTATAGATATTCCTCAGGTAAATCAGAGGGCCCCCTCATGATGATATGTTGTGGGATCTCATCATGATATTTCATCATATGATCATCATATGATTATAATATCACAAGATACGATAATATCCTTTGTGTCTTTCATGATGCAGCGTCTCCAAGCAGTTATTGTGGCAGCCACTCCCATTTGAGGGAGAAGTATTCTTTTGGCAGCTACAACTTCCTTAGATGGAAGCAACCCAAGTGCAGCAACTTTATCCATGGGTTGGAAGCCAACCCAGGTGACACAAAAAACTTGTAGCAGGTGGCGAAGGAAGTCTTCATGGGTAGATTAGATACCCAAAAAACCATAGAAATTTTTGGTATTCCTCCATCTATAAAACAAGATTAAAATCCCATGATTTGTCATATGTAACTTTTTTGTGTCTATCCTCCAACATTTATCTTGAGAGAGTAGTAGAAAGAAATTCCCCCTTCTCCTGTGGACATAGGAATCACTGTCGAACCTCGTAATTCTTGTGTTGATCTATTTTTTCTTCTTTTTCTGTGTGTTTCTGATCGCCACGAACTTCTGCTACACCAAAAAAGTGGTATTAGAGGGTTTGAGAGTGAAACAACGACGCAGTAATGAAATTTTCTGGCAACCATAAAATTGAAGTTACTCAGAAAAACATTTCAAGCCCAGATCTATAAAGAGCATGAAAATATTATTCCAACAGTGAAAGCGGCATAAAAAATGGAGTTGAAATGAAGGAGATAGGATCGGTCAAAGTTTGATCAAACCACAGGTGCTACAGTGCCCCTGTGCCTAAGAAGACAGTACTGTTCATGCCACGGGTGACTTTCCGGTGACATTCCAGTGACTTTCCAGCCACTGCTCTGACACACCATGTTAGCACCATGTCAGTGGTTAATCCAAACTCATGAAACTATTTTGGCCATATCTCGGCCAATCTGAGTCTGTTTTAAGTGATCCAGGAGTCGATTCCAAGTATTTTGACCATTCCAGACATATCCATATAGTTATTATTTTGAAATTATCATTGTAGAAAAGGAATAAAATACTGGTAATATGATTAAACTCGTTGCGTTAAATTATTACATCTAGAACCTGAAAATGGAGGAACTTTTGTATATTAAATATTAGTGGAAGCCTATAGTGGAAACCACTATGCCTGTTGTAGCACAAGCAGAGGAAACATCAACTAGCAGTAAACTTGATGAGAAGACATCAGCTAGTACCCCACCAGTGTATGCGGAGTGGGTCGTACTCAACATGAAGTTCACTGACCAAATCAGGCAATGGATCGACAAGAGCATCTTCCAAAAAATTTCTAAAGAACACCACGCCTCTGTTCTTTGGTGGAAATTGTAAAAGATGTATGTGGGGAAAACTATGAAAAATAAATAAAACCTAATACATCGTCTTTTCAACTTGAAGTACATAGATGGTACCAATGTATCAGAGAACATGAGCAAGTTATAAGGTACTTTTGATCAGCTGAATTCTATGAAAATGATGATTGATGATGAGTTGTAAGCATTGTTGATGTTGAGTTATTTACTGAAGATGTGGAAAACATTAGTTGTGTCAATCAGAAATTCTACTCTAGATGGGGCCCTCGCCGTGTATATGGTGAAAGATAAAATGTTTAATAAAGAATACATAAGAAAATATAAGGGATATACACCTGAATCATAGGCTCTTGTCACTGAAAGACAAGGGATGTAGAAATGGTAGGGAAGAAGTAGAGTAAGAGAACCCCGTGACCAAAGTCTTAAAAAGAGGAATAGATAGAAATATTGATCAAGATATGACATGAAGTGCAACCACTATGGAAAGCCCAAACACATCATCCGGGAGTGTAAAAGTCTAAAATAATTGTAGAGGAATTAGGATGGTAAGACCCAAAATAATGATGTTGTAGTTTTCAATCACTACTACAAATACGGGCAAGGGAAGCGCCCCCTTATATCAGTGCTAAGAAAAACCGCTGATAAAGGTTACCCTGTATCAACGCTAAAATTTTAGCACTGATAAAGGAGTTCTTTATCAGAACTTTTCTAGCAATGATATAGGGCCTCTTTATCAGTGCTAGAAAAAAGCTGATAATGAAACCTTGTATCAGCGCTAGAAAAGAGCTGATAAAGAAATCATTTATCAGCGCTAAAATTTTAGCACACATACATGGTAACCTTTATCAGTGCTAAAATAGCGCTGATAAAACAACCCTTTATCAGTGCTAGAAAAGCGCTGATAAAGAATCCCTGTATCAGTACTAAAATTTTAGCACTGATACAGTAAGGATTTATCAGCGCTTTTGTAGCACTGATAAAGGGTAATATTATCAGAGCTAAAATGTTAGCGCTGATAAAGGTAGTCTTTATCATCGCTTGTTTAGCGCTGATAAAACATTAGTGCATTTTTTTATAATGTCGGTCGCACAGTGCCCTCGTTTTATCACGACCTAAAGCTCTCGCGGTACTGGAACCCTGCGAATCCCCTCTTCCGCCGGCTGAGATAACGTTTTCGGACCTCCGCTGCCCTCTCTTCTCATTATCGTACCTCTGCCGCCCGCTGAGTTTGCATTGCCAAACCTCCGCCGCCCTCAAGCTTCAGTTTTCCAGACCTCTGCCACCCGCAATGCTTTCAAGCTTCATTTTTTCGGACCTACATTAAGGCATGTCTTCCAAATATTTTTTCAATATTGTTATCCTCTTCCATTTGTATATCATTTTTTTAACATGATTTTTTATTTTATGGGTGAGTATTATGGATTGTCCGATTGAAGAAAATGAACCATACCTGATGGAAAATGATGTAAAGGGGATGATTCACATGTGTTTACTAATTTTCATTATATTCTGTAAGAACATGGTGCTTGTTTACTTTTATTGTTGAAAATCATTATTGTTTTTTGGTGGGGTTTTTTGAGAAGTTTTTTGTTAGTTTGGTTGTGATAGATTCCATTGGGGGAAAATGTGAGATGGTTGAGGTGGTAAATCGTGCAGTGGCGAAGCATCAACCTTTCCATTGTTAAAAAGATGTAATGAGTGGGTTATTGTAGGAGATGACATCATTAGTTGATATGGAGTTTTCTTTTAGTTTCCCAGTGACATAGAATATAGTTGTTAATGATGAAATTGAAAAGGGTTTGGTGGGAATTGAATAACTTCATGGATAAAAATGAAATTGTGGCTATAAAACTATGCTCACCCCCGACGTGATGAGTGTATCAGATGGTTCCCTCTTCTAAAATTCAAATATGTGAGTTCCTTTACTGAGTTATAAACCGATGACCACTCTTAATTCAGGAAACATCCAACTCTAGGTGATAATCCTAGGTTGCCTTAGGTGACGAGAATATTAAGTCCCTATGTTATGGGAATATGAGATCTTCTTTATCTCCCAAATAATGTTCCCTTGATTATACCTCATGAGATTATAAATAGATTCCTTAGGGGATATGCCTAAGAATCCCCTAAGTGATGATCATAAGATCTCTTATTCATCTCCTAGGTAATTATCCTTGGATTATAACTCACATGAGGAGCATGAGATTCCTTAGGCGACGTGCCAAAGAATCCCCTATGTGATGAGAATATGATCTCTAAACACTTCCCTTAGTAGATGATCTTATGTTCTTACCTGGTGTGATAAGAACATGATTCATTAGTTAACGAATATAGAAATACTTATGTGCTATGAATATATTTTATGACCCAAATTGGTGTAGATTCCTCACATGAAAAATGTGATCCACCTTTTGTAATGAGCATAAGATTATAGAGGTTATAAGACTTGAATTCCTTCTGCAATAAGAATAAGTTATCAATTATCAATCATGGTATGACCTATGTATTACAGATAATACACCTCATGTCATGAGCTAATGAAAAATTAATAACCTCAATTTTAGATGAATTTAATAGTTTATAAATACACTCATCACCATTATTATATTCAACTAAAAGTATATTCCCAATAACTAGAATAAAAATTGTAATTAACTTGTGTCCACAAGAGAGTAGAACCAAAAACTAGATTCAGAAACATGTCTTATATCTGGAACATAGACCCAGAATAGGAATCACACTCCAAGAAGGAAACTATAGAAGGAATATATAACATCCCATATTCTCATTCCAATCAAGGGGACAATATTATCAACCATGGAGGTGGACTATTTCCACATTTTGAAATAGGTAAGGTAGGTTATGAGGATTGTGGCTAGCCCAAGGAAACAGATTCAAGCCCGAGTGATTTCCCCAGTAGAGGCATCAAAAAATTGCCCATGAGCCCAAATATCCAATTCAAATGGGCCTTATTCTATGGGAACCATACATATTAGGCCATACTCTAAATGAAAACATTCCCACACATATAGGACCATATTCACTAAGTGGATCATACTCCTACTAGTTTTAAAAACCCTATACCACATAGATTCATATTTTTGGTGAATCCAAAATACACTCATTAGGCTATATCCCCTTTTAGTTAGACCAAAAATTTCTTATCACACATATTTACCATACTAACTTTCACTTGGTATCATTCTAAAAATAATCAATACAACTTGACATTAAACTATATCAATTATTTATTATTAGAAGTACATTGCACATGGTTGTGATAAATACCCTCGGTGCATTCACTAACCCATGACATGTTGGAGGATGGTTTTAGGGGGTCACTACACTATAATATACTAACCAATAGAGGGGTATAAATGGTTATAGGCCATGAAATAGTGTTATCAAAGAATTTTATTAGGAGATATAATGGGGTTTGATGTTAGGAACATTTTAGGATTTCAATGGTTTGGTTTAGAAAGTATTTCATTTGAATTCATTGGTATGTTTTGGGTATATCTTTCCTTAGGTTTCAAATTATGCTCATAGTGGTATTTCATGGTTAGTGGTTGTAGTCTCTTATTTGGGTGAAGGGATGTGTTCTTAGTATATTTCCACCTTATGATGTTCTTCATGGTTAGTGGTTGTAATCTCTTATTTAGAGATGTATGATGTTCTTGGTGAGGACCACTATCTAGCTAGTGGTGTCTTTGTATATGAGAAAGCATTGATGTAGTTGGAGATGTATGATGTTCTTCATTTGAATAGACTCATTCAGATTCCAAGTGGGTGTTTCTATACTATATCTTCTTTTTGGGATTCATGTGTTTTATGAATTCATATTTTATCCATTTGAAGTTGGTTAGACATGTTTTGATCATTTTGAAGCACAAAATAACCCTATTAATGAAAATAATATATGGAATGGATGGTATCTTGTTGTGAATTAATCTTTTTCATTGAAATAAATTAGGTTTCCTTCTAGCGTTGATGGATTTGATATTATAAATGAAAATCATGGTTTAAAATAAAGATACGTTGATTCTTTAAATAAAATTACAAATGTTTTGGCATGTGTTTGTTTATTGAATTTTTTTTGGAATGATTTCCAAAATAAATTAAAATTTCTTGTTTTTAAATGGTTTATGGTATTGGTATTTTAAAAAATTGAGGGGGATTGATTTTCCTTTTGAACAAAATACCTTCGATCCCGACCACCATCCATTGTTTTTTGGGGGTGACTTTAATATCATTTCCAACCCAAAGGAACAGAAAGGTAGAAGCCCATTCTAGAGGAAGGCCATCATGGAGTTTGTTCAGTTCATGGATGGGAAGGGCCTCATTCATCTCAGATTCTCAGGTGATAGTTTCACCTGGTGCAACAACTGTAAGGGCTATCACCACTTGTGGAGTCTATTGGATTGGTGTCTAGCCAATGTGAAAGGCACTAACCTATTATCAAATACCATGTTTTTTCATCTTGTTTGGGGTATTTTTATTCACTCCCCCTTTTGGTTTCCATTTCTTCTTGGCATGATCATTAGGAACGGTTTCACTTCCACCAGCAGTGAGTATTTAGGCATGATGATATTGAATGTAAGGAAGAGACCTAGGAGTGGTAGATGTATTATTCTTGATTATTCTTGTGGTTGGTATGGGGTGATTTGAGGAAACTATAGTGAATCTAAAGTAATTATATTTAATGAAGATGAATAAATACTAATGGTTAGGCTCTATTAATCTCCATTTTTATAAGGAAGTGGTTCTCTTCTACTGTATTTGGAATTCTTTTTTTGTGTACTTGAACCATAAATACTAATATTTGATATTAAAATAGGATGGAGATGAATAAATATTAGATGGATGCTAATCGTTTAACAATAGTGTATGAGAACGGAGTGAAAGAGTTCATCAAGTTTGCAAAGGATCATGCAAAGGATCCTTCTCAAATCCTTTGTCTGTGTTTACTTTGTTGTTATTCTATACTACTTAATCCAGAGGAGTTGGAAGAAAATTTGATATGTCACGGAATATATCGGAGTTATAAATGTTGGAATAAACATGGAGAAAAAGCAAATGTAGCTACTGGCTGGGATAAAACAGCATTTTATGGATCGTCAGATATGAATACAAATATGGATAATGAAGAAGACCGTATAGAGGATGTGATTACAGATGTCAATGATGATGAATATCGTATTGAGGAAATGACAGACAATTCAAGATGAATTCCGTGATTTCCCAAAACTGTTTGAGAAGTTAAAGAGTTGTGCAAAGATGCCATTGTATGCTGCTTGCACTAAGTATATAACATTATCAGCTATACTGAAGTTTTATAAATTGAAATCAGGCAATGGATGGAGTGATGTCAGTTTTACGGAACTACTTTCTCTCTTGAATGACATTCTTCTAGAAGATAATGAACTCCCAAGCCAGACATATGAAGCTAGATGAAGGCTACACTCGATGGGAATGATTTATGAAGGAATAGATGCCTTCCCGAAAGACTGTATATTGTTTCACAAAGAGAAAAAATCACATACAAAATTCCAAAAGTGTGGTGCTTCTCGATACAATAAAGATAAATCCAATCCTACAAAATTTGTATGGTACTTTCCAATCATTCCAAGGTTTAGGCGTCTATATGGAAGTAAAGAAACAGCAAGACAATTGTCGTGGCATGTGGATAAAAGAAATAAAGATGGGTTATTATGTCATCCGGGTGACTCTCCTCAATGGAAGAAAATTGATCATGAGTATCCTGAATTTGGAAAAGATCCGAGAAACCTTCGTCTTCCATTATCTACATATGGAGTGAATCCTTTTGGTTTTCAAACCAGAACTCATAGTACATGGCCTGTTATGTTGGTAAATTATAACTTTCCACCCTGGTTATGCATGAAGCGAAAATTCATCATGTTATCTATGCTTATATCATGACCAAAACAACCAGGTAACAATATTGATTTTTATCTGGCTCCTTTGATCGAGGATTTGATGTTATTTTGGGACTCAGGTTTAATGTTGTATGATGCTTATAAAAGTGAATACTTCATGTTGAGAGTGATGTTGTATGGGACAATAAATGATTTCCCTGCTTATAGAAATTTTACAGGATATAGCATTAAAGTAACTCAAGGGTGTCACATGTGCAAATAATATACAGAATCAATTAGGTTGAAACATTCATCAAAATATGTGTTTCTAGGACATCGTATATTTATACCCCGTCGGCATAAGTACCGATCTTGGATGACATCATTCAATAGAAGTTCAGAAAAATGCGCAACACCATTTCCACTACTAGGTGATCTGCTGTTTGAGAAAGTAAAAGATCTGAACACTATTTTTGGTAAACCATTTTTGAAAAACCTTATGAAAATTGGTTGGAAAAATAGATCAGTTTTTTTTAATTACCATACTAAAATTGTTTGTATGTCAGGCATTTTCTTGATGTGATGCATGTGGAAAAAAATGTATGTGACAGTGTTATCGGAACGTTTCTAAATGCCCCTGGCAAAACAAAATATGGAATTAAGGCATGGTTGGACATGGTTGACATGGGAATACAAGAAGAGTTGGCTCCCGTGAATGGTGAAAATCGAATGTTTCTTCCTCCAGCTGCTTATACTCTTTCTAGGGCGGAGAGATATCAGTTTTTCAACATCTTCAGTGATGTAAAGGTTCCAGAGGGGTACTCATCAAATATCAAGAATATTGTGTCAATGAATTATTTGAAGTTAAAAGATTTTAAATAACATGATTTCCATGTTTTGATGAAAGATCTAATTCCTATAGCTTTACGTTTCATTTTTTCCAAGAATGTTCATCATACGTTAACCAAACTTTGTTTCTTTTTTAAATCTATATATAGAAAAGTTTTAGACCCGGGGAAATTTCCAGATATGGAAAAATAAATTGTCATCATATTATTTGAATTAGAAATGTTTTTCCCACCAAAATTATTTGATATGAGGGTTCATTTGATGATTCACTTGGTGAGAGATATTCGACTTTGTGGTCCTGTGCACTATAGATGGATGTATCTTGTTGAACTCTATATGAATATTTTGAAAGGGTATGTCAAAAATCGAAGTCGTCCAGAGGGTTTTATAGTAGAGCGATATATTGTTGAGGAAGCCATTGAATTTTTTACTGAATACCTATCTTATGTGGAAAGCATTGGTCTCCCGAAATCTCGTCACACTGGACGCTTTGAGGGTGATGGAATTTCTGGAACAGAATTTGTGACAATCAGTATTACAGATCAGGAGCGGGCTCATCTTTATGTTTTGTATAACATTTGGGAGGTTTATCCATATATTGAAACTCACAAAGAAATTATTAGGCAGTTGAATCCATCGAGGGCTGAAAATGGTTATCAGATACACATAATCACCAGTTTATAGGATAGTTTCAGGACTATTTTTAAGCAGTTGGATGAAAATCCAATTTCAATTTTAGAATGTCTTCGATGGCTAGCCATTGGACCAAGTGTGTATGTATTATCTTACAGTGGTTATGTAATTAATGGTTATACATTATAAACAGATGAACATGATGATGATAGTACCATGCAAAATAGTGGAGTTACACTAGTGGCTGAAGCGATGCATGTTTCTGGTAGTAAGGAAAGAAATCCAATTTATGCAAATATGTCATACTTTGGCATTATCAAACTAATATGGGAGTTGGATTCTACAACATTCCAATTGCCGATTTTTCAATGCAAATGGATTGATAACAACAGTGGTGTTAAAATAGATGAATAGAGATTTGTGAAAGTCGATTTTAGTAAAGAAGGCTACAAATATGAATAGTTTATAATGGAATCAAAAGCGGTACAAGTTTTATATGTTCCAGATCCCGCAAACCAAAAGTGGTTGATTGTTCTGTTATCGTCCAAAACTACTGAAGGTTACGATGAAAATTCAGTTGAGGAAGATCCTTTTAGTGGTACAGCGCAATCATTTCAGAGGGGTCCCAATGCAGATGATGTTTTGTATGTTATAGGAGACCACAATGAAGGGATTTGGATAGTCGATAGAGGTGTCAAATCCATTCAATCTTTGAAAAAAAGAAAGAGAGTACAATAAACATGTAATATTTTTTTTGTAATATAGATCTTATTATCTCATGTTATTATCGTATCATTACTAAATTTATGTAATCTGAATTAACTATTCAACCACTTTTGCAGATAATGACTTCTATACATTCTGATGCTCCTAAACTTGAGGTTGAACAAGTCTCTCAAGCAGCTGTTGTTGCGGCTGCTGCTGCTCTTGCTGCTCATGTTGCTGCTGCTGTTGCTCCTGATGCTGCTCCTACAGCTCATGCTGCTCCTACTGTTGCTCCTACTGTGGCTCTGCCTGCTCCTGCTCTCCTCCTATTGCGGCTCCTACTGCTGCTGCTCCTCCTACTGCTCCTGCTGATGCGGCTCCTGCTGCTCTTAGTGTTGAGGTCCAAAAACCATCAACACATGTCGTTGATACCATTCTAGATGAACATATAGATGATGTTGATATCAATGAAATGGTCGGTAATGAGGGACCAACATCACAGAAATCACAGGTGCGTCATAGTTTGACGGTGTTATCCAAAATTCTTAAGGATAAAAGAAAAGACATCAAATTTGAAGTCGGATGGAATGCACGAGGCCAACATGTTAATCCCAACAAGGCTATGTTTAGTAGCTACATTGGAGTTTTCACTCAGCAACGCATGACGATTGACATAAATTCATGGCATTATGTTGTGTCCGGGCTGAAGGCTGTGATCTGGGAAGAAATTATGGTAACATTATGAATTTTTTTCTTTAATTTACTAGCAAATAAAATAATGAAACAATTTCTTACTCTTCTCAATATCTTTCAGAGTACATTTATAGTAGATGATTCACACAAGGATTATGTACTAAGGCTTGAAGGAAAGATTCATCAAGGTTTTCGCACTATTTTAACAAGATGTCACCTCAAAGATTCTAAAGGTAAAATAAACCCGCACTCACCCATTGTCTACACTCACCTGATATCCCAAGAAGCATGGGATTCATTTAATGGTCGTCGTGGGTATGAGAAGTTTCAGGTACATTTTGAGTGATAATACATTGTTTGAGGATACCTGTATTCATTACTTTGATTGTTAATATTTCATTTATGAAACAGAAACTCTGTACTGAAAATAAGGAACGTGCTTCAAAACCAACATACCCCTATCGTAAAGAAAGAATGGGGTACGCTTCATTAGAAAAGAAAATGGTACGTATTTTAAATTTACAATAATATTGTTAGGTGCCAATAAACAACATCATAATTATTTTTATATGTTTATATGTAGATTGATGAGTCTAAAACCAAATGCACTTCCATCCCACATCATGTTCTATGGAAGGAGGCATGTGTGAACAAAGAAGGGAAGTTAGTAGATGAGAACACATAGAAATAGTGGGAAATATGTGTAAGTATGACATGACAACAAAATAATTTTTATAAAATTGCTATTAAATAAAAATAATTAGTTATTTTCCTATATCAGATAGTCACAGGAATTAGCTACTCTTGTAGCTGATACAGACCTATTATCGACGACTTTGAAGCAGCCAGAAAAATACGGTCGTGTCAGAGGTGCAGGGTTTGGGGTGACACCCCAAGTATATTTTGATAAAAAGAAAAAAATGGATGATACAGATGAAAAATTGGAACAGATGAGCGAAAAAATAACAACCCTTGAAGAACAATTTCAATGGTAGGGAGAGTTGCTAGAAACTTTTATGGGTGGGATGGAAAGGGAAGCCACAACTCAAGAACAACTTCCGCATGAACATCCCACCCCACCCCCACCTGTTTTGAGGTGAGCCATTCGCCTCAAAGAACTTTTCTAGTCGTGGTAATAAATATTCTAATAATTGTTCCCATGAAATATGAATCAGACAAACACTGATAATTTTTCTATACTCATCTTCTACTGGGTGATAATGATTGTGATTTATATCTTTCAACACCCACATATCACCTCGTAGCGAGGGATATAGTGTTCAATATCCCAGATGCCACACTATATAATAGACCACTTCCGAATGATCATCTGAAAGTGAAGATTACTATAGCTCATGAGCCAAAGGCAGAGCTACCTATTCCACTTGATGATGATGATATTCATACGGTCGAAAAGTCTATTGGGACATTCATTGCATGGCCATCAGAACTTGTAAGAGTACATGTGGACAAAGAGGTATTTATTTCCTTTTCTTTTCAAGCTAAACCCTTAACAATTAATGAAAAAAGGGTCTGAACCAACGATTGTTGTTATAGATGGAGAAAGGGAAGGGGGTGACAAACATCAGCTCAAAACCATCTAAAGGATCGAACAACTGATCCCAAGGAGATACTGAAAGAAAAATAACACCACTTGTTCTCTATCCACATTTAATATCATTGAAGACTCATGTGGATACGAATCTAAAAGATGGTAATAGTCATATAGTGGTTTTCAAAGAGAATATATACGGAGAGGAAAGTCAAGATTTCATTTCTGCTGAAAATGTAAATGAAATCCTTGAAAATGGTTGGCTAGGCGTCACAGTTGTAAATGTATATATGAGGTATGTTTCCATGAATTGATTTTCCAAATGCTGATCTAATGTGAAAATTATGAATAAATGCATTTTATATTTTTGACAGATGCATTTATGAAAAACAATTGAAGTAATTTTCCCATGAGACAAGATTTGGACAGGTTAGTCCTCATATCGCATCAACACACCTAACAAAAATAGAGCCATCAAAAAGGGACGCAACAGTGAACGGCTTGCTGAAAACCTTTGAATGCAATATTACAGATGATAGCCTTTTCCTAAAACCAACCATGCAGGGGTAATACTCTACGATTAAAGCATATCAATTATATTTTCACTTCTTTTATTACTTATTCCTTTTTGTGATTTTAGGCAAAATTGATTGCTAATTGCGGTGAACTTGGATACTACGAAGATTTATTTTCTGGATTCAAAGCAAGGATATCCATCAAACTGGCCACACATGATAGAGTTTGTGAATCTGTAAGACACTACATCTTACGTTTTAGGTCTAAAAATCAAGTAATATAATTCATATTATCTTTTACTGAGGATTCTGTTATGATAGGGTGGTGTATCATTATCATCCAAAAAAAGGAATGAGGACAGGGGATAAGCATAAGGAGGCGAGAAAGTACTACGTCTGGAAAAATATCAGGGTATATATAATAAAATTTCACTATCCAAACACTTCTCAACACAAGTTACTTATTCTCCTAATGATCAATTTTTTTTGCAGTGTCCAAAAAAAACAAATGATAATGATTGTGGTTATTATGTTAGTAAATTTATGAAAGAGATCGTTTTTCATCAGCAAACTACAATCCCTAAAGAGGTATTTTTAAAAACAACTACTAGTTCCTTTAAGTTATTAATTATTTATTTATTTTTTTATTTTGCAGTACTACTCTGACTGCCGAAAAGCCTCCTACTCACAAGATGATATAGATGTGTTCGGAAATGAGTGGGCCTCATACCTGATGAAATATTGTAAACAAATACAATGAAGATCTGGCTTTGGGACATGTAAAATTTGTGGTCATTTTTTAGAGTGGTTGAGGGGATCAAAAGATGAAACATTGTTGTATGTAAATGTTCATAGGAAAATTGTAATTGTTATTAAAAAAACAGCCTTTATCCAATGATTCATTTTCCCATTTTAACAGATTATATGCACCAGCAACATGCAAGAATGTTGAACCACTCAAAGGGTCTCTATTTTGTTCAAAACAGAAAAGATTTTAAGTGAAAACAACAACTGGCCTAAGGAAATCTGACCAAACGCTTTCTGATTGCATTAACCTTTTATAAGAACGATCCAAGGGTCCTTGGTGACATGTACGAGTCAACCCTGCCTCAATTCAAGGGACGGTGTGGCTGCTATCACTTAAAGGGTCTCTATTTTGTTTATAATGGACACGATTTTAAGTGAAAACAACAACTGGCCTACAGAAATCTGACCAAACACATTCAAATTTCCTTGATATTTTATAATAATGATCCAAGGATACTTGTTGATTTGTATGAGTCAACCTCTCCTCAATCCGAGGGACGGTGTGGCCACTATCACTCAAAGGGTCTCTATTTTGTTTGAAATGGAAAAGATTTTAAGTGAAAACAACAAATAACCTATAGAAATCTGACCAAACGCATTCAGATTGCATTGATATTTTATAAGAACGATCCAAGAGTCCTTGGTGATGTGTACTATTCAACCATTCCTCAATCAGAGGCAAGGTGTGGCCGCTATCACTCAAAGGGTCTCTATTTTGTTTAAAATAGACAAGATTTTAAGTGAAAACAACAAATGACCTACGAAAATCTGACCAAATGCATTTAGAGTGAATTGTTCTTTTATAAGAACAATACAAGGGTCCTTGGTGACATGTACATGTCAACCCCTCCTCAATACGAGTCACTTTGTGGCTGCTATCACTCAAAGGGTCTCTATTTTGTTTAAAATGGACATGATTTTAATTGAAAACAAAATCTGACCTACGGAAATCCGACCAAACGCATTCGGATTGCACTGGTATTTTATAAGAACGATTCAAGGGTCCTTGGTGACATGTACAAGTCAACCATGCCTCAATATAAGGCACGGTGTGGATATTATCACTCATATGGTCTCTATTTTGTTTAAAATGGACAAGATTTTAAGTGAAAACAACAACTGACCTACGGAAATCCGACCAAAGGAATTCTTATTACATTGATATTTTATAAGAACTATCCAAGGGTATCTGGTGACATTTATGAGTCAATCCCGCCTCAATCCGAGGCACGGTGTGGCCACTAGCACTCAAAGGGTCTATATTTTGTTTAAAATGGACACGATTTTAATTGAAAACAACAACTGGCCTATGGAAATCTGACCAAACAAATTAATATTGCATTGATATTTTATAAAAATGATCCAAGGGTCCTCGGAGATGTGTATGAGTAAACCCTGCCTCAATCCGAGGCACAGTGTGGCCGCTATCACTCAAAGGGTCTCTATTTTGTTTAAAATGGCCATGATTTTAAGTGAAAACAACAACTGACCTACGGAAATCTGACCAAACGCATTAGGATTGCATTGATATTTTATAAGAACGATCCAAGGTTACTTGGTGATGTGTACGAGTCAACCCCACCTCAATCTGAGGCATGGTGTGGCCGCTAGCACTCAGAGGGTCTCTCTTGTTTAAAGTGGACATGATTTTAATTGAAAACAACAACTGACCTATGGAAATCTGACCAAATTCATTCAGATTGCATTTATCTCATATAAGAACGATCCAAGGGTAATTAGTGATGTTTACAAGTCAACCTTTCCTCAATCTGGGGCACTATGTGTCCTCTATCACTCAAAGAGTCTCTATTTTGTTTAAAATGGACAAGATTTTAAGTGAAAACAAAAACTGACCTACAAAAATCCGACAAAATTCATTTGACTTGCATTTATATTTTATAAGAACGATCAAAGGGTCCTCGGTGACGTGTCAGAATCAACCCCAACTCAATCTGAGGCACAGTGTGGCTCCTAGCACTCAAAGGGTCTCCATTTTGTTTAAAATGGACACGATTTTAATTGAAAACAACAACTGACCTACGGAAATCCGACCAAATGCATTCGGATTGCATTGATAATTCATAAGAACGACCCAAGGGTCCTTGGTGATGTGTAAGAGTCAACCCCGCCTCAATCTGATCCATGGTGTGGCAGCTATCACCCAAAGGGCCTCTATTTTTTTTAAATGGACAAGATTTTAAGTGAAAACAACAAATGACCTACGAAAATCTGACCAAATGCATTAGGATTGCATTGATCATTTATAAGAACGATCCAAGGGCCCTTGGTGACATGTATGAGTCATCCTAGCCTCAATCTGAGGCATGGTGTGGCCGCTAGCACTCAAAGGGTCTCTATTTTGTTTAAAGAGGACATGATTTTAATTTAAAACAACAACTGACCAACAGAAATCGGGCCAAACACATTCGGATTACATTGATCTTTTATAAGAATGATCTAAGGGTCCTTGGCAACATGTACGAGTCAACCCCGCCTCAATCCGAGGCACAATGTGGCCGCTAACACTCAAAGGGTCTCTCTTGTTTAAAATGGACATGATTTTAATTGAAAACAACAACTAACCTAAGGAAATATGACCAAACGCATTTGTATTGCATTGATCTTTTATAATAATGATCCAAGGGACCTTGGTAACGTGTATGAGTCCACCCCTCCTCAATCTGAGGCACGGTGTGGCCGCTATCACTCAAAGGGTCTCTATTTTTTTAAAATGAACAAGATTTTAAGTGAAAACGACAACTGACCTATAGAAATATGACCAAACGCATTCATATTGAATTTATATTTTATAAGAATGATCCAAGGGTCCTTGGTGATGTGAATGAGTCAACCCCGCCTCAATCTGAGGTACGGTGTGGCTGCTAGCACTCAAAGGGTCTCTCTTGTTTAAAGTGAACATGATTTTAATTGAAAACAACAACTGACCTACAGAAATACGACCAAACACATTAGTATTGAATTGATCTTTTATAAGAATGATCAAAGGGTCCTTGGTGACGTGTAATAGTCAACCCTGCCTCAATCTGAGGGACGGTGTGACCGCTATCACTCAAAGGGTCTCTATTTTGTTTAAAATGGACACAATTTTAAGTAAAAACAACAAATGACCTATGCAAATCCAACTAAACGCATTTGGATTTCCTTGATCTTTTATAATAACGATCAAAGGGTCCTTGGTGACATGTATGAGTCAACCCCTCCTCAATCCGAGCCATGGTGTGACCGCTATCACTCAAAGGGTCTCTATTTTGTTTAAAATGGACAAGATTTTAAGTAAAAATAACAACTGGCCTACAGAAATCTGACCAACGCATTCAGATTGAATTTATATTTTATAATAACGATCCAAGGGTCCTTGGTGACATGTAAGAGTCAACCCCGCCTCAATCCGAGGCACGGTGTGACTGCTAGCACTCAAAGGGTCTCTATTTTGTTTAAAGTGGACACGATTATAATTGAAAACAACAACTGACCTATGGAAATCTGACCAAATGCATTGGGATTTCATTGATCTTTTATAAGAATTATCCAAGGGTCCTTGGTGATGTGTACAAGTCAACCCCATCTCAATATGAGGTACGTTGTGGCCGTTATCACTCAAAGGGTCTCTATTTTGTTTAAAATGGAAAGATTTTAAGTGAAAACAACAACTGACCTACGGAAATCTGACCAAATGAATTAGGATTGCATTTATATTTTATAATAATGATCAAAGATTCCTTGGTGACGTGTACGAGTCAACCTCGCCTCAATCTGAGGCATAGTGTGGCCGATAGAACTCAAAGGGTCTCTCTTGTTTAAAGTGGACATGATTTTAATCAAAAACAACAACTGACCTACGGAAATCCATTCAAAAACATTTGGATTGTGTTGATACTTTTTAATAATTATCCAAGGGTCCTTGGTGATGTGTAAGACTTAACCCTACCTCAATCCGAGGCACGGTGTGGCCGCTAGCACTCAAAGGGTCTCTCTTGTTTAAAATGGACACGATTTTAATTGAAAACAACAACTAACCTACGGAAATCTAACCAAACGCATTAATATTGCACTGATATTTTATAAGAACGATCCACGGGTCATTGGTGACGTGTAAGAGTTAACCCCTCCTCAATCTGAGGCATAGTGTGGTCGCTATCACTCAAAGGGTATCTATTTTGTTTAAAATGGACAAGATTTTAAGTGAAAACAACAACTGACCTACAGAAATCTGACCAAACGCATTCGGATTGAATTGATCTTTTATAATAACAATCCAAGGGTCCTTGGTGACGTTTAAGAGTCAACCCCTCCCCAATCTGAGGCACGATGTGGCCGCTATCACTCAAAGGGTCTCTATTTTGTTTAAAATGGACACGATTTTAATTGAAAACAACAACTGACTTACGGAAATCTGACCAAACGCATTGGTATTGCTTTGATCTTTTATAATAATGATCCAAGGGAACTTGGTGACGTGTAAAAGTCTACCCCACATCAATCCGAGGCACGGTGTGGCCACTATAACTCAAAGGGTCTCTATTTTGTTTAAAATGGACAAGATTTTAAGTGAAAACAAAAACTGACCTACGGAAATCTGACCAAACACATTCGGATTGAATTGATCATTTATAAGAATGATCCAAGGGTCCTTGGTGATGTGTATGATTAAACCTCACTTCAATCAGAGGCACGGTGTGGCCGCTATCACTAAAAGGGTCTCTATTTTGTTTAAAATGGACAAGATTTTAAGTGAAAACAACAACTGGACTACGGAAATTTGACCAAACGCATTAAGATTGCATTGATCTTTTATAATAATGATCCAAGGGTCCTTGGTGACATGTACGAGTCAACCCCGCCTAAATCCGAGGCACGGTGTGGCCGCTAGCACTCAAAGGGTCTCTATTTTGTTTAAAATGGACACGATTTTAAGTGAAAACAACAACTAACCTATGGAAATCTGACCAAATGCATTCGGATTGCACTGATATTTTATAAGAATGATACAAGGGTCCTTGGTGATGTTTATGAGTTAACCTTTCCTCAATCCGAGGCATGTTGTGGCTGCTATCACTCAAAGGGTCTCTATTTTGTTTAAAATGGACAAGATTTTAATTGAAAACAACAACTGACCTACGAAAATCCGCCCAAAATCATTCGGATTGAATTTATCTTTTAAATGGGGGGTCATGTCATGTGATCTATCTGGGGCCTCATATATATCAATTCATGGTTGGCCTGGTATACTAGGGTGATCATGTGTTTGGGTCTATCATACTTATGGGCTTATATCTTGATGAAAATACTCCCATTTGGGAGGGTGGTTATGCTTATGGGTCTTATTCCTTAAATGAGAATACTCTCATAGGGTAGGGATGAGATATATATAGGTATTATTCCCCAAATGATAATACAACCATAGGAGTGGGATGATATTCTTATCAGGAATATTCACTAAATAAAAATAATCCCATAGGGGAGGGCTGAGATGATTATATAGATTATGCCTCAAATGAGAATACACCTATATTGGAGGGTTGATATGATTCTAGGGATTATTATTTGGATGATAATACTCCAATATGGTAAAGGATATATGATTCTTATTATTATTCCCTAAATAAGGGTACTCCCATAGTATAGGGACGAGATCCTTGTAAGTTTTATGCCTCGGAATTGGAAGAACACGTATGGGTGGTTTGAGATACTGTCGAGGGTACTCCCTGGATGAGAAAACTCCCATAAGTGGATTTCCATGATGGAGTATAAATAAAACTAACATATTGGAGGTCAATGATAATTATGTATATAGTGGGGATACCATGGTATATTATATGTTTTCTGTGGTTCCTATGATGTACTCAGAGAAACCCTAACATTAGATGAAGTAGGTATGGTTGATCAATCTTTAATACTTGAGAATCAATGTGTCTTGATTTAGATGGGGTAGGACTTGGTCAAACTATATTTTTATAATATCAACACGATCCTTATGAAATGATTGGTAAAAGTTCAGCAATTGAAAAATTAATTTGGGTTTAATCATGGTCATGGATTTGAGGATCAATGATGATTTTTTTATTAGTTTTATTCCCATTCTTTCTCAACTAGGTTGTGCATATTGCCTGATCATGCACTTACAATAGCCTATTACAGGTTTAATATTGGGGGTTTATTAATGAGATTCATCCCCCCCCCCATGTATGTGCACCTCAGTGTGTTTACAAACCTTATAACTTCATTGAGGTTGAGAACATGATGCATAGTGGATAGAGAAAAGTCTAAAGATTTATGTATTGATAAAACACACCCATGTGGAGCCTTTGTAATGAACTAGAAAGCCACCCGGAAACCCCCCACCCCCCCTTGGACAGCCACCCCAAACCCTTGAACAGCCCCCAAACCCCTTGAATTCAGAATTGATTTCTTTAAGTACTTGATTAACTTATAAATTATGTGTTAATGGTGTATGATTATAATTGTTGTATGGGTATACTTGGTCTAATTTGATTATGATTTATGAGTTAATTTTGTATGGGTATACTTGTTTTAATTGGCTTATTGAGATGCTGTTTTTTTGTAGGTGTTCGGGTGTGCTGCTGCAGATTTATCGGAGCAGCAGAGAATGAATTTATCAGCTCTCTTTTAGCGCTGATAAATTTTGCTTTTATCAGCGCTAAAAAAGTGCTGATAAACTACACCTTTATCAGTGCTAAAGAAGCTCTCATAAAATATAAGTTTATCAGCGCTAAAGGAGCACTGATAAAAAAATCATTTATCAGTTCTCTTTTAGCGCTGATAAAGGTTTGTTTTATCAGCCCTCTCTTAGCGCTGATAAAGTCTACCTTTATTAGTTTTTGTTTAGAGCTAATAAAGGGTTGTTTTATTAGTGATTTTTTAGCACTGATAAAGGGGTACCCCCTTTATCACCACCGAGCTTTACAGCACTTTTTTAGCACTGTTAAAGCCCATTTTTAGCATTTTTAATGCCCGTATATGTAGTAGTGAATGATGAAATAATTATTGTTCAAGAAGACAATCAGGTCAATCTTGAAATCCAATACTCAAAATGGATGATCAATTTTGGCACCTCCTACCTTTTCACCAGCAGAATATATTTATTCTCATATTACCATTCAGAGATTTTTGGAAATTTGAAGATGGGAAATGATGGCCCATCCAAAATTACTGGTATTGGTAATATTTTTCTGGAAACTAATGTTGGATACAAGTTATTATTGAAGGATGTGAGACATGTTACTGATATTTTCCTCAATATGATATCCACATGAATTATTGAAGATAAGGGATATGTCAGTTCCTTTAGTGATGGGAAATGGAAGCTTACCAAAGTTAACATGTCAATTGATAAAGGAAATAAATATACCTCTATTTATCTCATAGATGTAAGACCATGTGGAGGAGAATTAAGTGCAGCTAGAAAAGATGTTCCTACAAGAAGTTTGGCACAGGCGGCTGGGTCACATCAGTGATAGAGGAATCATAATTCTCTATAGGAAATATCTCTTTCTAGTAATAAAAGGTACACATTGGGATACTTGTGTTGATTTCATCATGGGAAAACTACATAGAGTATCATTTTATAGTTTTATACACTCCAAAAAAGAAAATGATTTAGATTTGATTCACAATAATGTATACATGATGAGCACTACGATGATGGGAGGTGCTATTTATTTTGTTACCTTCATATATGATCATTATAGAAAAGTTTGGGCCAATTATTTGAAAAATAAAGATCATGTGCAGGATGCTTTCAAGAAGTTTTCTGTGAAGGTGGAAAGAGAAACATGAAGGCGGTTAAAGTGTGTGCGAGAAGATAATGGAGGAGATTACCATGGTCCATTTGAGAAGTACTTTAGGAGTTTTGGAATTAGGCTAGAAAAATCAGTACCGAAGATGCCTTAGCATAAGAGTCTTACTGATAGGATTAATAGAACAATTTACGAGAGAGTAAGATGAGTGCTCTCAAATGAAAAGCTTTGAAACACATTTTGGGGGTAGGAAATGATGTCCATAGTTGATCTTATCAAAAATTATCCATCATTTCCACTAAAATACGATGATCCAAAGTGTTTGGATAGGTAAAGATATTTCAAATAAACACTTGAGAGTATTTGGGTGTAGGTAATTTGTTCACATCCCAAAAGATGAGCAGGAAAAGTTTGATGGAAAAGGAAAGCAATGTATCTTTTTGAGATATGGTCATGAAGAGTTTAGATACCGACTCTGGGATCCTATCATTAGGAGGATATTCAGAATTAGAGATGTGGTGTTTCTTGAGGATTAGATTATTGAAGATTTTGAGAAGCTGGAAAGTGCAGAAAAGTCACAGCCTGAGGAAATTCCAGTAAGTCTGGAACCAGTCTCACCACCATCAGTACTAGCTAGCATGAGGGAGATACGTGACATTAATGATACATAGATAATAGGTAATATGTCTTCATATTTTAACATTTATTCATCATATGATATTCCATAATAGATTTCCCCCAAAGCACAGTTGAGGAGATCCACCAGAGAACGACAATCGAGTCGTATATACTCACCAAATGAGTATGTGATGCTCACTGATGGGGGAGAGACATATAGTTATAATAATGCAATCAGGATTCAGTAGAATATGGAATGGAAGAAGTCTATGTAAGAGGATATGATATCCTTTCACATGAAACATACATTTGATTTTGTATAATTACCACACAGAAAGAAGGAACTCAAGAACAAGTGGGTTTACAAAATTAAAGGAGAAGATGGAAGCTCACAACCGCGTTATAGATCCAGAATGGTTGTGAATGGATTTGGTAAAAAAAGGTATTGAATTTGATTAAATGTTTTCTCTTCTTCTTAAAATGTATTCTATGAGAGTTGTTCATGGATTGATGGCTAGTTTGAACCTAGACGTTCAACAACTGGATGTAAATACATCATTCTTACAAGGTGATATTGAGGAGGAGATATACATGGAGCATCCAGAGGGATTTCAGGTGAAAGGGAAAGAAAACTTGGTATGAAATCTTAAGAAAACATTATATATTTTGAAATAATCACTGAGGCGGTGTTATAGGAAATTTGACTCATTTATGGAGAAAAATGAGTACAAGAGGACGACTACTGATCACTATCTTTTCATCAAGTATTTTTTTAAGGTGATTTCATTATCTTATCAAATTATGTTGATGATATGATGATTATTATCAAAGATATCACCAATAGTTATATGATGAAGAATAATTTTAACATGTCTTTTGAAATGAAGGATTTGGGAGATGCTACTCAGATTCTTGGTATGATGATTACTCGTGATAGAAGGAATCACAAGATTTGGCTATCTCAAGAGAAGTAAATTGAGAAGGTTCCTAAAATATTCAACATGAGTAAGGATAAACCAGTTAGCACCCCACATGTGAGTCATTTTAGGCTCACAACAAGTGAGAGTCCATCAACTGAAGAGGAGAGAGAAGGTATTGAAAATGTTCCTTATCAGTCATTAGTTGGTAGTATTATGTATGCCATGGTGTGCACCGGAACAGATATTTCTCATGCTATTGGCATTGTGAGTAGGTTGTTATCAGATCCAGTAAAGGATCACTTGACAACAATCAAATGGATATTAAGGTATCTCCTAGGTATATCTAGTCATTTTTTATGTTTTGGAAGTGAAAAACTTATTTTGGAATGATATAGAGATTCATATATAGCTAGAGATGTGGACACGAGGAAATACATATATAGATACCTGATATCATTTGCAAGGGGATATGTCTCATGGAAATCCAAACTTCAGAAGTGTGTTTCCTTATCCACCACAATAGCATAGTATATTGCAATCACTGCAGGCTTCAAGGAGATACAGTGGATGAAGAAGTTTTTACAGGATCTAGGACAGAGTTAGGAGAATTATATTATTTATTGTGAAAGTCAGAGTGCTATTCATCTCAACAAGAACCCAAAATTTCATTCCAGGTCGAAACACATCATCATGTTATATCACTGGATCCAAAATGTGTTGGAGGAAAGATTGTGAAAAGTTGATAAAATCAACACCAATGATAATGGGGCAGACATGATGATGAAGGTTATACTGAAAGAGAAGCTGGAAACCTACAAAGAGAATGTAGGTCTATCTTCTACTTAAAAATTTTCGCGAGGGGGATATTTTTGGGGTCCACTCCCATTTGTGGGATAAGTATTCTATCGGTAGCTATAACCTCCTTGAACGGCAGAAACCCAAGTGTAGTAGCTTTCTCCATGGGTTGGAAGCCAACCCATCTAACACCAAAGACTTGAAGCTGGCAGCATAGGAAGTCTTCATGGGTAGATGGGCTACCCAAACAACCATATAAATTATGGTCTTCCTCCATCTATAAAACAAGATTAAAATCCCCTAAGTTTTCATTTATAACCTTGCTATGTGTATCCTCCGATGTTCATCCGAAGAGAGTAATAGAAAGAAACAACCACTTCTCTTGTGGATGAAAGCATCACTACTGAACCATGTAATTATTGTGTTGATCTATTCTTTCTTCTTGTTTTGTGTATTTTTTATCACCAAAAACTTCTGTTGCCCCAACAGTTATGGACCCTTCATGATGCCTATCCTAATCACATGAACCTCTCTTATGAACATGTAACTGTAATGTGAATGATAACCAGTGGACATTCTCCATGTAGTATCATGAACCCTCAGTCTCATAATATTACTTGGATTAGCCTTGTGGTGTGAACTTGAGGACTCGCGCCCTCAATATTCCATTTACCCATCCTCATAGTTCAATTCAAACCTTCTTCCATACACATAACTGCTTCAATATACACCCCCATACATTATCATAAATTATATCATGTGATCCAATCCATGATCACATGATCACATGACAGTCTAAAGACCATGCAATCCATCTATCATAAGATGCAAAATGGGGGCCCTTCGGTGCATAGGATGCACATGCTGGTGACCATGATAATAAACCAATGGAAGTGCTAATCCCCGATATCATGAAGTCGTGATTCTTCCTACGTTAATGGTTCCACCATATAGCCATTGTCATGGTTTCCTATGAATTAAACACCCACATAGATCCTTTACATGGTATAAGAGACCATCATAATACCCTATTTAGAAGACATGTGAATCTCATGAATGAAGACGCCTCATGTGATCCTTTATAGTTAGATACATTCTCGCAAACCAATGTTCATGTGGGATTTGACATGTGACTTTTGTAGTCAAGATAGATAGCCCCAATACTTACCCACAGTCTTGTGTGAGAATCCCTTATGTATCATGACGTATTCATGTGACCTTGTAAGTGGCCACCTTGACATGTAGTATCCTTGCAGACACCCTTGTTATGTAAATAAAACAATAAACAACACCCCTTTAAAGACCTCTTTATTATCATGAAAATTGTACGAATGATAGAGCATCATGTGACTCCCTTATATGAATTTTCCCCAACCTATATATGGCTTCAATCCAATGGATAAATATGTTGGCGTGATCATGTGATTCCTATTGACATGTCATCGTTTTCATACGACAGTCTAGAGATGAGTCAATTTGATCATGAAACAATTCATAGTCATGTCTACTTCGATCATGTGCAAGACCCCATACATGCCCTCTTTGATTATACGAAGCATCTCAGACATACATACATTACTTATGTGATGGAATCTTATAAAATTCAGTTGATCATGTGAAATAAACTAGTTATGTTGAAGATCTTTGGAATGAGAGCTTAGGACATGTGAGGCATCATGAACATGTCTAGAAAACATATTTAGACATGTTTTTTATAACAGGCTGACACCCTAAGTATATTAGGTTGGAAATAAAGACCTATCCAGCAGATAGTCAAGATATGATAGTAAAATCACCTAGGAAATGTCAACCTTGTCCATTAGACCCAATTAGACTCACACCACATAGAACCTAGCTAGAAACCTTCAATTGTATCCCCCTTTTATAAGGGATGTGCCTTTGATGAGCTAGGTTTACACAACCACATGACCCTATTGGTTTTATGCTCCCAGAAAAACCTTTTATGGTTGACACCTCTCTTTAACTATCAAAACATAAATAATGAGTATATGATAGGGCATCCATCTTAGTATAAACCCCTAGCATTCCTAGAATATTTGGGATAATGATAATGTCTTTGAGTGTGATCATACACCATAACCCATCAACATATTGAGGGATAACTAAGCTATGATGATTCTGATTCCTATTATAAGACAGGATACATAGGATGACTTACTATGGATTGATCTCCATACCATATCTTCCATGAGATGGGGAATCATGTCCCTCAAAGGGAAATTTTAATGTGTAATCCTCTTGAGAATATGCTCACATGAAATGTTTCTGATCTACCGTTATATCTTGTTTCTCACAATGAGAATGGATCATGTGGGATTAGACAGTAGTGTTGATTGTATCGAAATCAAGTTGAGAATGCACCTAGTGTTGGATCTTTACATTTGGGATGTAAGTTTGATTACATCGCATCTCCGATCAAAGGGTCATAGTCTCGAAGAAGCAATCAAGGTTAGTCTTATATGATTAAGTCCCACCTAGGCCTCTATTGTTGTATCCCTCATGACATAGATTCCCATTATAATAACTAAATAGACTCTGATTCCTATCTCAAATAGGATATCTATGACACATCACCAATGTCCAAGCTTGATATTCACATCCTTACCACATGATGATAAACTACATGGATGGGTATAATCACATGACCTTAAACTATGTCAGAAGAACTACATGGTTTTTTATTCTTGTTCCACAAGATATATAAGACACCTTATAGAGGTTCAATCCCATCTCCAAGACACCAACTACCACCCTGGGGGGAAACAGACTTCATAATGATCGAAAATGGCCATATCCCAAAGCATCATAAATAAATGAGTGATAGATAACTCGTGATATGCACACAATTGTTCCTATTAATGCATGTTCATAATCAAGTCATTGAAATAGGGATAAACAGACACGTATCAAGGTCTAGAAATGATTTCATAAACATATCTGAAATTTATAATTGAGTCATGGAGTAGGAAACAATTCCCCCCAAAAGGGTGTGATGAGCCTGACCTCCCATCCTCTCGACCAATGTGAGTTCATAAGAATTGTTGGGAATGAAATCCCAAAGGAACACCTACCTTTGTAAAGTATTTCTATACATAACTATAGACATGGGAACCATTAGGATTTTATAGGGAAGACTATACAAATGGAAAACCTAATGCAAGCGATTGAGAAGGTCCTTAAATCCCCCCACAATCAAATTTTCAGTAGAAACCCATTCCATGTCTCATTTCCCTGAAGAAACACATATATAATACTAATTATCAATTTATTTTTTTATTATCACCATCTCTAAGATGTAAATAAAGTAATGAGAGTTTAGAAAATAATTTTACTCTATTTTTAATGATTGATAAATATTTGGTTAATGCATACTATGATATACCTTCCTAGAGGATCTTGTATCTTTTATGAAGTGAATTTATTACTTTAATTTACCATTCCAAAAATTTCATAAAATAATTTGATGAATTATATGAATTTAACTCCAACTTCACTTTGTAATATTTCACACTATAGAGATGAAATAACTATGGAAGCTTTGTATAATACCTTTATTTATCAAGGTTTATTAGTCTAAAACATAGGTATGTCATATAATAAATATTATTATCTCTAATGATTCCAAAAATCATATTGGGTACATACAACACAACTTATAGTTTTACATGACTATGAATTATCTTGCCACAACTAGGTATGAGTTTTGTGATTATATTCATCATTTATTACTAATGAAGGATATTTATAATTTAAATTTTATTGAATTATTAAGTTTATTATAACATACAAAATTTTAATTCAAAATAAATAATTCCCCATTGTTTATAGTAGAACACATAGACAAATATATATGTAAAACCTAATAGAAACAATATTTTAGGTAGTTTCTATCCACTAGAAAATAAGAATTCATGTGTTTCTCATTATTGACATAGGAATTATTATTATTGTGTGTGCCCTAGACCCAATTAATAGTACATTTAGATTACCATTTCATATATATAGTGAGATATGTATCATTTACACTTACCATTATAGTTTATACATTTCTTTGTCCATAATTTAAATGGTAATTTACATAGATTAATTGTCGCATCAAAAGGTTATAACAGATCACATGCTATAATGAAAACCTCAAGACACCATGACATTAATCTTAAATATATATCCTATGGTTTTGATATATCATACTGACTATACATAGTTGATGTCTAACTATCATGTGATAGGTGATCATAAGCATTGATACTTATTCTCATGAACTTTGCACTCAGTGATCTCCAGTTGGTGAGATCATGAGCACAGACTTTCCAAAAGGAACACTGCATGTTTCAGGTGTCATTGGTAGTTCCTATCTATACAAATGTGTATTGGTCTCCAAATGAGAGATCATAACCAATTTGTTCTATTTGATCATGTACTTATATGCAATTAAAAAACCATGATAATGAAACCATTGTGAGGTAGCTTGAGTTGGGTGCATCATTGGTGGTACGACATTGGTTGAATGATCAAGATATAATTTTTCACTTTCAAGTTAAGGAAGTAATATATCTCAAGCCTGGTTGATTATGATGGTAGTACCTTCATAAATTCTTAGCCAAGGTATTTATAGATAAATTTATCCAATTAGATCAAAAAATAATAAATTATTGAAGGACAATGACACAAGTGTATGTCATGCTTTATGATATATCTAAAGACAAAGAGATTATATTACATAGTATGTGTTTGTATATTGATTTTTGTTGTTGGGAATATTTTTTATCTATTTTAGTGCCACGATGGGTTTATAGCTCTTAGTCTGTGAATACTATCCACTACTATCGATATAAGGGCCTAGAGGGTCACACATAATAGTGTATTCAAATATCCACCCTATTTTGGTGAATAGGTATATATGACATGGTGGTCCCCACTTTGAGTTCCAAGAGTTTTCCAATTTATCAATCACCGATAAATAAATAAAATCATTATTATTAAATTAAATAATAAATTTATTGAATTTATTTATTAAAATTATTTACATGTGTTTAAGTAAATACAATGAACAATATTATTTGAATGAATATTATTTTAATATTCCATATACAGTTAATATATATGGGAATTACAAGTAAAGTTAAATGAATCTATTTTATCAGATAATAAATTTAATATATTAAAATTATGTGATAAAATATAAATATTATTTATGATACAGTTTAGTTCATCGTAATTGTTTATGTATGGATTTTTTAGTGGATGTTTATTTTTCCATGGGATGGGGAACCATTTCTGGGTATTTTCTCAATCCACTATATAAGTAGGGATATAGCTCTTTTCTTTTGAATTGTTCATTCTAATGGAATGAGAGATTCTCACTCCTCCCACCTTATATAGAATTAAAGTCCCTCTCTAAGAATCAACCCAAGAAAGCATTCGACAGATCAAAGTTACAGGATCAAGGTGATCGATGTGATGCCAAAGGATTCATCAGAGCTTCACTCTAGCACCTAGAATTTGATGAATAAGTTTTAGGTGGATTCATGAAGCATTTGTAGAAGATATAAAGGGTTTCTTATTTGGATCCTTTGAGAAACGTTTCTTGGTGACAAGCTACAGTCATTCACTCTTTGATTCGGAATGAGGTGTATATTCAATTTATTTTTTGTACTATGTTTAATTCATGTGAAATCCTCAGGACCGTATCAGGGCTTGGATCACTAGAGATGAAAATTTCCTTAATCACAATTATAAAATTTTTTAAATCCCCAAACCACCGTCTACCATTTCATGCCTCTTTACCTTCAATTGGTATCAGAATGATTGAGTGAATTTTATGATCCAATAAATAAGTAATTTTCTTTTAATTTAAGTAGTGGGTATTAAATCATTCAAAACAAAGAAAATTACACATCGATCTGATATTATATAGTCAAGATATGGCCTTACAATTTTTTTATATGGATCATTTTTAGATTTTTTGGATATTAAAAATATACTTGAATCACCAAAAAAATATTTTTGTGTTCCATTTTATTCCAAACAGTTACCAGCTGGAATCTGGTGACTGGATTTACTTTGGATAGAAGCCATTTTTTCATAGGCTTATGGAAAACCAAAACAAAATAATATTATTTGTTTTTAATTTTAAAAATGGTTATTTGATTATCCCTTGGAAAATTAGTAATAAGATAAAAAAAATAGAAAGGGTGGAAGTGGGTGTGGGGTGTGGAAAAACATAAAAGATGTGTCGACTAGCCTGTTTGATTTCATAGGTCAACAAATATAAAAAATATATATATTAAAAGAAAAAAACCAGTTTTCCCCTATTCCACTTCCTTCTATGTGAATACACACCACCAAGGACCAAATCCTTCCTCCCTAGAATGATCTAGAACCCCTCCTCCCTACCGGCCACCATGAGCCCCATCGTACCCCTCATCTGGTAGTAGATCACCTAACCGAGCATTGCATTCCACCCCAGCCCAAGGTTAGAACACCTATGCCGAGGCCATGTCACCTCAAAGGAGCACTAAAGATGACCAGATCCCCTCTAGCACACTCCTCCAAGGTTTCCACTATCATCCCCTCACTAGAGGCACCTACCTCGGCCTGGAGTAGTGTATTGGCACTGATATTGTATGTCACTACCGAATCTACATCGATAGTCGCAGCTACCATCCGCTGTAGTGAGTCTCATGAACCACCGCCATGACAAATGACTTCCCCAGCCAAATCTGATGGGACTGGCAACTTCACCTCCCTTCATCAGGCTACTGACACCCAGTTACTACCACTATACCATCAAGTGTCATGACCACCTCCTCCGAGCAAATTTGTCTCAGTCTCCGAAGTTGGTTGTCGTCAGTCCACCAACCATTCCAGGTCTTACCGCCATCCCAATTGAAGCCGGCCACTTTTTTACTTCTCGCACAACCACCAAAGGTTTCTCTATCCATCACACACCAAGTTATGCTACACTGAACTACAACAGTGTCCTAATCAGGTTCTGACAGTTTACTATTGCGCTAGTGTGCGACCTCCCTTTAGTGAGGTAACCCCCTGCCAAGGGTTCTATGGGTCATATCAGACTCAAGCCGCCCAAGATGATTTAGGATGGGTGAACCAAAATTAGAATGGGTCTGGGCAGACCTTTCTATTCCATAACTATCATGACCCGTCCTCAGGGCCCGTGTCATGACTACCCTAAGCCCGCCTTCCATAGGCCAGGGGCTGGCAACTAGCACCAAGGTGAAATTCCCGATAAAAAGGGAAGGCATTGCCTTTATAAAGTAAACAAACACACAAAGTAAGCAAGTAGAAGTAAACACTAAGTAAAACTGGAAACAATAGTAAGTACGGAAAAGTAAGTGGGCCAGAATACAAACCCAAACTGAAAGTAAAGTACAACTAAAAAAGGAAGTACAACAACTGAAATGTAAAGTCGCAACATCGAGCCGTCCACTGGAAGTCCCACCTGAAGGGTGGGTACAGATAGCCTCCTCAGCTCCTCGGGTCCAGCCATCCGCTCCGTGTACGTCCCGCCCAGTGGTCCACCTCCAGGTACCGACCTGCTCCGCAAGCCTCAACCATGATCAGTGTTGTATGTCGTCTGCAACCAACACAATGTAGTGCCAACATAGCTCGTGTAGGGGTGAGTATAAGCTACTCAGTAGGGACCCCAACACCCCCGAAGGTCTCCAAGAATCCACAAAGGATAATCCACAATAGAAATATACAAACACGAAGTAACAACCAACACTACTTAGGTATATTCCCATACATATACCTAAGTCATCAATTTCAGTTCGGCTCCAGCATCTGAGCCTAAGTTCGATCACGTCCACACAGGACAACACAACACAATCCACATAGGAAAGCAAGTCAATCATATCAAAGATTATGATTGAAAGTCAAGACTCATCTCACACAGGAATACTTCTTCGTAAGACGATATAGATGATCAGATGTAGCCACTGATTCATCTAATCCATTGGACCCACACAGGATCGATAGGTACTAACCCCCGCAATGCCCCACATAGGATCGAACCCACATAGGATCGGTATGCGCTGGCCCACACAGGACCGCTGAGTGTTGACCCACAAAGGATCGATAGGCACTGATCTACACAGGATCGCTGAGTGTTGTAGTCGTCGCTGTCGAACCCACGGAGGGTTTCTGTACAATCGTCATCGTCGTCGTAGTCGCAGCCAGCTCTAGGGTTCCCGTACATAGTAAGCTCGTTCGGGGAGGGTCCGCTCCATGATCCAAGGGCTGATACATCAACTGACACGAAGTCCGGAGTTTATGTATTCAAAAGTTCTGTATCGTCAACAGGAACTCAATGTCACAGACGACGCGTCAATCGGACGTCCGGTCTGAGAGTTATTGGCTTTTTCGTCCTAGGGGCCCGGTTGGGTTTCAGGTCAAAACCAACCCGACTGTATTCCAACTGCATCCAAACCTCGAGCGTAGTAAGCTAAAAGGTCTGTCTCACTATGAGGAATCCGTCAAAGTCGACGGCACGTCAATCGGATGTCCGGAGCTCAAGTTATAAGTGTTTCCACTCCAGGGGCCCGGTTGGTTTCCTGTTCGAACCAACCCATCCATTCCCAATGTTCTTAGAAACCTTGAGTGTAGGATACCAAAACGACCGTCCCGATCCAAGGATCGCATTGCAACTGACGATACATCGATCGGAGGTCCTCATCCCATGATATGGGCAAAATACAGGAAGTGGTCTGAAAATGGGCGGTCTGGACCCGGACCGACCCGGCCCAACCCCCACTAGGTCGGCCTGAACCGGGTGACCCGAATCGAGTCCAGGTCTAACACGATTGGGCGCGGCCCAGCCCGGCTCGGTGCGTCTGGTCCAGCCCGGGGCGGCTCAGCGCTGGCCGAGCAGCCGCGCAAAGGGGGCGGCTGCCCCCTTGATTTCTGCCACCCCCCCCCCCCCCCGCGCGTGGGTGTCGTTCCTTGCTAGCATATGTGGCCCGGTGCCGCATTTCCCTCAGTCCCGTGCAGTCGCGGGACCAGCCATCTGCCTCCGGAGCTTCATCCGCGGCGGTCCTTCCTGGCGGCGCGCCAGGCGCCGCCACCTCCTCGCGGCCGACAACCACCTCCGGCCGCCGGCACCGTCGTGCCGGAGTGGCGCGCCGGTGGGGTCTTTCGTGGATCATCAGACGCGTTTCGGTTGTCTGTTTTGCCTGTCGTCTTCGCCAGCGGTCCTCCCAGGACCGGCTCTTCACTGCGAAGTCCTTATAATTCTTTTGTGGCCTTCTTCATCGTCGCTCGTCGATCCACACCCCAAGAACAAAGAAACTATGGGTTCGGACTTGTTTGTTGGTCCGCACCCACCGCATTAGCAGTTCAAACGACTTCCGACAATTAAACACATGTCGAGGATATAATTCACATATATTTAATTAAACCAAAACCCCCTACCTCATGGTATTGATGAATGAAGATCACCACGGGAAAAGAACGTCGCGGAAGAAGTCTTCGTAAGCGTCGACGGCGTCCCGGAGAAGAGAATCGTCGGCGTCATGGTACACGGCATCGCGTCATCGATTTCCAAGGATGGCGTCTCTCATGGGCTATGGAGAGGAAAGAATACGGTATGACGAACTCCCCTTTGCGGTGACAGAGTTCTTCGCCGAAGGCTCGACATTCTTCGCGTTCTTCTTCGAGGAAGAAGAACTTCAAGACTTAGAGCTTTCTCCCCCCAATTCTTCTCTCACAACGCAACAACATAATAAAACATGGGTTGTCTTATTTTATTACGCATGCCATATGTTTTTGAAATTAAAAAACATATCAAGGTTTAATTATTGAGCGTTTTCCAATTAATGAGGCGTTTAATAACTCTATTAAACGTGAGAGTTGACATGGCATTTATGAGGGGGGGGGTGCGGGTGAGTTACTTAATTAAAATTATGTGCGAGGTAAAAGCAAAATTAAAGGGGGTGGGGATAGTGTGGGACCCAACTCAATAATATCCTACCTAAGAGTTAGGATTTTAGTGGGTCCCACTCTAACCACCATTCCTAGATTAACATTGCTTAGTATAAAAATAAAATCTGTTGCACATTATTTTATTTTATTCTTTAGTTAACCCAAAAATTTAAAAACCTCACCTGAGCAAACGCAACTCCAAAAAAGGCGTTCTTAAGAAATTACCAGTGCTATGATTCCATCGAAGCCCTTGGAATTCGATTCCTAGTACCGGTTCAAAAGTTAGAAAAACCCGCTCGTTCGTTCACTGAACGTACCCAAGCCAAACTTCGGAAAAAGATTCCGGGCACACCGGGCCTCGGAATCAGGTGCCGTCAAAAACTACGTTCTTGTAAAATCCCAAAGAAAATTAAGAAAAAATTTCCCTTGAAATTTATGGGTCTTTACATTACTCCCACCTCAGGGATTTATGTCCTCGTAAAGATACATTATAAACTAGGGGAACAAATGTGGGTACTGAGAACGCATCTGAGCCTCCCTCTCCCAAGTGCTCTCCTGAAGGTTCTCATGCTGCCACATGATGCGCACTTGAGGTATCGACCGTCCACGTAAGACCCATACCTGTCGATCCTCGATCTCCACTGGGACCTCCGCAAAGGTCACCTCATCGTCAAGGTCTAGCTCCCCATGGTCGATGATATGTGTCGGGTCATGCACGTATCTCCTCAGTTGGGATACGTGGAAGACGTCGTGCACCCAGTGCAACTAAGGTGGTAGTGCTAGGCAATAAGCCACCTCGCCTATCCTACTGAGGACCTGGAATGGTCCGATGAAGTGCAGAGATAACTTGTCGCCTCGGCCAAATCTCCTTAATCCACGTCGTGGTGAGACCCGCAAGAAGACATGGTCACTATCCTCGAACTCCAGTGGCCTCTGTCTCCTGTCAGCATAAGACTTCTGCCAGCTCTGAGCTGTCCTCATCCACTCCTGGATGACCTGGACTTTCTCCGTCGTGGCCTGGACCATCTCTGTTCCCACAAGTGCTGACTCCCCAGGGTCTGTCCAGCACAGAGGTGATCTGCAAGGCCAGCCATACAATGCCTCGTATGGTGCCATCCCGATGGTGGAGTGGTAGCAGTTTTTGTACGCGATCTCCACCAAGGGTAGGTGGTCCTCCCAGCTATGACCAAAGTCGATGACACATGCACATAGCATATCCTCGAGAGTCTGAATGGTCCTCTCCGTCTGACCATCTTTCTGAGGGTGAAAGGCGGTGCTTAGACGTAGCTGCGTCCCGAATGCCTCCTGCAACCCCTTCCAAAGCTGGTAAATAAAGCGACCATCTCGATTGGAGATGATAGATGATGACACACCATGAAGTCGTATAATCTCTTGAGCATAGAGACGTCCCAAGATATCTACTGAGCCCTGCTCTCTAATGGGTAAGAAGTGGGCCGACTTGGTGAGTCGGTCGACAATCACCCATATGGAGTCATGACCTCTGGAAGTACGTGGAAGTCCAGTCACGAAATCCATAGATATCCCTTCCCACTTCCTCTTCGGGACCTCCAAGGGCTGTACCAAACCTGCTGGTACCTGGTGCTCTGCCTTCACCTGCTGGCAGGTGAGGCATCAAGAAACGAACTCTACCACAACCTTCTTCATACTCGGCCACCAGTGTTGTCATCTGAGATCCTAGTACATCTTCGCCACTCCTGGATGTACCTCTAAAGGGGAAGTGTGAAACTCTCTCGGCACCTCCTCCTGCAAAGCATCTGGTACCATGTTACGTCCTCTAAAAATGACATCGCACTCTTATCATATGGAGAATCCATCATGTGCCTATCCTGAGGATATCTGTGCATGCCGCGTCTCACAGTCAGCGTCCCCACGCTGTGCCTCTCTGACCCGCTGCAGTAGTGGAGGAGTGACTGTGAGTGACTTAAGAAAGGCTTCTCCATCTCTATCCATGAAGGATATCTGCAAGGCGGCTAGCTGCTCCGTCGCCTCCCCGAGTATCTGGATGCTCGTCCTCCTGCGGAGAGAATCGGTTACTACATTCCCCTTCCCAGGAGTATAGACTATCTCAAAGTCATAGTCCTGGAGGAACTCGATCCATCATCACTATCTCAGATTCAGGTCCTTCTACGAGAAGATGTACCTGAGACTCTGGTGGTCAGAGTAGACTATAAAGCGCTCTCCCATCAGATAGTGTCGCCACATCTTCAGAGTGAAGACCACTGCTGCTAACTCCAGGTCATGGGTAGTGTAGTTTTGCTCATGTTGTCTCAGCTGACGTGATCCATAGGCGATCACATCCCGCTCCTGCATCAGGACACATCCGAGTCCGGTCCCTGATGCATCACAGTAGACTGCGTACCCTACTCCCTCCTCTGGTAGCCTCAAGATAGGCGCGCGCTGGTCAATCTCTGTCTCAGCTCCTGGAAGCTCTGCTGACATCTGTATGACCACACGAAGGGTTTCCCCTTCTTCATCAAAGCTGAGAGTAGTGTCGCAACTCTAGAAAATTCTGGCACAAATCTTCAGTAGTACCCAGCTGTCCCCAAGAAACTACGTACCTCCATCACGCTCCTAGGTGGCTCCCAAGCTAGCACTGCGTCGATCTTCACCGGATCCACCACAACGCCCACCTCAAAGATGACACGTCCAAGGAAGTGGACCTCACGTATCCAAAAATGACACTTCAAGAGCTTTCCATAAAGATGGTGCTCTCAGAGTGTGTCTAGTACAACCCCCAAGTGGTCGGCGTGCTCCTCCTCAGTGGTCGAGTATATCAATATGTCTTCGATTAAGACCACGACAAATCGATCGAGGTATGTCTGAAAGATCATGTTCATGAGATTCATGAACACTGCTGAAGCATTGGTTACACTGAAAGGCATAACCAAGAACTCATAGTGTGCATACCGACATCTGAAGGTCATCTTCTGAACGTCCTCGTCTTGAACTCTGAGATGATGATAGCCTGATCTAAGGTCTATCTTTGAGAACCACCGTGCTCCCTTAAGCTGATTTAAGAGGCCGGAAATCCTCGGTAGTGGATACTTGTTCCTCACGGTCACCTGGTTTAGGTTACAATAGTCGACACAAAGTCTCATGCTCCTGTCCGCCTTCTTGGAAAACAATATTGGGGAAGCCTAGGGTGAAACACTGGGTCGGATGAATCCCTTGCCCTGCAAGTCCTCCAGCTGTACCCGTAGCTCTCGAAGCTCAGCAGGAGCCATCCGATATGCTGGAGTGGATATCAGGGTTGTCCCGGGGTACATGTCAATATAGAAGTCTACCTCTCTGCGAGGAGGTAGTCCTGGAACATCGTCAGGTAAAACGTCCGCATACTGATCCACCACTACAGTAAAAACTAGGACTATGTACGTCAACTGATCCTAGGATGGGGCTAGCCAACTGATGAGTGATGGGTTGTCCTCTCCTCTGCATGAGTCCATCCTGTGCTGCAATGGCTCCCTTCTTGCCGGTGAAGGTGAACCTGCTCCCATCGGTGTGAACACAACGCACATTGTGCCTAATGTAGTCAATCTGAGCATAGATTGTAGATAAAAAATCCATGCCCGAGATGACGTCGTAAGGCCTCAACGCCGCTATAGGAAGATCCCAACCGAAGCTCTCATCTCCTAGAGTAAGCTCACACTACTTGCACCAGTGCGTAATCATCGAGTCTGCTCCCGTAGGAGTCTCCAGCCGTAAGGATTGAGCCAACGGCTCCATCGCAATCTCCGATCATCGAACAAGGGCAGCGGTAATGAAAGAATGACTTGCTCCTCTGCCTATAAGAACTGCCGAAATGGTGGAATAGACACAGATGGTACCTAGAATCATCTCGGGCGCACCGTGTTCGTTGGCCTCCACTGCCTGAAGTTGTGCATGTCTCTGCCTGCCAGCTCCCTGTGGTCGGGGTGGACCTCCTGGTGGTGGTGGTGGTAGAGCCTCAAAGCGTCGCCCAGCACCTGCTTCTCGGCCAGCTCCTCTGCCTCGTCCACCTGCTCCCTACGGACCGCCACATTCGACCCTCTACCTCTGCCTGGGTGGTCCCTCAACCATCTACTGGACCTTGGCAAGGCAGATCGGGCAGTCACGAGCCATGTGGCCCTGCCTTCCACATGCGTAGCATTGTATGCCTCTCGAATGACTGGCTCTGCGCTGTGTGCCCCGCACCTTTGAGCCAGTGTCCTGAGGTCGTCTGCCTTAGGGTCTGGTCCACCTGGACCCATGTGTCATCCGTCGACTGCCTGCTGTAGAAGACTCTGCTACGGGCTGCCCTGCGGTAGGTCTCGCTGCTGGTGTAGGCTCAGCAAGAAAGCTCTCAATAAGAAGGGCTCGCTCCAGTAACCCTTCCTGAGTCGGAATGCTGAGGGAGATCAGTGATGCCCTGATCTCATGCCTTAATCCCTGCTCAATGGTCTAGGCCTGCAAGAATGGGTCCCGTACCATGTCTGTCGAATAGCGAGAGAGATCATTAAATCTCGTCGAGTACTGGGAGACCGTCAAGCCGCCCTGCCGCAGCAGTAGTAGCTCCTGGATGTGCACCACACGGAGGGTGGCTGGGAAGAACTCTGAGTGAAAGAGGCTCTCAAAGTCCGTCCAGAGGAGAGATGCCTCGTCGTGCACCTGGAGTATCAAGATCCACTATCTTCCTGCTACCGCATGTAGAAGACTCACTGCAAGGATCACCATGAGGTCTGTTGTTGTCCCTACCAATCGGAAAACTCGTACAACTGCCTCCATCCAATCCTCGCATGCCTGAGGGTCCATCTCCCCACAGAAACTGGGCGGTCTCTAACGCTGAAACTCGTGTAGTGCACCAAGGCGACGTGCACTCTCACTGGCTGGGGCTGGTAGCATCGGTGGCTCGGTGGGTAGTGGTACCGCCGGTGCCTCCGCAGTAATAGGGCCCTGCACCGAGGCCTCGTCGCTCGGTGGGCTGTCGTCACATACAAAATTCAGAACACTAGCTGGCTACTACCGTGGGGCTATCCTGAAAAGAGACAGGTGCACCACGGTCAATACAGTATACCTGGTGAGCTGACACAAAGTAATCACAAAGAAAACTTGAAACACACATGCAATCAATGTTTTCGTGCACTAAGTCGGAAATCAGAAGTCAGGGTCCTAGTGTACGGATACGTCGGCTGCCGCACCAACACTGGACTCCCTGGACTGATAACCACACTCAATACTCTTAACACTATTTCTTTACATAGAAAAAGATCAGAGTCTTGAGTTCTGTGGTAGAACCTCCCTCTGATACCAATTTTTCACGACCCGTCCTTAGGGCCCGTGCCGTGACTACCCCAAGCCTTCCTTCCAAAGGCCAGGGGCTGGTGACTAGCACCAAGGTGAAATTCCCGATAAAAAGGGAAGGCATTTCCTTTATAAAGTAAACAAACACACAGAGTAAGCAAGCAAAAGTAAACACTAAGTAAAACTGGATACAATAGTAAGTGCGGAAATGTAAGTGGGCTAGAATACAAACCCAAACTGAAAGTAAAGTGCAACTGAAAAAGGGAGTACAACAACTGAAAAGTAAAGCCGCAACGTCGAGTCGTCCGGTGGAAGTCCCACCTGAAGGGTGGGTACAGATAGCCTCCTCAGCTCCTCGGGTCTAGCCGTCCGCTCCGTGTACGTCCTGCCCAGTGGTCCCCCTCCAGGTACTGACCTGCTCCGCAAGACTCAACCACGATCAGCGTTGTCCTTCATCTGCAACCAACACAATGTAGTGCGGGCATAGCCCGTGCAGGGGTGAGTATAAGCAACTCAGTAGGGATCCCGAGACCCCTGAAGGTCTCCCAGAATCCACAAAGGATAATCCAAAAAATAAAGATACAAACACAAAGTAACAACCAACACTACTTAGGTATATACCCATACATATACCTAAGTCGTCAATTGCAGTTCGGCTCCAGCATTCGAGCCCTAGTTCGATCACATCCACACAGGACAGCACAACACAATCCACATAGGAAAGCAAGTCAATCATATTGCAGATAATGATTGAAAGTCAAGACTCATCTCACAGAGGAATACTTCTTTGTAAGATGATAGAGATGATTAGATGTAGCCACTAATTCATCTAAGCCATCAGACCCACACTAGGATGATAGGTACTAACCCCCGCAATGACCCACACATGATCGATAGTTACTAACCCCTGCAATGACCCACACAGGATCGGACCCACACAGGATCGGTATGCGCTGCCCCACACAGGACCGCTGAGTGCTGACCCACAAAGGATCGGTAGGCACTGATCCACACAGGATCGCTGAGTGTTGTAGTCATCGATGTCGAACCCACGGAGGGTTTCTGTACAATTGTCATCGTCGTCGTAGTCGCAGCCAGCTCTAGGGTTCCCCCACATAGCAAGCTCATTCAGGGAGGGTCCGCTCCATGAGCCGAGGGCTGATACATCAACTGACACGAAGTCTGGATTTGATGTATCCAAATTTTCCTCATCATCAGCACGAACTCAATGTCACAGACGGTGCGTCAATCGGACGTTCGGTCTGAGAGTTATTGGATTTTTCGTCCCAGGGGCCCGGTTGGTTTTTAAGTCAAAAACAAACCTACTATACTCCAACTGCGTCCAAAACTCGATTGGAGTAAGTCAAAAGGTCTGTCTCACTATGAGGAATCCATCAAATTCAACGGAACGTCAATCGGACGTCCGGAACTCAAGTTATAAGCGTTTCCGCTCTGAGGGCCCGGTTGGTTTCGTGTTCGAACCAACCCGTCCATACCCAATTTTCTCAAAAACCTTGAGTGTAGCATAACAAAATGACCATCTCGATCTAAGGATAGCATCACAACTGACGGTGCATCGATCGGAGGATCCCAGCCCAAGATATGGGCAAAAGACCGGAAGTGGTCTGAAAATGGGGGGTCTGGGCCCGGACCGTCCCGGCCCCACCCCCCCTGGGTCGGCCTAAACTGGTTCGACCCGAACCGGGTCCGGGTCCGACCCGGAAGGGCGCGGCCCGGTCCAGTTGGCGCGGCCCGGCCCGGCCTGGTTGGCCCGGCCCGGTGCGGCCGGTCCAGCCCGGGGCGGCTCGGCGCTGGCTGAGCGGTCGCGCAATGGGGGCGGCTGCCCCCTTGATTTCTGTCGTGGTGCCCCCGCGTGGGGGTCGTTCCTTGCTAGCGGACGCGGCCCGGTGCCACGTTTTCCTCAGTCCCGCGCAGCTGCGGAACCAACCACCTGCCGCCGCGGCTTCAGCCGCGGCGGTCCTTTTCGGCGGCGTGCCGGGCACCGCCGCCTCCGGCCGTCGGCGCCGTCGTGCCGGCGTGGCGTGCCGGTGGGGTCTTCCGCGGACCACCGGATGCGATCCAGTGGTCTGTTTTTCCTGACGTCTTCGCCATTGGTCCTCCCGGGACCGACTCTACACTACGAAGTCCTCATAACGCCTTTGCGGCCTGCTTCGTCGTCGCCCGTCGATCCGCACACCAAGAACAAAGAAACGTTGGGTTCAGACTTGTTTGTTGGTCCGCACCCACCGCATTATAGGTTCAAATGACTTCTGACAATTAAACACATATCGAGGATATAATTCACATATATTTTATTAAACCAAAACCCCATGCCTCATGGTGTTGATGAACGAAGATCATCACGGGAAAAGAACGTCGCGGAAGAAGACTCCTTAAGCATCGACGGTGTCCCGGAGAAGAGAATCGTCGACGTTGCGGTACACGGCGTCACGGCGTCGATTTTTGAGGATGGAGTCTCTCAAGGGCAGCAGAGAGGGAAGAAGACGTTACGACGAACTCCCTTTTGTGGTGACGGATTTCTTCGTCGAAGGCTCAGCGTTCTTCGCGTTCTTCGTCAAGGAAGAAAAACTTCAAGACTTAGAGCTTTCTCCCCCCAATTCTTCTCGCACAACACAACAAAATAATAAAATAAGGGTTGTCTTATTTTATTACGCATGCCATCTGTTTTTGAAATTCAAAAACAGATCATGATTTAATTATCGAGCATTGTCCAATTAGTGAGGCATTTAATAATTCTATTAAACGTGAGAGTTGACATGGCATTTATGAGGGGGGTGTGGGTGAGTTACTTAATTAAAATCACGTGGGAGGTAAAGGAAAATTAAAGGGGGTGGGGCTCGTGTGGGACCCACCTCACTAATATCCTACCTAGGAGTTCGGATACTAGTGGGTCCCACTCCAACCACCATGCCTAGATTAACACTGATTAGAATAAAAGTAAAATATGTTGCAGATTATTTTATTTTATTCTTTAGTTAATCCAAAAATTTAAAAACCTCACCCGAGCAAACTCAACTCCGGAAAATACGTTCGTAAGCAATTACCGGTGTAGCAATTCCATCGGTGCCCTCAGAATTCGTTTCCGAGAACCGATTCCAAAATTAGTAAAACCCACTCGTTCGTTCACTGAACGTACCTGAGCCAAACTTCGTAAAATGATTCTGGGAACACTGGGCCTCAGAATCAGGTTCCATCAGAAACGACGTTCTTGTAAAATCCCAAAGAAAATTAAGAAAAAGAATTTCCCTCGAAATTTACGGGTCTTTACATTACTACCACCTCAGGGATTTACATCCTCATAATGATACATCATAAACTAGGGGAACAAATGTGGGTATTGACCACGCATCTGAGCCTCCTGCTCCCAAGTGCTCTCCCGAAGGTTCCCGTGCTGCCACCTAATGCGCACTAGAGGTATCGACCATCCACGTAGAACCCGCTCCTGTCGATCCTCCATCTCCATCGGGACCTCCGCAAAGGTCTCCCAATCGTCAAGGTCCATCTCGCCATGGTTGATGATATGCATCGGGTCGTGCACGTATCTCCTCAGCTAGGATACGTGGAAGACGTCATGGACCCTGTGCAACTGAGGTGGTAGATCCAGGCGACAATCCACCTCGCCTATCCTGCTGAGGACCAGGAATGGTCCGATGAAGAGCGGAGATAACATTACACCTCGGCCAAATCTCCGTAATCCACATCGCGGTGAGACCCGCAAGAAGACGTGGTCGCCATCCTCGAATTCCAGTGGCCTCCGCCTCCTGTCAGCATAAGACTTATGTCAGCTCTGAGCTATCCTCATCTGCTCCTGGATGACCTAGACTTTCTCCGTGGTGACCTGGACCATCTCTGGTCCCACAAGTGCTGACTCCCCAGGGTTTGTCCAGCACAGAGGTGATCTGCAAGGTCGGTCATACAATGCCTTGTATGGTTCTGTCCCGATGGTGGAGTGGTAGCTGTTGTTGTACGCGAACTCCGCCAAGGGTAGCTGGTCCTCCCAGCTGCGACCAAAGTCAAGGACACATGCACAGAGCATGTCCTCGAGAGTCTGAATGGTCCTCTTTGTCTGACCATCCGTCTGAGGGTGAAAGGCGGTTCTCAGACGTAGCTGCATCCCGAATTCCTCTTGCAACCCCTTCCAAAGCCGGGAAGTAAAGATAACATCCCTATTGAAGACGATAGATGATGGAACACCATGAATCCGTACAATCTCCTGAACGTAGAGACGTCCCAAGCTCTCTACTGAGCCCTGATCTCTATTGGGTAAGAAGTGGTCCGACTTGGTGAGTCGGTCGACAATCACCCAGATGGAGTCGTGACCTCTGGAAGTACGTGGAAGTCCAGTCACGAAATCCATAGATATCATGTCCCACTTCCACTTCGGGACCTCCAAGGGTTGTACCAATCCTGCTGGAAACTGGTAGTCTGCCTTCAACTGCTGGCAGCTGAGGCCTCGAGAAACGAACTCTGCCACAACCTTCTTCATACCCAGCCACCAGTGCTGTCGTCTGATATCCTAGTACATCTTCGCCACTCTTGGATGTACCACTAAATGGGAAGTGTGAAACTCTCTCATCACCTCCTCCTGCAAAGCAGCTGGTACCATGGTACGTCCTCTGAAAAGGACATCGTGCTCTCCTCCTATAGAGAATCCATCAAATTCCTGTCCTAAGGATATCAGCGCACGCTGCATCTCATAGTCAGAGTCCCCACGCCGTGCCTCTTTGACCCGCTATAGTAGTAGAGGAGTGACTGTGAGTGACTGAAGAAAGGTTGATCCATCTCTATCCACGAAGGATATCTGCAAGGCGGCCAATGGCTCCATCGCCTCCCCGAGTAGTTGGATGCCTGTCCTCCTGCTGAGAGCATCGGATAATATGTTCCCCTTCCCAGGAGTATATACTATCTCAAAGTCATAGTCCTAGAAGAACTCGAGCCATCACCATTGTCTCATATTCAGGTCCTTCTGCGAGAAGATGTATCTGAGACTCTGGTGGTCAGAGTAGACTGTAAAGCGCTCGTCCATCAGATAGTGTCACCACATCTTCAGAGCGAAGACCACTGATTCTAACTCTAGGTCATGGGTAGCATAGTTCTGCTCATGCAGCCTCAACTAACGTGATCCATATGCGATCACAGACCACTCCTACATCAGGACACATCCGAGTCTGGTCCCTGATGCATCGTAGTAGACTACGTACCCTACTCCCTCCCCCGATAGCCTCAAGATAGGCGCGCTGGTCAATCTATGTCTCAGCTCCTGGAAGCTCTGCTGACATCATTATGACCACACGAAGGGTTTCCCCTTCTTCATTAAAGCTGAGACTGGTTCCGCAACTCTGGAAAAGTCTGGCACAAATCTCCGGTAGTACCCAGCTAGTCCTAAGAAACTCCGCACCTCTGCCACGCTCCTAGGAGGCTCCCAAGCTAGAACTGCCTCGATCTTCACAGGATCCACCACAACTCCTACCTTAGATATGATGTGTCCCAAAGAAGTGGACATCACGTATCCAGAACTGACACTTCAATAGATTTCCATAAAGCTGGTGCTCTCAGAGTGTGTCTAGTACAACCCGAAAGTGGTAGGCGTGCTCCACCTCAGTGGTCGAGTATATCAATATGCCGTCGATGAAGACCCTGAAAAATTGATCGAGTTATAGCTGAAATAGACTTTTCATGAGACTCATGAACACTTATGGAGAATTGGTTACACCGAAAGACATAACCAAGAACTCATAGTGGCCATACCGACATCTGAAGGTCATCTTCTGCATGTCCTCATCTCGAACTCTGAGCTGATGATAGCCTGATCTAAGTTCCATATTTGAGAACCACCGTGCTCCCTTGAGCTGATCGAAGAGGTATTCAATCCTTGGTAGTGGATACATGTTCCTCACGGTCACCTGGTTCAGGCGACGATATTCGACACAATGTCGCAAGCTCCCGCCAGCCATCTTGGCGAACAATATCGGGGAAGCCCATGGTGAAACACTAGGTCAGATGAATCTATTGCCCTGCAAGTCCACCAGCTGTACCCATAGCTCTTGAAGCTCAGCAGGAGATATCCAATATGTTGGAGTGGATATCAGGGTTGTCTCGAGGTACAGGTCAATATAGAAGTCTACCTCTCTACGAGGAGGTAGTCCTGGAACATCATCAGGTAAAATGTCCACATACTGATCCACCACTACCGGAAAACTAGGACTTTTCACATCAACTACTCCTAGGATGAGGCTAGACAACTGATGAGTGATGGTCTGTCCTCTCCTCAGCGTGAGTCCATCCTGCACTGCAAACTCTCCCTTCTTACGGATGAAGGTGAACCAGCTCCCATTTGTGAGAACACATCGCACCTTGCGACTAATGTAGTCAATCTGATCTTGGACTGTAGATAACCAATCAATGAACAAGATAACGTCATAAGGCCTCGATGCCGCTACAAGAAAATCTCAGCTGAAGATCTCGCCTCCTATATTAAGCTCACACTGCCGACACTAGTGCATAATCATCGAGTCTGCTCATGTAGGAGTATCTAGCCTTAAGGATCGAGCCAACGGCTCCGTCGGAATCTCTGAGCTTCAAACAAGGGCAGTGGCAATGAAATAATGACTCGATCTTGTGTCTATAATAACTACGGCATGGGTGAAATAGACACAGATGGTACCTCGAATCATCTCGGGCGCGCCGTGGTCGTAGGCCTCCACTGCCAATGGTTGTGCCTGTCTCTGCCCTCCAGCTCCCTGTGGTTGGGGTGGAACTCTTGGTGGTGGTGGTGGTAGAGCCTCAAAGCGTCACCCACCACCTGCTGCTCGGCCAGATCCTCTGCCTCATCCACCTGCTCCCTGCGGACCAGAACGGTCGACCCTCTGCCTCTACCAGAGTGGTCCCTCAACCGTCTACTGCTCCTCGACATGGTGGGTCGGGCAATCACGAGCCATGTGGCCCTACCTGCCGCATGCGTAGCACTTTCTGCCTCTCGAAAGACTGGATCTACGCTGGGTGCCCTACACCTCTGAGCTAGTGTCCTGAGGTCGTCCTCCTGAGGTTCTGGTCTACCTGGACCCATGTGTCATCCGTCGACTGCCTACTGCAGAAGACTCTGCTACGTGCCGCCCTGTGGTAGGTCTCGCTGCTGGTGTAGGCTCAGTAAGAAATCTCTCAATGAGAAGGGCTCACTCCAGTACCCCTGCCTGCATCAGAATGCTGAGGGAGATCAGCGATGCCCTGATCTCATGCTTCAATCCCTGCTCAAATGTCCAGGCCCAGAAGAATGGGTCTCATACCATGTTCGTCGAATAGCGAGAGAGATCATTAAATCTCGCCAAGTACTTGGCGACCGTCAAGATGCCCTTCCGCAGTTGTAGTAGCTCCTGGATGCGCACTGCACGGAGGGTGGCTGGGACGAACTCCGAGCAGAAGAGGCTCTCAAAGTCCTTCCATAGGATAGATGCCTCGTCGTGCACCTAGAGCATCAAGCTCTACCATCGGTGCCCTCAGAATTCAATTCCAAGAACCGGTTCAAAAGTTAGAAAAACGTGCTCGTTCGTTCACGGAATGTTCCCAAGCCAAACTTCAGAAAATGATTCCGGGCCTCGGAATCAGGTGCTGTCAGAAACTACGTTCTTTTAAAATCCCAAAAAAAATTAAGAAAAAAAATTCCCTTGAAATTTATGGGTCTTTACAATAACACCCATGCACGAGGTCTACATTTCCCAGAATGGGCCTGCATGGGTTCGTCCTGACCTGCATAGGCCTTGCAAAGGGTTTCTAGGCCTCATTTAATCAAATTTAATTTAATTTATTTATTTAATTAATGTATTAAATTAAATTAACTATAATATTAATTTTTTATTTAAAAATAGTGTTTTAATACTCCAAAAAAATTATTATAATTAAGTGTTAAATTAAATTAATATTCAGACCGAATAAAATAAATTATTTAAATAAAATTATTTGAATTTAGTTAATTTATTTAATTTATTTCAATTTAATTTTTTATTGTTCTTTTATATTACCCATTGACTGGTCTTGATTAATTGACCCAACATGTGTATATAAGATTAATTTATTTAATTATTTAATTTTGTGTGATGATTGTAATTAAATATGATGGTATGTGCATCATATTATTTTCAATCAATATGTAGAAGGGAATGCACATCTAGTTTATTAGTCTGTATTTTGTACTACTGAGACCCCCTCTCCTGCATGTGTGTGTTTTTGTACTATGAAAAAGATGGTGTAAGTCATAGAGCATGCCAAGTTGAGGTAAAAACCAAACAAGAAGTGGATGTAATGGATGGGGACAAGCTACATCATCAGTGAACCTACCACTCGGGTATGATACCCCTAGTTCATGGTTGGTTCATTGAGTTTAAATGGATCAACAAGTTTTAGATTCTCAAGAGAAGAAAGATAGTTTATTTCCTTTATACATTTGTTTATTATTTTATGCATTTGCATGACAGCAGAAAACACATAAAATAATAAACATGTAAAATGCATAAAAAAGCGATGAATATTTTTCTATTATTGTTCAATTATGATAACAAAAACATATAATAAACATATTAATAGAAATGGATTACATTATTTGAGAAAAATATAAAACCCCTCAATGAAATATTAAGTCTCAAAATGCCTTCCATCATTCAAATTTGAATAAAACCAGGTGTACATGGTGCTCGGTCATCCATAGTTGAGGGTGTATCCTACTACTGGGGAGTTTTTATGGGAGTTATGAGTTTACTTAACTAAATTTGGTAGCAAGGGAGTATCCATAGATATCTTGTTGCAACTTCAGAGGCAACTGTTCAGTATATCATTTTTATGATTTTAGAATTTGGGATTTCACTCAATAGATCAAGGAGTCACGATTTAATGTGGTTGGCTAGTCAAATTCCAACCTTAAACTCTCAGAGTAGTGGCATATCCTTATCTTGTAGACTATGAGGGTAGGTTCAAGTATCCTTACCACTAAAATACTCAAGAGACATAGTATTCTGATTCTAGTAGAAAGGGTTCCTAGAATTTGATAAAATAGTGGGATACATTTAAATGATTAATTAATCAATAATGTATAAATTGATAATGAAGATAATATTACTTATCTGCTATATTTTTATTTTTTATAAAATTTCAAGTAAGTTTCCAAAGAGTAGTTTTGATTCTTTCTCACAATACTGTGATATAGAAAATTCAAGGTATGTTAGTTCCCAAATACCTATTGAGGTACCTTATAAAGAAAGGGTGATTAAATATTTTACAAGAGAGTCATTTATGATGCATATGATGGTTTCTTCATAATGATCTCATCCATGTTCAATGTGAATTTTGGATACTACATCGTTTCATGGATGATTTCACATGTTTTCTCGTCTCTAAGAATCTTGCATGGAGACAGCGGAGCAAGATATGAATAAGATGCTGATTACACTGGCTATGTATAAAATTTAAATATGGACCATGATCTTTCAATAAATCTAATTATAATATCATTTTCACCAAATATTATCTATATTTTTAATATTAAAAAACAAAGACTGTGTAAAAAATGTTTTGTTGCCTTTTAGGAAAAGTTCTCCAAGAAATAATAACATTAAAGTAATATGAATCTTTAGTTCTTATGGTAAACAAGTTGAAAGACAAGGAAAAAAGGATAATGGAAAGTGTGATGAAAAATAAAATTTCATAACATCCTTCAATGAAATGGGGGTTAAACAAGAGGTTATTTTCTTCGCATATCAGGAAATAAATCTATTGATATCTAAATGCAATGAATTGAATCTAATAAGCAATCATTCACTTATCATTAATGTTTATTCATTAATTATAAGTATTTTTTTGTAATAATAATAGAGTATCAACTATAATATACCTACTAGATATGTGTATTTAAATACAGTAACCAAGTGGGTAAAGAAACGTTATTAGAATTAAGGTGAATTCTCCAAGTGGCTAAGAACGGGTGGTTTCTAAGTTAGTGGTGAAAAGTTCACAAATTCTAATTTCTAGGTAAATGACTCTAGTTTAACTTTTGTTATTTATCACCAAAAAATGATCTGATGTGTCCTTTGGAAAAAAGAATACATTATTCTGATTTTGGAATGAATGTTGTTTTTGGTGTTTAATACCCAACCAATAGTTTACTAATACATGAATCATAAAAAAGATGTTATGAATATAGAATGTAAGTCTTACATACTCGGTCGTGGTAAGATAAAACTTTTTCAATAAAAACTAAGTAGTTTTCAAGTATATACCTATTATGTTTTTAGAATATTTGGAGTTAAAGAAACTTGGTATTATCAACACACTTATGTAATTAGTTTTATATAAATAAACCTTTATAAATAAAGGTAATCCACAAGGATTTTAGAATTATCTTTTCTAGAGTGTTTGAACTATCCCAAGTGTAATCTAGTGGAATGAATACTTCATAATATTCCTTTATGTTTTTATGGAATGTGAAAGTGAAGTATGGTATATGCATGGTTAAAATATATGAGATGCTTTAGGGTGGTATTTAGAAGAATATCTTGACTAAGCATTCATTTATCAATATAATGTTGCGTGGAGTATTTCTTAAATGCACGTTACCTTATCCACATCAGGAAAATGATGTTAGTAAGGGTGAAAAATAATGAGTCTTACATGTTAACATTAATCATAAAAATTTATCAGGGATTAATTCGTAAACACAACTTTCCTTATATGCATCAGATTCACGATGAAAGTAAAATGGGTATCAATGTTGTAATTTATATTCATTGAAAATAATTCCATTATTTATATAGACATGCATCACAAATAATGGTGGTATCCCATAACCATATTCTAACTATCTTGACAAATGGATATCATATGAGTTATAGTATGATGGAAATCCATTATATCATAAGAACAAGTGTTTAGATGCAAAGATTATGTTAGGACATAAACAAACTTACATCAATAAAAATATAATTTGAATCTATAGTAATCATAAAAAAGTTTTATTAGGATATTATAGAAATACCTAAGATAGAAAAGACATAGTCAAGTTATTGACTATAATTCTATATAAGGGTGAACATATCTACTTGATATAGTTGAATCAAGATTAACTTGGATTTAATCAATGTTTGAGGTTCATAAATACTTAGAATAGGGATTAGTTCCACAATAGGTGTGGAAGAGAATGTTCTAGAGACACATACTATATAGGAATATTAAAACCATAGCGATGGTTTTATATTTTCCTTGGACGATGATATATTATTCACTGAGAACAATATTTCCTATAAGTAAGAAGTATGTGGAAATTATCTAAAATAACAATATTAATTAAATTTCAATTATAGATTCCATTTATCAAAGAATAAGGGGATTATTATTTTGAATACTATGTTGGGTATTCAAGTTACATGATACATGGATCATATAACCATCATTCTAATAAGGCATTACTGGTAACACCAATTCATTATGGCTAAATCCAAAGAATTTTACTTTCATGGATTGTTTTTTATGATCATTTTATTAATTATTGGATGTCAAGATCTCTATAATTAATTAAATCTTTTTCCAAGGTAAAAATCATTAGTTTTTATTTTGAATGTATTGAATGGTCTTAATGAAGTCTTCTAATCAAGATTAGGAGGTCACTGGAGTGTCTGGGCACTTTTGGGGTCCGAAGCACTAAAAAAGGGGAAATAAAACTGGAATTCATGGTTTTCCTATAATAATGTGACCCAAATGCATGGTTGTGCGGCCAGTTGTAGGTGGTTGCAGAACCCATATGCATGGTCTGTGCATGGTTACTAAAACTATGTGCAGAGGTCATGTGGTGTTCCTAGTGAGGCAGTGGGTTATGCACGGTGTGTGCACTGTTTGGGAAATTGTGGTCAGAGACCATTCAAACTTACATTAAAGGGGAATAACCTTGCATATAGTTTGTGAATGATTTGGAAAACCATGTGTAGAAACCATGTGAGACAGTTTTTAGGGAAAAAATACTATTTTTTACACCCTCCACTTAAGTTTTAATTTCTTCTTCTCCCTTTCTTCATGTGCACAATAACTCCTCTATTCTTCCCATAGGTTTCCAAAGATCCTTCTTCTTCATTCTCTTACTAATCCTCAGTTCAGTGTCTATTCAATAATATTTAAGTGGAATTGGATAGGGCAAGTTAATTCTAACCTCATTCACTCCTTCTCTACAAAATTTTACCATCGGTTGCACTATTTAGATGCAGGCTCATTCGCCCTATTTTCAGGGTGTTGGACATAAACATAGATCTACTCCAACCTACTTTTAATATGAGGTCGATACTCAATGAGGCATTTTCTAAATCCCTAAGGAAGTTGGTCACATAGTTTTCCTTTTGAGTTTTGGTAGTTTTGTATTTAATCTCGTTGTGCCATGAGTCGGCCATTTATGAGCTTCCTCGGTATGTTGATTCCTTCATGTCTAATTGGCCCTAGTGTGATGACATAGGTTAATTGAATCATGTTAAGGTATTTCATTATCACCCTTGCAGTATATAGACTATGAAGGGGTGATCCACCAAAATTGATCATTTTAGGCCAATTTCCCAAAATAGGGAATTATATTTTACGGTTTCTGACATGATTTTAAATTGAATTGGACATTGTTCCATGAGTATTTTCATTAATCCAAGACACCCCATGGGTGTTGGACCTCATTGGCTTGGAATTTCTAATTTTAACCTATGACTATTTTGTTGTGGCATTTCCCTTAGCTTGGGCCTTGTAGATGAACTTGGCATGTGAAGAAAATGGGATGGTTAGCTTAAATGGGTTGGCTAGGATGAGATAGCTTGAACCTTTAAAATGAAATTCCATAAATGAATTTTTTCAATGGATGGCATGACCATGCCCATGCTTTGGGTTTCATTATAAATGCATTAAAACTTTATCTTGTTTGATTTACTTTAAATAGTGTAAGATGGTTATCATTACATTATATAACATGTGGGTGGGAGGAATTACTACCCCATGACATTATTTACATGTGGGAGGGAGGCATTACTACCCCGTGCCATTATTTACATGTGGGTAGGAGGCATTACTACCCCATGATATTATTTACATGTGGGCAAGAGGCATTACTACCTCGTGCCATTATTTACATTTGGGAGGGAGGCATTATTACCATGTGTCATTATTTCCTATGGGTGGGAATAATTCTTACCATGTGACACTATCTTCCGTGGGTGGGAGGAATTCTTAAACCCCACCAAATATATATATACAATAACATATTCAGACATTCCAGCATTGAGCTAAAGTAGGTAGACCCGCTGAGTGTCTATTTTGAACCTGAGAGGGAGGGAAACTGTATATTTTGTTTTGTTTTACTTTTTTGGTATTGGATACACATTGTTTAATTACTAGTGGCACTCAGATAACAGGTATACATTGTTGGTGGTGGCCTACTGAGATTTATCTCACAGCCTATTAGAGCATCCTTTAGCACTCAAGAAGACTATTTGAATATAGGTATGGATAGAGGCAAATTCCACTCTTCTAACTGCGGGCTTCTGTATTTAGATGGAGCTTAGGAGTAGAGGACCGAGCTTAGGCTTGAGACGCTGTAGAGTATCTTATGGATTTTTCTTACTTTTTTACCTTGTATATGTATGCCTACTTCCTTATTTCATGTTCCCATTTTTTACTGGCATTCCATACATGCATATCCATATGAAAAACTGCCTATGAGGCTTTGGTTACATTATTCAGTCTTCCACTGTTTACTTTATCTATTTTTTTATTTATTCTTTTTTTATTTAATGTTGTTTTCACATCCACTGTGTTACTCTGACCTGAGGGTATAGTCTCCCCACTGATATACCATTACACCCCCACTGCTCGTCAGCATCCCCCTGGCTTATGGGGAGACATTCCATGGGTCATGTGGCCAATTGGGATCGGGGCATGGGTTAAGTGGCAGCCAGGTCCTGGATGTCACAAATTGGTAACAGAGGAGGTTTTCCATTCTTGAAATACTATTTAGAGACAATAGATTAGAGATTGGGAATGAATAGAACTTGGTCACAAGCCGTGTTTGGGCATCGCGGACCCATGTATGGGGTAAGGACCAAGTTTCTTAAATTATTACTATTATTGATTCTGTTATAAATTTTGATATCATTTCAACTTTGGGTGTGTCACATGTTTTGTGATGTTATTGATATTGTTGATATAGGAATTGTGATTTCATTGCTAAACCTGATGAAATGAGGGTTATGTATTAGAACATGTGTAACTATAGGCACAACACAACTACAAAACACGCCTTTAACAGCACTGGTATTTATAAACACTATAATAAGACATTGATAAATGGCATATTTATCAATGCTAAATTAAGTGGTGATAAATTTAACCTTTTATCAATGCACCGTTTTTAGCACTGAAAAATAGAACCTTTATATACACATTATTTGTAATGTTGATAAAAGTATTCTTTATGAGTGCTTTATTTTTAGTGTCGATAAAGGCTATCATTTATCAGTGCTTTATTTTTAGCACTGATATGGTATCCTTTATCCATGCTTAAATTTTAGAATTGATAAAGGGTATTCATTAACAATGTTGTATTTTTACTGATGATTAATATTTATATAAACAAAATTAAATAATTAAATAAAATAAAAATAAAAAATGTGTTTATTAAAAAAATTCAAATTTTATTAACTGAATAATTATTGATAAAAATGAATAGATTGATTATACATTATTAATTATTAAACATTTTATTAATTATATAATTATGATAATTAATGTTATTAAATTTTATATATAAAATATATAGATATATATTAATGTATATAAATATAATTTTTATATTACAAAATATTTATGCACTTTACATTAAATTGTAATATGTTTATTAAATAATGGTTTATAATTATATATTAATATGAATTAAAAATATTGACTACAATTGCATAGTACTCTACATATAATTGAATGTCATTTGATTTTCCAATTTAACATAGATCAAATGTGTGTTATATTGATTTTATATATTCAAAATTAATGAATTTTTATATACAATGCACTAACACCAAACTTATCCATTTTTTCAATGTTGTTAAAGTGTACTTATTCTTAATTTATTCAATTTCACTCAAATTTAACACAGATGCATGCATTTAAAATAAGATATTCATTAATAATGTTAAAAAAATATTTGTAAAAAATATTTATAAATAAATATATTTATAAATGTACAGTCACTATATTTATACAATTATATATATAATTATAAATAAAAAATATTTTTAAAAAATATTTATATAATTATAAATAAATAATTATAAAATTACAATAAATGTATTTAAAAAGGAATATATTTATTATACTGATATTTATATATATTTATTATGTATTTATAAATTTTTACAATTTTTTATTTATATTTATAATTATAAATTCTTTAAAAACGTTTCAGTAATAAGCACTGTTAAAGATATAAATTTATCAAGGCTAAATAAAGTGCTGATAAAATGATGATTTATCAGTGCTCTAATTTTAGCACTGATAAATATTGGTTTTATCAGTGTTTTTCTAATGCTGATAAAGATACATTATTATCAGCACTTATTTGTAAGTGTTGATAAAAGTGTCTTGATCTATTTTAAAAACCCTAACCATTTGCGAAATCATCGCGATATCTAGAGATTTCCGCAGAAGCCACCCACCACTGGTGCTCCTTCTTGGTGAATCAGAGCTCGAATCACACCACTCAATTATTGTCGGTGCACCAATTTCATGAACATATCATCCTACATCTATTATTCGATTTCGGTTGTGATGCGGATGGGGTTTCACTTCACTTTCCGTCAATTTCTCCGCCCGAGTTAGGTGGTTCCATGCCCTAACAAATTTATATAATTTAATTTGCTTCCTTGGTTAATTTTCACATGATATATAGTTTATTTTGGTGGTACAAACATGTTTTAAAAATGATTTTACATGAATTTGTGTTGAAAATAAATTTTTTAAAGAGAAGTTGTTATGTTTCTATATCGGCCTTATTGTGAAAAATCAGTGCAAATGTTCAATTAAGTGTTTGAGTATGGAGAAATGTGTTTCTGTGGGTGCTTAAGGTGTGTGTGTTGAAAAGGGATTTTTTTATGGTAAATTCATCATTTTGGGCAGGTTAGCCTTGTTGTGTGCTTTTGATTACGAGTTGTGAAGTGTTTAAATAATGAAGAATTTGTTTTAGAAATGAAATTTGGGATGTGGAAATGGTTTATTAAATGGTGTGAGTGATGAAAAATGTGTTTTCGAAGTGTTTGGAACGATTTTTGTTGGGTTTGGGTTTTGTAAGGGAAAATGGATATTTTGTGTGTGTGTGTTTTAGTGTGGTGTTCGGTGGAAGGGTTTAATGAGTTGTTTGAAATGTGAAAATCATTTTTTCAAAGGCACATAAATGCTGATAGGTTTGGATGTAAGTTCTTAAAGAAAATTAAATTACCACTAAATGAGGATAATTTTAATTGTCAATATATTTAATATTCATTTGATTTATTATTCATAAACACCATTTTAGTGCATTTTACACTTTGAAAATCATTTCACATTATGATTGTAAGTCCTTCTTAAAATGAACTATTACATGGTACATTTTTGAACACCATATAAAATAACCATTGATATTGATTTTATTTTCATATTTAATTTTCAGGTTTTTCATTACATTAGAAATAAATAATACTTCTGGAGTACTTGAAGATTCATATTGGAATATCATCAAAGTGGGCCTTGAACTAACAACATTCTAGGGGAAGTGAACTTGACAGCTGCCTAATAAAAATACTGTAGCGGCCAAGATCTAAGCCCAATAATTCTCAAAAATTTAACTAAAAATAGTGGAAATAAAAACAAACATTTCATCAAACAGTTAAAATATCTCATTCATATGTTTTAAATGAGTTCTAGGATTCCTAATTTGAAGATTAAATTTTGGCCCAGATTATGCAACCCAAAAAGACATCCTACCATTTTGATCAAATATCGCAAAAAATTCCATTTGGTCTGAAATTTTATAGGATGTTTGGATGAATTCAAGGATCCATTTTATTCTTCTATATAAGACTCCAATTTTTTCATCTAGAAGTTCCTTTTAGCTCCTCTATTCGGTGGATTCATGTTGGCTGCCACTTCAGGCCAAGGGTGAAGAAGTCCACTCTCCCTTACTTTCCACCACCCTAGGCCTACCATACTCAAGTGGGGTGCTTTTTACTATTGGTAGTTTGACCCAAGGCTTTAAAAATACCTATTTAAGGCATTGTTGGTGGATTATTTGAGTATAATTTTTTTATTTTCAAGTGTGATGTTATCCTGTCATTTTGTATTGTCATGTTTGTGCTTTCACATGTAAGTTGTTCTAATTCACCTTAGTTTCTTCATAAAAATTCTTATTGTTCTCATTTTATGGTATTTTTCTTGTCACTTTGATACCGTTATCTAATGGTGTGAACTTGTTCACACCAAAATTATTGAAATTCATCACACAACGGTGGAGTGATCATTATTTTACTTTTGTTTATTCCTTCTTAAAATTCACCCTCATGATTGTACTACCTTCTTAGATTGGTAGAATAGAATCAATATTGGGATAACCCTTTTATGGGTTGATCCAAGGGGGTTGAAAGGGGCTGTATTGGATGTTATTTTTCACTCCATTAATGTCTTATCACTTATTTTAACTGATGATTTTGTTTGATGATTTAAAAACTCTCGATCCTTATTGAATTTTAAGGCCGCACACTTCAAGTTCTAATATGAACCTTTACCTTAGAGTGCTCATAAATATGATCCTCCAAGTGTATAGGGTATTAGTATTATGTTATGTGGGTATTAAACTAGTAAGTGATGATGTCATTTGATCTTCTTGAAAGAACCTATCTCAAATATAAGAAATTGAAATTGTTAAAAGAAATTTAACCAAATCCATACCTTATAATAACCTAGGATCAACCCTTCTCAAAACTTGAATTAAATTAGGTATATTAGTGTTCACTTAAACCATCTTAAATAAAACCCATGTTGGACACTTCATAGCCGAAAACCCATCTATTATGACTGTGTATCTATAGGTTCTTCTTAGTTCTCCAAGGATTTAACAAACTAAGCTACACTACAAGCGACCTCTTAACTGTAACAACTTGGGTAAATTTGGGTGATACCAAATTTTGGCACCGTTTTTTGGGACCAAGTAAGTTCCTAAGACAAAAAATTGATATATTTTTTCATGTTGAACATGTTACACATTTTTTAATGCAAATTATAAATTATTTTAAACGATGAAATACATGTTTTGAAAATGATTTCGAGTTCTGTACAAATTTGTAAAAAAGGGACTTTCTATGGAATTAGTTGTGAATTGGTGTAACCTTTGGTTTTTTAATTGAAATTATTCTATAAGTTAGTTAATATATTTATTAAATTATATAATTTTTTCAAATTATGTTCGATGCGGTTATGTAATGAGTTTGATTTTAAAAGTATCATTTCCAGGTGAACTTGGGTGTTTTTTTATGTAAAGTCTTGTAGTACCTCTGGGGGTTATTTTAGAAACTATTTAAATGAATTATTAATATACATAATATGTGTGAGGAATGTTTTTGAAATGATTTTGTGAGAATATGTTTTCAAATGGGGTTTGGGTGTGAAAGTAGTGGCACACTGTGTGTACTTTGTTTGGAATAACTTGTGTGTGTAAATCTATTGTGTCAGTGAAATGTGAATGAGAAACTTGATTGAGAACAAATAAAATGGAATCCTAAGTAACTGGGTAACTTGATTGTGATGTGTTAGGAAATATTGATGTTTCACATTAAAATCGGTGTCCATAGAATTAATGTATTATTTCATATTTATGTTTAATTCATTTCTTTTGAGTATTAATCACTTAATAATTGTTTTCTTATATAGGTGGATTATTTTGTTCAAGTTGGGGTGATCTTTCCAACTTTCATGATTATTTTCCCTTAAAATATTTTCACCAATGCAGTGCTTCATTTATCTCTTTCATTCGTGTTACCTCCACTTCCCTTGCAGGAAGTGCAATGACACCGACTCTACTCAATCACAGAGGTAATATTAATGTTAGCATAGTAAAAAAAATCAATAAAATTGATTTATTGTTTCATATATATGTTTAATTCATTTATTTTTAGTATTACTAACATAATAATTGTTTTTTATACATGTGGATTCTTTTGTTTTAGTTGGGGTTCTCTATCCAACTTTCATGTTTCTTCTCTCATAAAATATTTTTACCCATGCAGTGGTGCATTTATCATTTTCTTTCAAGTTACCACCACTACCTTTGCATGAAGAGAAACTAAGCTGTCTATGCTCAATCATAGAGGTAATATTGATGTTTACACAGTAAAATAATTGTCCATATAATTAATTTATTGTTTCATATTTATGTTTATTTTATTTCCTTTTTAGTATCACTCACATAATAATCGATTTATTATATAGTTTGATTCTTTTGTTCAAGTTGGGGTTATCTTTACAACATTCATGATTCTTCTCCCTCAAAACCTTTTCACCCCTACAATGGTACATTTACCACTTTCTTTCAAGTTACCTACACTACCTTTTCCGGAAAAGAAACGACATTATCTCTGCTCAATCATAGAGGTAATCTTTATTTTTTCACTATAAAATTATTGTTCATATAATTATTGTATTATTTTATATTATTTATTTATTTATTTATTTTTAGTATTACTCACATCATAATTATTTTCTTATATAGGTGGATTCTTTTTTTTTGAGTTGATGTGGTTTGTGCGAAGCTGCTCATGTAGTGTTAAAAGTTTGACAAATAAAGTAAATGGAAGTCGTGGTAACATTGACAGTTAGGATTTTTTTGAATGTCTGTAATAATTTTTATGTATGTAATTGTATAAATTAATGTTTTAAATGTTTATAATATAGTATTTTTTAGGTATTTGTGTTATAAATTTCATTTCATTTAAATTATTTATTGGGACTTTTTTTGTTGATATATCTCATGTATTTCTGGTGCTTTTGGTTCTTTTGGTTTTTATGGTGCTACGGTGTGTTGTACTAGCACACTATAGTGGTGCTGAAGTGCGATGTTATAGAATAATATAGTATGGACTTTTATCAGTGCTTTTTAAATCTATGATAAAGAACGCATTTACCAGTTCTTCTAAAAGCGGTGATAAAGGTCTGCTTTATCAGCGCTTCTACAGCACTGATAAAGAATTCTTTTAGTGGTGGTTTAAGAAGCATTGATAACTATGTTCATTATCATTTCATTTTAAAGCACTGTTAAAAGTCACATTTATCAGTGCTTTTATTAGCACTGATAAATGTCCCCATTATCAATGCTTTTTCAGCACTGATAAGTTTCCTGGAATTTTAACATCGCTCACATTGTCAGCACTATTATAGCACTAATAAACCCATTTCTAGCATTATTTATGGCATGTTTTATTGTATTGAAATATGAATAGGCCATGTATTTTTCCATGTCACATTTAAAATTCTAGAAATAATTTCTTGTTGCATATTTTTGTTCCTTGATTGGAATATATATAATTATGCTGACCCTTTTCTGTAAGATTCAAATCATTCTATGGTGTGAGTAGTGGGTTCCACTCTTTGATTAATAAGGTTTATGGGACATTATGGATCCGAAAATTGAATTACACTAGCTCAACCATTTTAGGAATGATGTAATCACATGGATACACACAATTTAAAATGGAAATGGCATCCAAGTGAGTGTCATCTTTTGACTCATAAGGTGTATGAGCCCTTATGGGATGGAAAATTACATATCATTGGATTAAACTGTTTGAAATGAATTATGACTTGAGAAAAACCTTTTTACACATTCCTAACTTAGAAACTTAACCTGAACCCAACCTAAGTAGTGGTTAGTGGGTGTTTCACCATTCTTATAGCCTGTTATGGTCTATTCTTATGTCTAATCCTGGATTACGAAGCAGGCAGAGTGGTGTGTTCGCTCTTATATTATGTCTTTAGTACATGTCCTAGTTTCTTAAATTAAGTCCTTTAAATTAATTAAACAACTTTTTAGATGTTTTTTTGGAATTTTAGCATTATGATTCAATGAAATCCTTGAGTCATGCACCCTCAAGGTAGCGATGATCATATCCCTTAGGTGGAAGGCATTAAGCCACCAGTTGTCCTTCCAGTCGAGCTGCATGTGGTTCTTTCCCCTATATCTGAATTGGGTGTTGAAGCTTAGTTTCGGGAAGAATTATTGTGTATTGTGAATAATATTCAAGGAATATTGTATCCTTCCCCAAGTATGGTAGAGTTGACTTGTGAGTTCCCGCAGCTGCATCCTCCTACTTTCTCGGGTGATGGAGGCCCTTTTACTGTGGAGTCTTGAATTGAGGAAATCGTTTCTATCTTTAAGCACCTATATATGCCTCCTAGAAAGAGGATCAATATATTTTCATAAATTATACATAATTCAACCAAGAGGTGGTGGGATTTCATCACCCAAGAAGGACATCATAGAGAGATGCTTCGTGATGACTTTCATACGGTCTTTTACGACTACTTCTTTCCCCATGATCTGAGGGCTAACAGAGCTAGAGATTTTATAAATCTGCAGTAGGGGATCATGTCATTCTTAGAGTACTCATCCCATTTCACTGAGTTCTAGTGTTTCTCACATTCTCAATCCATTGATGACCTTATGGCTGCTAGGCGATTTGAGGATGGGCTTTGTTACACCATCTGGTCGTAGATCAATGTTTTCAAGATAAATATCATTTCAGAAATATTCAACTAGGCCCGGATTACATAGAAAAATCTGAGATATGATAAGGGTTCAAGCCAAGGAGGTTCAGCACAAAAAACATCTATTGGATCTTCTTCAGGCTAAAGGATGTGTTTTAGAGAATCTTGTGGGAGTGGTGGTGGTTATGCTCCTTCCACTAATGTTTCTCCTATCTGCCACCAGTATGGAACTCCAGGGAACTAAAATTTTTAGTGCATGAAAAATCTAGTTGAGTGTAGAGGTTGTGGAAAGATGGGTCCCCTCCACCGTTTTTGTAGATATTTCCCTCCAGTGCCTAGTGAGAAAGGATCTACACCTACTCCTCATCCAGAAGTGGGGTTAGCAGGATCGTGATAGTCAGGCAGCTAAAATACCATATGTTGATCAGGCTAAGGTGGTGGTTGCAGTAGAGGTAATCAAGCTTTTGAGTCTTAGTGCTAGTAGAGCGGGCCTACTCAGGGCAGCCAGGCAGTGACTTGGGGCTGTGGTATAGGCCAGTTACATACAGTCTAGTCTACACCATAGAAGAATAGAGGTGAACCATATACTATACGAGGTACTATTCTAGTAGCCTCCACTTTAGTATCTTCTTTGTTTGATACATGAACTTCTCACTCAATCATATCTAAGGCTATCACTAAGATTATGGGCCTTTATGTTGAGTATTATCATGGCATCATGATTCTAGACACACCCTTAGGTATCCATTTAGAGGGTTTTTTCCATTGTCAGAACTGTCCCCTTAAGTTAGGTGGTTACCTTTTTGAATGGAACCTATAAGTTCTGGATATGATAGGTTTTCATGTAATGCTTAGGATGGTGTGTTTAGTTCCCTACAGATCCCATATTTACTACTATCAATAGAGGGTGAAATTTACATCAGCATAGGGTGATACACACGTGTATAAGGGAGAATTTTTTGTTAATGCGACATGAGCAGGACTCGAGTAGCAGAGGTTGGGTAGTGTAACAGAATAGGTTTATAGTATTTACCTTGATGATCAAGGGTTGAAACCCACTATTTCTTGTCTAGTAGTGGAGTGTTTTAGAGACATTTTTCTGAAGACTTCTATAGTCTACCTCCACTTTTAAAGGTGGAGTTTACTATTGATCTTGTTCTAGGAGAATCACCTGTGAACATTACTCTATATAGGATGGATCCTAAAAATCTTCTGGATATCAAGACTCAGTTGGGGGATCTGGAGATGAAAGGTTTTATACTCCCCATCACATCTCTTTGGGGTTATCATATCTTATTTTCCAATAAGGCGGTCAGTTCCCTTAGGCTTTTCATGGATTACCATCGGTTGAATCAGTTAACTATCTAGAATTGGTATCCATTGCCTCGAATAGATGACCTATTTGTTCATCTTTGATGAGGGAAGGTGTTTTCAAAGATATATTTGAGTTCAATCTATCATCAAGTGCATGTTAGGACTTCATCCATATCTTTCACAGCTTTCAAAAGTAGGTCTGGTCTTTACAAGTACCTAGTTATGTCATCCAGACTTACAAACACACCTTCTATCTTTAATTCTCTTATAAATCAGGTTTTCCACCCATATCTAGATTCATTGTTGTTTTTCTTCACAGATGATATCTTAGTGTACCCTCACTCGAGAAACAACCATGAAACTCCTCTTGAGATGATGTTCAATGCACTAATAGAAAATCAACTCTATGAAATGCTCAGTAAATGCCACTACTAGATCAATAAAGTTCACTTATTGGGCCATATCATCACAGAGTCAGGAGTTTCAGTTGACCCATATAAATTGAGAGTGGTGATTTCTTGGGAACATCCCAAGAAAATCTTTGATATATTGAGTTTTTGGGGGATTTTTGGATACTATAGACTCTTTATTTAGGATTTCTCATTCTTTTTAGCACTGCTTATAGGTTTCATGAAGAAGGGTGTGAAATTTGAATGGTCAGAAGCATGTCAAGCATCCTATCAGAAATTGAAGGGAAAACTTACTTCAGCTCCAATACTGATTCTTCCAGAGCTAGGAAGGGATTATACAGTATATTGTGATGCATAAGGTATAAATCCAAGATCTATTATGATGTAGGACGAGTGAGTCATTGTGTATGGTTCTCGTTAGTTGAGGCCTCACGACCAGAATTACCCGATGAATGACCTAGATCACGTTATAGTTGTTCATGCCTTATTCAGTTGGAGACACTGTCTATTAGGATATAATTTTTTTCTATTTATAGACCACAAGAGACTCAAATATAAATTCACTCAGAGGGATCTAAATCTCAATCAGTGTAGGTGGGTTGAGTACCTACAATATTTTGATTTTTAACTTTTCTAAACTCATAGAAAATGAAATTCAGTAGCCAATGCTCTGAGCTGAAAGACTCAGAAACAAGCAGTTCAAGAGTTCAGTAAAAACTGGAATCTTATGGACTTATTATCAGAGATGCATGTTGAGGTTCAAGAGGAACATAGTCAGACTATCCTCTCATCCTTGGCGGTTACATCTACTCTTATGAAATGAGTAAGGTCGATACAACTATCATATCCTAAAGGCCTTGTCCTATGGGAGAGTGTCTCAGATGATGACACATCTTCTGATTAGATAGTCAATAATCATAATATTCATCTATTTCTTGGGCCATTATGGGTCTCAAAAAACATCAAAGAGGAGCTGATAAGGGATTTTCACACCTCAGCACGGTCAGTTCACCCTGGTGTCACCAAAATTTATCAAGATTCACAACATCAATATTGTAGGCCCATCATGAAATGTGATATATCTGGTTTCATTACATGATGCTCCACATGTTAGAAGGTGAAGGCTAGACATCATCATTTGGTTGGGATTATTTAGCAGTTGTCCATTCATGAGAGGAAATGTTACGCTTTTTGATGGACTTTAGGATTGGTTTACCAAGATCACCTCATGGAAATGATGTAGTGTGAAATTTAATTGACCATCTAATTAAGGTAACACACTTCTTAAATATGTAAGATACCTTTTCAATAGATGATCTAGGAAGACTATATATCAAGGAGGTGGTAAATCTTCATGGATCACCTCTTATAATTGTTTATGATAGAGACCCTCATTTCAAATCATGGTTCTGGTAGGGGATGCAGAATGCATTGGGTATGTAGGTACTTTTTAGCACATCCTATCACCCTCAGATAGATGGATAGATAGAGCATATAATTCAGGTAGTAGAGGATATTCTCCGTACGTCTGTTATCAACATTGGGGGTTCTTGGGAGAAACACATTCCCCTCATTGTGTTTTCTTATAACAAAAACTTATAGGCTACCATTGATATGGATCCCTATGAATCATTGTACGATAGGCCTTGTTGCTTGCCTCTACACTGGTTAGAGGTAGGGGAAGCAGTTGTGCTTGGGCCTCGACTCGTGCAAGAGACTTTAGAGCATGTCCAACTAATCATAAATCATATATTGGTAGCTTAGTCTAGATAGAAGTCATATGATAATAGACATCAAATACCTCTTGAGTTTGAGTTTAGAGACTAGTTTTTCTTAAAAATATCACCCATGTTGGGGCATAGACATATTAGGAAGCTGGGTAAGCTATCAATGAGATTCTTTAGGCCCATTGATGTGGTGAAGAAGATCAGACTAGTGGTTTACCAGTTGGGAATTACTCAGAGTTATTGGTCCATGCACAATGTATTTCATGTATCTCATCTTTGTCGATATTATCCAAACCCATATCACGTCTTTAAACCTAATGAGGGTGAACTGGATATGGATGATTCCTTCAAAGAGTATCCAATTTAAATTTTTGATCAGAGCATAGAGAAAATATGAAGTAGGTTTGTTCCTCTTGTACGAGTGCTATGTAAGCACTGCTGGGTATAGGATGAGACTTGGGAGCGGGAATCTAATATACGATCCCAATGGCCAGAACTCTTTGCTGATAGTACCTATTTACCCTCATAACGGAAACTTGGGGATGATATGATATAATAAGGGGAGGTTTTAATGATCCAAATATTTGTCCAAAATACAGATCATTCGTTTTTCTTTTGAATGTATTGAATGGTTCTAATAAAGTATTATAATCAAGATAAGGAGGTCACAGGAGTGTCCGGGGCACTTTTGGATCCTGGAGCACCAAAAAAGTGGAAAGAAAATTGGGTCGCACAGTTTTTCTGCAACCGTGCAACCCAGGTGCATGGTTGTGCGGCTAATTGCAGATGGTTTCAGAACCCATCTGCACCATCTATACACAATTAGTGAAACCATGAATAGAGTCTATGTAGGTTTACCATTGAGGTAGTGGGTTACGTACAGTATGAACACAGTTTGGGAAACTCTGTGGGCTTCCAGGAAATGGGAAGAACCTTTTGCACGGTTTGTGCACAGTTTGGAAAACTGTGCATAGAAACCATGAGAGCCTATTTTTAGGGAAAAGACCATTTTACCCTCACTCCACTTCATTTAGAATTTCCTCTTCTCCCTTTTTTCTTGTGCACAACAAACCCTCTCTTCTTTATATAGGTTTCCAAAGATCTATCTTCTTCAATATCTTGCTACTCATCCATTTAGTGTCCAATTTTCAGTCTATTAGTGGAGTTGAATAGGCCAAGGTAAGGCTAAACTCATGCACTCCTCCTCTACTAAGTTCTTCCATTTGTTGTGCTATTTAGAGGCAAGCTCATTTACCCTATTTTTAGGGCATTGGAAAGAAACTCATATCTAATCCAACCTACTCTGAATCTGTGGTCGATACTCAGTGAGGCATCGTCGACATCCCAAAGGTAGGTGTTCATGCAGTTTTCCATTTGGGTTTTAGATTTTTTGTATTTAATATCATTGTACCATGATCCAACCTTTCCTAAGATCCTCTGGTATGTTGATTCCTTCATGTATAATTGACCCTATAGTGATGACATTGGTTAATTGATTCATGTTTAGGGGTTTCATTATCACCCTTTCACTATATGTACTTTTAAGGGGTGTTCCACCTAAATTGGACATTTTAGGCCAATTTTCCAAAATGGGGAATTATGGTTTATGGTTTCTGACATGTTTTTCAAGTTATTTGTCCACTGTTCCATGTGTTTTTTCATTAATCCAAGACACCCCATGGGTGTTTGAACCTCTTAGTCTTGGAATTTTCAATTTGACCCTATGAATATCTTGATATGGATTTTCCCTTGGCTAGTGCCATATAGATGAACTTGTCATGTAAGGCAATTGGGATGGTTAGCTTAAATGGATTGGCTAGGACAAGATATCTTGAAACTTTAAAATGAAATGCCTTAAATGAATGTTTTTAAGGGATGGCATGGCCATGCCCATGATTTGGGTTTCATTATAAATGCATTGAAACTTTTGATTATTTTTTTAACTTTAAATAGTGTAATATGGTTTACCTTATATTATATAACATATGGGTGGAAGGAATTACTAACACGTTACATTATTTACATGTGGGTGGGAGGCATTACTAACCCATGCAATTATTTACATGTGGGCGGGAGGAATTACTACCATGTGCCATTATTTACATGTGGGTGGGAGACATTACTAACCCATGCCATTATTTACATGTGGATGGGAGGCATTACTATTGTGTTCCATTATTTACATGTGAGAGGGAGGCATTATTACCCCCATTACATTATTTACTACGAGCGGGAAGCATTCTTAAATCGTGCCACTATCTTTCATGGGTGGGAGGCATTCTTACCCCCTATAATATATTTATATATATATACACACACATACATACAGTAACATAATCAAACATGCCAGAATTGAAATGAAGCAGGTACACCCGCCAAGTATCCTTTTGGAACCTAAGAGGGAGGGTAACTGCTTATTCTATTTCTCTTAACTTTTCTGTTATTGGATTCGCACTTTTTAATTATGAGTGCCACTCGATTTACACGTAGACACCATTGGTGGTGGCCTACTGAGATTTATCTCACACCCTATTTTGGATTCCTTTTGTGCTCGAGCAAACTGTTAGAATTTAGGTATGGATAGTGGCAAACACCACTCACCTGGCCATTGACTCTTATACTTATATAGAGCTTAGGAGCAGCGCACCAGGCTTAGGATCAAGATGCAATGGAGCAGATTTTGGATTTTTCTTACTTTTGTACCTTGTATATGTATTCCTACATCTTGATTTCCTGTTCCCATTTTGTATTAGAATTCCATGCATGCATATCAATATCAAACACTGCCTATGAGTCTTTGGTTATATTATTCTATCTTTTGATGTTTACTTTATATTTTTGTTTGTTTATGATTTCCTTATTTTATGTTGTTGTTACATCTACTTTGTTACTCTGAAATGGGGGTATAGTCTCTCCACTGATATACCATTACACCCCTGGTGCTAGTTGACAGCCCCTACCCTATCGAGAGACATTTTAGGGGTCATGTGGCCAACCTGGCTCGGGGCATGGGTTAAGTGGCAGCCAGGTTTGGGGTGTCACAACCTCCAATCATGGAAGGTGTCTATATGGTGCCACCAGAATGGGATAGTGACATCATAAAATACTAATATGGGTGAAAGCAACTAAAATTTAGTTTATAATTAAATGTAAGTAACAATATCATAGAATATTCATTTATAATGAATCTTTTATGTATTTCTATAAGATTATAGTAGGAGCATCATTGTTTTGCAAGTGAAATATGGTTGGTAACATATAGAAAACACCTATTAGATGTGAAGTCAGTTAATACAAGAAAATATTGACTTAAAGTAGAAACCTATGTTCTAGGAAATATGATCTACTAAGGTAGATCTGACGGTTTATTAGACCTATACAATCATATATATATTGATAGGGTATTGAAAAATACAATATGGAACAATTCAAGAGAGAATTATTACCAATATCACATGGTATACATCTCTCCAAGATGAGATGCATAAGAATATGAGGAGATTAATGTGGTGAGTTTAATTTCATATGCTTCTATGATATATCAATCATGTATGCCATGATATGTACATAAATTTGATATTTACATTATATACTTTATAGTAGGAAAATCTCAATTATATCTAGGAGGACTACAAGGGTGGAAGTTAGAGCAACCTAATTTTACTTTAGTAAGTACAAAAGATATGTACCTAGAATGTGAAGAAAAAAGGATATAGTTATTAAGGTGAAACAAGCTAGTCTTCATTAATATTGGTGTTATCTAATATCCTAGTTAGGGTAAGGTGTTGTAATTCACAATATCATTCAGTTGGTGGTATCCATTTCTATAAATATTGAGTTTTTTGAAGCTTCTTAGGTAGCTAAATATGCATTGAAAATTATCAAATGATTATTTTCAATTATTGGAATCACACCTTGTATGTAAATTATTATTATAATGTAAATCATGATACTCTTACTAGTAATTATTTCATGTTTTGACAGTAGAGAAAATGGGTATATACTCTATCATACCATCTATTGAGAAGTTTTACTCAAGGAGGCGAGGTCAAAATTATTAAAATTACCATGCAGCGAAGACATGGAAGAACCAGAAACTAAAGTTTTCACTCAACAAAAACATGATATTTATCATGTGAGATCTAACAAGGATCGTTATAAAGTTGGCTCTAGTGTAAGTGGGAGTGTGGTAATAGAAGATTCCCTAGAACCAACTAAATATTACTTTTATATTATCATTTCATGTATACAATGAGATATGCATCATGTGCACTTACCATTATATTGTATAAATTTATGTATCCACTATTTAAATTTGGATTTTCGTAGATTAATTTTCATATCAAAAGGATATAGAATATCCCAGGATATAATGAGAACCTCGAGATACTATGAAATTAATCTTAAATATATATATCCTATGGTCTAGATACATCATATTGATTGGATACAGTTGATGTCTGACTATTAGGTTTTAGTGGATTAAAAGCATTGAGAATTATTCTCATGAAGTTTGCACATGGTTATCTCTAGTAGCTGAGATCATGAGGACAGACCCAAAAATTGGAATACTACATGTTTCAAGTGTCATTGGTAGTTCCTATCTACAGGCATGTGTATTGATCTCCTGAATTTATATCGTTATAAATGTGTTTCATTTGATTGAATACTCTAATTCAATAAAAAACCATGATATTGAAATCATGGTGAGGTAGCTGGTGTTGGGTATGTCTTTGGTGGTATGGAATTGGTTGAAATCAAGATAGAACTTTTCTATTCTGAATGATAGAAATAATATATCTCAAGCCCGGTTGATCAGGATGGTAGTGCTTTCATAAATCTTTGGCCAATATAGTCGAAGGTAAATCCATCTAGTTAGAAAAACAAATAATAAATCAAGAAATGATGATTACATAAGTGTGCATCCTGTTTTATGAGATATCTAAAGACAAATAAATTATATTACATATCACAAGTTCATAGGTTTGTTTTCATTCCTATGAATATTTCTTATCTCTTTAGGGGCCTTTATGGGTTTCTATAATCCAATCTTGGTCTATCAATATTATTCATTATTTTCAATAAAAGGTCTTAGAGGGTCACACACAATAGCGTATTCAAGGATCTACCCTATTATGGTGAATAGGTATATATGACATGGTGGGCCCCACCATAGGGTACAAGAGTTTTCCAAGTTATCGATCACCAATAAATAAATAAATTCATTATTATTCAAGTAAATAATAATTGGGTTGAATTTATTTATTAAAAGTATTTATAAGTATTTATGTAAATATGAAGAATAATATTATTCAAACGAATATCATTATAATATTTGAAGATTCATTTAATATTAATGGGAATTATGAGTCGAGTTAAATAACTAGGTTTTATGATGTAATATATTTAATTTATTACAAGTATCTGATAAAATATATATATATATAATATTTATGATGCAGTTTAGTTTTTCATGATTATTTATTTATGGCTTATTTATGGATGTTTATTTTTCTAAGATCAAGGAAACCTTTACAAGTATTTTCTCAATACACTATATAATTAGGGTGAGATCTCACTTCAATTTCATTTTTCATTCTAATGGGAAGATAGATTCTATCTCCTACCACCTTTTAGAGAGGGAAATTCTCTCTCCGAGCACAAATCCAAGAACTCCTTCAATAGGTCGAAGTCATGGGATCGAGTTGATTTACATGATGTTGAAGGACTCATCAGAGCTCCAATTTAGCACCCAGAATTCAAAAAATAGTGACCATATGGATTCTTGAAGAGTGTTTGGATGATCTAGAGGGGTTCGTCTTTGTATCCTTTGAGCAAGAATCATCAGCAACAAGCTTAAGTCATGCACAGATCAATTCAGAATGATGTAAATGTTCAATTTATTTTTCATGCTCTCTTTAATTCATGTGATATTGTTGGGACCATATTGGAGATCTATTTTCTGAATATGAGAAGTTATATTTTCCTGAAAATATAATATTCTAAATCCCCAACCCACTGGCTTTCACTGTGTCCCTTGTTACTTTCAAGAATCACCCTTTCTCAACCACTTAGAGAGAAAAAAATTATTTTTTAAGTCACGTATTTCTTTTTTTTTTTGACATAGTAATCACCCTTCCACAACCACTGGGATAACATACCTAATTTATTAATTCATTTTTTCTCACTACTAATATATGAATCACACTCCCTTATCGACTTGGAGAACACACCTTACATCTTGTAATGTTTATGTTTCCTTCTTAATGCTAATATAAGAATCACACTTTCTCAACCACTAGTAGAACACACCTTACTTTTTCAGTTCTTGTAGTAAAATTAAAATGAATAAAATAACCAATAAATTAGATAGAAACTTTATATACTATGAAGAATATATTCTTGATGAGATTCAATAATTTTCTTCATTTTCTTCAAATTATTGCAATTTTATTTCAAATGATCAATCCATCCACATGGGAAGAAAATAGCCTCTTGTTCACCACTCTTCCTCTAAATATTTTTCTCTTAAAAGTATCTTATAAATGAATGTTTGAATTATATTTGATCATAGTTTTTTCAATATGTCCTTTAAATATTTTTCATGATAAGGGTTGTGGAACCCTATTCCCCATATCTATAATCTACATAATGAATCGTAGTCAAAATATTATTGGTCATCTATACTATTCTTCTATAATACTAAATCAATAAGGAGAACCTTGAAGATAATGATTATAGTTTTATATTAATGGATAATTTATTATCCATATGAAAACCTAAAATTTATAAACTATTCAATGTATATCAGTATATTAAATAAAAGTTCAATGATAATAGATATATTTAACACACATTAATTCATGATTTATTATATAAAGATACTCATAATACAATTCCAGAAGATCAGTATACCTAGTTTCTTTGGTAAATTAGGTACATATAACATTAATGTGAAACATGGGTATAACAACATTATTTAAAAACTACAAAACATTCATTTTTATTCCATTGATACTTTAATACTGCATGGGATAACCAGGTGGCGTACATAAGAAAATGGTGAGCTATAAATCCTAGTAAGGGAATAATAAAATAATAACAAGTGAAATTAATAAATGTTAGTCAATAGGCATAAAAATGACACTTAAGGAGTTAAAATCATAACCATGATCATCAAATCATGATATAAGATTATAACATTAAAGAAACATAAAAATATGGCCATAACATAAAACATGGAATCATAAACATAAGTCAAGGTTAACTACAAAAATCATAACACAATGTTCTTAGGATAACCTCCCATGCACCATACATGATATCTCAGGAGATAGAAATATTAACCAGTGTATTAGAGGGCTATATAATTCTGATCTCACCCATCAGATTCATATCATTTACTTGTATTTGTGTGACACATAGATCATTCAATATCCTTGGAAATCCATTGAACATTATCTCAGCATACCATCTATAATTTTAACGGTTCTCTTAGAATGATCATCCTTCTGGGAATGATAAGAGGTGCCAAATCTTAGCTTAATAACCAATGCTTTCTAAAGGATTTTCCAAAACCTCAAGGTAAACCTCAAGTCTCAATCATATAAAATGGAGAGTTTCAATTCCTATAGTCTTACCACTTATCTTATATATATCTTATTGAGATGGTGAAGATATAAATGTTCATTTATATTAGTGAAATTCATTAAATTTATAAGATAATCAACAACCACGTAGATATAATTATTTACATTATAAGTCATAGGGAGTCCTATGAAGAAATCCATGGTTATATTTTTCAATTCCCATACTATTATGGGAAATGGTTACATCATTCCCATAGACTTATATTTTTCATCATTTAATTGTTTTCATATAAATTATGAAGATAAAAATATCACAATCTCTCCCTTAATATTATCCTATAATAATTTTTAATTAATATATTTATACATCTTGGTACTTCCTTTATGAATAGAGAAGTATGATCTATGTGTATCATCCATAAGTTCTTTTTCATCTATGGTTTTTATGGGACACATATTTGATTTCAAATCCTTATAACTCCATCTTTATTGAATCTAAACTTCAGAATATTTGCTACTTTTTCTTTAGCACCTAATCATCTTTCTAGGACTCCTTGATCCTCTCAAGAATTAATGGTTGATCAGTTATTTGATAAATTTAGGATGGTGATACTTTTATTATTACCATTTACATCATCTATATCTCTAATAATATTATATCCCTTATAATCCTCGTCGTGGATAGAGTTGTAGGATCTTTTCTACTCAAATCATCTGACACATTGTTTGCCTTTCTGGGATGGTAATGGATTGAACATTCAAAATTCTCGATCATCACTAACCACCTTTGTTATCACATATTGATCTCCTTTTGTGTGAATATATACTGGAGGATTTTTTTTATCCAAATATATGTCACACTTATACCATAGAGATAATGTCACCAAATATTTAATGTAGAGATCACTGCATACAATTATAGATCATGTGTTATGTATATTTCCTCATAGATATTTAATTGGTTAGAGTAATAGGCTATCACTTTTTTATATTATGTGATTACATAACCCAATACATTTTTGGATGCATCAATGAAGATCACAAGTCATTCCCCACTAATGATTAATGTGATCACAAGTGTAGTTATTATCCTTTTCATTAACTCTTTAAAACACTTCTCAGATTAAATATTCTAGGAAAACATGAATCCTTTCCAATTTAGCTTGGTTATTAGTCTTGAAAATCATAAGTAGTTTCTCAAAAATTGATGATAATACCTAGATAATACAAAGAAACTACATAATTCCATCATAGATGCTGGTATGGGACATACTTTGATTGCCTCTATTTTTTAAGGTTCCAAAGGTATCACATTTCTGATGATAACATTCCCCAAGAATGTTACTTACTTTATCCAAGACTCGCTCATGTGTACGGTGGACTGCCACCTCGTGAATAGATGTAATGTTTTCTCATTTTTGTTTTACTTGGATGGTAATAAGGATATATTAAATGAATAAATATGATATTTTTTATATAAATAAACTTCTATAAATATATTATCACATATAGATTTTTTACTTTCCATTCTACGTGGGATATGATAACTTCGATCGTGTGTGTGGTTGACTGCCACCTCACAAAGTGATGTGATTCATTTATCATATATTATTTACATGGAAGGTAATAAGGATAGATTTAAATGAATAAATGTGATATATATGAAATAAAAATTATAATTTCAAGGTAATATATTATTTACCTTCATTTCATCCAGTTGAAACAGATTTCATGCGTACGAAAGGTCTATTATCTCTATAAATGGTGTATTTCATTTTTAAATTCTAACTTTTATGGATTACTCTAAATACACATATAATAAATATATTTTATATTATGATCATGGTTAAAATTTTGGAGATGATTGAACCAATATCAAATTAATAGTTTCAAAAATAAAAAATCAAAACATACATGAAAAACAAAGCATGTATTGCCTGAAGCGTGGTTTTAAAAATGAATTGTTAATAAATAGAAAATAAAAGTTCATAGGTAAATCATATATGGTATGATAAATATGAGTATGTATCTATAATAAATGTATAATGAACTTATATTTATTATATAGTAGGTTAGAATGTATGAAGGAAGTTGAGTCTTGAGGATGGGTATTTCCATCTCATTTTTATTTTCTATGAGACACATGCCATATTCACCATGTGATTATTTTTGGTGGTTTATATACTATCTATAACATCCCACACATCCAAAAAAATTTATTCAAGGGGGAATTTCTACTATTCCTTAAGTGACATCCCCAAGATTCCAACTGCTGGAAATAAATGCCAAGGGCTTCATCAACAGTTGGGGAGTGATTTTCCCTTTTTAAAAGTAAAAGAACCAAACCAAGATAACCATGACCAAAAACCACCACATGAAGCATGTTAACTATGTAAGACAAATAAATGTATAAAAAATCAAAGCAAACTATATCAGAGTACCAAGAGGAAACCAGTATCAACATTAACTTCAAAGTGGAAGACAAAACTAACAAATCTCGAGGACTCCAAATATACCAACTTTGAAACTCAAAACAAGATCCAAGATCCAACTCCAATCCATTCCCAAGTATTATGAAGCACTAATAAAGAAATTTGATACATTCCATTTATACATGTCCTGATAAACAATATATGTAAATGCACAAAAGTTACCAAGAAGGGATGAGTAATGAAACTCAGCAAGTTTTCCCCAAATGACTTACCTACTAACACCGCTAGGATAGAACTTGTTTGAACATTTATATAAAACAATTTAAAAAAGATTATATCAAAATATAAAACAATTTACATACCAAAAAATTTTTCCCAACCCAAGTCCATTTATAAGGAAAACAACTAAACAATTCTTTAAAATTATTTCCAAACATACATTTTGGAACAACCCATTTCAATACACACATGCATGCACAGGTGATAGTTCCAAACTCATGAGTAGTTTCTTATCCATCCACCAAGTCTTCATTAAATGGATAATCTCTTTATTCCCCAATGGAACACTCCCATTATCTAGAGTCATGTCCCACATACCCCAATGGTACATTCCTGTTATTCAAGGTTACGTCTAAAGCATGAGCTCACACCAACATGTGTATGCCAAAACCATGTCAAACCAACCATTTCAACAAAAAAATTATTTTATTGAAAACAGAACCATAAAGCAATTTCCATTAATCAAAACAAATCCACATTTTAAAATCATCATTTTAAAATCCATAAAAAAATCACTTTTCATAACAACCAATTTTCACAAATCCACAAATCATCACTAAAGTGGGTTTCTACCATGATTTTCACATCAATTTCACATTCAATTTCAAGTAATCCAAAAAATTTGAAATAAATCCTGCAAGTTCTAATAATAAGAGTTGAGATTGAATCGACCTACCTCAGAAACTATGGTGGAAATGAAGAATGACATGAATTCTTCAACAAAACTGAGTTGAATATCCATACACCTGCCTTAGATCTTGTTCACTAAAATCAAAACTATCAAATATCATCGTGATTGGAATCAACTATAATATATGTATCCCCAACGGACTAGATCTATGAATATAATAGAAAAAACAATAATATATCTAAGTAAAATCACCAAGAATAGAGACTTACCAAGAAATATAGCCTTCATTGTACCACGATTTGATAATAGATAACTCCTGGATCAAAGGAAAGAGACTCTTTAGCCTTTATGAGGATAAAATCTATGTTAGGGTTGAAATAAGTGAAAATGATAGGTTTATGATTAAATCCAAGTGAGATCCACTCTTTTAGGATCTAAATTTTAAACATACATGGTTAGGTCACATGGTTAAGAAAACTGTAAACTAACCATGTGCCAGCCACTACCTCTCAACACCCTTCACACAGTTCAGTCACATGGTCAAAAAAACCATGCCCTAAATATGTTTTTCTTCTATTCCAAAAAACATAGTTACTTCTAGGTGGCTGCACAGTTTGACCAAACCATGCACCAAACCTAATATCCTTTGTTTCAATTTTCATGGTTTCTTATAGGGTTTCATGGTTTCTACTAACCATGCTCAAACCATGAACCTCCAAAAAAATCCCCAATAACATTCTAAAAGTCCTCTAAACCCACCCAAAATTCATCCAAATACTTTATATACTTAAAATACATAAATAAAGGGTTACTAACTTTAACCCGGGGGGTTCCACATTTTCCCTTGCATTGGAATTTCCATCCCCAAAATTATAAAACCACCATTTTCCTGAATTATTTTGGGCCATTGATCAACCATTTATTTCTCATGTTCCCATGTTTCTTCCTAAATCCAACCATGTTTCCAAAAAATTCTCACTAAACTGATTTTTTCCCATGCAAGACATTATCTTGTCCATCTAAAAGATGTAATGTTATATGAATGAAATAATAAATTGGTTCTAGGTTAATGGAATCCCATTGAATCACATGGTTAGGATTAGGCTGATAATTTTTCAATTGAGAAACATGAAACACATTTTGAACTGAAGTGAACCATGGTGTCAAAGCTAACTGACATGCCAACTCACCAAACAGTTCAAGTATCTTAAAAGGGAATATATATCTAGGATATAACTTTCCATATTTCCTAAAATGGCGATTTCAAATCCTTAGAGAGATTATCAAGAATACATGGTCACTCACCTCGAATGACAACAACTGTCGATGATGATCTCTATATGATTTCTTATAACTTTGATCCATCTCTATTTTTTACCTGGTCAAATAAATCTTCTTTATTGTCTCTTGGATAAGGCCCATCCCAACTAGTGAAGTCTCACCTATTTCCACCCAACAAAGTAGAAAATAACAAGTATTCCCATACAATGCTTAAAAAGGATCCATATATATTAAGTCTTAATAACTATTGTTATATGAGAACTCCAATAATGGTACATGATCATCCCATGAGCCACCAACATCCATTACAGAATCCCAAATCTTGCCTTCCAATGTTTGTATCATCATTTCATATTGTCCATCCGCCTGAGGATGATATTTCATACTCATTGTAAACTAAGTCCCAATGAATTGCTATAATAATTTCCATAAATGAGATGTAAAACTGGTATCTAGGTCTAATACAATCGAAACTGGTATTCCATGACTTTATACCACCTATCAGTTATATATTTTAGACAATTCATATACCATATGATATCCATGAATAGAGATTATATAAGTCATCTTTGTGATCCAATCCACTATCAACCAAATTTCATCATGTTTTTGAACCATTCTTTGGATACCTATTACAAATTCCATGGCTATCTATTCCCATTTTCAAATAGGAATTGGTAAAGACTAAAACATACTCTCTAGATATTGGTTCTCTTCCTTAAATTAAGGACAATTTAGTCATATCATAACAAAATCAACCATAATTAATTTCATTCCAGACCACCAAAAGTGTGATTTCAACACCTTATACATCTTCTACATTCTATGATTAAAACCCCATCATGAATGGTGGTAAGCATGAAGTAGTTCTTCCTAAAAATTCATAGGTATGACCATCGGATCTCAAAACCACAAAAATTAACTCCCATTCAACTTCCATCCTCTAATGGTCTCCCCACCATTGAGTTTTTACCTCGTTGAAACACATTGTTAATTGGATTTATCTTCTTCTATAACTATCATAACCAAATCATGAACAAAAGAAACTGAAAATAAAACCGCAACACTACCTCTATCATCACAATCTAAGTTCATATCAGCTATCATTGACATCAACTTCCACTGATCTGAAGCCTATTTTTTCAACTAAGAATATGAATTTATGCTTATTGCATCTACAATCAGATTTCCTTTACCTGGTGTATACATCATGTCAAATTAAAACATTTGGAGATTCTATGTTCATATTCTTTATCTTAGGTTCAAATCCCTTTGTGAGAAAATATGTTTCAAACTCTTATGATCTAAAAACACTATAAATTTATCACTAAAGAGGTAATGACACTAAGTCTTCAAAGTAAGGACTACGATATATAACTTCATATCATGTGTTGGGTAGTTTTTCTCATGAAAATGTAACTATCATGAGCCATAAGCAACAACAATATATTCCTACATAAGAACACAACCCAATCTCGATACCAAAGCTCCATAATACACCACATACCCTTACCCTAATTTTGGAAATATTAATATTGGTTCTAATGTAAGGATAACATTTAGCACTTGAAAATACTAATGACATTCACCATTCCATTGGAATGGGACATTATTCCTTGTCAAATCTATCATAGGTGAAGATAGTTATGAGAAATCACAAACAAAACATTGGTAATGACTAGCTAGACCAAGGAAATTGTGTGTCTCTAATCCATTTTTTGGTGGTTTCCAAGCAGCCTATATATTTTTTGGATCCATAGAAACACTTATTTCAGAGATTACATGGCCATGAAAATGTAATTATTGTATCTAAAAATTTTACTTTTATAATTTTTCATATAAATAATGATATCTCAAGATTACCAAAACAATCTCTAAGTGTTTCTCATGATCATCTCTTGTCTTTGAATACACCAATATGGAATCCATGAACACCACTATAAAAGAATTCAGATATCTATGAAATATATGATTCATCAATTCCATAAATATTGTTGGTTTATTTGTAAGATCGAAAGGTATAAACACATATTATTAATGGTAATATCTTCTCCTAAAAATTTTCTTTAGAGTATCCTCTTTCTAAACCCGAAATTGGTGATATACTAATAGTAATTCAATTTTAGATAACCACTGGTATCTTCTCAATTGATCAAAATTTACATCAACACATAGAATTGGATACCAATTCATTATCATAACATGGTTAAGATTATAATAATATATACACAACTAAAGATTTTTATACACCTTTTTGAAAAAAAAGATCATTGTTTCCCATAGATACATTCTAGGCATAATGAACCCTTTACTGTACAACTCTTCTAAGTTAACTTTTAATTCCCTCAATTATTTTGGTTCCATTAAATAAGATGAAAATGAGATAGTTATTCTCTTTATAATGAGATCAATCATAAACAACACTTCTCTTTTGGGTTGAAACCCTGATAAATTTTTAGGAAAACATCTTGAAACTGACCAAAAACTATTGGAAAACTATTATTCTCAATCTCTTCCATCAATGCTTATGAAAATTTTACAACCTGGTATGAGATAATTATAATTTTTGGTACCAACAGGCTTTTTTTACCTGCCTTTACATTATAGTATCCTTTAAAGAGATGTTCAATGCCCTTATCATTCGTAAAACTAACTCTTCATGCAAAACAATTAATGTGATCCTTGAACATGGTCAACCAATCAATACCCATGATTATTTCATATAAATACATCTCAATCATAGAGAAATCGCATATCAACTCAACTCTATCAACAGTTATAGATCATGATCTACACATAATGTCGTGACATTCTCTTTTACCAAGAGGAGTTTTAAGTTACAAAAAAGAAGGAATCATTTTAACATTTATACCCAAAAGTTCAACAGCACGAGAAGAAATAAACAAATGGGATTCACATATATAAAACAAAGATTACATAATGGTATAATTAAATATAATCATACCTCTCACCATCAAGGGTATGGATTAATCATCCACAATAACTTTCTTATCTCTATATAACTTCTTACTCACTACACTTTGTTCTTTGTTTCTCTGTTAAGATTTCCCTTACTAAGGAGTCATGGTATTACTGGAATCACCATGGATAGATCAGTTCTTCTAATGAGATGTATTTTCTCCCTTTTCCTGTAGAAGCATACAATGTTTACAAAACATGATATGTGTCTTGAACACTCAACTTTGGAGCACTGCGACAATAGCACTAAATATTCCCCAACTGATTACAATTGTCGCATGCTCTAGGTGGTGTCGTACAATCTTGATCCATGTGATAAAAGGATCGACACTGTAAACATCTATCTTTACTCTTGGGTTTTGGTGGAAGATTATATGATCCAGCAATCTGATTCTAAGTTATACTCCCACCTTAGAAATAGGTGTCCCTCTTCCACTTAATTTTGTATTAGAGTTCCTAATATTTTCCATAGGTATCAAACTGATTCCTCCACACATAGTTCCTAATATATCCATCTCCACCACCCTTTAACTTTTGACCATCACTATGTAATCATTTATACAAATCATGGAAATATTCGAGTGAATCTCTTATCTCAGTCCTGAATAAAAAACACATGCCTTCAATGATACAATAGTAGAAAATTCAAGTGAAAAACAAACTAAATTCATAAATTTATGCACATACTCTATCACTGAGATATTCTCCTGCTTCAAACTGAAAATGAATATCATTCTAGAAATCCTTAACATGAGAGGATATAATTATTTATTGAATAGTTCTTTAAAATCGTCCCATGTAATGCCTTGGTCTAATTTATCATGAACTACTAAGTCCCACCAATATTATGTAATAGCTTCTAGAATATTCCCTGATAACGTAACTTTCAACTCTGTTGGTGTGCCAAGTAAATTAAAGATTCAATTCATCATATCATACCACACCACTTCTTTCTCTAGTTCCAAATCACCCAAAAATATGGTTGGATTCTACTTCTAGAACTGAAAATAATGATCCACGTGTCTTGGTCCTTCCCATTGGTTCTCTCTATCCACGGACTGAAAATCCTGGAAAATACTTTGAACCTGTTGATGGTTCCCCTGTGTCTCATGTGCCACCACATTCTCACCAGCCTCTTCCAGTTGGTTCTAATAACACCTACCGATTTCCATTTTCTATAAAAAAATTCCATAAATCTCACTTTCTAAAAACTAAAGTATTAACAATTTTAAATTTTACCATATCATATATATCACAACATTCCTTTCCAAAATTCAACATTTTCCATGTTCAATTTTTTTTGAAAATTCCACCATGCATTTGAAAATCAAACCATTTTCAAAATACCACAACCATTCCATTTTCAAAATATCACATTCAAGAAAATTTTCAACATTTTTCTAAAATAAATACATTTTCACTGAATCAAAAAAAATTTCTTCAAAATGAAATATGCACTCCTAGTGGTAATTAATTTCTATCAATACTTTTCATGCTCTTCACATTGGCTAAACCCATGACAATGAGATTAAAATTACTATAAGTGTCTCCAAAACAATTATGTACTCAACTCCCTAGTAACTTGAAGTTTAGAACAAATAGGTCAGCTACACCTCTTTATGCTCTATATTTCATGTTCCGGCAATCCTACTCCTTAATACCATCCCAACTCAAGGACTAAGCTAGAATGAATTTTCATATCCAAGACTAAAAAACCAATACTATTGGTCCAAAAATATTTGGACTGACCACGAATGATACCATTTGTAACATACCACCCCTCCTCGTTGGTTTTAGTTGAGGTAGAATTTCTACTAGGCCTTAGGTGACATCCCAAAGATGCTAAAGGATGGTAATAAATTCCAAGGGCCTCAATAAAAATTATGGGATGATTTTATCTTTTTTAAGTAAAACAACCAAACAAATATAACCATGACCCAAAACCACTACATGATGCATGTTAAAAATGTAAGACAACTCAATTTATAAAAAATCAAACCAAATTATTTTAGATTAACAAGCAGAAACCATGATCAACATCAACTAAAAAGAGGAATAAAAAACCCAAAAAATCTCAAGGATTCCAAACACACCAAATATACAGCTCCCAACAAGCTTCTAGATCCAAATCCAATCCATTCCAAAGTGTCAATAAGCACCACTAAATAAATGAAATAATATCTCTTTACCTATATCCTGATAAATGATATCATCAAACACACTAAAGTACCAAGTCAGGGGGTAAGTAATGAAACTCGATAGGTTTTCCCCAAATAATTTTCATACTCTTGCAACTATCATGGAACTTGTTATCAAATTTATATAAAATAATTTATATAAAATAATTTAAAATAGTTTATATTAGAATATACAAAAATTTCCATACCACAATAGTTTTCACAACCCAAATCCATTTCCAAGGAAAATAACCAAACAATACTTTAAAACTATTTCCAAACTTCCATTTTTGGTATAACCAATTCCAATACACACATGAATTCTTATATGAAAGTTCCATAATCATGAGTAGTTTCTCGTCCATCCACCATGTCATCACTAAGTGTCCGATCTGTTTGTTCCCCAATGGAAGAGGCCCCTTGTCCTGGGTCACATCCCTTATACCCAAATGGTATATGCCCTGTATTTAAGGCCACATTGAAAGCATTAACTCACGCCAAAATGTGTATGCCAAAACCATGTAAAACCAACAATTTCAAGCCATATCAATAAAATATTTATTTTCTAGAAAAAATAACCATCAAACCATTTCCATTAATCAAAAAATCTACATTTTAAAATCATCATTTGAAAATCAATAAACAAATAACTTTTTACAACAACCAATTGTCACAAATCCATTAACCATCACTAAAGATGGTTCCTACTATGATTTTCACATAAATTACACAATAAATTTCAATAAATATGAACAATTTGAAACTAATCCTTCAGGTTTCAATAATAGGAGTTGAGATTGAAGCCATCTACCTTAGAAACTATGGAGGAAACAAATAATGACACAAATTCTTTAAAAAACTAGATTGAATCTCCAAAAACTCACCTTAGATATTGTTACCTACCAACAACATAGCCAAATATCATCATGATTGGCATAAAATATCATATATTTATCCCCAATGGACTGGATCTATGAATAAAAGGGAGAGAAGAAGAATATATTAAAAGAAAACCACCAAGAATGGGCACTTTCCAAGAAATTTGGCCTTCAATGCACCAATATTTTCCAAAGGATCGCTCTCGGATAAAAAGGAATAGTCTATGAAGCCTTTAAAAGGAGAGAAACCTGAGTTAGGGTCAAAATAAGTGAGAAATGATAGTTTTAGGAGTAAATCTGAGTGAGATTCACTTTTTTGGATCTAAATTTTAATGGTTCATAGTTACATCACACGATTAAAAAAACTGTGCACTAAACATGCACCAACCACTATCTCCTAACTCCCCTCAAACCATTAGCTCACATAGTTAGAAAAACTATGCACCAATTTTGATTTTCATTATGTTCCAAAAATCATGATTACTCCTAGGTGGCCATAAGGTTTGGCCAAACCGTGAACCTACCTAATAGCCTCTCTTTCACTAATTACGATTTCTTATAAGGGTTTCATGGATTCTACTAACAATTATCAAACTTTATACCCAAAAAAAATCCCAAATAACATTGAAAAATTCCTCAAAACCCTCCCAAACCTCACCTAAACACTTTACATGCTTTAAATACATAAATAAAGGGTTACATACCTGAAACATGGGTGACATATTATCCATTAATGTATTTTATGATTATTATCCTAAACATTATGTGGATTTACATATCCATTTTAGGATCTACCTTTCATGTGGTTTACAGTTTCAAAGTTATCAATGCAGTAAGGTGTTTTTGGTTTAAATTGTCTTCTTTGGGACATAAGTTATGTTATGTACCTATTTTATTCTATGAGGTCTATATATTGATCCTTTGAAATTTTATATAATTAATAAATTATTCTCATAATGTTAAAAGTTTTATTTTATGTTATTATTTTATAGGTTTTATGACTCAAAATATGACTAAGTGATAAAGGTTTTATGTTACAATCTCATAGTTTATCAAGATTGTTATGATTATTATTTGAATGATGAAATATTAGGATATATATCTCACAAAACTCAGGAATTTTATCCTCCTCTAGTTATTTCTTGAGAATACATGGTTTCCCTTTATTTTCCTCTCTTTATTTTCTAATTATTCTAAAAGAATGTTTTTAATGAAAACTGACCTTATTTCTAACTTCTGTCGAAAACCCATTTTCTACCAAAATTCAGGTTTTCTATAAATGTTTTCAAAAAAAATTTTGACATTCTCCAAATGATTTATTAAATACATTTTTAACCATTTTTTACATTTAAAAAAATTAATGTAATCTTCTTGTTAGTTCCCAAACAATACTCATTTAGATTTTACCGAAAATGTGAAAGAAATACCTGCTTTAAAGTGTATGGTATGAACTATATTTTCTACTATCATGACCACTCATTGTTTTAAATATTATTATATAAATATCAAAGTATATTTTCAACAAAAATTATTTAAAAAATAATTTATGAATTTATAATTTAAAAATGGTGATTTATAAAGAAAAATGTTTTCGCCAGAAAATATATTAAATGATTTTTAGATATTACTTTATATGTTTCAAAGGTTGAATTCAAAGAAAAGTAATTTATAATTTTTCTATATTTTTTAAAGATTTTTTCTTAAGTGTAAAGGATATTTTCCTCAACAAATTTTTTAAATGATTTTTAAAAATTTATTTATAAGTTTTCAATGTTTATTTTCAGAGAAATGGTTAACAAAATATTTTATAAATTTATAATTTAAAAAATTATTATTTTCAAGGAAAGTTTACATTCCTCTAGAAATGTTTAAAATTATTTTTAAATTTTCATTTATATGTTTCTAGGGTTATTTTCAAAGAAAATTATTTTTATTTTTTAAGTGGAAATGAAATTTTCCTCAAGAAATTTTCCAATTGATCTTTAAAAAATAATGTTCTATATAATATTACAAACATTGATGTTACTTATTCTTTAATGGGGATATTATCCAAGGATATCATTCTTATTATTTCTCTAAATAGTTTACATTTATAATGAAAGGATGATTATGAAACTCGTTTCTCTTGTATAGGTTATACCATGATATAATGCTTATGAAACATACTTCTTTATCCATGGTTATTCTATAATTAAATGATTATAAAACCTATTTCTTTTCTATAGGTTATGATATGATGAAATTTTTATGTAACTCATTTTCTTTCATGGGTTATGATATGAAGAATGATTTATCATCCTATGAAACAAAACTGTATAATATTCATTATGTGATGGGTTGGAACATTATCTCCCTCCAATAAATTGGGTAAAGATTGATATCTCATGAGATTAACATGATTGTAATGGGGATTAAAACATGTTCAGTAAGGGAATCTATCCACTATGAAAGTCTTGGGAGAAAACCTTGACAACTATGATATTTTTGGGAGTGATCCCATTACACTATTATAGTCTTGGTAATGATCCTTGAAATAATAAGAAAATGATTTTCTATACTTATGAGTATGCCATAATTCCATGTCTTATGTCAATATTATTCTCTCATGGATCATGTTATTTTATTTCAATATGATTCATGTCTTATAAAATTCTAATATTTATACCATGACTCAAGATTTTGATCATTAATATGAAGGGTATGGTTTTCCTATGTTATTCTCATATTATCATACCCTTATCCTTATATTATGTTGATTATTTTTCTTGATTACCCTTATTCATCATCTAAGCTCACCCTTTATTATGTTTCCTTTACCCATGTTATAATGATAGGTTTTATGTTTTATGTGACTAAAAAAGATGAAAGTTATAAGGAACTAAATGGGAGATGATGTAGAACTCTTATAGACCAGTTTTTTATGTTTTCAAGTTTACAAAGACACTATAATTTTATGATCCTCGTGCATGTATTTGTGTAATGTAATAAATATTCATCTAAAAAGATGTGATATCTATGTATTAAAATCATGGTCATTACATTTCTCATCAATGTATATGAAAATCACTATGGAAAATAGCTTATTATAAATGTATATAATTCTTACTCACATTCCCAGTGCCTAACACCTCGTATATTCACCATGGGATTCCAATTTCCCATTTTTAATTGGTTTCAAATTACTTATATTACTATCTTTTGAGTTGTATCCCTAAAATGTTTCTTCAAAAAGGGTGTTCCACCTAGGTTCAAGTACAAATTTCAAGTTCCCTAAATTTATAATCTCAGTTAGACTAAAATTTCTCCCATCACACTTCCTTTCCTAGTTCTTAAACTAAATTTACATAAAAATAGTGGGACAAATCCTCTTAAAATCACACAATTCTATCAATTTTAGAATTAGTTAAACCCCTCAATTATGTATGTAATTAACACCTTATAAGGGCGCAATGTTTATTTACTTTTCTAAAACAATGATTCTATTTATAAAAAAATTATTTATAGAGATCCTGAAATGATTATTGATAGGGATACATTTTGAAAAAAATTATGGGTTTTTAATATGTACTTAATTGAATTATATCTAAGGAATATTTAAAATACCCCTCTCCCTCACATTTAAAATATAATAATTCCCCCATTATTAAATATCAAAGTGGGAGATACGATTAAATAGTTTTATTTAAAAATATTGGATTATCAACACAGAGAGGGTTTTTATTTAATGGGTGATAGGAAATCTCAAAAAATTGGTTTTCCACACAATAATAACGAAGAACAAAATATGCACAAATGACACCTACAAGACACTATAATGAAATCAAGTACAAAAAAAAGATTTTAAAATTTTTATATGCCACCAATGGGGTAAAAGAATTATTTTTCATAATAAAAAAATGTTGAACATGAAATTTCATTAAAAATAGAGACAACTGAAATAATTATAGTGATCAGAAAAAATTTCCATAATTCATCATGCTAAAAATAAATTTAGTAATGTTTTATTCTTTTCCATTCACCAATAATGGTAGTTCTCTTATCCTATAAAATAAACACCTCCATTGATAAGCACTTGAAGAATGTTGAAAGGTCCATAACACCAGTATTTGAGCTTCCTATGAAAAATTCTAAGACTAGAATTGTAAAGTAAAACCTTTTGACTGGCTTTAAAATAACTATTTTGGATGAAATAATCAAGAAAATATTTAGTCCTGACCTTTTAAATGTTATTATCTTCATAGGTCTCCCTTTTAATATCATCTAGAAAACTCAACTCAAGAAGCCTTCTTCCTCCATAAGTATTAAAATCAAAATTTAGGGCTCTCATATCCCAAAAAGTCTTATGTTGAATCTCTATTGGAAAATTACTAGTTTTCCCAAAAATAAATCTCTATGGAGACATCCTTTTGTTAGTTTTAAATTTAGTTTCTCATACCCACAATGTCTCATCTAGTTTTAATGACTAGTAATTATTAGAAATTGAAATAGTTTTCTCCAATATTTGTTTTAATTACCTATTTTAGATTTCAATATGACCACTCGATTGTATATGGTAATCAGTTCATATTCTTTGGGAACACCCAAAATTATCCATAAATGATATGAATTTGAAATTCTTCAAATGTGTTCCATTTTTTGTTATAAAATAATTTGACACTTAAAACCCAGAGAAGATGTTTTTTAATGAATTTAATCATGCTTCTAGCTTGATTTTTTGGAAATTCCACTACATCAACCCATTTGGACACATAATCTATAAAAACTAATATGTATTCATTACAATGAGAATATTACAATCCTCCCATTAATTCTACTCAACAAAAATAAAAATTATCAACCTTTAAAACCATTCAGTGGTAAATCATACTTCCTTCCAGCATTTTATAACACCTGACACTTATCACAACCCACCACTAAACTCCTAGCATCCTTAAATAATGTAGACTAATAAAATCAAGAATAAAGGGATTTTTGGGCTATTTTATCTCCTCCATGATAACCTCACCCATGTGAGGAGTGGAAACTCTATAGAATAGGAATCATTTATTCTTCTATTACACACCTTCTCTGCAATGTATCTAACAAGATTCTAACATCTCTTATTGCAGTGAGATTGAGTGGGGTTATTCTTAGGTTGGTTTTGAGGGAACAATATGACTTTTTCAAAGGACAAAAAAATCAAGGGGTGGTAGGGATAGCTAATAAACTGGAGATCAATATCAACAGAAGGTCATTATGTTCTAATGTGATCTTCCAAGTGGATATGGACAAGGCATACAACAAAATAAAGTGGATATTTATCATTTGAGTGATGAGGAATTTTGGTTTTCACAAATGGTTTTGTGATATTTGATTTAGATTCTTCTCTTCCCCTCGACTCTTGTTATCCCTTATGGGAATGTGCTTTGTCTTTTTCATATAGGTTTGAGGGATTCGTTGAGGGGGATCATCTATCACCAAGCCTCTTCGTTATGTCTCAAGATGTTTTATCCTGAAACCTTCACAGAGGAGCGGAAGATGGAAGGTGGCTTCCGATTGTAATAGAGATGGAATGGAAGGTATTTCTCACATAAGGTTTGCATGTGAAAAATTAATTTTTACATATGGGATGTGTAGGTCCTTACTGCATCTCATTAAGATAATGTCTATATATGGGCGCTTGATTGTCTAGGGTATTAACACATGGAAAATCCATGTTTTCATTTCCAATAAGTTACCGAAGGGTGAAAAAGTCCTTCAGGACATCCTCGACTACCAATGGATGTAGATTCCTTTGATTTATCTTGGTATACTGATTTCATATGTATTCATTAAGAAGTTCCATTTTGAGGATATTATGAACCGACTGCTGGGGAGAGTCACTAATTAGAAAAATAAGTTCATGTCCTTTGGAGGGAGGGTGTCCTTGGTTAACAGTGTTCTAACCTCTATTCTGATGCATGTGTTTTCATTAATCAAGCCTACCAAAGGGGTCATTAAGAAGATGGAGAAAATTATAACCTTGTCTTTTTGGGACTCCAACACAGTGTGACACTGTCGTTGGGCTTCCTAGTCTTGACTGGCAAGGCCTGTGGATGAAGGAGGAGTGGGACTTCATGATCTTTCTGAGGCCATGTAGGGCATGCAAGGCTGTCTAGCTTGGGATATCATTTCAGGAGGCTCTCTATGGGCCTCATTTTTTAGGTCACATTATGATTTTCTAAGGGGTGAAATCTGGTCTTCATGGTTATTGACCTTTATATTTATTGCGGTGTATGTTCCCCACCTTGAGTTTATCATAGGTTCCATTAGGTGGATCATTGGGAAAGGGAAGGTTATATTATGGAAGAGAAATTGGGCATGCGAGGTGTTGTACTTCCTAGGTTGCCACATCCTAGAATCTCTTTTAAAGAGCCGAGCACGAGACCTGAATTCATTCAGTCAGTTCTCAACTCTGAATAGGTGTGCATTTTTGAAGATATTATCATGAATGAAGAATCGGGAAGATGTTTCTTTGTAGGCTCATCCTTGGGTTGTTTTTTCTCTTATTATTATAGGCAGTTTCTCCATGTAGTAAATTCTACTGATGTGTGGGATTTGAATGTTTGGTGCAAGGAGATCCCCACGAAAATTAATTTCCTTATTTGGAGTATCAAAAACACGTAACTCCCAATGGATGAGAACATCCAAAGGAATGTCGTTCACTTGGTATCTTACTGATTTTGTTGTGAGTATCTGATGGTTGAATCAATGCTTCATCTTTTCTTTCAGGGTGGTTGGGATGCTCATCTCAGGTCCGTATTTGATCCTCACCCCTATATTGACAGCGATCAGACCATGCATGGTTTCTTAACATCGTGATTTCATGATGTTTTTAGTGTGGGTCCATGGAATGAAAAGTTCATGTTGTGATCTTTTCGTCTGTATGTTGGACCATATGGGAGGCACGAAACTAGGCCTGGATGAGAACCATTCGATCTATTTGTTTTCCTTTAGATGAAGCTTAGGTCCCTGATATTTGAATTAGGATATCTTCTAAAGGGGAGATAGTGTTCGTTGAAGATACATAATGTTTTCAACATTTGTTGTGCACCTATCAGAGTATAGGGTCATTGGATCAGGTGGATACCTCATCTTGGGGGTTTGATACTCAATGTGGATGGGTCCTTTATGGGTGGTATGATGAGACGTGGTGGGATACTTTAGGACTCACGAGGTTCATTCCTGGTGGCGTTCAGTACATTCTATGGTCCTGGTGATTCCTTGGGCATGGAGGTGTGGTCTCTGTTATCGGGTATGATGATATGTAGGCAACGTGGTCTGCCGGTGGATGAGGCGGAGTCTGATTCTAAATTTTTGAGGAGGTCCATACGGGGGAGGGATTCGATGAGGTGAGTGCTAAATTATCTCATCTGTAGATGCTTTATGGAGACTAACATCGGATAGATTTCTCATCATACTTAGAGGGTGGTGATTTTTTTCGGATTCCTTCACTTATATGGGTAGCTTAGAAGAGGATCTTGTCATTTTTGATAGCATGGGTTCTCTTCCTCTTGAATGTAAGGTTGTCATACAAGGGGATTTCCTTGGTTTTCATCACTTTTATCCACCTTGAGGGTACACTTTTTATTGGCACTCCTTCAGATTTAATAAAACATTAATCTTCATCAGAAATAAACTTCTTCCTTTGATTATATGAAATATCTTTATGGATGACACTTTCTTCCAGGATATTAGAAAAATATGCATACCCAGAAGTCTGTTTAATTGAAAAAGTCATAAAAATTTAATTAGGAAAATAAAAAATAATCTCTATGGGATATTCACACTAAGTACCAAAAAACAAAGACAAATGATCCACAACAATATTACCATACCCTTATTTATATATAATATTCAAATAAAACTCCTAAAGAAAATGTATCCACCTAAGGATTCTATGTTTGGACTCTTTCTTTGACAGAAGATTTTTCAAGGAAGTGTGGTCTATAAAAAACTATGAATTTGGAACCCAAAAGGAAATACCTAAACTTATCTAGAGAAAAAAAAACAACCAAAGGATCCTTCTCAATAGTGTTTTAGTTCCTTTGGAAACATCTTTCATTTGGTTATCATAATACATCGCATAAAATTTATTATCTCTCCTTTAGCAAAAAACATCTCCAATTTCCATATCACTATCATCACACAAGATTTAAAAATATAATTTACAGTCTAGTATAGTGATGATAAGTGATTAAATAAGGTTTTCATAAAGTAAATTAAAAGATTACAAACAATTTTCATCAAATAGGAAGGGTGAATCTTTGGATATAAATGAATATAGGGTCTTTTTAATTTTTAAAAATTCTTTGATAAACCTTCGGTAAAAACTGGAATAAATTATAAATATTATACAATTTTGGATTTAAAAGAAGGATGAAACTTTTTAATGACCTCAATATTAAAATTATCAACCACTAATCCCCTATTGGATGTCTTATATCCAAAAATACATCCTTATGTTACCATAAATTGACATTTATATTAGTTAATAACTAATTTGGTCTCTATTTATATCTTAAAAACCAATTCCAAATTCTATAAAAAACTCTCAAAACTATTTTTCATAATATAAAAATCATACATAAAAACCTCAATGATCCAATTTATCATGTCTGAAAATATTTTCATTGTACACCACTAAAAGGTATCTAGAGAACCCCATCAGCTAAAGAGGATTCTATAGTAGGAAAATGTTCCAAATGGGAGTGATAAAGATGTACTATCATGTTATTATGGGGCTATAGGAATCTGGTTGTAACTAGAATATCCATCAATAAAATAGAAAAATTAATTTCCAGCAAGCCTCTCAATAATTTGATTAAAAACTGGCATGGAAAAATGATCTTTTCTACTGGAAGAATTATTCTTTCTATAATCTATATAGACTCTCTATTTGGTTGAGTTTATTACATGAATTATTTAATTATTTTCATTGGTCATAATAGTGAATAATGCATTCTTTGGGACTATTTGTGGCAGACTAACCTAGACACTATCTGAAATGGGATAGATAATCTCGGTATTTAACTATTTAATTACCTCTTCTCTAACAAATTATTTCATTTTTAGGTTTAATCTCATTTGATATTCAACTCTCAGTTTTTGGTATGGTTACATTTGAATCTTATGCATACATAATGAAGGGGTAATATCTTTGATGTTCACCGTAGACCGACCTATTTCAATTTTGAATTTCATCACAACACCTATAAGTTTTTTCAATTTACTTCTGTTCAGTTCAACAGAGATTATAATAGGTGGTGTTGATTTTTTACCAAAAAATGAGTATTTCAAGTGTGTTGGGAGTAGTTTAAGCTCAAAAGTGGGTGATTACTCATTGGAAGAGGGATTCTTGAGACTAGGAGTTATAATATCTTCAATATGATTCTTAAAATGTCTTTAAAAACAATGTATATTTTGAATTTATAAACCATATTTTTATTTTTCTTAAATTATTTCCATGTTAGATGGACCATTATCATGAATTTTCAAATTATTATTCACCAAATTTATCAAATCAAAATCATAAATTTGTTTCAACAACAATCCCTCAACCTTTTAAAATTGTTCAAATTTTTTTTCAAAAGATAAATTAATCTCAAGTTCTACTCTAAATTTCATAAACTCTAAAACATAAAATTCATCATCATGATAACTTTCTAGTGACGGAATATATTTTTTTCCATGTCTATAAAATTATCCATATTTTCATTTTTTTTCACTATCAAAATGTTGTAAAAAAATATTTTCAACATCCACATGAGTTTCTTCAACTACATATTGTTTAGAAAATTCTTTTTTATGATTAAAATAGTCATAAATTTCTAACATCTCAACTCAAGAACATTTCTCACCAAATTTTGGTTCTTTCACATTCTTAAACACATGAAATTATTATTATTTTTCACAAAAATTAAAAATTAAACTCCCATTTCCAACATTGATAACAACTCCTCTTGTGTCTCTGAAAGTCCTACCTAGAATTATGGGAACCTTATAGTTACACTCCATGTATAGAAAAAGAAAATATATAGGGAAAAAATTATCAAATCTATAAGAAATTCATCGACTCTACCAATGGGATTTGTGATATATTTTTTATCCAACTATATAATAATAGTAGTGGTTTCAAATCACCTAATCCCAACTGTTGAAATGGTCAGAAAAGTATCAGGTTGCTGCTTTCCCTAGGATCACAAAGAAAATTTAATTGAAAAATATCCCCGAAGGTGCCTGGAATGATAAAACCCATTAGATATTTAATTTTTGGTGGTATCTTTTTTTAAAGGATGTCACTGCACTCTTCAATGAGGTTTTAAGTTGAAAACACTTCTAAATTTTTATTATTTTATTCAATTATTTTTATTGATTTTAAGTATGATGTAATATTAATTAAATATTAGATAAAAGTAATATTCACTTGGAACATGTAGATTAACTCAAGGAATAGAAATAATTCAGTTTTGTTATTTTTTTATTTTAACCTATGAGGGAAAGGGATGGATTGAGAAAAATTCATTAGAATATATGGAATTTCCCCAATTTTATTAACAATATTTTATCTCCCTTTATTATTGTTTATTTTAAAGTATGTTCTCCATTATTTTCAAGTGGAACATTTTGATTATCTTGTGTTATAGTAGTGTTATACATAATTAAATATTAAGTGTTTCTCATATTTTGGTGCCTGGATTCTTCTAAATTTTCAATTTGTGTACTCCTAGACTAAATCATAACCTCCTATTGAGTTTTAAAACAGATCCTTGTAACCATATCCATGGAAGAAACCCTAGGATTCATCTCATTGGTAGTAAGAATATTTCCTTTGTGTCTTGAACTAAATTATCTACATAATTGACCCACATATAGCACTAAATTATGCATTATAACATCATTTGATCCTTATTAGAATCATTTTAAGTCTTTTATGAATCATGATTCCCCAAAAAATATTGAAACATCCCCTTAACATAAACTTGGTAATGATAATTTTCAACCTTAGATTATTTTCTTTTCTAATTTTCAAAACCAGGGTCATCATGTTATTGTCTAATCATCCCATGTTATCTCTAACATAAGTTGGGGTGGTTCTTATGGCCAAGGTTGTAATTATTCTAAAATGGGTCATCCCTATATTACATCCTTTTACCATAATAAAAAAATTGGAATCTTATTGTGTTTGGTTAGGTATGTTAAATTTTAGATAACATGCACTTGAGTGTCCAAACATTCCATCCTATTTACACATATCTCTAAGAGTTTGGTCCTAATTTTGATGGCCAACTTGATTAGTAGTTTGTTTGAAATTTTTATTCATTGTGTACTAGAGTTGAAATTTAATTTCAGACAATTGAGCATTCATTTTTAGCCATGTGCTTGTGTTATTCCCTCCTCTATTCAATATTATTTTCCTTGGATATTTATATTGTGAATTAGGAGATAAAGTATTGATAATTTTCATAAAATATTCCTCAATTTTATTATTGTTATTTCTTTTAGCATATTGGTTAACCAAGTTCTAACAATTTTTGTGAGAAACCATTATATAATTCATATATAAGTATGGGTAAAGGAAGTGGGTGATGAGGAAACTTCCTAAGCAGGTCCCTAGACCTATCCCAGGCTACATTAAAATACTCTCCATCCTCTTGATTTAAGCTTATAATCTTGTTTCTCAATTCTCCCTTATGTATCGTTGGATAAAATTTAATAAAAAAAGAGTTATAAATATGTTCCCAAGTTTCAAATATGTTATTATCAAGGGAAAAAACCAATTCATTTCATTTCCCCACAAATAAGAAGAGAAACCCCTTATTTTCAGATCATTATCACTCATCCCTTATGGTGTAAGTTGCTAAAATGTATTGTAAAAATCCCTAATGAAGGCTAAGGTGTCATCATTAGGCATTATATTGAATGAAGGTGGTATTGAAAGGTATAATTTCTCCATATCATAGTTTCAAACCCTAGGTGTAGATCCAATAGGATAACAATTACATTAACTTGATGGATTTGATACTCCATTATCATAAATAGTTTAACATTTTTATTATTATTTCTAGTTGTATATATTTTAAAAAAATCACTCTCAAGTTTTCCATTTTAAATTTTTATTTTCTCAGAGGTATTAGATATTCTTATATTTATACTTTTTTGGATCTAGATCTTGATACATAGATATTATGTCCATAAACTGAATAATTTATCAGTATCACACAAGAGATTCAGTTTTTTATCCGATTTTGATATTTTTTATTAGATTTTTTTTTTAATTTTATGAATTTGTGAATCCTTCCCGAAAAATGGATCCAAAATTTGATTTCAGGGTCATAGAATACCTCAAATTAAATTCCTAAAAACTACTAGATAGTAGTGAGATAGGGTATCATATCTATAGGGAAGGAAAGGTGGGTGAAAGTATAAGAAAATGACTAGAAACAAATAAAACCATAGAAAAATAATGTATGAATTAACTACTATGATGATACTAAACATTTAAAAATAAAAATTTCATGTAGTTTAAAGATTTTGTAATTGATAAAAAAATAAGAAAATTATGATTGAGATGAGGATTAATAATAATGAAATGTAATTGTAGTTTTGATTGTCTAGTTAAGATATTTCATGTTTGTGAAGTTTTAATTGAATCAATATTCAAAAACATGAAGTTAAAATCTTATTCAAGAAGATTGACAAAAATTAGATGATTTTGTAGTTCGTCACCCGAAAACTCATTCAATTTCTAAAGATAATAATTTTATTACAATTTATAAATAATCACACAAAAAATTAAAATAATAAACTAGAAATATATAACTTCCCCTCTCATTGTTTTATCTAATAATTATAGTGAATTTAAGAAATGCACAATTATAAATCATGAGATAATAAAGAAGAAGAAGAAAGTTTATATTCCTTTAATTTATAGATTTTGAATGTGATCCCCCTCCCTTCTCTTCTCTATATCAACTCTAGATGTATCTCCCAAATTGTATTTGCTTCCAATGATTGATTATGTGAAAACTAATGATCGTCTATAGGATCAATGGATTGTGCCTCCCCACTCACTGTGTATCTTCTTCTATTTAATAGGGAATTAGTGCCAATATAAATTTCAAACTCACAGTCACTATTCAAATACCTCTTTCAACATATTCTATGTGGCATACCTTCACTATACATATTTATCCTTTAGTGACTTGATCAATGCTTCTCTAACAAATTGTACTCCTCACACATGGGCATGCTACCCACACAAATAACTACACCTTCTCAAATTTCAATCCTTTAATTATTATTTTGAGACTTTAGAAAACTATATAATCTCCTAGAATCTCCACTAATTCCCAATATTGATTTGGTCAATGAATTTTGGGAAGAGATGTATAATTAAATTAGCATATGACCCACAGAGGCAAATTATTCTCCTTGAGACCTCATTTAGAATTTAATTTTCCAAGATTTCCCCATGGGTTCTTCATTCTCAATTGTCTCTTGTCTTAATAGGGTGAATGCAACATTCTTCATCGACTTGGCTACAAATATGGGGAGTATTGATCCCCCCTCAACTTCGTTAGTTTAACCTAAAACTAAAAATAAATGATTTAAAGAAGTTTCTTCTCCACTCAAATCAATGGTGACAGGTTCCTCTTATTCAGTCAATGTGATAGATCTTCCATTCTTCACTCATGTTGGTTCATAGACTCAAAAAAGTTTACTGTTAATCCCTATCATGAAGTCAATTCATCAATTAGAGAGACTTCGGTGACACCTAAAATTGGATATCGGTGCGGCTTCATTCCAACCCTGCACTACCTCAAATATTCTAAGCTTTACTTTTCACCTTATCATGCATAGTTTCAATTACTTGATTCCCAAATTTGTTCTCCAAGAAACCTGATTAACTCTATATTGGGATCCCTATTGAATCACGTGTCCTGATTCTCATCTTTAAATCAACTATCGATCTTGAGAAAATATTTATAAATCAAATTCCTCTCGATCCCAACCTCATAATCATCAACTACTGATTTAACATCAATGTTTGTCTTTGACTAGATTCACCCATATAATTCTCGTGGAAATTTTCTTACATAAAAAAATAAATTTTGAAGCCTAAAAAATGTAAGGATTGATTTTCCATCCACCAAACCTATAAATAAATAAATATCCAAAAAGAAACATAATAAAAAATAGAATTTCCAATATTAAAATTAGTCATATTCTTGAATGGGTTGAAAAAATATTATCTCCCTTCTTGATCACAATTGACTGGATCTATAGTGAGTTTTAAAAACCAACTTGGAACATAAATAATTCATCTTAATTCGATCTCTTAGAAAAATAATAGATCCCTTTGAAAGAGGACAAATATCTTCCTTCCATCAGCACTGAAATCCCAATCGTCTTCTTCATTTAGGATTCAGTGCACTTCGATTAGTAGCAAAAGATTCTGTCTGGTTCATCATCATCCACACTCCATTTGATTTAATAGTCAGATGCAACATTAACCTTCAATATCAATAGGGTGCATCTTAGATCTATGCTTGGTTGGTGGTTACAGATTTTTTTGGGTTCTTCCAGCCTTCGATTTTGGGTTTTCTTACAATCTCAAAAAGTTTTATAGCTTCTTACAAAGCAGTACCATCGGTGGAACAGTGATTCATCATAGGCGGTGGTTGGATTCAATGGATTCATCAATAGTGTGGAGAGATTCACATAGTTTCTTTGGAAGTGATCATGGATGGTAGGTTGAATTACTCAACCATAGTCACTTAAAATGATATGGAACGATAGGTCCATTTAAAAACTTTCTATCACTTAAACTCTTGGAATGGTTAGTTCTTTTTATTGTATATGGTAACTTGCAGCCGATCTCCACATGGTATCTAGGTTTTTCACTCACGATCATCCCATGCGGTATCTTAAAATGTTCTTACGGTAAGTTTATTTTCTCAATTGTGGTTAGTTGACATTTAATAGCCATAGTCACTTGGAATTTGAACATGTAGTATGTACAATGACCGCACATCCCATCATGTGGTTAGTTTCTCACAGTCAGTATAATGGTTATGGCAGTGTCTCATGGTTAGTCCATCCTTATCCAAATTTTTCCGCATAAGGATACATCCTCGAATAGTCAGTATACTGATTGTGCTTTATTCTTGCATATGTGGTTAGTATAGTGACCATGGCACAAACTTTCCCAAAAAAAATTAATAAATTAACTTTAAATTATAATTATATAAAATGAAATAGAATTAAAAATAATAATAATAATTTAAGTTATTTATAAATAAAAGTAAAAAAGAATGAATAAATTTATTTATTTAACACTCAAAAAAATTATAAACATTCAAAATTTTATTACATTGAAATATAATTCAAATTAAAATAAACAATAAAATAATGAAATTCAATAATTAAAATTAGTTTTTTGAAAAATATATCATGAATAAAAAATTAAAAGAATGTCTTCATAATTTAAAAAATATACAAGAATAAAAATAATGGCTTAAAATAATTTAATTATTAAAGTGTAAATTATCTAAATAACTAAAATAAACAATAAAATACATATTTTAACAACAAATAATAGTTTTAATAATTTAATACCAAATTAAAAATAATTGTAAATTATTCAACTAAAACATTATTCTGACAATAGAAACATAATTAATCACAAGAAATGGTGTGGAAAAAGTAAATAAATAAAATACACATAAATTACATCACTTTTGGGCATTTATGATTCCATAATACTTATTATATATTTATATAATATTTAATTATTACCCAAAAGTCCATTGTCTTAAAAAATTATTAAAAATTCACCATTGTGATAGTTTTGATGTTTTTATTTCAAAAATAATATTTATTTTATCAAAAAAATATCTACATACAAAAAAATTAAACTTTTAAATCAAAAATCCACATTTATTAAAAAATAATTGTTTTTATGATAATAACACTTTTCTTCCTTGTATAAAAATCACATTTAAAATTATAAAATTATATTATCAATTATATTTTAATAAAAATTATTTAATAATTATATTTTATTATTATTTCATTTATTTCAAAAATTTATGTATTCATAAAAAAAGCCTTAATTAAAACAAATATTTACAAAAAATACAATTTAATTTTCATCAAATCAAAATCTAATTTTTTTTCAAACTGATTATTTAATCATTTAAAAATTATTAATAATATATGATGAATATAAAAATTATTTTATTTAAAATAATAATATAAAAAATTATGATGATTGGTTCAAGATACATAGCCCCTTATTACATCAGTGTACACCTTAAGTGTAAGGTGTACGATGGTGATGCTGTAACACCCCAAGATTTTGCAAAAAATATTCTTTTTAATTTCATTAATGTCTTGTGTTGTACGCTACACCAAAATGAGCTTGTACAACCCGCATCCCTGATTTTCCTTGCATTACACGCAATCGCGACCTTCCTCGATAGTGTGTGTAGTACGCAATAATGAGTTTCACTAAACAACAATATGCTATTAAAATATTATGAAAACTAGCCGTTATGAATAGTAATGACCACTTTTTGAAATTTTGTAAATTTTATTTTTCAAAATGGACTTCATTTTTAGATTCGGAATATCGAAATTAGCTTAGGTTGAAATTTTGGTACTTTTCGGATAACTTTCATTTTATGATGAATAGTGAAAATTACTAAATTTTAATTAAAAACAACTTTTTTTAATCGAAATAATTAATATTGATAAATTATTAATTTGAGTGGTTTTAAATTATATTTAGAATATATTTTTACAATTTAATACAATGTTGGTTATTGGATGAAATTTCACATTTAAACCAGTTATAAACAAGTGTCAATCTTTTGATAGTTATTATCTCTTAAAAGCACGCTATTTGTTTTGACGACGGGAATTAATTTTTAAATTAATTAATGCAATTGATATGTTTTGAATTTGGTAAAATAGACATCATTTTTGAGTTCATAATATCAAATATATCTTAGGCCTAATTTTTGGTATTTTTCTGAAAACTTTCAATTTTTGATGAATAGTGAAACCACTAAGTGGTAGTTAAAAAAACTGAATTTTTCATAAAACTTAATTTTACCGCTTCTGTGAGTGGAATTTCAAAAATTTGAAAGACACAGTAGATGCCAGTAAGTAAAATGTGGTTTAATGAGATGAAAATAATTTTTGGTTAATAGTAACTTTTTACTTTTTTTACCCCGATTAAAAGTAAATAGGGCAATTAAGGGTAAAAATGATATTATTATTACCCTAACACATGTCCTAATTCTATTGGGTAAATGTAATTAGACCAAAAAAACCTTAAGAATAAAATATGACCATTTAGGCCCACTTAGATTAGATTAGGACATTTATTATTAATTTATTTAAAGAAGGGTTAAAATAGTTAAAATCAATGTTTAATAACTCAATAATTTTTAATATATGATTATACATATGATAAATTCTACTATAAATATTCATTAGAAATCTAAAAATATTTCCAACACAATCACATTTTATTTGTAATTTTTAGACTTTAAATAAGTTAATTTATTTATGATACAAAGATGATGCAGTAATTATCTTATTAATGAAATATTGACATAATTGATGTTATAAATACCAAAATAAATGTAATTTGAGACTTATTATGAATTACACTAATTTTTTAGGTTAATATGACATGTTATTATTGATTTAATCAACTTTATTCGAACTAATAATTCTGTTATGATTTTCAAAAAAATCAATAACTAAATAGTGTCAAAATTGACATAAAATAGTTTTTAAAACAAATATTATATTATTAATTGTTATTTTATTTCTAAAAATCTAAGGATCGGCCAAATGACTTAGATACGGTTATATATATTAATAAAACACAACTTGGGGGTGCTTGGATGTATATGGTAAGTTTATTAACTATATAATATAAAAATACAAAGTGACATGGTAAATGTCAATCTAATTAACTAAGAGTTAAAACTAAAAGATAAGGTTAGTATAATGAACTAAACTTGTCTAAATTCTATTGGATGAGAGGATTTCGACCCATACCCACCTTAGATTCGAAATAAATCAATTTGGAGCTATTTAAAACCGAATTTGGCTTTATAATAAAATAATATTTTTTTTATTCCAAAGGTTCCCCTCTCCTCCCTTATAAAAGTGCACCTCCTCCCTCTCTTCCTCACACCACTTTGAGCCTTCAAGCTTGGACAACCCCTGCCAAATTATCTTCTCCACTTCCCTAGAAACATCTTAGAGGTTCTGGTCTTTTTCAAAGACCAATTTTAGTACCCTAATATGAGGGCTCAAAGAGGTGCTTCAAAGAAGAGGAGGTTCGGACACTTACGAATCAAATCGGACCTAAGGTAAGGGAAATATCACAATCTCATTTTTATCCGAGATTTTTTATACTTTGAAATTTACTAGGGTGTATTTTATCATCCACATCCATGTTTCCTCAATATGTAATATTATTTCCATTCACCTACAATTGTTTAAATCCTATTTTACCCTTCGGTGAGTTTTTAGTAAAAGATATGAAAGGAATCTTTTGTCGTTTTTCATACGAGGTACTTTTTTGACTTTTCCGACAAAAGTACGAGAAGAATGTTTTTTTAAACTTATACGGAATGAATGGATTTTTAAAACATTATTTCCAAGAATCTTCCTTTGCAATTTTTCAAGTTTATTTTTAATCAACTTCTTTTAGTTTAGAATTGTACAACATGTTAAGAAAGGAAAAGTGTTTTTGAAGAAGAAATGATATTTTCCTCGAGAATGGAGTTCAAGTGTTTTATCAAAATTATTTTCCATCTAAGATAATAAAGGGTTCTATTTCTATCCCTATTATTACATTGATTTTATTATGTTGTGATGGAATTGTATTTTTATGAATTCCGTTATCTTATATGAATTGTTTTATGATGTCACGATGTTTAAGATTCCCATTTTTATTATATGGGTTATACTATGATGCATGGTTTATGATTTTGTGGCACACATAAGAATGGTATCATTATGAGATGGGAGGGACCTATATCTCCGTCCAATGCATTGGGTAAAGATTTTATATCTCATGAGATAGACATGGCTTGAACGGTATGTTATACCGGTTCAGTGAAACAGGACTGAAACGAGGGTGACTCGGTTAAGAAATGGACTTTTTCCACTAAGATAGTCTTGGAAGTGAGTCTTGAATAATAAAATATGATTCTCTATGATTATGTGTATATGCCACAAAGTTTCATGTTTTTAGTTATGATTATTGGGATTTCATTTCACTACTATGATTTATCCCATGTTATGAAATTATTCTCTCTTTTGCAGGTTAAGATTTCCAAAATGTTATGTTCTTATGAATATGATGTGATTTATATTTCTTTTGTTTACCCTTACTGAGAATTTGAGCTCACACTTTTATGTTTTCTTTTCCCCGGGATATAAAGAATGGTTTTAGGTAAAAAAAGGAAGGTCTTTATGGGAGATGTTGAAGATCTTTCACCACGATTAGAAGATTATATTCCGAGTTTCCAAAGACACTAAACTATAACGATCCTTTTGTGTGTGTTTTTGTTATGTACTAAGTATTCCGAAAAAGTAATGTAATATCCATGTACGTCAAGCTTCGGGTCTCTACAGTTGGTATTAGAGGAAAGGTTTAGTCAACCTTTGGAAACTAGGATGCGAGAACTTTAGTGAGATCCCTATAGATATTTATATGGTATGTCTAAGGATGTCTCTAAGGATAAGTATACGTATAGGATATAGTCCTAGAACTATGGTAACGATCTTAGAATTTAAACTAAGATGTTAGATATTGAGGGTACTCCCCCTTTACTATGTTGTTTTCCCTAGTGTGATTTTTTCCCTCACACTATTCTTTTTGGGTTTTAGACAATGGCTGGAACCTGAAAGAACCGTGTTAATCAATGTAAGGGACAATGCAATGATTTTCCTCCTGAACAAACTAATGTTATGGGAGATGGAGTGCAAAATCTTATTTCTATACTTACACAAGCTATGAATCATTCTGGACTTCCAAATGAGCAGAGAAGGGAACAATATTCTATTGAGTCCTTCATGATGCAACACCCACCTTCTTTCAGTGGGTCTTCTGATCCACTTGTTGCTGAACAATGGATCAATACTACTGAAAAGATATTTTCAGTTCTTCAATGTTCTTAACATGATAAAGTCATCTTAGTAGTATATCGTTTGGAAGGTGAAGCTAATAAATGGTGGAATCTTATCAGGAATACGAGGCAAATAGATGAAATTGAGTCCATTGAATGGGATGAGTTCAAGAACTTATTTTTCAATAAGTACTCCCCTCATATTCTTAGAACAAAGATGGAGAAGGAGTTTCTTGAACTAAAGAAAAAGGATGATGAGTCTGTTGGTATATACGAAGAAAATTTTACAAGGCTTGCAAGGTATGCATCTGGATTTATCATCCAACCTAAAAGTAAAGTTCATCGATTCTTCAGTGGCTTAAAACCAAATCTTCAAAGGGAATTAGCTATAAGAGACTTCAGTAGCTATGAATAAATTGTGTGTTGTGCTATCAAGGTAGAAATGGAAGTTGGTGTTACTTATCCATCTCATAGTTTTGATAAGAAATGAAAGATGGAGTTCAAGGAGAAATCTCAGAATAATGGTGAAAAGAAGATGAATGTTACCTTATGCTCAAAGTGTGGAAAGAAGCATGGTGGAGATTGTCTTAAAGGTACAAGTAAATGTTTCAAATGGGGAAAGGAAGGTCATCGGGAATTTGAATACCGCAATGATGGGAAGAATATGCCTAATGATGCAAACAAAGGAAGGGATACACAGAATGAACCTACTACACTTCAATGTTTCAAGTGCAAGGAAATGGAACATTATGCTAATAAATACCCTAATCCAAGGGTTAGTGATAATCAACATGAGCAACCACTTAAGGCAAAGGATAAAGGGAAGTCACATGCGATCACCATTGGCGATGTTGAATATGACAACGATGTGGTGGAATGATTAAGTGTTTATGTAATGGGATTACAAAATAATGTTGTATATAGTATTGTGGAATATTGGAATATTTATGTTTTGGTCTACTGTGATTTTCAATAATTTTATGGCATCGGTAACCATGAAAAGTGATTGAAGTATTTTTGGAAAGCAGATGATATGCACGTAATGAAGGGATAAAGAGAATCTAATATGTTTGATAGTATTCATGAGCTCATGATTGATATAAGGACTAAGTGATATCAGGGTTTGAGTATATAGAATTTTTAGGATTTTGGTATGTGAAAAGTGTTAACTTTTAACTACATTCATGTTTTCACTAAGGTTCAATGGGTATTCAAGAGAATATATGATTAAGGCCTTTGAATGTTTGTAATGTGACCAACAAGACATATCTTATGATATATGGGGATCAACGATGGTATTAAATCTCTGGTAATCATTTTCACTATATTATGAGAATGGACTGTAGTATTATGGATAAGCCTAAATATTGGAATGGATTATGTTGCAAATAAGTTAGTATTGTTTAAGGATAGAAGTTTTTTTCGATATTATTGATGGGATGTTATAGTAATATAGTTTTAGAAAAAGGAAAACTTGCAGGATGGGCGACAACCCATCGCGTCGGACAAGGTCGTAGGAATCGAACCCACAACCGAAGTGCGACTGGCCTTTATCGCCTACCACTGGCCTAAAAAAAGTCCCTGGTTAGTAGAAACTAGTTTTATTTTATTAAGAGGTATGATATATGAAGTATAAGTTCATTTTAGGAACCATATATGATTAATCTCACTATAGATAGACTTATGTATTTTTTGATAACTTTTCTAACCTTTTGTTTGAGGCAGATGGAATGACCCATCATTCTATCACATGATCTGCTAACACATCACGAATGATAAATTCAACTTCATTTCTTTAAGAGATGAAGTGTAAGTTGTCCAAAGAATGAAAAACGGTGAGACTATACCAAAATCACAAAAGTATTTCTTCTAATTCCAATTTCATCAACTTTAGGGAAATGATCTTGAAAACCAAAAATGTTGTCCTAGTGCTCCTATATCTGATGAATCAGATGGTACCTTAGATCATCACAAATTTATGGCTTTGTCATTGCTGGCTTTTCCATATCCATGTTCTCTACTACTCTCCATCAGAACATGATGGTTCGATTTCTCTTCCATATCCATATTTTCACCTATGTGGAAACCCAGGGATTAGTTTATTTGGGTAACCATTACGTTTCATACTTTTGTTTTTAAAGATTGGTTTTGGTATTCCTTTTTACGATGTGGGTTTCTATTGAAGAAACTTTCTAGTAGTAAACCATTTATAACCCCAACGAATTTCGAGGGTGAAATTCATTTTAAGGGGGGTAGAATGTAACACCCCAAGATTTTACAAAAAATATTCTTTTTAATTTCATTAATGTCTTGTGTTATACGCTACACCAAAAGGATCTTGTAAAACATGCATCCTTGACATTCCTTGCATTACATGCAATCGCGACCTTCCTCGATAGCATGTGTAGTATGCAATAACGAGTTTCACTAAACAACAATATGCTATTAAAATATTATGAAAACTAGCCGTTATGAATAGTAATAATCACTTTTTGAAATTTTGTAAATTTTCTTTTTCAAAATGGACTTCATTTTTGGATTTGGAATATCGAAATTAGCTTAGGGTGAAATTTTGGTACTTTTCGGATAACTTTCATTTTCTGATGAATAGTGAAAATTACTAAATTTTAATTAAAAACAGCTTTTATTAATCGAAATAATTAATAGTGATAAATTATTAATTTGAGTGGTTTTAAAGTATATTTAGAATATATTTTTACAATTTAATACAATGTTGGTCATTGGATGTAATTTCACATTTAAACAAGTTATAAACAAGTGTCAATCTTTTGATAGTTATTATCTCTTAAAAACACGCTATTTGTTTTGATGATGGGAATTAATTTTTAAATTAATTAATGCAACTGATATGTTTTGAATTTGGTAAAATAGACATCATTTTTGAGTTCATAATATCAAATATAGCTTAGGCCTAATTTTTGGTATTTTTCTGAAAACTTTCAATTTTTGATGAATAGTGAAACCACTAAGTGGTAGTTAAAAAAACTGAATTTTTCATAAAACTTAATTTTACCGCTTCTGTGAGTGGAATTTCAAAAATCCGAGAGACACGGTTGATGCCAGTAAGTAAAATGTGGTTCAATGAGATGAAAATAATTTTTGGTGAATAGTAACATTTTACTTTTTTTACCACGGTAAAAAGTAAATAGGGTAATTAAGGGTAAAAATGATATTATTATTACCCTAAAACATGTCCTAATTCTATTGGATAAGTGTAATTCGACCAAAAACAACCTTAGGAATAAAATATGACCATTTAGGCCCACTTGGATTAGATTAGGACATTTATTATTAATTTATTTAAAGAAGGGTTAAAATAGTTAAAATCAAAGTTTAATAACTAAGTCATTTTTAATATAGGGTTATACATAAGATAAATTCAACTATAAATATTAATTAGAAATCTAAAAAGATTTCCTACACAATGAAATTTTATTTGTAATTTTTAGACTTTAAATAAGTTAATTTATTTATGACACAATGATGATGGAGTAATTATCTTATTAATGAAATATTGACATAATTGATGTTATAAATACCAAAATAAATGTAATTTGAGACTTTTTATGAATTACACTAATTTTCTACGATAATATGACATGTTATTATTGATTTAATAAACTTTTTTCTAACTAATAATTCTGTTATGATTTTAAAAAAATCAATTACTAAATAGTGTCAAAATTGACATAAAATAGTTTTTAAAACAAATATTATATTATTATTTGTTATTTTATTCTTAAAAATCTAAAATTAGGCCAAATAACTTAGATAAGGTTATATATATTAATAAAACACAACTTGGGGGTCTCTTGGATGTATATGGTATGTTTATTAACTATATAATATAAAAATATAAAGTGACATGGTAAATGTCAATCTAATTAACTAAGAGTTAAAACTAAAAGATAAGGTTAGTATAATGACCTAAACTTGTCTAAATTCTATTGGATGAGAGGATTTTGAACCATCCCCACCTTATATTCAAAATAAATCAATTTTGAGCTATTTAAAACCAAATTTGGATTTATAATAAAATAATATTTTTAGTTATTCCAAAGGTGCCCCTCTCCCCCCTTATAAAAGGGCACCTCCTCCCTCTCTTCCTCACACCACTTTGAGCCTTCAAGATCGGCCAACCCCGGACAAATTATCTTCTACACTTCCCTAGAAACATCCTATAGGTTCTAGTCTTCCTCAAAGACCAATTTTAGTACCCTAAGAGGAGGACTCAAAGAGGCGCTTCAAAGAAGAGGAGGTTCGGACACTTACGAAGCAAATTGGACCTAAGGGAAGGGAAATATCAAAATCTCATTTTTATTCGAGATTGTTTATACTTTGAAATTTAATGGGGTGTATTTTATCATCCACATCCATGTTTCCTCAATATATAATATTATTTCCATTCACCTACAATTTTTTAAATCCTATTTTACCCTTCGGTGAGTTTTTAGTAAAAGATATGAAAGGAATCTTTTGTTGTTTTTCATACGAGGTACTTTTTTGACTTTTCCGACAAAAGTACGAGAAGAATGTTTTTTTAAACTTATACGGAATGAATGTATTTTTAAAACATTATTTCCAAGAATCTTCCTTTACAAGTTTTCATGTTTATTTTTAATCAACTTCTTTTAGTTTAGAATTGTACGACATGTTAAGAAAGGAAAAGTGTTTTTGAAGCAGAAAGGATATTTTCCTCAAGAATGGAGTTCAATTGTTTTATCAAAATTATTTTCCATATAAGATAATAAAGGGTTCTTTTTCTATCCCTATTATTTAATTGATTTGATTATGTTGTGATGGAATTATATTTTTATGAATTCCTTTATCTTGTATGAATTGTTTTATGATGTCACGATGTTTAAGATTCTCATTTTTATTATATGGGTTATGCTATGATGTATGGTTTATGATTTTGTGGAACACATAAGAATGGTATCATTATGAGATGGGTGGGACCTATATCTCCCTCCAATTCATTGGTTAAAGATTTTATATCTCATGAGATAGACATGGCTGGAATGGTAGGTTATACCGGTTCAGTGAAACAGGACTGAAACGAGGGTGACTCGGTTCAGAAATGGACTTTGTCCACTAAGATAGTCTTGGCAATGAGTCTTGACTAATAACATATGATTCTCTATGATTATGTGTGTATGCCACAAAGTTTCATATTTTAAGTTATGATTATTGGGATTTCATTTCACTACTATGATTTATCCCATGTTATGAAATTATGCTCTCTTTTGCAGGTTAAGATTTCCAAAATGTTATGTTCTTATGAATATGATGTGATTGATATTTCTTTTTTTTACCCTTACTGAGCATTTGAGCTCACCCTTTTATGTTTTCTTTTCCCCAGGATATAAAGAAAGGTTTTAGGTAAAAAAAAGGAAGATCTTTATGGGAGATGTTGAAGATCATTCCCCACGATTAGAAGATTATATTTCGAGTTTCCAAAGACACTAAACTATTGCGATCCTTGTGTGTGTGTTTTTGTTATGTACTAAGTATTCTGCAAAAGTAATGTAATGTCCATGTACGTCAAGCTTCGGGTCTCTACAGATTCTTTCTTGGGGTGGTTTGATGAGCATGGTCTGGGTCGTGATCACGATATGCTTGAACTTCTCCCATAAATGGTTCTTTCATGTTTTAGTTGTTGAATCTCATCTTGGGCTTGGTAAAAGGTAAATCCCAGTGATTTCATCTCTTTAGAAGCTTTGAAAAAATGGGATTCATAGGGTATTTCCTAGTAGTCTAGGTCATTACATCTTTCATTTGTGTCAAGTGGATTTCATCATAACCCTTAATATATCCTAATCATAAAAATCACTATACAATGGTTATTTTATCAATGTTTATAATTCTTAATGATATTTTAAATCTAGAAGGGTATATCTTATAGCATTCTAAAATAACCATAGTAGTAAATAGGTTTTCTATAAGTACATTTATTAATAAGACATTTGTAAATTTAAAATGGGGATTTCATTTATAAATTTTTGGTTCATTATATACTTCTCCCCTTCAGAAATTTCTCCATCAAAATTTAATTGTGTACACCAAAAAAATGTGGGTACTTCTATTTCATCACCTCTTTTAGTTCTCATGTGGCTTACTCAAACTCATGGTTTTACCATATCACTTGGACTAGGTGAGTTGTTGTAACACCATGTTACCTTTATATCAGGTATGTTTTAACCTTTATTTTTGGTTTCCTTTTTCATTGGATGAAAAATGACTAAAATGATTTAGGAGGATACCTATAATGGTGAAGTCAGGGATTTGATGGAATTTTTATTTTAAACCTGCAATTTTTGTTATTACATTGGAAATTATCTATCATGTAATAGTGTAAATTTCATGTAATATTTTTCAAGGAAAATCCATGAATTTGATACATAACATGATAGGGTAACATGTTGTGTAAAGGGTTCACATCTTGTAATGGGAAAATTTGGGTTTTAAATTAAAAAGTTATGTGTTTTTCAGTGTATGTGGGACATGAAACTTTAATGACATATAATGGGATTATATGCTATGTAAATATCATGAGGGTGGTTTTAAGGAAGAATATCAGTGGAATTTTTATTTCATTCTACCCGTATCCAATCTCTCTAAACCTGTAGCTTACCCTAGAAAATTTTGGGTGACCCCTTCCCTTTAATATCACTTCATTCATCGATAGATCACATTTGTAGTTTGATTTCTTCTCCTTGGGTATGTAATCCTTTTGGTTCTTATTTGGATTTTTTTATGGGTGTGGATTTGGATATGGTTGTGTTTGGATTGGTATTGGATAGTGTTTTTAATCCGTCATTTTCAATTTCGTGGCATGCCTAGTCTTTCAAAGGTCATTCTCTTGGTTTCCAGTCCCTACTATCGAAGGAGACTAGGTTTCTTCCATACTGTGGTTGGTGTTTCTATAAAATGGGTTAATTTGATTAATTTCATGTCATTATTGATAAATTCATTTGGGTTGTTCATTTTTTAGAAGTGGTAGGTCGTTTCAAATGATTCTTGGAAATGAAAAGGCTTTTTAAAAAGGGTTTTTTGGCATTGAAAATGGATTTTCTTGATTTTGAAATGGGTTTTCAAACTCTAAAGTGGATTGGACTATCTTAGAAAATGTTTTATAAAATTTTTAACATGGTTTTGAAATTAATTTGTAAAATTTTACATTGGGAACCTTGGGTGCATTGGGAAAAAGACACAAGTATCCTTAGTGTGTGTTGCACCATTTGGAGGTAAATTTTTGTGGTATGGATTGGAAGGATTAGATATCTATTGGATCCAATGTATATCTATTTAGTCTTGTGAGTGTCAAGTATGCATTATCCCATAAGATATATCCAAATACAAGGTGCTTTGTCATTTTTAATTTATGGTTATTTATCGAATGATTTTTTTTATCATGGATTGTAGCTCAGGGTTTTTTATATGAGTTCATATCATACAGCTTCTCAAGATAAGTTATTTCATGGATATGTGTTCCTCTTGATGCATGAATATTATTTCTTATTTTTTCACTTATACTTTTTGTATTTATGTTTTGAGAATATAAAAATATTATATAAAAATCAATTGGAAATATATTTACATCTGGATTTAGTTTTTGAAAATTATTTGTAAAACATTTTTGTTTTAAAAGATATAAATTTTTAATTATTGATATTATATATTGTATATAAACTATGGTGGTGTCCTTATGAGGTTTGGATCACACCCTAATTGTTCCTTTTGGCATCTTTAGATGTTGTATTGTAGGGATAAGTTAAAGGGAATAGCATCTTATATCATTAAACCTTATCTTGTTGTTTCTTTTTTCCGGTCAGGTTGGTCTAGAGGTGACTATTTCTCACATGGGGTCATGACATATTTTATTATTTATCCTATTTTAGCTTGGATTTTATGTATTTGTGGTATCTCATATATTTTTCTTGGTACTCTATGTTTATGTATTGTTTCTATTGTATTCAATATTTTTTTATCCCATTTACCAAATATTACATTACAGGTTGGTTCAGGTGGATTGTCTAGTTGAATCGGGTTTGTTTGTTACAATTTGGTATCAACAGGATGCTCAACCTAAAGTGGGTCATCACTGCCAAAGTTTGGTTCTATGTAATCAGAATAAAGGAGTTAAGACTATCAAAATTCAAATAATAGGTATAGAAAAGGGGCCTAGATAGATCACTTCTATGACTGAAATCGAGTTACCATGGGTGGTCAGGGACTTTTACCAGGTTTGAGACTTAGAGTTTGAGGTCATTTTAATGAAAAGTATGGGAAGTTTATTTAAATTTAAAAAATTTATTTTAAGTATGTTCTTTCATTTATTATTTAAACTCTTAATTTTTTAACTCTTTTTTATCAATGCCTAAATTTGGCATTATGATTTTGGAATTTTCTTTTGACTCGTTGGTTTTTTGTATTTAATGAAGCAATGACTCTAAGAAGAGCTCTTCCAAATATGAGAGAGGAAGTTATGAGATAGGATCCATAGGAGAATCCCCTAGTGGAACATACATTGGTAGAAGATATTATTTTTACCATTCAAACTCTAGATCATGTGGGTTTTGGGAACCCAAGATGAGTAGAGGGTCATGGCTTAGAATTTAACAAAGAACATCCACCCATCTTTCATGGTGATAAAGGACCCTAGGAATCTAAGGAGTGTATTGAGTGGATTGAGAGGATCTTTAACTTATTTAAGAATCCTGAAGACTCTAAGGTGGTTTTTTATTCATATATACTCAAGGTACCGGGAAGGAGATGGGGGGACTCTATTGTGAAAGTTTATTTTCATGAGGATCTTACAAGGGATTATTTCAAGAAAATATTTAACCAGTAGTTTTACCCAGTGACATTATGTGCAGCAAAGACTCAAGTGTTTCTGACCTTAGAGGAGGGGTATCATACTATTATAGATTATTCTACATGTTTTTATAATTTGGTTTATCTCACATCGATGCTTTTTTCTAAAGAGTACATGAAGGCTTGAAGGTTTGAGTTAGGATTTAGGCCTGATATTCAATCAATGTTGATTCCCATGTTCCTTCCAACCTTTATGGAAATATTTGATAAGGAATATTTGGTTGAGGTAGATATAGCTAGAAAGATAGTTTTGGGTGGAGCTTCAGTTTGTTCAATGGTTATCTAGGGTATATATTTTGGCCATAAAGGTATGTGTAAGAGTGGTCAGTCTTCCTCAGGACCAGTTTTAGGGGCTTTGAAAGGGTAGCAGTAGGTTTTTTTCTACCAATGTGTAAGGTGAGTTTATAATAAGTCTAACTATCTAGAAGCTCCTAGTACTTTTCATATTTTTGGATAATAGGTACATCTACAGTGTTTTTGTGAAAATCTATCTTTAGACAGTATGGAAAGATCCACTGTCAACAAGGGTTCTTAGGTTCATAAAAATGATTCCAAAGGTGGTGGGTTTAATCCTTAGGCCAAGGGATATATTCATGTGTCTAAGACCAGATTAATTTATGAAGCTTATTATATTCCAAATGAATCTAAAGTAGGTCCAAATACTATTTGAGGTACAATGTTTATCTCGTCTTATATGGTTCTCGATTTTCTTAATACAAGTGCTACTTATTATTTTTTATCATTAAATTTGTTTTATGTGTTGGGTTTTAATTCAAAACCTATTCCATTCTTGTTGGATATTTTCATGCCTTTGGGAAAGCGTTCTAAAAAATGTTAAAATTTAGTGCATTTTGGTTGATGATAGTTATTACCATCAGGTTTAGTTCTAATACACTGATGGGGTTACTCATTTTTTCCAGGGATATTGGAACTCCTGATTGGAAAAAGAAGGGAATTCCTTGAGATGGGGTAATATTATGTCAGTTTTCAGAGAAATTTCTTAATACAGTTGACCCTTGTTTGGGTGGTCGACTTCTTATAGTGGTGTGTAAATACCATGAGGTATTTTCAAAAAAAAATTTATAGTTTACCACCCCATAAATAGTTCATGTTTATAATAAACCTTCTTCCTAATATGATGATCATTTCTATACCATATTACCAAACTTAACCTTCTGAGTTTGTTGAACTTAATGTCCATCATGAGGACCTAGAGGCTAAAAGATTTATTTTTCCTATATTTTTACCATGGTACTCACATTTCATCTTTTCTAATAAGTCATATAGAAGCCTCATACTTTGAATTGATTTTATAAAGTTGAATTGGGTGAGTGTTAAGAATAAATATATTTTTCCAAGGATTGATGATCTATTTTATCAGCATAGAGGGGCTCATTGGTTTTTTAATATTGACTTATGGTCAGTTTACCACTAGTTGATATTCTATGAAAAGGATATACAAAAGACAACGTTTTGGAGTTGATATGGGAATTTCATGTTCTTGGTTGAACCATTTGGTCTCACTAATGATCATGCGGTGTTTATGGTATTGATGAACGAGATTTTTCATTATTTCTTGGAACCTTTTGTTATTATGATCTTGGATGATATTTTGGTATACTTAAAGTCAAGGGAGGATCATATGTACCATTTGGATATCATTATTTGAACTTTGAGGGAATATCATTTGTATGGTAATCTTTCTAAATGTGAGTTTTAGATCAAAGAAGTGAAGTTTATGGAGAATGTGATATCTGAGAGGAGAGTATCAATATATCGTGAAAGGTACAAGTAGTTATGTCTTAGTATAATCATAGAAATATGTTTGAGATATAGAGATTATTGGGTTTGGATGGTTATTATAGATGATTTTTAAAGGACTTCTCCAAGATTGCATCTTCTATGATAGCTTTAGCTCGTAAGGGTGTAAATTTTGAATGGGATGATAAGTGTCAGATATATTTTGAGGATATAAAGTTGAGGTTGACTTCATTAATAATTTTTATTCATTTATAACTAGTTTTGGGTTATGATGTTTTCGGTAATGCTTCTAGTATGGGTTTGGGATGTGTCTTGATGCAAAGGAAGCAGGTGGTGGACTATGGCTCATGCCATTTACACCCTCATGAGAATAAATACCCTACACATGATCTTGAGTTGGTAGAGGATATTAATGAACTTAAAATGGGTCTTCACTATCTCTTTTGAGAGAGTTTTATAGTATATTTTTATCATATGAACCTGAAATATATTTTTACTCAGAGGGATCTGAATTTTTTGATAGAGATTTTGGGTAGCGTATCTTTAGACTTTTGATTTTGATATTTCTTATGATTTTGAAAGGGAATTTTGTTTTTGATGTGTAGAGTAGAAAATTACCGACACAGTCCATGAAGGAATCAATTGGGGAGTAGTCTCTAATGAGTTTGTTTTCTAATATGAGATTGGGGATTGAAGAGGTTGGTGGATAATAGTTATTTTCATCAATAAAAGATGAATCATATTTTTATGAGAGATTTATTCTCAAGTAGGTGATGGACACTGATTTCCAATGCTTTAGTAAAAGCCTTTATGGTGGGGATACCTCAGGTGAGTGGTCTCGGTATCCCAGTGGATATTTGTTTTTTCCAAATTGGTTAGTTGTCCAATTTTCCCTAAGGAAAGTATTATTTGATAGTGGATACCATTATTGTTGGTCCATAGACCTAGGTACTACCAAGATGTATCGTGATTTGATTTGTCAGTATTGGTGATAGGGGATGAGATAGTCGATTGCAGATTTTGTTTCGTGGTGACTTACTTTTCAGATAATTAAGTTGGAACACCAGAGACCTATAGTCTTTTTTCAGCCCTTACCCATTCTAATATGAAATTGGGATGATATTTCCATGGATTTTATCATTGGTTTTCTATATAATTCTAGTGCTAAAGATGTGTCTTGAGTGATCATTGATAGAATCATGAAATCAATGCATTTACTACAGAACTAGGAGATGATGAAAGTGGAATAGCATGGGGACTTGTATGTCTAATAGATTGTGATACTTCATGGGGTTCCCTATGTAGTTTTATCTGAAAGGGATCTGAGTTTCACATCTAGGTTCTTGAAATGTTTTTAAGAGGTGATGGGTTCAAAGATTATGTTGATCATGTCTTATTATCTTCAGACAGATAGACAAATAGATATTTCTATCTACCTTTTAGAGTATATGGTTTGGGCTTGTCTACTTGATTTTGGAAGATCTTGGGAAAATCATTTTCCTTTGTTTAAATTTTACTAAAAAATAGTTATCATGCTTTGATTAGGATAGTTCCCTATAAGGATTTCTTTGAGAGGCCATCTAGATATCCCTTCTTCTAGGAAGAGTTGGGAGAGTGGCCCTCGGTTGGGTTGAGTGTTTTTTATGAGACAACAGAGATGGTACAGCTAATCCAGAGGTGTTTGATCACAGCACAGATTCATCAGAAATATTATGTGGACCATTGGAAAAATTCATGTGAGTTTTAAATTATTGATTGTGTATTTATCATATTTTAACCTCGCTTGGGAAATCATTGGTTGGGGAAGCAGGGTAAGTTGGCACTGAGGTTTTTGGGCCCCTTTGAGATCATTTGATGAATAAGAAGGGTGTCTTATCGGTTTCACTTTCCATCTATTCAAAATCTATCCACAACATGCTTAATTTTTTCTAGTATAGGATGTATATACTATATCCTCCTAACATGATTAGATGGGGGTATTGATATTGAGCCCAATACCACTTTGGTTGAGAAGTAATTTCATATTTTAGATCGTTGGGATAACGTATTTTGTGGTAAAATGATCCCCCTAGTCTAGGTACTATGGAAGTGCAGATAGGATGACTATGAGACATGGTAGTGGGAGTCATTGATGAGGTAGTAGTGGCCTTCAATTTTTATGGATCTAGGTTCTTAAGGTCTTTCTTGGGGAAGAAACCATTTATAGTGGGGAGATTGTAACACCATGTTACCTTTATTTTAGGTATGTTTGAAACATAGATTTTGGTTTCCTTTTTTTTATTAAAATTTCCTAAAATGAATTCAGAGGATACCTGTAATGGTTAATTCAAGGATTTGTTGTAATTTTATGCTAAAACCGACAATTTTTTCTATTAACTAAGAAATTACACACTATGTAATGGGATTACACCCCATTTAATGTATTCTAGGTAGAATCCATGAATTTTATACACAATGTGAAAGGATTACATGCTCTGTAAAGGTTTTACATTATGTAATGGGAAAATCAGGTTTTTAATTAAAAAGTGATGGGTTGTTCAGCGTATGTGGGACTTGAGGATTTTATGATGTGTAATTGGATTACATTTCATGTAAAAATCATAAGGTATGGTTTTAAGTAGTTATATAAGCTTAATTTTTATTTCATTCGGCCCATGTCCAATATCTCTTGACTCATAGCTTACCCTAGTCAATTTTGGGTGAATCTTTACATTCTGAATTTCTTTGTTCAGCAATTGGTCACCCTTGTAGTTGGATTGCTTCTCCTTGATGATTTAATCCTTTTGGTTCTTCTTTAGATTTGGTTATTAATGTGGTTTTGTCTACGGTTATGTTTATATTGTGATCGGGTAGTGTTTTTTATTTATCCTTTTAAGTTTCTTAGAATGCCTTGTCTTTCGAAGACCATTCTATTTTTTTGTCACCGTTATCGAATGAATCTAGATTTCTACTATTTTGTGGTAGGTTTTTCTATACAATGGGTTATTTTGTTGAATTTCATGTCATTATTGACAAATTAAATTGGGTTGTTCATTATTTATAAGTGATGTGTGGTTTTAAATGATTCTTGGAAAAGAAAATGTTTTTTTAAAAGGGGGTATTCTTTGAAAATGGATTTTCTTGAATTGGAAATGCATTTTCAAATTAAAAAAAAGATTGAATTGGATTTGAATTTTTTTGTATGAAATTGTAATAATGGTTTTGAAATTAGTTTTAAAAATTGTACATTAGGATCCTTAAGTGCATCAGGAAAGAGACACAGGTATCCTTAGTGTGTATTGCACTACTAGGAGGTAACCTTTTTTGGTATAAACTAGAAAGACTCAATATCGGTTGGATTCAATGTATGCATATTTAGGATTATGAGTGTCTATTACACATTTTCACATAGGTTAGTTTGGATTTGGATCACACCCTAATTATACCTTTTTGTATTTTGAGATGTTTTATTATTGGATTCAGGTAAAGGGAAGAGAATATTATAGCATGATAGCTTTTCTTGTTGTTGCTTCTTTCAGTTCAGGTTGTTTTGGAGGTGACTATTGGTCATGTGGGGAATTGAAATATTTTTTAGTTTTGCCTATTTTGGCTTGGATTATAAGACTTTGTGTTATCTCATATTTTTCCTCTTTATACTCTGGGTTTATGTATTATTTCTATTGTATTCAAGACTATTTTCTATTATCCTATTTTATCTATATTACATGAAAAAATGGTTTGGGTGTCTTTTTAGTTGACCTAGGTTGGTTTATTATAGTTGTATTGTTTCATAGAACTTTTCCTCTATGATATAATTTCTTCATCAGATGATCTTCATTTGAAATATATTTCTCCAAAATTATGACCTCTGGATTCAGTACATGTGAGGGGTATGATATATACTTCTACAAGAGGGATACAGAGAACACATCATATAATTGAGATAGGTTAGGCCGGAGTGATATTCAATATTCCATAGCTCCAATGCTATTTAGGATTTCAAAGGGGTTGATATATCTTGGAATAATATTTCTCTTCTATCCAAACCTCTTGAATTTCTTCCATGGTGATATATAAGGGAACTTTTTATCTCTATCCACAAACTCTAGGTCATTTTGATGATTTTTTGAATTTTTTTTGAAATTGTGGCGATTTTATATAATGTTAAATAGTTTAAAACTTATCTATCATCTCTTGGATAAAATAAATTCACATACACTTACTCTATCCATCTTTATCATATCATATTAGATTTTTACAAGGCTACCCATACGAAGCCTCATAAAGTTCCATTTAAATATTAGAATAGAAGCTGTTATTACATGAGAAAACCACTAGGGAAAGGTGTTGATCCTGGAATACTTATAAATATATTGAACATCATCTCATAATATCCTATACAATTTTAATAGTTCTCTCAAACTTTCCATCTATTTAAGGGTGATATGAAGTACATAAACTCATCCCCATATCCAACACTTGCTAATGGATTCTCTAAAACATTGAGTTAAACCTTGGATATCAATAAGATACAATAGAGAGTGACACTCCATTCATTATTATTACTTATTTTATGTATATCATGGTGAATTTTTCAAGAGAGAAGTCTTACTTAAATGCAATGAAATTAAATTGCATTATAAGGTGATCGACTACCGCCCAAATGGAATTATTTCCTTTAGATTATCTAAGGAGTCCTATGATGAAATCAATTGTTATGTTTTCTCATTTCCATACTAGTATGGGAAATGGTTAAATTATACCCTTATAATTTTATCATTTATCCTTGGTTTACTGGCATACCAAGCATCGAGATACAAATTCCACCATCTCCCTCTTCATGATATTCCTCCGGAAGTTTTACTTCAGATGTCTATACATATTAGTTCTTCATAAATTAATATAGAATGATGGTCTATGTTAATCATCAATAATTTCCCTTATCAACTATGGTTTTTATGGGAATAATATCTAAGTTACAAACCTTGTAACTACATATTTAAAAAAGTTAAATGATGGAATATTTGCTACTTTTTTCTATAGCACCTCATTATCTTTCTGGGACTATTTGATACTATCAAGAATGGATGTTTAATCATTTATTTGAGAATTTTATGAAAAAAGATCCTTTTATTATTCCAATGTCTATCCTCTACATGTAAAATAATATTGGGTCCCTTGTCATCGCCATTATGGATCAGGTGTAGGATCATTTCTACTTAGAGAATCTTCCACTTTGTTCACCTTTTTAGGAAGGTAATGGATTATAAAATCATAATCCTTGATCAACTCTAACGAAATTTTTTTCTGAATATTGAGATCCTTTTTTGAAAATATATTTGGGGTTTTTTTGATATGTATATATTTCACACTTATCCCCATAGAGATAATGTTTTCAAAAATGTGAATATCACTGCATTTAATTCTAAATCATGTGTTGGGAAGTTATGCTCATGGATATTTAATTAGAGAGGGGTATAGGCTATCACTTTGTCTTCTTTCATGAGTACACAACCCAATACCTTTTTGGATGCATTGTTATAGATCAAAAATTCTTCTCCACTAGTGGGTAATGTGGGAACATGTGTTGTGAATAGCCTTTTATTTAACTCTTTAAATATATACTCTCATTTATCATTCTGGATAAATTTGGATCTCATCTAAGTTAGCTTGGTAAGTGGAATTAATAATCATAAGAATTTTCTCACAAATTGATGATAATACCCATCTAATCCAAGGAAACTGTGGATTTTGGTCATAAATATTGGTTTTGGGCACCCTTCAATTGCCTATGTTTTTTAAGGATCCACATATATCTCTTTTATAGAGATAAAACTCCCTATGAATGTTACTTATATCACTCAAAACACGCATTTACTATACTTAACATATAATTTTTTCATTTACATGGTAATTAGTACAATATCTAAATATTCCTCATGCCCCTCCTTACTTTTAGAGTTGATAAGAATGCCATCTATATAGAATACCAAAAATTCATTGAGGTAATCCCTAAATACTCTATTCATTAAGTCTATAAAGATTTATAGATTATTAGTGCATCCAAATGAAATCACTATGAACTTATATTGTCCGCGCCTTATAAAAAAGTAGTATTGGGGACATCCTTCTTCTTCACCTTTAATTGACAAAATCCTAACCAAGTATCTACCTTAGAGAAGTACTCGAATCCATATATTTGGTCAAACAAGTCATCAATTGGTGACATAGTATTATTTTTCTTTATCATGATATTATTGAGCTCACAATAATTAATGAGGAGGCTCATTGAACCAACCTTTTTTTTTGAAGAGGACCGATGCACTCCATGGTGAATAAGTTGGGCGTATAAACCTGTTATCTAGATTCGACAGTAGTTTATTCTTCATCTCTTAAAGTTTAATAGTAGACATTCCATATGGATTATTAGATATTGTAAAATATTTGGGTATAAGTTTGATCAAGAACTTAACCAAAACTATGAGGAAGACCAGTCAATTCTTCAAGAAACACATCAACGTATTCCCTTGCAATGGGAATGTCATCAAGTATGATATTTTCCTTAGTCTCAATCATTTGATCAAGATACAATTACTCATAAGAAGTAATATTCATGCTTGACTTGATAACACCAAAGTAGATTCATCGTATTCCTTGCACTTGTATAGAATCAGAGATGGATTTTGGATATAAAGGTCTATTTCCTACTCTAGAAAACTTTTGACTTCTCTATATAAGGAAATCCAATCCATACCTAGAATTTCATTGAATTTATATAAAGCGAGTATTACAAGGTTCACTGGGAAGTTAATCCCACAAATATGGAGAGGGGATAAGTTATATACTAGGGATTCAATAATTCCCCTATTTTTCATTTTTATAAATATCTCCACTTCCATGTTTTGAGGGAATGTATAAATAGTTCTACTAAACATGTGTTATATGAAAGAATGCATTGAACAAATAGTCACATAGGACTTTTTAAGTTCATGAATTGAAGATAAGCCTACCTTTCACTATTTTATGAGGGTTCTAATCATTTACTTCATCCAAAATAGACTTGTAGATGAGAATATTTTTTAAAATTTTAAATACATAAAAGGGAAACTATGAATATTTAAGGGATGAATCATAAATGGAATTCATTCATTAACCTGTGAATTTCTTGGTTTCAATCTATATTATGCATGATCTATTTCCTAACATGAAATATTATGGGTATTTGTTTCTCTTATTAATGTTTGGTAAGTATCTTATCAATTTACCAATTCATGTCCCCTGGGAGTGTCAAAACATGTTTATAGTAAGGCCTCTTTTTCATGCACCAAGTGTCGATCGATTCAATCCCAATGCATCCTTTTTAGATCTCCCTATGCATAACTATTACAAATAAATATCTAATTGTAGTATCTGGACATGGATGTATTTTCATAGAAACCACTTACTATATAATTTACCAAAATTTAGGAATGATTTATATTTTTTAGTCTTATCCCTAAGGATTTCACTAGGGTTTTCAAATCCTAATCCCCAAAATAACTTGACTTTCCTATGATACTAACTATGACAACCCATATCATTAATATACATTAATTCATGATATATCTCATAAATATACTCATAATATAATATCAAAAGATCATGAGTCCTATTTTCCTTAGAAAATTAGGTACATAGCACATTAACTTAAAACATAGATATAACAAGATTATTTAAAAACTCCAAAATGTGGCCTTATATTCCATATATATTTAATAATTCACAAGATAACCTATAGATATACATAATAAAAGTTGAGATACAAAGCCTGATAAAGGAATAATTGAATCATTTCATGATAAAATTAATGCATGTTAGTTAATAGGAATGGGTGAGAATCATAAACATGATCATAGAAGAATTATATAACATGATAACATTAATGAAACATAGAAATGTGGTCAGAAAATAAAACATGACATGATAAACATATGTTAAGGATAAACACCAAGAAATCATAACATAATGTTCTTAGGGTAACCTATAATTCACCAAACAAGACATCTCATGAGATAAAAACATTACCCAATTCATTGGAGGACTATATGATTTCAATACCACCCATCACATTCATGAATATACATATATTTGAGTGCCACATAGATCATTCAGCATAAGGAAATATTTTATCAAATTTAATCCCATGATTAAAGAGTGTGGGATGAATACATGAAATTCCCTAATCAATTAACTATAGGTATGTCTAGTTGAATACCTTTGAGTGGAAATGGGTATGTGTATTCACTAAACAAATGCTTGGAATGTAAAAATCTCGGGATAATTTCAGCAGTATAATGGGTGTACGTAAATTTTTATAGAAGGGGTGAATGAGAGTGAAAGGAGGTATCTAATTAAATGGGAATCATAATTATATTAAATGGATGTGTAAAAACACATTAAAACAAGAATAATTGGAAATAAAAAGAGCTTAATACAAATAAAGTACATAAAATAAAAAGAAGAGTAGAAAGTCTCTTACCTTGAGAGGGTGCCTATAAAATCTTGTAAGGATCTCTTTAAGAGCTTATGAACACCTTGGGAGTGATTTAGAGATGGATTATATTAGTGAATTCCTTAAGAAATGGTTTTTAGTGAATATGAATGGGAGGATGGGTGGGGTTTTATAAAAATATAGAGGGTAATTCTTTATTAATTTCTAAACTTTGGTTTTCTACTCTATATGAAAAAATAATAATATCCAAAAAAATCCCATGGGGTTTTACATGGTTTCTACCAAAGGGAATTTTTTTCTAATATTTTATATATCTAAGAAACAAAATCATTAAATTAATACCCTTGGTGTCATGGAAGTGTTTCGTGTTTATAAAGAATTAATTTTAAAGCCTTAAAATATAATATAGGTTTTGGAGGATTCATTAAGGCTTTATAAAATTAATAAAAATACATTTAAAAAAAAAAATTTAATGGATAATTACTTTTTTGGTTATGGATATTATTTATAATATTTATTACTAATGGCTAAGTTGTTTACTATCTCAAATTAAATTCTTAAAAACTACTATATAATTGTGAGATAGGGTATTGTATCCACTAGGAAGGAAAAGGTCGGTGAAGGTCCAAGAAAATGACTAAAAAACAAACCAAATCAAAACCGAACGAATTAACAATTGTGATGATCCTAAACATTTAAGAATAAATATAAAATTTTATTTCAATATTTTTTAATAGATGAGAAAATGAGAAAATAATGATTGAGTGAAGTATGAATAAGAGTGAAACGTGAGGGAATTTTTTATTGTATAGTTAAAATATTCCATTTTTGTGGTGTTTTAATTAAATAAAAATTCACAAACATGAATTCAAAATATCGATTGAGAATATTGATCAATAATAGGATTATTTTTTTAGGTTTTCACTTCTAAAACTCATTCAATTTCCAAAAATAATAATTTTGTTAAAATTTATAAATGATCACACAAACAATGATTAAAACGATAAACCAGAACAATATAACTTCCCCACTCATAGAATTATCCAGGAATCATAGTGAATTTGAGCAATGTTGAATTAATAATAATGAGAAATGAAAAATAATGAGTCATTCCATGTTCCTTTAATTTCCATCTTTTGAATGTCCACAACCTCACTCCTATAATCTATCTCAACTCTAGATGTATCTTCTAAAATGTATCAGTCCTCAGTGATTGATTCTATGATAACTAATGATTTTCTATAGGATTTATGGACCTGGCATCCCCCTTAACTGTGTATATTCTTGTTTTTAATATAAAATTCACACCAATCTCAATTGTTTTATCATAGTCACTTCTTTGAAACCACTTACATTAACTTTCACATCGAATACCTTTGTTGTACATATTCATCCACATGTGAATTGAGAAGTACTTCTCCAAAAAAATCTCCTTCCATGTGGGCTTGTTACCCCCTTAAGTAAGATAACCTTCTCAAACTTCATTCCTTCCCACATTCTTTAGAGTCTTTAGAAAATTATGGAATCTTATAGAATCTCCAATCATGCTTGATATCGAATTCCTTAATGAATTTTAGGTTCATCTTTAAAATTAACCAAGCATGTGACCTGTATAAGTGAAGTTTTCTTCTAGAGACTTTGATCAATGTTGAATTTTAAATACTTTCTCTATGTGTTATTGCTTCTTGATATTATCTTATCTGAATAGTGTTTATATAACTTCTTCATTAATATAGATAAAAATATGGGGAGCATTGATCTCCCCATGCACTTAATTAATTGAACCTATAACAAAAAATCATCAAGTGAATGAATTTTATTCTCCACTCAAATCATTGTTTGATTGTTCATGTTCTTCTATCCATGTGATAGGTCTTCCATACTTCACTCATCTTGGTTTACATACTAAAAAATAGTTTCTGAGAATACCTATCTTGAGGAAGGTTCATCAACTAGCTAGCCTTTGATGACACCTAAAACTGGATATTCATGTTTCTTTATTTCAGCCTTGTAAGTATTAGCTCTTCAACAAACTCAATTGATTCTAACTCAAGATCTATCATTAAGAACAAGTTAAAATTACCATCTTCAAATCAATTATTGAGCTCATGAAAATACTTATAAATCAAAATATGCTCGATCCCAAGATAATATTAACTAACTATTGATTCAACATCAAAATTTGGCTTTAACTGGATTCACCCAGACAATTAATTAATCACTTCAAATGAAAATGAAATCAATTCTAAAGCCACAAAAATAGGGAGATCGAGGTCCTCTCTACCGAACCTACAAATAAATGATGAATTGAAAAAAACATAATAAAAAAATATAATTTCCAGTATTCAAATCAGTCATCTTCTTCAACATATTGAAATTGTATTTTAGCCATTCCCGGTCTCTATTGACTTTATCTATGGTGAGTTTTAAAAACCGTCTTAAAATAGAAATGCATCATCTAAATTTGGCACCTTAGAAAAATATTAGATCCCATTAAATGAAGCCACATATTGGGCTTCTATCAATATCGAAACCCCAATCATCTTCTTTATCCATGCTTCGACAGGTGAAGGCTTCGTTGGGTTCATTATCATCTATGTTCTATTTGATTTAGTGTTTGGTTGTGGCTTCAATATTCAATATCAATTGGGTAAATTTCAAATTTATGCTCAGTCTACAGTTCCATCTTTGTTTTGGGTTCATCTAACCCTGGATTTCAAGTGTTCTCATAGACATAGTGAGGTTCAAATCTTCATAGATAGTAATGTTATAGATGGATCTGTGATTCTTCATAGGCAGTTGTCGGCTTAGTGGCATCAACAGTGGAAATGAATGATTTAGAAGGTATATTTAGAAGTGATCCTGGATGGTAGGTTGAATTTTTCAACCATGGTCACTTAAAATGAAATGGCATAGTAAGTTCATTTAAAAATTCATGGTTGGTTAAAATCACAGCACAATCACTAATTTTCATCAGATCTGATAAATTTTAGGTGATCTCCTCATGGTAGGTAGGTTATTCAATAACAGACAATCTATGCAGTAGGTTGAAATGTTATTTTGGTAATTTTATTTTCTCGAGTATGGTCAGTTGAAATTTAAAAGCCATGGTCACTAAGAATTTCAACAGGTGGTTAGTATAGTGACCACACATCCCATCATGTGGTAGTTTCTCATGGTCGCCATACAGACTGTGTAGTGTCTCATGGTCAGTCCATCCTTTTCCAAATTTTCCCAAATGTGGTCACTTCCTCACACAATCATTATATTGACCATGGATGCTTCTTGTGTGCTCAGTTAGTATAGTTATTATGGCACATACTTACCTGAAAAACAATAAAATTAATAAATTAAATTGAAAATACAATTACATAAAAATAAATAAAATTAAAACAAGAATAAATTAAGTAATTTATAAATAAAATTAAAAAAAGGAATAAATTAATTTTTTAACACTAAAAAAATTAAAAACATTCAAGATTTATTTATTTTGAAATACATTTGAAATTTAAATAAAAAAATATAAAATGGAATATGATAATGAAATTTGTTATTTTGAAAAATATAAAATGAATAAAAATTAAAATAATATATTCATAATTTAGAAAATATAAAAGAATAAAAATGGTAGATTAAAATAATTTCTTTATTAAACTATAAATTATAAAAATAACTAAAATAATCAATAAAATACATTTTTTAACAGAAAAAACATAATTTTAATAATTTAATACCTAATCAACAATAATTTTAAATTATTCAACTAAAAAAATATTTTGAAAAAAAAACACAATTAGTTAAAATATATAATGTAAAAAAATAATGAAATAAAATCCACATATAATTCCTTCACACTTAATAAATTGTAATCACAAGTAATTTTGTAAATTTTAATCATTTACAATGACTCTTGAAAAAAATGGTTATCCTTTCTAAGTTATTAATCACACTAGAACTAAAGGAAATAAAAAAACCCTCCATTTGTTGAAATAATCATGCCTCCTATGTGAAATCCACTAACTTCCTCATTTCTATTCTATTTCGAGTTCTAGTTTAAGGAGTAGAAAAATTAGATAAAAATGGAATTAAAACTTTAACAAGAGGAATTATTAATTATCACTCTCCCATAGGTTCCAAAAATAAAATTTTCATTTCCAATTTAATGATTCAACTTCAAATAATTATTTTATAATTCAATTGTCCCCTTATTTATTTAGAATCAATATTACTCTCACATTAATGAACGTATTTTTGAAAATTGGTTATTTTATTTATTTTTTGTTTTTGAATTTTTTTTCAACTATTATGTGAAAATAACTATGAAAAATCACTTCTTAGAAATTTGCAGAGGTCTTAATCACAAACCATATTCCTGGAGTCTTAATGATTCTTTTTGGAATCCTAATTTCCCATTTTAATCTAGTTTCAAGGGAATTATATTACTATCCTTTGAGTTGGGACCTAAAGTGGTTTGTTCAAAAAGGGTGTGTCGCCTATGTTCAAGATCAATTTTAAAGTTCCCAAAAGTTATAATATCAATTGCACTAAAATCTATCCCATCACACTCATTTTCCTAATTACTAAACTGAATTTCCATAAAAAAGTAGGGCACATTCTCTCAACAATCACACAATTCAATAAATTTCATACATAGTTAAATCCCTCAATTAAGTATAAAATTTAAAAAATAGAAAGGATACAATGATCTTTTTTTCCTAAAATAGTGATTCTATTTAGAAACAAAGATTTTAATTATTGAAATCCTGAAATAATTCTTTATATAGATTCATTTTTAAAAAAATTAGGGGTATTTTATGTGGAGTTCAATGAAGCAAAGTTAAGTCGTGTTTGAAAGACCCCCCCCCCATAATTAAAATCCAACAGTGTCTCCATTGATGAATCTCAATGTGGGAGGAAAATGTTAATAGTTTAATTTAAATAGATTATATTATCAGCATAGAAAGAGTTTTTTTGGGTTATAGGTAAGATCAAACAATAACTTGTTTTCTACACTATAATCAAGGATCAAAAAACATGCACAGTTGATCCCTATTACCCACTACCATATAATAAATTAAAAAAATAATTTTTAAAAGTTTACATGCATCCAATGAGGTATAAAAATGATTTTTTAAAAGAGAAAAAAAATTGTGCATACAAATGAAATAAAAAACAAAAGCAACTCGAATAATATAGGGGACCAATAAGAATTTCCAAAATGCAGCAAGTTAGACATAGATTTATAAATTAATTTAAAGTAGTGAATTCTATAATTCTAGTAGAGGCATTAAATTAGTTTATAAATAATTCAAACACTTACTCCACAAGCATGTATAAAGTTATCTTATTATTGTACAGTTAAATTATAACCAACCTCCAAGGAAACAGTTCACAGGTTGCAAATTCAAGTTCCTACAAAAAGAAAATATAAAAATAAGGCTCCAAAATAATAACTAGAGTTAAATATTAGAAAATTTCTTTCCTATTTCCCCACTAGTATCTCCTTATGTCATTGAAGTTAAAAAAGACTCCAATACTGGTATGTAAGTCTCACAACTGATCATGACTTATTCCTATGTTAACTTGACCTATCTCATGTCCACTTGTTATGGTAACTTCACCTTCCACAAAATAGATCCACCTCACATTTAATATACCCATCCACTTTAAAAAAAACAAACAAATCCTGAGTGAGATGATCTAGTAGAAACAAAAACTCATTGAGATAGACAATCGAGTGACAAGCATTTATTTAAACAAAATGAAAAATAGAAAAACTATAAAATAAAGGGTTGCCTCCCATAAAACACTAGATTTATAAAACCTACACAAATTCAAATATTTCTAAATTTTTAAAGAATGATATTATGGCCAATACCTTTAGGTTCCCCTCAAATTAATGCTTGATTCTTTTTCCATTTACTAAGAATGGTTGGTTATATTCTTCTACTAACATGACAGCTCTATTGACAAGAACTCAAAGAATGGTAAAAGGTCTAGACCATCTGGATTTGAGCTTCCTAAGAAAAATTCTAACCCACAATCTTAAATCAAAACCTTTTGACCAGTTTAAAAAACTTTATTTGGGATGAAAGAATCATGAAAATATTTATTCCTGTTATTGTAAATCCAAGAACTCTCATAGGAATCTCTTCTAATATCTTCTATCTCACTCAACTCAAGAATCCTTATTCCTCTAGTATCCTTAAATTCAAAATCCAAGGCTTTAACATCAAAGAAATACTTGTGTTGAAGCTCTAAAATAAAATGAATAGTTTACCCAAAAAGAAGTATATATGGAGACATCCCTATGGGAGTTTTAAATGTGATTTTGTATGACCATAATTCATTATCAAGTTTTAATGACCAATCCTTCATGGAACTTAAAATAGTTTTCTCTAAGATTTTTTTAATTATATGTTTAAGATTTCTAATTATCCACTAAATTTTGTATGGTGATAAGTTCCTATTATATGGGGATACCCATACTTCCCCATTAATGAATTGAATTTTTAATTCTTAAAAATTATTTCAATGTTTTTTATAAAAGCCTTCCGAACTCCAAACCTTGATAATATGTTATTTTTAATAGATTTAATAACACTTCAATATTTATTGTTGGTCAGTGCCACTAGCTCAACCCATTTGGATATATAGTATATTTCAACCAAGATATACTCATTACCATGAGAATATGGTAATGATCCCATGAATTATAATCCATATAAATCAAAAATCTCAAACTCTAAAAATTATTCTGAGGTAACTCTGGCTTTATTGAAATATTTCCTAACCTTTCACACCTATCACAACCCACCACTAAAACCCTAGAATCCTTAAACAATTTAGGCCCATAAAATCCATCTTGAAATCATTTTTGGGTTGTTCTCACTCTTCAATGATGACCACCCCAATGTGAGGAGTGAAAACTCTCCATAATATGATACATTTCTTCTTCCAAAAAACACCTCCCTAATATGTCATCCACACACCTCCTAAAAAAGTGTAGTCCCACAAATAGTGATTAAGTTCAGAGAAAAACTTCTCCCTTTGATTATTTAAAAATTATTTTGGGATGAAACTTTTTGCTAAGAAACTAAAAAAATCTATATACCAGAAGACTTCTTAACTAAAACAGTGAGTAGATTTTCATTAGAAAAAAAATAAGAATTAATCTCTCGAAGATCTTCACACTGATTACCAGAAAACCTATATAGATGATCTGCAATAATATTATCAGCCTCATGTTTATCTCTAATCTATAAATTAAACTCATAAAGAAAAATAATCCACCTAATGATTCTAGGTTTTTCCTTTTTCTTTGACAAAAAATATATCTAAGTAGTGTGGCTTGTAAAAACAATGAATATATAACCCAAAAGGTAATGCCTAAACTTTTCCAGAGGAAAAAAATCCAAAAGATTCTTCCCAGTAGTGGTATAATTCCTTTGAGCATCATCAAGTATCCTGCTAACATAATACACTATATGAATTTTTCTATCTCTCCTTTAGCCTAAAACTGATCTAATATCCACATCACTAGAATTTTTACATGATTTCAAAAGAAAATTTCCAATTAGGTGTAGTGATTATGGGTGATGAAGTGAGGTTTTCCTTAATAAAATTATAATATTAAAAACAATTTTCATTAAAAATGAAGGGTTCATATTTGCACAGTAGTGAACATGGGGGTTTTGTAATGTTTCAAAAGTCTTTGATAAAAATTCAATAAAAACTGGAATCCCTATAAATCTTCTAATGCCTTTTACATCAATAGGATAGGGGAAATTTTAAATGACTGCAATCTTATCATTATGAACATGTAATTCCCTCTCAGACACCTTATGTCCCAACATAATTCCTTTTGTGACCATAAACTAGCATTTCTCCCAGTTAAGAACTAAGTTTGTCTCTAATAATGTCTTTAAAACCAATTCTAGATTCTATAAACAACCCTCAAAAGTGTTTCCTATAATGGAAAAAACATCCATAAAATCTTCAATGATCATATCAATCATGTATGAAAATATTTTCCAGAGCACCACACAAGAAAAAGGTAATTCATCAGTAGGAAAATATTCCAAATGGCTATGTGAAACTGGAATTCTCTTAGTCTTTTGGGGATACATAAGTCTAGTTGAAACCATAAAAGTAATCTAGAAAACAAAAAAAATACATATATATTTTTCATATCAAGCATTTGATCTAAAAATGGCCTAGGAAAATGATCTTTTCTAATAAAAGAATTAATATTATTTAATCTACTTAAAACTCTATATTTGGTTTCTTTTCTAACTTATATTTTTTCATTCATTTCATTGGTCACAATAATGAATACTTCTTTATTTAGGAATACTTCGACCAGACTGACCCAAGCACTATCTAAAATGGGATAGATAATCCCAGCATCTGACTGCTGAATTACCTCTTCTCTCACAACTTCTTTCATGTTTGGGTTCAATCCCCTTTGACATTAGACTCTCAGTTTTTTTGGTATAATCTCTTAGGAATATTATGCATGAATAATGAAGGGTTAATCCATTTGATGTAAGCTATGGTCCAATATATTACAATTTTTAATTTCTTTAGACTACCGAAAAAAATATCCAATTTACTTTTATACAGTTCAATAGAGTTTTTAATATTAGGTGCTGAGTTTTCACATAAAAATTAGTATTTTAGGTGTTCTGGGAGCGATTTAAGCTCTAAAGTGGGTGATTTCTCACTAGAAGAGTGACTCCTAGGACTAAGAGGTCCAATTTCTTCAATATGTTTCTTAAAATTGGTTTGGAAACTTGAATTTTTTTGAATTTGTAAACCATATTTTTATATTTCTTCACTTATTTCCAAGTTGTATAAATCATTCTCATTAATTTCCAGATCATGTTTTAATAAATATATCAAATGAAAATCATCAACTTGTTTCAAAAACACTCCCTCAACCTTGTCAAATTATTCAACATTATTTTTATAAGGGAAATCAGTCTCAAGTTCTCCTAGAAATTTATTAAGTAATAGAATATAATATCCAAAATCCTGGAATCTTTCTAAACATGGAACAAAACTACTATCTAAATCTAGAAAATTTCACCACTTTTAACTTTTTTCACTTTCAAAATGTTATGAAAAAATATTTTCAATATCCACATGAGTTTCTTTATCAATATATTGTTTAAATTTTTTTTTTGAGATTTAAAGAGTCCTAAACTTCTAACAGCTCAACTCAAGAATAGTTCTCACAAAATATTGGTTTTATCACCTTCTTAAACACATGAAATTATTCTTATTATTCACAAAACTTAAAAATAAAACTTCAATTTCCCACATTGATAACAACTCCTCCTTTGGAATGAAGGGCCTACCTAGAATTATGGGATCCACTTTGTGACGCTCTCTATCTAGAATAAGAAATTTACATGAAAAAAGAACATACCAACTCCAAAAAACAAGTCATTGACTCTGTCTATGGGATGTGTTAAAGTTATTTTAGCCAATAATAAAATAAATATGGTTAATTGTAGGTCTCATAATCCCAACTATTAAAAAATGATAAATAAATTAGGTTGATGTTTTCCCTAAGATCATAATGAAAATTTAATTGAAAATTATTCCCTAAGTTACATGGAATGTCAAAACCCCATAGATATATAATTTTTTGTAGAATCTTATTTTAAAGTACAACACTACTCTCTTTAGTGAGGTTGTAAATAACAAACACTTATAAATATTTCATTTTTGAAATCATTTCCTTGATTGATTTCAAGTATGATGGGATTTTAACTGAATATTTGATGAAAGGAGTGTTCAATTGGAGCTTGTTGAACATCCCAAGGAATTGATGCAATTCAGTTTTGGTATATTTTGGATTTTTAAATCTAATAAAAAATGATTAAAGGGGGAAAATCCTAAAAATAGAAGTCATTTCCCCAATATTATCAACCATATTTTCTATCCCTTTATTATTTTTCATTTAAGATTCTTTTTCTCCTTGAATTATAAGTAGAAAATATTGATTCTATTATGTTACAGTAGTGCCATCCATGATTCTAGATTGAGTGTTTCTCATATTTGGGTGTCTAAATTATTCCATATTTTTAGTTTTTTCACTATTAGAGTCACCTCTAACCTTCTATTGAGTTTTGAAACCACTCCTAGTAACCATAGAAATGGGACTCTCCCTAGAATTCATCTCAATGGTAATAGGAATATTACTTTTATCTCTTGAACTGAAGTATCAATCCAATTGAACCATTTATAGCTCTAAATTATTCATTCTAGAATCATTTTGAGTCTTTTTGGGATCATTTTTTACCCTATACTATTGAAATATCCCCTAAAAATCATCTTGAGAATGAGAATTTTTATCCTAAACATGATTTTGAAATTTTTTTTCTTTGCTAATTTTGAGAAATAGAGGTTACAAGTTGATATTTAATCATTCTATGCTCTCCCCATGGTATGTTGGGCTGGTTCCAATATTTAGGGTTGTAATTGTTTGAAAATAAGTCAATTATAGCTTGCATCATTTGACCATAACTAGAATAATTGGAATCTTCTTTTGTTTTGGAAAACTTTTACTTGAGTGTCCAAACATTCCACACTGCTAACACTACCCTCTAAAAATTTGGTCATGATTCTGATAGTCAACTTGATTAGCGGTTTCTTTGACATTTTGATTCATTAGGTATAAGATTTGGTCTTTTATTTTAGAAAATAGAGGATTCATTTACAACCCTATAATAGTGTTATTCCCTCCTTTATTTAATATTCTTCTCCTTGAATATCCATTTTTTGAATTAAGAGATAAAGAACTAAAAATTTTCCAGAACTCTTCGTCAGTTTTATTTTTATAATTTATTCTAGCAGATTGGTCAACTAAGTTTTGAAAAGTTGGTGAAAAATGTTTATAGAAGGAATCCAAAAGTAGGTGAAAATGAAGTTGGTGAAGAGAGAATTGCCTTAGAAGGCACCTAAACCTATTACATGATTCATGAAATGTCTCTCCATTATCTTGATAGAAGCTTCTAACCTAGTTTCTCAATTCTACCTTAAGTCTCCTTGGATAAAATTTCATAACAAAAGCACTGTAAATTTTTTCTCATGTTTTAAAGAAGTTTTCACCAAGGATCAATAACCAATTCCTTTCATTTCCTTTCGAACATAAATGGAAAACTCTTATTTTTATCCCATTCTCACTTATACCTTGCAGTGATAGTTATTGTACTATATTATAAAAATCCTTAATGATGGATAAGGACTCCTCATTATGAATTTCAATGAATGGAGGAATTAATGAACATTATGATTTCTTTAACACATAGTTTCGGGTCCAAGGTGTAGGTTTTATGGAAAAAGGATTACTTGACACTTGAGAGAGTTGATACTCCATCATCCTAGGTTGTTCAAAAAAAAATTGGATTATTTTTTCTTGCATATCTTCAGCATCCCTCTCTCAAGTTTTCCATTTAAAATTATTATTTTCTCACATCTCTTAAGTGCTTTCCATTTTTTAGTTTTATGGGATCTAGATCCTGAGACACAGACCTTGTGTGCATGAACTAAATAATCTATTAAGAGTACACAAAATATTGAGTTTTCTTATCATATTTTAATGATTTTTTTAAAGTTTTTTTGTAATTTTTTAAACAAGTGGAACCTTTCTTGGAAACAGTGATAATATTTGATAATGAGGTCGTGTACTAGCTCAAATTAAATTCCTAAAAACTAATAGATAGTAGTGAGATAAGGTACCATATCCACAAGAAAGTAAAAAGTGGTTGTAGATCCAATAATATTACTAAACTCAAATAAAACAAAACAAAAAAAATTATGTATTAACTACTCTAATGATCTTGAAAAATTAAGAAGAAATAGATGAGGTAGTCTACAGATTTTTAATAGATGAAAAATATGAGAAAATGATAATTGGGCAGAGGATGAATAACAATGAAATATAAGGAAAGTTTTGATTTCCTGGTTAAAATATATCCCATTTTTGAATTTTTAATTAAATAAATATTTTAAAATGTAAAGTCAAAATTTTGATCAAGGAGATTGACCAGCAATCAAATGATTTTGCAGTTTTTCACGTAAAAAATAATTCAGTTGCTAAAAAGATGAATTTGATTACAATTTAGAAATAATCACACAAACAAATATTAAAATGATAAACCAGAACAATATATCTTCTCTGATAGGATTTTTAACCAAGAATCATAGTGAATTTAGACAATGTAGAATTATAAATCATGATCAAAGAAAGAAGAATATGACAAGTCATCTTACTTTAATTTCTAGTTTTTTAATGTTCTCAATATCCTTGCTCTGCCCAATCTCAACTTTAGAAGTATCTCCCAAAATCTATCAGTCACTTGTGATCGATAAAGTGAAAACAAATAATCATTTGTGCGATTGATGGATCAGTCCTCCCCCTCAATGTTTATCTTCTTCTTTTTAACCTGAAATTCATGCTAATCTCAATTGTGTGCTCACAGTAACTACTCAGACACTTTCACTATCTTCCACATAGAATAACTTCACTTTACATCTTCATGCTCAGGTAACATAAACAAATATCCTCCAACAAACTATGCTCCTCGTTTGAGTTCCATATTTCAATCACCTTTATGAAGCCATTTATGACAATTAGACACATTTCTTATTTTATTTTTTATTTTTATTTTTTTGAAGATTTCGTGCAACACCTCGAGATTTTGTGAAGTTATTTCAAATAAATTGAATTATTTTGATATTTTTTGTTACATGAAACACCGAGATTAAACTACATTACATGCAACACTAAGTTTATATTTCCTCACATGCAATACCAGGTGTAGCTTGTGTTTCACGTAACACCAAGTTTAAACGAAAAGTAACCTACAATTAAACCATTTTATTTAATATAATAGTTATCACCTAGCTGTTAGAATGGTGGATATGAATAAGATTAACTAAATTATAAAAATATATTATTTAAACATATATATATAATGAATTATTTGGAAAACAATTAATTAGAAATGAAAATAAAATCTATTTGAAAATAAATGAAATCTTTTTCTGAAAAACTATTTTATGCACACAAATACGTTTTACCTCAATAAATTAAAAAAAAATTTGGTAAATTATTTTAATGAAATTTATATATTATATATTCATTCAAATTTTTAATATTCTTCTTATTTTTTTTCTATAAAAGAGATAAAAATAAATTCAATTTTACGTTTAAAAATTGCATTTTTCAAAAAAGAAGTCATTTCACATTTTTTACACTTATTTTAAAATTGTTTTTTCAACTTTTAAAAAATTTATTTGATAAAATAAACATAGTTTTTGAAATAATCATTTCAAAATTATATTATAATTTAATTTTTAAATTTTTCTAAAAATAAAAATGTTTTTATGAATAGTGAAAAAACACTGGTTTTTAATAACAATTTTAAATAATTTTAAATCATTTAAAAAATTAAAATTTTTTTGAAGAAAACTTTAAAAGTAATATTAGTTAAATATTTTATCTATTAATCAAATTTATATCATTATAATCATTTTCATGTTGAATTTTCATATAAAAACATTTTAAGCTTTTGAAACTTTTCCCTTTGGAAAACCGTTTTTTCATTGCGTATATAAAACTAATTTTCAATTAAATCTTGGAAATTATGTGAATGGAATTTAAAAAAAATTACATATTTTGAATAAAAATAATTTATATTTTCTAATAATTTAAACTTAATTTTTTACCATTATGAATTGTAAAAGCCTTAAAAATTAATTATCGCGGTTAAGGTAAAAATGAGTTTACCGGGGGTTAAACTAAAACGATATGGGGTAAAATGACTTAAAAATTTCCCAAAATCCATATAATGACCATATTTCGACCACTTTACATATATTTCTTGATAATGGACCATTTTGGATCCTTTTAGCATATGAAAAATGTGGGCACACCTTTTTCTTTTCCAAAATTACAAGTGTGTCACTCACCTAACTTAAAAAAGGACACCACCTTCCTTCTTCTATTCACACTTACAAAACCCATTTTTTCTAAAAATACCTACTCAAATCCCTTCCTTACTTCCCTAATATAATCTTATAATCCTTAGTTTTTTTATAAATAAAACCTAAGAATCCTTCTAGTGTAAACCAAAAGAAGTTGTCTGAAGAGAGGTAACGTACCTAACCGAGAGTTTTATTTTATTTCTTCCTCAATCTCCTTAAATTATTATTAAAACATGATTATACAATAAAAAATTATATTCCTTATAATTATATGTTCTTATGTTAATGTAATAACCTAAATCATTCTCCTCTTCCATCAAATGAGATACAAAATCATCATTCGTGTGTATGGAGAACTACCACCTCACGAATCGATATTATTAATTTCCTATCACCACCTCTCATGTATGGATATATTTATGGATTTAATATTTATATATGATATTTATGATATTATTATAAATTTTTAATTATAATACCAAATCTATCTTCTTACCACCTAACCCGTTGGAAAATAATAATGTTGTTTGTGTGTACGACGGACTACCGCTTCGCAAACCAATGTGATGTGTTTTTTATTTATATTTTAATTAGATTGTAATAAGAATATAATAGATGAATACATATGATATTTTTAATATAAATATAATTCTGGAAATATATCATCACATATAACTTGTTACTTTTCATTCTATGGGGGTACGATAACGTTGATCATCTGTATAGAGGATTACTGTCCCGTGAAGCGATTTGATTTGTTTTTCAGGAATGATTTACATTTAAGGTAATAAGGATAGGGTTAAATGAATATATGTGATATATATGAAATCAATTTTTTTCGATAAAGGTAATATATTATTTACCTTTCTTTGAATTAATCCAATGTAAACAGCATTCATGCGTATTTATGGGCTACTGTCTCTATGAACGATGTATTTCATTTTCTCTCTATAATTTTTATGGATTAATATAAATACATATATACTAAATATATTTTATTTATATATCAGGTTTAAAATTATATAGATTATGGACCCATGATCGAAGTAATAGTACCGAAAATGAAAAATCAAAGCATACATGAAAAATAGTGCAGTTATTTCCCGAAATTTAGTTTTAAAAAGAAATTTGTAATAAATGGGTAATAAAATATCATAAGTAAATCATATATGGTATGATAAATATAATTATTTATATGTAATATATTTATAATAAACTTATATTTATTGTACATGAGGTTCAAACGTGTACGAAGGAAGTTGAGACTTAAGGTAAGGGATTTTTGTCTCACTTTTATTTTTTGTGAGACACATGTCATATTCATAATGTGTTTATTTTATGTGGTGTATATACTATAAAAACATATTTTATGATTATTACCCAGAAAATTATGGGGATTTACATATACATTTTGTTGGTAGGAGTGGATACTCAAGAGGGGGTGAATTGAGTTCAAATAAAAATTTCTATTAAAAATATTTATCTTAAAATCCCTCAATTTAAAGACTAAGTTAAACTGTAGTGAATCTATAGAGAGTGTAAATGTTCAATCAGTTTCTCAAAGATTGATTAGATATCAGTTGACTTAATCTGAATATTAAATTAACTTTTGAAACTAACTTACTGTTTTACAATAAGTATAAACACTTGCTAATTTAACTATCAAAGTAGCTTTAAAATAGTTTTGTATTTCAAAGTAATAGCAGTGGAATATGAAAAAAATATATAGTATACTTATAGACTTAAATTGAAATGCACATCAAAGGTAACCAAGAGGTTCAGTCTCAATCCAAGACTTAGTCCTATCAATAATTTATATAAATTGATCTACACCCTGGATCAGGGGTAAACAATAGTACACTACCATCTAGGTCCAAAGACCTCTACCAGAGTTCTTCGTGGAAAAAACAAACAACAGCACACAGGCTGTTCAGGTCTTACTCAATCTCTACCACTATCCACAGTGGGAAACAAAGGGTTATGAAGTTTGAGTGAGGATTTAAGAATCCTCCAGTTTTGCTCAGGAGACAGTGTGTGTGTAAAATAAACAGGGTACACACACTCCTCGAAATGTAAAGATATAATCACTAAAGAAGGTGGGAAAGAGTTTAGAAAATCTTTAGTGATTTGCAGTGTAGCTCTGGACTTGTTTGATTTGTCTAATAATCTTCTGATTCTTTCTCTGTTTTCTACTCATAAAATAGGGTGTTGTTTTCTTCCTTGATTTCAAGTTCAACTTAGCAGCATGAGTGCATGAAATGTTTGTTGTAGTTCTTCACTCAAGATGCATCTTGTGTTCTCCTCTAGAATAAGTTTCTTTGTGTATGTACAAGATTCTTGGAGTATGAATGTTGACTAGTAAAAAATGCTCCACATTTGAATGGTGTTCTTATCGTAGCTCTTTTTACCTTTGTGTGTATTCTTAGTGCCTTGATTCTCCCTCTTTCGGAAAGTGTTTTTTTTTTGCATGATCTTTTTCTGTCCCTTTATAACTTTCAACTTCGGCAGAAAAGAATAATTACTTTTTGCAAGGGTACTTGGTACGGTTCCCTGACATAGAAACAGAGATCATTAAATAACATCAACTGCATTAAAAACAAAAAATGTAACCGTTAGCTTAATAAACAAATAGTATTGAGAGTATATAGTATAGATTTTGACTGGTTGGTCAATCCTTAGTAGATCGTATTGGTAAAAGTGTATAGTATCGTAGGATCTTCAATCGATAGCTCTTTCTCTTGTATATGTAGCTCTATATAACAGTTTCTCTCCATCGGTAGCTCTTGATCCATCGGTAGCTCTTGAGCTATCGGTAGCTCGATGTATCGGTAACTATGTGTGAACTGGATCTATCGGTAGACTTCTGTCTATCGGTAGCTCTGGTCTGTCGGTAGCTTTGGTCTATTTGTCAGTCGGTAGCTCGGTAGACTGGTTCTATCGGTATACTTCCTCTTATCTGTAGCTCAGGTTTTTGATTTTCAGTACTCGTATCAATAGGCTTACTCTATTGGTAACTACTGGTAGACATGCACATCGGTAGCTTGTCTATTCTATCAGTAGACTTTGTGTCGGCTTATCGGTAACTCTGTTTATATCAGTGACCTTGGTGTATCGGTGACACTGTCTATCAGTGGACTAAGTCTGTTGGTAGATTGAGTACAGGTAGCTCTATATCAGTATCTATGTGCAGATCAGTAGATTACACTTATCTGTTTTTATGTAAAGAACATCCGATTGGGTTAGAATTATTTCAGAACTTATATAAACATGGATAAACATGGATTAACATATCTCAGAGATTATTTTAATATTATTATCATCTTGATCACAGATTGAAAGAATTAATATATAGAAAATCATTATATTGAGATTATCAAAGTATATGAAAGCATGATTGGGATTATCAAAACATGCGAGGTCAACAATCTCCCCCTTTTTGATAACCACAACTTATAAAATTATTGTTTTTAAAATAGTGAGCAGTTGTATCAGAGGATATATCAGTAAATGCAATTATCTCATAGAAACAGTATTTTATAGAATATAAAGGGTTAGAGTTGGAAGAAAAAGTGATAGTATTAGAGATAAAATTAAATGTAATAATATTAAAAGTAAAGTTTAGTGGTATCAAAGAGTTAAATGAAATGGTATCATAGAACTAAATGTAATGGTATCAAAGAATGAAAGGAAAAGCACTGTTATCATAAGGGAAAAGTGTGATAGGGAAAATTTCTCCCCCTTTGATACTCTCATCCCCTTTGTAAAAGCCTGGTAAACTACATCTTCCCCTAAATATCCCTGTAGAACATTTCTCCCCCTTTGTGATAATCAAAAAGTGGGAAACCAAAGAGAAAGAAAATAGAACAATGAGAAATAAAGTAAAGCCAAATGTATTAGACATTGTAAAAAGGTATAGAGACATAAAACAAAGTACAATGAAGTCCTATCAAACAGTCTAGCTAGTTTTAAATACACATCCTCAATGTGAGATTTTCCCTTGGGAGTATTAGAGGATTCGGGTGAAGTGGCTCCAGGTGAGGGCTTAGGAAATCCAGAAATGATCATAGGAGGCTGAGCCATAGAAACTGATCCTGTTATGTACTGAGGAGTCCTTTGTGTGATCATAGGAGTGAGGATTAGAATTTCTTGGGCAGGAGTCATCTGAACCGGAGAAGCAGTAGAGGCAAAGGCAGGCAAAACAAGAGGTAAAATTATTGGCCTAGCATCAATATGCAAAAATGGCAGCAATAGATTTCTAAAGTCCATAATTATTCCTCCTCCTCTCTCCATAGAGGATATTAAGTCATCCTTGTTCTCTATAAACTTGTCCAATGCTAGAGTCAATTCCCTTAGCTTTCTAACTTGTTCTCTGAAAACTTTATTGATAGGAGGCAGCTTCATATTTTCCAATAAAAGTTTGAAGTGATTGTTGAGTTGATTTTTGGTGAAAATATTAGAGAAATAGGAGTCCACCTTATCTTTCACTTCTTTTTGAGAGGCAGAGGCTTCTCTTATATAGACTTGGACTATCTTCATTATCTCTCTAGCTGAATCTCTGGTAGAGAGCACAACTCTGATCAGCTAGGATGAATCCACAGAGCCACTGGTTGAAGCCGAACCAAGCTCCTCCTTCATCACAACTCTAAACTGATTCAAATACACTGAAGGTTTAGATGCAAGAGAACCAACAGATAAAGATATAGTCTCTTTGAAGATTTTGGTCAACCCACAGATAAGATTTTGAACTTGGTAATCCTGGGTTTTAATATGATCTTTCATAGAAGTTTTTAAACCTTCAAACACTAAAACCATCTGGATTACCATACTCTTGACATAAGTTAAGTCCTTATCTGCTTGGGATTCTGAGCTCATGTATGATCCTAATGAAACAATAGATTCCTTTAGAGCTTCAAGATCTTCTTCAATTCTAGAAACTTGAGCCTGGAATTCTTTAACTTCTTCAACTATTTCGCCCATAAAGGTTGACAAATTACAACCTAGAGAGAGTTAAAATGATCTTTCCAACATACTCATATCTTCAGCAAAACTGTGCTTCATCTTAGCAACTGATGTACTAAAGTATTCTTTCAGTTCATCCTTTAAGGATTCCAGATCATCCTTGGTAACTAAATCAGCAGGTGCAACTACAACAGATGTTCTTTCAGAGGCTAAACTGACCACAGAATCATTCATAACCGATTGAACTGAAGATACCAGAGAAACTTCCATCTTCTTTACTTCTTCCACAAAACTATCCTTAAGCTTTTTCTTTAAAGTATCCAGGTCATGAATTCTGACCACATCTTCAGAAAATAATTCAGAATCGACATCATAAATAATATTTGGTCTATTGTGAGATGCCTCATTATCTGAATCTGGATAGTCTAAACCACATACTATAAAACATGAGTCCTCTTCCCAATCTTCAATTCCAGCAGCCACTTTAACACTTCCAACATTGGTTTGATTCTCCTCCTCAATGGTTGAATCCTCAATTAGGATAACAGTAGTCTCATAAACATTCTCAGCAGCATTCTCAGTAGGTATTTCATCCTGAGGATAATCTTCCACTATCAATTATTCTTCTGCAACAGCTGGAGGGTCCTCTGAATTAGGCACAGCTTCTTCCACTTCTACTGCATCCTCAGAAGAGACTAAAGATTTCCCAATCACTGGACTAAAACTAAACTCATCTGACAGAGATGCTTCACATTCATGAACATCTTCTTCATTATGTACAACATCATTTTCAGCAGCCTCTAAAACAGATTCTTCCTTATCTGATTTCTATTGATAAAGATTTTTAGGAGTTGGGATAGGAGGTAAGTCAGGATCTCCTCCTTCATCAGTAGAAAACTCTTCCTCTTCTGAATCAATACTGTATTCTAGCTCCTCTTCATCAGGTCCCAGACCTGGATCCCTCACATCCTTTGGTCTTGAAGGATGATCCACAGGATTGAATTTTTCATAAACCTTCTGGTCATCATTGACCCATTCTCCTCTACAAGGGTTCCAATTGATCCTCATGTATTTGCACACAGTATAGGTGATACAAAATTTATTCTTCACTACTACTGTCTCATATTGAGACTCAGCTACCCCTTTTACTTTAATCATCACAGAGATCAATTTAGCAAAGAATATGGCATTTGTCTTTGATTTCAACCTTGTCATATCTTCCATTTGGATCATCAGTAATCTGCATAAATTTACCTTTACACAATGTCATAAGAGGTGCAAGAGATAGATATCCTGACATATCAAATTGTAAAAGTCTCCTCTCCTCGGTATCAAGACATGTTGAACGAATTTGAACAGCAATCTGTCTCATCTACAGCAACTACTTTTCTTTGACTTCCATCACCAGTCAATTCTTCCAAAGCAGTCTTATAGTCGAAAATATCACGGGTAGGTGGCATGGCTCTCGAGACATATCCAGATACTCCTTCATGTAGAAATTTCAATCACTCATCTCATTCAATAGATGAAAATGACATCTCTTTTCCATTCGCAAAATAGGTTACTCAATTTTCATTATTCGATTTCTCAAAGGTTAAAAACTCATAAAATTGTTTCACTAATTTTAGAAAGTAGGGACCATTGTTGTTTGAAAAACACTCTACCCATTTTTGATCTTCAAGAACTTCAAGCACTAAGGATTTTATAGGCAGAATCCATTCTACATACAGCTCCTTTTCAATCACAATAACTCAATTTTTCAGATGAGGATTCACTGGTCTTCTCCCCAACCTAGTTCTAGCAACACTACCACTACCACTTGCTTCTTTCTCGGTCCTCTGCTTCTTTGTTTTTGGCTCAATAGATTCATCTCTAGCGGTAGGAAGTTTGGTTTTTTCCATCACTGGTTCAAAGGATTTAGGGTTCTCTAAGGATTTGGGAGCTAAGGTTTGAGGGTTAAGGTTTGAGGCTTGGTGGATTTAGAAGTATCTCGGACTTTAGTTTTATCATTCAGGAATCATAAAATAAATAAATAAAATGAAATAACGAAAAAACTATTCTGATTATGGTAGCAGAAAGAAGTTTTAAAATAGCGCACACATCGGTGAGAATTTCTATCTCACATCGGTGAGAATCTTACATCGATGAGAATTCGATATCGGTGAGAATTTGACATCGGTGATAATTATACATCGGTGAGGATTTTACATCGGTGAGAATAGCTACCGATTGAGGTTAAACATACCTAACTCATTTCTAATGTAACTTAGCCTCTCCGAACTCAAAGGTTTAGTGAAAATATCATCTAATTGATGTTCAGTACCAATAAACTCAAGAATTATATCACTCTTTTGGTAATGATCTCTCAATAAATGGTGCCTTACATCAATGTGTTTGGTCCTAGAGTGAGACACAGGGTTCTTCGAGATATTTATTTCACTAGGGTTGTCACAGTTGATTGAAACGTGCTTAAAGTCATATCCATAGTCCAAAAGAGTGTGTTTCATCCACAGAACTTGTGCACAGCAACTACCAGTAGCTATGTACTCTACTAATCGGTAGTGGATAATGCTACATAATTCTTCTTTTTACTACACCAAGATACTAAGGATTTTCCCAATAAGTGACATGTTCCTGAAGTGCTTTTTCTATCCAACTTGCAACCAGCAAAATCAGCATCTGAATAACTCATTAACTCAAAGGGTTGTCCTTTTGGGTAAAACAAACCTAAGTTTACAGTATGTTTAAGATACTTAAATTTTTTTTTAACAGCAAGTAAATGAGATTATTTTGTATTAGCTTGAAATCTTGGACACATACACACACTAAACATAATATTTGGTCCACTAGCAGTAAGGTAAAGTAATCTTCCAATCATACCTCTGTAATTGGTTTGATCCACTGGTTTCCCAGTTTCATCTGCATCTAATTTACAAAAATTACTCATAGGAGTTTCACTTTCCTTAATATTATCCAAACCAAAACGTTTTAAGATATCCTTTGTATATTTACTTTGATTAAAAATAATACCATCTTTATTTTGGAAAACATGAAATCGAAGAAAATATTTAAGTTCTCCCATTAAACTCATTTCAAACTCATTTTGCATACATTTTGAAAAATCAGTACATAAAGAGTGTTTGGAATATTTAAAAATAATATCATCAACATAGATTTGTACTATTAAAACATCTTTAGAAATTTTTTTAATAAAAAGAGTTGGATCAGAAATCCCTTTAGTAAAACTTTTTGAAATAAGAAAATTACTAAGTCTATCATACCAAGCTCTTGGAGCATGTTTTAGACCATATAAAGCTTTAGAAAGTTTAAAAACATGATTTGGAAAATGAGGATTAATAAATCCAGGTGGTTGTTCAACAAAAACATCTTCAATTATAAAACCATTTAGAAAAGCACTTTTGACATTCATTTGATATAACTTGAAATTCAGATGACCAACATAGGAAAGTAAGATCCTAATGGATTCTAATCTGGATACAGGTGCAAAGGTTTCCTCATATTTTATACCTTCCTCTTGACTATATCCTTCTGCAACAAGCCTAGATTTGTTTCTAACTATGTTTCCAGATTCATCAACTTTGTTTCTAAAAACCCATTTAGTGCCTATTGTTAAAGTGTCCTTAGGTCAGTCAACTAATTCCCAGACTTTGTTCCTTCCAAATTTATTTAACTCTTCTTGCATAGCTGTTACCCAAAATTCATCATTGATAGAATCATTGACATTTTTAGGTTCTAGCTGTGAAAGAAAGCCTTGATGTTCAACCTGATATCTTAGAGAATCTCTAGTCTGTGTCCCTCTATCAATATTACCTAAAATAGCATCCAAAGGATGATTCTTTAAAATCCATGTTGATCTAGTAAAGGTAGGACTAGAAATTTCAGGTTCATCTCCATGTTCAGGTTCTTTATCAGAAGATTATGGAATATGTCCAGAACTGGATGTCTTTACAGTAGGTTCTTTATATTTATCATTATGGTCCAGAACACTCAAATCTTTCTCAAGATTTTCAAGAGAGGTTTTAGGCTCATGTGGATCAGTTTCATCAAACATGATGTGAACAGATTCTTCCACACATTTGGTTCTTCTATTAAAGACTCTATAAGCTTTGCTAGTTAAATAATAACCAAGAAAAATTCCTTCATTACTCTTAGAATATAACTAGTCCAGATTATCCTTTGTATTAAGAATAAAAACATTGAAGCCAAAGACTCTAAAGTAACTAACTTTAGGTTTTCTATTATTCCACAACTCATATGGGGTCTTCTTAAGAACTGGTCTAATTAAGACTCTATTAATAATATAACAAGTTGTATTCATAGCTTTATCCCAAAAATAAATAGGTAGGTCATATTCATTTAGCATGGTTCTAGCTATTTCTTGAAAGGTTCTATTCCTTCTTTCTACCACACCATTCTGCTGAGGTGTCCTCAGAGCAGAAAAGTTGTGACTATAGCCATTTTGTGAGCAATAAGATTCAAAATCTTGATTTTCAAACTCACGGCCATGATCACTTCTCAGGGTGTTAAACTTAAGTCCACTAATATTTTCTACAGATTTAGAGTGTTTAACAAAGTAAGAACAAGCTTCACTTTTGTGAGCTAAGAAGTATACCCAAGTATATCTAGAAAAGTCATCTATAAGGATATAGACATTGTGCTTCAGATTTAAACTAGAAAATATTGAAGGTACAAACAATTCCATGTGAACCTACTCGAGAGGTTGAGAAGTTAAAACTTCTTTCTTTGATTTAAAAGAAACATTATGTTTCTTTCCCTTTTGATAGGGATTACAGACTTTGTGATTTGGGAATTCAAGTTTAGGTAGGTCTCTAACTAAGTTCTTCCTAGTTAATTTTCTAAGTGGATAGATGTTGCAATTTCATAATCTTCTGTTCCAAAGCCAAGATTCTTTATGAAAATCATTTAAACAAGTAACATTTTTTTAGCTAAAGAATTAAAATCAACTGCATAAACATTTTTATTTCTTAAAGCTGAAAATACTAAAACATTTTGAGAATTAAAAACATTATAGGAATCATTTTCAAATTTCACATTAAATCCATCATCCCATAATTGAGAAATACTTAACAGGTTATACTTATGTCCATCAACAAATAAAACTTTAGAAATTAAAACTGAATTAGAGCTACCAATCTGGCCTAGGCCGATGATTTTTCCTTTAGAATTATCACTGAAGGTGACGTGGCCTCCATCAACCTTTATTAAACTTTTGAAGAATAAATATTCTCCAGACATGTGTCTTGAACATCCACTATTCAAGTACCATACCATCTTGTGATAACTCTTTAAGCATGTTTCCTACAAAACTGATTTAGATAGAAAATGAATTTGGTACCCAGATCTTCTTGGGTCCAGATAGGTTAGCAATCAAATCTTTAGGTACCCATATTTATCTTATGGGTCTCCTATAATTTACAGAATCAATAGATTTTGAAAGATAAAATTTTGTTGATCTATAACCATATGAATAACTGGTTGAGGCATAAAAATTTACAGAACTTGAACTAGCAGTATTCTATCCAGATTTAGGAATAAATCGAGTTTTAGTGAACTTTCTTTTTCCAGGTTGGTATCCCAAACTAGTAGTGTATTTTGGTTCTAATTGCTTTCCTAGAATTTTATTTACTGTAACTTTTCCATTTGTAAACTTCTCTAAGTCTTTTCTAAGTTGCTCATTTGACATTTTTAGTTCTGTATTTTCCTTTAACAGTTGAGAATTCTTCTCTTTTCAATAGTAAGTTCGGTTTTAACAATAGTAGTGAGAGAATGTTGTTTCTTCAATGGTTTGTATTTATCCTTGAGTTCATTGTATGTCTCTTATAGCATATTACAGTATTCAAATAGTTCCTTACTAGTAATGTTTTCAGAATCAGAATCAGAATCAGAGTCTGCATCATCTCCAGAGTAATAAGAATTTGAAACAGGACTATCTAAAGTTACCTCAGATGTGTTAGTCATGAAACAAATGCTGGCATGATTCTTCTCAGAATCAAAAACATCAGACTCACTTGTGCTGTCCTCTAAATCACTCCAAGTATCTTTCATAGTTTTCTTTTACATCTTGTCCTTATAATCATATTTCTTTTTTACTTTTAATTTTGGACAATCATCCTTGATGTGTCCTTTCCTCTTACACTCATAGCAGACTATTTCATCATTCTTCTCAGCTTTCTTCCAATCCTTCTTCCATTGTCCCTTGTTATCATACTTTCCATTGTAGTTATATTTCTTGAAGAATTTATTCTTCCAATAAAACTTCTTGAATATCTTGGCTATTTGAGCCATTTCAGAATCACTGTCAGAGTCAGAGTCTTCATGGTTGAACTTTCAGTAGGTACTTGCATGGTCTCCTTGTCTTTGTTCTTAGAAGTAGTAGACTTGAAAGCTACGGATTTCCATTTTGGTTCATCATCTTTTTATTTGTTCACCTTGAGATCTTCCTCATACATCATTAATTTTCCAATAATATCTTTTACAGGTAGTGCTCCAATGTCACAGGACTCTATAATTGAAACAGAAGTGCCTCTCCATCATTTTGGCGGACATCTTAGTATCCTCATAATTTGTTCCTTAGCTGGAACATCTTTTCCAAGTAAAATAATTGTATTGACTATCTCATTGAACCTGAGATACATATCAAAAATAGGTTCATCGGTTTTCATTTTAAAATTGTCATATTTAATAGTGTAAGTACTCAATCTCATTTCTTTAACATTGGTTGTTCCTTCATGAGAAGCACCCAAAGTATCCCATATTTCATAAGAAGTTTTACAAGCAAAAATTATATTAAATTCTTCATCTCATAAAGCATAGTACAGGGAATTCATGGCTTTATAGTTATTATTATAAGAAGTCTTTGTAGGTTCATCCCAAGTTGTTCTTTCAGTTTCTGGAATTTTATATTGAGATTCTATAGTAGTCCAAATATCAAAACCCATGCTTTCTAAATATATTTTCATCTTAAGTTTCCACTGGGCATAGTTGGTGCCATTAAAGAAAGGTGGCATGTTATTAGCAGCACCCTCTAGTTTATTATCCATTACTAGATTTTAGAAATTATATTTAAAGAGATAAAAATTTAGAACTAACATAAATTTAAGATCTTTAAAGATGCGATTAAAATCACAATTGAAAAACCGAGTATTTCAAAAAATCCTTTAATGAAAACAACCTCTGATACCAAATATTTGTCATAGTGGATACTCAAGAGGGGGTGAATTGAGTTCCAATAAAAATTTCTATTAAAAATATTTCTCTTAAAATCCCCCAATTTAATGACTAAGTTAAATTTTAGTGAATCTATACCGAGTGTAAATGTTCAATCAGTTTCTCAAAGATTGATTAGATCGCAGTTGACTTAATCTGAAGATTAAATTAACTTATGAAACTAACTTACTTTTTTACAATAAGTACAAACACTTTCTAATTTAACTATCAAAGTAGATTTAAAATAGTTTTGTATTTAAAAGTAATAGCAGCGGAATATGAAATAAATATATAGTATACTTATAGACATAAATTTAAATGCACAACAAAGGTAAACAAGAGGTTCAGTCTCAAGCCGAGACTTAGTCCTCTCAACAATTTATATAAATTGATCCACACACTGGATCAGGGGTAAACAATAGTACACTACTGTCCAGGTCCAAATACCTCTACCACAGTTCTTCGTGGGAAAAACAAACAACAGCACACAGGTTTTTCAGGTCTTACTCAACCTCTACCACTATCCATAGTGGGAAACAAAGGGTTATGAAGTTTGAGTGAGGATTTAAGAATACTTCAGTTTTTCTCAAGATACAGTGTGTGTGTAAAATAAATAGTGTACACACACTGCTCAAAATATAAAGATAGAATCACTAAAGAAGGTGATAAAGAGTTTAGAAAAACTTTAGTGATTTTTAGTGCAGCTCTAGACTCGTTTTATTTGTCTAATAAGCTTCTGATTCCTTCTCTGGTTTCTACTCAGAAAACAGAGTGTTGTTTTCTTCCTTGATTTCAGGTTCAACTTAGCATCTAGAGTTCATGAAATGTTTGTTGTAGTTCTTCACTCAAGATGGAGCGTGTGTTCTCCTCTAGAATAAGTTTCTTCATGTATGTCCAGGATTCTTGGAGTATGAATGTTGACTAGTGAAAAATGCTCCACATTTGATTGTTGTTCAGCTCATAGCTCTTTTTCCCTTCATGTGTCTTCTTAGTGCCTTGATTCTATCTCTTTCAAAAAGTTTTTTTTCATGATCTTTTTCTGTCCCTTTATAGTTTTCAGCTTCAGCAGAAAAAAATAATTACTTTTTTCATGGGTACTAGGTACGCTTCCTTGACATGGAAACAAAGATCATTAAATAACATTAACTGCATTAAAAACATCAAATGTAACTGTTAGCTCAATAAACAAATAGTATTGAGAATATAAAGTATAGAGTTTGACTGGTTGGTCAATCCTTAGTGGCTCGTATTGGTAAAAGTGTACGGTGTAGTAGGATCTTCAATCGGTAGCTCTTGCTCTTGAATCGGTAGCTCTATATAATATTTTATCTCCATTGGTATCTCTTGCTCCATTGGTAGCTCTTGAGCTATTGGTAGCTCGATGTATTGGTAAATATGTGTGAACTGGCTCTATCAGTATACTTCTGTCTATCAATAGCTCTTGTCTGTCAGTAGATCTTGTCTGTCTGTCAGTCAGTAGCTCAGTAGACTGGTTCAATCGGTATACTTCCTCTTATCGGTAGCTTAGTTTTGTGATTATCAGTAGTTGTATCAGTAGTCTTACTCTATTGGTAACTACTGGTAGACATGCTCATCGGTAGCTTGTCTATTCTAACGGTAGACTTTGTGTCTGCTTATCGGTAACTCTGTTTATATCAGTGACCTTAGTGTATCGGTGACTCTGTCTATCGGTAGACTAAGTCTATAGGAATATTGTGTACCGGTAGCTCTATATTAGTAGCTGTGTGCAGATCAGTAGCTTACACTTATCTGTTTTTATACAAAGAACATCTGATTGGGTTAGAATTATTTCAGAACTTCTATAAACATGGATAAACATGGATTAACATATCTCAGGGATTATTTTAATATTATTATCATCTTGATCACAGATTGAAAGAATTAATATATATAAAATCATTATATTGAGATTATCAAAGTATATAAAAGCATTATTGGGATTATCAAAATAGGTGAGGTCAACACATTTTATGATCTCTCTTTCATGGGGTTTATGGCTTCAAATTTACCTATGTAGTAAGGGATTTTTGTCTCAAATTTCATTCTTTGGGACATAAGTTATGTTATAAACCAATATTATTGTATCAGGTGTATATATTTACCCATTTAACTATTATATCATGAATCTAATTATTCTCATTATATTCAAATTTTAATTTTATTTTATTCTTTTATGGGGCCTATGATTCAAAATATTCCAATGTGGTAAATGTTTGATGCTACAATCTCATTGTTTATTGGAATTTTTTACGATTATTATTTCGATGATGAAATGTTATGATCTATCTCTCAATAAATTCATGAATTTTATTATCATATAGTTAATTCTTGAAAATACATATTCACCCTTCATTTTACTCTCTTTATTTAATCATGACTCAAAAAACAATGTTTTTAAAGAAAATCTACTTTATTTCTCTCTTCGGTCAAAAATGCTTTTTCTACCAAATACATATTTTATGAAAAGGATTTCAAAAAGGTTTTTAAAATTATATAAATGATTCATTAAATAAATATTATCCATGTTTGAATTTTAAAAAAATGAAAGGAATCTTCATGTCATTTTCAAAATAATGTCTATTTGGATTTTACTTAAAATGTGAAAGGAATCTTTATTTTAAAGTGTATGACATGAACGGTATTCCTGTCATCATGAACACTAATTATTTTAAATATTCCTCTACTAATTTCTAAGGTTATTTTAAAAAAATTATTTCAAAATTATTTTATGAATTTATAATTTAAAAAAATTGATTTCCAAAGAAATTTTACTTTAATCAAGAAATGTTTTACAGGATTTATAAATCTTACTTTATAAGTTTCAAAGGTTATTTTGAAAGAAAAGGATTTTGAAATTTTTTTTCTATTTTAAAAATGTTTTTTCAATGTGGAAATAATATTTTCATGAAGAAATGGTTTAATTTTTTTTAATTATTCTTTTATAAGTTTTCAAAGATTATTTTCAAAGAAAATTATTTCCAAAATATTTTATGAATTTAAAATTTTAAAAAGTTTATTTTCAAAGAAATGTTATTTTCCTCAAGAAAAATTTTAAATGATTTTTAAATCTTTCTTTAAAATATTCCAATGTTATTTTAAAATAAACAGATTCTGAAAAAAAAATATGTTTTAAAAATTCTTTTTCAAAGTGGAATGCTCTTTTCCTCAATAAATGTTCCAAATGATCTTTCGAAATCATTATTTATTTATGATGACATCCTTTGATGTTACGTATTTTTCACCAGGGATATGATCTAAGGATATCATTTTTATTCTTTTTCTAAATGGTTTACATTTATGATGATAATATGTTTATCAACCCTGTTTCTCTTCCAAAGGTTATGTCATGATAAAATGATTATGAACCCCACTTCTTTATCCATGATTATACTATGATGAAAATATTATGAAACCTGATTCTGTTACATAGTTTATGCTTGGATGAGATGTTTATGAAACCCTTATATTTTCTTGAGTTTTTATATTATTAATGTTTTATGATCTTATGGCACACATATGTATAATTTTCATTATGTAATAGGTGGTACCTATATATTACTCCAATACATTGAGTAAATATTGATATCTCCTGAGATAAACAGGACTGGAATGAGGAGTGATCCTCATTTAGTAAGAGACTATGTCCACTATGAGTGCATTGAGAGTTTACCTTGACTACTATGACTGTTTAGGGAATAAACCCATTAAACTACGATAGTCTTGCAAATGATCCTTAAACTATTAAATAATTGATTTTATATGCCTATTTTTATATCAAAGTTCTATATCTTATGTTAATGTTATTCTCTCATAGATCATGTTCTTTGATTTCTATATGATTCTTGTCTTATGAACTCCCAAACTTTATGGAATGACTCAAGATTTTGATCTTTTATATGTAGGGTGTGGTTTTCATATCTTATGCTCATATTCTCATACCCTTACACTCATTATATGTTTATTTATTTCCCATTTTTACCCTTATTAAGAATTTTATATCACACTTTCTTATATTTATTTTCCCCATGTTACGATGATAATAGGTATTATCTGTGATATGTCTAAGAATTTTTCTAGTTATGAGGAACTAAGTGGAAGATGATGTAGAACTCTTATGGACCAACTATTTATGTTTCAAATATTCCAAATGAATTATACCTTTATGATCCTCAAACATGTGCTTGTATAATATAATGAATATCCATCTAAAAATATGTAATATAAATTCATGAAAACTTGTGTTACTACAGTTGGTATCAAATGAGAAAGAATGAATTTGATCCTTGGGAACACTTATGTGTGAGCATTGGAAAAAGCATGGATCTCCACCCAATGGCTTCATGAGTAAAGTGATACCACTGGGGATCGTGGTGTATCCCAACCAGGAGGTGTAGCCACCCATGGAGTGCCCTAATAAGTATCAATTATAGTCTACTTGAAATAATTCTAGAACTCCATACTTGGTATTAGAGGAATGGTTTAGTCAATATTGATATATAAGGATTAGAAAAACATTTTTGAGTTTCATAGAGATATACCAATGTATATGTTTAATGATATTTATAGGGATATCTCTAAGGATAAGTTTATGGATGATTCAAAGTATAAGAAAATGTCCTGGAATTTTGGTACAGGATAGAGCAAATAGTTTCTGAGAAATTACATCCATGTATGGATACTACAAGTGGATTTGAATCTATCATAGTTATACCTAGGGGTAATAACTATGAAAAGGGAATATTGAGTTGGACTCGATCATCACCTAGTTCCTGGAAATGAGCCTTGCTGCACACCTATTTTGACACTCCTGGGAGATATTCTTTAGAAATTCATGAATTCTATATGAATAATTATAAATAATTTGAATAATGACCATGAATGACATAGTTTAAGCTTAAGGTGTCATATATTGAAAATAATATTTCCTGATTTAGAAATCATATAAGTTATTTTTCATGATTATGTGGTTTTACACTATGATTAGTGTTGCACACATGATGATTTTTTGTTTTATTCGATGGCTAGAACTAGAAAGAATCATGTTAACACTAAATCTGATAGACGATTCGATGACTATGAGAAACCAAATTGGATTGTCGATGGAGATAAAGATATTGTGATTATTTATAATCATCTATCATGACATATTATTAACAACACAAACTTTGGTGAGATTATTAAAGTGTTAAATAGTTGGAAGATTAACTATTATGAAAATTTGTGTGGTAATGAATACAGAGGAAAGAATATTCATCTTCCTATATGTCAAGAAGGAGGTAATAATCACCTAGAATAATATCTCAAATAGAGGGGAAGATGTTATTTATGTGTATAAGAAGTTCATAGAGTGAAAAATTATCGTGGAGTTCAACGTATTATGTGTGGGGAACATGGGAATTATCCAATTCAATGACTCAACCCAATAATTAACTTCTAGAACAAGGAATTACATATTACATATCAATCATAAAAGTGGGAGGATTGAAGTATTTATACATTTGGATTCAAGGATTATGTTTTATATGTATTTCTCAATGGTATTTGGGTTATAATAATCATAAAACATCTAGAGATTATATTAATTTTGGAAGAATATCTATCTCCATATAGGATTAACATAAGATTTATAGATACCATCATAAGTTTATGAGTTTAAGGTTGATAATAAGTAAAAATTCTTAGAAAAGGTATTATGTGATGGGATTTTATCAAGATAAAGTATATTTTTGGAGAAATTTATGGAAATATAGCCCTTTGGTTTTGTATATGTTTTAGTGGAAAAAAATTATTTGAGGAGGAATGCCTTTAAATTTTGTTGGCATAAGATTAAAGGTATTAGTATCCTGCAAGGTTTATCTTATCATTAATGTTAATGTAATTTTGATATTTTTAAATTTAATAACATTTTTATAATAATGTTTATATAGTATTGGAAAAAGGATAAACCACAAGTAGGCCGAAAACCAACTGCATATGGCAAGGCCATAGGACTTAAACCCACAAACGAAGGGTGATAAGGGTATAGTGCCTACAACTAGCCTATGTGAAATATTATTTTTTGTGGGAAACATAAAGTGATACATTTATGATTATTTATCTCAATTATTATCATGTCATCAATTTAATGTTGAGACTCAGAGGTCTAAAAGGATACTACAATAATTATCCATACCAGAAAGGAAATGGGAAAACATCATCATGGGATTTGTCGTTGGACTCCCCAAAACATATGAAGGGAAAAATGATACATGGATTGTAGTAGATCAACTTAAAAAGTCATCATACTTCATATCTAATATACAATACTTCTCTTTGGATAAGGTTTCTAGGATATACATTAAGGAAGTGTTAAGGTTTCACGGAGTAAAATATTCGATTGTATCTAACCGGGATTCAAGGATTACCTCAAATATCTAGTGAAGTATTCAGCAAGATATTGATATGAAGTTGAGTTTAAACATTGTGAATCATCCTCATATGGATGGTCAGTTCAAGAGAAAAATTCAAACCATAGAGTAAATGTTGAGATCTTATTCTATAGATCTTAAAGGTGGTTGGGATAAACATATTACTCTAGTTTAGCATTCATACTACAATATATTTCACTCAAGCATTCAAATGTATCCTTATGGAGCCCTATATAGAAATAATTGTATAAATTCAATGTACAAGAATGAATTTTGAGAAAGAAGGATATTGGGACATGAGATAGATGAAGAAATGGAAGAGAAGGTTTGAGTTATTCAACAACACAAAGGGTGGTACAAAGTTGGTAGAAAAGTTATAAAAATAATCATTGGCATGATTTAGAATTTTAATCTGGTGATAAGGTGTCTCTAATAATTTATCTATGGAAGAAGGTAATGAGATTTGGAAATAAGGGAAAACTAAATAGTAGGTATATCGGTCCCTTTGAAATTATTGATCATGTAGAGATGGTTGATTATTGGTTGGAGCTTCCACTAAACCTCTCACAAGCTCATGATGTGTTCCATGTATCTCTCTTAAATAATCATATACTTGATCCTTCACGTATACTAAACATAGATTTTGTTCCGCTAGAGCCAGATCTTTCTTATGATGAATAACCATTGGAGACTCTAGATCGAATAGAGAAAGTTCTACAAAAAAAGACCCCTCACATGGTCAAAGATTTGTGGTGAAACCACCAATTTAAAGAAGCTATGTGGGAACCTATGGAAATTATGAGGCACATGAATCCTCATTTTTTTATTAAAGTAATGAATTTTGAGGACTAAATTCTTTTTTAAGGGGATAGAATGTAACACCTCAAGATTTTTTGAAATATTTTTTTCTATTAAATTTAATATTTTTTATTTTTTTCATTATATAAAACACTGTGTTTATCTTAAATTAGACACAACACTAATTTTATCATCTATTATAAGTAATAATAAGTTTATCTTGTGTTACGTGAAACATTGAGTGCAAACAAAATGTGACATACTATTAAAATATTACTATTTAATATGATAGTTGTCAAATAGCCATTTGAATGGAGGGTATGATTGAGATTAACTAAATTAAGAAAATTTAATTTTTACACACATATATAAAATTAATTTTTTTTACCAAATAATTATTAATTAAAATAAAAACTATTTTAAAATAAGGTATTTTTTTCTAAAAAACTATTTTTTTACACACAAATGAATTTTACCGCAATAAATTAAAAAAACACTTTTTGTGAATGATTTGAATGAAATTTATATATTATATATTAAATAAAATTCTAAATATTCATATTATGTTTTTTCTTGGCAAGTCATAATAATAAATCCAATTTTATGCTTAAAACCTTTATTTTTCTAGAAAATAGTTTTGTCTCCTTTTGCGCACTTATTTTAAAATTAATTTTTTTACTTTTATAAAATTTATTTGAAAAAATAAAATTCATTTTTGAAATTATCCTCTAATAACTATCTTGGAGTAAATTCTTCATATTTTTTAGAAAAGATAAATTTTTCAATGAATAGTGAAAAATATTGGTTTTTATTAAGAATTATCATTTATTTTAAAGAATTTAAAAAAAATAAAACTATTTAAAGATGATTTTTAAAGTAAAATTAGTTCAATTTTTCTGTATTAATCCAATTTATGTAATTGTAATCAATTTAATTTTGTTTTTTATATAAAAACTATTTAAACTTTTTAAACTTTTCTCTTTGGAAAACTGCTCTTTCATCACGTATGTGGGATTAATTTTAAATTAAATTTTGCTAATTATGTGAATGGAATTTAAAAAACTGAATTCCATATTTTTAATCATCATAATTTATATTATGTAATTATGTCTAATTAATTTTCTTACCATTATGAATAGTAAATTAAGTAAAAAATTAATTATCGCGGTTAAGGTGAAAATGGGTTTATGGGGGTTAAACTAAATTGATAAGGGGTAAATGGCACAGATACTTGTACAAAGACTATTTTATGGATATATTTTGACCATATAACATCTAATTTTAAATATTGGTCCATTTTTAAGCTTTGTGTCTTTTGAAAAATGTGGGCACACCTTTTTCTTTTAAAAAATTACAAGTGTATCACTCTCCTCACTTATAAAAGACCACCCCCTCTCTACTGATCTTCAAACTTCAAAAACACATTTTTTTTGTCAATAAATACCAAAATAGTTTCCGTAATTCTTTTATATCATCATAAAATTCTTATTTTGTTCAAAAATCCAACCTAAAAAACCTTTTGGTGCAAACCAAAAGAAGTTGTCTAAAGAAGAGGTAACGTCCCAAATAGAGAGTTTTATATTATTTCTTCTTCCACATCATTAAATTATTATTAAAACATGATGATAAAATAATATCAGTGTATTACATATACTGAAATATTATTATTTAAATTTAATAACCTAAATGTATCTCTTCTATCATCAAATGGGATATTAAATCATCATTTGTGTGTATGCCGAACTACCCCCTCATGATCCAATGTTATTCATTTTCCATCACCACCTCTCACAAATAGATATAATTATGTATTTAATGTTTATATATTATATATATGATATTATTATACCTCTATAATTATAATACCATATCTAACTTCTTACCTCTCAACCCATTGGAAAACAATAATGATTATCATGTATATGGTGGACTACCACCTCGCTAACTGATATTATATGTCTTTCATTTTTGATTAACTTGGATGGTAATAAGGATATATTAAATGAATAATTATTATATTTTTAATATAAATTTATTTATATAAATATATTATCATATATACCTTTTAACATTCCATTATGTGGAGAATATGATAACGTCAATCATGTGTACGGAGGACTATCACCTCGCAAAGATGTGATTCGTTTTTCACAAACGCATTACATGGAAGGTAATAAGTATAGTTTTAAATTTATATATGTGATATATATGGAATAAAAATTATTTTTTAAATTTAATATACTATTTTAATTTCAATCATTTCATCCAATGGGAAAATCACTCATACGTAAGTATGGAATACCGTCTCTATGAACGATGCATTTCATTTTCTATCTATAAATTTTAAGGATTACTCAAAATAAATATATACTAAATATATATGATTTTAATATAATGTTTAAAATTATTTATATGATGGAAACAATATCAATGTAGTATTTTAAAAAATAAAAAATCAAAATATACGTGAAAAACAAAGTAATTATTGCATGAAACAAGGTTTTAAAAAGGAATTATTAATAAATAGATAATAAAAGTTCATAAGTAAATCATATATGGTATTATAAATATTATTATAGACCTATAAAATATGTATAATAAAATTATATTTATTATACTGGAGGTTCTAATGAGTATGAAGGAAGTTGATACTTGACATAAGGGATTTCTATCTCACTTTTATTTTCTAGGAGACACATGCCATATTCACCAAGGGTTTATTTTAATCAGTTTATATGATATATATAAATTTATTTTATTATTATCACCCTAAACATTAAGGTCATTTACATATCCATTCGAGTATCTCTCTTTTATGGGGTTTATGGTTTCAAAGTTACCAATGTGGTTAGGGATTTTTCTCTCAAATTTTCTTCTTTGGGACATAAGTTATATTATACACCTATCTTATTCTATAAGGTGTATATAATTACCATTTTACATATAATATCATGAATATAATTATTCTAATAATATTAAAAGTTTCATTTTATGTTATTCTTTGATGGGTCCAATGTTTCAAAAGATAGAAAAGTTGTAATGGTTTGATGTTACAATATCATTGTTTATAAGGATTGTTTATGATTATGATTTAAATAATGAAATCATATGATCTATCTCTCAATAAACTCACTATTTTTCAACTACTCTATTTATTTATTGAGAATACATGTTTTCCATTCATTTTAATCTCTTTATTTACTCATAATTCCAAAATAATATTTTTAAAGAAAACTAACTTTATTTCTCTCTTCGATCTAAAACCTATTTTCTACCAAATCTATGTTTTCTAAAAAATATTTCGAAATTATTGTTAAAATTATCTAAATGATTTATTAAATAAAATTTTTCCCATGTTTTAATTTTTTTAAAAATGTTTTTAAAGGAATCTTCATGATGTTTGCTAAATAATAACCAGTTAGATTATACCAAAAATGTAAAAAGAATTTTTTCTTTAAAGCTTATGGAATTAATAATATTTTCCTCTATTAGAAACACTCATTATTCTAAAGTTTCATCTATAATTTTACAAGTATTTCTTCAAATAAAATAATTTCCAAAATATTTTATGAAAATATTGTTTTAAAAAGGTTATTTTCAAAGAAAGGTTAGTTTCCCCAGGAAATGTTTTAAATGATTTTTATATATTCCATTATAAGTTTAAAAGTTTATTTTCAAAGAAAAGGTTTATGAAATTTTTTTACTTTTTAATTTCTTTTTCAAATTTGAAATGATATTTTCCTCTATAAATGTTTCAAATTATATTTAAATATTACTTTATAAGTTTCCAATGTTTATTTTCAATGAAAAGGATTTCCAATGTGTGTTTACCAGGATATTTTAAAATAAAAGTTTTTTGAATTTTTTTATGTTTTAAAAAGTTGTTTTTCAAAGTGGAAGGGAAATTTTTCTCAAGAAATGCTCAAAGTGATCTTTAAAAATCATTTTCCATCTAATATGAAATACTTTGATGTTACTTATGAATTACTGGGGATACGATATGAGGATAAATTTCTTCTCCTTTCTCTAAATATTTTATGCTTATGAGGAAAATCTATTTAGGAAACTCATTTATATTTAATGGTTTATACCATGATAAAATGTTTATGAAACCTACTTCTTTCTCCATAGATTATTATATAATGAAATGATTATGAAAACTATTTCTTTTAAATAGGTTATTATAGGATGAAATTTTTATGAAACCCATTTCTTTTCATGAGTATTGATATGATGAATGTTTTATGATCTTGTGGAACACATTTGTATAATTTTAATTATGTGATGGTGGAACATAATTTTTAGTAAGGGACTCTTTCCACTATAACAGTCTTGGTAGTGAACCTTGACTACTGTGATGGTCTGGGGAGTGAACCCATTCCACTATGATAGTCTTGAAAATGATCCTTGAACTACTAAGGAAAAAACATTCTATGCTTATGTGTACGCCAAAATTCAATGTCTTATGTCAATGTTATGCTCTCATGGCCTATGTTATTTGATTTATATATGAGTCATGTCTTATGAAGTACCAATATTTATTCCATGAATCAAAAATTTTATCTTTGACATGTTGGGTATGGTTTTAATATGTTATAATCATATTCTCATACCATTATAATCATTTTATGTTTATGTATCTCCAATTTTTTCCCCAATGTTCATCTCACCTTTTTGTATGTTTTCTTTCCTTGGGTTATGATGATATGAGTTATATGTGATTTGTCTAAAAAGTGTGCTAGTTATTAGTAACTAAGTGAAAGATAATGTAGAAGTATTATGGACTAGTTTTTTATGTTTATAAGTTTCAAAAGGCATTATACCTTTATGATCCTTAGGTGTTTCTTTTGTGTAATGTAATAAATATGTAATATCTATGTATGAAAATCCTAGTTCGTTTCACTTCCCACCCGTGTACATAAAATGATCTATGAAAAAGAAAATGTTTAAAATGTATATAGGTATTATTCACAAAAATATTTCTTAAAGTCTTATATATTCATTATGGGATCACAATTTTCCATTTTACTTTAGTTTGAAAGGACTTATATAAATATATTTTCAGTTATCCCCATGAGTTTTTAAAAAGGGTATGCCACCTAAGTTCATGTAAAAATTTAAAATTACCTAAATTTAAAATCTAAATTCCACTAAAATCTCTAAAATAAAACTCCATTTCCTAGTTCTTAAAGTTAATTAACATAAAAATAGTGGGAAAACCCACTTAGAAATCACACAATCCTAGCAATTTCAAACTTAGTGAAATTCCAATATTAACTATCCAATTACAACCTAGGTAATACACAATTATTTTTTATTTTCCTAAAATAATGATTCTATTTACTAACAAATATTTTATTTATATATATCCTAAAATTATTCTTTACAGGGATGCATTTTGAAAAAATTAAGTGGTTTTTTATGTGTACTTAATTAAGGAATAACTCAGGAATATTTAAAAGATCCCTCACCCCCACACTTAAAATCAAAAAATGCCCCAATTTTTGAATCTCAGAGTGGGATACACAATTAAACATTTTGATTTAAACATGATGTATTATCATCACAATAAGGGTTTTGATTTTAGGGGTGATATGGAAGCTAAAAAAAATGTTTTTCCACAAAATAATTAAGGATACCAAAACTTGCACAATTGATCCCTAATGAACACTACATGTAAATCAAGTAAACTAAATGATTTAAAAAAGTATTCATGCATCAAATAAAGTAAAAGAATTAATTTTCATAAGAGAAAAATTGTTGTCCATTCAATTTTAATAAAATAGAGGCAACTAAAATAATAAAAATGAACAGTAAAAATTTCCAGAATACAGCACGGTAAACATAACTTTAGTAATGTTTGATTATTTATCCATTAACCAAGAAAGGTGATTTATCTTATCCTATCAACTCAATATCTCTATTTAAAAGAACATAAATAATGATGAAAGGGATATACCACTAGGATTTAAGATTCCCAGGAAAACGTCTATGCCTGGAATTATAAAGTAAAACTTTTTTACCAACTTTAAAATCGCAATTTTGGATAAAATAATCAATAAAATAGTTATTCCTCTCTTTGTAAATAATATTATTCTCATAGGTATCTCTTATAATCTCATATATATCACTCAACTCAAGCATTATTATTTCTCTAATAGTCCTAAAATCAAAATTTATTGCTTTTATATCCTATAAAGACTTGTGTTAAAGTGCTATAAAAAATGAAAGTTTTCCACAAAAATTGGTCTATATGTAGACAGCAATATGATAGTTTTAAATTAAGTTTTTAATTCCTATAATTACTCATCAAGTTTTAATGACAAATAATTCCTGAAACTTGAAAAAAGATTCTCTAATATTTTCTTTAATTCCTTATTTTAGATTTCTATATGTCCACTCAATCATGGAAGAGTAATAAATTCATGTTTTTTGGGAAAACCCACACCTATTCATCAATAATTTGAATTTGAAATTATAAAAATGTGTTACATTATTTTTTATGAAATCCTTTGACACTCCAACTTAAGATAATATGTTTTTTATTGAATTTAATCAGACTGCTAGTTTGATTGTTGGGAAATGACACTACATCAACCCATATGGACAAAAAGTCTATATTATATAAGATGTATTCATTTCCATGAGAATATTATAATGGTTCCATTAAGCCTAATCACAAAACATCACAAATATCATCCTTTAAAATTAAATTTTTGGGAAACTAATACTTCCTTCCAACATTTCCTAACCTCTAAAACTTATTACAACCCACCAATAAACTCCTAGAATCCTTAAATAATTAAGTATTATAAAATCATTATTAAAAATATTTTAGAGCTATTATCTCTCCTACATGATAACCTCTCCAATATGAGGAGTTCCAACTCTCTATAATAGGAAAAATTTATTCTTATGGTACACACATCATCATGATTCCATTTTCACACCTCCTAAAAATCAAAGGTTAATCAAAAAAATAACACTTAAGTTAAAAGATAAAATTATAGCTTTGATGATTTGGAAAATCTTTAGGGATGTCACTTTATTCCAAGATATGAGAAAAATATTAATACCAAGTAGACTATTTAACTATAATAGTGGGTAAATTTTCATCCGAAAAAGTAGAATTAATCTCTCTAGGATCTTCACACTAAGTACTATACATCCTAGAAATATGATCCACAAAAAATCATTGGCCCATATTTATCTATAATATTCAAATAAAACTCATTAAGAAACAATTATCCACCTAATGAGTCTAGGTTTTGCCTCCTTTCTTGATAGTCTATATTTCAAGGAGGTTTATTGTATAAAAACTGTGAATTTAGAACCCAAAAGGTATTTCCTAAACTTCTCTAGAGTAAAAAACAATAGCCAAGATATCCTTGTCAGTATTGGTGTAGTTTCTTTAAGAATCATCTATCAACCTACTAGAATAATACGTTGCATGAAATTTATTACCTCTCCTTTGTCCTAAAAGAACCTCTAACATCCATATCACTAGAATCACACATGATTTAAAAAGGTAATTTATAATCCTATTTAATGATGATGAGTTATGAAATGATGTTTTCCTAAATATATTTGAAATATTCTAAAAAACATCGAACGTTAAGGGTGAATCTTTACCTAGTAGTGAAAACAAAGGCTTTGAAATTTTTGAAAATTCTTTGATAAAACTTATGTAAAAACCATCATTCCCTAAAAATCTTCTCACACATTTAGCTTTAAAAGGATGATTAAACTTTTAATGACCTCAATATTATCATTATAAACCACTAATCCCCACTTAGACACCTTATTCCCTAACCAAATTCATTATATGGCCATAAAATGGAATTTCTCCCAGTTAAGAACTAAGTTGGTCTCTAAGTATCTCTTTAAAACAAATTCATGATTATATAAATAGTACTCAAAAGTGTTTCCTAAAATGGAAAATAATCCATAAAAACCTCAATTATCCTCTCAATAATGTTTGGAAATATTTTCATCATGTACTATTGAAAGGTAGCTAGAGCACCACACAAGCCAAAGGGAATTCTCTAGTAGGAAAATACTTCAAATGGGTAGGCTAAATTGGTTTTATCTTAGTATTTTAGGGCTATAGTAATCTGGTTATAAATAGAATAAATATCTATAAAATAAAAAAAATCATTTACATCTAGCCTCTAAAGCATTTGATCTAAGAATGTAAAGGTAAAATATTCTTTTATAGTGGTATAATTATACTTTCTAAAATATATAAAGACTTTCCATTAGGTTTTTTTAACTTGTATTAGTTCATTATTCTCATTTTTAACAATAGATAATCATCCTTTCTTTGGGACTAATTGGACTAGGATGACCTAAAAACTATCATAAATGGGACAGATAATCCAAGTATATAACTACTTAATTACCTATTCTCACATAACTTCTTTCATATTTAGGTTTAATCTCCTTTTATATTCAATTCTCTATTTTTGGTATAGTTCTATAGGAATCTTATGCATAGATAATGAATGGATAATCATTTTGATGTCATATATAGACCAAAATATTATAGTTTTGAATATCTTTAGAACACATGGGAATTTTTACACTTTACTTGTGTTCATTTTATTGTACATTATAGTAGATGGTGTAGAGTTTTCACTTAAAATAAGAATTTTAAGTGTGTTGGGATAATTTTAAGCTCCAAAGTAATTGTGTTCTCACTAAAATAGAGGCTTTTAAGCCTAATAGGTCCAATATATTCAATATGTTTTTTAAAATGTGTCGGAAAACTAAAAATATTTTGAACTTATAAAGCATACTTTAATTTTTCTTTAATTCTTTCCAAAGTGGACATCCCATATAATTAATTTCCAAATCATATTTCAAAAAAATTATCAAATCAAAATCATCAATTTTTTTCAACAAAACTTCCTCAAAATTTCAAATTGTTAAAAAAAATTCAAAAAATAAATTAGACTCGAGTTCTCCCATAAATTTCCAAATATTAAGAATAGAAAATTCATCATCGAGATAGTTTTCCAATGTTAGAGCTAATCTATTTTACATATCTAAAAAATTATCTAGATTTTCATTTTTTTCACTTTCAAAATGTTAGGGAAAATTATTTTCAACATACACATAATCTTCTTCAACTACAGATTTTTTAAAATATTCTTCTTAGTGATTTAAAGAGTCATAAACTTCTAATACCTCAACTCTAGAATAGTTATCACCAAATTTTGGTTATTTCACATTGTTAAACACATAAATTTTTTCTTATTGTTCACTAAATTTAATAATCAAAATTCCCTTTCCCACATTGATATTTTCTCCTCCTATGGATAACAAGGGACTACTTAGAATTATGGGAACATCATGGTCACATTCCATGTCAAGAATTAGAAAATATATAGAAAAAAAACTTACCAACTCTAATAGTAAGTAATTAAATCTCCCTATGGGATGTGTGAAATATTTTTCATCCAGTTATAGAATAATAGTGGTGGGTTAAAACTCTCTTAATACTAACTTTTGAAACACTGATAAAGGTATCATGTTGATGCTTTCTCCATGATCACAAAGAAAATTCCATTGACAACTGTTCGCTAAGGTGTAAGGAATAACAAAACCCCACAGGGCTTTATTTTTTTGGTGTAATCTTCTTTTAGAGGACAACACTACACTCTTCAGTGAGGTTGTTAGTTGAAAACACCTCTAAATTTTTTTATTTGAAATAATTTTATGAGTGATTTCATGCATGATGGAATATGAATTAAATCTTGTAAGAAATTAATGTTCACTGGGATCTTGTAGAACAATTCAAGGAATTTAAATAATTCACGTTTTTTATTTTGTATTTTAACCTATAAGGGAAAAAGATAGATGGGGAAAAATTCCTAAGAACACAAGGAATTTCTCTAATTTCACCAACAATATTTTATCTTCCATTATTATTTTTCATTTTAGAGTTTTCTTTACCTTGAATTTTAGGTGGAGAAACATGATTATCTTTTGTTACAAATTTCCATTCCAAAACTCTAGATTGAGTGTTTCTTAAATTTGGGTGTCCATATTCTTCTAAATTTTCAGTTTTTGCACTCCTAGACTCAACTCTAAACTGATGTTGAGTTTTTAAACCACTCTAAGTAACCATATCCATGGCACTCTCACTATGATTCATCTCAGTGGTACTAGTAATATTACCTTTATCTCTTAAAATAATGTCTCTAGCCAATTTACCCATCTTATACTCTAAATTATGCATTCTAACATCATTTTGATCCATATTAGAATCGTGTTAAGTCTTTTATAAATCAATTTTCTTCATAAAATATTGAAACATACCCTTAATATCATATTTTTAATGACAAGTTTTAGCTTTAACTTAATTTTGAAATTGTATTATTTGTTTATTTTGAAAACAAGGGTTGGTAGGTTGTTTCCTAATCATTACTCATTCTCTCTAACAAAAGTTTAGGTGGTTATTATATCCAATGATGTGATTTTTTTAAAAAAGGTTTATTTATATGTTACATAATTTTACCATAAATAGAAAAATTGGCATCTTATTGTGTTTGCGATGGTATGTCAATGTTCAGACAACATGCAATTGAGTTTCCAAACATTCTACACTATTAAAAATTTTCTCTTAGACTTTGGTCCTGATTTTAACATGCAACTTCATTATAATTTTTTTAAAATTTTGATTTATTAAGGATTGGGGTTTATCTTTTATTTAATACAATTAATCATTGATATATTTCCTTGGACTAGTGGTATTAACTCCTCTATTCACTCTTCTTCTCCTTGAATCTTTATGTTGTGAATTAAGATCTAAAGTATTGAAAATTTAAATAAAAAATTCATCATTTTTATTATTATGATTCCATCCAGCATATTTCTCAACCGAGTTCTAACTAGTTGGTAAAAACTAGTTATAGAAGGAATATATAAGTAGGTGTTAAGGAAGTTAGTGATGAAGAAACTACCTAACAATATTCCTGAAACTATATTAGGATTCATGAAAATCCTCTCCATCCTCTTGATATACGCTTATAATCTTGTTTATCAGTTCTCCCTTAAGTATTCTTGGATAAAATTTCATAGAAAAAGAATTGTCAATTTGTTCGAAAATTTCAAATAGGTTTTTATCAAGGGAAAAAAAACTAATTCCTTGTATTTCCCTTCAAAAAAATGAAAAATGTTATCTTATCTCATTCTCACTCATCCATTACAGTGGGATTTGCTTAACTATATTCTAAAAATTCACAATGAAGGATAAGGAGTCCGCATTAGGAATTTCATTAAATGAAGGTGGCAGTGAAAGTTATAATTTATTTAGATCATAGTTTAAGGCCATATATGTAAGTCTGATGGGAGAAGGATTAATTGACACCTGATGGAGTTGATACTTCATCATCCTACACCATTCAATATTTTCTTTATTCATTTATGGTTAAAAATATTAAATAGATCTCTCTCTTAAGTTTTCCATTTTAAAATTTTATTTTCTCAGAGATCTTAGATTTTTCTCAATTTATATTTTTATGGTATTTAGATCTAGATACATATATATTTTATTCATACACTAGATAATTTATTAGAATCACACAAGATATTTATTTTTTATCAGATTTTAATGATTTTTTTAAGATTTTTTTTGAATTTTCTGGATGTGTGAAGCTTTTCCTAGAAATAAAGATAAAATTTTATGGCTAGGTCATAAAATAGGTCAAATTAAATTCCAAAAAACTACTAGATAATAGTGAGATAGGGAAAAGGAAAAGGTGTGTAAAATTCCCTGAAAATGAATAAAAAATAAATCAAAACAAAACAAAAATGTATGAATTAATTACTATGATGACACTAAACATTTAAAAATAAATATATGATATAGTTTAAATATTTTTTAATAGATGAAAAAACATGAAAATAATTATTGGAAAAAGGATGAATAATAATGAAAAGTGAAGGATATTTTGATTGTTCAGTTAAAATATTTTCTATTTGTGGAGTTTTAATTGAATCCATATTCAAAAAAATGAAGTTAAAATCTCAATCAAGAAGATTGACCAATAATCAAATGATTTTTTAGTCTTTCACTTACAAAAATCATTCAATATCAAAAAATAATAAGTTGAAAAAAAATTATAAATACTCACACAAAAAAATATTAAAATTATAAACTGGGACAATCTAACTCTTCTGCTCAGAGTTTTAGCCAAGAATCATAGTGAATTTGAGAAATAGAGGATTACAAATCATGAGAAAATAAATAAGAAGAAGACAAGTCGTCTTCATTAAATTTATAGATTTTTAATGTACTCCACCTATCTAATCTAATCTATCTCAACTCCATCATTATCTCCCAAAATATATCATTCCCTGATGATTAATTCAGTGAAACCCGATGATTGTACATGGGCTTGATGGATCAAGCCTCCCCCTTACAGTGTATATTCTTATTTTTAACAAAACATTCAAACCAATCTCAATTTTATGCTCACATTAACTTCTCCAAAATCTATTTCACTATATTCCACACATATTATCACTTTACATCTTTATCCTATGGTGAATTGAGTAATACTCCTTGAACAAATTGTTCCCCTCACACATGGGTTTCTCCCCCACAAGTAACAGAACCTTCTAAATCTTCTTTCTTTGAAATATTCTTTCAAGACTCTATCAAACTCTATAATGTTTCATAATCTACACACTTTATAAATTATGACTTCCTCAATGAATATTAGGTATATATTTAAAATTAAACAAGCATGTGTCCCAAAAAGGAAAAGTATTCTTCCCAATACCTCGGCCAACATTGAATATTCCAAACTTTCCCCATGGGTTCTTACTTATTGATTGTTTATTGTCTGAATAGGGTATATTTATCCTTATTCATCAATATAGATACAAATATGGGGTGTATTGAGCCCCCCCCCCCACTTCTTTCATTGAACCAACAATAGGAAATAATCAATATAAAAAATTTTATTCTCCACTCAGATCATTAGTGGTTGGTTCCTCTTTTTATGTCCACATGATAGGTCTTCCATTATTCAGATATCCTAGTTCATAAACTCAAAAAATAGTTTAAAAGCATCCCTATAACGAGGTAGGTTAATCAACTAGAGAGACTTTAGTGAAATTTAAAATTAGATACTTATGTGGATTTATTTTATCCCTGTATAGCCTCATATCTTCTAAGATTGACCTTTTCACCTTCTCAAGCAGAGTTTCCATTACTTTATTACCATATTTGTTCTTTGAAAACCCCAATAGACTCTGGATCGGGATCCATATTAAATAACAGGTCTAAATTCCCATATTAAAATCAACTACTAATCTTGAAAAAGTATATAAAAATCAACATCTGCTTAATCCCAAACCCATAACCACCAACTAGTAATTCTACATCAAAGTTTGTCTTCAATATAATTCACCCAAAAATATTTATGATCATTTTCCAAGAACAGAAAAAATTATGAAGACACAAAAACGTGAACATTAGTTTCCCTCCATCAAGCCTATATGTGAATGATGAACTAGCAAGCAACACCATAAAAAATATAATTTACAATATTCAAATCAATAATCTTCTTCAATGAATTGAAACTGTATTCCATCAGTTCCTAATCTTGATTGACTTCATCTGTGGTGAGTTTTAAAAACCATCTTGGTACATATATGAGTCATCTGAATTTGATCCCTAAAGAAAAATATTAGATCCACTTGAACAAAGCCACATGTCGGTCTTTTATCAATGTTGGAATCCCAATCATATTCTTCATCTAGGTTTCAATGTACTTTGATCTACGGTGAAGGATTCAATCTGGTTTATCTTCATCCACACTTCACTTGATTTGGTGGTTGGATGTAGCTTCAACCTTAAATATTAATAGGGTATATCACATATTAGTGCTCTGTCGAAGGTTTCATCTTTATTTTGGGTTCATCTATCCTTGTATTTAAGGTGTTCTCACATGATTAGTGAGGTTCATAACTTCCTAAAAAGTAGCGGCATTGACAGATCTGTGATTCATCATAAATGGTGGTTGGATTAAGTGGATTAATTAGTGTTGTGGATATATTCACCTGGTAGATTTGGAAGTGACCATGGATTGTAGGTTAAATTACTCAGCTATAATCCCTTAAAGTGAATGGGCACCGTAGGTTCATTTAAAAACTCTTCATCAGTTAAATTCATAGCACATTCAGTTCTTTTTATCAGATATGGTAACTTGGTGATGATCTCCTCATGGAAGGGAGGTTTTGCACCCATGGTCATTCTATACGGTAGCTTGAAATTTTCTTACGGTGAGTTTATTTTTTCAAGTGTGGTCAGTTAACATTTAACAACCACAATCACATGAAATTTGAACATACATTCTATACAGTGACTACACATCCCATCATGTAGTAGGTTCCTCATGGTTAGTATACTGACCATGGAAGTGTCTCACGGCCAGTCTATCCTTGGCCAAATTTTTTTGAATGTGGTTACTTCCCCACATGGTCAGTATAATGACCATGGTTTCTTCTTACACGTGTGGTCAGTATAGTGACCATGGCACATATATACCCAAAATAATAATAAATTAAATTCAAATTACAATTATATGAAAAGAAATAAAATTAAAACAATAATAAATTAAGTTATTTACAAATAAAAGTTGAAGAATTAATAAATTTATTTATTTACCATTAAATTTTTTTAAAAAAATTAAATATTTTATTATTTTTAAATATATTTTATATTATAATAAATAAATAAAACAATGACATTAAATAATTAAAATTATTATTTTGAAAAATATAAAATGAATAAAAAATTTAAAGAATGACTTTATAATTTAAAAAATATAAGGGAATAAAAATAATAGCTTAAAATAATTTTCTTATTAAATATTAAATTATCCAAACTACAAAAATAAACAATAAAATACATTTTTTAACAAAAAAAGTCATTATTTTAATAATTGAATACCAAATTAACAATATTTTTAAATTATTCAACTAAAAACATTATTTTGACAAAAAAAACAATTAATTATAATAAATTATCTGAAAAAAAAAAAGAATGAAATAATATCCACATCAATTGCATCACTTTTGGGATTTTGCGATGTCAAAATATATACTATATGTTTATAACAAATTTAATTTTTACTTAAAAAATCAATTATCATAAAAAATTATGAAAAATTCACCATTGAATAATTTTGATAAGAGAATTTCAAAAATAATATTTATTTTAATAAAAAATCTATAAATATGAAAATTTACACTTTTAAATCAAAAATCTACATTTATTGAAAAATACATGTTTTGACGATGATAACAGTTTTCTTCCCCATATAAAAATTACATTTTACATTATAAAATTATATTATCAATTAAATTTAAATAAACGTTATTTAATAAGAATATTTTATTATAATAACATTTATTTCAAAAGTTATTGAATTCATCAAAAAGGAGTTTCATTATTGAAACAATATTTTCCCCAAAAATACAATTTGGATTTCATCAAACCAAAATCAAATTTTTATTAAACTCACTATTTAATTATTTATAAAGTAATAATAAAAAGTAATGAATATAATAATTATTTTATTTAAAAGAAAAATATAAAAATTTAGAGTGTTAGGGTCTAGATACATAATCCCTTATTACATCAACGTATGCCCCAAGGGTATGTTGTGTGATGGTCACACTTTCTTAGGGAGTTTTGGTGAACACAATATGGGTAGTGATCTCAATATTCTTGAAATTATCATATAAAATGTTTTGTTTATGTTTTAGTTGTTTAATATTAGCTTGGTCTTGGTTAAGGGAAAATCGCAGTGATTTCATCTCCCTCAAAAGCTCTGATAAATTGGCTTCATAGGGTATGATCATACTGGTCGAGGTCATTAATTATTTCATTTGTGTCAATTGAATTTTATCATAAACCTTAATATATATTAATCATAATAGTCATTTTGAAATGACTATATTATTAATGGTTATTGTACTTAATTCACTTTTAAATATGATTAGGTGTAGTTTATAACGGTCCAAAATAAACAAATTAATGCATGTATTTTCTATAAGTAAATTTATTAATGAGGAATTTATTAATTTAAAGATTTAATTTCATATATAATTTTTTTGGTTCATTATATTTTACCCGCTTTAGAAATTTCACCCTCAAAATTTCATTTTTTACACTAAAACAAATATGGGTACTTCTGTTTCATTACCTCTTTCGATTCCCATGTTGCTTCTTGGAACTCATGGTTCTTCTATAGCGCTTTGACCAAATGAGTTGTTTTGTTTCATAGAATCTTGTCTCTAAGGTCTAAGATATTCATCGCCTACTATTCATATGAAATTTATTTTTCCAAAAGTACCACCTCTATATTCAGTACATGTGAGGGGTATGGTATGTACTTACAGAAGATAAAAACATAGAACACATCCTTATCTTGAGATAGATTAGGGGGAGTGCAAGTCGATAGGCCACAGATCTAGATGTATCTTGGAATAAAATTTCCCTTCTTCCAAAACCTCGTTAATTTCATACATGGAGATATACAAAGGAAAACATTATCTCTAACCTTAAACTCTAGGTCATTTCGACAATTGTCTGCACATATTTTATATATAAAATTTTTAGATTTTATATGATGTTGAATGTTTTGAACCTTTGCTATCATCTCTTATATAATATAAGGTCCCATTATCTTCTTCTCTATATGTTTATCCCAACATATTAGAGTCAAACACTGCTTCCTATATGGAACCTTATAAGGTTCTATTTGAATGCATGAATTAAAATTTTTATTACCTGAGAAATCCACTAGGGGAATGTGTTGATACAAACATCCTTGGAAATAAATTGAACATGATATTAGCATATTCTCTATAGTTTGAATATTTTTCTTAGACTGTCCATTTTTCTAATGGTGATAAGTAGTACCAAAAATTAGCTTCATATGCAATTCTTAATAAAGGATTTTCTAGAACCTCAAGGAAAACCTCATATATCAGTAAAATATGATAGATATTGGAACTCTATGAATTATTACCACTTCTCTTATGTATATCTTGGAGAATTAGGCAACAGATAAATCTTCCTTAATAGAAATTAAATGCATTGATTTTATAAGGTGATTGAATACCACCTAAATGAATTATTTCTTTTAGATGTTTTGAGGAGTCCTATGATGAAATATGTGATTATGTTTTCAAATTTATATATTGGTATGGGAAATGGTTGAATTGTACCCTTATAATTCTATCATTTATCCTTAAATTACTAACATACCAAGCATTAAGATACAAATTCTACAATCTCCCTCTTCATGTTATCCCACTAAAAGTTTTAATTCAGATATTTATACACATTATTTCTTCCCAAATGATTATAAAAGGATGACCTACGTGTATCAGCCATAAGTTCCCTTTTCATCTCTAGTTTTGATGGGATACATATTCGAATTCCAAACCTTATAAATCCATATTAATTAATGTGGAACTCCAAAATATCTACTGCCTTTTTATATAGCATCTCATTATATTTATAGGTCTCTTTGATCCTCTCAAGAGTGGATGGTAGAGCAGTTATTTGAGCATGTAATGATAAATATCCATTTAATATTCCCATTTCCATCCTATACATGTCCAAGAAGATTGTATCCCTTAAATTACCATCATGGATAGGGTTGTATGGTAATTTATACATAGAACATCTACCACTTTGTTCACCTTTCTAGGAAGGTAATGGATTGAAAAATCATAATCCTTGATAAACTCTAACCACCTTTTTGTGCATATTGTGATCATTTTTTTTGAATATATACATGGGGATTTTTTGATCTGTATACATGTCACACTTCTCCCTATAGAGATAATCTCTCCCAATCTACAATGTGAAAATCACTATAGATAATTATATATAATGTTTTGGGAAGTTCTACTCATATATATATTTAATTTTAGGGGGAATACACTATCAATTTAAAATCTTGCATGAGTACGCAACCTAATAAATTTTTAGACGCATCAATATAGATCAAAAATCCTTCTCTATTGGTGGGTAATGTGGGAATAGGTGTAGTGAGTATCCTTTTATTTAACTCTTTAAAGATGTCCTCTCATTCATCTATCTAGATAAACTTGGTTTCCTTCTGAGTTAGTTTGGTAAGTGGTATTTAAAATCACAATTTTTTCATAAATTGATTAATTACCCAACTAATCCAAGGACACTATGGATTTTAGTCATAGATGTTAGTCTTGGCCACCCTTAAATTCCTATGAGTATGAAGGATCCACAAATATCCCTTTTTGGTGATAAAATTCCCTAGTAATGTCACTTTCATCATAAAAACATGCATTTACTATACTTCACATAAAAATTTTCTTTTATCAAGGTAATAAATAAAACATCCAAATGCTCTTGATTTCCCTCTTTTCTTTTATAGTAAATAAAAATATCATCTATATAGACTACTGCAAATTTATCTAGGTATTTATTAAATATTCTATTAATTAATTCTATAATGATTACCAGAGTATTAGTGAGTCTAGATGGAATCACTATGAACTCATAATGTCTGTACCTTATACAAAAATAAATCTTGGGGATATCCTCATTATTCACCTTTACTTTATAATAACCAAACCAAAGATCTACCTTACACAAGTATTAGGATCTAAATATTTGGTTAAAAATTCTTCAATATATGGTAGAGGATTATTTTTCATTTTAATGATCATTTTGAGATCATGATAATCAATTCATAGGTGCATTGACCCATCCTTCTTCTTGATTAAGAGGACCAGTGTACCCCATGGTGAAGAACTTGGTCAAATAAACCCTTTATCCAGATTCTTCTTTACTCATTTCTTTATCTCTTGAAGTTCAATAGTGGATATTCTATATGGAGTCTTGATTATTTGAAAATATATGTGTATAATTTTAATCGAGAAATCTGCTTCTCTACTAGGAGGAAAATGAGAAATTTCTTTTGGAAATACATCAATGTATTCCCTCACAATGGGAATATATTCAAGGATGATTTTTCCTTGGTCTTAATCATTTATCTAGATATTATAACTCATAAGCTAGTAATATCCATTCTTGAGATGATGATACCAAAGAATATTTTTCCTCCACCTTTTAATTTTATATAATTAGAGGGACACTTGTGATACATAGGTGGATTTCCTTCCCTTAACAATTTATTTTTTCTCTATATATTGAAATAAAATACATAGCATTAATTGAATTTAATTTCACCTAAGCGGGTACCATAAGTTTCATTGGGAGGTTGAGACAAAAAATATGGATAGGGAAAAAGGTATATACTTCGGAAACAATAATTTCACTATTTTTTATTTTCATTGATATATTGACTTCTATGTTTTGAGGTTGTGTTTGAATAGTTCTATTAAACTCATGTAATATTAAATAATTTATTGAACCATAGTCACATAAGACATTTTAAGTTCATGAATTGACAATAATCCTGCCTTTCACTATTTGATTTAAATTATAATGATTTTATTCATGAAAAATAGACTCATAGATGCGAATATTTTTAAACTGTTAAACACATAAAAAGGAACTATGAACTATTAAGGGATAAATCATGAATCAAATACATTCCTTAGCCTATTAATTTTTATATTTCAATATAAGTTATCCATGATATATTTCCTAACATTAAATCTTATAAAAATTATTGTTCCCTTAATAATGGTTTGTAAGGAGCTTGTAAATTTACACAAGCATGTCCCCTAAGAGTTTCTAACCAGGTTTACAACAAGGACTCTTTGTCATTCACTAGGTAACAATTGAGTCAAACCCAACAAACTATTTTTTGGGTTATTACCCTTAGTTATAACTGTGCCTGAGCCACATCCCCATGTAGTATTCAGATAGGGATGTATTTTCTTGGAAATCACTTACTCTATATTTCACTAACTTTTAGGGATGTTTTTCTATGTTTATTCTTATTCATGAGGATTTCACTGGGGTTTTATAATCTGAATCCCCTAAAATAACTAGAATTTCATTTGATACATGCTATGATAAAGTATATCTTTAATACACCTTAATTCATGATTTTTACATAAATATAATCATAATAAAATCCCAGAAGATTTTGAGGCATGGTGTCTTTGTAAAATTAGTAAAATATTACATAACTTGATGCATGAATATAACAAAATTATTTAAAAACTCCAAAACATTCCCTTACATTCCATAAATACTTTAATACTTTATTAGATAACTTGGGTACATATATAAGAAAATGGTGATCAATTAATCCTAGTATGTGAAAAAATCAAATAATAACATGAATAAAGTAAAATATGATAGTTAGAAGTTATAAAAATATGACATAAAAGTGGTGATAATCATAAAATTGATCATAAAATTGTAAAATAAGATAACAATATCAAGGAAACAAAAAAATGTGGCCACAAAATAAAATATTATATAATTAACATAATTCAAGGATAAAAAAAATATATCCTAAAATAATATGCTTAATATAACCACTTGTGCACCATACATTAAGTCTCATGAGATAAAAACATTACCCAATGCATTAAAGGGATAAATAATTTCATTCCCACCTATCACATTCATATCACGTACATGTATTTTCATGTCACAATGATCATTCAACATAAGATCATATTTAATCAAATTTCCCATTATTAAGGAGTATGGATAATTTCCCAATAAATAAATGATATTTACATCTTGGATAATACCATTGAGTGGAAATATGGATGGGTATTAACTACACCAATGGTTGTCAGGGAAAAATCACAAGATAATTTCAACAGCATAACAGGCATACATAATGGTTTATGGAAGGGAATAATGAGAGTGAAATGTGGTATCTCATTACATGGAAACACTAAAGATAATAAATGGATGTTTAGAAACACATTACAATTAGAAAAATTTGAAATAAAAAGGACTTAGTATAAATAAATTACTTAGAATTAAAATAAGTGGAGGGAGTCCCTTACCATGAGAGGGAACTTTTAAAAGCTTGGGAGGAGCTTATTAAGATATTAGAAATACCTTGGAAGGTATTTGGAGAGGTAAATAAAGAGAAAATTTTAGATTAAAGTGTTTTGAGTGAAGATTAAAGGGAGGTAGGGTGGGTTTTACAATAAAATAGAGTGGAATTATTTATTAAATTCTAAACTTTGATTTTGGACTCTATATGATAAAAAAATCAAAACCACAAACATTATCATTGTTTTTCCATGGTTTCTACCAAAGTGGATTCTTTTAAAAATTATATATGGTTAAGAAACAAACTAATTAAAATAATTCCCTTGGTTATGGGTAAGTGAGTCATGTTCATAAAGAATTAATTTTAAAACCATAAAATATAAAATAGGTTTTGGAGGATTCATTAAGGGTTTATAAAATTAATCAAATAAATTTTAAAAAAATTATTTTAAAGGGGAAAGATGATTTTTGTTTTGGATACTATTTATAGTATTTATTAAATCATTTTTTTTATTTCATGATGTCATAATACATGCCATATATTTATACCATAGTTAATTTTTACCCAAAAATTTGACTGTCTCAAAAAATTATAAACAATTCATCGTTGGATAATTTATACATGATGATTTAAAAAATAATATTTTTTGATCAAAATAATTCTATAAATATTAAAATTTACACTTTTAAATAAAAAAATCTTCATTTATTAAAAAATATGGGTTTTTATGATGATAACAGTGTTCTTCCCCTTACAAAAACTACATTTTAATTTATAAAATTACATTATAATTTTTATTTAAATAAAAATTATTTACTAATAATATTTTATTAAAATAAAAATTATTTAAAAAATTCTTTATTTCATAAAAAAAAGTGTATTGATTGAAACTATATATTTCCCAAAAATACAATTTGACTTTCATTTTATCAAAATATAATTTTTATCAAATTTATTATTTAATTATTTAGAAAGTAATAATAAAAAGTTATAAATATAATAATTATTTCTTTTAAAATAAAAAAGTAAAATTTATAGCACTAGGTTCTAGATACATAACCCCTTATTACACCAGTATATGCCCTAAGGGTAAGGTGTGTGATGATGACACTTTCTTGGGGTGGTTTAGTGGAAATCATCTGAGCCATTATCTCAATAAGCTTAACGTTATCCTATAAATATTTGTTTCTAATTACTGAATCTCATCATGGGATTAGTTAAGGGAAAATCCTAGTGATATCATCTCCCTTAGAAGATCATATAAATGGGATTCACAGGGTATGATCCTACTATTCGAGGTCATCACTACTTTCATTTGTGACAATTGGATTTTATCAGTACCCTTAATATATACTAATAATAATTTTCATTATACAATGGATATATTATAAATGGTTATGATTCTTAATAATCTTTTAAATCCAATAAGATATATCTTATAACGGTATAAAAAACCAATGTAGTGCATGTGTTTTATATAAATACATTTCTTACTAATTAATTTACTCATTTAAAAGGAAATTTCATTAATAAATGTTTGGTTTGTTATAAGATCAATAGCTAAATACATGATTTTTCTTTACACTAGTATAGTGTAGTAAAAATAACATTTATCTAAATCATTTCTTCCTCCTTCTAAAGATATGGGAGAAGAGATATCATGGTATAAAAATAAATTCCCTCAAGTTTCATTATCAATTATCTATACATAATTGATATCATGATGAAATAGAAAGTGGAGAATTTTCATGTACCTCATGTAAGAATCATTCTCACTTTCTCTTACCATATAAGGTGGTTGAAATATCATTTATCATTTATCTGAATCCATTATTCCTCCTTCTAAAGTTATGGTATAAGAGATATCATGGTATAGGAATCTCTGGCCTCAATTTTCATTATAAGTTCTCTATACATAATTGATATCGTGATGCAACAGACAGTGGATAATTTCTATGTACCTCATATAAGAATCATCCTCACTTTCTCTTATCGTATAAGGTGGTTCAAAATTTATAGGAAATACCAACACATAGTATGAATTTTTTTTATTGTATTTCTACGTATAAAACAAATATAAAACCCTTGAAATTATATTCTAGTGAATACATAGTCCTTTTATAACACCCCGAGATCTTAATATTTAATAACCATTAAATAGTTAAATGTTTTCAATATCTTTCTCCATGTGCAACACAAAACTTAAACAAAACTGTGACATATTTAGATAAAAAATATATATTCAAGTATGATAGTTAAAATCTCTCCATATAATTAGAGGGAATTAATATATATACCTGCTTTATGAAATATATGTATAAATAAAATAAAGTCTAATTTTAATATGAATTAAATTCAATTAGTTCACCTAAAATGACTAATATGATCATTTATCATTTAGAAAAGTATTTTTGAAATAATAATTTCCCTTTATGTGATACGCATTCTATTTCAAGAAATATATGATTAATGATAAACTATTTTTGGTATTAATAATCAGTTAGCACCAATTTAGTTGTAAAATGATATGAAATAATAATAATAATAGTTAATATTTTAAAATGTCATTTTTTAAATAAAAAAATTTCATTATGTTTTAGTTTTAATTCAAAAAACATTTTTTAAAATTTTGGAATAAAATTATCATAATTTTTGAATTCCTCATATCAAAATTGACTTAGTAATAATTTTTGTACTTTTTTTAAAAATGTCTGTTTTTAGTCAAAAATAAGGTTTTCACAAAACTTGTAACTTGTATGACTTTATCATTATATATAAATGATCTATAAGTTTAGAAAAAAATTCAGTAATAAAATATAAATATAAGAAATAAAAATATTAATTTAAAATTATTATTTGAACTTACAAATCCTATGTCTAACATTTTTAGAACAAACTAAAATGTTATATTAAAAAAACTACTTTCATACTTTTCTTTGAATCAAGTATTTTCAAGGGAGATTAATTTTTTTCCTTACTTGAAAGCTGAATATCATTAATTCCTTATAATAAATAAATATATTTCACTAAAATCAGTATTCAATATAATTTTATCATATACATAAATACAATGCATAAAAAAGAAATTTTTCTAAAAACTAATTTTACATTTTTAAGTGTGTTAATTTTGAAAATAACTTTTCAAACCTTTAGAAATCGTATTTTATAAAATTATTTTCACATTTAAAATTATAATTATTAATTTAGGTAAAAGGATCAATCTAAATAATGTCATTAAAATTAATTATTGTGGATAGAAATTAATTACCAATGTAACAGTAAATTTTGGTAAAAGTTTAAAAGTAAAAAAAAAATACCTAAATCACGCAAAGTTTTCTCAAAAATAAGTTTTTGAGGTTATTTTTGGAACAAACTCAATTTAATCTCCTATTTTTTCATTTTGTGGCCTTTTTCACTTTAATAGTAACCTTACATTATTGAAAATGTAAGTGTTACTCCCAAAACTATCCTACACTTAACTTATAAATGGGTAACATCTTCATCATTTCAAAACTCACATCTCATTTGAATTTATCCATGAAACTTTTCCATTTGTTTCCTTTTAGAACCCTATTCCACATTAAAAATATTTTGGTCACCATTATTTAGCATAATGCCATCATTTACAAGGATACATCCTAGGAAAATTTAAGTCCCTACCATGAATATTATCAACTACTTGGATTTTATCCCTAATCATATTCTTTAAAATTTATACTAGACACACTAATATATTGATATTAGTTTCATTTATATATTTTAATTTATATATTAAGGTTTTTATCATTGTTTATTAATATACCCCATCCATTAATAAAGACAAAACTATTCTTCATGCGTTGTGTGGACTATCGCCTCTATAATGCAACGTGTTTTGTTTGCAAATGTTGCCACAAAAGGACGGATTTAGGGATGGTATTAAAGGATAAATATGATTTTTTGTGAAATAATTAAGGTTTTGTAATGTAAAATTGTAGAACCTATTAATTATATGATCAACGTGTAACATCCTGACCTAGGATCCATTGAACTAGTGCTCCAGGTCGGTGTGCCACATGGCCTAAGGCGCACCATCCTGTATGCCAAAGGTTGTCGACTAACAGTGGGGTCTATTGGGTGATAGTGGGGAGACTATAATTCTTGGTGTGAATAATAATAATAATAATAACAATCAAAACAACAAACACAAAAAATAAACTATAGAAACGGTCAACCAAACCAGTGCAAGCAATATAAAACAACAACAGTATTAACAAGACAAAAGTGCACCAGACTGATATATAAATTAAAGTCTACATGTCATGATATTCATACAAAATAATGAAAGAATTATCATGGGATAATCCTATAAGAATATAAGAAAAAAACCCAAAAATAAACTCCAGATCGAAATAAAGGAACCACCCGATCCATTTTCAAAACCCATGTCATCCATCTTATTCACCCTCAGCACATCTCAACCCACTAAGGTCCATACCATGAGCCTGAAAGCTTTCCTTCACTCAAATCCATAAATGTTTCCAGAGTCCGAAGGGGCCCATACAGGGTGTGAATATGAACTCATTAGGTCACTGCCAACATGTTTATGTCTTACATCAATACATATACATGTGTATGAAAAACATAAACAAACAACAACCACAAAAATAGAAAATAACCCACTTTTATTGTTCTCAATGGCCATAAGGGAGAATTTAACTACCTCATCCAATGTTGGAGTGGGATTATACATCCATAGTCTATTGTACTAGAATAACCATCATTCCCCCATCAATTTATATAACAAAAGAATTCAAATTCCAACCATTTCCTCATATACAACATTTCATGTAAATTTGATTGCCCTTCGTCATGCCCATAAATATATCAAAAACCCATTGGATATCCATTTATTAAATTGTACTCTACTTGGTAACCCAAAATCCCAAGGCATGATGATATATATCCTTCCATAGTCCTGGTCCATCGACCCCAGCATATAGATGAGCCTTATCCCCCATCAGATTGTCCCACACACCATCACACATGGATTTAAATAGTGATAACCTCCTCTGTTCTAATGTTCATCAACATCCCCTATGTTACTCAGCCTAAAAAGGCCTCTTCCCATATGAAGTGGTCAAAACCACCTTACTGGGTCCCAATAATTTGGTCACATTACCTCAATGGCTCTCTCGACTAACAATAGTGAGCAAAAATAACCAATAACTTAAGTTGCACCTCTGAAGAACCTTCGTGGACACAAGCAAACCACATCACCCCAACTGTAGTACTGGTCTTCACCATCCACCTCAACCTGATAGACCATGTTGTCTGCTTCTGGAAATCAACATCACCCAAGGTCTTATTTTCTATTCCAAATACATTTCCATCGAACCAACCTATCTATAGGCCCATTTTAAATGAAACACATACCCAGTTACACCCTACCCAACTAAGTTTGGAAACTCATTAACACAATCCATTCCTTACAAGGCTCAAGAATATTCATCTCACAATGGAGTTACCCTTAACACCTACCAAGATTAATTGAAAAATAAAAACAATAGAAAATTGGCTACACCTTGACCACACCACCCATTTACTACACTTAACATTACACACAGATAAATTATGAGAAATATAAGAACCACATATGTTGTGATTAAAGAGATTTACTCATTTGATATCGGCCTTTGGTTTAATCCAAAATAATATAAAATTAAAGAGTAGACAAACTCCCTAAAAATAGGGAATATAATCTCTAATATAAATAACATTTCAATTTGTGAGATAAATGAATAAAGGAAATAAGAGGAATGGAAGAATCATCACTAGATATCCAACATGATGAATGGTGCTTGAATCAGAGCTCAAAAAAAATAAGGATCTTAAACCCAAGTTTGAGAGGAAAATGGGATCTCCTTTGACTACTATGAATAGGAATATATGAAGAAATGGAGAATCTAAATTGTTAAATAAGGTAGGTGAAATTTTATCTTTTCACTCTTTTAAAAGGGGCACAAGGTTAGGCCTCATGGTTTGGTTAACCATGTGCCAACAGTGTGCACTCACTATCCAAAGTCCTCCCCCATCACATGGCTAGGCTCATAGTTAGAAAAACCATGTGTCGATCATACATTTCTATTTCAATTTACTATAGAGGTATCACATGTTCATGCATACTCAAGTGCATAGTTTGACAAACCATGTGACACCACTATAGGACTGCAAGGTTTGGGGTGAATATTTATCTCTAGATGTGTGCTAACCATGTGACCACCTTAGCTATTCGAAAACCTAGACCTTCAAAGCATGATGCTTTTGGAAATCAAATGGACTCCATAAACACCTTCTGATCCTTAACCCATGTCTAAAAATAACACTTTAGAGTGTTCCAACTCTCTTAATTTCACTCCAAAGATTAAATTGAAATTTTTTATTCCCACCAAACTGAAGGTCCAAATCCCCTTAGTATTTTTAACTCGCTAAAAACAGGGTACCTTACAACTTACTCACATTATAATAGTCCATCCCCAAGCTATCTGGTAGTGCACTAACCTGAGGTCTTTCTCATCTCGAGTATCCCACTCTCCATATTCCCATATGATTTGATGATACCTAACATATCCTTCTCATTTACAACATCCCACACTATGGTCCCACACCAACCATTTCCCAGGAACTCACATCCCAATTGTCACATATCATCAAACCTACACCTCATCATATTTTAATCTAATGTCCCATCACATCTGGCACAAATTAGGTCCTGCATCACAGTAGATTCCCAAATGTTCCCACATTATACATATATAATGACCAAAAAAATTATAAGGTGCTTACACATCCCTTATAAGTCACCCACTACTTTCAATGCTCACATATTAACTTGAACCTCACTAATTCACCTGCTATATGTGAAACTCATGTACCCGTGTCTAACATGAAAAAAATAAAACAACCATGCTCATGGAATACCTCTAACCATCACCATCTCCCCAGCCTACTTTTAACTTGCCAGCTCAACTTCAAGAACCTATCCTAAATCCTGACTACCTAACACATGTCCTACCTATATAGTTATACCTGCTATTGGCCACTACCACCAGTTCCTCGTACCTCTCTCTATTAGTCTCTTCTATGCTCTCTAAATGTAATCATATCCAATATATTAGCTTATAGTACCACCCTAGGTCTTATCTTATATATATGAGTCTGACCTAGTCCCTTACTCCTAGTTGTACAAGATGTATTCTGAAAAAACACTTCCAAATAGACCATTCCCCACATGCCTGGCACTTATTTGGAGGCCGCTTGAACTATGTCCAAACATATTTCCACTAACCACATTAGAATCATACCATCATCAATCCACTCATCAGTGGCCTTCTTAAGTCTCTAACCTAAATTCCCTATTGAGTCTCCTCATGACCTCACTTCTGTAAACACAAATCTCCAATGCCTAGCTCACGTAACACCGTGGACCAGCTCGGTAAGGTCATATCCATCAAGTTACCCAATACTATCAACTCAGGATTTACTACCTCTAAAAGTGAAGTCAACATAAATATGTTCACATGTACACTGATGGCATGCTGAAAACCATTCTCGAACCATCTCACCTGGGCGATATCATCTCCTACTATATAGGGTACAAAACATGACAAGTCTGTGAACCTTCCTTTATAGTCTATGTTGGATGTGTCTTCCTTATGAAGGTTCATAGACTCACTATCTTGATCTCTTCAAGGTCTTAGGGATTAAATGATCAAATAACATAGCCTCAGAATATTTCCATGTCAAACCCTCATGCCTACCTGCATACACCAACACCTCCCACCAATTCTTTATTAGTCCCCTAAGCATATAAGTGGCCAACTTCACTGTTTACCATAAGGGGGGACTCAATATAATCAAATATAGTCTGCACATATTCAATCTAGTACTCTATGTTTTTTTATTCCACCCTACCCCTAAAAAACATTGGGTTGTTGTGACTAAAACTATTGATTTAGACATTCCATGTATGGATCAACTCCCTCATCTCCCCAGCCAATGCTCTGAATGAACCGCACCAAGATTTCCATGTGCGGCTAATCTAGCCATGACTCATACTAGGATATTTGTTACATATTTCCAGCCTACCTAAGAGCCTCCACCTATGGATAATTCTAACTTACACCCTCAAGGGACTCACCCCATGCATTCCTTAGTATTACCACATATATTCCCTCCTAAAGATCCACCAGATCCAGTTTAGATGGCATCACACTAAGATCCAAAATCCATGGTCAAAACCAATGATAACAGTCCATATATCACAAATAGGAAAAACTGTAATAGGTAGCACATCTCACCATCCTTAGACATCCTTACAAACCAATAACACATATCATCTGGCCTCATGGACATATAAATACCCATATTAGAGTAATATATCACATTCTAATCACACTAGAAATCACCAATAGGGGATGGATGAGTTGAATTCCACCAAGAGGCGATGCAAGAATACATTATTTAGCCTATTATTGACATTTAAAATATCTCACCACTTTACCTTATTCTTGCCTACTCATATTAGATTTAGGATTTACATACACCGTTTACACACCTAGGATCACATATAAATCACACAAGGAACCACATACCTTGGCTAGATAAGTATAATGTCACTAAGAGTATATATAGGAAAATACTATTTAATCTATTATTAACAGTTTAAACATCTCAAACCCCATTACTTTATTACAATTTATAATAAATAACCACAAGCACACACATATTTCATGTGAGCCTAAGTGTCTATCATGATACACAGATGCCCTCTTCTTGCCTCCCGGTCCAAGAGTCCGAAAAAATTCAATAATATTAAATTAAACATTAACTAAATAAAATAGCTCAAAAATAATCATGAAAAAAGAACAATGATCACTTTTTACTTGGTAACATGGATTTTGGTTCATGAAGGTGAAATCCAGACATGTAACACAACCTTCATCCCAATTTTTGACACTTTCCTAGGCTTCAGTCTATCATATCCTAGATAAAAGGCCATTTTAAAAACCTACCATTAAAACTAATTGGCAACCACAAAAATGTTGTAACCACTTTTTGTCCAACCTAAATAACCTTTGATAGCACTTCGTAACATCTTAATATAGGATCCCCTGAACCAATGCTTCATTTTGATGCCTCACATGGCCTTAGGCGTTCCTCCCTATATGCCAAAGTCTTCCAACTAACATCGAGGTTCTATTAGGTGATAATGGGGATAATATTACCTCTTGTGATAATAATAATAATAATAATAATAAATAAACTATAGAATAAGTCAACCAAACCATTGGAATATATATAAAATAATAGAATTAATAATGAGCCAAAATTACACCATCCTAATATATTAGATAAATTCTACATGTCATGAATGTCATACAAAGCGTGAAAGATCTTCCATGAGATGACAGTATAAAAATGTAAAATCAAACAAAACTCTATATTGGTGTAAAGGAACCACTTGGTCCATATTCCAAAAACCATGTCATCTGTCATATTCATCCTCAACACATCCCAATCCACTAAGGTCTAGACCATGAGCCTGAACCCTTTCCTCCACTCAAATCCATAAATTCTGCACACTTCTTGAGGATCCCATATAGGGTGTGAGTATGAACTTAGTAGACCACCACCAACATGTGAATTTATTACATCCATACATATATATACATACGGAAAACATAAACAAACAATGAATACTCACACATCAAATAACCCGCTTTGTTTTTTTAAACAACCATAAGGTAGTGTTTACCTACCTTGAATACCACCATAGTGGAACTATGCATCCACAGTTTGTCGTACCAGAAGAACCCTTGGTCCCCCATCCATTTACATACCACACGACTTCATGTGCTAACCATATCCATGTATACAACCTATTGGGTAAATCTGATGTCCCTTCAACATGACCATAAATATATCATAAGCCTATTGGACTTCCATTTTAAATATTCATTTGATCTAAATCCTAACATCCCAATGCACAATGATATATGTCATTCCATAGTCATGTCCCATTGAACCTAGTATATCTACCAGCCTTGAACCCCCATCATATGGTCTCACACACTATCATACATGGACTTATATAGTGAGAACCTCCTCTATTCTAATGGTTATCACCATCCCCTATGCCGCTAAGTCTACCGAGGCCTCTCCCCACATCGAGTGGTCAAAACCATATCACTAGGTCCTAGTCATTTATACAAACAACCCCAATGGTTCTCTCATCCAAAAATGGTGATTTAAAATCACCAACAACCTAAGACACACCTCTGATAAACCTCTTTCTCAACATTCATACCACGTCACCCCAACTACAGTTCCAGTCATCACTATCTACCTCAACTAGATGAACCACATAGTACAATTTTAGTGAAAAAAATAACCCAAGGTCTCATAATTTATTCCCAACAAGTTCCCATGGAACCAATATATTTGTAGGCTCAATTTAAATGAAACACATAACCAACAAAATGCTTTCCAATCGATCCTAGAACCTCATTCCCAAAAGACATGTAACGACCCAAACTATTATAAATAAAATTCCCCTTTTGATTTAATTAAATGTCTTATTATGTAATATGGTTATAGAAAACACATGCACTACTTTTGTTTTATTATATACAATTGGATTTAAAATATTTTTACCAATGATAATATAGTCTTTGAACAATGATCACATGATTAGTATATATATATAGGGTTTTAGAAAATCCAATTGACACATACAAAGGAATTGATGGCCTCAACTAGTAGGATCATACCCTATGAAGCCCACTTATTAGAGATTCTTAGGGAGATAACATCATTTGGATTTTACCTTGACCAAGACCAATCTGAGATCCAATAACTTAAGCATGAGAAAAATTATTTATGGGAAAATTTCAAGCTCACTGAGATCACGGCCCAAACAATATACGTCGAACCACCCCATGAAAGACTCACTATCACGCACCTTAGTCTTAGGTATTTTGATGGTGTATTAAAGGGATATATATTAATATCCTATAATTATGAGAATTTATATTATTTTTTATATAATAATTAATATATTTTCATCCTATTATTGTTACCTTATAGAAAGAATTATTTCAATACAATAAAACACAAATAATATTTTTGGGTAATATTCAAATTCAATTAAGTAACTTATTTTGATGAATTAATGGATTTTTTAAAAATATAATATTTTAATAAAATATTATTATTAAATACTTTTTATTAAATATAAATTATAATATAATTTTTATGAAGTCAAATATATTTTTATAAGGGTTTGAAAATCGTTATTGTCAAAAAGCCCAATTTTTTTTAATAAATGCCGATTTTACTTCAAAAGTGAAAATTAAAATATTTAGAAAATTGCTTAGATAAAATGAATATTATTGTTTAATGATAATTTTGAAATTATCCAATGATTAATTTTTCATGATTTTCTGAGACAATAGAATTTTTGGGTAAAAATTAAATACCATATAAATATACTTTGTGTATTATGACATCATAATGACCCAAAAGTGATGTAATAAAAATTATAAATGGTATAAACGACGAAATATATGTTTTCTATTTAAAATATGTGATTTTGTGTTTATTTTATTTTTTTATAAATCCATTATAAATCCTCCCAAAGCATTAATATATTTTAAGGTTTTAAAATCATTTCTTTAAGAGTATGACTCGCCTCCACATAAGAAAGGGAATTATTTTATTAAGTTCAGACCTTGGCCTTATAAAATAATAAGAATCAATCCCATTTGTCTGAAACCATGGGAAAACCCATGGGATAGTTTTTTATTTTGGTTATTTTATTATGTAGAGTTCCAAACCTAAATAATAAAGAAATTCCCCACTTTTCCTATATAAACCCACCCAAACTCTCATTTATCTTAACTCAAAATCATTTAAGCATGTTTATAGTCTTTAATCAACTATATATATTCCTTAAAAGGTTCCACATACCTCTCAATAATACCCTCCCAAGAATTTGAGGTCACACACTCGAGTAAAGGATTTCTCTCTTCTTATTTCCATTTAATCACTTCTTTTATGTTATGTCTCTTAAATTCCATTTTCTTATGTTGGGATATGTTATTCCATACTCCCATTAATTTACATTTAATTTATAAATTAGGATATCCCCCTTCACTCTCACTAATCCTTCGATGACTCTTTTTGTACGCCCATTACCATGCCGAAAATTAATTAGGATTCTTTTATTTATTCATGTTTCTTCATTAACTTATGCCTTCTATTTACAATTTATAATTTTTGTATATGTTTATAAATGTCCCTATTACTACCCATTTTATGTTTATGTGATGATATAACCCCTCCTATTTCATAAACACATTTTTATGAATCCTTAAGTGGCGTCACTATGCAACTGAAATTTCATCAAGATTTTCCATGTCAAAATAATTATGTAGTGAATATCATACCTATTTTCTAAAAAGGGTGTTCAAATTTTTGCTCATATACCTTTTTATCGGGAAATTAAATATATTTATTATACACTAATTTATTTTGTAATAAATTATGATGATGAATGTATCCATGTTTTATGATCTATGTGGCACACTTAAGCATGAGAATGAAATGAATGTGATGGGTGCGCCCAAAATTTTATAGAGATTCAATGCATTGGGTAATGTTTAGTCTCATGAGATGTTATGTTGAGATAGGGAGTGAACCTGATTCCTTTATGGGACTTATTCCACCATGATTTCTTGGTGTTTTAGCCTTGACCTATGTTTATGATGCAATTTTTTAAGTTGTTTCTACATTTACCATGTTATGATTATCATGTTATATCATGTCTAACTATTCATGTTTATGATTCCTACACTTTTTATACCACATTGATATACCTATTGTATAACTTGTATTATTCTCTTAATGTTATTCCCTATTTATTCCCTTATAGGGTTTTATAACTTCCCCCTTTCTTATGTATGTCCTCAGGTTATCCCATGCAGTTTTAAAAGCTATGGAATTTTAGAAGCATGTTAAGGAAGTTTTTAATAATTTTGTTGTATCCCATGTTCAAGATGTTACACTACGTACCTAATTCCCAAATACACTAGACTTATCAATATTTTGGGTTTTATTTAGTGTAATATTATGTAATAAATCATGTATCAATGTGAAATAAAGAACATGGTTGTTATAATATATGCCTTACCAGGATCAAGCATACTTCATCACACATGGGAATTCCCATCAATACCTCCCAAGGCCAATATAAAAATAAAAACAATATAAAACTATCCACACCAAAACCACCCCACTCAATTCAATTCACTAAAATTAACATAACACACATATAAATTAGAAGAAATCTAGGAACCAACTACCTTGTGGTTAAGAATCTTCACTCATATGATATCTTCCTTTGGTTCAAGCTGAAACATGAGGGAATTAAATAATAGATAGAAACCCTGAAAATAGGGTATATTATCTCACATAGAAATATCATTCCAACTAGTGAAAGAAACTAATAAAGGAAACAAGATGAATCAAAGACTCACTGCTACCTATCCAACACAATTAACTTTGCTTCAATTAGATTTTAAATCCTAGGTTGAGAATAAAATGGTTCATCCTTTAGCTGTGTGTGAGGGAATAGAGGAAGAAAGGAGGAAGTTGAAGGTTAAGGATGGGAAAGGATATTTGTTTATTTCACCTTTTCTAAAGTATTTCATGGTTTGGTAGCACATTTTAGATAACCATACACCTATAATACACACTCATTATCCAAAGTCTAACCCATCGTATGTCTAGGTGCATGGCTAGACAAAATATGCACCAACTATGTGATTCTCTATGAAATTTACTACAGAGGTACTGCAGGTCTGTGTGACCTTGGATGCATGGATTGAAAAACCATGAGACACACCTATAGGGCCACACAGTTTGTGGTGCACAATTATCACTAGCTATGTTCCCCCTTGGCCCTTTTAAAACTCTTTCCTTAAAATATTGAGGCTTTTATAATTCAACCAAACTCCCAAGACACATTCTAATCCTTAATTTAGAGTGTTACAACTCTCATAATTAAACTTTTAAGCTTAAATTATAATTTAGTCTTCCTACCAACATAGAGGATCAAATCCCATTATAATTTTCAACATGCTGAAAACATGGGACCTTACACAACAAATTATTATCATTGATTCAATTTTTTAAAATGAGAAAACTAAGAAGAAATGTTGTAATTTTCTATTTAATGACTTTATGTAAATTATATTATCCTCCTAATTATTTAAAATTATGATATATAACATTAATAAACAATAAATATGATCTTTATTCTTCTAGTATAATGATATTATAACTAAAACATCACATAATCATCTACTAATCATGGTAGGTTCATGTTTGGGTCAGTTTAACCACCTAATTGAACAACATTAAACATTTATGTCTTGGATGACTATGATAAATTATTTACTAGTGTAATATTATGTATATATAAAAATATTTCTTTTCTTTAAAGGTTATATAAACATTTAACTCATTAATTTAGAAAACACCTTTGGTTCATTATGAATCATCGAAACATGATCACTGTTGATTTCATATTCGTGGTTCATAACAAAAATTTACATGAAATAAAATTATATCTTTGAAAATTATCTTGTAAAATATATTATAGTATATTATATGATCTAATAGTTATAGAATTTATAAAAATAATAGGTACTAACACCTATTTTATGAAACTATCTCAAATCAATAAAGATTTCTTACGCCCGGTGTTGAAAATATGTAAAGAATAACTAATATTTATATACATAAAATGATTTTAAATGAGGAGTATAGATGGTTTTAATTATGAATAAAGTTATTGGAAATGTATTTAATAAACTAAATATAATTATTCAGGATGTTTGGTACAGGGGAGGAATGCATCAGTACAAGGTAATGGTTTTCATCTCAATTTCCCTTCATTAAGAAAAGTATTGTATTTATACACCTAATTTCATTTATGTGGTGTATATATTACCCATTTGAGATATTATTTCATGAATTTTATGTTAATAATGTTATTTTAATTTTAATTACAATCCCACACTTTCATGGGGTTTAGATTTGAAAGTTTTTAAAGTCCTAAGAGTTTTTGTCTAAAATTCCTCTATTGAGATAAGTAATTTATAATGCACATAATTTCAATTTTATGTTTTATATAAATCCTAATTGAGATATCATATCATGAATTATCTTTTAATCATGGTATTTGAGTTTAAAATTAAAATGCCACTCTTTCAAGTGATCTTGATTAAAGTGTTACTCAATACGTAAGGGTTTTTTAATCTCAATTCTGATTCTTTGAGACATAATACATTTTTGAACCATGTTTTCTTTGTATGTTGTATTCACTACTTGTGAATTTATTTTTATCATTATATTTTTATTTAATTGGATATACTATCCAAATCATTTTCTATTATTCAAGTGGCTATTGATTCAGGTTTTTCCCCAGTTGTAAGGATTTTTTATTAATCAACTTTCATTCATTAAGTTGTGACAATTCTATTGAAACTATTTCATATAAGTTGGGAAAATTAATTCATTTTATTATATTATTTTTTATTATCTAATTATTTCTTTGGTATATAAATTCATACCACATAAACTAAGACACCCCGAGTTTTTATGAATTATTTTTTTAGAATAAATTATAATTATTTGATGGCTTGTATTGCACACTACCCCAAGTTAATATTTCTTTATACACAACACCATGTTTATATTAAATTATATAAAACATCAATATTAGATTTAATTACATGTAACACTGGGTTAGCTTTATTTAAACAAAATAATGACTTTCTTCTATATCTTGTGTTAGACATAAAATTGAGTTTAACTGAACTATTAGACTATTAATATTATTATTAAAATAATATTATAGTTATCACCTAGCTATTGGAATGGAAGTTATGAATAATAATAACCAAATTATGAAAATATGGTTCACACATGTATATAAAATGAATTATTTTTTTATTTATTAATTATAAATTAGAGTAATAAATATTTGAAAATAAAGAAATTCCTTCTCTAAAAAACTATTTTTTATGCACAAACAAATTTTATATCAATAAATTAAACAAACCAAGTTTGATTAATTATTTTAATTATATATATATATATTATAAATTCAATAAAATATTTAACATTCATCCTATGTGTTTTCAAGATAAGAGGAAAGAATAAATCTAATTTTATACATAAAAAGATGTATTTTTTTCAAAGGCAGATTCTCTACCTTTTAATAGCGCACTTATTTTAAATATAGTTTTTAACACTTTAATAAATACTATTTGAAAAGATAAAAAATTTTAAATATAAATATCAAAATTATCATAGAGTTAATTTTGGAATTTCTCTGAATTATTTCATTTTTGGATGAATAGTGAAAAATACTGAATTTTAATTGAAAATAACCTTTTTGTTCAAATTATTATATAGTTAAATTATATTTCAATTATATTTTAAAGTATAATTAGATAAATTTTACTTATATTAATAAAATTTATCACATTATAATCAATTTTACATTGAAATTGTATATAAAAACATTTTAAACTTTTTACCTTTTCACTTTAAAAAACCTGTTATCTCATCCCATCTGCGGGATTAATTTTAAATTAATTTCTTCCACCTATGTGATTGAAATTTAGAAAAATACATTCCATATTTTTAATCATAAAATTTTATATTTTATAATAATTCCAACTTGATTTTTTACCATAACTATTAGTGAAAATAGTTAAAATTAATCACAGTGATTAATAGAAAAACAAGTTTATTAGGGGACTAAACTTTAAAAAAATGGGAAAACTTGACCTAGAAATGTGTAAAAACCCATCATATAGACATATTTTGAACATATATACTATTTTATCTAATATATTTCATTATTGGAGACACATTATGTAATGGATACCTCCAAATATTGTTTGCCTTTTGGTATTTAGAAGAATGCCACTTCTCCTCCATTATAAAAGGGCATTCACTCTCCCCACTTCTTCAAAAATATTATTCCATTTGGCCCAGCCAATAAATATAAAAATATCTTCCCAAATTCTATCCTCTTAACATAGAATCCTCAATTTAGGGTTAAATCCAACCAAGGAATTCCTTTGGTAAAAATCAAAAGGAATTACCCGATAAAGAGGAAATGTTCTTCAACGTGTATTTTATTTTGTTTCATTTTCCACCCCCTTAAATTCTCTTTATACCATGATTATATAATAAAATTAGTACCATAAATATACTGATTTGTTTTTATGTTAATTTTATGACCTAAAAATTGTCACACTTCCACGAAATTAGATACACAATCATTGTTCATTTGTGTAACAAACTACCGCCTCGCGAACCAATGTTGTTAGTTATTCCATTACCACCTTTCAAGTTTGGTAATAATGATGGATTTATAGTTTCTATATTAAGTATATTATTTTTATTATTTTATTATGAATCTTTAATTTTTATATAACACATACCTTTATTCTTTTCATTTTTTGAGAATACGATAAAGTCATTCGTGTGTATAGTGGACTACTACCTCGCTAAGCGATATGATTCATTCACTTTTTACATGGAAGGTATATAGGATGGGTTTAATATAAATATTTAATATATATGAAATAATAATTATACTGTAATGATAATATATACATATATATATCATATAATTTTTGTTCTTTCTATATGATAAGAAAATGGAAATAGCATTCATGTATACGTATATCCTACCGTCTCCATCAACTGCGTATTTAACTTACTATTTCTATCATTCATAGATTATTATAAATAAATTTAAAATAAATAAATATTTTATTTATATCATCATTTATATTATGTAAATAATTAAATAATTATATAATTAATATGACCAATAATAACAAGTTGAAACATGTATGAAAAAAATAAAGCAGTTATTACCCGAAACATAATTTTGACATGGAGTTGTTAACAAAAGGGTAATATAAAGTCATAATTAGATAATTTATGATATTAAATAAATGAATATGTTTATTTTATAGATTTATAATAAAAGTCTTTATTATAATCTATGTTTTAACAATTATGATGAGAGTTAAAACTTAAGGTAAAAGGATTTCTAGTCTCACTTTTATTTCTACGAGATTTAGGTCATATTCAACACTCTTTTATTTTTTGTGGTATATATAATACCAATGATATGTTATATAATGAATTTAATTTATTTTATGATATTAAAAGTTTTAATTTATGTTATTATTTCACTGATATCAGGATTCAAAAGTTACTCAAGTAGTAAGAGATTTATGTCTAACTTTTTACTATTGTGAAACACATTCTGTATTAACCACCTATTTATTCTATGTAGTGAATGTAATTACCATGAATTTATTTTATTATGATTCTAATAGAAGTTATTTTTTTCATATTTATTTTAGTATATATCATTCATGGGGTTTATAATTCAAAATTTACCAAATCGATAAGGGAATTTTGTCTCATTTTGCCTTCTTTTAGACACATGTTGTGTTATGAAACTATATTCTTTTATGAGGTTTATTAACTATACTATTAACATGTTATATCATTAATATCCATATTTTAATGATATTTTAGGATTAATTTATTGTTATTATCTCATGGTGGTTATGATTCAAAGATACCAAAGTCGTTAGAGTTTATTACTATAATCTCATCGTTTATTGAGATTGTTTATGATTACGATTCCATTAATGAAATATTATGATACATCTCTAGAGAAATATCATGAATTTTCTTATCCCATTAATAATCATGATATATTCATGTAATGGTACCATTTTTTCACACTTTTTTACTTACTATAATTAAGAAAATGTTTTATGAAAATCCAACTTTATTTCTCACTTCGACCGGAATTTTTTTTCAAAACCATGTTTTATAAAAATGTTTTCAAAAAATTATACTATTATCCTATAGTTTTTAGAATATAATTTTACCCATGTTTTACCTTTTTACAAAAAAATAAAGTAATATTCTTATCATTTTCCAATGAAGGATATTTTAACTTCTATAGATAATATGAAAGGAATCTTTGTTTTTATAAATAAGTAATGTATGGAATTATCTTCAATCATGATCACTACATTTGTTAAAGCTTACTTTATATAATTTAAAGAATATTTTCAAAATAAAAGGACTTTATAATTTTTTATGTTCAAATATTGTTTTAAATTATTTTCAAAGCTTCTTTTATATGTTTTCAAAAGTTATTTTCAAAGAAAATGATTTTAATGATTTCAAATATTCATTTATAAGTTCTCAACATTATTTTTAAATAAAATGGTTTTCAAAATGTTTTATGATTTAAAAATATATTTTCATAGTGGAACTTATATTTTACTCAAAAATGTTTTAAATGACTTTTAAATCTTGCTTAATAAGTTTTCAAATTGGGTTTCAAAGAAAAGGATTTTGAAAATATTTTATGGCTTAGAAATGATTTTCAACGAAATTATATTTTTCCTTAATAAATTATCTAATTTATATATCAAAATTATTCTCCATCTAAGATGATATCCTTCGATATAGTGTATTATTTTCTATAGATATTATCCAAGGACACCATTCTTATCATTTCTTGCAATGGTGTATATTTAAGATGACATGTTGTTTATGAAACCCATTTCTCTTCCATGGGTTATACCCTAATAAAATCCTTATGTAACCCGCTTCCATTCACAGATTATTCTGTGATGAAATAATTATGAAACCTTTCTCTTTTTCATAGGTTATGATATGATGAAATTATTATGATACCCATTTCATTTCAGGGGTTATTATATGATTAATTTTCATGATATAGTGGAACACATATGTATGATTTCATTATGTAAAGTTTGAGACCTATATCTCTCTCTAATTTATTGGGTAAAGATTTATATCTCATGATATAGACAGAGTTAGAATAAGGAGTGAACTTGTTTTAGTAATACAGGGCTATAATGTGAAGTGAAATTGGTTTAGTAATACAAATATGGAATAGGAATTGAACCTGGTTCAGTAATACAAGGTCAGAATGAGAAGTGAATCTGATTTAGTAATGTAATTTGTCCACTATGTTGGTTTAGGGAGTAAACCCATTCCACTATAAGGAAAGGTCTAAAACTGGGGATGGTGGTGTGTCCCACTTAGTAGTTTAAACCCCCCATTAAGTTCCCTAATAAGATTTTTCAATGATCCTTGACTTTTAAAGAAGTATTTTATATACTTATGTGTATATCAAAAGTCTATTACTTATACCAATATTATGATATCATGACTCACGTTCTTTTATTTCCTCATGAATCATGTTTTATGGTCTACCAAAATCTATTCCATGTCTCATTTATATGATATTTAATTTGCAGGGTATGATCTTAAAATTTTATACTCGTGTTCTCATGACCTTGTGTTCATGTTATTCTTATGTATCTTTTTTATTTACCCTTATTGAGCATCTGAGATCACCCTTTACATTTTTCCATTTCCCCTAGTTATAATGAATTTTTTTAATTAGGAGTTCTAAAGGAGATGATATTTTTGGGAAACATTGAAGATCTTTCACCAAACTAGAAGATTGTGTTCCATGTTTTCAAAGGCACTAAACTATCATGGTCCTCAGGCATGTGTTTTTGTAATTTAATGAATATTCCACTAAAAATATGTAATATCCATGTATGTTAAGCCCGGGTCTCTATAATAAGTATCAAAGGAAAGGTTTATTTAAAATTTGGAAACTATTATGAGAAAAATTTATTAATATCACTAGGGATATTTCTAAGGATATGTCTGGGGATGTATCTAAGGGTAATTCTAAGAATGAGTCAAAGTATAAGAAAATATCCTATAATTTTGGTAAATTATTGAGAAAGTGGTTTCTAAGTAATTACATCCATGCCTAGACACTACAAGTAAATTTGTATTTGGTACAGATTTACCTAGATGCAACAACCTTTAAAACACATTATTAAGCTCGACTCGATTGGGAACTAGTGCACAAAAATGGGTCTTTTTGAACACTTAGTTTGACAATCCTAGGGAATATGATATGGAAATTAAAAAACTCTTTACAAACTAGAATAAATGATTTTAATATAATATTATTGTGAATGAATTAGAATGAAACTAATATTTCATAGATTAAATAAGGTTTCATGATTTAGACATCTTAAAAGTGATTTTTCAAGATTTATTTGATTTCCCACTATGATCATTGTTTCTCACACTATGCCTCTTGATTTTAGTTGATGGTGGGAACCTAAAGGAATTGGGCTAACATTGAATGTGATGGAAAATTTTCTAATGATAATCCAAATTGTATGATGACTACATTAAAGGATATTATGATTATTCCTAATTATTTTTCACAAAGAAAGATTAATAATGTGTACCTTAACCACTCTCAAACTCACAAAATGAGATAAGAAAAGAGTTATTTGTGAGTTTGGGTAATGTATAATACAAAGGAAAGAAGATTAAGTTTCCTTTGTGTTGATAATGTGAAAAGAAGCACCCTAGTTAATGTCTTATAATAACAAGAAGATGTTTTCATTGTGAAAAATAAGGAAACAATGTAGGTAACTAAAAAGAGAAAACAAAAGGTTAAGTTAATTTAATGGATGAGAATAATGGACCACTTAAGTTATCATCCAATATTCCTTGCTAAAAATGTGGAAAGTATGGGCATTATGAAAAGCGATGTCCTAATTTGAAATCTCGTGAAGAGAATCAGTAAGGTTGTGCATGTAGTAGTTATATAGTTGATAGTTAAGAGACTAAGAATAAATTTTGAGAGAAAATTGGTATTAGAGAATAATATAATGAAGAAAAGTTAATGGTTTTAGAAATAAGTTGGATGATTGAAGGTTATATGTATTTTAATTCAAGAATTATGTTATATGAATCATTAAGTATATGTTTTTCATTAATAATTTGAAAAAATATATTGAATGGTGCTGATGACCTAGAAAAGTTATTTAATGGAAAGCTGACATTTTAGAGATTAAAGAATTATATTACCACATGAGAATTTATGCATATTTGATAAATTGTTCTAAACATTTTTCTGTGATATTAACTAAATACAAATGGAATAATCAATAATTCTATTTATGGATCTCATGATCTATTAATGATTGAGGAATATCAAATTCTTCTTCATTTCTTAGAGTAAGAGATGAAGTGGAAATTGATCTAGGAACAACCAAAGGGTAAGATTTTGAATATAAAATTGAATGAGATCAATTAAATATATATTATTATGAAGAAAATGCTTCAACTTTGGGAAATGATCTTCAAATAAAATATTTTCCCTTTATCGTCATTTTTTATGATATCAATGACCCTTTTATGCCTCTTTTTTCTATGGTGTTATGATCACTAACCTTCTCTAGATCAACCACTTTCTTAGGACTAATGATCTTTATCACTCTTAATAATTATTTAATATCTTATTCAATTTCCAAATATTCACTTGTCACATATTTTCTCCTGTGTAGAAACCTATTTATGAGTTATTTTGGGTAACCATTATGTTTACAACTTTCCCTTTTAAAGGAAGTTTTATTATTCATATTTACGATGTGGGTTCCTATGAAAGGAACTTTGATGTATTAAAACTTTGATTAATCAAATTAATTTTGAGGGAGAAATTCATTTTTAGGGGGTATAATGCATACCCTTGAGTTTTATGAATCTTTTTAACAAATTAAAATTCTTCGATGGATTGTATTGCACACTACTCCAAGTTAAGATTTATATCATTGAAACACCAAGTTTATATTGCATTAGATGAAACAAAAAGATTATTTTTCATTATATGAAACATAAATTTATATTAATTGACACACAACAATGACTTTATTAGATAACATTCATTACATGCACGACCAAGTTTTACCAAACTACAATATATTATTAATATTATTATTGACTGACTGAAAATTAATATTTTTATTTTCAAAACAATTTTCAGGAAAAAGTGAGAAACCAACAAACACTTTTGAGGAAAAGTGGTAAACCATACATGACTACACAAGAAACAAACGTCAAACACCATTAACCAGAATATAGCAGCCAACCAAACAACTCAATCAAAAAATAAAATCAACTACACCACCATTAAAATTTTCATCTTCATTCAAATAATTATATAGTTAAATTGTATTTTAAATAGGTTTTAAAGTATATTTATATAAATTTTAAATTTATTAATCCAATTTATTCAATTTTAATAAATTTAACATTAAAATTGGATATAAAAACATTTCAAACTTTTGAACCTTTTAACTTTAAAAACCCCCACTATCTCATCCTGTCTGTTGGACTAATTTTAAATTAATTTCTTCCAAATTTTTTTATTTTAATATGGAAAAATGGATTTCATATTTTTAATAAGAATAATTTATAATTTATAATTAGTCTAACTTAATTTTTTATCACAATTAATAGAGAAAATAGTTAAAATTAATCATGAAGACTAAGAGAAAAATGAGTTTACTAAGTGACTAAACTTTCAACTTAAGGAATAAATGACCTAGAAACTTTTCCCAAACCAGTTTTATAGACATATTTAAAACATATATCATATGTTATCAAACATGTATCATTATTAGAGACACGTTATGTAAGGGAGACCTCCTAATAGTTCTTACCTTTTGGTATTTACAAGAATGCCTCTCCACCTCCATTATAAAAGGACATTCAATCTCCCCGATTATTGACACCTATGAAGCCATTTACCTCAAAAAATACATATCAAAATATATTACCAAATTCAATACTTACAACCTAAATGTCACACGTTGGTTAGAAATCCAACCAAGGAAGTCATTTGGTGCAATCCAAAAGGAATTACCAGAAGAAGAGGTAACGTTTATCAATGTGCCTTTTTATTTTGTTTCCTTATCCACCCCCTAAAATTATTATTATAACATGATTATATAATAACCTAAGTATAATAAATATAAAAATATGTTTTTATTTTAAGGGTATTACTTACAAATTTACACACTTCCTTCAAATTGGAAATGCAATCATCGTTTGTGGGTATAACAGACTACTAGCTTGCGAACAAATATCGTTCGTTCATCCATTACCACCATTAATGGTTGAGAATAAAAAAGGATTTATAGTTTATATATGATATATATATATTATTTTATTATGATTCTTTAATTTTTATATGATTCATACATTCATGCTTTCCATTTTTTGAGGATGTGATAACGTCATTCGTGTGTACAATGGACAACCAACTTGCAAAGTGATTTGATCCATTCACGTTTTACATAGAATGTATTAAGGATGGAGTTAATGGACATATATGATATATATGAAATAATAATTATATTTTAATGATAATAAATACATATATATATATATATTATTTACTTTTATTTCTTTCAATGTAACAAGAAAATGCAAATAGCATTCATGCGCATGTACGGCCTACCATCTCTATGAATAGTGTATTTAATTTCCTATTTCTATCATTAATAGATTATAATAAATACATATATAAGGAATATATTTTATATTTATATCATGTTTTACATTATTGAAATAATTAAATAATGATCTAAGTAATAGGACCAAGAATAACAAGTCAAAACATGAATGAAAAAAACTAAGCGGTTATTACCCGAAACATATCGTTAACATAGAGTTGTTAATAAATAGGTAATATAAAGTCATAATTAAATCATATATGATATTATATATATGAATTTGGTTTGTATATATATTTCAAATAAACTTATATTTATTATACAAGATGTTTGAACATGTACGATGAGAGTCAAGACTTAAGGTAAGAGGATTTCTAGTCTCACATTTATTTTTATGAGGCTTATACCATATTAACCACTAATTTATTTTTTGTGGTGTATATACTACCTATTAAATGTAATATAATGAGTTTAATTTAGTTTTTGATATTAAAAGTTTTAATTAATGGTATTCTTTCATGGATCTCATGATTCAAAAGATACGCAAGTAGAAAGGGATTTTCGTCTCACTTTTTACTCTTGTGAGACACATTCTATATTCCCACCCCTTTATTATATATGGTGAATGTAATTACCATGAATATATTTTATTATGCTTATATTAAAATTTATTTTCATTTTCATATCAATTTTTAGATATATCTTTTATTGGGTTTACGGTTAAAAAGTTACCAAATCGATCGGGGGTTTTGTCTCAATATGCCTTCTTTGAGACACATGTTGTGTTATGCACTAATATTGTTTTATGAGGTGTTTTTACTGCCCATTTTACATGTTATGTCATAATTATACTTATTTTAATGATATTTTAGGCTCAATTTACTTTTATTCTCTAATGTGTGTTGTGATTCTAAGTTACCAAAGTGGTAAGAGTTTATTTCTATAATCTCATCATTTATCAGGATTGTTTATGATTATGATTAAATTGATGAAATATTATGATCCATATCTCAAGAAATATCATGAATTTTATTATACTATGATTATTCATGATATATTCACGTAATGTTACCATTTTTCACTATTTGGTACTTAATATAATTAAGAAATTATTTTTATGAAAATTCAGATTTATTTCACCCTTCGGTCAAAAATATATTTTCTTTAAAAACCATGTTTTATAAAAATGTTTTAAATTTTTTTTGACTATTATCCTATGATTTTTAAATGAAAAATTTACCAATTTTTACATTTTCCAAAAAAAATTAAAAGGAATCTTCATGTCATTTTCCGATCAAGACTTTTTCGACTTCTACCAACAATATGAAAGAAATATTTGTTTTTATGAATACATCAAATATAAAATTCTTTACCATCATGAAAACTCCATTTTTTGAAGATTAATTTATGAATTTTGAAAAATATTTCAAAATAAAATCATTTCAAAATAATTATGTTTAAAAAGTTTTTAAAATTATTTTCAAAGATTCATTTATAATTTTTCAAAGGTTATTTTCAAAGAAAAGGATTTCAATTATTTATAAGATTACATTATATGTTTTAAAATATATTTTTAAATTAAAAAGTTTTAAAAAGGTTTTATTATTTAAAATTATTTTTTAAAATATGAAAGGATGTCTTCTTTATGAAATTTTTTAAATGATTTTTCAAGATTTATTCATAATTTTTCAAAGAGGTTTTCAAAGAATCATATTTTTAAAATATTTTATGTCTCAAAAAATGGTTTTAAAAGAAAGTATATTTTCCTTAAGAAATGATATAAGTTGTCTTTCTAAATTCTTCTCTAAATACTATATAATACTTTGATGTAGTTTATGATTTAATGGGGATATGATCCAAGGAAACCATTCTTACCAATTATTTGAATGGTTTATGTTTAAGATGATATGTTTTTTATGAACCATGTTTCTATTTCATGGGTTATAAAATGATAAAACACTTATTAAAACCACTTAATTTCATGGGTTATTTCATGAAGAAATGATTATAAAACCTATCTCTTTTCCAAAGGTTCTGATATAATTAAATTTTTATGATATCTATTTCATTCCAAGGGTTATGATATGATGAATTTTTTTGATCTCATGGAACACATATGTATGATTTCATTATTTGAAGTGTGGAAACTATATCTCCCTCTAATGCATTGGGTAAATATTTATATCTCATGAAATAGATATGACACACATATGTATGATTTAATTGTTTAAAGAGAAACCATGTGGAATCCACCTTTCCACTGAGTTCCCACATGTTTAAGTCACATGGTTAGCACTAACCATGCACTAACCATGTGGATCACCCTTTCCTTTCAATTTTTAGAGCTCTGATCTCCAAACGAGCCCTGAACTATCCCAAACCACCTTTTATCCATTATATCCCATAATTATCATCAAAATAAGAATTTTTTATTAATAACAAAAGGTTTTGTTCCTATAAAAAAACTAGGATGTTAAAACCTACCATCCTTAAAAGGACGTGTCCCGGAGTTTCCCTTTTGAGGGTGGTAAAACATCATCTAAGAAACTTTTTGGCCATTGGTAACATATATTGGCTTCCTAATCCCAGGAAAAAATACATATCAGATGCTCCTCAAAGGATTCATCCACCTCAGCTCTATATCCTTATGATCAAGTGAATATGATGGTTCAACATGATAGTGGAAAATTTTTTATACATGGAAGATTTTATGCATAGCCCGGTACCTCTACAATAACTAAAACTGATAGGCTACTGACCTGACTCTCCCCACGATCTCAAAATGATAGAAATAATGGGGAGATAACTTTCCCTATCTTCAAATCCGTCTGTGACCCAATATAAGTGATACACACAGAAAGACCTGATGTACCACCTCAAACTATAGAGGTTGAAGATGACAATTAGTGTAAGACTTATTCCTAGACTGAGCAATATCCAGATATTTCTAAATCAATTTTACTTGATCTGAAGTATCCAAAACAAGATAAGGACACAGTAGTGTTGTCTCGCCTACCTCCAACTAGTATAGTGCTGGATGGAGAAACCTACCCTAAAGGGCCTCATATGGATCCTTTTAAATCATTGTTTAAAAATAATTATTTTATGAAAATTATAATACAGGTGTATGTTTCTCCCATGAACACCCGAAATCAAGGATGAATTCCCAGTGCATGTCCTTTGACACTCGTATTATCCCCTCATAATTCTTGTTTGTTTGAGGGTGATAAGTTGTACTCAAGAGCACATTCAAACCCAGTGCCTTATTCATCCCCTACCAAAACCATGATGTAAACCAATAATCTCATTCCAATATTATGGAATGGGGAACCCCATTAATCCACACAATCTCTCTAATATACATATTCCTAATATCATTAATTTATAATGTCTTTAGATAGGTAAAAAGTGTGTGTCCTTGGTCAACCTATTGATGGTCAACCTATTGATGGTCAACTATACTACATCACTTCCCTGGGGGGATATCAGTAAGATTATCATAAAATATATAGTGAAATAATTCCATTTTCACTCTGGAATGGATAGAGGCTATAGAATTCCAGCAAGTTACTGGTGCTTCACCTTCACTTGCTGATAGGTGAAACACTTTTCAATAAAACTTGTAATTTTCTTCTTCATACATGGCCACTAATACTAATGACATATATCTAATTACATCTTGATAATTCCATAGTGAACTTTTTAAATAGAGGCATGAGATTCTCACATCAACTCTTTCCATATATTAGCAGTCACTCATACATGTCCATGGAAGAGTAGTATACCATTCATATCAACAACCCAACCAAGCGGTGGGTTCTCACCAGAGACCTTTCCTCGTGATGAGACCCTTGGGATCTGAAATTTTTATCATCCACACATGTTACATAGGGAAGGATATTACTACTAAATCTACTAAAATAGTTTGAACATGAGATTCCTAAACCACTAGGTGAATCTTAGAAAACAAGTCCATAAATTTCCACTCATAGATGACCTCCTGGACGTCATGTGTCTAAGATTTTTGGCTCAAGGAATCAGCCAATTCATTACCCTTTCTAGGTTTTTAATCAAGATCAAAGTAAAAAAAACTTCAGGTATTATACCCACCTACACTACCTCAAATTCAAGTCACACTGTGTAGATATATATTTGAGTAATTTTTTATCTGTGTAAACAATGAACCACTCACCCAAAAGATAATTCCTCCAACATCGTAAGGTAGAGACCACAACTTCTAGTTCTATGTCATGTGTAGGGTAATTCTGCTCGTGAGGTCTCAGTTGGTGGGACCCATATATGAAAACCTAATCTCCCTACATCAAAATTTCTCCTATCCTGATTCCTGAAGCATCACATTAAATAGTATATCTTCTTCCCAGCTCTAGAAGAATCTGGATCAGAACTAAAGTCATTCACCCTTTCAACTCCTGAAATTTTTTATCATAAGATTTAAACTAGAGGAATTTCACACCATTCTTAGTCAAGACTAGAATAGGCACTTCTAGGTGTGAGAATTCCAAAATTAATCACTTGTAAAGTCAACCACCCCCAATAAACCACATATTTCAAACATATTATTGGGCTTCTCCTAAGAAACCATGATGCTCACCTTCTATGGGTCAACAGATACACCTGCCACTAAAATGATATCACCCAAAAGTGAACCTTATTAATCCAAAAGTGGTATTCACTAATCTTATCATATATTTTATTCTCTCTTAGTGTATTTATCATTATCTCAATATGGATGGAATGGATATTTCTAGTATGATAATACACTAAGATATCATCAATAAAGATGGCCACAAATGAATCCAAGTATGGATGGAAAACCCAATTCATCAACGCCATAAATAATATCATTGCATTCATAAGGCTAAAAGGCCTAACCAGATACTCATAAAAGTTGTACCTTCTTTGGAATAGTATACGCATTATTACTTATTTCCTCACATGTACCTAATGGTATCCAAAACTTAGATCGATCTTAAAGAAACTATCACTCCTCAAAGTTATTAGAAGAGTTTATTGTTTTGAGGCAATGTATATTGGTTATTTATTATAAGCTAGTTCAATTATCTATATTTTTTGTACAATCATATGGTACAATTCATATTCTTGGTGAAACAAACAGTTAAACCCCATGGTGAAGTTTTGGGTTAGATAAAATCCTTTACCTCTAAATCTTATAGATGCTTATTAAGTTCTTGAAACTCTATATGTACCATCCTATAGGGAGGAATAGACATTAGTGCCACTCTTGTAACTAGATCTATGGTGAACTCCACCTATATCATAGGAGATAAACCATAGAAATCTTTCGGGAAGACATCACTAAAATGATCCACAACAGAAGGGAAATCCACAAGTTTCCTTCCCTAATCACTCATAAAGAGACTCTTCATCTGAGTTTCCACTCTTCCCATCCCATGATGCTCAGGTCCAGCTCAACTCACCTAGATATCTCATTCAAACTTATGAATATATACAGTACTCTCAGGTGATGTAAATGACACCCATAAAAGATATCAATCAAAATGGGTGTGATAAGGTACTACCTAGTCCATACCAAGACTGAAGTCAAATCCAGTCATCTTGAGGAAAAAGAAATTCCATAAGAAATGGTACCTACCTATCTCAAGGGGGAAATCCATGCACTGCCATATGACCTCTGATTAGACCCTTAATTGTGTATTGATAGTCCTAACGCCACTGAAGTAATCTATCTCTAGGACCATACATTCTATTATTACAGAAGATATAATGGAGTGTGATTCACCTATATAAAATAGGAAATAAACTAATGTATAACTAGTAAAAATATTACCTCGTACTATATAATTACCTAGATTCTACTCCTCTAGTGTAGGCTGCACTACATAGACATGGCTTGAGTTATAGCCTTGAGATGCAACCTAGTCTGATCTATTGATGCTGAGCCTCAGACAACTAACTACCTCTGCCATATATTCCTCCTCGACCAGATCATCTAGTATTAGACCAAATACCATATTGATACAGAGATATTGATCATATACCTGAAAGAAATGTCAGCAAATATCCCTTCCTAGAAGATACAGGAGGTAATGTTTGGATGAAATGCTTTAGGTGACCCATCCTACCACAATGCATGTCATCTGGGTAGTACCAACCCCATGTGCACTCTCAAAATGATGCTTCCTACTACTGGATAAACCATCACCCTGCCTAGAAGCTAAACCACCCTAGATCGCATTGCCACATTCCCTCATGTTTCATTCTATGATGAGGCCCTAGTTCACTATCTTGGAAATATTGGTTAGCTGGAAAATTTTCACCTATGATTGGATGGTGTACAAAATCCCATCATCAAAACCTATGACAATGCTCATCTCATCCCCCATTAGAGTTAGTAGAAAACATGAAATCTTGGTGAAATGAGTTAAATACCCCATCACTGACATGGAACCCTACTGAAGGTTCATAAGATCTCATGCATGGTCTTCTGGCAACATCTTTAGGGAAAAGTAATCATACAAGTCTATCTATAAGCCAACCCATACAATACCCTGAGGATGTCTAGCCTGGGTAACGACATCCCACTAATATTTATTAGAATCACATAGCATGTATATAGTGAGATTGAACCTCTGATATAAAGGAGTCTCAAGATTGTCAAAGATCAAAATCATGGCCTCTAAGCAAGATTCAGAATTCCAAGGTATGTCATCCCCTAAGAAGGTTATAGGATTATACCTATAGAACTCTCGAGTCATCTCTTCCATGGTAGGGTTAGCTCGGGGAGTACCCTAAATATATTGCATAAAACATAAGATTTTATCTATGAACTAAGCATCGGTACCCAGTGTAAGATCGATAGGAGGTGCATAAGGTGTCACTATAGGAGGTACTAATGGTGGATTAGGGTCCACCACCTATGAAGATTTTTCATCACCACCTTCTTAGTATATGATGTGAGGACTTTGTGGTGGTGTCAGTCTACAATTTCCAATAACATGCCTCAAATAAGAACAATGAAAATAGGAAATGATAGGTACAAAACCTTCCTATAAAGAGTCACAACCCCCAAGATACTCTTGTATCTAGGTCTAGGTGATAAGAAAAATTCACATAAGAATCACATGAGACACAACCTACTTCCCATTACTAAGGTTAGATTAGGTTCTCATTCAAAACAACATAGGTTGTGATATATGGAGTGTCACATTTAAGGTATAGAGGTAAACACCCTTTACATTACATTTGGAATCCCCATATAGTGAAAATATTTTCATTTTAAAACTTTTATTTATTGAAATTTATTCTTATTTATGTGATTATAAACATCTCAATCCAATTATTTTCATCAACAATTCCAAATTTTTTAAGGCCCGTACTCTTTAAAAATTGCAATTGGCACGTCAAGTTACTATGACCCAAACTTTACATCCAGTATCAATGTATAGTGATTTGAATATATGCCTACCATTCTCAATTTATAGAATTAATTTCTTCTTGAATTTCCATTTACATCCATAAATCAAACCAACTATTATATCCGTCCATAGAACTAGAGTTTCATGGCTCAAATGTGGATTTATTGGCCAATTATGGTGTCGTCATTAAACTATGCAAAAAAAATATTTTATATTGATTTAGGAAATTTAATTAATACAATTATGTTATCCCTTCAAGAAATGATAGCACATTTCAATACATATATCCAAGGCTCGTACAACAAGCACTTACAATATAGGTAATGCATGCATAAATATAGATTTGGAATGGCATAATGAAAGATGTTTAACTCATAAGGTGCCTAGTGTGATGTATGAATTTATACACCCTCATATCATCAGCCAAGGTAAATAGATTTTATTATAATAATATCAATAATGATAACATTTCAAAACACATGCATCACCTAATGATGATATCTATAAAACTATAATAAGCACAACCAAAAATAGCATTAAATCATCCCAAGTAATTTGGGTTTCCCCTATATATGGGTTAGATACTCCCAGGAATAAGCTCATTACCAAATTCCATTACATCCAAGTCTCTTATCTAATACCCAAAAAGTAATAAAAAAATAGAAAGGGCTTTGATACCACTTTGTAGTGTCCCCCCTTGGAATCCACTTATCGGTGCCTGAGATGGTTTTCCACATGACCTCAAAAAAGCCTCCCCATACGTTAAATGCTACTAACTAGTAGCGGGTGCCTAGGGTGTGCCTGTGGGGAGACTATTCTCTCATTTATTAGAGTTAAACAAAGTGGTAAACAATATATAATAAATATCATAAGAAGTAATAAATTATAATCATTGGAATATAACTAATAATAAATCATCAAATATAATGAAACAAGTAGATGTTGAATGATAAATAGGTAAAAAATGATTTTGATGATCATGTAGCTATAAAAAATGAGTACATGGGATAACATGGGATATAGGTATATACCACATGATTAAAAAATACCAAAAAGACCAAAAACATCAACTAGTTGCATCACGAGAAAAGGCTCGGTCCTTTTCTCTCATAATCCATCTTAGAATTAGAATCAAGCATCAAAATCTAGTTGCTTCCATTTATCTATACCTATAATCTTGAAGTATGCATGGGTACCAAGGATTTACTAAGTATGGTGTGATATATACTCAGTATTTTACCACTAATGGTGTCTAGATAAATACAATTTCTGCATATAAAATGAGAAGCATGCCAATAATATAAAATACACGCCATAAATAAATAAATAAACAAATAACTACATTAGAACAGGTTCCTATTTTGATACCTATCCAACTCTACCTGCTTCGGCCTAAGCTAGATGTCTCCAAACTAAGGTAAGCTACAACTATGAAAAATATGGTAAAATGGGCCATTATAAATAATCTTCAAGAGGTAGATCATCCCAAAGCATGTGATTTGTCTTATAGGATTCATCCATCTAAATTTAGTTACCCATTCACATTCTTTAGTTAAATGACATATTTATAATTTAGATGAGGAACCCTAATCCCATCCCAGTAAATCCAAAAGGAATCACAAGTATAATTTTAGAGGAACTATAGAATCCCAATACCATAATAGTACGTCCAAGAAGACCCATAAATGGAATACCTAGTATCACTCTTGGTCTCATGTGTAATAAACCCTTTAAGCTTGTCCCTAGTATCTCGTGTAAGGAAATAAGTATCACTCATAACATAGTCTGACCATCTAGACACTGATCCTTTCTGTGGTGTCTCTACTAGGGAACTGGTATCACTCACATTGACATAAGGCAACAACATGGTGATCTAGTCCTATGAATAACTGGTATCTCTCCCGGTGTATATACAATCTACATAAAAGTTCAAATTATAAAGCATAACAAGCCCATCCAAGGCATCCCATAAGGATCCAAGTATTTCTATCAGCTTGAAAAAAGGTATATATTTCTATCACAATTTATCTAACATATAAATTCATTACATTTATTATTGTTGCAACTATGTTGGCCAATTCACTTAGGACAACCAATTTTAATGGGCATAGTACATAGGTCTTAACTCATGACCAACATCTATCTAAATTAAATTCATACTTCAAAGGTTTCATTACATGTCAACACCCCCTTCAAGGGAGGTTTATCAATATAAGTAAGTGGGTAAATAGGCTATCAAATAAAGGCATTCCCATAGGGGTGGCCCATGATAAGGTGAACAACCTAGGATATGGTTCCTCGTTAGCTAAGATCATGTTAAGCATAAGATACCATTTATAAGAATTTACCAATAATTTTGAATGTGGCGTTGGAGATGTCTGGAACACAACATAATGGTGCACAATATAAAATCAACCAAACTTAAGGGAAAGAATCTAAACAATCTACCTTAGGTTTGTATTTTTCTCCTCATCCAGTGCCAACCCTTTAATCAATATAGAACGTGAGAAATAATAAAAATCATCAAATTTCCTAGAAATAGGTAAAATGAGGTCATACCAAAATAATGTAATAGGTAAGAAGATAAATTAAAAAAAGAAGGAATAGGATTTTAGAATGTATTGAGAGGGATCCAATGCACCTAAAGATGAAGTAAAAGGACATCACATGAGGAAGATATCAAAATACCTAATTAAGGAGAGGAGGATAACTTCAAGAGGTTTATAGAGAAGAAAAATATGGGGGAAGAGGGTTAAGGGATTAAAAATATAATAGGGTAGAAGTTAAAATTCCCCTTTAAAATGGGGTCACATAGTTTGGTTGCACGGTTGGCCAAACCGCATGCCAACCATGCAGCATCTACTACCCAGGGAAACCCCGCGCATGAGTTATCCACACTATTTGACTAATGATGTATAGCCTATGAGAAATGGATATCTTACTTGTCTGAGAAAATTCACACAATCATGAACTCTAGTATTCAGGGTTAAAGAGAAACCATGAAACCTCCTCCTTCCCACTAAATGATTGCATGGTTAAGTAGCATGGTTAGCACTAAACATGATCTAACTATGTGAATCATCCTTTTCTTCCAATTTATGTAGCTTTGGGATATGAATGATCCCTAGAATCTCCCAGAACACTCCTTAACCATTAGATCCCATCATTAGGATAAACAGATAATTTTTTAATAGTAACATCAGGGTTTGTACCTCCCCAAATAGCCAATAAATTATAGTTATTCCAATATGGATGATTAATTTAAAGTTAACTGTGTATTATTTAACTATCCACCTTCTTACTATAGATGGGTTAAGATCTTTTTATCCAATTTATTAACTTGGGGAGAAGTATTCACATTTCTAATGATTACTAACTGTTAATAAAGGTTGATTATGTATTTGATTTCTTTATTTACCATCATATGGATATCAAAGTTTTATTTAGTAAGAGGTTCCTTAGGGGATGGTATGAAAGGTCTTGATTACTATTATATTAAATTCATTGGACTTAATTTGGTGATGGGTGGGGATTGAAATTATATAGACCATTGATGCATCTACTAGTCTCATGAGACAAATGTTTTTTGGTTATCTAGTGTATGCCTACCCAATTGAGAAATATGTCTTAATTTTGGTCTTGATGATAATTAATGTGTCCTAAAATAACACATTGAAAATAGGTTTTTGATGTCTATAATTATGTATTCTATCAGTATAAGATCACTATTATTGATATCCATGTTTTCATTTATTGGAATTGATATAGCATGCTCCTAGTTTCATGATTATAATGGATTTGTGTTGTTTATCTATTACTAACATAATATTTATTCCATGTTTATGTCCTGATTTCTTCAGTAATATGTTTCCTTTACTTGGTGTTTCATCTCACCCCTTTTTATATTTCCCTTTCCCTAGGTTATGAAGAAAATTAGTATAAATGACATGTTTATAAGGATGGAACACGTCAAATTATTTATTGGAGATGTTGAAGATTCATTATGGATTAGTAGTTTTCTATGTAATGGTAAAATTTTACATTTTATATAAATAATATAGGATTTATTAGTTTCTTTCCTAATTAAGTAAAAATTTAAACCAAAAACAATCTTTAGGATATAATTAATGCAATAAATTTTTTTGATTTTGTGATTAAGGATGGTTATATCTAGGATTTTACAGCTCAAATGTGTGTATGTAAAGTATATGTTTATGGAACTAGATTCAAGAGTGCAAGTCCAGTACATCCCAGTTGGTATCACAAGAAATGTTTAGACAACTTTAGAGATTTTTATGTTTTTCAATAATATTTTAAGGTTTGATAAGTTATCTTTGATCATAAATTAAAATGTATAGTTAACCATTTGAGTTAAGTATATGACTTAATGTTAAGTTTATAATTCACATTTTATTTGAGTTTTATGATAAGATATTTTAGTTAAAATCATTAGAATAATTCTAAGTATATCTTGACCACCTAAAGTTTTTAAAATGTCAAGAGTGTGTGGTTTTCCTAGCAATACATCATTTTCTAGATACTAGAAAGTGAATGAATATATGGAACAAATACACCTATGGGTAATCACATAAAAAATGGATGGTTGGGTATTGAATCAATCATAACTATGATGCATGATGAGTAGGATTAAGATTGTACACAAGGCTAGACACGCCCATGGGATATTATTTGGTTAATCAAACTCTCTTTACAAACCATTATAAAGGATTAAATAATGATGTCAAATAATTAGGTTAGATAACCTAATAAAAAATAACCATGGATAACCAAGTATTGAATAAAAAGATTCATTTGTTATTCTGAAAAAATTGTGTGTTAAAAATAAAGTTTTTATAGGGGAATACATATTTAGATTAATGTTTTTTATACCACTAATGGATTGAAGACCTTATATTTTTATTGTATTTCTAGATAATCCTATTTTTAACTAGGTTGATATGGAACCCTTATATGCCTCAAATTCCTAGTGGCATAAGGCCATTACATATCCCACAGGACAAGTGGCACAAGTCCAATACATGACCCAAAGGCCCACTCCCAAGAACCCACATTAAAGCAACCCCTTTTGCTTTTCTTCTACATCCATCACTTCATATTAAAGTTCCAAATTTACATTCATGGTTATTAATCACTTACTCCCCTACCTAGGATCTTTAAATGGTGTGTTCTAACTTCTCCATGATGAAACATCCACATCTAACAGATCTAATGGTCTCACCTTCACCCTCATGCTTCTCATCTAGTAAGGAAATGATTCATAACGAAGTCATGGTCCAACAATTGTGGGCTTAGAGACCTAGATGGATTGAAATACCTTGTCTTTAAGGCCTTTGGTGGCCCAAAGTCCCTATTTACTGAAGGTATTTAGTGGTCATAAGTGTAACAACCAAGAATTTTATCAACGAAAATTCCATTCTTATAATAATGTCATGTAGTATAAAGCATATAAATCACATAGAGGACCTAATAAAAATGTAATTCTCTTAAATGAAGAATGAAACTTTGGTCATAAAACAAATCAATAGTAATTCCAAAAATTACAGTGGTATAATAAATAGAAAATAAGAAAATAAGAATAGAAAAATTTAGATATGCTCGATCCATTAGAATGACCACACTCACAAAAAAATATGTAGAAATAAAATATAATGTTAGTAATAAAATATTAATTTAAAATATGAAAGTATATATAACCTTTGGAGAAAATATAAGTGGCTAATGAATGGAATAAGTGGTATTTATTGAAAGTAGTAAACCCTTTTAACCATTAGAAATCTGACTGTTGGAATAGTAACCTGACCATTGGAATAGTAATGTGACAGTTAGGAATAGTAATCTGGCCATTAGAATAGTAAATGCACCTATGAAATTATAAATACAATTTAGGTATCTTATAATGAAAATATGATATATTTATATCATGGAATAAGTAAATAAGTGTTTTAAAAAATATAAATTAAGTGTTGGTATTTTTGTGAAATGTAAATGTTTATTTACAATTTTATAATTAATAAAAGGATTTTAAAAAATTATTTTCATAACATATATTCATAAATTAATATTTTGTTTTATTATAATAATAAAATAATTTTATGTGACCTTAATTAGTTTTTCAAAGTGTCAAAAAATCGATTATAATATTAAAATCAGTATTTTTCAAATAAATATTAATTTTAATTAAAATTAAATTTTTAATATTTAAAAAAATTATTTTCATAAAATTAATTCCATTTTTTCAATATACATGTTAAAAAACAGTGAGGGTGAATTTTTGGGATTTTTCTAAAGTAGTTGAATTTTTGTGTGAATAGTGAACTATAGTAATTTACAGTAATTAACAAATACATGAATTATTGAGTCATGGATGATGTATGGATGAGTTAATCACCCATTGGTTATAAATATCCAGAAAATTTTACTTTATTTAGTCATATAAATCAACATCCTTGATAGACTCGAGAAAAAATAATAAAATAATGAATAAAATAATTAAAAGCACCCCTCTCCTCCCCTTATAAATACCACCCCCTCTCCACCCTTTCTCCTCACACCTACAAAGACTTGAATATTTTTTCAATTATACCCAATTCCTCTACCAATACTCTTACCCACATCCAATATCTACTTATCTCAACAAAATACCAAACCCAAGTTCCTTAAGGAGGTTCTCAAGGAGACAATATTCAAGAGGTAAAATTCTCCTTTCTCTTTTAATTTCATTTATTTTCTTATACTAACTTCACCACTCCTATAAAAAGTAAAATGACAACTCCATTATCATAAATGTACTATAATTTTATTATGTTAATGTAATATCCATAATCAAATATATTCTATTCTTTTTTTATTCTAAAAATAAAAACATTGTCCGTGATGTGTTGATTCACCACCTTCATGGACAACCACTTTTAATTTTTCATTACCACCTTCGAGGATGGTCATAAAACCAAAACTTATGATTAAATAAGACTATAATATTTATTTTTTAACTTATTTTATATTTTGAAACCAATATTTAAAAATGATATTAAATAAAATGAAATTAGTTCATGATGGTCGTAAAAACCACCAACCATGAACTAATCATTTTTCAATAATGTTTTATCTAACGAATCGTTATCATGTCTGAAAAAAAATGATATATGGTAAAATTTAAAATTATGTAATTATATTAATACCATTTTATTCTAATTCTGTATTTTTTTCTTCCATTTGATAAGAACCTCCATAATTATTCACAATTAAACCGACCTTGAAAACCATGAAACAAACACTCCTGAAATGACAAAATTAAACATTATAACTCATCTAAATGGCCATAAAATAACTCAATAAAATTATAATAAATAAAATATATGTGTATAATGTAATTAATTAATTAATTAATGGATCTAATTTTATTATCCAAGACATTAAGTACAAGTGCATAACATATTCAAACATAAGATAAAGGATCTCTCTAAACCTCCAAATTAACTTTGGGGTAAACATTCTCTCTCATTACCCCAATGTATTTCATAACTATTCTTATAAATTTCCTATAAATTATTTTTACTTGTTCCAAAAATATGTATCTAGTTCAATCCATCCTTATTTTATGGGTAAATACATATTTTAAAAGGTTCTCTTCTCAATCCTTCCCGATACGCAAGTCCAATTAAAGGGGACTTCCCAATGTCTTACCCAATTTCAAGTACACTCCATAATATATTTTAATCCACCATTATTTTTATAAAATCACTATTTTAGTCATGAAAAACTATCTTAGTTCATTTTTGGATTTATATAAACAATTATTCCTTTTTTCTCTTTAAATACTCTTAGGTACTTTCCATTAAACCACACTAAAGTGGCTCATTTATAAAGTTTCTTAAACAATATTTTTAAAAGTTTTCACTTTATTTGGACATAATTTATTATTATATATGCCTATTTTCTCTTATTAATGTCCATATATTATTTAAATCCATTATTTATTCTACACCATTATGATACGCCCCTTGGTTATGCTTTATGACATGATTACGATACCCATTTCTTTACATGGGTAACCCTTAGCTTTTTTATTATGTTTGATTCTTCATGTGGAACAAATATGCATGGACATGTTATTATGGGTGTGCCTAGATAGTTTTCCAATGCATTTTGTAATTTTTAGTCTCATTATAAGGCATGTATGGGATTAGGGAATTAGCTTAATCTATTATGGGAATTTGTCCACCATGTGATATAGTCTTGGCACTTGGCCTCGAATGATGTTTATGTCACGTTATATGTTACTTACACATTCCTATGTTTCCATTATAATATGATTCTATGTTCTATATGTTATGATTATATATTTTTGTTCATGTTCAATGCCTTTTTATTTCATCATGTTATTCCTTATAACTCATATGCTATGATTTATTCCCATGATTATTCTCTTATTAGGATTTTTATCTCATCCCTTTTGTCTATCTATTCCCCAAGTTATCCTATGAATATATAGGAGTTCAAAGGAATTTAGGATAACATTATGGAATATTAATATAAATTTTTTGTATTATATTTCCATGTTATCAATTTTATGTACCTAGTCTTCCAAAGACACAATACTTTACAATCCTTGATTTATATTTGATGGTTAGTTATGATTAAAATCATGTAATAATATGTGTAAATGGATAGGGACACTATATTTGGTATCATAGTAAGGTCGAGTTATTTATGGATTTTAGGACTAGAAAACTTTATTAATAAATGTAGGGATAGTTCTATCACCATGGATAACCTAGATTGAAACTTAGGGAATCACAAGTTAGGATATACTTTTAATTTACAAGCTTATCCTTCTATGTTCAAAGTTTACTTTTTATATGATTATTAGCTAAGTATTAAATCACCTTAATTGTATTTTATTTCTTATTCTTGGTTAATATTGGGAAATAGGACAACCCATTCCAACAATAAATGTGATAGGCAATGTGATGATTTTCTTAATGATATTCCAAATCTGATAGGAACTGGAGCCCAAAACTTCATGATAGTACTGGCTCAACTAGATCAAGTTATGATAATAACTTGAATCATGTGGAATGACCTCCCTCTACTAAGAAATATAACGTATTTTTAAAATCCTTTATGTGATAAAGGCATATTATCTTTAGTGGATATTATAATCCCCTTATCATGGATCAATGGATTAATTTCATTAAGAATATATTCTTTATCCTCTAGTGCTTAGAAGAAGAGAAAGTTGTGTTGGAAGTCTATTATTTTGATTGGTAAGCTGATCAGTGGGGGAAACTGATAAATAACACAAATTCAAGAGTAAATTAATTCCATGGAATGGAAATCATCTGAGAAAATATTTTTCAATAAATATTTCCCAAAAAATATTCATATTAAGATGGAGAGGGAGTTCCTAAAACTGAATAAAAAGGAAGATGATTCTATTGGGTAATATAAGGTAAAATTAACAATGATTTAATGATATGACTTCGTCTTTTTCATGAACACTGAAAACAAGGTAGATTTCTTCTTCAGTGGAAAAAATATGTGTCTATGAAAAGAATTATAAATTTGATACATTGATAAATATGAGGATATTCTTTGTTGTTCCCTTAAGGTTAAAATAGAGATCAGATACTCTTAGTGGTCTCATGGGCCCATAGATAGAAAGAGGAAAATGAAGTTTATTATGGGAGGATCAATATATAAATATCATGAACGAAATAAAACCCAACAACCCACATATCAAAAGTATGGGAAGAAGCAACCTAGAAACTAATTAAGGGAAACCAAGAGATGTTTCAAATGTGGAAGAGAGGGCCATATGTATTATTTTTGCCTAAGGGATTTAGATAATACCGCTAATATGGATTAATAAAGTAAGGTTTAGAACAACACTCATCCTATAGTGAAATTTTTCAACTGTAAGGAATAGGGGAATTATGTGAGCCAAATCCCTAAGCCAAGGTTTTTTAGAGGAAATCAACAACAACAACCTCTATGGAAGTAAATAAGGGTATATACTATCACGACAATCGACGTGGGTCCCAAAAATTATGTAGTGATAGGTACACTAGTTATTTATTCAAGAATATAAAATGTACTATTTGATTCTAGTTCTATGAATTCTTTCATTTTCTTCAAGTTTAGTAGAACTATTTAAATATCACAATAAAATATGGATGTTAAGTTATCTGTGAGAATATAGAATGGGAAAATTATTTCATACAATGTATATAATTCCTCCCTATTCAATGTTTGTGGACTAAAACTCCTATAAAATCTCATCTTACTTCCTTTAGTGCATTTTGATGCTATATTGGGCATGAATTGTCTATCTTTATACAGATCCAACATCAACTGTTGAGAAAGTAAGATCACTCTTCACATACTGAGGCATCCTCTAATTCTATACAAGTGTAAGGAGTAGGATGAATATCCTTTAGAATCATCATCTCAATTGTGGATATTATTACCTAATGATCAAGAATATCTAGCTCAAATGATTGAAATAAATGAGAGGATCATGCTCAAAAACATGCCCATTATAAGCGACAACATTGATGTGTTCCCTAAAGAATTGTCTGGTCTTCCTCCTGATAGAGAGGTTGAGTTCTCAATTGAACTTATTATTGGATATCTACCATATCAAAGAATCCTTATGGAATCGCTAACATTGAGTTGGAATAACTAAATAACTAGTTACAATATAATCCAACCAAGGGTTTCATATGCCAAAGTGCTTCACCATGGGGTGTACCACTCCTCTTATTAAAAAAGAAGGATGGATCAATGCACCTATGAATTGATTATTGTGATCACAACAAAATCATGATAAATAACAATTATCCCCTACCATAGAAAGATGACTTGTTAGATCAGTTGTATGGGGCCACGTATTTCTCAAATGTGGACCTTTAGTTTGGATATCACTAATTAAAGGTGAGGAAGGAAGATATTCTCAAGACTTCCTTTCAAACAAGGTATTAACACTATGAGTTCATAGTGATGCCTTTTAGACTTTCTAATTCTCCATAAATATTCATGGAATTAATGAATAGAGTCTTTATACAATTCCTTTATGAATTCATGGTAGTCTTTATAGATTATATTATGATACACTCCAAGAGAAAGGAGGAACATGAGGATCATTTTAATACTATACTAAAGACATTGAGAAGGGATAAACTTTATTAAAAGTAAAGTAAATGTGAGTTTTGGATTGAGGAAGTATCATTATTAGGGATTTTTATCACCAAAAAAGTAATATTTATAGATTCTTCCAAGATAAAGGAAAACTAAGAGTGACCCAAGAAAATATATGTAATTGAGATCTATAGTTTCCTTGGTTAATATAGATATTACCAACAATTTTTTAAGAACTTCTCATGATTTTCACACCCACTAACCAAGATAACTCGAAATGGAGAAAAGTTCACCTCGACCAATGAATGTGAATACTTCTTTAAAGAGTTGAAAAGGAGGTTTATCACTGCACCAATACTTAAACTACCAATAAGTGGTGGACTTTTTTTGGTATACAACGATGATTCAAAGATATTATTAGGATATGTACTAAATGAAAAATGATAAAGTGAAAGCCTATTCTTTAAGGAAGCTAAATTTCATGAGAAAAATTATCCTATTCATGATATGGGGTTCGTGGTTGTGATCTTTTCATTGAAAATATATCAGAATTATCTCTATGGGAAGAATTATGAGATATATAATGATTATAAGAGCTTCAAATATATATTCACATAGAAGGAGACTAATATGCACCAGAGAATATGGTTAGATCTTATCAAGGAATATGACTTCTCAATACAGTACCATCCTAGTAAAGAAAATAAAGTGGTGTATGCTCTTAATAGAAAGGATCATGTAACTTTATTAATGATGAGAATTTAGAAGGATCTAATATTCTTAGACTTTCAAAGGATAGACATGGGAATAATTAAGGAAGGAACGCCATCAATCATTTCTCAAATGATTTCTCAATCATTCATTATGGAAAAAATAAAGGACTCTCAAAGAAATGATGTGAAAATTTAGAAAAATTTGGAAGCATTAAGAAAGTGGAAACCCATAGAGTTCAAAATTTATGAGAAGGGATTCATAATATTTGGTTCATGAATATTTGTACCATTGAATCCTGTGATAAACAAAAAAAATTTGAATGATGAACATAATTCAACTTTCTCTATACACCTATAGAGAACAAAGAAGTATCAAGATCTCTGAGAGCACTATTTTTTGCACAATATGAAGAAGTAGACCCCTGAATATACATCAAATTTTTAAGTATGTCATCAAGTGAAGTTTGAAAGAAAAAAGTCTAATTTTATGATGAAATAATTACCCATACCAATATTGAAATGAGAAAACATCACCATGGAATTTGTCACCATTCATTTGATGACATCCATAGAAAATAATTCTATCAAAGACGGATCACATTATTGTGATTAGAGAGAAATTTTCACTCAACTAACTTACATGGATATACATCAAATAAGTGGTGAGGCTTCATGGAGTACCATTATCAATTATATCCAATCGAGATATAAGATTTACCTCTAAGTTCTGTAAAAGTCTCCAACACACTCTAAACACTGATTTGAACTTTAGTATGACTTATTATCATCAAATTGATGGACAATATGAGTGGACTATTCAGACATTGTAAGACATGTTGTGAGTATATTCTATGGACTTTAAATGAGGATAGGACCAACATCTATCTCTGTTTGAGTTCACTTACAATAGTAGTTTCCACTCAAGCATCCAAATGGATCCATATGAATCACTTTATTGGAAAATATGCATAACATTGTCCTGATGCAATGATGTTAGTGAATGTATGCTATTAGTACTTGAAATGGTCAAATAAATGGTAAAAAAAGGTGAAGAACATTCAAAAGCATATCAAGGAAGCCCAAATTAGACATAAGAGTTATGAATATAATCATTTAAGGGACTTAGAGTTTAAATTTTGAGATAGGGTATTCCTCCACATATCCCTATGGAAGAGAGTCATGAGATCTGGGAAGAAATGAAAGATAAGTCCCAGGTACATTGACCCCTTTGAGATTCTTGATCGCATTGGAGCTATGTAATATCAACTAGCACTTCTTACAACCATGTCTCAAGTACATGATGTATTCCATGTATCCCCCCTGAGGAATTATATATCAAATCCATCACATATAATAAATTCAGAGGTGATACAATTGTTAAATGATCTCTATTATGTGGAGTACCTGGTGAAAATATTGGATCATAGAGATAAAGTTCTATGCAACAAGACTACTCTCATGGTCAAATTACTATTGTGGAACTATAAGTATGAAGAGGGGAAATGGGAACTGAAGTAAGTGATTAAGGAGAACTACCCTCACCTATTTTTACCATATTAAGTAAAACTAAATCTCAAGGGATAAATTTCAAAAGGGGGAAGAATGTAACGACTCAGAATTATATCAATGGAAATTCCCTTCTTATTATTATGTTATGTAGTATAAAGCACATACATCACATAGAAAACCTGGTAAAAACATCATTCTCAAAAATTAAAAATGAAACTTTGTTCAACAAACAAACCAATATAATTCCAAATATTATATTGATACAATAAACAGAAAGTAAGATAATAAGAATAGAAAATTTTGGATCTTATAGATCCAATAGAATGACATCACTCACAAACAAAGATGTAGAAATAAAACATAATGTTAATAATAAAATATCCATTTAAAATATGAAATTATATATAACCTTGGTAGAAAATAGAAGTTAATGATGAATTGAATATGAGGTATTTATTGGAAGTAGAAAACCCTTATGACCGTTAGAAATCTAACTATTGGAATAGTAATGTGACCGTTAGGAATAGTAATCTGGCCATTAGAATAATATCATCACCTATTAAAGTATAAATAAAATTTAGGTATCTTATAAATGAAAATATGATATATTTATATCATGGAATAAGTAAATATATGTTTCAAAAATGATAAATTAAGTGTTCATATTTTTGTAAAATATAAATGTTTACTTACAATTTTATAATTAATATAATTATTTAAAAAAATCCATTAAATATATTCATAAATTAAATTTTTGTTTTATTATAATTATAATATTATTTTATGAGACCTTAATTAATTTTTCAAAGTGTCATAAAATCATTTATAATATTAAAATCGATATTTTTCGAATAAATGGTGATTTTAATTAAAAATTAAATATTCATATTTAGAAAAAATATTTTAATAAAATGGAGTTTATTTATAAAATATACACTTTAATAAATGGTTAATTTTTATTTTTTGGATTTTTCTAAAATAGTTGAATATTTGGTGAATAGTGAAATAAGATGATTCTCAATATTTAACAAATACATGAATTATTGAGTCCTGGATGATGAATGGATAAAGTAAACACCCATTTTTTGTATTATACTAAACCATTTATTTTATTTATTCATAGGAATCAACACTATTTATAGTCTTGAGCTAAAATAATAAAAAATGAATAAAATAATAAAAAACACCCCTCCCCTCCCCTTATAAATACCACCCTTCACCACCCATTCTCCTCACACCACCCAAGCCATGAATCTTGTTTAAATTATACCAAATTACTATTCCAATAATCTTACTCACTTCTAATATCTACTGGTGTCAAAAAAATACCAAACCCAAGTTCCTTAAAGAGGTTCTCAAGGAGACGATATTTAAGAGGTAAAATCCTATTTTTTCTTTTAATTTCATTTCTTTTCATATACTACCCTCACGCACCCTATAAAAAGTTACATGAAAATTAAAATATCATAAATTTATTTTATTTTGATTTTTTATTGTAATATACATCATCAAATCTCTTCTTCTCTCCTTTTATTCTAAAAATAAAAACATCATCCATGATGTGTCGATTCACCGCCTTCATGGATGATGAGGTTTAATTTTTCATTATCACCTTCATGTTTGGTCATAAAACCATTTTATGGTTAAATAAGATTAAAATATTTATATTATAATTTATTTCATGTTTTTTAACAAATATATAAACATAATATTAAATAAAATGAAACTAGTTCGTTATGGTGGTAAAAACCACAAAAAATAAACTAATCATTTTTCATTAATGTTTTATATAATGAATCATTCTCATATATAAAAAAAATTATATATGAGACCATTTAAAATTATTGAAGTATATAAATACCATTTCATTCCACTTCTATATTTTTACTTCCATTTTATAATAACTTCCATAATTATACACAATTAAACCGACCATGAAAACCATGAAATGAGCACTCCCAGAACAACAAAATTAAACATTATAACTCATAAAAATGGCCAAAAAGTAACTCAATAAAATTATAATAAATAAAATATATGTGTAGTAAACGAGCTCATACCTGAGTGGTAAGGGATCATGCTTGGAATCCAAGAGACCCAGGTTCAAAACTGGGTGGAGGCAAATTTATGGGGGGTACTGTAGCAGTTATTGTTCGGTACTGTAGCAGCCAGAACTATTCACCCGATTTGGGCCTTCGGGCCACCGGTTTGGGCTTATGAGTCTCAAGGTCCTTCAGGTCATCAAAGGCCTTTAGACCGTAGGGCCTTCAGGCCACATGGACCATGAAGTAGCCTAGTTCACACAAAATAAGCCCCAGAAGAGGATCAGAGCAACAAGAGTAGTAGCCACCAGAAGTAGAGCTAACCGGATTGGAATAATGAGAGGGTATGGCAGCCGCCATCAGCACCAGGCACCATGCAGCTTTGTACGGGGAAATTCTAGCCAATCAGAAATGCAAGGTGTGGAGTTAGGTGACCAATGACGCAGAAGCTGGGGAGGTTCAATTCAAGTGGGATAGGCCTATGGGTTATGTATTGGGAATGGTATGCCTTGGGGCCTTCAGGTCATGTATTGCAGGTTAGTCGGGCCTTGTGCCTTGGGCCAACGGGTCATGTACAGGTTCCCCTTCAACCCTTAAAAGGTGTATTATCCATAATAAAATAAAAAAGAAGGCATTCGGAATATTTGGGCTAAATAAAATATATGTGTATAAGGTTATTAATTAATTAATTAATGGATTTAATTTTATTATCTAGGACATTAAGTTGAAGCACAGAACACATTTAGACATAATGTAAGGGATCTCTTCGAACCTCCAAATTACCTTCGAGTTACGCTTTCCTTATATTTAACCCAATGTATTTATTAATTATTATTATATAATTATATTAAATTATGTTTATTAGTTCAATACATATTTATCTAGTTCAATTCATCCTTCTTTTATGGGTAAATACATATTTTAAAATGTTCCCTTCTCAATCCTTCCCGATAAGAAAGTCTGATTAAAGGGAACTTCCCAATGTCTTACCATTTTCAAGTACACTCAATAATCTATTTTATTCCACCATTAATTTTCTAAAATCACTATTTTTATCATGAAAAAATATCTTAGTTCATTTGCGGTTTATACAAACAATTATTTCTTTTTTCTATTTAAAGAATCTTTAATATTTTCCCTTAAACTGCACTAAAGTGTCTCATTTCTAAAGTTTATTAAACACTTTTTTTACAATTTTTCACTTCATATGGACATAATTAATCATTATATATATCTATTTACCTTATTAAATACCATTTATTATTTAAATCCATTCTTTCTTGTACACCATTATGATACAACCCTTGGTTATGCTTTATGACATGATTATGATACCCATTTATTTCCATGGGTAACCTTTATGTTTATTCCTTATGTTTGATTCTTCATGTGGCACACATATTCAGGAACATGTTATCATGGGTGTGTCCAAATATTGCTCAAATATATTGGGTAATGTTTAGTCTCATGAGACTTCATGCATGGGATTAAGGAGAAAACCTAATCCGTTATGGGACTTTGTCCACCATGTGATATAGTCTTGGAAATTAGCCTCAACTCATGTTTATGTCATGTTATATGTTATTGTCACATTCCTATTTTTTCATTATCATATGATTCCACATTCTATAATTCATTCTTACGTATTTTTATTCATGTTTCATACCTTTTTATGTCATTATGTTATGTCTTTTAACTCATGTGTTAAGATTTATTCCCATGATTATTCCCTTATGGGGATTTTTAGCTCATCCATTTTTCCTATTTATTCCATAGTTTATCCTACGAATATGTAGTATCTCAAGGAAAATTAAGAGGTCATTATGTAAGATTAATATAAATATGTTTTATTCTATTTCATTATTATCAATTTTACATACCTAGTCTTCCAAAGAAACTATACATTACAATCCTTTATTTGTATTTGGTGGTTAGTTATGCTTAAAATCATGTAATAATATGTGTAAAAGGATAGGGTTTATATAGGAAGGACATGTGGCTCAAAGGCCCAAATTTATGGCCCATAGGCCTAATTTGGGTGAATAGTTATCTTACTGCATTACCTGTTATAGTGACTTCTATAACAACTTGGAAAATTGACCCCCTCCCAGATTTGAACTAGGGTATTATGGATTCCAAACATGAGCTTGTACCAATCATATATAAGCTCATTAGCTTGGATTTTTTTTATATTCATATTTTTTATATCATCATAACCATTTGTTTTTAGTTTTTGGTTGAAACAGGATCAAAAAAATGAAACTTATAAAGATATGAATCTATAATCCACTATGTATTATAATTGAATAAGGGAGTATAATTAAACAGTTGAGGATTTGAGTATATGCTTGTTATATTGGGAAATTTTGAGTTTACTTGTCCTAACTAAGGTAGTGAGGTTGATATCTAGATATAAATTAATCCTTGACACTCTTATCTATTTTTATTAGTGATTCATATTTATCAATGATATTTTATTATATTCTAAAAGTTATGAGGATTGTGTAAAACATCTAAGGATTTTTATTAAGTAGTTGCACTTTTAAGGTTTGGAAACATATATTAAATGGTATAAATAACCCTCAAAAGAGATTTTATTGAAAGGTTATATTTTTTGAGATAAATATTGGAAAACACATGTTTTATGGATGTATATGTTTTATGTTTAGTGTATGTTTGATGTTGAGATAATAAATTTTTGCATGATTTTGAAAATTTATGTTATGTAGTATAAGTAACCTTGGGATTGGTGATTTATTCATGATATTTTTGGATAATTTAATATCATTATCAGGATTATGATATTAATGACTAGTGTGTGGCCTTATAAACAAGTGGATAATACCATTTTAGGGTTAAAGATAGAGTTAATTTTTATAGGAATTTATAATCTCATCGTGGTTTAATATCTTGGGGATTAAAATATGTTTTGAAAAAGGTATTTTATTAAGAGTATAAAATTAGGGTATATATATACACTTGGGTATATGATAGTCTGAATAAATAATGTTGTTTGATGAAGGATAAGTTAAATTTTTAGAGCATGGATTTTAATGATTATTGGGTTTAGAATATTTTAAGAAAGTTTATGGTAAGTTGGGATCTCTATTTTAAGGATTAGGTTAATAAGTATAAAAGAACCCAACTCTAAGTGACCTAGGTTGAACTAATAATTATATATGATAAACGGAGATTGGTATAGGTTGAAATAAGACTCATATAATTTAAATTGTAAGAAATATAGGCTAACATTATAGTGTTATAAATTGAGACATCTTGAGGTTAAATTTTCCAGTGGTTATTTATGATAATTATGTTCTAATTATCATCACTTATATTAATTATTTTAATTTTAATAGTGGATAAATACTAAAGAAACCAAGTTAATAATGGGTTCCATGAAAAATGAGTAAATTTTCCCAATGAACAACCTAATGGGATAAGGGTTGGTGTGAGAAATATTATTATTATGCAAAACTAGCTATAAAAAGTTATAATTAAAAACATTAATAGAGTTGAAATCCCAAACTCACCAAATAAGATAAGTATTTATTCTCATAGATATTTATGTGAACAATATGTTGAATGAAAGATTATTCAATCTTCTTCATGTCAAAAATATGGAACGAAGCACCCATGAAAATGTATTCAATGAACTAGAAGATGTTTTATGTGTGGAAAAGGATTAAATATAGTAACTATGAGTTTGGTTAGCATGATGGATGAAAAAATGTATTTCCTAGTCATACATAAGATATTAAGGTAAACACCTCATTAGAAAATGTATCACTGGTTATATCTTGATTTTAGATAACCTTGAATAATTTTATTAGTAAGTTATAACTAAAATTACAGGGAATAAATTTATTCAAGGGGGGAATGTAACACCCTGAGATCTTAATATACTATTACAATTAAATAATTCAATGTGTTTGATAGATTTCTTCACATGAAATACCAAACTTAAACAAAATCATGATATATTTAGATAAAACACAAATATTTAAGTAAGGACATTAAAACTAGGTCATGGAATTAGAAGGAATAAATATGTGTATCCTCTTTATGAAATATATTTATAAATAAAATAAATTCTAATTTTAATATGAATAAAACTCAATTAGTTTACCTAAAATTACTAATAAGATTATTTATCATTTAAAAAAGTATTTTTCTAAAATGATTTTTTTATGTGATGCGCATTCTATTTTTCATGAATGGAATGAAGGCATTATTTTTATTTTATTATGGATAATTTCCCTTTTAATGGTTTAAGGGGAACACTAACAACACCCATAGGCCCAAGGCATAGGGGCTAACGCGACCCGAAGGCCAATACATGACCCGAAGGCCCAGAGGCATATTATTCCCATTACATGACCCATAGGCCCAATCCAGAAGAACTTCCCCTCCAAGATTTTGCATAATTGATCTCATAGATCCCCACCTTGAATTTTTTATTGGCTAGTATTTCCCCATACAAAGGTACATGGTGCCAAGTCCCGATAGCAGCTACCATACCCTCTCATTCTTCTAATCCAGTTAGCTCTACTTCTGGTGACTGCTATTATTTACTCTGATCCTCTTCTAAGGCTTTATCTATGTGAATTGGGCTACTCCATGGTCTCTGTGGCCCGAAGGCCCTGAGGCCCGAGAGCCTTTGATGACCCGAAGTCCCAAATCGGGTGAATAGTTCCATCTGCTATAGTACTTGCTATAGTACTGCTAGAATACCCAGAAATTCACCTCCACCCGGTTTTAAACATGGGTCTCTTATATGCCATGAAAGAGTCCTTACCACTCCAGTACGGGCTCATTGGAACCAATTTAGTTGATAAATTAAATTAAATAATAATATTATTATTTAATATTTGAAAAATTCCATTTTCCAAAAAATGTGATTTCATTCTATTTTATGATTTTACAAAAAAAATTAAAATTTTTGGAATTTGAAATTAATAAAATTAAATTCATATTTTTAATTCTTCATATAAAAATTTAATTAGTATTAATTTCTTATATTTTTAAAAAAAAAGTGGGTTTTCATTTGAAAATTACAGTTTTCACAAAACTTATAATTTTTAGGACTTTATCATTATATAATAATGACCTAGAAGATTAAAAACATTTAAGTAATAAAATATGAATTTAAGGAAAAATATAAATTTTAAATTATTATTTGAACATATAAATCACATTTCTAATATTTTTAGTACTAATTAAAATGTTACTTGAATAAAAAAATATTTCTAGTTTTTCTTTGAATCGATTATTTTCAAGGGATATTCTCTTTTTTTCTGGACGTTAAAGAATAATAAAATTTATTTATTTTATTATTAAGGAATTTATTTCATGAAAATAAGTATCAAATATAATTTCATATTATATAAATATTTAAATCTAAAAAACATTATTTTTCAAAAAAATTGTTTTTACATGATTAAGTGTGTTTATTTAAAAATTAATATTTCACACCTTTCAAAATATTATTTGATAAAATTATTTTAAATTTTTAAATCATAAGTATCAATTTAGGTAAAATGATAAATCTAACTTTGGTAATTAAAATTAAATACTAAGGCTAGAAATTAATTACCAAGGTAAAAGTAAATCGAGGTAAAAGTTAAAAAGTTAATGCAAAAATCCTTAAATCACAAATTTTTTTTCTCAAAAATGATTTTTTGAGATGAGTTCCTACACAAAATCATTTTCCTCTCCTATTTTTTCCAATTTTTTTACTTTTTCACTTGAATAGTAACCTTACATTATTGAAAATGTAAGAGTTACTCTCAAAACTACCCTTCCCTTCACTTATAAGAGGGGAATATCTTCACCACTTCAAGACTCACCTCACATTAAAATTTAAACTTGGTTGTTTTTCAATTTCTCTCATCCTAAAACCCTTTTCCACTATAAAAATATTTCTGTCACCATTAGGTAGCATAAGGCCTTTATTTTTAAGGAGACTTCTAAGGAAAATTCAAGCCCCCAACATGAGTTTTATCAACTACTTAGCTTTTCTCATTAATTATCTTCTTTGAAATTTATTATAGACACACTTATATAATGATATTAGTATCATTTATATACTTTAATGTTACTACATTAAGGGTATTATCATTGTTTATTTATAAAAACTTCCCATTAAGAAAAACAAAATTGTTGTTCGTGTGTTGTATAGAATACTGCTTCTAGACGCAACATGTTTATTTTTCCATCAACACCTTACAAGGATGAATCTAATGATGGTATTAAAGGATACATATTTTTTTATGATATCTTTAATTTTTTGAGGAAAATTAGAGAACCTATTAAATATATAATCAAAAAAAATATCATTAATTCAATCACTTAAAATGGGAAAACTAAGAGAAAATGATCTCTTTTTTATAAGTAAAGACTTTATATAATTTACATTCTCTTTGTAATTATTTAAAATTCTGATATATTATATTAAAAAATTCTAAATATGATCATTATGCTTATAGTATAATTATATTACAACTAAACCATCTCTTAAAAATCCATTAATCATTGTAGGTTCATGTCTAGGTCGGTTTAACAACCTACTTGAACAATATAATACATTTATGTAAAGTATGACTATGAGAAATTATTTATGGGTATAATATGATATAAATATGAAAATAATGTTTTATTTTTATTTATAGTAAGGTTATATCAATATTTAACACATTATTTAGGAAAACACCTTTAATTGGTTAAGAATCACTGAAACATGATGATTATCAATATCATTTTCATGGTTAATAAAAAAGGCCAGAAATAAAATTATATATATAAAAAAAATCTTGTAAAATATTTTATGATCTAATAGTGGTGGGATTTAAAAAAAGATTAAATACTAACACCTATTTTATGAAACTAGTTAAAAATGATAAATATTACTTACACGCTGTGTTAAAAATAGGTAAATACTAACTAATATTTATATGTATAGAATGTTTGTAAATGAGTAGAATATATGGATATGGTTATGAATAAGTTTCTTGTGAATGTATTTAATGAACTTAATTTAACTATTCCGGATGTTTAGTGCAAGTGCTGAATGGATCAAGACAAGTTAAGCAGTCTTGTCTCAATTTCCATTCAATGAGACTAGTATTTTATTTATGAACCTAATTTTATTTATTTGGTATATATACTACCTATATGAGATATCATATAAAAAATTAAATTTTAGTCATGTTATTTGAAGTTCAATTATAATACCTCTCTTTCAAGTGATTTATTTTTAAAATTTTCTCAATTTGTATATGTCAGTTCAAAGAAAATATAGAAAAAATAGCCAAGAAGGGGTGAATTGGACTTTTAAAATAGTATTAATGAATTTAATGGTTATATTGGAGTTATAATGTTAATTCGGTATAAAATAAAATAAAAATAACACAAGTTATTTCTATAGGGTTTTGTATCTAAATGATCATATTCCGCTCTTCACCCCTCTCATGAACTAAGAGTGATGGAACCCACTATATCCAATATAATGGAATCATACAATGAATTTTCCCCATATAGAGTCACAACCCAATTAAAAATTCCTTTCCCCCTATAGGATTAAACCCAAAAAAAATATTCCTTTTTCTACTTGGAGGAACAACCCGAATATCATGTCTTTTCTCGTGGAGGCACAACCCAATGCTTGACTTTTGATTGTGAGTCACAACCCTTAATACTAAATTTTAATGGGTAGTATAACCTGTTACAATTATATACATTGAAAAAGGATAGATATAAGTAGAACCATAGAACCAGATGTAAAAATTTATTGTTTGAGTGTTGAGGCAGTATTGAAGTCTCCAACATCAAAGGATCAAACAAATAAAGACTATTTGTGATCAGTAACCAATTGTCATAGTTTTCAGCCCTTGTAATCTTCAATAATATCCTCAAAATATTCATTAATTTATTTGGATATATATAAATTCATATATCTAATTCACTTATTCAAAAAATATTTAAAATCATAATCCTATTGCAGTTCATCTTTCCTAATACATCATACAATTTCTTAATTGAATACGCATGCAAAGCATACACACATGGGTCACTTCAGTAATATATAAAATTAAATTCATATTGTATAGTGATAATTTGTTTATATAATTAATAAACTACTAAAAAATAATTATAATCATCATCAAATTCCTTTGGAAAATTCTATAAATCATGTGATATAAACTATTCTCATTCCAATATCATTTAATGTGGAACTCGTGTTTTCCCAAAAAATCAATGTTAAACTTCAACCCATGTAATAATAGTTTAATAAAAAAATAAAAATATACTCACATGTATTATAAATAATTAATAAGTAATTTTATAAAAAATAAAACATCAATTATATCTATAATAAACATATAGTAAATGGAAAAGTAAAATGTTATGTAAAGTAGACCATATTTCCATATTTTTCAACATACTATAGAAAATTACAAATCTATGTCAGAAAATCTGCATAAGGGTTTCACATAGGATATTTATAAAGAATATTTATGTAGGTGAATATATGTAGCCGAATATATATAATGAAAGTCACATACATTATTTCACATAGGTGATTCTGGAAATTTGTAGGCATCTTAACTTATAATGTTTCAGACTTTAAAACATATCTTAAAAATAGAAAAAATACACTTTATCTCCAGTTGAAATATATTTAGATAATTTCTCTATATTTCCATATAATCAAGAATAATCTTAATTGTACTTCTAAATATTATTTTATCATCAAAATATATTAGAAATATTATTCTAGAAAACTGTAGAATTCTAACTGAAAACATACAGTGACTTCAATCTAATTTCTATAGTTATAGAGATTGATTCAGAATTTTATTTATTCTAATTAAATGTAAATAATTTTTTTAGATTTAAAACACAATAATAATCACTTAATTTTTATTTATGTATCCCATTTCACAGAAAAAGTACATTTTATAATCTCACTCACATTCATTACTTATTGTAGGTTCCACGGTAGGTTCCATGTTAGGTTCCACAGTATCTTCCATAACAGGTTCCAAGGTAGTTTCCATGATCACATAATTTTTTTCATGTAGTAGGTTGAAAAGGTTAGATGACATGGTCAAGTGATGCATTCAAATGACACGTTCAAGTTACATGGTCAGGTGACCTAGTCAGTTGACATGATAGGTTCCAAAATTTTCCAAATTTTCAATTTCCAGACCTTGCCAAATTTTAGTTCCATAAAAAGTAATATGTTATTATATGGTCTCAAATGACTTATTTAGACTAGGAAAACTTCATGAAACTTGCATTAAATTTTATTAAATACTAAAAATAAAAAACTAAAAAACACTTTAAGTAAATAAATATTATGATATGATCATGATTAAACATACTTTACAGAATTCAAATTATTAATAATTTTAATAGAAATAAAAATAATAAATCTTTGTAATTATAAAAAAATAAAGTGGTTCAAGGATCCTCTAAAGATTCTCCCCCTTTTATAATTACAAAAGAAAGTATAATTTCCCAAACATATCCTCTTTTTTTAAATTATAAAAAAGATAAATTTTTTATATAAAAATTCTCTCTTTTAAATTAAAACTTTAAACAATTAAGTCCCTTTAAATAAAAACATGCTTGAAAAATACAGTGTATTCCATAAATTTCTTAAATATTCATATTTAAAAACATATATCAAGGAGCCACCAAAAAAACCTTCCATTATTAATACTTTTATTGAGAATTTAGTGATCAACGAGTAGACTTTTATAAGTAGTTTGAAAAAATGAATGAGGAAACTTTTATAAAATACCCTTTTATGCTAACTAAAAGTTTATACAATAAGTTAACATTATCTATTAAATATGATAAGTCTCAACATTATAATATAAATCACAAATATTTATAGAAAATAAACAATAGTAATCTGAAAAATAAATTCCAGACAATATATATTTGAAAATGTCATCACCTAAACCCTCCCAAACACCCCCTAAATTCATTCCATATAGATTTAAATCTCCATCATACCAAGTTAAAAATTTATATTCTCAAACATAGTAAAAACTAGGGTCTTTGTAAAGGTATAAACAAGTTACTGTTCAGTACTATACCATCCATAACTATTCACCCGATTTGGGCCTTCAGGCCACCAGTTTGGGCCTACGAGTCTCAAGGGCCTTCAGGTCATCAAAGGCCTTTGGGCCACAGGGTCTTCGGGACATGTAGACCATGTAGTAGACTAGTTCACACAGAACAAGACCCAAAATAGGATTATAGAAACAAGAGTAGTAGCCAACAGAAGTAGATCTAACCGGATTGGAATAATGAGAGTGTATGGTAGACGCCATCGGGACCAGGCATCATGCAGTTTTGTACGGGGCAATGCTAGCCGATCATCAATGCAAGGTGTGGAGCTAGGTGATCAATTACGCAGAATATAGGGAGGGTAAATTCAAGTGGGTTGGGCCTATGGGTCATGTATTGGGGATGGTATGCCTCTGGGCCTTCAGGTCATGTATTGCAGGTTATTCGGGCCTTGTGCCTTGGGCCTACAGGTCATGTACAGGTTCCCCTTCAACCCTTAAAAGAGGGATTGTCCATAATAAAATAAAAAATAAGGCCTTCGGTCCATTAGGGATAAATAAAATATATTTATATAAGGTTATTAATTAATTAATTGATTAATGGATTTAATTTTATTATCATGGACATTAAGTTGAAGCACAAAACACATTTAGACATAATGTAAGGGATCTCTTCAAACCTCCAAATTACCTTCGAGTTACAATTTCTCTATCTTTAACCCAATGTATTTATTAATTATTATTATATAATTATATTAAATTATGTTTATTATTTCCATACATATTTATCTAGTTAAATTCATCCTTTTTTATGGGTAAATACATATTTTAAAATTTTCCCTTCTCAATCCTTCTCGATAAGAAAGTCTGATTAAATGGAACTTCCCAATGTCTTACCATTTTCAAGTACACTCAATAATCTATTTTAAGCCACTACTGATTTTCTAAAATCACTATTTTTATCATGAAAAAATATCTTAGTTCATTTTCGGTTTTATACAAACAATTATTTCTTTTTTCTATTTAAAGAATCTTTAATATTTTCCCTTAAACCGCACTAAAGTGGCTCATTTCTAAAGTTTCTGAAACACTTTTTTTACAAGTTTTCGCTTCATATGGATGTAATTTGTCATTATATATACCTATTTACCTTATTAAATTCCATGTAATATTTAAATCCATTCTTTCTTCTACACCATTATGATACAACCCTTGGTTATGCTTTATGACATGATTATGATACCCATTTATTTCCATGGGTAACCTTTATGATTATTCCTTATGTTTTATTCTTCGTGTGGAACACATATGAATGAACATGTTATTATGGGTGTTTCCAAATAGTTCTCCAATTCATTGGGTAATGTCTAGTCTCATGAGACTTCATGTATGGGATTAGGGAGTAAACCTAATCCATTATGGGACTTTGTCTACCATGTGATATATTCTTGGAAATTAGCCTCAACTCATGTTTATGTCATGTTATATGTTATTGTCACATTCCTATTTTTCCATTATAATATGATTCCACATTCTATAATTCATTTTTACATATGTTTATTCATGTTTTATACCTTTTTATGTCATCATGTTATGTCTTCTAACTCATGGGTTAGGATTTATTCCCATGATTATTCCCCTATGGGGCTTTTTATCTCATCCATGTTTCCTATGTATTCCATAGTTTATACTATGAAGATGTAGGATCTAAAGGGAAATTAAGAGGTAATTATGTAATATTGATATAAATATGTATTATTTTATTTCATTATTATCAATTTTACATACCTAGTCTTCCACAGAAACTATACTTTACAATCCTTTATTTGTTTTTGGTGGTTAGTTATGCTTAAAATCATGTAATAATATGTGTAAAAGGATAGGGTTTCTATAGGAATGCCATGTGGCTCAAAGGCCCAAATATATGGCCCATAGGCCTAATTTGGGTGAATAGTTATCCTACTGCATTACCTGCTATAGTGAATTCTATAACAACTTGGAAAATTGACCTCATCCCAGATTTGAACTAGGGTATTATGGATTCCAAACATGAGCTTGTACCAATCATATAGAAGCTCATTAGATTGGATTTATTTTTTTTCATATTTTTTATATTATCATAGCCATTTGTTTTTAGTTTTTGGTTGAAACAGGAACAAAAAACTTAAACTTACAAAGATATGTATCTATAAACCACTATGTATTATAATTGAATAAGGGAGTATAATTAAACAGTTTAGGATTTGAGTATATGCTTGTTATATTGGAAAAATTTGAGTTTACTTGTCTTAAATAAGGTAGTGAGGTTGATATCTATATATAAATTAAACCTTGACACTCTTATCTATTTTTATTAGTGATTGATATTTATTAATGATATTTTAGTATATTCTAAAAGTTATCAGGATTGTATAAAACATATAAGGATTTTTATTTAGTAGTTTCACTTTAAAGTTTTGGAAACATATTTTAAATGGTATAAATAAACCTCAAAAGTGATTTTATAGAAAGGTTGTATTTTTTGGAGATAAATATTGAAAAACACATTTTTATGGATTTATAAGTTTTATGTTTAGTGTATGTTTGATGTTGAGATAATAATTTTTTGCGTGATTTTGAAAATGTATGTTATGTAGTATAAATAACTTTGGGATTCATGATTTATTCATGATATTTTTGGATAATTTAATATCATTATCAGGAATATGATATTAGTGACTAGTGTGTGGCCTTATAAATAGGTGGATAATACCATTTTAGGGTTAAATATATAGTTAATTTTTATAGGAATATATAATCTCATTGTGATTTAATGTCTTGGGGATTAAAATATGTTTTGGAAAAGGTATGTTATTAAGAGTATAAAATTTGGTTATATATATACACTTGGGTATATGATATTATGAATGAATAATGTTGTTTGAGGAAGGATAAGTTATATTTTTAGACCACGGATTTTAACGATTATTGGGTTTATAATAATTTAAGAAACTTTATGGTAATTTGGGATCTCTATTTTAAGGATTAGGTTAATAAGTATAAAATAACCCAACTCTAAGTGACCTTGGATGAACTAATAATTATATATGTTAAATGGAGATTGGTATAGGTTGAAATAAGCCTCATATAAGTTAATTTGTAAGAAATATAGGCCAACATGATAGTGTTATAAAGTGAGACATCTTGGTGTTAAATTTTTAGATTGTTATTTATGATAATTATGTTCTAATGATCATCACTTATGTTAATTATTTTAATTTTATTAATGGATAAATACAAAAGGAACCAATTTAATAATGGAATCTATGGAAAATTAGTAAATTTTCCCAATGAACAACCTAATGGGATAAGGGTTGGTGTGAGAAATATTATTATTATTCAAAACTATCTATAAAAATTATAAGTAAAAACATTAATAGAGTTGAAATACCAAACTCACAAAAGAAGAAAAGGATTTATTCTAATAGATATTCATGTGAACAATATGTTGAATGAAAGATGATTCAATCTTCTTCATGTCAAAAATATGGAACGAAACACCCATGAAAATGTATTCAATGAACTAGAAGATGTTTTATGTGTGTAAAAGGAGTAAATATAGTAATTATGTGTTTGGTTTGAATGATGGATGAAAAAATGTATTCCCTAGTCATACATAAGATATTAAGGTAAACACCTCATTAGAAAATATATCACTAGTTATATCTTGATTTTAGATAACCTTGAATAATTTTATTAGTAAGTGATAACTAAAATTACAGGGAATAAATTTATTTAAGGGGGGGAATGTAACACCCTGATATCTTAATATACTATTACAATTAAATAATTCAATGTGTTCGATAGATTGCTTCACATGCAACACTGAACTTAAACAAAATCATGATATATTTAGATCAAACACAAATATTTAAGTAAGGTCGTTAAAACTAATTCATTTAATTAGAAGGAACAAATATGTGTAACCTCTTTATGAAATATATTTATAAATAAAATAAATTATAATTTTAATATGAATAAAATTTAATTAGTTTACCTAAAATTACTAATAAAATTATTTATGATTTAAAAAAGTATTTTTCTAAAATAATTTTTTTATGTGATGCACATTATATTTTTCACGAATGGAATGAAGGCATTATTTTTATTTTATTATGGATAATTTCCCTTTTAATGATTTAAGGGGAACCCTAACAAGACCCATAGTCCCAAGGCACAAGGTCCAACACGACCTGAAGGCCAATACATGACCCGAAGGCCCAGAGGCATATTATCCCCATTACATGACCCATAGGCCCAATCCACTAGAACTTCCCTCCCAATATTCTACATCATTGATATCATAGCTCTCCACCTTGCATTGTAGATTGGCTAGCATTTTCCGATAAAAAGCTACATGGTGCCTAGTCTCGATGGAAGCTGTCATACCCTCTCATTATTCCAATCCAGTTAGCTCTACTTCTAGTGACTGCTAATCTTTGTTATGATCCTCTTCTAGGGCCTGATCTATGTGAATTGGGATACTCAATGTTCTTTGTGGCCCAAAGGCCATGAGGACCGAGGGCCTTTGATGACCCGAAGGCCCAAATAGGGTTAACAGTTCCATCTGCTATAGTACTTGCTATAGTAGTGCTAGAATAACTAGAAATTCACCTCCACCTGGTTTTAAACCTGGGTCTCTTGGATGCCAAGAAAAATCCCTTACCACTCTAGTACGGGCTCATTGGAACAAATTTAGTATATAAATTATATTAAATAAGAATAATAATATTTAATATTTGAAAATTCCATTTACCAAAAAAATGTGTTTTCATTCTATTTTATGATTTTAAAAAAAATTAAAATTTTTGGAATTTGAAACTAATAAAATTAAATTCATATTTTTAATTCCTCATATAAAAATTTACTGACTATTAATTTCTTATCTTTTTCAAAAAAAAGTGGCTTTTCATTTGAAAATTACATTTTTCACAAAACTTATAATTTTTAGGACTTTATCATTATATAATAATGACATAGAGATTTAAAAACATTTAGGTAATAAAATATGAATTTATGGAAAAAATATGAATTTTAAATTATTATTTCAACATATAAATCACATTTCCAAAATTTTTATTACTAATTAAAATGTTACTTGAATAAAAAAACTATTTCTATTTTTTCTTTGAATCAATTATTTTCAAGGGAGATTCATTTTTTTCGGACTTTAAAGAATCATAAAATTTATTTATTTTATCATAAATTAATTTATTTCATGAAAATAAGTATCAAATATAATTTCATCTTATATAAATATTTAAATCTAAAAAACATTATTTTCAAAAAAATGTTTTTACATGATTAAGTGTGTTTATTTAAAAGTTAATAGTTCACACCTTTAAAAATATAATTTGATAAAATTATTTTAAATTTTTAAATCATAAGTATCAATTTGGGTAAAAGGATCAATCTAACTTTGGTAATTAAAATTAGCTACTAAGGCTAGAAATTAATTACCAAGGTAAAAGTAAATCAAGGTAAAAGTTAAAAAGTTAATGCAAAAATCCCTAAATCACTAAATTTTTTCTCAAAAATGATTTTTTGAGATGATTTTCTACACAAAATCATTTTTCACTCCTATTTTTTCCAATTGTTTTACATTTTCACTTGAATATTAACCTTAAATTATTGAAAATGTAAGGGTTGCTCTCAAAACTACCCTTCCCTTCACTTATAAGAGGGCAATATCTTCACCACTTCAAGACTCACCTAACATTAAAATTTAACCTTGGTTTCTTTCAATTTCTCTCATACTAAAACCCTTTTCCACTTTAAAAATATTCTTGTCACCATTTGGTAGCAAAAGGCCTTTATTTTTAAGGATAATTCAAAGGAAAAATCAAGCCCCCAACATGAGTTTTATCAACTACTTAGCTTTTCTCATTAATTATCTTCTTTGAAATTTATTATAGACACACTTATATAATGATATCAGTATCATTTATATACTTTAATGTTACTAAATTAAGGGTATTATCATTGTTTATTTATAAAACCTTCCCATTAAGAAAAACAAAATTGTTGTTCATGTGTTGTATAGACTACTACTTCCAGACGCAACATGTTTAGTTTTCCATCAATACCTTACAAGGGTGAATCTAATGATGGTATTAAAGAATAAATATTTTTTTATTATATCTTTAATTTTTTAAGGAAAATTAGAGAACCTATTAAATATATAATCAAAAAAATATCATTAATTCAATCGCTTAAAATGGGAAAACTAAGAGAAAAATGATCTCTTTTTTTATAAGGACTTTATATAATTTACATTCTCTTTGTAATTATTTACAATTCTGATATATCACATTAATAAATTCTAAATATGATCATTATGCTTCTAGTATAATTATATCACAACTAAACCATCTTATAAAAATCCATTAATCATTGTAGGTTTATGTCTAGGTCGGTTTAACCACCTATTTGAACAATATAATACATTTATGTAAAGTTTGACTATGAGAACTTATTTATTGGTATAATATGATATAAATATGTAAATAATGTTTTATTTTTATTTATAGTACGGTTATATCAACATTTAACACATTATTTAAGAAAACACCTTTAATTGGTTAAGAATCACTGAAACATGATCATCATCAATATCATTTTCATGGTTAATAAAAAAATACAAGAAATAAAATTATAGATTTAAAAAAAAATCTTGTAACATATTTTATGATCTAATAGTGGTGGGATTTAAAAAAAAGAATAAATACTAACACCTATTTTATGAAACTAGTTAAAAATGATAAATATTACTTACACCCTGTGTTAAAAATAGGTAAATACTAACTAATATTTATATGTATAGAATGTTTGTAAATGAGGAGAATATATGGATATAGTTATGAATAATTTTCTTGTGAATTCATTTAATGAACTTAAATTAATTATTCAGGATGTTTAGTGCAAGTGCTGAATGGATCAGAAAAAGGTAAGCGTTCTTGTCTCAATTTCCATTCAATGAGACAAGTATTTTATTTATGAACCTAATTTTATTTATGTAGTATATATACTATATATATGAGATATCATATAAATAATTAAATTTTAGTCATTTTATTTGAAGTTCAATTATAATACCTCTCTTTTAAGGGGTTTATTTTTAAAATTTGCTCAATTTGTATGTGTTAGTTCATAGAAAAGATAGAAAAATAACCAAGATGGGGTGAATTGGACTTTTAAAATATGATTAATGAATTTAATGGTTATGTTGGAGTTATAATGTTAATGAAGTATAAAATAAAAGAAAAATAACACAAGTTATTTCTATAGTGGTTTGGATCTAAATGGTCATATTCCCCTCTTCACCCCTCTCATGAACTAAGAGTGATCGTACCCACTATATCCAATATAATGGAATCTTACAATGAATATTTCCCACATAGAGTCACAACCCAATTAAAAATACCTTTCCCCCTATATGCTTAAACCCAAAACAAATCTTCTTTTTTCTACCTGTAGGAATAACCCGAATATCCAGTCTTTTCCCCTGGTGTCACAACCCAATGCTTAACTTTTGATTGTGAGTCACAACCCATAATAATAAATTTTAATGTTTAGTATAACCTATTACAATTATATACACTGAAAAAAGATTGATATAAGTAGAACCATAGAACTAGATGTAAAAATTTAGTGTTTGAGTTTTGAGTCAGTATTGAAGTCTCCAACAACAAATGATCAAACAAAAAGGCTATTTGTGAGTAGTAAGCAATTTTAATAGTTTTCAGCCCTTGTAATCATCAATAATATCCTCAAAATATTCATTAATTTTTTTGGATATATATAAATTCATATATCTAATTCACTTATTCACAAAATATTTAACATAAAAATCCTATTGTAGTTCTTCTTTCCTAATACATCATGCAATTTCTTAATTGAATACACATGCAAATCATACACACATGGGTCACTTCGGTAATCTATAAAATTAAATTCATATTGTACAGTGACAAGGTGTTTGTATAATTAATACACTTCTAAAAATAATTATAATCATCATTAAATTCCTTTGAAAAATTACATAAATCATGTGATATAAACTATTCTTATTCCAATAACATTTAATGTGGAACTCACGTTTTCCCAAGAAATCAATGTTAAACTTCTACCCATGTAATAATAGTTTAATAAAAAAAATTAAAATATACTCACATGGATTATAAATAACTAATAATTAATTTTATAAAAAATAAAACATTAATTATATCTATAATAAACATGTAGTAAATGGAAAAGTAAAATGTTATGTAAAACAGATCATATTTCCATACTTTTCAACATACTATAGAAAATTACAAATCTATGTCGGAAAATCCGCATAAGGGTTTCACATAGGATATTTATGAAGAAGATTTGTGTAGGTGAATATATGTAGCTTAATCTATATAATGAAAGTAAAATACATTATTTCACATAGGTGATTATGTAAATTTGTAGACATCTTAACTTATAAGGTTTCAAACTTTAAAAAATACCATAAAATAGAAAAAATACACTTTATCTCTAGTTGAATTATATTTAAATAATTTCTCTATATTTCCATATAATCAAGTATAATATTAATCTTACTTCTAAATATAATTTTATTATCAAAATAAAACAGAAATATTATTTTGGAAAACTATATAATTCTAACTGAAATCATATAGTGACTTCAATCTAATTTCTATAGTTATAGAGATCGATTCAGAGTTTTATTTATTTTAATTAAATGTAAATAATTTTTGTAGATTTAAAACACAATAATAATCACTTAATTTTTATTTATTTATCCCATTTCATAGACAAAATACATTTTCTAATCTCACTCACATTCAGTACTTATTTTAGGTTCCACGGAAGGTTCCATGTTAGGTTCCACAGTATCTTCCACAGCAGGTTCCAAGGTAGTCTCCATGATCACTTAATTTTGTTCATATAGTTGGTTTACAAGGTTAGATGACATGGTCAAGTGCTGCATTCAAATGACACGTTCAAGTGACATGGTCAGGTGACCTAGTCAATTGACATGATAGGTTCCAAAATTTTCCAAATTTTCTATTTCCAGAACTTGCCAAATTTTAGTTCCATAAAAAGTAATATGGTATTATAAGTTCTCAAATGACTTTTTTAGCCTAGGAACACTTCATGAAACTTGCATTAAATTTTGTAAACTATTAAAAATAAAAAACTAAAAAACATTATAAGTAAATAAATATTATGATATGATCATGATTAAACATACTTTATATAATTCAAATTATTAATAATTTTAATAGAAATAAAAATAATAAATATTTGTAATTATAAAAAAAATAAAGTGGTTCAAGGATCCACTCAAAATTCTCCCCATTTTTATAATTACTAAAGAAAGTATAATTTCCAAAACATATCCTCCTTTTTAAAATTATCAAAAAGATAAATTTGTAATATAAAAATTCTCTCTTTTAAATTAAAACTTAAAAAAAATTAAGTCCCTTTAAATAAAAACATTCTTGAAAAATACAGTGTATTCCATAAATTTCTTAAATATTCATATTTAAAAACATATATCAAGGAGCCACCAAAAAAACCTTCCATTTTTAAAACTTTTATCGAGAATTTAGTGATCAACGAGTAGACTTTTAAAAGTAGTTTGTAAAAATTATTGAGGAAACCTTTATAAAATACCCTTTTATGCTAAATAAAATTTTATAAAATAAGTTAACATTATCTAGTAAATATGATAAGTCTCAACATTATAATATAAATCACAAATATTTATAGAAAATAAAAAATAGTAATCTGAAAAATAAATTCCAGACAATATAGATTTTAAAATGTCATTACCTAAACCCACCCAAACACCCCCTAAATTCATTCCATATAGATTCAAATCTCTACCATACCAAGTTTAAAATTGATATTCTCAAACATAGTAAAACCTAGGGTCTTTATAAAGCTATCAACAAGTTAATTTTCTATAGAAATAAATTCCATATTTATATTTCCCTTTTAAACATGATCTCTAGGAAAATTAAATCTAACATCAATTTTATTAATTATAGAGTGTTTTAAGGGATTTTTGAATGCTATGAAACTAAATATTTACCAAGTAAATGGAATAAACCTAAAGTGATATTCCTATCTATATTTTATCCACAAATAAATAATCTCAATATCTTTTTAAACTATAGTTATTTCTAGGAATATAAATTAAAATAAGATTCAAAGAACCTTTGACATATCTAATGATCTTTTTATCATATATAATTTAACTTTCATTATTATAACTTTAATATCCAGAACACATGAAAATTGAAAACATTAAATCTGGACTAGAAATAATAAAATATAATAAACTTCCTATGTAAGAAACCATTTTCGACTTAGGTATGGATCCATTAAAATTTCAGTCTAAATCATTACTTTAGACCTAATATAGATTCACAATGAGTTATAAAAGGTTTTAGGGGTGTCTAGGGAAATTTTAGAGCTTGAAACCCATATTTTTGGTGAAACTAGCTATGTGGCACAGCTGGTGCATGGTTGGTTCATGGTTTTCCTATCCATGTGAATATTCAATTTCCAGAAATTACCACTTCCCACATTTTGTGCATAGTTGTGATTCCTAAACGTTCAAATTTCTCTTCTACCTTGGTAATTCTGAAAGGTTTTCACACAGTTTGTCAAACTGTGCGACAAACCATACACCTACTATTTTAAGGGTAAATTTTTCTTTTCCCTTAATGACCTAAATAACCTCCCTTTTTCTTCTCTAATTTGAGATTATGTAGAATTTACCTCCATGGATCTAATTTTGTACTATTTTTAAGGACAAATCTAATATCTCTTTTGTACGGGATTTGATCGAGATTATGTTCATCATGTTGGATGCACAATAGTAATTACTTGAGTCGCCTTGATTCATTCTCATCCTCTGTTCCTTTTGACCGATTTATCAAGGTATTAGAGTTTTTCTATTTTTCTTATATCTAATCTGATATGAGACAAATCATGGTCCAATAATAGAGGATGAGGATTGTACAAGACTAAGGTGGGTGGTCTATAACTCAACCTTAAATTTTTTTGACTTTGGAATTGTCATATGTGGCCCACTGATTTCATCAAGTGTCGTTTATAGAATTAATGTGCCATTCTTATACTCATTATAACCATATGGTTATGATATTTCAATATATTTGATTAATTTTTTGTGGTTATGACTAAAAATCCATCCTTTCCATGTCGAAGGTTTATCTATAATTATTGTTTAGTGTTTTGACACATTTGCACCACTATTCGGGTGTACCTTGGCTTGAATATTCTAGGGGTAAGATTTTATATATTAAATGGATTGATTTATAATGAGAATTTTTATAATATAAAGTACCATGTGTGCTCACCACTTGACCCGCCTAAGGTAAGTGCTTCAATTTGACAATGAAATGTGAAATGTGAACTGGAAAGTATAATAAGGATATGACTTGGCCTTAAATGTAAATAAATAGTAGGTTTCATATCTATAGAACCCCTTACCACATTAATGGAAGGTATCATAATGAACATTGAATATGGAATATGATTTAAATGGATTAAATGAATGGTTACATGCGACTTAGCCTAGTCGCACCAATGAAAGTTAAGGCTTGAACCAAATGGACATATTGATTAATTATGACTTGATTAAAAGGTTTGATGCTACTTGACCTTATCACACTAATGAAATGAAAGGCTTGAACTAACGATTTCATGCTACTTTACCTTATCACATTAATGAAAGGAAAGGCTTGAACCAAACGGAATATTATAAAGCTTCATAATCAAATAGGAATGGCCTGGCTTAAGCTCACCTTTGATTCTAATCGGGGAATACCATGAGCACTCGTGAACCCCATTCTGATTTAAGGATATGACTTTCTTAGGTTGAGACCCACCTAGATCATGATCCGTTTCTATTTCTAGATGCTTAATATGACACTAAATTATCCCTCCATATTATTATAGGATGCCTTAAATACACTCCTTGGAATCAACATTGACAAGTAGGTTCTATAGTTACATCCCATAGGGAACTATCTCTGATTAGCCTCATCTTACATTGGATGATAACCTTGGATTCTATAGGCACATTATTGTGGAATACCTTGGAATATGCTCCTTGTATTACACTCTTATCCTTATCTATTCTATACTTACTACTGATTTGGAGATCCTTGAGGTCTATGTTGCCTTGGTTATTACTTTGGAACTTCATTATTAAATATCATTACAGGTTTACTTGTTATAACATGGAACCATCACTATGGTTAACATGTGACTCATTTATAAATTGGTAATAATAAATAAATGGACTGGTTATGTTCAGACACCAGCTAAGGGATGAAGCAGGTACTTGGGTATTTAGTTACATTATACTTTTTACTTTATATATGCATGTCCTCACACTGTTACATTTCCATTACACAGTTCGAATATTATAGACACTATTGGTGGTAGCCTACTTAGATTTATCTCACACCCTCTCTAGGTGTCATTTGGTACCCAGGATAGATTACATGATTGAAGGTGTTGAAAAAGATAAGCATAGGGATTCATAAACTTGATTTCTTGATGTTTAAGATGGATCTTGATAGTAGATGACCGAGCCAGAGCTCGGGATGCTTGGGACAGTCTTTGATTTAATTTATACTATTATAGAAAATTTTATTATTTTTGTATTGTATCTATTTTTTCTATTTTTCTAGTGACATGACATATCATCACTTGTTAAATACTATTCCAATTGTTTCGGTTATTGTTATTGTTGTATCTATTTTCTATTGTGCCTTATTTTTACTTATATTTCTTTTTCTATTTACCAATGTTTACATCCATCCATTGCACTATACTTTGGTAACGAGGCCATAGTATCCCCATGGACACACCCTAGGACCTCTTTTCTAGTCGACAGCCTATGGCGTTTGGGTAGATTCACTTTAGGGCATGTGGCCTATCGGGTTTGGGGCACTGTTTAAGTGGAATCCGGGTTTGGGATGTCACAAAGTAGTATCATAGGGAGGTTTCTTTCCTTTATTTACTATTTGGAGACAATATATTGGAGATTAGAAATGCTTGGGACTAGTTTATAAGTCGTGCCTGGGCATCTCAAACCCATGTTCAGGGTAAAAACTAAGTTTCCTAAATTATAATTGTTGTTTTAATTTTTCCTATTACAGTTTATATTATTTCACCTTTGGGTGAAACACAAGTTGTGCAGAGCTTTTGATTATTACTATGTTTGATTATTTTCATTCATCCTTGGACCAATGATATAAGGGCAAGGGGAATTGTTACATTCATCATTATAGGCACATAAAATTCATATGTCATGCATATTTCCATGCCATATAGATGAATTTCAATGCTTTGAATTTCTTGATATGCCTATGATTATTGATTAATGTTGTGATAGTTAGTTTATTCTTGTATTACTCTTGGTTGTGATTGAGTTATTTTATGTCTCAATTCATGAGTTGTATGGGCCCTCATGGGTTGGGATGAGTAATTTATCGAGTTGATTCATTATACTATAAATAAATGGGTGTTGTTTCTGGTGATAGGTGTATGGGAACTGATTCATTGGAAATGGATATCCATTATTAAGTGAATCGTGACATATAAAATAAATTGGTGGTACATACTTATTCCTCTATGTCATGTTTATGAAAGGTAAAGGAGTGAACTTGGTAATTAAATGTAAAAATAAGTGAAACTTATACTTGAGCACTTACCGATACCCGGCTATCTAAGCGGGCAGTTGGGGTAGTATGCCTCTTGTAGTGAGTTTTCTTATATTCATATTCTTCTAGTGATGATATATTTTTTCTTAAGCTTGTTCTAAGGTGTGTTCTTGGTTGTTGTAGAACAATCCTGCTAGGAAATCCTTGTGTTGTACAGCTAGAGGATCACGAAGACCATGCTCCAGACGTGGTGGGCACTAATCCACCACTATTACCTCCAAGAGTTCCACTCGAAGAACTTCCTATTATACCTAATATAGGCATTGATTCCCATGTTCATGATAGTTTCTTACGTCTGATATAGTACACGTATGGTGCTCCATGGCTTACCAATGATGGCTGATCTGACTCATGAGTTCTAGCAGTAGCATTCTTCTACTTTCTCAGGGAATGGTGGTCCACTGGCTTCTATGTCTTGGCTAGAAGTCATCTTATCTATCTTTGAGAATCTAGATATGCATCAAGATTGGAGGGTCAATATTTCCACATACATGCATCTAGATTCGGTCAAGTGTTGGTGGGATGTGATTACCCAGGTCGGTCGTCATCAAGGTATGTTAGTGGTTGATTTCCAGACTTCCTTCTATGATCAGTTCTTTCCTCAGATGCTAAGATCTAATAGAGATAGAGAGTTCATGCATCACAATTAGGGTTCTATGTCAATTATGGAATATTCCACATGTTTCATAGAGTTTTATTTCTTTTCACCACATCTATCTGGTGATGATCTTTCATGTGCTATATGTTTCAAGTATGGGATCCAGTATACCATCCGTACGTCGGTGAATGTCTTTTACCTACCTAACTTTTCTGAAATAGTCAATAAGGATCTTATCATTGAGCATAACCTTAGGTATGACAATAGTATAGAGTTTAAAAGATCAGTGTCATGTTAGGATAGTAGTTCTTCCGGTGGTAGGAAGTGTTCCCTCATGGTACCTCGTCAGGGGAGTGAAAACTAGAAGTGTCTATTTTGGCAACTCTAAAGTGTGTCATCAGTGTAGATGATGGGGGAATTTGAAGCCTTAGTGTGATAGAAATCCACTAGAGTGTCAGGCTTGTGGTTGTATGGGGAATATGAAATGTTTTTGTTGGACCTTTCCGCCAACTTCAAGTGGAAAAGGATCCACACTAGATCCACCTTCAGTAGTGGGTTCTTTTACGCCACGTCAAGTGGGGAGTTGGAATAGCACTGGTAGGTTTGGATTTGGAGGATGTCGTGGCCATGGTAGCCAGACCCCTGATCACCAGCAGCACCAGTAGAGTAGTTATGATCGTGGTAGTCCATCTGTTGCATAGGTTCATGGATCAGGCTAGATGAATACACTACAGACGATACCTAAGGATCAGTTTGTGGGACCATCTACATTACGAGGTACTATTCTAGTATCCTCTATTATATTATCTATTTTATTTTATATAGGTGCTTCAAACTCTTTTGTCTTTGTATCTCTTGTGGAAAGTCTTGGACTATAGATATAGTATTACTATGGTGTAATGACACTAGATAAAATATTAGGGGTAGGAATAGAGGGTATATTATAGTGAAGGGATTGTCCCCTTAAGGTAGGCAGTTACCCTTTATTATGGAACCACTTTGTTCTTGAGATGATGGGATTCAATTTCATACTTGGGATGGATTGGTTGGTTCACTATCATGCTTTTATAGACTTTTATCACTACATAGTATCTTTTACATCACAAGAGGGTAGTAATTATCTACATAAGGGTGAGTGGGATGTCCAGGATGGTAGAGCTAGACCAGAGAAACATGGTCTAGGTGGAGTGACCTCCCAAATTGAAAATCACTTTATATTAGATTAGGGTTTACATCAAGCTAATTTCAATCAAGTAGTGGATCATTTTAGGGATGTATTTCCCAATTAATTCTATGTATTAATGCCCCATATATATATAGAGTTTACAATCAATCTTGTTCTGATAGAAACTCTAGTGTCCATTACTCCGTTCAGGATGGCACCAATAGAGCTTCAAGAGATCAAACATAAATTAGAGTATTTGGAGGCCAAAGGATTTGTACGGCCTAGTATAACCTCATGGGGTTCGTTGATACTTTTCTCTAAGAAGGAAAATGGAACCTTACTTATTTGTGTGGATTACAGATGGTTGAACCATCTTATGATTAAGAACCATTACCCACTTCCTTGAATAGATGATCTCTTTAGCCAGCTCTAAGGAGAAATGGTCTTATCTAAGATTGACCTAAGATTGGGTTATCATCAGGTGTGAGTCAGAACATCATACATACCTCATAAATCTTTCCGTAACAGGTATGGCTTGTATGAGTAACTTGTTTTGTCATTCAGTCTTACAATTGCACATATTATTTTCATGGATCTAATGAATAGGGTGTTCCACCCCTATTTGGATTATTTTTTCATAGTCTTTTTGGATGACATCTTGGTGTATTCTCACACTCGTAGAGACCATTCCAAACATATTGATATCATTATGAGTATACTAATATAGAATCATCTTTATGCCAATATTTCTAAGTTACAATTCTAGATCGACAAATTCCACTTCTTGGATTATATAATATTGGGATCATGCATATCTGTTGACCCAGAAAAGGTTAGTGTTGTAGTTTACTAGGAACAGACCAAGAATGTGTTTCATATATGAAGTTTATTGGGGTTGGATAGATATTATAGGAATTTAATAAAGGACTTCTCACATATTACTTCACCTCTTACTATTCTTACAAATAAGGGTGTCAAGTTAATATGGTTAGAAGCATGTGAGAAATCCTTTCAAGATCTGAAAGGGAGTCTTGTATCAGCACCTATGACTCTTTCGGAGCCAGGAATAGGTTATAAAATCTTCTTTGATGCATCAGGAATTGGACTAGGAGTAGTGATGATGTAGGAGGAAAAATTCGTTGAATACGGATCTTAGTAGTTGAGGCCTCATAAGAGAAACTAACTGACCATGACCTTGAGCCAGTAGTAGTTGTACATTCCTTACATTGCTGGAGAGATTATCTGTTAGGTGAGAACTTTTTGGTGTACATGGACCACAAGATACTCAAATATATATTTTCATAGAATGACTTGAACCTCATATAGTGTAGATAAGTCAAATATCTACAATTCTTTCATTTTGAGCTTGCCTATTCACCTTGGAATGGAAATGTGGTTATAGATGCACTGAGTCAGAAAACACAAGAATAGGCCACATAGGAAGCCAGTGATGAATGGAAGTTAATGTCCCTATTTTTTGAACTTCATCTAGAGTTTCATGATAGTCACGAGCATTATTACCTCTCATCTTTCACAGTTACCTCTTCCCTCCTTGAGAAGGTTAAGACTATATTTTTTTTAGATCCTAAAGGCTTGGTACTCCATGAGAGTATATCAGGAGATAACCTACCTATGAATTGGTATGTGGATAGAGACAACATCCTAGATCTACGTGGATATATATTGGTTCCTAAAAATATAATAGAGTAGTTGATGAAAAATTCCCACAACTCTCAATGGGCAGTTCATTCGTGAATATCCAAGATGTATCAAGATATGCAATGCCATCATTAGTGGCCAGGGATTAAACATCAGATTGTAGGATTTATTACTAGGTTTTCCTCCTATCAATAGGTGAAGGTGGAGAACCAAAGACCTACAAGCTTGTTACAACTGCTTCTAGTCCTGGAATTGGAACGAGAATGTCATGAACCAACTTGGGTCAACCCCAAACTGGTCCTCTGAGCCGATCTACGACATGTCCTGAAGGGCATTCCCAATCCCCACGGGCTGGAAACCAATTTTGAGCATCAAAGTACACATGAGGGAATGATTTAAGCCCAAGAGATAAAACCAGTACCAGATCAATAAATATAACAGATAGAGGATGCCGCAAAATGACAACTAAATGTTAAATAAACAAGGAATAGATCCAAATACAAAGTACCACTAAAACAAAAAAACTAAAAACAAGAAACTGCTACAACAATCTCCATATGACCCCTTGGTCACCTCCAACCACAAGCCCAAAACTACTCTCACATGAGAATCCACTATAGAAAAGCCTGAAAAATAGCTGAACCTGCAACTCAAATATTAAAGGATAGGCGTGAGCACAAAAATGCTCAGTAGGGATTCCAAAATTAAACCATTGAATCCAAGTGTTTCTTTACCCAAAGTTTTCCGATGACACAAGTTTGGAAATAAAATTATAAAAAATAAGGTTTTCCCATTTAAACAAAATAACACCTCTTTCCCACTATGAGAACCAACTCACGCCATATATTATTACAAAAATAGTTTTTCATTTTATAAATAAAGCCAAACAAGTAATAATAGGTCAGTGAAAAAAGGGAGATTGGTAAACAATACAAGCTAAAAATAAACCAGTGTAGCATAAAAATAAACAAGAAATACAAGCTGTAACCGTGGGTGATCCTAAAAATTCCTAGACAACCCATGGACACACTCGGTTTGGAACCACCTGCTGGCATATAGTGAAGCCTCATAGTCTATAAAACATTGATCACCTTCACGACAAAATCAGAGGAAAATCCCACCTGGCCTCTCTATCTACAAGGGGGAATCAAACTGTCTAATCGGGGTAGGTGAGCAACCATCACTCAATAATCTATAAGACTCCCAAGAACCCATGGGGGTTATAGTACTATTGTGTAAGTAGGAGGCCCTCACACACGTGACTCATCTCAACACACTTGCCTACCCCAAACACGGACACCAATATACAATAACCCCTAAGGGATATCCCTCCTATAAATGTGCCCCATATTTATATACATACATTTCATATCAAATGAAGGTTCCAACCAGGCTTCTATAACATATAAACTTTAAAAAATTTTACAAAATGTTTAAGGCTTCAAACCGAACACACACATTTATTCAAAATATCTTGCAAACACCACTCTTATATTTAAAAATCTAAATGGGCCCTTAAGTTCTAAACACACATTCAAACATTTCACAATTATCAAACATGATTTTACCTTTTTTTGACCCACACCAAAACATGTTTCAAACCGAATGGCCAAACCTTAGAGAACAAATTATAAAACATGATTTCCAAAACACTTAAAGAAACACTTTACAAAACCACATTTAAAATACTCTTTAGAAACCACTCAATGGGAATAACTTTATTTGAAAAATAAAATCCATTTAGAAAACTAAACTTCCAAGAAAACACCAATTACCTTAAAACCATAACTGTCCACCTACTTTATTTATAGAACATAAAATAATCCAAAAAAACATTAAACCCTTTCAAAAAAAATTAACATGTTTAGCATGATATACCAACATCAAACCACACACACCCGAAATCCTTTTTTGAAATCAAATGCACACCAAGAAAACATTATAAAGTATTTCCCCTAAAATCACCACTTAACAACATTATTTTAAAGGAATACCAACTAAAAACGTTGAATCTATTAAACCCTTACAAAAGTGTTTTAACACGATAACCAAGCCATAACACAACCAAATAAAGTTCATTAATAAAAAATTTCATTGCAACGTAATAACGGTGATACATTTCATAAGGGCCCAATTCCTTCTTAAAGAAACATAATAAATTCAAAACAAGTTTTCTAGGTATCATAAAACTATGCAATTTACACTAAAACTCAATTAAAACCTACTTTTACCAAATCAAATAAATTCCAAATTGTTATAATAATTTAAACAAGGGTGTCATAGAGCTGTGAAACTATTTTATAAATTTGTTTAAAATGAAAAGAAAAAATAAAAGTATTTAAGAAAGAAAAAAGTGTAAACACCTACCGAAACCTCATGCAATTGGAATGAAACTTCAAAGGGAAGAAGAACGACACCCCGTAGACTAATCACACACCCTAAATTCAAAGGAAACTCGAGATACACATTAAAAATAAAATTTAGGGTTCACCCAATAAGAAACCCCACCTGGAAAACCCTATAAATTGAGTGAAGAGAGGAGAGTATTTGGAATAAGACTCACCAGAAAGAACCACCAGAGGGAGGAGCAGCCACCAAAAGAAGCGTCGGAGGGGAGGGAGGTGTGAGAGGGATAATAGGGATATGGGGGATGTGTGTAAGGGATAATCAGGAAAAGGAGTGGGGGATATAAAAAATAGATTAACATGGGGAGAGATGGGTGAGTACATGAGATAAAGAGATGGAGTGATTGGAGAGATAAAAAAAGAAATTAATAGGAAAAGAGGGGGTGTGTGGAGAATAAAGGGAACTAGGTGACTGGAGAGTGGAAATAAAAAATAGAAATTAATTAATAGCATAAAGAGTGGTGATGTGTGAGGAATAAATGAAAGTGGGGAGGTTAGTGGAGAGAGGTATTGCGTGATTGGTAAAATAAAGAGGGGGGATTGATTAGAGATAGGGAATAAAAAAACAATGAATTAATGGTAGAAAGAGGGGTGAGTGGAGAGAGGTAGCGGATGAGATAAAAAATAGATGGGAGGTGTGAGAGAAGGGGAGTGGGGTGTTCGTGGGGATTTAATGGGGAGATTCGTGTGAGTCTGATGGATAAAAAAGGGGGTGATGATTACAACCCCTAAAAAAATAAAATTAATAAAAATAACAAAGAAAGATGTTAATAATAATAAGGATAATAATAATGATGATGATGATGATGATGATGATGATGATGATGATGATGATAATTATAACAATCTAAATAATAATAATAATAAATTTAATGACAATATTTATAAAAATTTTAAAAATTATATAATCATAACAATGCCATAAAATTTCTTAATGATAATCATAATAATAACAATAAAAATAATCATAATGAAAATCATAATTTGATTCGTTTTATTTTAAATAATAAAAATATTAATAACCAAATAATGATTATATTTATAACCATTTTAATGATTTAATATCATTAATAATTTTAATTAAAAAACATTTTTATCTACACAAGAATGTTATAATTATTATATCTTAAACATTTAATTTTCATTTTGACAAAGTTTTATTATTTTAAGTAATGTGTAACCACAGGGAAATCTGGGTTGACCACACGGTTACCGCTAACCGTGAGGTGTCTGTGCACCAATCCGAAACTCACCAAAAAAATAAAATGATAAAAAAATTTAAACATGCACTTAACCCTCACCTTTACGAGACTAACTGAAACCAAGAAATAATAAAATAAAATAATTTAAAAGTTTGGGGTGTGACAATTATCCCCACCACAAAACTTTATACCCCTAGAAAGTCACCCAACTGAAAGACAACCAAAACTTAGGTCAATGCCCAGCCAAAACCATTGGAAAAAATATAAGCCTCGAGATGTTTATTCACTCTATAAGTTACACCCGGCCGAATCAAAGAGAAACCATGGCATAAAACAAGGGGAGAACATGAGAGGGTTCTCCCCAATATAAGAATTCTTGTAATGCAGGAATTTATAACTCAAACACACCACCTCAGAGGGGAAACACGGTAACTCACAACTGAACCTACCAACATCTCCACATGAGCAGAACTGGACCGTTGAGACTTGAATGGAAAACAACTAAAAGGCCACCCAACATACCAGGGCACTAGAATAAGGAATTTCCTATAATAACACCACCAAATTTAAGAATTACCCACACCGATCTAAAACTCACTAATACCTTACATATCCTAATGATCACTAATAAAACTGGGACCAACCCACACAAGGGACAAATATACTTTTGTGAAAAACTAACGATTATAGAGGTCACATTCAGAAGAACACAACTACTACGATCACCAAAGGATAAGTTCATCGCACTCTCACCAAAAAAGATGAACATATAATAGTAGGGAAACAAGAACAAAAGAACCCTGAATGTCTCTATTCATATATGGATGATGAAGAACCAAGAAAAGGTCTCACATGCCTCTGAAACGCGGATGGTACGTGAGCTTCACCCCGAGACCTGAGGTTGGGGGTCTGATGGCTGAAGTATCTTATGCCTTATAGTCAAACACTAAAATCCCTTGATCAGAACTCCTTTAAAAGATACTTCCCACAAAACTTCCCCTGATGACCCAAATGACCACAATGATGACTGGACTCTTAAGAGATGCGGCCTGAACCAACCATACTGATGGCACACCCAAAGGCATCCTGGCGAATTAGGTTCTAGGATCAATGAATATAACCTCTTAGGGAAGGTTCCTTCTACATTCACTCCTCTCTAGATAGGGAACCTTAACGAAAACCAACTATCACCAACTACTCCCCAAACTCAAAAAATGATAAGACAACTAACCTCTACTGGTCCCAAACTAAACCCTTAAGCAAACCTAAAACGGCATGAACCTTAACAACCTTGGGAGTTCCCAACCACCCAAAGACACACTCCTCCTCCCTCAAGTCATTCCACCACCTCTAACAGACCTCAAACACCTCAAAGGGCGATGACACTTAAAAGAAATGAAACCTAGGCATGACTCATTGGCATCACTAGGGACCTTTGTGGGTGGCATACTCCAAACAACACAAGGAATAAAACCAAAACCTGCCTCAAGCTAGAACACAATTTAAAATAACACCCCAAGCCAAGACAACTAGCTTTAAAGCCAATCAAACTGAAATGCAACCAAAAGAAATACCCCAAGCCAAGGGTAATAGACTCATGAGTCAAACATATACAAAAAAACAAAATCCACTTTTCAAAATACAAAAATCCACTTTTCAAGAAAAACCAAGTTTGGAAATCACTTTTTTTTTATTCAAGTCCGTTTTAGAAAAATCAATCCAATTCTTAAATTCCAAAACCCCACCCATGGAATCCTATGAATAGTTGCATAAGCCTTCATCCCTTTCCACTCAAATCACCCATACATATATGTCAACATGCACCACATGTCTACCCAAACATATATAGATGATCCTAAGGAATACCAAGGGATGCACTTTATGTTCTGTTACCAAATCCAAACATAAGCCAAATTTTCCAAATCAAAACACTTTCTCTTTAAAAACCCACTTCACCAGTTTCAAAACAATTTGAAAGAAATCCCCTTTTTTACCAGTTTTAAAACCACTAGAGAAAGATCCCTTTCAATTCAAAACCACCTTAATTTCCAAAAACACTCTAACACCAACCAAAATCATGACAAATCACAACCAACAATGAATAACCGAAATGAGGAACTAGTGTTTATGCACAACCCTGTGACATGGTAGTGAAACACACCCCAAGTAAATCATAACACCAGAGGACCTTGAACCAGGAACCTGAGCTTCATATAGGTCACTAATACATGTGGGTTCATAGTGTGACACCAATTCACCTCTATTGTCATCTCTCAATCCAAAACAAAGACAAAAGACTCAGAACTCGGACTACCCCTCGTAACTCAGGTCTCGTCACGAGCAGTGGTGATCAAGCACTAACTTGTAAACTACCTCTTGAACATAGAAAATCCTAATATCTATCTACCGGACAACCCAAATAACAAGAACCTCCTCTGATACAATTTTTCATGAACCAACCTAGGTCAACCCCAAACCGGTCACCCGATCCAATCTGCAATATGTCCCGAAGGGTGTTCCTGATCCCCACGATCTGGAAACCAGTGACAAGAATCAAAGTATACATGAGGGAACGATTTAAGTCCAAGAGATAAAACCAGGACCAGATAAATAAATAGGACAGACAGATCATGCATCAAAATGACAACTTAATCTTAAATAAACAAATAATCAATACAGATACAAAGTACCACTGAAAGAAAAAAAATCTGGAAACAAGAAACCACTACAACGACCTTTGTGTGACCCCTTGGTCACCTCCAACAATAAGCCCAAAACATCTCTCACACAAGCAACCACTATGAAAAATCTTAAACAATAGTTGAACCTGCAACTAAAATGGTAAGGGATATGCGTGAGCACAAAAATTCTCAGTAGGGATGCTAAAAGTAAACCACTGAATCCAAGTGTTTCTTTACCCAAAATTTTCTGATGACACATGTTTGGAAATACAATTATAAAAAATAAGGTTTTCCCATTTAAACAAAATAACACCTCTTTCCCACTATGGGAACCAAATCCCACCATATATTATTCCAGAAATAGTTTTCCATTTTATAAACAAAACAAAACAAGTCATAAAATGGTGGTGCAAAAAGGGAGACAGGTAAACATTACAGGCTTAAAATAAACCAGAGTAGTAGAAAAATAAACAAGAAATACAATCTCTAACCATGGGTGATCCTAAACATCCCTAAACAACCCCTATACACACTCAGTTTGGAACCAAATATCGGCATATAGTGAAGGCCCATAGTCTATAACCCACTAATCTCCCTCACGAAAAAATTAGCAGCAAATCCCACCTGGCCTCTCTATCTACCAGAGGGCACTAAACCATCTAATCAGGTCTAGTGATCAAACATCACTCGATAATCTATAATATGCCCAGGAACCATGGTGGTTATAGTAATACTATGTAATTAGTAGGCCCTCACACACATAACTAATCTCACCACACTTAGATACCCCAAACACAGACACCAATATAAAATAACCCCTAAGGTATATCCCTCCTATAAAGGTTCCCCATATTTATATACATACATTTCATATCACACAAAGGTTCCAACCAGTATTCTATAACATATAACCTTTACAACATTTCAAAAAACGTTTAAGGCTTCCAACTGGACACACACATTTATTAAAAATATCTTGCAAACACCACTCTTACATTTACAAATCTAAATAGGCCCGTAAGTTTTAAACACTCATTCAAACACTTCACAATTATCAAACATGATTTTACCCTTCTCCGACCCACACCAAAACATGTTTCAAACCGAATGGACAAACCTTAAAGAACACATTATAAACCATAATATCCAAAACACTTAAAGCAACAATTTACAAAACCACATTTAAAATACTCTATATAAACCACTCATGGGGAATAACTTTATTTTGAAAAATAAAATCCATTTAGAAAACTAAACTTCCAAGAAAACACCAATTACCTTAAAACCATAACTAGACACCTACTTTATTTATAGAACATAAAACAATCTAAAAAAACATTAAACCCTTTCCAAAAAATTTAACATGTTTAGTATGTTATACCAACATCAAACCACACACACCTGAAATCCTCTTTTAAAATAAAACACACACCAAGAAAACATTTTAAATCCTTTCCCCTAAAATCACCACTTACCAACATTATTTTAAATGAATACCAACTAAAAACATTGAATCTATTTACCATTACAAAAGTGTTTTAACATGATAACTAATCCATAACACAACCAAACCAAGTTCATTAATAAAAAATGTCATTGCAGCATAATAACAGAGATACATTTCATAAGGACCCAATTCCTTCTTAAATAAACATAAGCAATTCAAACAAGTTTTTTTGGTATCATAAAACTATGAAATTTACACTAAAACTCATTTAAAACCTACTTTTAACAATTCAAATAAATTCCAAATTGTTATAATAATTTAAACAAGGGTGTCATAGAGCTGAGAAACTATTTTATAAATTTATTTAAAATTTAAAGCAACAAAGGAAAGTCTTTAGGACAGAAAAACTTGGAAACAACTACCAAAACATTGTGCAGTTGGAATGAAACTTCAACGGGAGGAAGAACGATGCCCCGCAGACTAATCACACACACTAAATTCAAAGGAAACTAAAGATACACATTAAACCTAACATTTAGGGTTCACCCAATAAGAAACCCCACATGAAAAACCCTAGAAATTGAGTGAAGAGAGGGTAATATGGGGAATAGGACTCACTGGAAAGATCCACTGGAGGGAGGACCAACCACTGAAAGAAGCGCCGAAGGGGAGGGAGGTGTGAGGGGGATAATAGGGAGAGGGGGATGTGCGTGAGGGATAATAAGGAAAGGGAGGGTAGATTTCATGAGGGGATATTAAAAAGAGATTAACATGGGGATAGAGGGGTGAGCACATGAGATAAAGAGATGGGGTGATTGGAGGGATAAAAAAATTAATGGGAAAAGAGGGGGTGCGTGGAGAATAAAGGGAAGTGGGTGATTGGAGAGTGGAAATAAAAAAAAGAGAAATGAATTAATGGCATAAAGAGGGGTGATGTGTGAGGAATAAATGAAAGTGGGGAGGTGAGTGGAGAGAGGTAGTGCGTGATTGGTAAAATAAAGAGGGGGAGTGATTGGAGAGATGGAATAAAAAACAATGAATTAATGGTGGAAAGAGGGGTGAGTGGATAGAGAGAGCGTGTGATATAAAAAAAATATAGGGGAGGCATAAGAGAAGGGGATTGGGGTGTGCGGGCGTTAATGGGGAGAGTGGGCGAGTGTGATGGATAAAAAAGGGGGTGATGATTAAAACCCTTAAAAAATAAAATTGATAACAATAACAACAAAATATTTTAATAATAATAAGGATAATAATAATTATGATGATGATGATGATCATGATGATAATTATAACAATTTAAATAATAATAAAAACAAAATTTTAATGAAAATATTTATAATAATTTTAAAAAATATATAATCATAACAACGCCATTAATTTTCTTAATGATAATAATAATAATAACAATAAAAATAATCATAAGGATAATCATAATTTTATTCACTTTATTTTAAATAATATCAAAATTAATAACAACCAAATAATAATTATATTTATAACCATTTTAATGATAATAATATCATTAACAATTTTAATTAAAAAACATTTTTATCTACACAACAATGTTACTATTATTATATCTTAATCGTTTAATTTATTTCATTCTGATAAAGCTTTATTATTTTAAGTAATGGGTAACTACAGGGGAATCCAGGTCGACCGCACGGTTACCACCAACGGTGTGTCTCCTATTCACCGATCCAAAACCCACCAAAAAAATAAAATGTTAAAAAATTTAAACATGCACTCAACCCTCACCTTGACGAGACTAACTGAAACTAAGAAATAATAAAATAAAATAATTTAAAAGGTTGGGGAGTGATAATTCTCCCCACCACAAAACTTTCTACCCCCAAAAAGTCACCCAGTTGAAAGACAGACAAAACTCATGTCAATGCCTGACCAAAACCGTTGGAAAAAATATAAGCCTCGAGTTGTCTATTCACTCTACAAGTTACACCCAACCGACTCAAAGAGTAAATGTAGCATAAAATAAGGGGAGAACATGAGAGGGTTCTCCCCACCATAAGAATTTTTATAACACAATAATTTAAAACTCAAACAAACTACCCCTAGGGGAAACATGGGAACTCCAAATTTAACCTACCGACTTCTCCACATGAGTTGAACAGGACCATTGAGACTTGAATGGAAAACCACTAAAAGGTCACCCAATATACCGGGGCACTGGAATAAGGAATTCCCTATAACAACACCCCTAAAACTAATAATTCCCCACACCGCTCTAAAACTCACCAACACCTCACATATCTAAACGGTCACTAATAAAACTAGGATCAACCCACACAAGGGCCAAAAATACTTTTATAAAAAACTAATTATTCTAGAGGTCACATTTAGAAAAACGCAAATACTAAGATCACAAAAGGATAAGTTCTTCGCACTATCACCACAAAATATAAACTTATAATAGTTGGAAAACAAGAAGATGGGAACCCTAAATGTCTCTATTTCAAGAAAAAAGATAAATAACCAAGAAAAGGTCTCACATGCCTCTGTCATGCTAATTGTGCACGATCTTCACCTAGAGACCAGAGGCTGGGGATCTGATGGCTGAAGTATCTTATGCCTCACAGTCAGACACTAGAATCCCCTAATCATAACTCCTTCCTCAAATGATACTTCCCACATAACTTCCCTCAGTGACCCGAACGACCAAAACAATGATAGGACTTCTGATGGATGCGGCCCAAAATAACCATACTAATGGAATACCCGAAGGCATCCTGACGAACTTGGTGCGAGGATCAACGAAGATAACCTCTTAGGGAAGGTTCCTCTTGCACGTACTCCTCAACAGATAGGGAAACTTAACAAAAACCAACTATCACCAACTACTCCCAAAACTCCAACAATGATAAGACAACCAACCTCCACCAGTCCCAAACTAAACCCTTAAAAAACCTCAAACATCATGAACCTTAACAACCTAGGGAGTTCCCAACCACCCAAAGACACACTCCACCTCCCTCAAGTCATTCCACCACCTCTAACAGACCTCTAACACCTCAAAGGGCAATGATACTTAAAAGAAATGAAAATTGGGCATAATGATAATCATAATTTTTTTCATTTTATTTGAAATAATAACAAAACTAATAACAACCAAATAATAATTATATTTATAACCATTTTAATGATAATAATATCATTAAAAAATTTAATTAAAAATACATTTTTATCTACACAACAAGGTTATTATTATTATTTCTTAAACATTTAATTTATTTCATTCTAATAAAGTTTTATTATTTTAAGTAATGGGTAACCGTAGGGGAATCTGGGCCGACCTCACAGTTACCACCAACTGTGTGGTGCCTATGCACCGATCTGAAACCTACCAAAAACATCAAATGCCAAAAAAATTAAACATGCACTCAACCCTCACCTTGACTAGACTAACCGAAACCATGAAATAATAAAATAAAATAATTTAAAAGGTCAGAGTGTGATAGGGAAGATGTTTCAATGGATTTCATAGTTGTCTTACCTAGTTCACCGAGGGGTAGCGATGCTATCTAGGTAGTCATTGACTGACTAAAAAAATCATCCCAATTCATTCCTATTCAGGAGACTTTCTCAATTGATGATATGGGAAGAATATATGTCTATGATATCATATGACTCCATGGGGTTCCTCATACTATCATTTTATATCGAAATTCTAGTTTCACATCATGGTTCTTGGAGGAATTTCAAAAGGCTATGGGAACACAAGTGATTCTAAGAACATATTTCCACCCTTAGACCAATGGATAATCAAAATGGAAAATATAGGTTCTAGAGGATATGCTCCGAGCTTGTGTCATTGATTTTAGCAGTTCATGGGAAAATTATATCCCTCTCTTAGAGTTCTCTTATAATAATAGTTTCCAGGTGACAATTTAGATGGCTCCATTTGAGGCCTTATATGGTAATCCATGTTGTTCACCCTTGTGCTAGCTAGAAGAAAGTGAGGCAACCATACTAGGTCCTCATATTGTTCAATAGACTTCAGAGTAAGTTCAGCTGATCAAAAATCATATGACTACTGCTCAGTCTAGATAGAAATCTTATGCTGATTGTCATCGATGACCTCTTGAGTTTGAGGTTGGGGATTGTTCTTTTCTTTGGGTATCGCCTAGGGTAGGGCATATATAGTTATAAAAGTAGGTAAATTTATTGCCTTGTTATGTAGGTCTACTTGAAATTATATAGAGAGTCAGGCTGATAGACTATTGGTTGCTACTACCTCAGAGGTATCATGCCATGCACATTGTCTTTCATATTTTATAGATTTTATAATATCATGTAAACCCGTCTCATACCTTTGATCCTAAGGAATTTGAGTTATATGCTGATGCTATCTTTGAGGAGTATCCAGTATGCATCATTGACTGGAGCATGAAGGATCTCTGCGGATGGTATGTCCCTTTAGTATGGGTGATATGGAAGCACGGTCAAGTATAGGATGAGAATTGGGATAGGGAATCCGAAGTACATGCCCAATGGCCATAGTTGTTCTCAGACAGTGTTTCTTCACCCTTGGAATGACAAGTTATTTTAAGGGTGGAGATTGTAAGAACTAGGTTTTTCACTCAGCTATGGATCCTTTAAAATTTGGGACTAAATATTTACTTTGCACCTAATATGGATGCCCAATGATTTAGAAAAGTTTTCAGGGGTGTCTGGGGTATGTTCAGAGCTCGAAACCCATCTTTTTGGGGAAATTGGCCATGTATCATGATTGTTACAGGGTTGGCACATGGTTTACCATACCCTGTGGATGTTCAATTTTCGGACAGAACCACATCATGTGATTTTCACATGGTCGTGCAACCTAACCATGTAAAGTACCCTTCAACCCAGGTAACCATGCATGGTTTGCACATTATTTTTCAAACCGTGTAGACAAAACACGCATAGGATATTTTAAGGGTAAATTTTCCTTTTTGTCCTTAATGGTCTAATTAACCTCCCTCCTTCCCTAATCGGAGATTATGCAAGATTTACCTCCATGGATCTCATTTTGGATCTTTTTTAAGGAAAAATCTAGGGATTCAAAGATATACTTCAGACAGGATCTGAGCGAGATTTCGTTCATCACATTGGATGTGCAATGTTAATTACTTGAGTCATCTTGAGTTTTTCTACTTCTCTCTTACTCTCAACAAAGTTATCAGGGTATGAACATTTTTCTCTTTTTCATAGATCAACTCTGAATTGAGGCAAATTAAGGGCTAATACTAGAGTAGGATGATCATACAAGCCTTGTTTGGGGGGTCTATAACTGATCCCTAAAGTTTATTGATTTTGGAATTGTCATTTGGGGTCCACTAATTTCATTGGGCATCGTTTATAGAATTAAGGTTCCATTCTTATACTTGCTAGAACTGTATGGTTATGATCTTTCAATATATTTGATTAATTATTCATGGTTATGACCACAAATCCATCTTTTCCATGTTAAAGGTTATTCTATAATTGTTGTTTAGTGTTTTGACACGTTTGCACCACCATTCAGGTGTTCCTTGGATTTAAAATTCTAAGAGTAAGCTTTCATATATTAAATGGATTGATTTATAATGAGAATTTTTATAATGGAAAGTACTATGTGTTCCCACCACTTGACCCGCCTAAGGTAAGTGCTTCAATTTGACAATGAAATATGAAACGTGAATTGGAAAGTATACTGAGGATATGACTTGGCCTTAAATGTAAATGAATAGTTGGTTTCATATCCATAGCACCCCTTACCATATTAATGAAAGGTTTCATAATGAACATTGAATATGGAATATGATTTAAATGGATTAAATGAATGGTTGCAAGCTACTTGTCCTAGTCACAGTAATGAAAGTCAAGGCTTGAACCAAATAGACTTATTGATTAATTATGACTTGATTAGAAGGTTGCATGCTAATTGACCTTATCTCACTAATGAAAGTAAAGGGTTGAACCAAATGAAATATTAAATAACTTCATAATCAAATAGGAATGTATTGACTCGGGCTCACCTTGGATTCTAATCAGGGAATGGAATGAGCACACGAGAACCCCATTCTTATTCAAGGATACAAATTTCTTAGGTTGAGACCCACCTAGATATTTATCCTTGTATATTTCTGGATTCCTAATATGAAATCAAATGATCCCTCCATATTATTAGAGGATGCCTTAGATACACTCCTTGGATCTGGCATTGACAAGTAGGTGCCATGGTTATAGCCCATAGGGCCCTGTCTCCTTTAGCCTCATCTTACCTTGGACGATCACCATGAATTTGGTAGTCACATTATTATGGAATGCCTTGGAACAAGATCCTTGGATTACACTCTTATCCTTATCCAGGTTATAGTTACTACTGAGTTAGAAACCCTTGAGGTCTACATTGCCTTGGTTATTAACTTGGAACTTAATTATTAAATATCATTATAGGTTCAATTGTCATAACTTGGAACCTTGACCATGGTTAACATGTGACTCATTTATAAATTTAAATAATAAATAAATGGATTGGTTATGTTCAGACACAAACTGAGGGCTGAATCAGGTACTTTGGTATTTGGTTACATTGTACTTCTTTACTTTATATATACATGCATGCACACTATTACATTTTCATTACAGGGGACGGATGTTATAGACACTATTAGTGGTGGCCCACTGAGATTTATCTCACACCCTTTCCAGGTTCTATTTGGTACTCGGGGTAGATTACATGGTTTCAGGTTTTGACAAATTGAAGCATATGACTTCAAACATTTGATTGCTTACTATTTTGGATGGATCTTGATATAAGATGATCGAGCCAGATCTCTGGATACTTGGGATAGTCTTTGATTTATTTTATATTATTGTGGAGCATGTTATTCCTTCTATCGTGTATCAATTTTTTCTATTTTTCTAGTGACATGATAGATCATCATTTTTTAAATGTTATTCCAGTAGTTTTAGTTATTGTTATTGTTGTCTCTATTTTCCATTGTTCCTTCTATTTACTTATATTTCTTCTGCTATTTACCAATGTTTACATCTATCTATTATGATACACTTTGGTAATGAGGGCATATTCTCCCCATTGACACACCCTAGGCCCTTGCTACTAGTCTGCATCCTCTGGCATTCGGGGAGATGTGATTGAGGCCATGTGGACCATTGGGCTTGGGGCACCATTTTAGTGGCCTTCGAGTTCGGGACATCATATCCTATCATTCCTCTATATGTTTTAACATAAATATATTTTCCATATTTATCTAAATCTAACTTATAAGTAGAATTCATGGGAATATTCACACTTTTAGAGGATTCTAAACTAAATAACGTAAATAATTTTTTAGCATAATTAGATTTATTTAGAAAAATACCATCATTTCTTTGTAAAATTTGTAAAGCAATGAAATTTTTTAATTCCCCCATCATATTCATATCAAATTCAGAGGTCATAAATTTTGAAAATTCATTACAAAGATTTTTATTTAAATATAAAAATATAATATCATCAAAAAAAATTGAATAATCAATATATTATTATGAATTTTCTTAATAAACAAATTTATATCAACATTTACCTTCCCGATTTTGTTTTCAAAATAAAATTATTTATCCTTTCATACTAATATTTAGATGCTTGTTTCAAAGAATATAAATCCCAATATAGTTTAAAAACATGATCACAATGCTTTTAATTTTCAAAAACTGGGGGTTGTCTAACATATACTTATTCAGAAATATAAACATTCATAAAATAGTTTTTGACATCCATTTTAAATAATTTAAAACCATGAAAAGCATAATAAGATAATAATATCCTAATTGATTATAACCTATAAACATGTGTAAAATATTATTCAAAATCAATGCCTTACTATTGAGAATATCCTTGTACAACTAATAATGATTTATTCTTAACTATATTTCCATATTCTTGAAGTTTATTTCTAAATATCCATTTTGTTCACATAATATGAGAATCATTTAGTGGAACAACTAAATTCAACACACTATTCCCAGTAAATAGATTTATTTCATCTTGCATATCCAAGATATAATTTGTATCATCTAAAGTCTCATGAATATTCTTACAAACAACATTAGAAATAAAATCATGATAAACTCAAATATTCATAACATATTTTCTAGTTTTAAATTTATAATCAAAATTTCCAATAACATTATCTATGGGATTATCTCTATGAGTCTTCCATGATTTTTCATGAAAATGTTCATATTGGGAAGAAATATCCCCCCCCCCCAATATGTGAATCTTTATCTTGAGGTACTTACTCTTCAAAATTAAATCCTCTAAATTCTTCCTCAAGTTGTTAGATATCATAATCTCTTTTATTCAAAGTCTTTTTATAAAACTTAACATGAATTGATTCTTTTAAAACCATGGTTCTTTTATTATATACTCTATATGACTTAATATTATTTAAATAACCTAATAAAATATCTTTATCAAACTTAGCATCAAATTTATCTAAATTTTCCTTAGTATTAAGAATAAAATATTTAATTCCAAAGACTCTAAAATAACCAATTTTTGGGTTTTTCCTATCCAAAAATCATACAGTGTATTTTTCAACAAGGGAATTAAAATAATTATATTTAAAACATAACAATAACTATTCATAGTTTCTTCCTAGAAATATTTAGGTATGTTAAACTCATTTATCATGGTTTTATCCATTTCTTAAAGTTTTATATTTTCCCTCTATACTACACCATTTTTTGTGGTGTCTTATGGGCTAAAAAATTATAAAAACACCCATTTTCCTCAAAAAATAGGTTAAATTATAGATTTTGGAATTCACCACCATGATCACTTATAATTGGTTTAATTAAGTGTCTATTATCATTATAAAATTTAATAAAATTAGATAAAGTTTTATATTGAAGATTAAGAAATTATACCTATGGGTATCTTGTAAAATCATCTATAATAACAAAACAATATATTTTACCTCCCAAACTATCATATTTAATGAGAGAAAAAATCTAAATGAATGAGATCAAGAGGCCTTACAGTTTGAACTTCCTTAACTGTCTTGAAACTAATTTTGTGTTTTATACCTTTCAAGAAAGAATCATAAAAAAGGTTATGTCCACTTTTAGTTCTAGTGGATGAATAAAAGTTTGGTTCATGGAAATATTGTGCATAAATATGTAATTAGAATTTCCCAACCTCATATAACAAAAAATATTATCATATTATATAGAATTTAAACGTTAGATATTTTGATAATTTAATTTAGAAAAATTAATTGAATAAATATTATCTTTTAGGTTTTCATAAAATACAAAATATTTATCCTTAAAAAAATGAATTTAAATTTTGAAATTTAACAAATATTCCATCATTAGATTGATGATATATTCTTATTAAATTATATTTCAAATCCTCAATAAAAAATATATTTGAAATGATAATAGAATTTTAAATTAAAACCTCATCAAAACCTTTTACCTTTTCTTTTGAATTATCACCATAGAAAAAATTACCTCCGTAAAATTGATTTAATAATAAAAAGTTATAAATACCCCTAGTAATGTGTCTTGAGTATCCACTATCCATATAAGAAACATCCTTTTTGATTTTCCCAAAACATATTTATATAAAAATAGATTTAAGAAAGATTTGGTGCCCATGAAAAATTAGGTCTGATGGGATTAATATATGCATTTTTGGGAACCCAGATAGATTTTAAATCTTTTTTCATAATAAATACAGAAGATAATGTTTTAGAAATAAAATCTTTAGTGTGTAAAATGGATTTTGGAAATCTCAAGGAACAATCATTGCCATAATGACCTTTCAAATGAAATCTAAAATAAGTGGTTGTAGATATACTTCCATTTGAAATTTTAACAAAGAAGGTATTATACATTTTAGGTAGATTATTATCATAATAAATACCAATTATACTTTTTTTCATTTTATTAAAACATATCATTTTATCAATGTTTTCCTTTCCTTGAAAAAAAATGGGAAGATTTGAATTTAAACTTTCAACTTCATTTTTGAGTAGTTAATTCTTCTTAAGAATGGTGTAAAAATTTATTATTTCAAATTCATGAGATTTTGAGATGAAATAAACTTCTATTTTAAATTTATATTTTTCAAAAAGTGTATTTTTTCGATTTTCTTATGTAATTTCTAGATCTAAATGAGCATAATTTTTCTCACCCTAGACATATTTCTTCATATTCTCACTCTTCTTAAGAAAATCCTTATGTTTTCTCTTAATATTATTGTATAAACCAATAAATTTTTCAACCTTATGTTCAAGTTATTCAAATTCATTAATAAATTACTCAATGGTGAGTTTTTTAAATTCAGATTCAGAAGATGAATAATAAGTAGAGTCACTTACCAGATTAGAAGAATCCATTAAACACAAGTTTGAAAAATATTTTTAAGAAACATATCCTTCAACAATACTTTAATATTCTATAAAACTACATAAAAAATTACATTATCTTATTTTATTTCTTATATTATTTCCTTTTATTCTTTTCCTTCTTCATTCATGGGAAATTGGGCTTGATATGACCCATTTTCTTAGAAATATAATAAATTACTCTTGAGAATCATTAAAAATTATATTACCTTTCTTTTTATCCTTGTGATAATCCTTACAATAATATTTTTGAGATATCCTTGAGTATAATTTATTCCGTATATATCCACATTTTGAAACATAGGTTTTATCATTCTTGTCACTACTCTGTAACTTAGAATCAAAAGGGTGAGTAGATACATTTGATTTAAAATCAATTACCTTATTATTTGAAATATATTCTTCAGCAAGATTTTTTAGTTATAACACATATTGTAATAGTGATTTAATAATAACATAAAGAGTGTATTCCTTGAAATTATTACTTTCATCTGTAGCTACATTTTTAGCATGCCACTTCTTAGGAAGTTCTCTAAGAACTCTTTCAAAAAGAACAATATTTTCTAGAGACTCTTCTAAATAAATCATACCATTTAAAATACTACTAAATCTATGAAACATTTGATTTATAGTTTCATATTCACCCATTTTAAATTTTTGATATTTTGATCTCAATATTTCCAATTTAATCATAAAAATTTTATCGAAACCAATATGTGTAACTTTTATAATGTTATAGATTATATGCTAAAACATGACCACACACATTCCTATTTATTACAAAGTATAATATATTCTTAACCTTATAATTGAAAATATACTTTAATACATAATTTCATACTAAAGATTTAGGTTTTCCTTTGAGCATCATGTCTGGATTTCCCATAATTTTCCAACGATCAATGATAAGTTTCCTTAAGAGAGATTCTATTTTAGAATTCTAATATCCATAATCAGTACCATAAAAATAAGGTGGTTTTTTAGATATCCATCCTTCATTTTAACTATTTCTTTCCATATTAAATAATATATTTTCCTCATGCTGATTAATTCAAGAATTTTTTGGCACAAATAATATATATATATAGAGATATATATAGCTTGGGGTTAATTGTTGGTATGGAGATAAGATGAAAAAATATCCACCCTCTGATACCAATTGTTGGTACGGAGATAAGATGGAAAAATAGGCAAGAGGGTTTTAATTGGACTTTTAAAATAGGATTAATGAATTTAAGGGTTATATAATTGTTATAATGTTAATAGAGTATAAAATAAAAGAAAAATAATAGATGATATTTTTATAGAGTGTCAGTTTTAAATGATCCTACTCCAATCTTCACCCTTATCATGAACTGAGAGTGATAACACCCCCAATATCTAATATAATGGAATATTACAATTAATTTTTCCCTCCTATAGTCACATCCCAATAAAAAATATTTTTCACCCTATAGGATTAAACCCAAAACAAACTTTATTGTCTCTACTTAGAGGCACTACCCAAATAACCTATCTTTTTTCCCTAGAGGCACAACCCAATGCCTTAATTTTGATTGGGATTCAAACCCCACAATAATTTATTTTAATGGGAATTATAAATAATTTCAATTATGAACATATAAAAAGTATAAGAATAGGTATAACCAAAAAACCAGATGTGCATATTTAGTGTTTGAGTGTTGAGGCGATAGTGAACTCTCCAGCTGTAAAGGATCAAACAGATAAAGAATAGTTATGATCAATAAGAAATCATCGATTTTTACCAGCCTTATACTCTTCAATAATATAATAAAACTCTTAGTTAATTGATATAGATCTATAAAACTCCATATATAGAGTTTATATATTCATAAAATATTCAACTACAGAAGCCCTTTGTAGTTAATCTTTCCCAATACAGTATAAAATTTCTTATTTGAATGCTTATGCAAACCATAATCATATGGGTCACATTGATAATATATAAAATTAAATTCATGTTTTAAAGTGATAATATGTTATTATAATTAATAAAGTACAAATTAATAATTATAATCAACATTAAAGTCCCTTGGAAAAATATATAAAGCATGTGAGACAAATTGTTCACATTCTAACTATATTTAATGTGGAACTCACATTTTCCCAAAAAATCAACATTAAACTTCATCCCATGGGATAATAACTTAATAAAAAATTTAAAATTTATTATCATGGATTATAAATAATTAATAATTAATTATATAATAAATAATATATTATTATATCCATAAAAAACATGCATAAAATGGAAAAGTGAAATGTTACATAAAATAGATCATATTTTCAGATTTTCTAACATCCTACAGAAAATCAAAAATCTATGTAGTAAAATTCTTTTAAGGGCATAATATATGATATTTATGATTAATATTTACATAGTAAAATCTATATAGTCGAATCTATATAATGAAAATCACATACCTTATTTCACATAGGTGATTCTAGTAATTTGTAAACAACTTAACTTATAAAGTTTCATACTTAAAATCATACCTTCAAAATAGAAAAATAAACTTTATATATAGTTTAATTATATTTATATAATTTAATTATATTTATTTAATTTAATTATATTTATATAATTTAATTATATTTATATAATTTAATTATATTTCCATATAATCAATAATAGTATTAATCATACTTCTACATCTCAATTTATCATCAAATACAATAGAAATAATATTTTGGAAACTCTTCAATTCTAACTAAAAACCTGTAGTGACTTAAATCCAATTTTCACAGTTATAGATGTTGATTTTGTTTTTTATTTATTATAATAAAATGTAGATAATATTTTATCTTTACTACAAAAAAATAATCACTTTATTTTGAGTTATATATCCCATTTTATAGAAAAAATAAAAAATATAACCTCGCTCATGGTCAGTACACATAGTAGGTTCCATGTTAGGATGGTAGGTTCCAAAAAAGGTTCCATAGTAGGTTCCATGGTAGGTTCAATAATAGGTTACAAGGTAGGTTCCATGGTAGGTTCTACAGTAGGTTCCACATTAGGTTCCATGGTAGGTTCCACGTTAGGTTCCACAGTAGGTTCCATGGTAGATTCCACGGTCAATTAATTTTGTTCATTCCATAGGTTTACACTATTAGGTGACACAGTTATTTGACATGGTAGGTTCCAAACTTTTCCAAATTTTCAATTTCCAAATTTTCCCAAATTTTAGTTCAATAAAAATTATAATTTTATTATAAGTTCTCAAATGAATTATTTAGCCTAAGAACACTTAATGAAACTTGAATTACATGTTATAAACTAGAAAAAATAAAAAATGTAAAACATTTTAAGTAAATATATATTATTATATAATCATAATTAATCATACTTTTCCTAATCAAAATTATTAATACTTTAAAATTAAACAAAACAAATAAATCATTGTAATTATCAAAACATAAAGTGGTTCAAGGAGACACTCAACAGTAAGGGTTTTCATCTCAAATTCCTCTCTTGATATATATTTATTATTATACACATAGTTTCAATTTTATGGTGTATATACTTTATAATTGATATATAATATCATGAATTATCTTTTAATAATGGTATTTTAATTTCAAATTAAAATCCCACTCTTTCAATGGTTGTAAAGTCCTAGTCTTTTCATACATGAATATTACATCATTTTAGATGAATATTCAATACATTTGAAAAATACAAACCCAAGTACCATAAAGTTTTAGTATCTTTGGAGACTAGATACACAATATTCTTATTTAATAAAAAATATTTAACATCTCCCATAAATATCTTTTTGTTTAGTACTCTTGATAGACATACCTTATTTAATCCTTTCTTCATAACCCGGAGAAAGGAAACATAAGGGTGATCTCAGATTCTTATTAAGGGTAAACATGGGATATATTAATTGATGATCATATGAAAAAATAAAATAAGCATAAGGTTATGATATCATAACTATAACCTACAGAGTTCATACCTAATTTTTTAAAGATTATAATCATGATTCATGGAATAAATCTTTATCATCTCAAAAGACATGATGCATAAGAGTGATAAATCACTATAAACCAATATTGAAAAATAAGTTAATTTTCTAAAATTGTGGCACCATCATAAGTATAAGAATCATTTAATATGTCAAGGTTAACAACCAATACCATCAAATCATAACAAATTAGGCCTAAACACCTATTTCCCATATTGAATAAAGAATATTCACTTTTTTCCCATAATGGATCAATTATATCAAATTGTTTCCAATATGTATCAATCACATTGAATTGTTACCTATAATGGATCAAGCACATTGATTTGTTTCCCATAGTTATCACATGAGATAAAAAACTCTAACCAATTCATTAGAGGGATATATAATTTTAATCCCACCCATCACATAATGAAAACTATACATATATTTTCAAAAATATCATAAAAAATTCATCATATCATCATATAATGACCCATACAAATAAAATTGGTTTTATAAACATTTCATGATCTCGTGGTAGAATACCCATGGAAAATAAATTGGCTTCATAAACATCTCAAAATAATAATCATAAACCATTCAGATAAATAATATGTATAGTATCATTGGATCATATCCATGTTAAAACATAATCAACACCAAATATTTTAGTCATTAATAAATAAAAACACTATAAAAATCATATTAAAAATATTCCTTAGGAAAATATTATTTCCATTTAGAAAATAATTATTTAAAATATAAAAATTTAAAAAAATTTATGGACAAAATTTTATTTAAAAAAAGATATAGAAAATTTTAAATTAATATTTAAATCATTTATTGTTTATAATAGTGGTAAATTCCATTCATTTCATATAAGTTAAAATAAAACATTCATTTCACACTTTTGTCGAAAAATCCAGAAAGTAACTCATTCAGAAAGTGAAAAGAAGATTCATTTTAAACCATTTTTGTAAAAAATTGTTCATAGTTAAAAATGAATTTAAACAAATATAATGAAATATTAAAACATTATTGAAACAAATTTTAAAAAACAAGGATATGGATGAAAATGGTTTTTTGATAGGAGAGGAAAATAAAGTTGGTTTTTCCTTAAAAACATTATTTTAGTCACTTGAGTACTTAAAGTTGGGAAACTTAAAGGAAAACATATATTATTTAGGAGTAACTATTGGAGAATAAAACTTTTATTTATTTATCAAATGCGGATCATATAATTCCCTCTACGTAAATTCAAGCGTAAACAATCCTGATTAAAGTATGATTGAAATATGAATCTCTTACTGCTCTGGTAACTTTTGAATCGTTAACCCCACAAAAGAATAAATTTAAATGAAATTTTAAATATCATTAATATAAATAAATTCATTTAATAACCTTTCAATTAAGTATTATATACACCTCATAAAATAAGATAGGTTTATAACATAACTTATATCCCAAAGAAGAGAATTTGAGATCAAAAACCCTTACCTCAAGTCTCGCCTTTATTCATATGTGTTAGAACCTCTTGTATAATAAATATAGATTTATTATACATATATTTTAGAACCATATTCATATATATCATAAAATTTATGATTTACTTATAACATATTATCACCTTTTTATCAACATTTTTTTATTAAAATCACTGTTCTGGGTGATAACTGCTTCGTTTTTCATGCATGTTTCAATTCAGCAGTCTTGGTCCTTTTAATTTGATCATGGTTAAATTAGTAAAAAATTAATATTTATATAAATATCATATATATTCATTATATATATCTATATTAATCCATATAAGTTATATATAGAAAAATGAATTGCACCATTCACGGAGAGAGTAAGTTGTACATACGCATTAAAGTTCTTTCCACTTTTCAATGGATAGAATGAAATAAAGTTAAATAATAATTAAAAATTATAGAATAATTATTATACCATATAATATATATAAATATATATTCATTAAATACATATTTATTACCAAAAACAAAAATGAAAAAATGAATCGAATTGCTTTATGGAGGTGGTGGTCTACACATATGCATGAACGATGTTATAATTTTCCCACAGTTTAGAAGGAAAGTAGTTAGATAGGATATTATCATTATATAATCATAATTATTTTATAAATATCATATTTAAACTTTAAACCCATCATAATAACCATCCATTAAATATAGTGATGAAAAATGAATTGTATCGCTACATGGAGATGGTAATTTGTATGTGTGCATGAGTGATACTTTATCTTCCCATTTAATGAAAAAGAGGAAGGATAATGGTGGTTTAATAATAATAATAAAATTTAATTATATTAAGGATACTGAATATTTTATTTTATGATAAATAATATGGATCTATATGAGGTAAAAGAATAAGTAAAAAAACAAACTGATTGGTAAATTTGATTAACTTTTCTTTGAAAAAACTTATTTATATATCATCTTAAAGATCCTAGGGTTGGTGATTTTGGAAGAAAAAAACCCTAGAATGTTTATAATTATATTTAATAGGTAAATTTATAGGCTTTTTTCAAGATATATTGATAAAAAGGTGTGAATATGTGATAGGAGGAGGTTCCCTTCAATAATTGAGGTGAGGGGAACTTTTGGAATTTCATAAAATATTAAATTATAATAAAGTAATTATAAAGAACAATAATTCAGAATGGTCATATATTAGAAGATAAGGTATTATGTGGTTTTAATACCATAAAACAATGGAATTTGGAAAGTTGTATATGGTTTTTTAAACATCATCTTTTGATTTAACCCCTTCGTTAACTAATCTTTACCTTAACAATGGTAACAAATTTTTCACTCTTAAAGGTTAATTATTTTACTTATAAGGTAAATATTAATGAATTAATGTAAATTTATGAAATTTTAGACCATTTAATATCACAATTTTACTTTTTCTATATTTTTATGATTTTATATAATTTAATACAGTATTATTTTGATAAATTATCTTTAATGACAATTTTTAAATTATTCATTTAATTTGACTTAAAATACATAAATAGAAAAGTTGAATTAGAATATAATTCTTTAAAACAATGCTAATATGTCAGAAATATCTATAAAATCCTTGTAAAATAATAAATCATCTTAATTATATTACTTTTAATAATTTTAAAATCATTTATTTTATTTTCCTATTTATTGAATAAATATTATATTAGCGTTACACAAGAATTTAATGTAATTATTTAATCACAAAAAATTATAAATAAATTTATAGGATTAATAAAACTTCATTGGGAACAAAATAGACTTTTATATTCATTCATAAATTTCTTTTATCTCGTTATGGACACATAATAGATATTTAAAAGTATGAGAGTGACATTCTGTTTCTTTACATTAAATATTATATAGGTTATTTTCATGGATAAGTGACTCTTAAATAGTTAAATTTTGATATTGAGGTGATAAGAGTATAATTATATTTTTACAATAAGAATTACTATGATAAATAGTGATTTTATCATTTAGTTCTTACCTATTTTAACTCAATTTTCCCTTTATCAAGATGATAAATTTTACTACAATTACTATACATGATGCCTAAAAAGGGACTTATTTACAAAATTTGATCTTCCTAATTACAAATATGGAATCCATTTTATCATAATAAATACCAATAAGTTGAAAAAGTTAATTTTAAAATAATTTTATAAAACCCAATGAAAACTGCTTATTAGAAAAATAAAGAATTAAGCATAAAACTAGATTTATTCTTATCTCATGAATAAAAAAAATATTTGATGAATGTTGTAACATCATAACCTAGGAGCCATTGAAATGGTTCCCAAATCCAGTTCACCGCATGGAATCAAACACATATCACCATACTATAGAGGTTTCAAACTAGTAGTGAGGGTCTAAAGGTGGTGCATTGGAGAGAGTATACCCACTGGATCAGTAATAAATAGAGTAGAAGCATAAATAATGAAAGACAGTGGAAGATGAAATAATAAGTGATAATAAATAAATAAAATAAAATACTGGGTAAAATCCAAATTATTCAACCATTCATGAATATTCCATAATGTGTATATCAGAATAAAAGTAGTAGGTAGTACATAACAATAGAGCTAGATAAACAAAAGAATAAATAAATAAAAGATCAATATTCAAAATGCAGACTCAGTACATGCTTATCTATTACTTTCAATATACCATCTCCAGTCATATCCCATAATAAATAAACAACATATATTGTGGTTTAGATCCTAACATATAATCAGGAGGTCTACTTGTGTACCAGTCGGTATCCCAAATAGGGTGTGAGATATACTCAGTAGGCCACCACCAATGGAATATAATGAAATCTAGTATGTGAATATAAAATAAGTAGTGTTCTTGTATAATAAGTAGTATGGTGTTATTGTAAATGTAAATGTCATCAATCCAGGATCTGGATCCTCAAGGACACCTAGCTAATGATACCTTCTTAGGCCTAATCTAAATGTCTCTGAACATGTGTCATCATAAATATATATGTATAACAAGATGTGTTTGTGTGTGTGTAAATATATATATATATATATATGAACTATATACGTAGTAACATATATAGCCATATATATAGATATATAGTATAGCTAGGAACCAAGGTGTAACTCAAGTTTCCATGTATAATCATATGATTATCATACAGTAAGGGACACCATGGATGAGTATCATAAATAATGCAAGACACCATATCGAGTGTCATAAATAATATTGGATGCCAGGATAAGTTTTATGAACAATAATGATAAGGTTTATGCCCAATATCCACTAAGAGGGGGCATGAAATGTCATGTTCAACAACCCAAATGATGTGAAACGCCATATCCAACATCATCATCCAACGGAGTTTGAAATTACATGTCCTAAATCTGAACTGAGGTCCCTCTACAATAATCTAGTATAACATAATCCCACCTACCTTATGAGCCCTTAGCCAAGTAATTCTGTAAATAGGAACCTAGAATCACTCAAGTTAGAGTGTACCTTTATTAATATATTTCATTTGATATTATAACAATGGGAATGAAATCATATATGCCATAATATAAATCGAGAACAAGGTATAAAATTAAATTCATTATTAATTTAACTATACAATTTAATTATTTTATTTATAACATACAAATATGGGAAAGGGAAACGTCCATGATATAACACAATTCATCACACACATCAAATTATTACATTATAAGTGTGCAAGGTGTTTATTCATTAGTTATAAAATGACACACCTAGGAGGGAATTTGGTCGCATAGGGAAAGCGTGATTATAGTGAATAATTTATATAAATATCACATTTAATTCAAATACCATTTTAACCAAGTCATAACTCATAACTCAATAAGGGTCAAGTATACATACCCAAGTATATTTCAACTTGTTTATTTATCAACATTTAACAAATGAACAACATGGGAAATTAAAGGGTGCACATAAAGGGGTGGCCCAAATTGAGGTCACACCCTCAAACCTAATTGACATCACAAACCCCAAACCTTATTGAGGGAGGTCTATAGAACATCAAGGGTAAGTTCTATGAATTTAATTTAAGAAATTTAATAATTAAGGAGAAATGAATGGAAATTCATGTGTGCATCACAATGATGCACTTTATAAATAATGTAAGTTTAAGGGAAATCACATAGACCACCTACCTTATACCAAGGAAACTTCACTCATCCATTATCGAGATTTTATACAATCCAGAATAAAAGAAATATAAGAATAAAAAAATCCTTGAAAATAAGGTAAATGGGATCACACAGATTTAACATTTCATGTGGTGAGATAAATTAAATAAGGGAGAGGATCAAAGAGCTTATCAGAATTCTTCCAGCACACTCAATGATGTTCTATTCATACCAATAATGATGGGGGTCCATGGAAGTATATGGAGGAATCTAAAGGAGAGCTTGAACAACTAATGGGCATAGAAAATGGAGAAAAATAAATGGGGAAGGGAAGTTTTTAAGGTTGGAGGGGAAAAATAGTAATCTCACCCATCTTTAATGTGGAACATGGTTTGGCTACATAGTTTTTCTTATCATGTGTAAACCATGTGGCTCACACTATCCAAGATACACACCATACATGGGCTAGGTGCATGCTTAAACAAACCATGTGCAGCCTGTGGCTCTCCTCTGTAATAAATTGCAGAGCTCTTTCATGATCATGTATCCCATCTCACACTGTTAAATAAGTCATCCACACCAACAACTAGTATTAATTGTTAGCACTAAGTACCTCACATGGTATATATAATTCATTCACCTATATAATAGTATTCACTATTAGGGGTGCATTGTTAGCACTAACTATGCTCTAACCATGTGCCCTTTTCTGTCTCTTCCCAAAAATTGAGTTCTCAAAGCCCAACACCTCTAAAACCCATGTGGACTTATGATACATTTCTTAGGCCTTAAAACTTGTCCAAAAACATAATATTTAAGTTTTATGATTCTTGTATTTACATTATGAGTCTCAATTTATGATTCAGTCCATATAATAAATTAAAAGTTAAAATTATCTTGGAATCTTCAATCAGTTCAAAACAAAGGATCTTACAATCTCCCTACCTTAGAACTTCTTATCCCTAAGAATCCTAGGGGAACATTGAAATTATCACTTGACCTACATGGGTCATGAATTATTTCTCAAACTTCTTTTTTATTTTTCCTATGGCCAATAAAACAAAAAGTGCTACTTTAAACATGTGATACTTAAGTCACTAAAATGTGATTGAATGCTCGTATTCAAAACTGAAACATCCTGACAGTTCTTACCCATGTTTTTCTAACCTCAGACATGATCATGTCATCTTCTCCTCCATAATCCAACCTATATCACTCCCCAACATAGGTTTTAGATTTCAAACCATTGAAATTGCCTATTGAAACTTATCCCTAGCATCTTAAATATTCTTCTCACACAATTCTCAACTCAAAACACCCATTTGTGCATGAGGACTTTGGTCTTGGTATTTTTTAGCTATAAATGGTTGAATTTAAATCAACCAATCATAAAAAGTTGTGATGTTATTTCCTTGAAAATCTTGGACTAAATATTGCACTATACTCATCACCTCTGATGACATATTTGATGTGGTTCCTCACTATCCACATTCAACTAATCATGATAATACAAGTCAAACCACATTCTATCGACTATTTTTGAAAATATCAGCTTCATGAGCTAAAGTATTACCAAAAACTGAATCCATTTCATTTAAACAAGGAATACATAAATCATTTCAAGTGTGCTCACTACAGTTCATAACTGGTTTCTGATGATGTCTCCTAACCATACTATCCTTGTTCAAAACTATCATCGTGTGATAACTCTAGAATCATCACATACTTTATCAAGTATACTAAGATCATTATATGATAATTATCAACTAATCCCAACCATAATTCTAGTGTAAAATATTTATCAACTAATTGAGTCCACAGATATTTCACAAGGTAGTCCATATTCCTACTTTTATGAGTGAAACATCAGTATATAGTCTAGGCGTCCACACAACAGAACCACTGACCATTCCCCAAGGTGGAATCTCACCTGGTGGTCAAGTCAATGAATCATTCGATGTCAAAAATTCTGTCTAAGGAATAACTACTTGGGAATACAAGTGTCACTCAGGAAAATCATTCATATATAGGGATATAGTTCCATGATAAAGGTAAGTCATAAAAAACCAGTATATTGCCTGGAATTTTCTAATAATTTCATTAGTATTCAGTTCCATTTATCAAGGTTATCCAAAACTAAAGTGACCATCCAATTACTGATCTAAGATAGAATCTTCTCAATTAGGGTCCATCCCTCAAAACAAAAAATCATTTAATTCGCTTGGTGTATAGTTGATGTTGTCCCAATGTACTCATGATGATGTCAAGATAGGGGACTTGATAGTCTACGAACTAGGAGCATGCCAAGACATTATTGATGGTTACCATAAACAAGAATGTATATCTCTCCTAAGCCATGATCCATCAACATAATATATTTTCATTGAATTAACCCCTAGAACCACCTCTTCTGATGATGTGTTACCAGCTCCAACTATGGTTCAACTACCTCACGACACCCTTAACCCATGATCATACCTCTACCAGTACAGTTTTAAGGGTCACAACCCTAACAAATGTGTCATAGAGAACATGATACAACTTTGATGTTCTCAACCCTCCATAAAAGATTTAATTATCAAGGTTTCAGTTGATCTAATCCAAACTGACCTATTGTGAAATGTCTAACTTAATAGACAATGTAGAATTTGGAGGCTTGATCAATTTTCCTCAAAACCAAATGTACATGTGATCATTCTAAACAAACACCAAAGTATCATCCCAAATATTCGTATTCTTTAATGGTTGGTTACTCAACCAATCAATTTTACATCATGTTTCCATGAAATCATTGATGCATGACCAACCTATCAACTCCTAGATCTCTTATTCACCCTGAACCTAAATATAACATTAAAACTCAGTTTAACATTACACCTAAGTTTTAAAACTCATTTCCATGATCAATACTTGGGAGATTAAATCTACCAACTCACTATATTTTAAAAGTATTCCTGGACATTTCCAATTGGTCAATTATGGTTGCATTCCCTCTACTCGGAATGACATTATTAAACACATTAGATGAAAATCTCTCCACATTTAGAGTTCCCTAGTCATCACTTTCTAAGAATGGGAACTTATCCCACAACACACACTCCATCCACCACTGAACATTAGTTATAGATGTGTCCAGAATGCTTATACCAAGCACCAATGAAGATATAAGAAAAATAATCCACTTAAAACCATGTTATATCAAACTTAAATTCTAAAACAAACTCCGATAATCTGTGTTACAGCTCCTGCTAATTTATATAATAGTATCCCCCAGTAGTGGGATAACTCAATTTTTCTAATTATCTAGTCACTCAACTCCAGAGATGACATGGGAATGTATACTTTACATATTCATGACTATGTCTAAGAAATCATGAAACCACATGGTTTAAAGGATTACATGACCTTATCTCTCAAATAGTATGTGATTTAACACATCACTTCTCAATTATATGGGCACCGCATGTAAAAATTCATGCTACATTGATATCGAAATAGCACAAAAGTTTCTACACATTCTTAGAATGAGATAGAGTACACATAAATCAACTCAGAGTTGTGTTATCCAAATGACTATTAATAGGTTGTCAACTCTTGAGTTGTACTCCATTAAAAAATAAGTAAGTTCACACGACCCTCAAAGTGGAAGACCATGCTAGATCCATGTATAACCCTATGAACTAAAGTTTTACACAATGCTAAAACTTCCAACAAAGATCAACGTGTGCATGACCACCCACCATACTCGGGTTTCATTTTATAAAATAAGAGTCCTACCTAACTCAAACATCACCCAAAAGTCACCGCTCATCTAAAAACTAAAATCAAACATTTAATAAGGATAACATACCTCATAGGGCCCTAACTCAACCAGGTTATCCCTTTTATAAATCATAAATCATTTCCCCTAAAACTACGTCATTACAAGAAGTTCTCTAGGCTTACCGGCCAAACTTCTAAACTTTCTATAAAAGAAAAAGAGAAACTGATACCTATGGGAAACATCCATGATCTCATCCAAGGTAACATTTAAATATGTCCCTTATTTGGTGCTTGAAGATAAGAACACCATGTTAAGGTTTTTATTTAATCTATTTCACTATTTCACACTTACTATAACATTTAAAAATATCAAATATATAAAAAGGGTAAGTGATAATTATAAAAGAACATGTTTTTTAAACTACACTTAGTACATTATTTAGCTGACTGCATTTATGATAAAAGGAAAATTTTCTCATAGTTTCCCTTTACAAATTAAATCATTAATTAATTAACCATGAAATTACCAAAATTGGATTAGTTAAAGAAAAATTCAATCCTAAGTTATAGAGGAAACATCCTATAGGTTTAATTAACATTTTAATTAACAAAAGACTCATAATAATAAATCTTAAAAGTATATTAAAAGGTTATTTATAATTTAAAGGGATAAGTTCAATAATATTCTCCCATAAATTTATATATAACCTATATAAGTGGTTATTTACATCTTAAATAACCATACCATTTGCATAAACAAACCCCCATAAGGATAAGTACTAAGGCATATAAAGTCAAATGTGACTTACTAGGGTCCCATCAAGTTAAACTGAGTTCAGTTAAGTGAAACCCCTAAAAGTTAAATTATTATAGATTAATTACACCCTTAGAGGGTTTATCACATAAAAAACATACCCCAACTTAACTACTCAGGTCTAGTTATGCATTTAGGTATTTAATCATATGTTCCATCATTTCCAAGTTATAGAGGTACTAGCCTTCATAAAGTCAACCATTCTCTATAAGGATTTAAATTTATCATATATCATGGTTAAATTAGATGCATTACCATTCCCAAATTATAATGGTATAAGCCTTTATAATTTACAATTGGCACTCATGTAACTACAACCAGGTTTTCACCTTCATCCTTAGAATAAAACAAATTCATATATGATGGTTTGATTATATGGGTTACCCTTACCTATTTATAATGGCCCATACACTCCTTAAATTTTTATTTTCATCCATTTAATCATAACTATAAATGTTTTCGCCCATGAAACGAATGATAAATGGATCAAACATGTCATAATTTGTTGATTAAGGTTCCACCATCAAGATATATGGGAAAACTCATTTAGGTTAATGTGTAAAATTTAATAAAAAATCATATATCATAATTATAATATGAATGTTATCACATATAAATAATACCAATAAACATGGAAATAATCATGAAAAAAATCACCCAAACATGGTGTAAAAGAAATAATTCTAAATAATTATTAAGGCATGTTAAGTAGAGAAGTATTTTTATAAATCAAACAAGAATGGCACACAAATCATCATGCATCATAAAATATATAATTCAATCTACATGACATGGAATATGAATGAAAATTGAATATCTACATGCCTAAATGGATTCATGTAGTAATAATTGATTTTTATATCAATATAAGGGTAAAAATCCATAAATAATTGTGCATCATAAATACACCAATCACTTGAATTGAAATAGTAATAAACTATAATAAAAAAATATGAAAAATAGTTTAATCCTAATAAACGTATTCTTTCCCCCATGCATGGGTTTTCCAGACCTAGAAATGATCTATTAACCAAGTGCTGAAACATTCATAGTCTCCCACCTTCCATACCAAAATATCCAAACAAACGAAAAAAAATAAGACTATGATAACACTTTGTAACATCTTAACCTGGGAGCCACTGAAATGGTGTCCCTATTCAGTTCACCACATGGCCTCAAGTGCTTCTACTTGTACGTTAGAGGCTATCAACTATTAGTGAGGATCAAAAGGTGGTACACTAGGGATACTATGTCCTCTATATTAGTAATAAATGGAGTGGAATAATAATAATTAAATGTAGTGGAAGATGAAATAATATCTTTCAATCAAAAAAATAGACAATCATGCCAAATCCAAATAATCCAACCATGCATGAGTATTTCATAATGTGAAGATTAGAATACATGCAGTAAGTAATACATAAAATGGAGATAGACTATCAAAAGAATAAATAAATACAATACTCTAGCTCCAGAAGTAATCATGAGTACATGCTCATCTACTACTCCTAATCTCCCATCTCCATTACTAGCCCATAATAGATAAACATCATAGAGTGCAATCTAGATCCTAACCTACAATCACGATGTCTGTTTGGGTACCAATCAGTGACCTGAATAGGGTGTGAGATATACTCATTAGTCCACCACCAATGGAGTATAATGCAATATAGTCTATGAATATAAAAAAAAATTAGTGTGACTGCATAATAATCAGTAAGGAAGTACAATAAATGTAAATGTAATCAAGTCGAGCTCAATTCCCTCAAGGAAACTTAGCCAAAGATACCTACTTTGGCTTGAGTTGGATGTCTCTAAACATGTTGCATCATAAATATATATGTATAAGTATACATGTTCTTGTGTATATATATAAATATATATATGTATGTGTATATATTCACTATATATGTAGTAACATATATAGCCATATATATATATATATAGTATATCCAAGACCTGAGGCATAACTCAAGAATCCATGTATAATCATGAGTATCATAGAGTAAGGGATTCTATTCCTAAGTATCATAAATAATATAGGATTCCATGTTAAGTTTCATAAATAATATAGGATTCCATGCTGAGTGTTGTGACCAATAATGAGAGGGGTCGTGCCCAACATCTAATTCAGGGGGTATAAAATGTCATGTCCATCAACCTAAGTGATGTGAACCACCATTTCTAGCATCCTTAACTAAGGGGATTTAAAACTCTATTTCCACAACCCTAATTGAGGTCCCTCAATAATAATCTAGTATAAAGTAATCCCACCAAACCCGTGATCCCTTAGCCGAGGCATTCTATAAAGAGGAACCTGACATCTCTCAAGGCGCAATGGACCTTCATTAATATATTTCATTTAACATTATAACAATGGCCATGGAATCATATATTCTATAATATAAATTATGAAAAAGTTACATAATAAAATTCAATATTAATTTAACTATACAGTTAAATTATTTCATTTATAACATACAAATAGGGGTAGGCGAAACACTCATGTTATAACATAGTTCATCACACACATAAAATTACTACACTATAAGTGCCTAAGGTGTTTATTCATTAGTGATAAACTAACACATCTAGGAGAGTATTTGATCACATAGTTAAAACATGATCATAGCGAATAAGTTATATAAATCTCACATTCAATTCAAATACCTTTTTAACCAAGTCATAATTCATAACTCAGAAAGTGTCAAGTATACATAATCTAGTGTAGTTCAACTCATTTATTTATCAATATTCAACCAAGAACCAACGTGGAAAATTAAAGGTCATACCCAAAGGGATATACCAAATTGAGGTCACAATCATCAAACCTAGTTTATGGGGGTCTAGATAACATCAAGGGTGTGTTCTAGTCATTTAATTTAATAAATTTCATAATTAAGGATCAACGTGCAGAGAGTTTAGAGTGGGGCACAATGAAACATTTTATAAACAGTGCAAATTTAAGGGAAACACATAAAATGAATACCTTATATCAAGGATTCTTAACTTGTCCATTATTGGTATTTGATTCAATCTAGAATGAGAAAAATCAAATAATCGGATAAACTCTGTGAAAATAGGGTAAATGAGACCGCACAGATTTAGTATTCCATATGGTGAGATAAACAGAGGAATGGATAGGATAGAAGATCTTATTGATAATCTTCTAATTCACTTGATATAATTTTATTCGAACCAATAATGAGGGATATCCATTTAATCCTATTGAGTAATCTAAAGGAGAGCTTGAGTGGTTGCTGGATGTGGAAAATGATGGAAAAGAAAGGGGAGGGAAAGTTAAAGGATGGAGGGGGAAAGAGTAATCTAGACCCTATTGAATGAGGTTTATGGTTAGTCTACAAGGTTTAGATAACCATGTACCAAAAATGTAGCTCATAATTTCGAAGATTCATACCCCACATAGGTTAGGAGCATGGTGAGACAAACTATGAGCAGCCCATGCGGTCTCCTATACAATAAATTATAGAGTACTTGCACGATCGTACAGCCCATATCATAGGTTAAATACTCCATGTGACTAAAAATAAATATAAACAGTTATAAACATGTCTCATTCATGGTATATACATGTTTTACTCCTATAGAAAAGGTTTCATGGTTAGGGTTTCATGATTAGAACTAATTGTGCCCAAAATGTGCGCCCGTGTCTGTCTCTTCTCGAAACTAGATTCTCAAATCCTAGAACCTATAAATTCAATAAAATTTTCAAGACATTCCTTTATAATTAAATATTATCCAAAAAACATCACATTTAAGTGTTCCAATTCTTTTATTTACATTCTGAGGCTCGGTTTAAAATTTGCTCGGTCCACCAAATGAAAAGTAAAAATTATTTTGGATTTTTCAACCAGTTAAAAACACAGGATATTAAAAATATTAAAAAACATTATTTAATATATATTATATATTTAATATATTTAATTAAAATAATTCACAAATGGTTATGAATTTAATTTATTAAGATAAAAACACACTGCGTACATAAAATAGCTTTTTTAGAAAAATGATTTTTTACGTATAAAAATGTTATTATATAAAATTCAGATATAAAATTTATTCCAATGAAATTAATTAAATTATTTAAAATATAAGATATCTAATTTTAATTTTAAACCATTTTAAAAAAAAATTAACCTTTTACATGATTGAAACAAAAATATAGTTTCCAATAAAAATCAGTATTTTTAACTATTCATTGAAAAATCAATCTTTTTAGAAAAGTCTCAAAAACTCACCCTAATATAATTTTGATATGATTATTTAAAAAATAAAATTTATTTTTAAATAAGTTTATTAAAAAATCTGGAAAATAAAGATATTATTTTATTAAATATTAATAAAAATCTTTTTTTGAAGGAAACGTATTTTTGAAGCCTAATATAACTTTACTAAAAATTGAATGTTTATTTATTAATAATTAATAAATAATTTGGTATTGAGTAGGAAATTTATATATATTTCATAATTTTATTATTTATATTCATACTCTCCAATTAAATTTCTAGATTTTATAGGTATTTATAATATCTCATGGTCATTTAAGCTTGGTGTTTCATGTTGTATATGATATCGAACATAATGTTCTTATTTTAAAATATCATGTTATTTCATTCCCCACTTTAATAAATTTCATATTTACAATTTTAATTTGTGATAATTAATAAAGGGTTTGATATTTGAAAATTACTTTTTTGAAAACCCACATCATAAAAAGGGTTTATAAAATTTCCTCTTGAAAATAGGTAAAAAGAAATATGAAGTTCATCTGGAAAAACATATACTTAGGTTTCAATTTTAGAGAACGTTGGTAGTAAGTGAAAATATATACATGGAAGAAAAAAATAATTTATACATAATATGGAAAGTTATATAGAAAATTTATCAAATAAATTGAACGGTCATTAGAAATTTAATGCCACAAAAGCATAAATTAGTCAGGTGTGAAAAAAGACCATCAATTCATTGAAATTTAAGGTAATAGGACAATATTTTTGTTTCAATATCATTTTAATTTTATTTTAGGAATTATTTTACCATATATACAAAGAAAATAAGATAATATACTTTCTTTAAAAATAAAATTTCATCCTTTAATCAATTTCCATGAAAATATCATATGTTTCTCTAAAAAATGACTATTCAAGGTGAATTTTTCATGCCTAGAGCACTAAAATCAACTTACAATATATTGAAAAAATATATCAATATATTCCTAATTTATTTATACATTATCTAAAACCAAAAATGGTTATCACAAGGTAATATAATCCCAAAAATGGATAAAACTTGAAATAATACATTCAAATCCAAAATTTCTAGAATAAAAAAAATGGTTACACTTAGATAATTTCAAAAATACCCCTACATCACAAATAACTTCAATAACCTCAAAATTAAATAATTTCTTAACCTCAAATGTGATATCATAAATTTCATCTTACATATCTAAATATTTATTTTCATTTTTCTCGAATAATCACTTGTTAAACCTTAGAGTTATATATTACTCAACCTAATGAAAATATCCCAAAATATCATGAATCACCAAGATAAGTCACTATATAATCTTGTATAGTATTCAATTTCACAAAAGTTTCATGAATAAAATTTAGATATTACCTTAAAAGGAAATACCTAAATTGACCACAAATATCTCGAAAAATAACACCTTGTTAATGAATCACTTTTAAACCATCAAAATTATATATATAACACTATCAATAAACCATAATTAATTTATTGTTAAATTATAAACTAACCTAAAGAGCTATTTAAACCTCAATAGTGTATTATTTCTAAAACTCGGTAAAAGATTCAAATCACCTCAAAATCCAATCACTTAAAATATCAAAAAGTGGTGTTTAATACTATGAAATTATGATTAACCTTAAACATATAAAACAATGATGGTATCCATAGATCCTAAGTTAACCTCACATGAAAATATGCAGTCTTCCAAAAAATTAACACAATGCTTATTCCTAAATTAAAATCACATAACATTGAATATATCCTATAAATCCAAAAAATGCAATAAAATTCATCAAAGATGAACTAAATAAATTTATCATAAAATCAATATCCAATTTCAGGGTCATAAATACTATCCCATCAATTCCAATCAACTATTTATCCCGAATCAAATATTATCACTTTTCTTGGTTATTAGTATCAATCAACATATGTTTTTAAATCCTTAAAGAAAACTACTATAGAAAAATCATTATATTTTTAATGATTATTATATCCAAAATATCATTGATTTAATTCTTGGATCCCAAAACATAAACACTTCAATTATTTCAATTCAAATACTCACATAGAATATGTCATTTCATGTAGTTGGGGTGGTTCCTGAGTGGTAAACTGTAAATACCCGTAAATTTCAAGGAAATTTTTTTTTCTTAATTTTACTTGGAATTGTACAAGAACGTAGCTTCTGATGGCACCTGATTCCGAGGCCCGGTGTGCCCGGAATCATTTTCTGAAGTTTGGCTCAGGTACATTCAGTGAACGAACGAGCGGGTTTTTCTAACTTTTGAACAGGTGCTCGGAATCGAATTCTGAGGGCACCGATTAAATCACAGCGCAGTTATTTGCTTAGAAACGCCTCTTCCAGAGTTGCGTTTTCTCAGTTGTGGTTTTTAATTTTTGGGTTTTAAGTTAAGAAATAAAATAAAAGTTGTGCGATAATTTTATTTTTATTTTTCACTTAAAGCCGCTTAAAGATCACTTCAAGCTGTTTAAGCTGAGTTGATGCAGATAGGGTGCTATCCAAAAATATCTTACCCTCTTGGTAGGATATTTGTGAGGAGGGTCCCTCACGAGCCCCCACCGTTTCTTTTCCGCTAAGTAACACACCCGCGAAAACCCATCATTATGAAAGTCAACTGACGCGTTTTCTTAAATTCTTAACGCACCATTTAATTGGGAGGTTTTATTCGTTGAATTAATTCTAATAATTAATGGGTCGTTACTTACCTCTTTTTCATTTTTTGGCATGTTAATAAAATAAGACCAACGCTCTTTCTCCTTAAGTCTTGTTCATTGAGAGGATTTGACAGCAACCAAGAATTCTTCATCCTCCTTCGCGAAGAACGCCGAGCCCTTGGAAATCAACGAAGCGAAGTTGTGTGCCGCGATGCCAATGTTTCCTCTCCCGCGACGTTCTTTGGCGACGTTCCTTAATCCGCAACAAAATCTTTGATCATCCATTGAGGTGAGAGATTGAGGTTCTTTAAATTTCATTGTGGATTAAAACAACAATATGGATTTAATTATTATTAATTAAATCTATATGTTCTTGAACCTTGGATTTCGTCGACGCGCACCGTATTCTGTGACGACGCGACGCCCTTCTGCGACGACGCGACGCCCTTCCGCGACGCGACGATCGCCTCCTTCCACGGCGATCAATTTTGCGAAGAACGCGCGTGCGACAACTTGACGACGTAGTGGTTTGTTGTGATATAATTTATTTATATTCCTGTGATCGTTTCTTTTAAAATAAAGAATCCAGTTTCATAAAGAACAATTTAAATTTATTAAAAATTTTATTTAATATGTTGAATTTTCGTCCCGGTTGATATCACCTAATGCGGAGGGTGCGGGCCGAACAAACACGGCCCGACAACCCTCCGCAGTTCTTCGTTGTTGTGTGGATTTGGGGGGTGATGACAAAACGTGACGCAAGGGCGATTTGATGTTTCCGCAGTGAAGAAAGGAACCCGAGAGGAGCACCGGTGAGGACGGGAAGGAAAACGGACCACCGAAGCGACTCTGGTGGCCCGCGGAAGCCTCCGGCGGCGCGGGTCGCCGGCGGCGCCCCCGGCGCAGCGCCGGACAAGGCCGCCGCAGCAGCGGCGGCCAGCAGACCCACGGCCATGCGGGTCTGGCTCACACGCACGGGACGCGGCCTTTGCCGCGTCCGTTGATTCCAGCGCGGCCCCACGCGGGGTCGCGGCACCGTCTTCCCGCGGGGGCGGCCCCCCGCGGCAGACTCGCTCGGCTGCTCGGCCGTGCCGAGTCGGGCCGGCCCCACCGGCTGGGCCGCGCCCTGGCCGGACCGGGCCACACCGAACCGGGTCCGACCCAGGGGAGGTCGGGCCGGGTCGGCCCGGGCCCAGACCCCCGTCTTCGGACCGTTTCGTTCTTTTGCCTGTATCTTGAGCTACGGGCCTCCGAACGATACGCCGTCAGCGGCAACGCGATCCTTGGATCGAGAGGGTCGTTTCGGTATATCGCACTCAAGGTTTAGGAATACTTTGTGTTCATACGGGTTGGTCCGTACACGAAACCAACCGGGCCTTCGGAGCGGAAATGCTCATATCTTTAGCCTCGGACATCTGATTGACGTTTCGTCAACTTTGGTGGATTCCTCTAAGTGAGACGGATCTTTTGGATCACTCCGCTCGAGGTTTGGATGCAGGTGGAGTACGGTCGGGTTGGTTTTGCCTTAAAAAACCAACCGGGCCCCTAGGACGAAAAAGCAAATAACTCTCAAACCGGGCGTCTGATTGACGCGCCGTCTGCGACGTTGAATTCCTGTTGACGATACGGAACTTTTGGATACCTCGAATTCGGACTTTGTGTCAGTTGATGTATCAGCCTCTTGGCTCGTGGAGCGGACCCTCCCGAACGAGCTTGCTGTGTGCGGGAACCCTAGAGCTGGCTGCAGCTGCTGCTGTAACAACGACGACTGTACAAAGATCCTCAGTGGATTTGACTGCGATGATGATGAAAACGGTATGGGAATCCTCCGTGTTTTCGGCATTGATCACCGTGGTACATCTTGGGATACGTTAACTCCGGACTACATGTCATTTGATGCATTGACCTCTTAGCTCGTGGAGTGGACCCTCCCGGAACGAGCATGCTGTGTGCAGAAACCCTAGAGCTGGTTGAGACTTGATGACTGCTGATCGAACGACTCTGTGTGTTACGGTTAGCCCAGGGGGAGCACTTGGTTGTAGCGGCAGACCCACGACAGAGGTGCGCTTGGTTGTAGCGGAAGACCCACGACAGAGGTGCGCTTGGTTGTAGCGGCACAGGGGAGCGCTTGGTTGTAGCGGCAGACCCACAATAGAGGTGCGCTTGGTTGTAGCGGCACAAGGGAGCGCTTGGTTGTAGCGGCAGACCCACGACAGAGGTGCGCTTGGTTGTAGCGGCACAAGGGAGCGCTTGGTTGTAGCGGCAGACCCACGACAGAGGTGCGCTTGGTTGTAGCGGCACAAGGGAGCGCTTGGTTGTAGCGGCAGACCCACGACAGAGGTGCGCTTGGTTGTAGCGGCATAGGGGAGTGCTTGGTTGTAGCGGCAGACCCACCACAGAGGTGCGCTTGGTTGTAGCGTCATAGGGGAGCGCTTGGTTGTAGCGGAAGACCCACAACAGAGATGCGCTTGGTTGTAGCGGCACAGGGGAGTGCTTGGTTGTAGTGGCAGACCCACGACAGAGGTGTACTTGGTTGTAGAGGCACAGGGGGAACTTGGTTGTAGCGGCAGACCCATGACAGAGGTGCGCTTGGTTGTAGCGGCATAGGAGAGCGCTTGGTTATAGCGGCAGACCCACGATGGAGGGGCGCTTGGCTGTAGCGGCATGGGGGAGCGCTTGGTTGTAGCAGCAGGCCCACAGTACCCGATAGGTGGAGTACTACAACAGTCCAAGGTAAGAGGGAAGCGCTTGGTTGTAGCGGCATAACCACTGTACTTGATGGAGAAGGAGTTTACCAATAGCTTTGGGTTCAACTTCATGATCGATCCTGTGTGGGTCATTGCGAGGGTTAGTACCTACAGATCCTTTATGGGTCTGACGGCTTAGATGAATCAGTGGCTACATCTGATCATCTCTAACATCTTACGAAGAAGTACCTGTGTGAGCTGAATCCTGTTTACTCTCCTTTGTGGATTGTGTTGAGATATCCTGTGTGGATTTAGTTTTACTCACCTTTGTGGATTGTGTTGTGCTATCCTGTGTGGGTATACGTTTTGCTTTCCTGTGTGGACTGGGTTGTGCTTGGGCTCGGATGTTGGAGTCGAACGGGAATTGATGACTTAGGTATATGTATGGGCATATACCTAAGCAGTGTCGGTTGTTACTTCATGGTTGCATATTTCCTTTGTGGTTTATCCTTTGTGGATTTCAGGAGACCTTTGGGGGTCTCGGGGTCCCTACAGAGTAGCTTATACTCACCCCTGCACGGGCTATGCCCGCACTATGTTGTGTTGGTTGCAGACGACGGACAGTGCTGATCGTGGTGGAGGCTTGCGGAGCAGGACGGTACATGGAGGTGGACCACTGGGCGGGGTGTACTCGGAGTGGATGGCTGGACCAAGGAGCTGTGTAGGCTATCTGTACTCACCCTTCAAGTGGGACTTCTAGAGGATGGCTCGACGCTGCGGCTTTTCTTTTCAGTTGCTGTTTTTCCCTTCAGTTGTACTTTATAGTTGGGCTTGTATTTATGGCCCCTTTTACTTTCATCACAGCTTGTTACATTTTTTACTTAGTGTTTCCTCTTTCCGCTTGCTTACTCTGTGGTGGTTGTTTACTTTACAAAGGCAATGTCTTCCCTGTTTATCCGGATTTATGCCTTGGTGCTAGTCGCCAGCCCCTGGCCTATGGAACGCGGGCTTGGGGTAGTCACAGCACGGGCCCCGAGGAAGGGTCGTGAAAAATTGGTATCAGAGGCATTCGGTTCTACCACAGACTCTGATCTTTCTTCTATGTGAAGCAATAGTGTTTAGCGTATTGGGTGTGGTTATCAGTCCAGGGATTCCAGTGTTGGTGTGGCGGCTGACGTATCCGTACACCAGGACCCTGACTTCTGATTTCTGTCTTAATGCATGAAAACATATATTGCATGTGTGTTTCAAGTTTTCTGTGTGATTACTTTGTGTTAGCTCACCAGGTACACTGTTCTGACCGTGGCAAACCTGTTTTTTTAGGATGGCCCCACGACAGCAGTCGGCTAGGGTTTCGAGCGTTGTGCGTGGCGACAACCCGCCGTGCGACGAGGCTTTGGTGTAGGGCCCTTTGACAGCAGAGGCACCAGCGGTACCTCTACCCGCCGAGCCACCGATGCTTCCAGCCCCAGCTGCTGATGATGCACGTTGCCTTAGTGCACTGCATGAGTTCCAGTGCCAGCGACCGCCCAGGTTCCACGGGGAGACGGACCCCCAGGTAGCTGAGGACTGGCTGGAGGCAGTTGTTCGAGTTTTCAGGCTAGTGAGGACACCAGCGGACCTTATGGTGGTCCTTGCAGCGAGCCTCCTGCACGTGGCAGCAGGCAGATGGTGGAGCTTGATGCTTCAGGTGCACGACGAGACATCTCTCCTCTGGACGGACTTTGAGAGCATCTTCCGCTCCAAGTTCGTCCCAGCCACCCTCCGTGCGGTGCGCATCCAATAACAGCTACAGCTACGGCAGGGCAGCATGACAGTGGCCCAGTACTCGGCGAGATTTACTGATCTCTCACGCTACTCCACAGATATGGTACGGGACCCGTTTTTCCAGGCCCGGACCTTCGAGCAGGGACTGAGGCATGAGATCAGGGCTTTGATGATCTCTCTCAACATTCCGACTCAGGCAGGAGTGTTGGATCGAGCCCCCTTAGTGGAGAGTTTCCTCGCTGAGCACTCTCCAGCAGTAGGACCCACCACTTGCTGGCATGCGGAAGAGTCTTCTACAGCAGGCAATAGACAGATGACTTAGGGGTCCAAGAGGACTAGACCTACAGGTGGTCGACAGCATGACTCTGGATCAGTTGTGCGAGGCACTCGGGGTGGACAACGACCTTCCATGAGAGGGCAGTGTTACTCCTGCGGCGGGATTGGTCACATGGCTCATGACTATCTGACCCGCCATACGGATGACCAGCAGATGAACGAAGGACCCCCCAGGCAGAGGCAGAGGTTCTATCAGGGCGGCCCGCAAGGAGCAGGCGGCCATGGCAGGGGAGCTGGCCGTGCAGTTGGAGGTGGACGACGCTTCGGGGTGTTGCCACCACCACCACCGGGAGGTCCACCCCGACCGCATGGTACAGGAGGACATGGGAGAGCTTAGCTTCAGGCAGCTGAGGCCTACGATCATGGAGCTCCGGGAGCAGATGGACAGGAGAGGAACTAGTGGATACGTCTTTTGTACTTCTAGATCCTTTTTGTTGTTGTGTAATGTCTTTGTATTATGAGCTGTAATAGTAAAATACGCTTACCTTTGTGATGTTTTCATTCCTGTCCTCTTTTGTGTTGTTACTAAGAGGTTCTAGTTAGACTGTTGACTTGACCCTCACTTGTGAGACATCTACTAGAGGAGACACAGTTACCACACACTGATGCCGATAGTGTGACTCAACCATTGGAGGCAAGAGTAACGGTTGGATCTCTTGTTAGTAGCGTCGAGGCCTTACGACGTCATCTTTGGTATGGATTAGTAACATCCATATCGGGATTGACTGTATTAGGAAAAGGAAGTGCTTCATCCAGGGGATGAGACCAGATTTCTCTTATCGGCAAAGGAGAAATCTTAGCAGCTCTTGTGGGACCGGAGATGGTCCAGGCCATGCTAGAGAAGGTCCAGGTCATCTAGGAGTGGATGAGGACAGCTCAGAGCCAACAGAAGTCTTTTACAGACAGGAGGCAGAGGCCACTAGAGTTCGAGGATGGCGACCATGTCTTCTTGCGGGTCTCACCTTGACGGGGTTTACAGAAATTTGGCGAGGTGAATTATCGCCTGGCTCTACCACCTCAGTTACACCGGGTGCACAACGTTTTCCTCGTATCTCAGCAGAGGAGATACGTGCACGACCCGATGCAAATCTTTGACCATGGAGAGCTGGTCTTTGATGATGGGGCGGCTTTTGCGGAGGTCCTAGTGGAGATCGAGGATCGATAGGAATAGGTCCTACGTGGATGATCTATTCCTCTAGTGCGCTTCATTTGGTAGCTCGGGAACCTCCAGGAGAGAACTTGGGAGCGGGAGGCTCAGATGCATGCTCAGTACCGCCTTTGTATCCCTAAGTTTGTGGTGAAGCTTTACGGGGATGTAAAGCCCTGTGGTGGGAGTAATGTAAAGACCTGTAAATTTCAAGGAAATTTTTTTTCTTACTTTTCCTTGGAATTCTATAAGAACGCAGCTTCTGACGGCACCTGATTCCGAGTCCCGGTGTGCCCGGAATCATTTTCTGAATTTTGGCTCGGGTACGTTCAATGAACGAACAAGCGGGTTTTTCTAACTTTTGAACCGGTGCTTAGAATCAAATTCTTAGGGCATCGATGAAATCGTAGCGCCGGTATTTGCTTAGAAACGCCTCTTCTTAAGTCGTGTTTGCTCGGTTGTGGTTTTTAATTTTTGGTTTTTAAGTTAAAAATAAAATAAAATTTGTGAGACAATTTTATTTTTATTTTTCACTTAAAGCCGCTTAAAGACCACTTCAAGCTATTTAAGCTGAGTTGATGCGGATAGGGTGCTATCTAAAAATATCCTACCCTCTTGGTAGGATATTTGTGAGGTGTGTCCCGCATGAGCCCCCACCGTTTCTTTTCCGCTAAGTAACGCACCCGCGAAAACCCGTCATTATGAAATTCAACTGACGTGTTTTCTTAAATTCTTAACGCACCATTTAATTGGGCGGTTTTATTCGTTGAATTAATTCTAAAAATTAATGGGTCATTACTTACCTCTTTTTTGTTTGTTGGCATGTTAATAAAATAAGACCAACGCTCTTTCTCATTAAGTCTTGTTCGTTGAGAGGATTTGACAGAAACCAAGAATTCTTCATCCTCCTTCGCGAAGAACGCGAAGAACGCGAAGAACGCGAAGAACGCGAAGAACGCGAAGAACGCGAAGAACGTGAAGAACGCGAAGAACACCGAGCCCTCAGAAATCGATGACGTAAAGTTGTGTGCCACGACGCCAACGTTTCCTCTCCCGCGACGTTCTTTGGCGATGTTCCTTAATCCGCAACAAAATCTTCGATCATCCATCGAGGTGAGAGATTGTGGTTCTTTAAATTTCTTTGTGGATTAAAACAACAATATGGATTTAATTATTATTAATTAAATCTATATGTTCTTGAACCTCGGAGTTCATCGATGCGCACCATATTCAGCGACGACGTGACGCCCTTCCGAGACGACGCGACGCCCTTCTGCGACGCGATGATCGCCTCCTTCCGCGGCAATCAATTCCGCGAAGAACGCACGTGCGACAACTTGATGAGGTAGGGGTTTGTTGTGATATAATTTATTTATATTCCCATGATCGTTTATTTTAAAATAAAGAATCTGGTTTCATAAAGAACAATTTTAATTTATTAAAATTTTTATTTAATATGTTGAATTTTCATCCCGGTTGTTATCACCTGACACGGAGGGTGCGGGCCGAACGAACACGGCCCGATAACCCTCCGCAGTTCTTCGTTGTTGTGCGGATTTGGCGGGCGACGACAAAACGTGACGCAAGGGCGATTTGATGTTTCCGCAGTGAATAACGGAACTCGGGAGGAGCACCGGCGTAGAGGAGAAGGAAAACGGACCACCGGAGCGACTTCGGGGGCCCGCGGAAGCCTCCGGCAGCCTGAGGCGGCGGCACCCCCGGCGCGCCGCCGGACAAGGCCGCCACGGCTTCAGCCGCGGCGGTGGTGGCTAGCAGACCCGCAGCCGCGCAGTTCTGGCTCACATGCATGGGACGCGGCCTTTTCCGCGTCCGTTGATTCTAGCACGGCCCCACGCGGGGTCGTGGCACCGTCTTCCTGCGGGGGTGGCGCCCCGCGGAAGCCTCGCTTGGCCGCTCGGCCGAGCCGAGCCAGGCCGTCCCGACCGGCCGGGTCATGCCCTGGCCGGACTGGGCCGCGCCGAACCGGGTCCGACCCAAACCTGGGTCGGTCACCCCGGTTCGGGCCGACCCAGGGGGGGTAGGGCCGGGTCGGCCCGGGCCCAGACCGCTCGTCTTCGGACTGTTTCGGTCTTTTTCCCGTATCTTGAGCTACAAGCCTCCGAACAATGCACCGTCAGCGGTAACGCGATCCTTGGATCGAGAAGGTCGTTTTGGTATATTGCACTCAAGGTTTTAGAATACTTTGGGTTCGGCCGGGTTGGTTCGTACACGAAACCAACCGGGCCTTCGGAGCGGAAACGCTCATATCTTGAGCCTCAGACGTCCGATTGACGTGCCGTCGACTTTGGTGGATTACTCTAACTGAGACTGATCTTTTGGCTCACTCCGCCTGAGATTTGGATGTAGGTGGAGACGGTCGGGTTGGTTTTTCCTTAAAAACCAATCGGGCCCCTGGGACGAAAAAGCCAATAACTCTCAAACTGGGCGTCCGATTGACGCGCCGTCTGCGACGTTGAGTTCCTGTTGACGATACAAAACTTTTGGATACCTCAAATTCGGACTTTGTGTCAGTTGATGTATCAGCCTCTTGGCTCGTGGAGCGGACCCTCCCGAATGAGCTTGCTGTGTGCGGGAACCCTAGAGCTGGTTGCAGCTGCTGCTGTGACAACAACGACTATACAGAGATCCTCAGTGGATTCGACTGCGACGATGATGAAAACAGTATGGTAATCCTCCGTGTTTTCGGCATTGATCACCGTGGTACATCTTGGGATACTCCAACTCCGGACTACATGTCAGTTGATGTATCGACCTCTTAGCTCGTGGAGTGGACCCTCCCGGAACGAGCATGCTGTGTGCAGAAACCCTAGAGCTGGTTGAGACTTGACGACTGCTGATCGAATGACTCTGTGTGTTACGGTTAGCCCAGGGGGAGCGCTTGGTTGTAGCGGCAAACCCACGACAGAGGTGCGCTTGGTTGTAGCGGCAAAAGGGAGCGCTTGGTTGTAGCGTCAGACCCGCGACAGAGGTGCGATTGGTTGTAGCGGCACAGGGGAGTGCTTGGTTGTAGCGGCAGACCCACGACAGAGGTGCGCTTGGTTGTAGTGGCACAGGGGAGCACTTGGTTGTAGTGGCAGACCCACGACAGAGGTGCGCTTGGTTGTAGCGGCACAGGGGACCGCTTGGTTGTAGCGGCAGACCCACGACAGAGGTGCGCTTGGTTGTAGCGGCACAAGGGACCACTTGGTTGTTGCGGCAGACCCACGACAGAGGTACGTTTGGTTGTAGCGGCATAGGGGAGCGCTTGGTTGTAGCAGCAGACCCACGACAGAGGTGCGCTTGGTTGTAGCGGCACAGGGGAGCACTTAGTTGTAGCGGCAGACCCACGACAGAGGTGCGCTTGGTTGTAGCGGCACAGGGGAGCGCTTGGTTTTAGTGGTAGACCCACGACAGAGGTGCTCTTGGTTGTAGCGGCACAGGGGGCACTTGGTTGTAGCGGCAGACCCATGACAGAGGTGCGCTTGGTTGTAGCGGCACATGGGAGCGCTTGTTTGTATCGGCAGACCCACGACGGAGGAGCGCTTGGCTGTAGCAGCACGGGGGAGCGCTTGGTTGTAGCAGCAGGCCCACAGTACCCGATAGGTGGAGTACTACAGCAGTCCAAGGTTAGAGGGAAGCGCTTTGTTGTAGCGGCATAACCACTGTACTTGATGGAGAAGGAGTTTCCCAATAGCTTTGGGTTCAACTTCATGATCGATCCTATGTGGGTCATTGCGAGGGTTAGTACCTATAGATCCTTTGTGGGTCTGATGGCTTAGATGAATCAGTGGCTACATCTGATCATCTCTAACGTCTTACGAAGAAGTACCTGTGTGAGCTGAATCCTATTTACTCTCCTTTGTGGATTGTGTTGATATATCCTATGTGGATTTACTTTTACTCTCCTTTGTAGATTGTGTTGTGCTATCCTGTGTGGGTATAAGTTTTGCTTTCCTGTGTGGACTGGGTTGTGCTTGGGCTCGTCTGTTGGAGCCGAACGAGAATTGATGACTTAGGTATATGTATGAGCATATACCTAAGTTGTTTTGGTTGTTACTTCGTGATTGCATCTTTCCTTTGTGGTTTATCCTTTGTGGATTTTGGGAGACCTTCAGGGGTCTCGGGGTCCCTACTGAGTAGCTTATACTCACCCCTGCACGGGCTATGCCCGCACTATCTTGTGTTGGTTGCAGACGACGGATAGCACTGATCGTGGTGGAGGCTTGCAGAGCAGGACGGTACCTAGAGGTGGACCACTGGGCAGGGTGTACTCAGAGCGGACGGTTGGACCAAGGAGATGTGGAGGCTATCTGTACTCACCCTTCAGGTGGGACTTCCATAGGATGGCTCGACGTTGCGGCTTTTCTTTTCAGTTGTTGTTTTTCCCTTCAGTTTTACTTTACAGTTGGGCTTGTATTTCCGGCCCCTTTTACTTTCAGCACAGCTTGTTACAGTTTTTAATTAGTGTTTACTCTTTCCACTTGCTTACTCTGTGGTGGTTGTTTACTTTACAAAGGAAATTCCTTCCCTGTTTATCGGGATTTACACCTTGGTGCTAGTCGCCAGTCCCTGGCCTATGGAAGGCGGGCTTGGGGTAGTCACGGCACAGGCCCCGAGGACGGGTCATGACATAAACCCCATAATCATAAATCAAAATGATCGGGGTTTGAATTCTAATAAGCCTCTTAGGGGAATTTATGATGAATGATGTGACACAAGGATAATTTAGGTAGGCCGTGATTCAGTAATGATGAAAATATCTAGTCATGTAGGCGGTGATGCAGGTATGATGTTGCACTAGGCCTTCAACCCATTATTCAAGGTCACTTGTACTTGGGCCTATGGGCTATGTAATGGATCTCCCTCTAACCAGATAGAAATAGGTTTTTTATTTCATAATAAAAATATCCTTATGCTTATATTTTTAAAAAATATATATATAATAGGTCATTCCATGATCTAATAGTTAACCCTTGGATTTGGTCATTGGCTCGGATAATGCCCATAATCCCCCACACATAAGACATTGAACTATAAATTGAACTTTAGGATGACATTCATTTTTTCATCAAACTATTGATTTTTCCTTAGTAATTAATTTCTATATTCTATTTATTTCCACACATAAAACATATTTTTATTCCTTTAATACATTTCATTCAGTGTGTCTTCCCATATTCTTAATATGTTGTAAACTGAATCTTCTTTCTATTATGGTCTTCATGAAACTCCCTTCTCTTATTAGGTGAATATATATTATCACTCAAGTAGAATTTTTTAATAATATAATAGAATATCTAATTAGTTATAATCATATGGTTTCACATTCCAACTCCCATATAATTTGGTTTCTTATTAGGAAAATCATTATATTGTCCATCAGTGTTAACACAAATCCTCCTGGTTCCATACATTTACTAAAACCAAAAATTATAGTGTGATAAATAATAATCATAGTGATAAATAATGAAAAATCATTTATTGGGTGTCTAAATCATGAAACCTCATTTTCAATCTATAACACCTTATGTTTAACTTAGGTCATCCGTGATTATTACCAAGACTTTAGGATTTTATCCTATACATAGACTTATCTCACTAAGATTGTTACTAAAGTTTTCTTATCCTAATATCCAAATATTATCTAAACCCTGCTTTGATACCATCTATAAAGGACTATATTTTTCATAAATAATTATTACCTATTTTTAGATGAATATTCAATACATTTCATAAATACATGCATGAGGAACCTAATGGTTTAGTATCTTTATAGATTAGATACAAAATATTCTTATTTCAAGAAATATCATCAACATATCACATAAATCTATTCCTATTTAGTTATCTTCATAGATATACCCTACTTAATCATTTCTTTATAACCTTATTCTCATTAAGGTTAAACATTGGAGATATCAACTAATGATAACATAAAATCATAAGATAAAAATAAGGGTATGAGATCATGACTATAACCTACATAGTTCTTACCCAATATTTTAAAGATCATAAACATAGTCATGTAATAAATATTTATTATCTAAAAATAATTATTAATAAGCATGATAAATAATTATAAATCAATCATAAAACATAAGTTAATTTCATTAAAGTGTGGAACCATCATAATTATAGAAACCATTTCATATTTCAATTTTAACTACCAAGACCATAAAATCATAATGGACTAGGACTCAAAAATTTCTTCCCATAGTGGATCAATCACATAAAATTTTTCTCATAATAGATCAATCACATAGACTTGTTTCCTATAATGGATCAATCACATCAACTTGTTTCCCATAATAGATCAAGCACATTTACTTTTTTCTCATATTTATCCCATGGTATATACAATATTGCCCAATGAATTAGAGGTCTATATAACTCGAGGCCCACCAATCACATAATTAAAACCATAAATATGTGTTACACAAGATTATAAAACATTCCTAATATCATAAAATCATAACCCATAAAATTAAAACAAGTTTCATATACATTTCATAATCTAATCATAGGATAGACCATGGAAAATAAATGGGTTTCATAAAAATCTCAACATAATAATAATAAACCATTTATAAAAAGAATAATTATGGTACCATTGTATCATATCCCTTGTAAAACATAAGAAAAATTAAGGATTTTTTTCTTTTATGTATTTAATTACTATAAAAATATCATTAAAAACATTCTTGAGGAAATTTTTATTTCCATTTTGAAAAAAAATATATTTAAAATATAAAAATTTTAAAAATATTATGGAAAAAATTTCTCTGAAAAAAATATGGATACTTTTATGGTAATATTAATATCATTTATTAGTCCTGATAGTGCAAAATTTCATTCATTCCATATAAGTTAAAATAAAACCTGCCTTTCAAATTTTTTTAGAAAAAGTCAAAAAAGTACCTCATTCAAAAAAAATGATAAGAAGGTTTATTTTAAACTATTTTGTAAAAATTAAATCATAGGTAAAAATAAATTTAAAAAAACATAAAGAAATTTTAAAAAAAAATCTTGAAAAACCTTTTAGAAAACATTTATTTTTAAGAAAAGGGTTTTTCAACTAAAGAGATAAATAAAGTCATTTTCCCTTAAAAATTTCTTTTGATCCCTGGAGTACTTAAAGTGGGGAAAATAAAATAAAAACATATATTATTAAGGATTATTGAAATAGAAATAAAAATTTAAGGGATTTATCATATAATGATCATATAATCTCCTCTATGGAAAATAAATCATAAATAATCCCAGTTAAAATAGGACTGAAACCTAAATCCCTTACTAATTTTGAAACTTTTGAATCATAATCCGCATGAAAGAATAAATTTAAAATAAACTTCAAAAAAAATTAAAATAAATATATTCTTGATATAACATTTCAAATGGTTTGTATATACACCTCATAAAATAATATCGGTGTATAACATAACTAATGTCCCAAAGAAGACAATTTGAGATGAAAATCTCTCACCTCAAGTCTCGCATTTATTTATATGTGTTACAAACTCATATATAATAAATATAGATTTATTATAAATATTTTATAGAATAATACTCATATATATCATACCATTTATTATTTACTTATGATTTATTATCAACCATTAGTTAATAATTTGTTATTAAAATCATTATTCTGGGTGATAACTGCCTCATTTTTTATGCATGTTTCGATTCGAAAGTCTTGGTTCTTCTACATTGATCATGGTTCCATAATTTATATAATGTTAATAATGATATATATATAATATATATTCATTAGATATATATAGTCATCCATAAAAGTTATATATATATATAAATGAATTGCATTGTTCATGGAGACCGTAGGTCGTACGTGCGTATTAACGTTGTTTTTGCTTTTAAATGGATATAAATAAATAAATTTAAATGATAATGCTCTCTTAAAAATAATTTTTATATCACATATATTATATATATTTATTAAATCCATCCTTATTACTAAAAATTCAAACAAAAATTGAATCGCATTGCTTCATGGAGGTGGTAGTCCACATGTATGCATGAACGATGTTATCATTTTCCAAAAATTTAGAAGGTACTATGGTAGATATGATAATATCATTATATAAGCATAATTATTTCATAAATATAATATATAAACTTTAAAACCATAATAATAACCATCCATTAAATATGGTAATGAAAAATAAATTGTATCGCTACGTGGAGATAGTAAGTCGTGCGTACGCACGAGGGATACTTTTACTACTCATTTGATGAGAAATATGGTGGATAATGGGGGTTTATTAATCATAATAAAATTTAATTATATTTATTATACTTAAGTTGTTATTTTATGATAAATTCCATATATTTATCGCAGGTAAATGAATAAGTAAAAAAGAAAGTGAACGGTTAAGGTGATTACCTCTTCTTTGAAATAACTCCTTTAAATATCCTATTAAGGATCCTAGGGTTAGTATTATGGGGATAAAATAACCTATAGAATGTGGATAAGAATTTTGGATATTATTTTTTTCAGGTTTTGTTGAAGATATATATCTCAAAAGGTGTGAATATGGGGGGAGGTTCCTTTTTATAATTGAGATGAGGGGAATTTTTGGAATTTCTTAAATAATTAAATTATAATAAAGTAATTATCAAGAAAAATAATTCCAAATTGAAATATATTCAAATTTAAGGTATTATGTAGTTGTAATACCATCAACTAATAGAATTTGGAGAAGTTTAAGTTGTGTTTTAATCCTTATATTTTGGTTTAGCCCCTTGTTAACCCATTTTAACATTAACTATGAAAATAAATTTTTCACACATAAAGGGTTGTAATTGTACTTATAAGGTATCTATTTACACATAAATGGAAAATGGATAAAATTTTCAACCATATATTATCCTAATTTTTATATTTCAATATTTTATTTAATTTTAAATAATTTAATAAAGTATTATTTTGATAAAATATTGTTAATGTCAATTTCGTCACTATTAATTTAATTTGAAATAAAAGACATAAATAAAAATATTTAATTATAATATAATCCTTTAAAACAACAATAATATGTCATAATAATTGATAAAATTCATGGAACACTATAACTTATCTAAATTATATTACTTTTAATATTTTTAAAATCATTTATTTTATTTTTCTATTAATTGAATAAATATTTTACTAGAATTGCAAAACATTTAAGGCAACTAGTACCCAACCCATGCATTTTCATGGAACAATAATTTAATTACAAATTTACATACACATGATCATAATTTAGATTTACTGAAAACATTAAAAAAATTAAGATTACATGATATAATGTCTTTAATTATCAATAGAATGTGAGAATTAGAAAACTCTGATTTTGATAAACATAATGAAGAGTTGTCTAGCATATTTTATATGAAGATACCAATATAGAAAATCACAAGTATTAGTTTGAACAATGATCATCATTATTTTCAATAAATTAGAAATCAATGAAAGAATAAATTTGAATGATATCATGAATGTTATGAACATAGAAAACATAATTTGGATAAAACATAACACAACCTGTCGTGAGTGTTGTCAAAATATGCATGAATACCTTTAGATATTAATACAAAAAATATGCCCACTTGAACAATGCCAAAATGTGGTCACATTTGATGAATCCATCTATTGAATGTGCACAGGTCGTGGGGATTTTGAAAAGTGGCTAGATATATAGAGGGAACTAGAATCATCTTTCCCCTAGTATAATTCTAATATGAAACCAATCAGATTCTCAGTATATTGAATCCCTAGAATCCCCAAAAAATGGCTCTTATATTAATCTATAAATCAATCAAGATAGAATATAGTGACAATAATTAATGTAATATTGATAGTTATATAGAAAAAATTTTATGGACATATCAATGTTTCTCCTGTAGTGGCATCATTATTAGTCATTCATAATGTTCATTTGATAAAATTTGTTAAAATCCAAAGAGACAATTATAAATTCATCCAATATAATGAACTTTCCTGACCCGAAGTCCCCCATGGGGATGTTAGATCAATCAAGGTCCCCTCTACCATAGAATCATTTTCAATCTTTCTTCAAGACTGGTCAGACCGAGTTGGATGTCTGCTATAAAAAATTCAACTTGCATCCCTTAAAGTTTGTAAAATTTTTGTTCAGGAAAATGATAGTGATTGCAGATGAAAACAGTAAAAAACAATTAATTGTAAAACCACAAATATCACTTGTTATTTATTTGGAACTTTCCCCAATGTTACTTGACGAACACCATCCATTGAAAATGGATAAAACACAATCAAAATAAAAAACACAAACAAAGATATCAGGAGAGTGTAAGTCAAGATATACTAAATATTTAGATCGATGTGAGTTGGTTCTAAGGTAAGGGGGTGGAGTTTGGGTGAGACTACACATTAGGAATTATATAGAAGCATCAAATATATTTAAAGAAGATTAATGATAGTGTTTAGTGGAAAAAATGAGCATTGTAGAGAAATAGTAAATGTACCACATGGTAAAACATACATAGTTCATTATTTAACTAACATACCTTCATAGTAAAATCATTAGATAATAACTTTTTTAAATGAGATCAGACTACTACTGAATCCAACAAATCATCATCATAATGGAACATTCAACAATAATTATGTAAATTGTATAAAGTAAATTCCCAAAGTAAAACTAACCATTAGTTTGAGATAATATCATAATTATGTTATATATAGAAAAATACCTTAAATAAATATATCAATTCTTAAATTAATTAGAATAAGAATAACTAAAAATGACTACATTTTTTTGAAACATAAAAAGATCATTACAAACATAGTTCCATCATACACTAACCATTAGTGTGAGATAATATCCTAATTATGTTATATATAGATAAATTAGAATTATAAGAAATAACTTTAAAAATAATTCCAAGAAAATAAACATTTGTAGAAGTGTGTTTCTCTTAATAAAGAGGGGGAAATTGAAGCATAATATCACCACTACTAATGAGATCACTAAGTTTCTTATGATCAGCACAAACTAAAATTTAGTAAATCATCAAGCAACTAATAATTGGATAAACCCATTTATAAAAAATAGAATATAAAATTAAGAGAATGAATATGGAGATAGAAAATTTAGGTTCTTAAGACACCATCATAGCACAACACTAACCCAGAGCTTAAAGGAATCTATAGAGTCCAACATGAGGAGAACAAAGAACAAAAATTTCATTACATCAATCTCAAGAAAATTTCATATTCAGATGATATTGGGATGTAAAGGGTTGTATTCTTTCACATATGGGGGATGATTTAGGTTCCACGGTCAACAGTGAGGGTGGGGATCAACAACATTTTTTCACTAAATAAAATAAAGAATATCCCATAGAAATATCATTTTAAACCTAGAAATTTATGTTGGTAATAATTTTTATTTTTCATTTATAAATATCAAATTTTCATTAAAAACAAATAAAATTAGCTTTATCTTAACAAATTAAAAATAACTAAAAAGGGGTCATGTAATAACATAATAGCATGAGGGGTTCATATATGATTCAAAGGTAATAATCAAAATTTAAAAAAAAAATTGTGTGTATAATTTAACATTAAAAAGGTGAATTAAATTAATTAAAAATAACCCTATAAAATGTGGGAGGTGTGTCAATCCAGGGTTCTTAATAGACATTACAAAAAACTATTTAACTTCATTAAAAAATAATGAAGAAAAAATATGAAGCAACAACCTTACATACCTTCATTTGAAGTGAAGTGGGATGGTGAGATATCAAAACATGAGTAATGTTAAAGTAAGATAGTTCTAGAATAGGTCTACTCAAGAATATTATAGTTTCCAGTCCTTCCAACATTTTTATGTTCAAATTATTCATGTTATTAGAAATTATAAGTTTTTGGTATTCTCTTATATATATTCTATCATAGTTTTGGAAACAAATAGTATAAAACATGTATATATATAGTGTTTTAATTTTATGTTATATATGTTATGTCGAAAATATATAAACAAACACCATTCCATCAATATTTATAAGATATTTAAGTAATGAATATTTGTAAAAAATTATTAAAATATAACCAAAAATATATATTATTATAGGGAATGTGCCCAAAATTATTTGAATATAATGATTCAATTAATATTTTGGGATCTAAATTATAAGCCTCAAATGTTATAGAAATAATAATATTAGAATTTGAACAGTTATTTTTGTTTTAAAAATTATTTGAATCTGAAATAGAAAAATTATAATTTCTTAAGGCACTAATATTTTTAAAGATAATTAAAATATAGATTATATAGTTTTGTAAAAATGGGGTGCATATTTTATGGCATGATCTCAATTATATTCAAGACCAGCTCTTAGTGGTTGGTTTTATAAAAGATCAACATCAATTGTTTCTTAATGGGATATAGATTTGGGTTTATGCTAAAGTAATGGTATTGGATACCATGGATGAAGCTATTTCTAGACATTAATCGAACCATTGATGCTGAGAAAAAAACCTAGAACAAAAAATGAATTGTAAACTCTAGTGAAATTAAAAAATAATGATATGAATTAAAATTGATAAAAAAAACATGCACTATATCAGATTCAAAGGTACCATAATTGAATTTAGGTGTCAAAATTTGTTATAGGAATTATTATAGTAAACACACACTATCTTAGAGTAAAATATTGATAAAAAATATAGAAATGGATATGATTTATATTGACACGTACTTTGATAAAAAAAAGATAAAGTTTTTATCTTTCCCTTCCCAAAAACCCAAAACTAATACTCACTATCTAGGATTAAAAGGTTTCAAAATTCAATATTCCTAGATCTTTGAGGTTATCATTATTTATGACCTAATATGATTGGTGACCTTTTGGTGAAATAATAAAGTTGCATAAAAATACTACAAAAAACAAATCATCAAACCTATAATTGACCAATTCCATATGGAGCTGGAGATTCAATGTTTTATTTTCCAACCATCTTGTAATGATTTATTGAAAACATGAAAAACTAAAAGGAATAATATACTTTAAAAGGAAATAGAGAAAATTAAAAAAAATGTTAAAGAATAAATAAAAATATATAAGTTAGGAATATTGATTTAAGCTATAAATTTCTTTTCTAAAGTAGTAACTTGTGCTTATATATCTCTATTAATTTCATAAATTACAGGTTTGATAGTGAGATAAGATGTGTATTAAATAAAAATGATATGAAAATAGAATACAATGTACCAAATTGGAAGAATGTGGTGGTGTAGAATGTACCAGATATAATTTGATGCGACAAAAATACCTGAAATATTTGTAATGTTAGTTATTAAATTTTGAAGGTAACATATATTTAAGATATATCATTAAACTATAAAAAATTAATAAAAATACAAATAATTAATATATACATGGTATGATGTAAAAATATTATAAAATTATTAAAATTATCATTGATAATAGAAATTTTTAGATAATAATCTCCTGAAAAGAGTGTAATAAATTTTTTAAAAAAATGACAATCAAATGAAAATTTGAAATATATTTAGATGTATTTGAAACAAATAAATAACAAAAAAATAATTTCAAAAAATCTAAAATAATGAAATTAGAAAACCTACAAGCTTGAAAGTCACTATTTCATGATTGCATAATTATATAGTGGTATTTTCGAAACCATAGTTGGAATAAATGCTTTTGGAAATTTAAAAGAGATTAATTTAACAAAAAATAACATGTAAGAGAATAATTACACCACTATCTAACTCCAAACATCAAATAGAATACATTAAAATCATCACCTACAAACTACATGATATTTCATGTCTTCCATTCACTACCCACATATTAATTCCAAGATAAACATAATGATAATTCTAAATTTAATAATTCATTAATAAATGATTGTTTTTGAAAAATAAAAAGATAATTGAATCAAAAATAACATGAAATATAATAATTTCATCATTATATAACTCAAAACATCCAATAAAAGGCATGAAAATCATCACCTATATGCCTCATGATAAATCAAGTGTATTCCCTTCTTTAATCACATGTTAATTCAAAGAAAAAAACCATGAGAAGTCCAAACCAAATGATTTATTAAGAAATAAATATTTTTTAAAATTTATTATAAGAAAATAAGTGAGCCAAAAATAACATGCAAGATAATAATTACATCATTTATCTCTGAACATATGATAGCATACATGAAAATCCTAACTTGTATAACACACAAAATGTAAATATATTTCCATTCTCTAACCACATGTGAATTCTAATACAAATATCATTAGAAGTCCAAACCTATACCCTTTCATGGCAGAATAATGTCCTATTTTGAAAAAAATCTCATGTAATGACTGATTAATAAGAAATTGAACTACTCACCTACTAAACTATTTACAAATAACTTATAATGGTGGTAATAAATTTTTGAATATATAATCCATTCCTTTATAGATTTTATGTATTTATTATTATTTAAAATCATTTATGAATCCCAATATAATATATGTGCATGTGTAAACTATCGTAGTTTCAATTTATGAGAGGGATAGAGAGACAAAACCTTATAAAGTGGAGTGTTAATCTGTGTAACTGGCCTAATTTTTTTTTTAAACTAACGCAAACTCTTAAACAAAACAAAAAATACTATTACAAATACATGTATGATAACCAAAAGTAATAAAAATGTTAAAAAACAGATTTAATTCGGTTTTCTACTTATAGTGACATGTAATGCAGAGGATATAAAATTGGGTTTGATGATATATATATAATATTAAATTAATATATGTAAGGAAAAAAATTCGTTAATAAAAAAATTTATCAATATATACTATATTAACATATAGATTTATAGTAATTAAAAAATATAAAGATGAGATTAAAATATAAAACACATTTAGATGTAGTTTAAATAAATAAATAAATAAATTAAAAATTAAAAAAAATTAAAAAATGTAATTTTGAATACCTATATGATTGAAGCTCACTACTACATATTTTTTATTGTATACTAAATAAATATAATTTTTTATTTCTCTAAAAACTTGAAGTCTTCTTTATATGTCTACATATTTTATAATGAATAAAAAAATATTTTACAATAAAACTTAATAACTAATTTTTTCTTGTATAGTGAAACAAAATAAATGAGATGCAAAATTTTCATAGACTCACTGCAGTAAGAAAATTTTATAAATAAATAAATGAAATTTAATAATGGTACCTGTAAGTTGCAATATAGGTGGAATAAAGTCTATCATAATAAAAAAAATCCCCATAGTTCTTGATATCACCTCTAGGTTTGAATGATTCTGGAATATTTTCATTTTTAAATTACACATCAACATTCTTTCTAGAATAAAAAAAAATTATAATTTATGTAACAAAATTATAAATTTGAGTAGTATTCTTTTCATATAATTATATGATGTAAATGTATCAATAGTTAGAAAACAAAAAACTCTGTATGACCATTGTCGATGTATATCACACCTCACTTGATTTTATAGAGAATAGTTAATGTTAAATTCATAAATAATGAAATGCCACATTTGTATGAAAGATGAAATTAAATGTTTAGCAAAAAATCCAATTTTCATTATGTGTATAATTTTTTCAAGTACATTTACAGGTTATCAATTTCAAAAAAAGAATACCAAGTAAAAAATAGAATACTGAATGGAAAATGAGAAAAATAAATTTATAATATTATGTAATGTATAGTGTAGAAAATGGTATTTACTAAACTACACAAAAAAGTGTTAAAATTATAATAAAAGCTTAATTTTTTTCACTAAAAAAAATGGATGAAATTATAGTTTTTTTAAATTTTATCTTCAAAACTGAAAATAATAATAAATAAATAATAATCCATGTCATATTTAAAGGATTAAACTAAGTTAGTAACGCTGACATAGGTTTCAAATATCCAAACACATTCAAAGGAATGGATAAAATAGTTTGGAAGGAAAAGATGAGAAGTATTTTAATCATCCCCATTAATATCAAGATTTTAGGGGACATGATCATGCATTTGGAGATTCTAATTCATAAAATTTTCATTCCAACATTCTAGAGAATGCAATGGAAGAAATATATGTATTTACCTGATATAAGCTGAGAAGAACAATAAATGAGCTTAGTCTAATCAGTTTGTCTTCAATGTATGTCAAGGACTCATCCAAGTGGGTGTACATAAATCCCTATAAAAACATCAAAAAACGGAGTTGAAAATAAATATTAGAATAAATTCAACCACTGATCCGATAAAAGGGAAAAGGTTGAGACCTAAATTTCACAATGGAAAAAAAATCATAAGATACTACCTGTAAGGAAAGGAGATAAAACCTAACAAATTATAATAATCTATGGGATAAGATAGAAGAATATGTATGCAATAATTTGAAGGTAGATAGTGAGGCAGAGACATATACCATGGCAGAGGCAGAGACCAAGGTGGAGGTGGAAGCAGAGGTGAAGACCGAGTTAGAGGAGATGATGAGTTTGGAGGAGGTGGGTTTGTATGAGAAGGGTTTGGTGGAGATAGAGGAGGAATATTTGGAGTATATGAGTTTGGAGTGGGTATATTTGGTGGTGACTGAATCGGTTTTGGGGATAAAAAAATAGGAATAGGTATTGTGAGAGTAAGGAATTGTGGAGAGGAGACTAAATTGATATTAGTGAAAAGAAAGAGGAATATGTATTGTGATGGAGTCAATAATCATGGATATATGGGAATGTAAGGGAATACAATATAGTGTTGAAACATAGAAATAAATATCACAAACTTCAGTTTATATAATATATATTAATAAGAAGAAATGAATTATTTCTCAATTATGGGAATAATTCAATACCTTATAATGACTAAATGGTGATTTATATTAAATAAGTATGAAGAATAAACCTAGGTTTTAATTGGTGAAAAAAAATATCTAATGTTGATAGAATTAAACAAGTGATATGATCCATAATATTAGAAACATGAATTGTATCTTAGTAATAAAATCTTTGATTTTCTTTCATTTCAAATCAGAACACATATAAGCTGGAAAATTAATGTTTTTTAATGTAATGGATTCCAAATTAATAACATTGTTTTTGAGTTCAAGAGCTATTATTTTAATCATTTGTTCAATAAATTCTTCTACTATAATATATCGATTACAGTTTTCTTAGAAAGTGAAAATAGAATATGTGTAAATCAAATATATACTTTTTTTCCCAAATCACTTAAAATATAAAATATAGTTTTAATAAATATTTGAAAATTGAAAACATGATAAGTTTTCTTTAAAAAATATATTTATAGAATTTTTTCTGTACTCTAACATAGTATTTATAAGTCTTTGTAAGTCCATGATATTGGTTAGAACTATGATATTAAATAAAAATAATTAAATCAAAATAATTTATAAACAATAGTTAATGGAAATTGATCAACTAAGTTTTCCCAGATGAATTGAACATCTTGTACTAACTGAATAGAATACACCAATGAATTTTTCATATATTTAGCTCCTAAATTAAGTACATCATATATTTTATTATATTTGGGAAGTAGTTTTACTTAATTTATTTGTGTACCTAACATATTTTAAACTTGATTCAAAATAAATATCCAACATATAGTAAAGAAAAAAATATGACATTCAAATTAAAAGGTTATAATAAATAAAAAAATCATAGAATCAAATTAAAATTTGAAATGTATTTATATATATTTGAAAAAAAAATAAAAAAATGAATTTAAAAAAATATAAAATAATTCAATTATAATACTTTTAAACTTGAATTTCATGATTACATGATTTCATAACTATACATTTGTATTTGGGCAACTACAGTTGGATGAAATATTTTTGAAAAATTAAAAGAGAAGAAGTGAACCAAAAAAAATATGCAAGAGAATAATTACACCATCATTTTTCTCTAAACGTCCAATAGCATACATGCAAAGCCTCACCTGTATTCCACATGATATTTCAAGATATTATCCTTCCCTAAAAACATGTGAATCCGAATCCAAATAGCATGATAAGTTCAAACCTCTACCCAATCATGGGAGAATTATATTGTGTTTTGAGAGACTGAACTACTCACCTGTTGAACCATTGAGAGTTGACTTATAATTTTGGTAATAAATTGATGAATATATCATCCCTTCCTTATCTAAATATATTATGTATTTTTTATTAATTCAAATCATTAAACTACCCTAATAGAATATTTTTTCATCCACACACTATGATAATTTAAAATTATGAGAGGGATAGAGAGACATGACCTTATCCAAAGGGTTGTTAATCTATTTCATTATCTTAAAAAATTAAAACTAACAAAAATCCTTAAACAAAAAATAATAATGTTATAAGGACATGGATGATAACCAAAAAAACCTTAAAATGTAAAAACAAAATTAATTGTTTTTTCTACTTATAGATAGATGTAATTTAGAGGATAATAAAATTGGTTTCGATGAGATGTATAATTTAAAATTAATATATATGGTAAAAAATAATCTTTTAAAAAAATTAAAAAAAATTATTAATACATACAGTATTAATGTATAGATTTTTAGTGGTAAAAAAATATGAAGATAAAATTAAATTTTGAAACATATTTAGATATAGTTTAAACAAATAAATAAATAAAAAACAAGAATTTCAAAAAAAATGATGAAACTAGAATACCTATAAGCTTTAAGGTTACTATTATATGATTTCATAACTATACATGATTGAGTTTTGGGAAATTATAATAAAAGTAATATTAAAGTTCACAGCTATAAATTTGTTATTGTATTATGAATAAAGATAATTTGTTATTTTTTTAAAAACAAGAAGTATCCTCTACATGTCTATATATTTTTTAATGAATAGAAAAATATTTTTATAATGAAACTGCATAACTTTTTTTGTATAGTGAGTTAACATAACTGAGATGTAGAATTGTCATGGGATTATTGCAACCAAAAAATTATAAAAAATTATAAGAAATTTAATAATGGTACCTTTAAGAAGAAATATAAATTAATGACAAAGATATAATTAATTATCCATTTTTTGAATTTATTCATGTTTCTTTACCAAGATAATAGGCTCTACCATGATATCCCTAATCTTAGGCTCATGTATATAACCATATCAGAGTATATGTGCACCGAACTGAAAATGTGATTTAAATATATGAAAAGATAGAACCAAAACAATCAAAAATATGAATTAATATTATGTATCTATAATATGAAAAGGGTAAAGATACAAGAATATATACCACATGATTTATGGATAAGTGATCAAATCTCATGCATCTATTATGTTTTTAATTTATTTATTTATATACATATCCAACAATGCATTACTATTTTCTAGCAGTTTAAACATAGTTTTACACTTCATACCAAACATTGAAATTTTCCTAAACTAACAATCACTTTCAAATAATTTATTTATTCCAAAAAGTTCATAGCATAATCACTATACACATACCAAACTACCCATTAACGTTAAATGCACAATCAAGGTTATGATAGTATACCCCCTTGCAGTGCAACTGAACTGAACCCCTAGAACATAAGGCACGCCATAAACACTTACTTTCATATAGATAGATTAAATTCATAGATGTCTAATTCATTAAATAAAAATCACATATTATTAAATGAGAAAAACATATATATACTCATCTACCACAATTGTTTATATAAATAAAAAATAAGACCCACAAGGGTGCTTCAGTCCCGAAAAAATCTCATTGTTGGGGTTCCAACAAAGATACGTAACATGTTCCTATCATGGGGTGTGATAAAAACAAATATTTCCTAAGTTAAAATGCACTAAAGTAATTTACCTAGGATTTATCCATAGGGTATTTCACAAAAATCATGATTGTCACTTAAATTTGAGAAATAAGTGAAATTATTTTTGAAATTATTTGAGTTTAAAAAGAAATAAGGTAATTAAAAGTGATGTTCGAAACGAAATTGATGAAGAGAGTGATGGGGTTAGGGTAAGAATAATTTTTAAATTTCATAATTATCATAAAAATCATTCACCCTATATTTCTATTGAATGATAAATGAAATACTCCATGATCGAGTTGTCAGTCACCCTTGCTTGGAGGAAGAAATGGAAAACACTCATGTGTTCATGAAAGTTCATAAACCATTTATAAACAACTAAGGCGAGTAATTATCAGAAATTATTTCTCCTTATAAATATAAAAATAGTTAACTTATTCCACACAAGTTCCAATGATATCAATACACTCACCACCTAACACAATCTGCTCAATAGAGAAAAACTGCACTAGGCAGAGGGAGTTTAATGATCTTCAACCAAAGCTATAAACGATAAATGAAACCAAAACCCAAAATATGACTGCATTAATATAATTGGATACAAATGAAAATATATATCATTAAATATAAAAAAGTGTTTTACATTAAATCAAAAGACTCTGACATTACAAAAGGAAAACTCCCTCTTCCCCAATCACTCAAGATTTTTACCCCTCCATGTGAAGGGTAATAGAGTTGAAAGGGGAAGAAGTGGGCATTATAAAACAAATAAAAGGGAAAAGATAAAATCCACAACACTTAAATCTTAAAATCCTCTAGAATATACCCTCCTCCTCCTTCCACATCACCCTTGAATGGAAGCGGACACACATATTTATAGGCTTGAGGGGTGGAAAATTTTCCATCCAGATTCACTCCTTTGAAAGTTTGAGTTCAATTGGAATAGTAAATGGATGAATCTTGGGAAGGTTTATTCATACTCTCTCTCTTTTTAATGTTCCCACCAAATATCATCATATTTGGACAAGTTTCTAAAAAATTATTCCCTAATTACTGATGAAGTCTTTTTCTTCCTAAGGAGAATTCTCAACTCCCGCCGTTTTGTTGAATTAAATGGATGACTTAATGAAAAAAAAATCTTTATTAAATTTAATTTGAAGATGATTCTTGGAGTCCTATTTATTATCCATATTTAATAACCTCATTTAGATGTATCTAGGCTGAGATATGATTCAATTACTGAGGTGGGTTCCATCCTATCAGCTAGCAAACCTTTTCTACTTGATTGATTTTTCTAGTCCATTGTGTGTCGAATTGGATCTATGACCAAAAGACAAAGTCTAAGCCCAAAAATAAAGGAAGTTAAAAAAATAATTAATCAATTTGGATCAAAATTGTCGATGTTATTCCTAGAAAACTAAATCTTTAGAAAACTGCTAAATTTCCATAGTTAACCAATTTTCACAATTAAGCATATAATTCACCATAAATACTAAAATGATGAAAACCATATCAAATTGATTAATTGGAAGGGATTAATTAATTTAAAATCATATAATTAATTGTGAAAATATTATCAATATCAATACGCTCAGACTAAAATTACCTTGAAACATGACTGTGAGATAATTTATCTCATTCATGAAGTTTTAAATATTCCATGAAATAATACGGTGAAAAATTGAATGTTCCGGATCATATTGACACATATAGTTTAAAATTATATGAAATGAAATTTGAAGAAAAATGTAAAAGGATCCCATGGATACCTGAAATAGGTAGAGATTAAGGTGGAGACTGAGGAGGATGAGTTGACAGGTGGTAGTGGAGTGAAACTAAAATAAGGAGGAGGAAGAAGAATTAGTTCATGACAGGGAATAAAAAATAGGTAAGAGGAGGAATAAATGGGGGAAATATCAGGGATCTAGAATGTAGAGGAGGGATAAGAGGTGAATAATGAGGTGGAGGTGGAGATAAAGGTGTAAAATTTGAAGTTGAGGGGATATAGAGGCAAAGTCGAAGGTGGATGAGATGTAAGAGGTAGAGACCAAGAATGAGGTAGAGGTGAAGGTAAATTTTGAGACCTATAAGGAGGAGGAGGTATAGGTGGAGATAGAAGAAGAGGAGGAGGCAGAGGAGGGTAGGAGAAGAATGCGAAGGATATGGGAAAAAGATAAAGACGGATTATGCGGAGACAGAAACGGTATCGGGGGGGAAGAGGTGGAGGAGATGAAGACAGGGAATATGAGGGAGATGAAGGTGGACTATAGGGAGACAAAAATGGTATTGGGGGTAGAAGAATAATAGGGATGTATGAGTGAAGATAAGGGCACATAATCCAAATCGATGTGGTGGAGACATGTGTATAGATGAAGCACATGCTATAGTATATATAATGGCTCATTTAATAATTAAAAATTATAAATAAATTACCATAATAAATATAATTTAGTTTTCTACAAAATTTATATTTATATTCATTCATGACTTTATTTTTCCCTTATGTGGACACATAATAGATATTTAAAAGTAAGAGAGTGTCATTTTGTAACTTTCTCTTCTTTAAATATTATATAGTTCATTTTCCTAGAAAAGAGTCACTTGAAAAATTAAATTTTATTCCTATGGTGATAAGGGTATAATTAACATCATCCAATAATAATTAATATAAAAAATGGTGACCTTATAATTTATTTTTTACCTAGTTTAACCCAATTTACCATTTACTGAGGTGATAAATTTCACTACGATTACTATTCATGATGCCTAAAAATAGAAGGGACCTATTTAAAAAATTTGAACCTAATAATTTCAAATATGTGATCCATTTTATCAAATTCAATAATAATAAGTTTTAGAAATTAATTTTAAAATAAGTGTGCAAAACATGACGAAAATCATTTTTTAGAAAAATACAGTTTTAAGCATGAAAATGGATTTATTCTTATCTCATACATAGAAAAAAATGTTAGATGCATGTTAAAATTTTTTATTTAATATATATATAATTAAAATAATTTAAAAATAGTTATTAATTTAATTTTTTAAGATAAAAACACATTGTATGAATAAAAATATTTTTTCAAAAAAATGCCTTTTTACATATAAAAATGTTTTTATACCAAATTCAGACAGAAAATTTATTCTAATGAACTAAATTGGATTGTATAAAATATAATAGAAATAATTTTAATTTTAAAACATTTTGAAAAAAATCGTAAATTTGTACATTCTTGAAATAGAAAAATTCAATAAAAATTAATTTTTTCACTATTCATCAAAAAATAAATCTTTTTAGAAATTTATAGAAAAAAACACCCTAAGATAATTATGATATGATGATTTCAAAAATAAATTTTATTTTTTAAAATAGAATTACTAAATTGGAAAAATAAATTTAATATAATATTTTCTTAAAAGGCTATAAAAACATTTTTAAAGAAAAAGTATTTTAAAAGCATAATATAACTTTACTTAAAATTTAATGTTTATTTCTTAAACATTAATTAATAAATTGGTATTGAATAGGAACTTTATATATATTTTATAATTTGGTCATTCCTATTCATACTCATCAATTCAATGGATATATTTTACTATTCATAATAATATTTCATGGTTGTTTAAGCTTAGTGTTTCATGTCATATACGCTATCAAACATAATTCTATTATTTTAAAATCATGGTGTATTATAAGGGGTTTTTATTAAAGTGTTCTCAATAAACAAGGTTTTTATCTCTCTCAATGTTGATTCCTTGAAACATAAAACATTTTGTGCACCATTTTTTCTTTGTATGGTGTATTCACTTACCATGGATATATTTTTATCATACTCTTTGTATGTCATGGTATATAATAGAAAAATCATATTCCTTTATTCAAGTAGAAATTAATTCATTTTTTCCCCAATTTTAAGGTTTTTTGGTGACTTGTCTTTCATTAATTGAGTTATGATCATTCTGTTGAAATTATTTCATATAATTTAGGTATATTCTATCCTTTTATTGTATTATATGGTATTATCTCATTGTTTATGGGATATGCATTCCTACTATAAAAACCCATTGAAAATGTTACAAACTTATTCATATATTTTCTTTTTAAACCATCTACTTTCTTTCTCTAGATGGATTATGATCAAGTTATTCTAGTATTAACATAGTTGTATACCTATTTTTCTATATGATGTGAAAATAAAATTTTACATAATTTAGATTAGATGATATTCACCTAGAAATTAATTATTCTATTGATATGGGAAAATTTATTGGATTTAAATTTTTATATCAATACAGATTATTATTTAAAAGTTTAATATGTATTGTTTAATTATCCACCTTATTCCTCGGGATGGGTTATAATCATGTTTTCTATTTTATTATCATTGGGAAAGTATTAGAATTCGGTGTGTTATTCTTTCAATATGGATAATTATAGGCAAGTTGACTATGTATTATTTTACTATCCACCTTCTTCCTTAGGATATGTTATAATCATGTTATCAATTTTATTAGCATGAGTAAATTATTGACATTCATAATGATTATTAACTACTAATGTGGGTTGTTTATTTATTTGATTTGTGTATTTCTAAATATATGGATATACGAGTTTTATTCAGTAAGTGGTCTTTAAGAAATACTATAAAAGGTATTTATATCACTTATAGTGAATGTTTTGGAATTAATTAGGTGATGGGTGGGGGCCAAGATTATATACTCTCGATGCATCGACTGGTCTCATGAGACAAAACGGGTTTTGCTATTTGGTGTATGCCTGTCCAATTTAGCAACATAGATAGAATATGATCTCAATAACAAGTAAAGTGTCATGGAACAAGGATTAAATAGTAGGTTTTTAATTTTATTAATTATGCATTTCATTAGTATGAGATTATTATTATTGATATCCATGTTTTCATTTATTTCCACAGATATAGCATGCTCCCATTTTCAAGTTTATTATAGATTCATATAGTTTACTTATTACTACCATAATATTTATGTCATTATTATTCCATTATTTCTTTAGTTATATGTTTCCCTTATTGGTCATTTGAGATCACCCCTTCTTATGTTTATATTTCCCTTGGTTATAAAGAAAATTAGTACATGGGACATGTTTATAAGGATATAACATGTGAAAGAATTTATGAGAGATATTTAAGATTCATTATGGATAAAGTAGTTTTTTATATAATGGGAAAATTATCCATTTTATACAAAGAACATGGGATTTATTTGTTTATGTTTTTCCTAATTATCTAAAGCTATAAACTTGAAAATATAATAAGTGTGTAAGTGATGAAATAATTTTTTTTTGATATATTTTAATTAAGGATGGTTCTATACATGATTTTACAGCTGTTATCAAAGTGATTATGTAAAGTATGTGTTTATGGAACCAGATCTAGGAGTTATGTTCCAAAAAATCATAGTTGGTATGAGAGGAAAGGATTAAATAAATTTGGAGATTGTGATGTTTTTAGAGGATAATTTAAGGGTTGATAATTTAGGGTTTCTTATAAGTAAAAAGGTATAGATAACCCTTTGGGATAATTATATGATTTAATATTGAGGTAATAATGAAAATTTTATTTTGGGTTTAATATAAGATAACTTCAGTGAAAATATTTACAATAATTCTTAATATATGATAAACACCAGAAGTATTCATAAATTCTTTAATATATGGGTTTCTTAATAATAAATCCTTGTATGGAAAATGGAAAGTGGATTTATCTATATCACAGATGCACCTATGGGTAATAACCTTGAAAAGGTTTGGTTGATCATTGAATAAATCATCACTATGATGCATGATGAGTGGTATTAAGAAGTCACACTTGGATATACACTCTTGGGATATATTATCTCATCAATAGAATTGTCTTTTTATGCCATTATAAATAATTTAAGAATAATTTTAACAAATCAGGTTAGAGAACCTAATATAAAAACGACCATAGATAACCAAGGATTGAACAAAGAGTGTCATATGTTTATTTAAAAGTACCATATGTTAAAAATGGGTGTCATAAATAAAGACATACATGAATTGATTTTTTTATATTCATATTTTGTAAATTATTGGGTTTTATTATTTGGTTGAAACAGGATCAAAAAATAAAGATAAGAAAGGTATGTATCCAGAAACCACTATGTCTTATAATTGAATAAGGGAGTATACTTAAATTATTAAAGATTTGATAATATGCATGTTATAATGGAAAAAGTTGAGTTTCATTATCTTACCTAAGTTAGTGAGGTTTATATCTAAATATAAATTAAACCTTAATGCTTTTATCTATTTTCATCAGTTCTTGATATTTATCAATGATATTCTAGTATATTCTAAAAGTTATGAGGATTACATGAAACATATAAGGATTATTCTTCAATGGTTCTTATTTAAAGGTTTGAAAACATATATTAAATGGTGTAAATAACTTTAAAAGGTTATTTAATTTAAAGGTTATATTTTTTTAGATAACTATTGAAGAACACATTTTTGAAGGATGGATAATTTTTTTAGTATATGTTTGATGTCGATATAATAAATTGTTTGGTGATTTTGAAAATATAATTTATGTGGTATCAATAAACTTGGGATTGGTAATTTATTCATGATATTTTTAGAGAAGTTAAACTCATTATTGGGATTATGATATATAGTGACTAGTGTGTGACATTATGAACTAGTGCTTAATATCATTTAGGGGTTAAAAATAGAGTTAAATTTTGGAGGAATATATATTATTTTTGTGGTTTAATGTCTTGTATATTTAAATAGGCTTTGGGAAAGGTATGTTATTGAGAGTATATGATTATGTGTTGGACTCTTCATGTTTTAATCATGTTTTAATGATCACAAATATGGTTTAATCTGGTTTAATCTATCTCAAATCATATGTAGAGATGGTGGGTTTCCCTATTCTTTAAATAAACTTTCACAAGATCCTGATTCCTATAAATCATGTTTGGTTATTGTAAACTATATTTAATTTTATTTTATAATGATTTCAACTATGAATGATTAACTCTAATTCATTTTGTGAATATTACTGCTTAATATTTTTTATAGATATTTGGATAAGTATAAGAAACCGTGAGTCTGCCACCAGTTCTGTTTTTCTGGAGAAGGACCAGACACTGTGATCTAGACACTGTGACCCAGACACTGTGACCCAGACACCGTGACTAAGACAACATAACCAGTTTTATATTTCATGAATTTTGTGACACTGGTTCCTTGCTATCATCACCAAGACACCTTTCAAAGCTTGGAAAAGAACTAGATATTGTGATCCTAACACCACATATGTGCTAGAAGTTCTTGATCTCAATGAAACTATTACATCATGATTTTATCATCGCTCAAAAGAAAATAAGAATACATAGTTTTGTGGTGACACTATTTCCAATTGATACCATTTCAAGACAAATTGTGACATTGTTCTTTAATCTATTTTTTTGTTTTCAATTTAATTTATAACGGTCATATTTGAGTCATTTAAAGGCACTAACATAATTAATACCTCTTTATAGATATTTCACCTAACAATACGAGGTATGAGTTGCAGAATACATGCATCTTGTCGGCCCCAAAACATGCACTCCATAACAAAAAGGAAAGTGTGGCACTAAAATAAGATGTTGAATAGAGAGAATTTTAAAAGAAAACTGATGCATGCAATAAGATACAATTGGAGAACACGCGAATAACTCTCAATTCCAGATGGATGGACTACCATAGATCAGAACCAAAAGAATCTTCGCAGTACCACCCCTAATAAGAACACAAGCTAGACAACTTACACCATCGAACTAAAACTCAGAGCACCAGACTTTCAATACTCTTTTTTTCACAAGAGGACTCGATACATGAATTTTCTTCATCCTACAAGTCCAAATATACATAGAATAACACTCAGAGCACTTCTAACCCTTTCTCATCATCTTTTCTCTATTGTGAACAATTTTTAACTTTGGAGCAGTGTGTGTGTGTCTGTATTAAAAACACACATTTTCTCCTATACTAAACTGAAGGATACAATATATCCTTCATCTCATCACTTATTACATATGTTTACTCCCACAGATAATCATGGAAGAGTTCCTTGTGTGACCTGGTAGTTCTTACCCACAAAGAATAGTGGAAGAGGTCGTGTGACCTGGACATTCCTAGGCACTTTTGTTTACCATGATCTAGGGTGTGGATCAAGTTTATTAATATAAATTTCTTGGTGGTAGGTGATCATCAAGTGGAGTGGATTAGGTCTCGGCTTGAGACTGAACCACTTGTTCTATCCATTGTGCCTTTTAATTTAGTTTTTCTCTTCTTTACTGTATATTTCAAAAAATTATAGATTTTACTTTTATAGTTAGTCTTGGATATAAGTTATAATTGTTTTTCCTCATTATAATAGCTTCAAAATTTGTATCAATAACTCACATTGATATTACTAATAATTAATCAATATTTTGAGAAGTTATTTGAATAGTCAAACAATTATAATTTCATTACCTTGATTAATTGGGTTATATTCATTTTTATTGTGGAATACTTTTTTAAGTGAAGTTATTAACATAAATTTTTTTAGATACTCAATTCACCCCCCCCCCCTGAGTAATCTACTCTGACCAACATTTGGTATCAGAGGATTTTATTCTTATTAAGACTCTATTTTTAAAGCTGTTCAACTGTGATTTTAGTTGTACTTTAAAGATCTATAAATTTCTATTAATTTTAAATTTATATATCTTTACAATAATTTATTTATTATGGTGTTACAAAAAACATACCACCATGATTTAATGAAACTAATTATTCCCAATGGAAAATTAAAATGAAAATGTGTTTATAAAGTATGGGTTTTGAAATTTGGTCTTCCATTATAGATGAGTATAATATTCCTTCTAATGATAGAATTACTTAGGATGAACCAACCAATAATACTTCTAATAATAGTTGCAAAGCCATGAATGTCTTATATTTCTCTTTAGGAGATGAGGAATTTAACAGAATATCTGCATGTTAAATTGCCCATGAAATTTGGGATACTTTGTCTGTTTCACATGAAGGAACTTCTAGTGTGAAATAAATGAGAATAAATACTTATACTATTAAATATGGTAACTTTAAAATGAATCATTATGAGCCTATTTCTAACATGTATCTCAGGTTCAATGAAATTTCCAACCCAATGATTTCTCTAGGAAGAGAAGTTACTGTCAAAGAACAAATCATGAGGATTCTAATATGCCAACCTTATAGATAGAGATTAACCTTTTTCTCAATTATAGATTCATGTGACATTATCAAATTACCTATAAAAGAAATCATTGGAAAACTAATGATGTATGAAGAAGAGCCGGAAGTCAATAAAGAAGAGAAGGATGAACCCAAAACAAAATTTTTGGCATTCAAGACCACCACCTCTAAACATAGAGAAAAGTAGAAACTGTAAGTCTTTGTATAAAGTTACATGAGTGAATAAACATCACCTGACGGTGATGAGGAGATGGATCAATTAGCCAGAAGGTTTAATAAATTTTAAAAAAGGAATAAATTTTTTAGAAAGCCTATCTTCAAAATAAGATATGATCAAAAGGGATTATAGAAGAAATATTATAAAATAAATAACAAGTTTGATGAGATAGTATGTTATGAATGTAAGAAAAAGGGATATATAAAGGTTAATTTTCCCAAGATCAAGTATAAAAAGAAATATGATAACAAATATATAAAGTATAAAAGGGAAATGAAAGCAAATTGGAGTACTCCTGAGGATATTTCAAGTGTCTCAGAGTCATCACACAATGAACAGTTTAACAAAGAAAACATATGTTTAATGACACAAACATCTTAGGTAACCCTGAAATCTACTTTACAAAATTCCTATTATTTTGAAGATGAAATTGATTCTGAAAATATGTCTAAAGAATAAATTTTTGAGTATTGCAATATGATTAAAGATCCATGTAATTAACTAAAATATAAATACAATTCTTTAAAGAAACAATATGCTCTTACCTCAACTGTTAAATATGAACTTGTTGTAGAAAGAGAGAAAAATGTTCAATTACTAAAAGAAAACAATGAATTAAATCTATCTAATGAGAAATTGAAAAGGGATCTTGAAAGGTTTACTAAGGATAAATATACCTTGGTAAAAATTCTAGGTAAATAGATTTCCCCTAAATATACTATTGGTATTGGCTATCAACATGGTAAGAGAAATTTTGGAAAACCCAATTTTGTTTCTAAATCTAGAACATACAGTTTTACTCCTATTTTAGGAAAACATTCTGCTAGTTCAAATTATGATACACACTCTACTGTTTCAAGTTCTTCTGGACTAAATAGAGTTTATTTCTCAAACACTTTATATAATTCTTATAGGAAACCTGTGAGGTATATGTGGGTTCCTAAATCACTAGTTACTAATATTACTGGACCCAAACAAATATGGGTACCAAAGTTTGTTTTTATTTGACTACTTTGTAGGAAAATTGTTTTAAGAGCTCCTATAAAAGCTTATGGTACTTGGATAGTGAGTGTTCAAGACACATGATAGGATACTATTCATGTTTCAAGAACCTAATAAATATTGATTGTGGACATGTCACTTTTGGTGATAATTCCAAAGGAAAAATCATTGGCCTTTGCCAAATTGGTAACTCTAACTCAGTTTTAATTTCCAAAGTACTTCTTGTTGATGGACTGAAATATAATCTGATTAGTATTTCACAACTATGAGATGATGGATTTCATATTAAATTTGAAAATGATTATTTCAATTTTTTTAATTCTAAAAATGAATTTGTATTTTCTGCATTAAGAAATGAAAACATATATTATATTAACTTATATTATTTAGTATCTCAAAATGGTTTATGTTTAAGTGTATTTCACAAAGAGTATTTTATTTGGCATAGAATACTAGGATACAGAAATATTCACTCCCTTATAAAGCTAACTAGAAAAAAATTATTCAAAGACCTACCCAAACTAGAGTTTACAAATGATAAAGTGTGTAATCCTTGTAAAAAGGGAAAGCAACACAAAATTTCCTTCAAACCAAATAAAGAATTTTTAACCTCTCAACCTCTCGAGTTGGTTTACATGGATTCTTTTAGACCATATAGAGTTTCTAGTTTAAATGGTAAGCACTATGTTTATGTTCTTGTAGATGAATTTTCTAGGTATACTTGGACCTTCTTTTTGGGTCACAAAAGTGAAACCTACTCTCATTTAACCAAATATGCTAAAATTTTAGAAAACCTTAGTGTACTTATAATTAAATCTCTAAGAATTGATCATCTCCATGAATTTGAAAATCAAGAGTTTGAATCCCTTTTCTCACAAAACGGCTATAATCATAATTTCACTTCCCCTAGAACTCATCATCAAAATAGAGTTTTAGAAAGAAGAAATAGGACCTTGCAAGAAATTACAAGAACTATGCTTAGTGAATATGATTACCTATTTACTTTTGGGATGAAGATGTAAATACAACATGGTATATTATTAATAGAGTATTGATTAGACCTATTATTAAAAGAACTCCATATGAATTGTGGAACAACAGAAACCCCAAAGTAAACTACTTCAAAGTCTTTGGTTATAAAGTATATATCCTTAATACTAAGGAAAATCTTGACAAGTTTGCATCCAAGAGTGATTAAAGAATATTTCTATGATATTCAATCCATAGTAAATCCTATAGAGTGTTTAACAAAAGAACTAAATGTGTGGAGGAATCTGTCCAAGTCAAGTCTGATGAGACAGATCCACATGAGCCTAATACCCCTCTAGAGAATCTTGAGGATGATATATCAAATCTGGACATCAATGATAAACCCTCAAAACATCCTATAAAGGAATCTATAAAAACTTCCAGTTCTTTAAATTCTCTATATTCAAGTCACAATAAAGCTGAACCTGTTGAAGAACCTGAAATCACTATCCCCTCTTTTTCTTGAGTTTTTAAAACCCTTAAGAACCACCCTTTAGATGTTTTTATAGTATATTTAGATAAAGGAACTCAAACTATAGCTTCTCATAGAAATCAGGTTGATCATCAAGTTTTCTTATCACAACTTAAACCTAAAAACATTAATGATGCTATCAATGGTGAATTTTGGGAAATGGATATGCAGGAAAAACTTAATAAGTTTGAAATTAATAAAGTTTGGAAACATGTTGATAGATCCAAAGACATATTTACCATAGGCACTAAATGGGTGTTTAGAAATAAGGTGTATGAAGTTGGTAACATAGTTAGAAACAAGGTTAGATTGGTTGCACAAGGCTATAGTCAAGAATAAGGAATTGACTATGAGGACAACTTTTTACTAGTATCTAGACTTGAATCCACCAGAATCCTGATTTCTTATGATGCCCATATGAATTTCAAAACTATATAAAATGTATGTCAAGATAGAATTACTAGATGGATATATAGTTGTGGATGTTTTGTTTTTGAACAACCCCCTAGTTTCACAAATCCCCACTCTCCAAATCATGTTTTCAAATTATCAAAATCTTTTTATGGTTTAAAACAATATCCAAGAACTTGGTGTGATAGATTAAGTACATTTCTTATTTACAAAGGTTTTTCAAAAGGCATAGTTGGTCCTACCCTTTTTATAAAACGAATTTCCAATGTTATTTTAGTAATTCAAATTTATGTAGATGATATTATTTTTGGATCTTCAAAAAATTATTTATATATTGAGTTTTCTAGAATGATTCAAAATGAGTTTGAAATGAGTTTAATTGGTGAACTAAAATTCTTTCTTGGATTTCAAATCTTTCAAAATAAAGAAGGTAATATCTTAAATCAAATCAAATACACTAAATATATTCAAAAACATTTTGTCTTGGATAGCACTAAAAGTAGTGATACTCCAATGAGTGCTACTTGTAAGTCGGATCTTGATGAATATTGAAAATATTTTGATCAAACCACTTACAGAGAAATGATTGGAAGATTACTCTACATAACTGATAGCCGACCTAATATTATGTTTACTGTATGTATGTGTGATCATTTTCAAGAAAATCATAAATAATCTCATTTAAATATTGTTAAAAGGATCTTCAAATACTTCAAATATACACCCAATCTAGGACTGTTCTATCCTAGAGGACAATCATTTGAGTTAGTTAGCTATTCTGATGCTGATTTTTGTGGTTGTAAGTAAGATAGAAAAGAACCTCTAGAACATGTCACCTTTTAGGCAAGTCTCTAGTATCATGGTGTAGTAAGAAACAAAAATTGGTTGCATTATCTACTACCGAAGCTGAATACATAGCTTCTGGTAGTTGTTGTGCACAAAATCTATGGATGAAACACACATTACTATATTATGGATATCAATTTAGAAATGTACCTATAAATTTCCATAATACAAGTTCTATTAACATCTCAAAAAATCTTGTTTCACACTCTATGACAAAACATATTGATGTAAGACATCACTTTTTGAGAGACCATTATCAAAAAGGTGATATCACTTTGTAATTCATTGGAACTGAATGTCATCTTGCTGATATATTCACCAAACCAATAAATTCTAAAAAGATATATTATATAATACATGAATTAGGAATGATAAATATCAAGTAGAAAGTGTATTATTTCAAAACTTACTATCTCACAGCTTATTGTATCACAGTTTATGGTTTTATGATTTACGGTTTCACAAGTCACTATCTTAAGATTACTGTCTCACTCTCACAGTTCTACAAGTTACTATCTTGAAGTTACTGTTTCATGTTTATGTTCTCATAGTTACTATATCTTGGTTATTTTCTTGTACTTACTGTCTAACATGATATGTTCACACCGTTTGGAGTCACACCATAAAGATAACACAGTGAAAATATGTTCCGGTCTCACCATGACAATCTGTTTCGGTCTCACCATAATGACACATTTTATTTTATTTATATTTTATTACTCATATTGTTATGTTGATTATTTTATTGTTTTTATCCTATGATTTTGAATTTGTGATGCGTGAAATCCCTAAATGATAAAAATGAAATATCTTTCACTCTTTTCTTCACTTGAGATATCTTCTCTCAAAACTGAAACCTTTCTCCCAAACTATAAGTCCTCTTTCATCTCTTCATATATCTCTCTCTATAACCCTTGTTGAATGCCCAGAATGAAGCACTCATCTTCATCGACTCCAGAGAATCATAGATCTTAGAAGAAAGTAAAAAGAGCATTGAAAGTAGCACCCAAAGGACAGTTGAACCTAAATATTGTTGATAGGATAGTAGTACCAAAAAATAAAATATGTCCTAAGTGGTTAATAACAAGTAAGTACTTAGTTTTGAAAGTATTAGAAGAGTAGGTATGGATGAACTGGTTCACTAAGGAAATAAGTCTGATTTATCCAAAATTTATTGCTTAGATTTATCAGTTTGTCTAGTTTCCATTCAATGTTGAATATGGTTTTGTTTTAAGAAGCCATATTAATGGCCAAAGATGCATGTTCTCCTCAGGGTTATGGGATTCCTACCTAGGGATACCCCATGAAGGAATTTTTTAGGACTACCAGAGAGGTCCTCCTCCTAGTGATGTTTTTGTCTTAGAAGATGCCTTAGGAGGTTTGAATGGAAATAAGAAGAAGATAAGAGTAATTTATGATGAGTTGTATGGTGAAATGAGGTTATTGTTTAAGTTCATCCAAAATTTGATTAGTCCAAGGAAATTAGATTTTTCTACCCTCAAGTATCAAGATGTATTCTTGATACATCTTATGAAAAATGGGAACAAGATTAATATGTGTAAGTATATAATACTTCACATGTGTGATTTTATTAAGAAAAATTCAAAGTATACCTATTTTTTCTATTCAAGGATAATCTCTAGAATGTTTTATTCTAAATCAATGGTTATATAGAATGAAGAATTCATCGAAGACTATGAGTTCTATATCTCAAAGGTTATAGTAAAAAGGATGAAAATAAGTTCGAATTTGTGGAAAAGTCTTGGGTGGAGGATAATTAAATGTTATATGAAATGTTTAATCCGGTTGAGCATCCTTCAATACCTAAGAAAATATTTGATCCTGGTTTGGAACCAGATGAAGTTGTTGATTATTATGATGAAGAAGAAGAGGCAGTTATTGCACCTATGGAAGGAACTATCTTGGATAAGGAAGACAATGATCTACATGTTCCATAAAATATAGTTGATAGGTATGCACCTATTACTGAAATAAGTGTTGATCTAGAGGAAAACTCGGCTTCTAGAAAATAATATGTTTTAGTGTAAAAGAAAATGTTGTTCCTGAGGATCATCTAGAGGAAGAAGTTATTATTGAGGAAGAGGCTATTTTTGAGGAACATTCAGAGGAATAAGATAATCCTAAAATTATCCTACATTCTGAGGAGAGAATGGAATAATCCTTCCAAATGGCTAGAAAATAAATATGTGAGGCTATTAGAGATGAAATTTTAGAAACATATCAAGGAACTGAATCTCTTAGTCCTGTGATAGATGCACCTATTGAGGGGGAGTAGCACCCTAGTCTATAAAGTTTTAAAGTTCCTAATATTTTTTATCAATTCACTATGGATACTTGGTATAAGTTCCCTAGCTACATTGATGTGGATAATGTCCATGAGGCATTAGTTAAAGGCATAGACCTTTCTACTGTGTTTCAACTGATACTGGTTTCTGCTTTAGAAGTAATCTCTACTAAGGAACCTGAACCTGTCTCAACTCCTATTCCTGAACCTTCACAAGAACCTTCTACTTCTGTAAGTCAAAGTTATTTGAAAGCTTTTGGAGTTACTTTATTGGATGGATTAGAAAATATCATGAACACAAATCCTGATCCTATGAAAAATCTTAGTGAAAGAGATGATGCTTTGCTGTTAGAGAAAATAATATGGCAAATTCAACCAAAAATGCTTCATGAAATACAAGATGTTATAATAAAGAAAAAATAATTGAGTGATGAGGTGAAGTATCTCCGAGCTATGGTCGAAGATATTCAAAAATTGCTTCAATCAAGACAAGATCATGTTGTTTATCCCGTTGAGGATGTTAGTGGTCAGGTTTCATAGAAAGTTTCATATTTGATTCAACCGAACCTGACTTCAATATTTGACAAAGTGGCTAAGAGAAACATCAATATATTCAATGAGATGTGTGATATTGTTGTTGGTCTCAATAAACTGAGAGATGAGTACAAGGGATGTCTCCAAAAAGCTATCAATCATCTCAAGTCCCTCACTTCAGCTATTACAGACTCTAATGCCTCTGGACAGTCATCTCAACCCATTGACAGTGATCTTCTCAGAACTATTGTTATAGAGGAACTTCAATTAGTGTTAAGTGGCTTTGACAATGAGATTTTATCTATAGTTTTTAAAAATAGTGACAAAGTACTTGATTTAGTGAGGATTCATTCAAATATTTCAAATTATTCTTAGTAATAAATTACTAAGAAATTGGATTTATATTTTAATAGGATTTTCTCTAAGAATTATATGACAAATAATTTCAAATATCTTGTAGAAAATTTGAAAATTACTCATTTCACTCAAGCCTTCAAGACTCAAGTCCAAAAGCTGAAAGATTTCACTCCTCTACTGGACAAGTTCATGGAGAACAAAGATGACTTTGAGAAGGAAATGCAGTATGGTGGTGAGATCATTACTTATTTAATTCATTTATTGAAACCTTATCTTCATGTGCAAAGCACTGCTATTGTGGATCCTGTAGCTTCACCTTTGTGACCTGTTGTAACTCCTTCCTCATCCATTGATTTTGCATATACCTTGATGTCTATATCTCAGACCCTGAGCTAGATCAAACCTATTATCCTTGACCAACCCTTGTCTCGATCTTCAACCAAACCTACTTTGGAATTTCTTTTTTGGAAGGTCTCCCTCTTCATTCTCTGACAGTTGGATCACTTCCTTCTTCAACCTCTACTTCTGCTCCTCTGGCTCCTTCTGATACTACTTCCAAGGGAAAATAGAAGACATCTAGTGCTGAAGAAAAGTGAAAATTGAATCTTGATAGGGATTTTTTGTACTTTTTCTTACTACTTGTAATGACGTGTATCTTTATATATAATGCAATGTGCACTGTTTTTGTCTATTATTTTATTTTCTTTCCTTATTTTCTCTTTTTCCTATAATATTTTTGATAATCCCAAAAGGGGGAGAGAGCAAACTAAGAATAGAAATCTAATTCATATGACTTTTGGTCATCAAAAAGGGGTATATTGTTGGACTCCTCATGTTTTAATCATGTTTTAATGATCAAAAAACCTATTAATCCTATTTAATCTATCTCGAATCATATTTATAGATAGTGGGTTTCCATATGCTTTAAATAAACTTTCAAAAGATTCTGATTCTGATAAATCATGTTTGATTATTGTAAACTATATTTAATTTTATTCTATAATGATATTTTATATGAATGATTTTGTCTAATTCATTCTGTGAATGTTATTGCTTAATACTGTTTACAGATATTTGGCTAAGTCTAAGAAACCATAATTCTGCCACTAGTTCTGTTTTTCTGGCAAAGAACTAGACACTGTGACCTAGACACCATGACCCAGACACTGTGACCTAGACACCGTGACATGGACACCATGACCCAGACACCGTGAACCAGACACTATGACCAGATACCATGACCCAGACACTATAAAAAGTTTCATATTTCATGATGTCTATGACACCGGTTCCTTACTACCATCACCAAGACACCATTCAAATATTAGAAAAGAACCAAACACCATGATTCTAACACCATATATGTGCTACCGATTCCTAATCTCAATGCAATTGTGGCATCATGATTGTCTCACTGCTCAAAGGCAAAGCAGAAGACATCGTTTTGTGGTGACACGGTTTCCATGTGATAATGTTTGAAGACAAACTATGACACCGTTATTTAATCTATTTTTTCATTTTCGATTTAATTTCTAACGATCATATTTGATTCATTTAAAGTCACTGACAGAATTAATGTCTCTTTTTAGACATATCACCTAACAGTACGAGGTATGAGGTGCATAATACATGCATCTTGTTGTTTCCAACACATGCACTCTATAACAAAAAGTAACGAATGGCACTAGAATAAGATGCAGAAGACAGAGAATTTGAAAAGAGAACTGATGCATGAAACAAGATACAACTGAAGAACACACAAAACACTCTCTATTAAAAAAGGATAGACTACCGTAGATCAAAAACAAAAAAAAATCTATGTAGTACCACCCCCAAGAAGAACACAAGCTAGACAGCTTACACAATCAAACTGAAAACCAGAGCACCAGACTTGTGATACTCTATTTTTCATAAGAGGACTCGATACTTTCATCTGCTTCTTCCTACAAGTCCAGAGTTACATATAATAACACTCAGAGCACTTACAACCCCTTCTCATCATCTTTTCTCTATTGTGAACAATATTTAGCTTTCGATTGGTGTGTGTGTGTGTGTGTCTGTATTAAAAACACACATTGTATCTTGTACTAAACAAAAGGATATAAGATATCCTTTATCTCGTCACTTATTACATCTTTTTACTCCAATTAATAAGCATGTAAGAGGTCCTTGTGTAACCTAGTAGTTCTTATCCACAAATAATAGTGGAAGAGGTCGTGTGACTTGAACAGTCCTAGTGTGGATCAAGTTTATTAATATAAACTACTTGGTGGAAAGTGATCACTAAGTGGAGTGGATTTGTTCTCAGCCCGATACTGAACCACTTGTTTTATCCTTTTTTCCTTTTAATTTATTTTTTCTTCACTTTACTATATATTTCATAAAATACAATATTTTACTTTGATAGTTAGTCTTGGATAGAAGTTATAACTATTTTTCCTTATTAGAATAGTTTTAAAAGTTGTATTAATAACTCACGTTGGTATTACTGAGAAATAATCAATCTTCTGAGAAGTTATTCGAATAGTAAAAATATTATAATTCTATTACCTTGATTAACTGGGTTGTATTCATTTTTATTGGGGAATCCTTTTTTAAGTGAACTTTTTAACATAAATTTTTATAGATACTCAATTCATCCCCCCCCCCTCTTGAGTACTCTACTCTGACAAACATTATGGTATATAAATACTTGAGTAACTGGTTTCATGAATGATTAATGTTGTTTGAGGAAGGATTAATTGGATTTTAAGATCCTAAATTTCAATGGTTATTGGGTTTATAATATTTTAAGAAAGTTCATAGTGATTTGGGATCTCTATTTCAAGGATTATGTTAATAAGTATGATATAACCCAAATCAAAGTAACCTAGGTTGAAATAAGAAAGATATATATTAAACTAAAGTGTTATAGGTTGCACTATACCTGATACAAGTTGATTTGTAAGAACTATAGGATAACATGATAGTGTTATAAAGTGATACATATTGTAGTTAAATTTTCATGTGGTTATTTATGATAATTCTATTATAATTATTGTTACTCATGTTAACTCTTTTGATTTTAGTAATGTATGAATATTAAAGGGATAAATTTAGCAATCCATGGAAAAAATGGAAACTATCCCAATGAATAGCCAATGATATATGGGTTGTAGTAGGAAATCTTATGATTATGCCAAAATAGTTATTAAGAATTTTGAATAATAGATTGTACATAGTTGAAAAACCAAACTCACCAAAGAATATATGGATGGATTCTCATAGAAATTAATGTGATACAGATGATGAATGAAAGATGATTCAGTCTCCTTCATGCCAAAAAATGTGGGAGGAAGCACTAAGGAAAATGTCTTCAATGAACAGGAATATTTTTTATTTATAGAAAAGGTGTAAATAAAGCAACTAAGAGTTTGGTTAATATTGTGGATGAAAAAAATCATATAAATACCTAATATATTAATGTAGAAACCACATTTAAAAAAATATCTTCAGCTATATCATTATTTTAGATACACTTGATTAATTTTATTAGAAATTGATAATTAAAATTATGAGGATCTAGTTTATTTAAGTGGAAGAATGTAACACTCGGATATTTTATTATATGATTACTATTAAATAACTTAATGTGTTTGATAGCTTTCTCTACATGCAACACTGAACTTAAACGAAACTGAGAAATATTTAGAAAAAAACATAAATATTTAAGTATGACTATTAAAACCTAATAATTAAATTAGTAGGAATGAATATTTCTAACCTATTTATAAAATTAATGTATAAATAAAATAATGGTTACTTTTAATATAAATTAAATTCTATTATTTTACCTAAATTGACTAATAAGATCATTTATTATTTAGAAAAGTATTTTTCCAAAAAAAAATTGCCTTTTATGAGACATGCATTCAATTTCAAGAAATATATGATTAATAATAATTATTTTTTTATATTACTAAATTTTAACACCAATTTAGTTTTTAAATAAAATGAAATGAGAACACTAATAGTTAATATTTGAAAATGTCATTTTCTAATAAAAACAGTTTTTCATTATATTTATGATTTTATTGAAAATTTGAATTTTTAAATTGTGGAATTTTAAATTCAAAAATGAACATCATTTTTTAATTATTCATATCAAAATTTACTTTGTATGAATTCTTTATATTTTTCAAAAAAGGTCAGTTTTTAGTCGAAAAATATGGTTTTCAAAAAACATATAACTTGTATAACTTTATTGTTATATAAAAATGATCTAAAAGTTTGAAAGTCCTTTTAAGTAATAAAATATGAATTTATGGAATAAAATATTAATTTTTAATTATTATCTAAACTTATAAATCTTATGTCCAACATTTTTAGAACTAATTAAAATGTTTCTTTAATAAAAAAACTACTTTCTATCTTTTCTTTGAATCAAGTACTTTCATAGGAAATTAGATTTTGGATTTCATTGAAAGCATAATATCTTTTATTTATTTTATAATAAATAAATTTATTTTATAAAAATGATAATCCAAAATAATTTTATCTTATATATAAATTTAAATCATAAAAACGTTATTTCTCTAAAAACTATTTTTACATGATTAAGAGTGTTTATTTTAAAATTAACTTTTCAAAAATTTATAAATTTTATTTTATAAAAATATTTTAAAATTTTATACCTGAATTATCAATTTATTTAAAATTATCAATCTAAATATTTTTCATTAAAATTAATTACTAATACTAGAAATTAATTATCAAGGTAAAAAGTAAATAATGGTAATAGTTAAAATGTTAAAAAAATCCATAAATCACTCAATTATTTCTCAAAAAGGAGTGATTAAGGTGATTTTCAACCCACATTTATTTTCATCTCCTATTTTATCTTTTTTTCCTTTTTCACCTGAATAGTATCCTTACATTATTGAAATTGTAAGGGTTGCACCCAAAACTACACTTCCCATAACTTATAAAAGGGTAACATCTTCACTACATCAAAACTCACATATAATTATAATTTATCTTTTAAAATATTCCATTTTTCTCTTTATTTAACCCTTTTATATATTAAAAATCTTTTTTCCCATTATTTATCAAAATTATTTCATTTCTAAGGAGACTTCCAAGGAAAATTCAGGTCCTCGACGCGAGTATTATCAACTACTTAACTTTTCTCATTAATTTTATTCATTAAATTTTATTATTATACACAATAATATAATTATATTAGTATAATTTATATAGTTTAATGTTACTATATTAATTTTATTATCTTTGTTTATTCACATGCCCCATCCATTAAGAAAACAAATCATTGTTCATGCATTGTGAAAACTACCACCTTCACAACGAAACATGTTTCGTTTCCCATCATCACATTATGAGGATGGATAAAAGGATGGTATTAAAGGATAAATTTGGTTTTTATGATATCATTGAAGTTATGGGATGAAAAATTAGATAACCTATTAACAATATTATTAACAAATGATTCTTTAATTCAATCGATTAAAACAAGCGAACTAAAAGGAAAATGATTTTTTTAAGTAATGACTTTATATAAATTATATTATCATAATAATTATTTATAATTATAATAAATAAAATTAATATACACTAAATTAGATCATAATTATTCTATTATAATGATATTTTAACTAAATAATCTCATAATAATCTGTTGATTATGGTAGGTTCATGTTTGGGTCGGTTTAACCACCTATTTGAACAATACTATAAATTTATGTCATGGGTGACAATGAGAACTTAAATATTGGTGTAATAATACATAAATATGTAAATAATGTTTTTTTCAGCTAATTTTATCTTAATATTTAACTCATTAATTAATAAAACACCTTTTGTTCATTAAGAATCACTGAAACATGATCATCATCAATTATATCTTCATGGTTCATAACCAAAACCGAAATGAAATAAAATTATATCTTTATAAAATATCTTTTGATATCTATTATAGTATCTTATATTATAATATCCTAATATTTTATAAAAAAAATTCAAATAAATTTAATTTCTTCGATATCTTGTGTTATATGCAACACAAAGTTTAAACGAACCACAATATATTATTAAAATATTATTTTGTGACCATTATAACCAAGCCATTAAATTGGAAGATATGAATAGATTTAACTAATTTATGATATATATAGAAAATTTCCTACTAAATATAACTTTATAAATTTTTTCTTCAGAAATAAGCATTCAATTTTTAGAAAAGTTATATTATGCATAAAAATATATTTCCTTAAAAATGATTTTTATTGATTTTTCTGATAAAATATTATATTTAATTTTTAAAACTTTTAAAACAATTATTTCATAAAAAACTACATTTTTACAATTCATATCAAAACTATCATAGGGTGAATTTCAAATATTTTTCTGAAAAGATTGATTTTCTAGTTAATGGTGAAAAATACTTATTTTTATTCTGTTCAAAACACATAAAAAGTTAAATTTCGTTTTAAAATGTTTTAAAATTAAAACCTGTTCTATTACTTTATAAATAATATGATTAATCTCATTGGAATCAATTTTATGTTTTAATTTTTCATTAAAAATTTTTTATACGTAAAAGGAATTTTTCTGAAGAAAAAAATTGTTTTTATGCGCGTTGTGTGTTTTTATCTTAATAAATTAAATTTATCACTATTGGTGAATTATTTTAATTAAATTTATATATTATATATTAAATAAAAAAATTAACATTCATTTAATATTTTTTAGTCATGGGATAAAAATAAACTAGGTTTTACGCTAAAAATGTATTTTTATAAAAAACGTTTTCATTGCACGTTGCGTGATTATTTTTTAAAATTAATTTATTCTACTTAGAGTTATTGAATTTTATAAAATTTATTATACATTTTGAATTAGTATGTTTAAATTTGGTAAATACATCCCTTTTATTTTTAGTTAATATGAATAGTAACCATGGTATAATTTATCACCCCAATAAATGGCAAATCAGGTTAATATAGATTAAAAATAAGTGATTAAGCAATAATTTGTCATCATAATTATTATTGTATGAATTTAAATATACCCTAATTACCTTAGGCTCAAAATATATTATTTTAATAGACATATTTCTATTAAAATGATTTATATTTTATTTAAATCAAAGAAAGTTACAAAACATCACTCTCTAAGTTTTAATATCCTTTATGTGTTCACATAGTGAGAGAACTAGTTATGAAAGAATATTAATATTATGTTTTTGAATAATGAAATTATATTTATTATTATAATTTATTTATAATTTTTATTTATTATATAATTACACTAAATGCTTACATAATTTCAAAATAATATTTATTCAATTAGTGGAAGAATAAAATAATTGATTTTAAAAATATTAAAAGTGATATAATTTGAGTAATTTGTAGTGTTAAATGAATTTTTTTGGTGAATATGACATATTAGTGTTTTTATAAAATATTATATTCAAATTATAACTTTTCATTTATGTCTTTTAAGTCAAAATAAATGAATAGTGTCAAAATTGAAAATAATGATATTTTATCAAAATAATATTTTATTTAATTATTTAAAAATAATAAAAATCATGAAATAATACAATTTAGATATTATTTGGTAAAAAAATTAATAACATGTCCACTTATAGGAAAATTTTTACCTTATAAGTAAAAAAATTATAACCCTTTAATATTGAAACAAAGTTGCTATCATAATTAAAAAAAAAATTGGTTAAGTAAGAGTTAATCAAAATGATAAGGTTTAAAATGACACAAAAAATAGTCTAATTTTTTTATGGGATTATAACACTATCTTACCTTATCTTATAATCCCTGACCATTTTGATGCATTTGGATTGAGAATGAATTTATTATAATTTAATCTTTTGAGAAATTCCAAAAGCGCCCCTCACCTCAATTATAAAAGGTCACCTCCTCCCTCACTTATCCACACCACATTGATCACACTTATCCACACCACATTGAGAATTATAGATCAAAAAAACTTTGAAAATTTCTCTTCCCAAATTCCCTATACACATTATAGAGGTTTTTTCTTCCAAAATAACAACCTTAGATCCCTTAAAAGAAGATCTAAATGATTCATTTCAAAGAATAGGTAATTACCTTAACCAATAACTTTTTTTTCTACTATGATTTACACATCTAAATATATGTTATTTATTATAAAATAATAAATACATTACACTAAATTTTCCTAAATTTTATTATGGTTATTATAACACCATTATACACCCTCTTTCCCATCAAATGATAAGTGAAAGTATCACTCATGCGCACGTACGACTTACCATCTCCACATAGTGATACAATTAATTTTTCATCACCATATTTTATAGATTGGTGTTATTATGAGTATGATTTTTATATATAATATTTATGAGATACTATACTTATAGATTTATAATATCACATCTACCTACTTACCTTCCAATCCTTTGAAGAATTATAATGTTTCTCATGCGTACGTATGGACTACCACCTCCACAAAGCAATGTGATTCGTTTTTATATTTTAATTATGTGGTAATAAGAATATATGTAATTAATATATTATATATATATATATATATATTTATATATAATTATTCTATAAAGTTTATTTATTATTTACCTTTCTTTCATTCCATAAGTTGAAAAATGAAAAAATCATTCATGTGTATATATGACCTACCATCTCTATAAACGGTGTAATTCATTTTTATATATCTATATTTTATTAATGATACTAAACATGTATATAATTAATATATATGATATTTATATCATGTTTAAAATTATTGAGATGATGTAACTATGATAAAAATACAAATACTAAAACTATCAAAACAGAACATACGTGAAAAATGAAGTAGATATCACCCAAAAAAGTGATTTTAAAAAAGAAGTGTTAAAAATGGATGATAAAAGATTATAATTAAATAATATATTATATTATAAATATTATTATGGTAGTTTAATATATTTATAAAAATCTATATTTATTATACAGGATGTTCCAACACGTATGAAAGAAGTCGAGCCTAAGGTAAGGGATTTTCATCTCACTTTTATTTTCATGGGACACATGCCATATTCACCAATTGTTTTATTTGTGTGGTGTGTATAATACCCATGAATTCCTTTTATGATTATTCTTATGAAATTTATGGGAATATAAATATCTCTATAAGTTTCTTTCTTTTATGGGGATTACGATTCAAATGTTACCAAAACAGTAATGGTTTTATATCACAATCTCATTATTTATCAAGATTGATTATGACTATGATTTAAGGATGAAATATTATGATATACCTCTCAAGAAACTTATTAGTTTAATTATAATCTATTTATTTCTTTAAAATACATGTTTTATTTTCATTTTCCCCATCTTATGTACTCAAAAGACCAAAAATAGCTTTTTAAGTAAAATCAAATTTATTTCTCTCTTCAGTCAAAAAAACTTTTTCTTCTATATCCATATTTTCTAACAATGTTTTAAATAAGGTTTGTAATATTATCCTATTATTTTTTAAATTAATTTTTACCCATGTTCAACTTTTAAAAAATTGTTTTAAATGAATCTTTTTTATTTTTTTCTAAATGCGGAACTTTGTGAATTTTTCAAAAAAAATATGAAAGGAATTTTTTTAACTTATAAGGTATGAATGGATTTTCTCACCATCATGAATAATTTTTTATTGGAATATAAATCTTAGATTTTACATGTTTATTTTAAAAAAGATTTTTTCCCTTTATATTCGCGTAGTTTTTTTTATAAGTGATTTCGAAATAGAAAGGTTATTTTTCTCAAAAAAAATTAATTATATTTTAATGGGTTTTCTATTCATTAAACAAAACCATTTATTTAAATTATGATTAATTGGGGATATGATCCAAAGATATAATCATTATTATTTCTATATAGGTTTATGAATATTATGATACAATTTTTATGAAACCTATTTTCTTTCCATGGGTTATGTTGTGATGAATTGATGAAATGTTTATAAAACTCATTTCTTTTCCGCGGGTTATGTTATTCTGAAATGTTTAAGAAACCAATTTATTTTCATGGGTTTTGATATGATTAATTTTTAATTATCTTTTTGAATACATATTTATGATTTTAATTATGTGATAGGTGGAACTATATCTCCCCCAATGCATTGGGTAAATATTTATATCTCATGAGATAAACAGTAATTGAACAGGAAGTGAACCCAGTTCATTAAGGGATATATCCACTATGATATTATTGGGAGTGAACCTTGAATTATATGATGGTTTGGGGATTAAACTCATTAAACTATGATAAACTTGAAAATTATCATTGACAACTAAGTAAATTATTTTCTATTATCATTTTTACGTTATAAATCAATGTCTTACACCTATGTTAAGATTTCATGGTTCATGTTATTTGATTCCCTTATGATTAATATCTTATGAAATCCCAAGATTTATTCCATGAATTAATATTAAGATCTTTGATGTGTATTTTATGGTTTAAAGATGTTAAGTTCATGTTCTTATACCCTTATTTTCATGTTATGCTTATGTGATCATTGATATCTCCCTTGTTTACCCTTAATGAGCATCTAAGCTCGACCTTTTCTTATGTTTCCTTTCCCAGGATTATGAATAAATGTATTAAGTATGATATGTCTAATAAGGGTTATATTTATTATTAAATAAGTGGGGGATGATGTAGATATTTTATGAACCTATTTTTTAAGTTTTTAGGTTTCCAAAGATACTATACCTAAATGAATCTGGCATGGATCAAATTATTATGTAATGAATATTCATCTATTAAGATGTAATATCTATGTATTAAAAGTATGGGTCACTATATTTGGTATCAGAGTAAGGTTTAGTTAATATTTGGAAACTGGTATGTGAAAACTTTAGTAAAAAACCAAAGGATAAATCTAAGTATAGGATAAAATCCTAAAGTTTTGGTAATGATATTTAATAACCTAGTTTAAAATTAAGGTATTATAGAATAAGGTTTCTTGATTTATACATCCTATATGTGATTTTTTATGATTATTTGGTTTTCCACTATGATTATTATTTCTCACACTATGATTTTTTGTTTTATTCAATGGATAGAACCAGGAGGATTCATGTTAATGATGACAGACAATGGAATGATTGTCCTCATGGAAAACCAAATGAAAAGGGAGATGGAATAGAAAACCTTGTGATTATGCCTAATCATATCTATTATTATATAATTAAAAATATCAACTTTGGTTAGTTTCCAAACATTCCTAATAATATAAATATGTAATTTCATAAAGACCATGGAGAAAAGAAGATTCATATTCCAATATGTCCAGAATGTGGGAAGAAGCACTCGTGTTAATGTCTCAGAGGAACTATAATATGTTTCGAGTGTGTAAAAGGACACAAATAAAGTAATTTATAAGGGAAAAAATTTTGTTTAACACAATGGATGAGAATAATGGCCTCCCTAAGGTATCCTCAATGGTTTAATGTTTTATATGTGGAGGTTATGGGAATTATGAAAAACGATGACCTAGTGAGAAAGCTCGAGAAAAGAGTTGGTAAGGTAGTATAAGCAATGATTTTACTGTTGATGATGATGAGACTATGAATGATGTATGAAAGGTATGGGGTATTTTAATAGTATTTCTTATTTAAAAAAACTGATAAGCATGATTAAATTTAAATTCATAAATCTTTAAGACATGATTCATATTTCATATTGTAGGGAAGAAGTAATGTGGAAAAAAATGATGAATCCAAGATAATGGTTTAATAAATAAGCGGTATGATTGAAGTTTTTATGTATTTGGATTTAATATTAATGTTGTATAAGTGTTACTCTATTGATATTATAGTTATAAAAATCATGAAACATATAATTATTATTCCATAGTTTTTTTATTTAAGGATTTGAAAACACATTTTGAATGATACTAATAACCAAGAAAAGTGATTTTTAAGTAAGGTGAAACTTTTTTTGGGACACATTATTAATAGAAATATATACCTTAATATGTGTCTAATTTTGAGTTAATAATTCTTAGTTGGGATAAATATATGATTTAAATTTATAGTATTAGAGACCTTAAAATTTATTAGTTGATAAAAAAGTGGTTTAGGTCATCTTTGATGATGTTTATTGTAGTTTTGAATTTATGGAATATATTCAATAGTTTTTGAAATTAGTTAAGGAATAAGTATCATTTTAACCTTTGGAAGCATATATGTTTTCATGTGAGGTTAACTTAAAATTTATGGATACCATCATGGGTTTGTAGGTTTAAAGTTGATTATAAGTTCAAAAGCATTAACCCCCCTTTATGTTTTAAGTTATGTAATTTTGAAGTGATTGAAAACTTTTAATATTTATTAGAAAGAATACATTATTGAGGTTTAAATAACTCTTTGGGGTTGGTATATGATTTTATGTTAAGTTAATTATGGTCCACTTGATCATGGGATAAATATAATCTTGATGGTTGAAAAGTGATTATTTGACAAGGGGGTATTTTTTGAGGAATTTATGGTCAAGATAAGGATTACCTTTTAGTATAGTATCTAAATTTGATTTAGGATATTTTGGTGAAGTTTGATACATTAAAATATTATATAGTTATTTATCATGGGGATTAATGATATTTGTGATATGTTTCATAGGTTTTTGGTATATGTAACTCTTACATTTAAAGAATGATTTAACTGAAATATTATTTGGAAAGAATGAAATTAAATTTTTAAATATGTAATTTAAAGGGTATGATATTGCCTTTATGATTAAAACATTATTTAATATTGAGGTAATAGAGGTAATTAAGGTTTTAGAGATTAATGTTGTAGTTCTTCATATAATTTTTTATTCATTTTGATAATTATCTTATTTTAACCATTTTTTATTTTGGTTAATGCCTAAACATAGAAGGTATATATTGATATACTTTTTCTATCCATTATAAGTTTATTTCAGTGCTCCATGCATGAAAAATTCATCTCGCATACTCATCGTTTAGAGAAATAGATTAGATTGTAGTGGAAATTTATTAAAGGATTAAATTATACTTTTCATGTAAGTATATTTCCTTATGTTTTTATTCTATATAGTATAGTTATTACTTCACTCTATTAAAATTATCTTAAGACAAAAATATTTTAATATAACCTTCAATTCTAATGAATTGATGTTCCTTTAACCCCTCAATGATTCATGGTTTTGTGGTTGTTAACTTTCACCCTGACATGTTATATACCACTATTTATTAATCCCTAGGAATTAGTTTTCTATTCTATGTCCATATTTTTAATTCCCACTAACTTCCTTCTGTTTAGAAACCTAGTTTTTTTTATCTTTGTACTTTACTATTCATATTTTTAAGGGAAAGTTTTATTAACCCTTTTTACAATGTGGGTTTTGAAAAACTAATTTTAAAATATTAAACCATTTATGACCAAAAAAAATTTAGGGCCCAATTTATTTAAGGAGGGGATAATTTAACACCCTAATATTTTATAAAAAATCAAATAAATTTAATTTCTTCGATAGCTTGATCTATACACAACACTAAGTTTAAAAGAACTATGATATATTATTAAAATATTATTATGTGACCATTATAACCTAGCCTTTAAATTGGTGTGTATGAATAAAACTAAATACTTTATGAGATATATAAAATATATCCTAATAAATATAAATGTATTGATTAATTATTTAAAAATAAGCATTCAATTTTTAGTAAAGATATATTATTCTTAAAAAATAGATTTCTTTAAAAATGATTTTTATTTATTTTTGTGAGAAAAATATTATATTTAATTTTTGAAACTTTTTAAACAATTATTTCATAAAACTAACTACATTTTTGAAATAATTATATCAAAATTATCTTAGGGTGAATTTATGATATTTTCTTGGAAATATTGATTTTCTAATGAATAGTGGAAAATACTTATTTTTATTTTGTTCCAAGAATATACAAAGATACATTTTTTTAAATAGTTTCAAATTAAAATTAGGTATACTATATTATAAATAATCTAATTAATTTCATTGGAATCATTTTTATGCTTGAATTTGGCATAAAAACATTTTTATATGTAAAAAGGCATTTTTCTGAAAAAAACTGTTTGTATGTGTACAATGTGATTTCATATTAATAAATTAAATTGATTATTATTAGTGAATTATTTTAATTAAATTCATATATTATATATTAAATAAATAAATTTCACATCCATTAAATATTTTTAAGCATGGGATAATAATGAACCAAGTTTTATGCTTAAAAATGTATTTTTCTAAAAAACATATTTTTATCATGTGTCGCATGCATATTTATTAAAATTAATTTCAACCACTTATAGGTAAATAATTTGATAAAATTTAATCCATGTGTGTAATTAGTAGGTTCAAATTTGGTAAATAGATCCCTTTTATGATTTTCCAATATGAATAGTAATCATAGTAAGATTTATAACCATAATAAAGGGTAAATCGAGTTAATCTAGATTAAAAATATGTGATAAGGCCATAATTTGTCATCCTAATTATTATTGGATGATTTTAATTCAACCCTTATCACTTTATTCTTGAAATTTATTAGTTTAATGAACACTTGACCATAAAAATTATATATATATTATTTAAATCAAAGAAAGTTACAAAACCTTAGTCTCTTAGTTTTGAATATCCATTATGTGTTTAGATAAAGAAAAAAAGTTATGAATGAATATTAATATTTATTTTGTGAATAATAAAATTATATTTATAATGGTAATTTATTTATAATTTTTAGGTATTATATAATTACCTTAAATTCTTACACAGCGCCAAAACAATATTTACTCAATTAATGGAAAAATAAACTAAATGATTTTGAAAATATTAAAAGTGATATATTTGAATAATTTATAGCATTACAAAAATTTTATAGGTGAAAATTACATATTATTGTTATGTTAAAATATTATAATAGAATTAAAAAAAATTATGTATTTTAAGTCAAATTAAATTCATAGTTTTAAAATTTACAATAATGATATTTTATCAAAATAATATTTTATTAAATTATTTAAAAATAATTAAAATATTAAAATAAGACAATTTGGATATTATATTTTCAAATATTTCCTGAATTTTACATTTATGGGAAAATTTTCACCTTATAAGAAAAAATAACAACCCTTTCATAATGAAAAAAATTATCATTGTTAAAATTAAAATTGGTTAACTAAGGTTTAATCAACAATGATACCAAATTTTTTCTAAATTCTATTTTTTTATGGTATTCAAAATCTATATCACTTTATATTCAAATACCTCGCCATTTCAAGGCATTTGGAAGTATAATTAATTTATTATAATTTAATCTTTTGAGAAATTTCAAAAGAGTCTCGCCTCAATTATAAAAGGGCATCTCCTCCCTCACTTATTCACACCACAATTATCCTTATACCCTAAACGATTCGAGACATGAGCTAGTCACCCAACCCATATCCCTAAAAATTTTATTAAAACAACAATTATCCTTATATATCAAACAAAATCTAAAAATTTATCTTCTAAATTTCTATATCCACATTATAGAGTCTTGGGGATTCCCAAAAGACAAACCCTTGTGCACTTTATAGGAGATCTAAAGGATTTGATTCAAAGAATAGGTAATCACCTTAACTGGTCACTTTCTTATATACTCTTCAACTACTCTAAATTTATGTTATTTTATCATAAAATAATAAATTAAGTGTCATAAATATTCTTAAATGTTATTATGGTTATGAAAACTCCATTTTACACCCTCTTTCCAATCAAGTGAGAGGTGAAAGTATTGCTTGTGTATATATTTGGATTACTATCTCTATATAGATATACAATTCATTTTTCATCACCATATTTTATAGATGGGTTTTATGATAGTTTTAATTTTTATATATGATATTTATGAAATAGTTATAATTATTTAATTATAATATCACATCTATCTACTTACCTTCCAATCCGTTGGAAAATGATAATGTCGACCATGCATATGTGTGGACTACCACCTCCACAAAGCGGTGTGATTAGTTTTTCCTTTCCATTTTATTTGGATAGTAATGTGGATAAATTTAATGAATATATATTATATGTATAATAAGATAATAATTCTTTAATTTTGAATTATTTTTTAACTTTCTTTCATTTCATCCATCAAAAAATGAAAACAGTGTTCATGAGTACGTATGACTTACCGTCTCTATGAATGGTGTAATTAATTTTTCTGCCTCTATATTTTATGAATTACACTAAAAATGTAAATATTTAATATATATTATATTTATATAATGGCTATAATTATGGATACTATGGAACCATGATAAAAATATAGATACCTAAACTACCAAACCAGAACATACATGAAAAACGAAGCAGATATCACCCAAAATAGAGATTTTAATACAGGAATGTTAACAAATATGTGATAAAATATTATAAGTAAATTATATATGGTATGATACATATGATTATGGTTATTTAATATATTTATAATAAATATATATTTATTATATATGAGGTTCCAATGCATACGAAAGAATTCATACATAAGGTAACGGATTTCCGTCACACTTTTATTTTCATGTGACACAAGTCATATTCACCACTTGTTTCTTTTGTGTCAAGTATATTATACCCATGAATATATTTTATAATGATTATTATTAAATTTATGGGGATATAAATTTTTATATGATGTTCTTTATTTCATGGGTTTTATGATTAAAATTATACTAAATCGATAAGGTTTTTATGTCACAATCTCAACGTTTATCTGGATTGATTATGACTATGCCTCTGATGATGAAATATTTTGATCTACCTATCAAGAAAATTATGATAGTAAATATACTCTATTTATTTCTTTTATCATCATAATAATTATTTATTTATTAAAAAGACAATGGATGAAACAAAACAAGCTGAACAACAAGAACAAGAAGAGGGTCTAGGGGGAAGAAATAGTGTAAACCGAGAAAATCCCCTCTAACAAGATTAACCCCCTCAAGTTTTAATTAATTTAATTTGTAGAAGAATGAAGTGCCCAATACTTGAACCATGAGTGATTCCATATAATCGGCCAACTTTTTCCCTCATTCTATGTGTGCCTCAACTGGATGTTGGATAGGATGCCGCAACACTTCCTGATATGGTATGAGATAGACTAGGGAACAGGGTTGGTTCCTTGTAATGAGTTTAATAGGATATGTGATCCAATTTTAGATTTAGAAATTTCAATGACCCATTTATGGCATAGAGTGAGACCTGAGAGAAAGGAGAGATCCTCCGCCTATAAGTAAGTGTCGCTTCCACGGAACATTGGGTATACAAATCCAAAGGTACTTCTTAAGTCATGAATCGCCTCTCATCCCCTCATGTACCCCTCAATATAGGACTCATATATATTGAGTTTCAAACTAGAGAGAGGTGGATTCCAGAAGACCCACTTACCACTGGGGACACTGGCTGGGATACCATTGGTGACCATTTTTAAAAGATGAAGAGAGGGAGCATCCCTCCATCCATCAATGCATCTGATTAGATCAAGAAAGAGGCTACGAGTGAGAGAAATGATGGCCCTCCCCAGTAGTTCCAATCCCCTAATACCTAGATTTTTTCCTAGCCTGCTAGATAAACCACACACCTGCATGTAGAATAGTATCCCTAGTTGTCCACTCCACTCCCTTATTGCTCAAACCATGAAACCAATGGATAAGAAATGAGTCATCAATCAAGGGACGAGAGTGGAAAGAAATGAACGCACCAAACAAGGACCAAACCTCCCAATCCCATTCTCCCTCGAAGAAGTGGTGACCAATGATTTCCACTTTGTGATATTTATAGCAGGAACAATGGGAAGCCAAGGAAATACCACATTTTCTAATGTACTCATATGTGTCCACTACAACATTCCTAAGCCTCCAAGTGAGGAAGTTAAACTTTGTTGGAATTTTCTTGATCCAAAGGAGATTATTCCAAATGTCAGTTTTAGTTTTGGGAACTAGGATGTGATGACGGTACTTGTAGGAGAAGGTACTAGAGGGGGAAAATGCACCTATCAGCTTCTATATTAATGTCAATGAGATGGAACTTCTCTTGTTGATCCTTGTTTAACACTACCTTAATAAAGTTTGGGAATATACTTTTATCCTTGTACATGATATTGTGAGTTTGACACCCCGAGAAACCGAGAACACTACCTGCCTAGTTGACATGCGAGAAGGAAGCTTTTCCTTCACCAATATTTCACCTAACAAGGAGTTGAATAATGGAGAATAGGGGAATAAACATGGACATAAAAGGAGAATTGTTCCCTTATTCCATCAATGATCTGTCTGTGAGATTGTTGTCCATGATCTTACCCCATAAGTTATTATGTTCGTGGAGATCCTAGTCCAGTTTATCATGCATGAAAATAAGGGTATTGGAGAGACTATGAACACTAATTCCACCTTCCTGAGTGGGTATCACCATCTTCCTCCAAGAGACCCAGGATCATTTTCTATCAGACCAAGCATCCCAAATAAATCAGCCCAAGATCTTTTTGATAATTAATATGAATCCCTTGGGGACTTTCATGGACAAGAGTGCATGGACAGGGGTTACAAAAAGAACACTATTCACCAGTGAAATACATCCCTTGAACGATAGATGTCTATTTTTCTAGTTGAGGATCCAATCCTTAATATGGATAACAATGTGATCAAATTATCTTATGCGAAGAAGACCTGAGTAGATAGGGGAGACCAGGTAATTCATTTCTCAGCTTCCAATTTGAATGTTGAGAAGGTTTCAAATAGAGTCAGCGCGGCTAGGAGTGCATTTACTTGAAATGAACACATTAATTTTGGTCTTGTTGATGACTTGTCTACTCCAATGGGTATATTCCTCAAGAAGCTTGATAAGTACATGAATATATCTATTGTTCCCATTCAATAAAATCATAGTATCATTGATGAACATGATATAAGATATATAGGGGGAATTATAATTTCTTATATAGGGAAGCATTGTTCCGTTCTTCTTGCTTTTCTGGATGAGGCGGCTAAGGATCTACTGGTAGAGGATAAAGAGACTTGGGGAGAGGGGGTCTCTATACCTTAATCCATGATAATCCTTGAAAAAAACCATGTTACTTACCCATAAAATGGACTGCCAACCAGGAATAACTTAAGTACTAAAAAAATAAGGTTAGACGACTAGGGGAGAAACCCATACCTGAAAGGATCTTATTGATGAAACCCCATTCGACATGATCATAAGCTTTATTCATGTCTAGTTTAATAACTAGATTTGATCTATGGTCCTTGGTGTTAATTTACCAAACCATATCCTATGCCAAGGCAATCATACCCTGAATAGAGTGACCCTTGACAAAGCCATACTTCTCCATGGAGATACACTAAGGTAAATGGACTGAAAGTCTATTATAGATGATGCTTTCTAGGATTTTATATGTAAAATTTCACATGATAATTGGGTGGTAGTGAAGAATAGTGGAGGGTTCTTAATTTTGGGAAGCAGGAAAAAATTCATGGAATAAGCCACCCATGGTAAGCACCCACCTTGGAAAAAAATCTTGGATGGCCTCGGTGAGATCGCCTTTAACCATATCCCATGCATCCCTGTAAAAAGATCATGGGAATCTATCTAGGGAGTGAACCCAATTTAGTAAGGGAATATGTCTATTATGATAGTCTTGGGATTGAACCTTGACTACTATGATGGTTTTTTGAGTGAACCCATTTCACTATGATGGACTTTGAAATGAGCCTTGACAACTAAGTAAATGATTTTCTATACTTATGTGTTTTCCACAAATTAATGTCTTATACCTATATTAATATTTCATGGTTCATGTTATTTGATTCTATTATGATTCATGTATTATGAAATTTCAATATTTATTCCATGACTTAAGATTATGATCTTTGATATGCAGGGTACAGTTTTCAAATATTAAGATCATGTTCTTATACCCTTATGCTTATGTTATGCTTATCTGATCATTGATATCTTCCTTGTTTTCTCTTACTAGGAATCTGAGCTCACCCTTCTCTTATGTTTACTTTCCACAGGATATGAAGAAAATTATTATGTATGATATTTCTAATAAGGGTTCTAGTTATGATGAAATAAGTGGGAGAATATTTATATATTTTATGAACTGATTTTTTATGTTTCTAAGTTTCCAAATATACTAGACCTAAATGATTCTAGTGTGGATCGAAATTTTATGTAATGAATATTCATATATTAATATGTAATATATATGTATGAAAAGTATGAATCATTATATATATGATCTAATAATGATGTAATTTGGAAAAATAATAAATAACAACACTGCTTTTATGAAACTAGTTCAAAGTGATAAAGATTTCTTACACCCGGTATTGAAAATAGGTAAAGACTAACTAATATTTCTATGTATATAATTATTGTAAATGAGAAGTATAAATGTTATAGTTATGAATAAATTTCTTGGGTATGGTATGTATTTAATTAATTTAATTTAATTATTTAGGATGTTTGGTTCAAGTGTATAATGGATTAGGACAAGGTAAGTGTTTTTGTTTCAATTTCCATTTATTGAGACAAGTATTGTATTTATACACCTTATTTCATTTATGATGTGCATAAATTTTTTATTTGAGACATCCTATCATAAATTATCTTTTAATAATGGTATTTTACATTAAATTATAATATCTCTCTTTAAAAGGGTTCACATTCAAAAGTTTCTAAATTCTTAATGGTTTTCATCTCAAATTCCTCTCTTGAGACATGGTTTTTATTGTTCGGTTAGTTTTATTTTTGTGGTTTATATACTTCCGAATTAAGATATAATATCGTGAATTGAATTTTAATCATGGTATTTGAAGTTAAATTACAACCCCTCTCTTTCAAGGGGTATTGATTAATGTGTTACCCAATCAGTAAGGGTTTTCTTAATCTTAATTTCGATTCCTTGATACATAATAAATTTTTTTATCGTGTTTTCTTTATATAGTTTATTCACTTCCCATGGATATATTTTTATCATAATATTTTTATTTCATGGGATATTCTAGACAAATAATGTTCCCTTATTCAAGTGTCTATTTACTTAGTTGTTTCCCCAATTGTAAGGATTTTTTGTTAATCAACTTGCATTCATTAAGTTATGATCATTATATTGAAATTGTTTCATATAAGTTGGGTGAATTATTCTCATTGATTGTATTATTTGGTATTCACTCATAACTTTTTGGGATATAAATTCCAACAACATAAACCCTTTGAAATATGTTTCTCACTTATTGGTATATGTTATTTTGAAACCATACACTTTATTTCTTGGGATTTATTATGATCATGTTATTCCAATATTGACTTATTTGTATACTCATTTAACTATATATTGTGAACATCACATTTTACATAATTTAGATTGGATCATTTTCTCCTAGAAATTATGTTATTCTACTAACATGGGGAAATTTATTGTCATTCCATATGTTTTTATTTCAATATGGATTATTATTAGAAAGTTGAATATGTGTTGTTTAACCATCCACATTATTCCTATAGATGAGTTATGATCATGTTATCCCTTTTATTGGCATGGGAAAAATTAATATAATTTATTATGTTCTTATTATAATATGGATGATTAAGGGTAAGTTTACAATGTATTGTTTAACCATTCAGATTCTTCTTATGGATGGTTTATGATCATATTATCCCTTTCATTAACATTTTTTAGGATTATCAACTACTAATATAGGTTGATTATGTATTTTATTTCCATATTTCTCAATATATAGAAAAAAAAGTTTTATTCTATAATAGGTTCCTCAAGTAATAGTATGAAAGGTCTTGATAACTCTTATAGTGAATACATTATACTTAATTAGGTGATGGGTTGGGCCTGGAATTATATAGACCCTCAATGCATTGACTAGTCTCATGAGGAAATATAGGTTTGGTTATTTGGTGTATTCCTTCCAAATTTAACAAGATACCCTGAATTTGGTCTCAACGATAAGTAATGTGCCTTTGTATAGGGCCTTGATAGTAGGTTTTTAATATCTAACATTATACCTTCCATCATCAGTATAAGATTGGTGTTATTGATACCATGTTTTCATTTATTGTAATGGATACAACATACTCTTAGTTTCAAGTTCATTATTTATTCTTGTTGTTTTCTTATTCCTTCCATAATATTTATTCCATTATTATTCCATGATTTATTCTGTTATATGTTTCCTTAACTGAGAGTTTGAGCTCATCCCTTATTATGTTTACATTTCCATAGGTTACGAAGAAAATTAGTACGTGGTATGAATTTAAAAGGATATAAAGTGTGAAATAATTTATAGGAGATGTTAAATATTCACTATAAATTAATTATTTTCAAATATACTGGAAAAAATTTCAATTTGATACAAAAAATATGGGATTTATTAGTTTATTTTTTTCCTCAATTTTATAAATCTCTAATCCTAAAAATATCATTGGTTTTTAAGTGATGCAATAATAATTTTTGATTTTTTAATTAAGGATTGTTATATTGAATATTTTACAGCTCGTATCAAAGTGAGTATGTAAATTATGTATTTATGGCACTAGATCCATGAGTGTGGGTCTAGGGCATCACACTATGTCCTGAAAGATCTCAATGTTACAGTGATTATGTTCACTATATTCTACATAAATTAAAAGTAGATTTAAATTTTTTTTCTTGATTACAAAAGTTTAATATGTAATATATTTTATTTATTAGACTACCACTATTTAATTGAAACACAATATACCTCACCATTAATTTCAAAATATCATATCCATGGATATTCTAGTGAAAAGAATCTGTATTCCCCTTCTCATAACCTATACTTTGGTCTAACAAGCTATTTAAAGGGTTTTAGGTAGGCATAACTTTCCAAATGTATTAAGTAATAGTTCCTTGATCCATTTAGTGGACTCCCCAATCCTAAAATCCTAAACAAATATTTCCTGAACACTTTCCTATTAGTTACACTAAGTCTAACTTGGTCGGTCAACCCTTGATGTGAGTTAGGTTAATTTAACCCAAAACTAAATCTAAAACTCCCCAATGATTAAAATCATCTCAAATTGGTTCAGTTAAGAACTTTGAACTATAGTTCAATATTAATATAAGTAGTGGAAGGATATACCAACTTAATATTTTAATTTTAGGGTTTTTATCTTTATGTGTAAAATTCAAATTTTATATTATTGCATGCTTATTAATATTAAGTGGATTTTATATAAGTGATTAACTATGTCATAGATAAAACTTGTGTATAGTCCAATTTATTTTAATTCCATATTACATGATTGTTAATTCATTTGTAATGTAAACATAATAAATCAACCATAAATAATTAATAAAGAAACTAAAATAAATAAAATAATAATGTGGTATGATCAGGAGATTTCCTAATGGCTAGTTTATCTAGTATATGATAAACCAACCCTTGACCCTGGGGAATAAACTTTTAGAACTACACATGGTTTGGGTTTCAACATTCCACCTTAGCTCTTGTGTATCTCCAAGATTGTTTTTTTCTCAGTTCTAAACTTGAATCACCTTCACTCACATAGGAGCTTCATCCATTACATAAGTATTACTCACACGTAGGTAAGGGGAACCAAAGGATTGGTTATGGGGTTTACATAGAAGAAACTGTGGGCACACAATCCCTTATATAATGAGAAGGAGGGGATAAAATGAAGTTCTTCTATTTAATTTAATAAATTATTGTGAAAACTATCCAATAATAATAAATTAAAAGTAACTGGTCACATACACAGGTTAGTCTAAGCTTATAATCATCCACACACATAAAATGACTACACATTTAAAAAAACTAGCATTAATTTAAATCATTATTAATTAATATAAAATGAAAACTAATTAATTAATTATCATTATTAATTAATTAATTCATTAACCTTAATTTCTATGAAAATTTTCCTTGAGATTTTCATCCACCATAATTTTCAATATATTTATTTAATTAAATTTATTTAAAATTAATCAAGTATAAGGAATGTACTTAGAGGAAACATGATGAGTATATATTTGAACTAACTAACATGTATTGTGGTCTTATATAATACAAAATGTAGCATACACATCTTTTCATGTAATTATATGGTGCGTACTATTAATAAATGACACATAAACACATATTATTTTTGTGGTGTGTTATGTTTTTAATGCACACAGATTAGTCAGTGTATTACACCTATACATGGTTTATAGTTTTGAATATTAATAAAATATTATTTAGGAATTTAATATATATATATATACACACAAACTACACATGATTTGTGCTGTCAATAAATGAGACGTTGAAACATGTTAATTAATTTTAATTGGAATAATCAATTAATTTTTCACTCCATGTAAACAAGTAGTGCACATGGAATGTATAGGCTAGCATGTCATGTATGTCTCTTTATCATCTATTCATGAAAAATAACTAGGTAAAAGGCATGTATGTTGGCCATGGAAATTAATAGGGTATATGGTGTTTATAGGAGTTACATGTCATGTGACCTCAGAGTTACATGATTTTTAGTCACACATGTCATTTAATAAATACATGATGTTTCTTAGACTCATAGACTATAAGATTTTTAAGTGGGTTAAATGATGTATGGTCTTTCTAACTAAAATCCAGGATAGCCCAATCAACAAGTGGAATGCATTACATGTCAAGTGTATTTATTACATGATGACCTGGATGAATCTCGGTTCATCCTAGCACAGTGTACAGGGGTACACAGTGTGTACCTATAGGATTCACATTGTTTAATCTTGTGATATCTGGATAGAATTATTAGTACCTACCAATGGGTTCTTCAAATGTTATTCATATATAATTAATCTAATTTTTATTATATGATTGCGAATGAATAAAAACATGATGATGAAAACTTGATATTCAGATTTAAAGAAAAATTAAATATGAAATAAAAACTAACAATAAATGTAAAAAACAATCAACAATCAATAAATAATTATAAATTATTATTCCACCACTCTGATACCAATTAATGGTTTTAGATGTAGCGAAAGCACCTATTGGTTGGTAGCCAACTCAAATTTTTTTCATAATCAATGAATAATTTGAGATGTGAATGATGAAGAATTTCATGACCAATGATATTAATTCAAAGATTTATTTTCATAAAATCTAGAACTAGGAATTTCATATCATCACATTTAATTTATAATTAATTTCTATAAATAAATAATTACATTACCATGTAACTATTTCTCTTTGAAGATCTGGTAGACCACTATTTATTATACCATCATTGTAGTGAAAGGATTCAACGATAGAATCTCTCTAGTACTAATCCACACGTGCATCGAGAATCTATAAACATCGTTGTAGAAATCTTTGGGTGATAGCATGGAAAATTTTGTCTTTTTCATCATTCATTTATGATCATAGTAAGAATCACTTGGAAGTTGGAAGGATTCTTCTTATTCTCTCTAAAGTCGAGAGGGTAGAGGAGAATCATTATCTATTATTAGAAGTGTTCTAGAGTAATATATCTCTATGTATTAGTATAATTATCTCTATAATTTTGTTGTTCATAATGATGATTAGGGTTGAGAATTTTATAATTGGTTTTTAATAGATCTAGGGTTAGAAAATAATAATTATACATAAGCCCTTATTATTTTATTAATCCCCAATGAACCCCATATCTAACTATTATTATTATTATTATAAGTTACTTGAAATGATCTAGACTCACAGATAAATGAATATTATTTCTTGAATGAATAAATTAACATTTATTAAAATAATATTTAATATATTAATTCTCATTGGAAAATTAAACTTAGTTCTTCAATCCACCTCAATATTTATTAAACCTTGAATAATGTATATTTACTTAATTAATAAATATCACTGCATTAAAAATATATAAATAATAATAATAATAGGACACCCTATATTCAGACTCTAGGGCCTATGAAATATTATAAAAAATGGGAAGATGAAGTTTTATAAATAGAAAGGAAAAAAGTTCCTCGGTTGACTTTGGTATAGACCGATGCTAGTTACATCTTCTAAACTTAGCACCTAAATTGGATTAGGTGTTAGAAATTCAATTACCCACTCTATATATATAATAAATAAATAATTTAATCTTCTTACAATTATACATATAATTCTCCCAAAATGGTGTGATCATCCAAGAGGTGGAAGATATATTTATCTTGATGGCCTACATAATGAATGTGGAGTCTAAATCAGGCCAAATCTTGGTCTAATTATATAATCTCTCAAACTAAATCACCAGGATCCCCCTTTCCATCTTAGATTCATAAGAAATTTTTGTTCCATGGTCCTTATAGATAGATGATAGTGATCATCTATTAGAGTCCCTGAATATTATACTCCAATAAGAAAGCCTTGGGTTTCATTTTAAGGCCTCATCCTTGTTGATCTTGACCCAACCTGTAATGGGAGGTTTCCAAACAATAGTTATATAGCCATTATAATTTGTAAAATGACCTCAAAGGCCCAGTTTATTAAGGAAAGATAAATCCCAATTTGAATTTCTAACTAGGCCAGAATTCATGGAGTCTATGACCCTACTGGAAGGTAAAATGTTCCTCATGACCATGTGTTAAGTCTATATAATGATATTCAAACCTAATAGAAATTATATTCCAAAAAATTAGGTAAATATATTCATAAATAGAAGTCCTAATAAGATTCTTCAGCTTGGGATGGCCTTCTTGGTTAATATGTTAAGAAAAAGGGAAATTAAAAATATCAGTGTGCAAAGGTTTCACTTCAAACAAATTAACAATAATATTCCAAAGATTTTAAAAAAATATAACATTGAAAAAAAACATGATCAGTGGAGTCTAGTACATTATTATCTGAGCTAAAAATAGTTAAAAGGTTCATACTAGTGTGTATGAGGAAAACATATATGGGTAGTCTATTATAGGTGTTTGTCAAGATGAGAGTATAATTGGAAAGAGATATATATGCCTTGCATAATTGAATATTTAACTCACATTTATTCTCTTGAAAAACTAGTGATTGGGTATTTGTGATCAATCCAAACATGAATAAATATTAAACCATATGTGAGAATAAAATTTATTCAATATGTTAAATTCCTATAGAATTTAATAGAGGTTTCAAATATACTTAGTGTGCGACCCTTTAGTCCCCTTTCTCAATGGAATTAGGAAACATCGCCTAAAGTACAAGGTTAGTGTCTAGAAACACATCAAGTCACCCATTGAGAAAGAATTAAATATCACAATGACATAAAACCTCCTAAAAATTTATATCAAGTAGGTTACATGTTGGTGTCATAAACCTATATGCTTGATGCCTCTTTCTTTAACTTTTCAAAAATAAACTTTCTGACCAAAATTCATATCCATGGACTAAATTAAGTAGTTATGTTTCCATTAAAGGGTCCAATATATTATATTTCATTCTTGATCATAGTAGAAAAATATTTTCTCACATTATTCATTAATATAATTTCAGTCATGATGCACCCAATGTATCCTACCTAACTGTGAGTATATGTCATCATGGTTTTCAACAATACATCAAATTACATGACTCGTGATATGAATTAATAACAATATTAATGTCTAAGGATCATTACACATGTTAGTAGGTTGGAATATCCTATAACACATATAAATCTAGATTTCCTACTAGCGGGTAAAGTTCCCATAACCTCCTTATCTTAGAGATTTCTAAGGATAAACTTCTTAAGAATAAGTCTCAATGTCTTATGATCCCCTAACCTTGATATATTGTATCATTTATGTCTCATCGAATGATATTATTCGGCCATAGAAAATATATCTAAGAATGTTTTCATTAAAATTATAGGTTCTCATCATAGCATGGAACTACCATGACCTTTCAATGAGATGGGTACCCTTTGGACATTATCACATACAATGTCACATGGAAGAAAAATAATGATGTGATAATATATTAATCAATATTCAGCACTATGAATATTTTATTAATATAATGTTCAAAGTATTTGTTTATTGTTCCCCAACTCCAATGTAATGATGAATATGTGAGGTGTTCATGTAATGGTATGCAATATATGGTTGTGGTTATGCAATTATGGTTATGATGTGGTTATTTCATATGTGATCGTGGTTATATGGTTGTGGTTGTGATTCAGTTATGTAGTATGTAATTATGTGTATATAGAAGGGATAAGAGAGCTAGGATGTATGTATTTGGTATGTGGGGATGACTAGATCAGTGGGGAAACTATTGTGGGGAACCTTTCTCGATATATTTTATTGATTATTATATTACTATACTAGTATGTAGATTTGGTGAGATTAGATTGATAGTTGACTTTGGGGTATGTTGTGAGTGAGTTTTTTTCTTGTCCACATAGGATTTAACATTATTCTTCTATATTATCATGCAATTTTCTAAGGAGGAACCTTCTATGGAAATGTGTATACTCAATTTTATCCTCTATATTCTATTTTTCACATATTTATAGAAAGAATTTTTTGATATAATAGGATATTACTAGCTCATAGTGACCTTTGGAGTTGGAGTTACTTCTTGATGAGATGTTTATTTTAGTATTTCCTTTTATTCATATATAAAGTTGTATACATATTGTTGGGATTATGTGTTAATTTTTATATATTTAGTTGGTGTTGACTGGTTGGGTCCTTATCATTCTTGGGTTTATGTGGGTAATGCCTCCCATTATGTGTAATTTATACCTTTGATTCCAGTCACTACTATAGAATATGCTTTTATCAGTGCTAGAAAATTCTTTTAATAGTGCTAGAAAAGCGTTGTTAATATCAGCAAAGATAAAGGGGGTACCCTTTAATAGTGCTAAAAAAACACTGATAAAGGGTGTCTTTTATCGGCGCTAAACAAACACTGATAAAGGCCCCCATTTATCCACACTATTTTAGCGCTGATAAAGGATCACATTATCAGCACTATTTTGAGTGCTGATAAAAGTCAACTTTGTTAGCACTTTAATTAGTGCTTATAAATGGTGCTTTTATCAGTGCTCAAAATAGGGCTGATAAAGGGTTCCTTTATCAGTGTTCTGAGTAGCGCTGATAAAGACCTAGATGCCTTTTGTATGCTCTTTATATAACAGCACACCCACCAACAGCACTTGCATAGCATACACACACCACCTACACAAAATGGCACATGCACAATACATACAAGAATAAAGCAGCACACACAAGGGTTTGGAAAACAATTCTATATACATTTCAAACAATGTTTTATATAATTACATTTACAATTATCCAACAAATATTTAAAAACATTAATGTTTCATCCTTTGACATCTGTGGTCCCCTCTCAAAAATGTCTGCCCATGGTATTAGTTTTCGAACAAATCATCCCAACTAAATAAAAAAGTTCCTCCAATATAAGAAAACAAATATTATGTTAGTAATAAAATAAAAAAATAAATTAAACATTAATATGAAAGAATACATTAATAAAATGTCAATTTCTAATAAAAATAATTAGATTTATACAGGTCACACCATATATAGTATTGAGACGGGGTAGATTCCTACACATTACAAATAAGTTATGGATCGTTTTCTTAAAATATCAAAATAATCTGAATGGGTTTTCTTGGTTTTGAGTATGTCCCTTGTTTTTTTACTAAAATTAATATAAAATTTAAATGACATAATTTTATTTATACCACTCAAATCGTCCATTGGATTGAGGTGTGGTTGATTCCTACACATCAAAAATAACTCTTGTATCATTGTTCTAAAGTATCAAAACAATCTGAATGGGTTTGCATAGTTTTCAGTATGACAGTTATGTTTTTTTACTAAAATATCATTTCAAACCAAAAACACCCATTTTTAGTCATACCGGTCACATCGTGCATTGGTTTGAGGTGAAAATGCTTCATAAATGTCACAAAGGACTCATGAATCACTCTCCTAAAATTATGAAGACAATCAGAGGGAATTTTATTGGTGTTTAGTAAGTGAAACATTTTCAGCTAAAATGTTAATTTTAAACTAATAACGAAAACTTTTAGTCATACTGGTCACATCGTGCATCGTATTGAGGTGAGGTTGATTCCTATACATCACAAATGACTCATGGATCATTCTCTCAAATTATAAAAAAAATTTGCATGCATTTTCTCATTTTTCAGTATGTCACATGTTCTTTTTACTTAAATTAATATCAATTTTAAATAAAAACATATTTAGATTTATACCGGTCACATCATTTGTCATATTGAGGTGTGGTTGATTCTTACACATCATATATTACTCATACATTGTTTTTCTAAGGTATCAAAACAATACCAATGCGTTTTCTTGGTTTTCAATATGTTAGTTGTGTTTTTTTACTAAAATATCATTTCAAACCAGAAACACGCTTTTTGAGTCATACCGGTCACATAGTGCATCGATTTGATGTGATACTCATTCATAAACATCAGAAATGACTTAAATATAATTTTCCAAAATTATTAAGACAATTAGAAATTGTTTTCTTGGTTTTTAGTGAGTGACATGTTTTGAGCTAAAATATAAATTTTAAACTGATAACATAAAATTTTAGTCATACTAATCATACCTTGTGTTGGATTGAGGTATGGTTGATTAATACATGTCAAAAATAACTAATTTATCATTATCTTAAAGTATCAAAACAATAAAAATGTATTTTTTTGGTTTTCAGTATGGTAGTTGTTCTTTTTACTTAAATTAATGTCAATTTTAAATAAAAAGGACACATTTTGATTTATACCGGTCACATCGTGCATTGTATTGACGAGGGGTTGATTTTTACACATCCCAAATGACTTATGAATAGTTTTCCTAAATTATCAAAATAATAAAAATTTGTTTGATCAGCTTTTAGTATGCCAGTTGTGTTTTCTTACTAAAATTAATGTCAATTTTAAATAAAAAAAGACACTTTGAGTGTTACCGATTGTACCGTGAGTCAGATTGAGGTACGGTTGATTCCTAAATGTAAAAAATTACTTATAGATAATTTTTATAAAGTATCAAAACAATACTAATGTGTTTTATTGGTTTTTAGTATATCAGTTGTGTTTCTTTACTAAAATATCATTTCAAACTAGAAACATGCATTTTGAGTCATATCGGTTGCATCGTGCATCGGTTTGATATGAAATTTCTTCAAAAATGTCACAAAGAACTTATGAATTTTTTTCCTAAATTATGAAGACAATCAGAGTTATTTTTCTTCATTTTCAGTGAGTGACATGTTTTGATCTAAAATGTCAATTTTAAACTGATAATAGACACTTTTAGTTATATCGGTCACACCATTCATTGGATTGAGGTTTGGTTGATTCCTACAAGTCAAAATGACTAATTTATCATTTTATTGAAGTATCAAAATAATCCTAATGTGTTTTCTGAGTTTTTAGTATGTCACTTTTTCTTTTTTCTAAATTTATTGTTAATTTATTATAAAAATACACACTTAAAGTCATAACGATCACACCATGTGTTGGATTTAGGTGTGCTTGATTACTACACTTCAAAATTTACTTATAGATCATTTTACTAAAGTATCAAAATAATCCTAATATTTTTTCTTAGTTTTCAGTATAGCAGTTGTTCTTTTTACTAAAAATATTGACAATTTTAAATGAAAATAGACAGTTTGAGTCATATTGGTCACATCTTCATTCTATTTCTATACATTCTTTTATAAGGTATGTTGTACATTCATTTATAAACAAATCTATCTCATCTTGTGAATAGGATTCTTTTCAACAATCATGTTAGTACTGAAAAAATATAAATACACAAAGGATTAATAACTATTTTAAATGAAATAGTAATTATCTTTGAAAATACCTCTTCTGGGATGCTGGTTTATTCATGGAATACAGTATCTTTAATAAATTTAAAAAAATAATAACCATAGTATTTACCATTTTTTTATTTTAGGCACTATATAAACATTGAAAAAAAAATAATTAATTGTTTTATATGTTTTTGGATAGTGAAATATTATTATATGTACCTTGATTTTTATCCAATCGTAGTACTTGTGATATTTCTTGTCCTTTTCCCCTGGCTTTATTCCATGATGTAGATGATTGTCTTGCACCACCCTATCATAACATAATCCTCATTAAAAGATAATGTAAATTATATAACTAGATGTTTAGTTCTAAAATGTTGTATGTAGTGTATTACAAACTAACAAACGCCATCATTTGTGGTCAGTTTGTTGGATATCCATGCATTAAATCCAAGAAATAAATCTTTGTAGTATCTAAATTAGTTATAATGAGCATCCAATTCTTCCTAAAAACAAAAAAAATGAATAATTAATTAAATAAATTAAAATATATTTGATATGATTAAATTATACAATTTTAGTCCTACATCGTTGGTATTAAGAAGAGTCTGTCATCTATAATTTTTCCGTTAAATGATTTGAGCAGGTCTACCACTATTTCACCCTCTTTCTTGGATTTAATATCTGTTAGTATTGTAGAGGTGATGTGAGGACTAGTGAGTCCAAATTTTTGTTCATGGGGAAATCCCTTCAATTTTTTTTCTTATATACACCTGTGAAAAATATGAAATGTATTTAGTAATAATTATCATAGTATATTGTGTTTTGGAAAATTAAATCATGAAAATATACCTCATGTAAAAATTTGTAACTGATCTTCCTAACCAGCCATACTCTAGGATTTCGCTTACATTATCAACACTAATGAAATCTAGATCTTCCCTATTGTACATATTTTCATCAAAAAGAATTGTGTGAATTGAAACGTCTTTCAACTTCATATTCACATGAGTCTACAATGACAATAAATGTGGATATATAATGGGTGGGTTTAAGGTGATTTTGGTAGATCGTTTTGATTGGTTGGTTGATCCTTGAGATGGTTTTATGTTGTTATTTCTTTTCACCCCCTTCCATGTGTCTTTCTGTAAAAACATTCATCAGTTCAGAACTTTTTTCATTAAATGTTAAAGGTTTATCTTGAAAAAAAATTGGAAATTAATACCTCCTTGTCGACATGTTTATTTACAAGCTATTATGGTCGTGAAATGAATGTTCCAAGAGCTTGTTCGACCTTATGAATATCTTCATCATCAATTGGAATGTGTAGCTCGGTGCTCGGCTCATGGGCTATGTTAATCATGACCTGTTGAAAGTGCTCTATTTTGTAGCATGATGTTCTAGATATTGAACATCATATCCCTCGCTACAAGGTGATAGGTGGGTGTTGATAGATATAAATCACAGTCATTTTCATTTTGTATAATATCATTACATGAAAGGTATCATTGTCTATTTAATTCATATTTCATAGAAAAAACTATTAGAACATTTATTACCTTAGTTAATACATGTTTTTTAGAGGAATAGCTCACCTCAAAGATAGTGGGGGTGGGGTGGGATCTTCACGTGCTGGTTGTTCTTGAGTTGTTTCTTCTCTTTTCCACCTTCCATTATATTTTCCATGAACTCTATATACAATTTCATATGTTCTTCAAGGATAGATATTCTTTCTCTCATCATTTTTATTTCTATACTTTGATCCACCTCTTGTTTTTTTTCTCAAAAAATGTATGGGGTGTCACCCCAAAACCTGCACCTCTGATGTGGCCATACTTTTCTGGATGCTTTAAGGCCACCGAAAGTATATCTGTATCCAGTTTGGGTGTTTATGATTCCTGTGACTATATTAGATAGAAAATATAGGAAAATAAGTCATCATTGTTATGTAATATAGATTTAAAGCAAAAAAATATTTATTATGCCATACTTAAACATGTTTCCCACAATTTTTGTGTGTTTTCATCGATTAGAATCCCATATTTATTTACACGTGCCTCCTTCCATAGAACATGGTGTGGTATGGAAGTGACATTGGATTTGGATTCATCAATCTACATATAAACATATGAACATAGTTATGGTGTTGTTTTATGTCACATAAAAGTATTACAGTGGATTTAAAATACGTACCAATTTTTTTCAAGTGAATCATATCCCATTCTTGCTTTATGGTAGGGGTATGCTGGTTTTGTTGCTCGTTCCTTATTTTCAGCACCCATTTTTTGTTTCGTAAATAAAAAACTATCAATCAAAGTGATGAATACATGTATCGTCAAACAACTTATTAACAAACACAATATACCTGAGAATACTACTCCTCGTGATGGTTAGTAAACACATCCCACGCTCCTTGGCTTATCGGGTGTACATAAATAGAATATGGGTGCAAGTTTATTTTCCCTTCAGTATCTTTAAGATAACATTTTGTTTAAATTGTGTGAAAGCCTTTGTGAATCCTTACAAAAACCCTTAATATATAGTCCTTGTGTGATTCATCCACTATAAATGTACTCTACAAGGGATGATGAAGATTAATTCAATGTTTCATTATTTTATTTTTTAGTAAATTAAAGAAAAAATATATCATAATTTTACCATAATATCTCCCCACATCAGTGTCTTAAGACCAGTGACAAAATGGTTCCACAATTGTACATCAATTAGCACGCATTGTCGAGTGATGATTCTAATGTAACTACTGAACATGGCCTTGTTGTAGTTAACATGTTGGCCCCTGTTATTCCATCAGACCTGATATTTTATGCCTTTCACTTTCTCCTTAAGGATTTTTTATAACACCGTAAAACTACTACGCTCCTATTTTTTCTTCGCCTTCAGTGTTTTGATTCCTACCATTTCCTTAGTTTCAACATCATCAATATGTTCCTTTAGTTGTGCTAGCATCGGCATGTGAAGATGGTGGTTCTACTTCTACACTGGTAGAAACAGGAGTAATAGGTTGAGAAACCTATTGGTCCTCTGCACTACAAGCAGTAGCAGGTTGAGAGACATGTTGTGCCTCGAGATTAAGAGCATCATCATGTGCAGATGTCATTATCTATAGAAGTGGTTCAAAATTTAATTTATATTACATAAAAGTGGAAGAAAATAGATAATAACATAAGGTAACACAATGTATCTTACAAAAAATATAACCTGATTATTGAACTCTCTTTTTTAAGGCTGAAGGGATTTGAGCACTCTATCGACTATTCAAATCCCTTCATTGTGGTCTCCTCTGACATACAAAACGTTTTCCACATTGGGACTGGTGTGAAATTATTGTGGCATCCCAATTAAAGGTTCATCCTCCGTTGAATTTTCATTTGACCCTTTAGTGGTTTTGGTGGATAACAGAATAATTAACCAGTTTCAGTTTGCGGGATCTGGAACATAAAATACTTTTACTGCCTGTAATTCCATTATAAATGGTTTGTATTTGTACCCTTTCTTACTGAAATTTACTTTCATGAATCCCAACTCATCTATTTTAACATCACTCTTGTTATCAACCCACTTTCATTGAAATCATCATTTGGAAGTTTGTATAATCCAACTCTCATATTTGTTTGATGATGACAAAGTATGACATATTCGTATAAATTTTATTTTTGTCCTTAGCATCGGAAACATACATCGCTTCAGCCACAAGTGTAACTCCACTATTTGGGATGGTATTGTCTTCATCATGTTCATTAGTATAGAATTTAAAACTCTTAATTGCATAAGAATTATAAGATAATATGGACACACTTGGTCCTCCGACTAACCATCGAAGTTGTTCTGAAATTGAGTCCATATTTTCATTTGAATCCTTAAATATATAGTCCCAAAACTATCCTATAAACTTCCTATTATGTGTATTTGATATCCATTTTTCATCCCATGATGGATTCAAATTCCTAATAATTTCTTTGTGGGTTTTGACATATGGTTAAACCTCCAAATAGTTATGAAAAACATAAAGGTTGGCATGCTCCCGATCTATAATATTGATTGTGACAACCTCTCTTCTGGAAATTCCTTCAACCGCAATCCTACAAGTGTGATGAGATTTCGGTAAACCAATAATTTCCACACCAGATAGGTATTTATTATATAATTCAATGGCTTTATCAACAATATATCACTCTGAAATACTACCCTCTAGACAACTTCATTTTTTGACATACTGTTACGACCCCCTCCCCACAAAGAGTACCCCTCCTGGGCTGGCAATGTGAGAAGGGAGATAATGACCCCCGAGTCCTACCTCTAGTAGGCCCTGGGTTGGCTACTAGCACAGAGGGTATAGAAAACACACAAATGTGAGATATTACCCTCTAAGAGAACACATGCGGAAGAGAGAGATAAGATAGACACCAACCAACTCCAACTCAACCACTAAGATAAAATAAATCCCAAGTACACATATGAAATGTCATGAAAAAATACTACAATTGAAAGGGGAAAACTGCAAGTACCCAAAAGAAAGTAAAAAAGTAGCAACCACAAGCCTGAACAGCTCCTGCAACCATAAGCTAGTAGTAACCAGCCTGATCTCCAACCTACCCCAGGTGACCTGAAAACAGTTTATATAAACACGAGGTGAGTATAATAGTATACTCAGTAGAATCCTCCCGGAATCCTCTTGTTCAAAAGTAAAGAAAGCATGCTAAAGCACAGTGAACAACATGTGAAACTAAATCGTCATCTAAATAGGTATACTAAGTCCCCAACCTCACCATGCCTACTCTCACCAAGTAATGCATACAATAATATATCATATAATAAAGAATATCAAGGGTACCCCACTACTACTTCCCCACTGGTTTTCCGCTTTTCCCCAATGTCGCACATCCTGAGCATCTTTCTCTAAAAATGCTTTCCTGTAGACACCTGGGTGAAGCACCACAATATGCACCTCATGTAATAAAACCACCACATCCATGCAAGAAAGTAACCATGTAGTTTTTGGGAGCCACCACAGCTCGCATAATGTGTATCATACGTTGGGTATTATACCTCAAGCCATTACAGCCCATACACCGAGTAAGGATCCTCAAGCCATCACAACCTATACACATTACACCTATAGTAGTCCATAAGAAACTATATCCAGAATATATGTGTGTGAATAACCGTAAGCCATTACAGCCCTCTACACACATATATGGGGAAAACTAACCATTTTTTCTACCAGTGCAAGTAACTACTAAGAGAAGAGAGCGGGGCCAAAGGGGGTACTCATCCATTCATCCTCCCACTATAATGTTGGGTAAAACACCCCCCTAGGGCTTAGAATCCCTAGGGTGTCAGTTTCCCTTACTGACAGGGTGGAGTAGCACATAGAAACACAAAACATACCGAATATACTATACCTCACAACCACACTATGGGAATAACCTAGTCTTAGACTCAACTGCAGCTAACGTTTCTCAGACTCCGGGATTCCACTTCTAAAACTAGGTATCTTATATGCACACAACCATTTAAAGAGCTTTAATACATTATTTCATTCCCTTTTTATCAGTTTCACTTTATGTTAATTAATTCTTTAAACATTAATTAACTAATAACAATTCCACATTAAATTTCATTCGCATCACACCCAAATTCCACTATCCCTTTAAAATTACAACCTAATCATTATGTTCCATCAAACTCCAACCCCATGGGTTAACATCATTTATTCAATTATTCATTATAGAATTACTTTACCACATTACCAAGAATTCTAGAAAAACATTCTATGATACTAAACACAAGGGGGCTCAACATAGTGAGTAGATGTACTACCCGTCGCGTCTTTGCCACCTATAGCAAGAGTGTAGACCCATCCCACCTTGAGAATCTAAACACAGAAATCACGTGGCATACCCTACGCATCTTCACATATTTCAAAAGAAGGGTAATTAAGACCAGATGCCTTAGGCAGTGGGGAAAATTAAAATAGATAATCAACCAAAAAGAAACAGAAAACATCCAAAAATCACATCCATCCCATTCCATCATCCCTAGTGTCCTCCCTGACACCCACATGCATAAACTGATGCATCTCGCCACCCTAGGCGTCATCTATTTTCACAACCAAAGGTCTCCATTCCCCCACATATCATGACAGCCCTCCATGCTCACATCACAACACAAGCAGCATGAAACAAACATCTTAACAATTGGCTCTTGTCCCTTAAACAAGCAATAGGGTAACTCAGAACCCTTCAAGGATTTATCAAACAAAATCCATTTTGAATTAACCTGTTTATTATATGTAGGTTCCACATTCAGTAAACCTAAACAGTAAGCTATCACAAATAAATTAAACATGCTTACTGCACCATTTTGATTAACATCAAAATCAAAATAAGAAGAATCAGATTCATTTACATTCCTCTTTATCTTTAGCAAAATAATTATCAATTAATTCCATTTTACGTTCTTTACCAATTTTCGTAAAGAACGAACAGCTATATGAAGTAAGAATAGATATCACACTATCTAGAAAAACAAGAGGCAATAACATACGATTGATATCAATTTATTTATCCGGTTCCTATATTTATTATGTCAATTACATTGTCATCCAGTGGGATAAAACATGATAATAATACAGTTGCACGTAAAAGAAAATAGAACCAACAAATCCCCTACCTCAAACAGTTCTTGACGTTCTTTTATATGAGAATAGGCCACACAATAGGTTATGATCTCCTCCCCCCATGACAACTGTATCCACCTGAGGATGCAGAGACACCACCACACCAGTCAACACACAAGAAAATCCCATTAGGAACAAGGGGATAAAATTCCATAAAAGGGAAAGGAGAAACAAAAGGAGATGAACCCAAAAGAATGATGATAAAACATACCTTATATCGAAGATTGATCGATACATCTTGGTTGCATCAAAATAGAGTGGAACCAATCTGAGGAGGAAAGTTTGATTGTGTCGCTCCTATGAGAATAGAATGAAATTTTCTAGAATCTCATATCCAAGAACAAAGAGGATGAATTAGGGAGGAAGATATTTTGTCCCTTTAGAAGATTTAACGAAGCAGCAGTTTAAGATATGCTTGATTTCCCATTAAAAGAGGATCGCATTAAACCATGTGGTTTGACCAATTAAAAACATCCTGGTCCTTAGGAATAATTAATATAGGATTTATGGCTTTTGAATTGGCCTTAGAGTTCTTAAAATGAGGCTTTAAATGCATTTTACGTCAAAGGAAAATACTAAAGGGGCGAAACTATAGGAAGCTGGAAACACTGTTCATGAACTCAAAATTTGGAAAAGGAAAAACATTATTCATGAACCTCACCGTTAGAACCACACTGATAGAACACTTTTCATAAACCTCACTGATAGAACATTGTTCATGAACTTCACCATTAGGTCATTGTTCATGAACCTCACTTTTAGAACCTCACTGATAGAACATTGTACACCTACCGTTCTGGAAACACTGTACACCTACCGTTATGGAAACACTGTACACCTACCGTTATGGAAACATTGTACACCTACCATTTGGGAAACATTGTACACCTATCATTATGGAAACATTGTACACCTACCATTATGGAAACATTGTACACTTACCATTTTGGAAACACTGTTCACAAAACTCAAAATTTTGAAAAGGAAAAAAGAGGTTATTGTTAGAGGTTACCGATAGAACTATTCACTGATAGAATTGTTCATAGAATTGGAAATTTGGAAAAGGAAATAGAGGTTACTATTATAGGTTACCGATAGAAATGTTCACCGATAGAACTATTCATAGAATTGGAAATTTGGAAAAGGAAATTGAGGTTACCGTTAGAGGTTACCGATGGAACTGTTCACTGATAAAACTGTTCATAGAATTGGAAATTTGGAAAAGGAAATAGAGGTTACCATTAGAGGTTATTGATAAAACTATTCACCTATAAAACTGTTCATAGAATTGGAAATTTGGCAAAGTAAAATAGAGGTTACCATTAGAGGCTACCGATAGAATTGTTCACCGATAGAACTATTCATAGAATTGGAAATTTGGAAAAGGAAAGAGTGGTTACTGTTAGTGGTTACCGATAGAACTGTTCACCGATAGAAATGATTATAGAAAGTTACCGATGACTCTGTTCACCAAAGGCCACCGATGACACTGTTCACCTAAGGTCACTGATGACACTGTTCACCTAAGGTCACTGATGCACTGTTCACAACTGTCTACCATTGGAACTATTCACTGAACTAAAAAAAATTTCCAAGTGTTGTGGATAAGTCACCTTGACCTCCTGAATCCCCTCATACACCTGATTTTCGTAATGGAATGGACAAGAGAGGTTTGGGCCATTAAATCAAATACCTCTCAAAACATTCTCGTCCATGAGAATTCAAATCCCACCTAAAGGGAAAAATGAAACGGGATCCGAAAAACCACCCATCGAGATACCTCTTAAAAGAGAGCAAGCCACAAGAAGCAACAAAAGAAATTCATACTATAAACATGAAAGGTCTAACCATAAAGGAGACATCATTACATGGAAAGAGTTAAAAATCAAACAACTTTGGGTACTGAGCACGTATATGTGACTCACGTTCCCAAGTGCTCTCCTCCATGTTGTCGTGTCACCACAAGACATGAACCAAGGGGATAGAACGCCCACGCAATACCTTCTCCTTGCGGTCTAGGATCTCCACAGGTCACTTTTCAAAGGTCGCATCATCGTCATCATAAATCTCTCCCTAATTGATGACTTGAGATTCATCATGAAGATAACGAAGGAGCTGTATACATGGAAAACATCATGTATCTGAATCATCTGCGGGGGAAGTGCTACACGATATTCCCTAGCTCCAACACAAGCTAACACCTCGAAAGGACCAACAAACTGGGGAGAAAGCTTACTCCCACGACCAAACCTATGCTGCCCATGACGGGGAGTCACCTTCAGAAACATGTGATCCCCAATATTAAACTCTAAGGGTCTCCTTCTTTGATCGACATATGATTTCTAAAAATCTTGAGCTGTCTTCATCCTCTCACGAATCACCTGAACCATCTTTGTTGTATTCTTCACTAGTTATGGTCCGATAATTGTTGACTCTTTGACCCCTGTCAAGCATGACATAGAATGGAAAGTCCAGTCATACAAGGCTTCAAACGGTTCCATTCCAATGGTGGAGTGAAAACTATTATTGTAAGCGAACTCCACCAAGGGTAAGTGCCTCATACATGAACCTCCAAAATCAAGAACATAAGAGTGTAACATGTCTTCAAGAGTCTGTATGGTTCGCTATGTCTGACCATTCGTTTGAGGATGAAAAGTAGTGCTAAGGCATAGTTGAGAACCGATAGCATGATGGAGACCTCTCCACACCCTAGAGGTAAAACAAGGATCTAGATCAAAAATGATCATCCTTGGGACTCTATGAAGTCTCACCACATCCTCTAGATACTGCCTCGACAAAACTTCCACTAAGCTCAACTCCTTGATCGCTATGAAGTGGGCCGATTTTATTAAATGATCCACTACCACCCAAATAGAATCATGTCCTCCCAGAGATCGAGGTAAACTAGTAATAAAGTCCCTTGAGATGTCCTCCCACTTCCACTAAGGAATCTATAATGGCTGGAGAAGACCACCAGAAACATGGTGTTTGGCCTTCACCTTCTGGCAGACCAAACATCGAGACACAAACTCTGCAACAGCACGCTTCAGCCTCGGCCACCAAAACTAGATCCTCAAGTCTCAGTACATATTTATCACGCTAGTATGCATCGCTAAATTCTAACTAAGAAACTCTTAGAGAACCATATCATGCATCTTCAAAGGAACAAAAAGCCTTCAGTGATACAAAACTCGGTGTTGTTCATCCTCCGACCAACCATCAGGGGCCTCGCTATAAACAACTCAGTCTCTCCTGACCTCAACCTCTAGATCCCCAAACTGGGACTCTTCCACCTTCTGAACCAGGGATGACTATACCGTTATCTGAAAAAGACAACCTCTTCCCCCAACTTCTGCCATATCAAGATATAATTCTGATAGTTCTTCCATTACTCTTCAGGAATCACTGGATTTATGCACAGCATCACTATGTGACTTTCGACTTAGTGCATCAGCTACAACATTCCCCTTTCTAGGTGTATACGATGTTTTGAAGTCATATTATTGTAAGAACTCCATCCACCGATGTTGTCGTAATTTCAAGTCACGTTGGGAGAAAACATACCTCAAACTCTTATGATCGGTGAAAACCACAAAGCGCTCGCCAATGAGGTAGTGTCTCTACAACTTCAGAGAAAACACCACAGCTACCAACTCAAGATCATGGGTGGCATAGTTACATTCATGGAGACGCAACTGCCGAGACCCATAAGAAACAACTGACCTCTGTTGCATGAGAACACAACCTAAACCTAGATGTGAAGCATCACAGAAAACATCAAACTGAACTCCCTCAGCTGGAAGACAAAGAACTAGAGCACTTACTAACTTCTCATTTAGATACTTTAAAGATGACTGACACTGATCAGTCTATATAAACTCCTAATCCTTCTTAGTCAAATCTGTCATAGGAGCCGAAACTCGTGAGAAATCAGCTACGAACCTCTTGTAGTAGCCTGCTATACCAAGAAAACTTCATACCTCTGACACTATCTTGGGGTCTTCCCAATACACAACTGCTTCTATCTTCGATGGATCCATAGATACTCCCAGTTGGGATACAACATGCCCTAAGAAATGGACTTCTCAAGCCAAAAACTCACACTTCGACAACTTACCAAACAGCTGATGTTGACGAAGAACTCTCAAAATGGCATGTAGATGCTCTTCATGTTCCTCCTCAGATGTTGAGTACACAAGGATGTCATCAATGAAAACCACCAAAAACTTGTCCAGGAACTCACAGAACACAGCATTCATCAATCTCATTAACATAGTTGGAGCATTCGTCATGCCGAATGGCATTACAATGAACTTATAATGCCCATGACAACAACAGAAAGCAGTCTTCAGGATATCCTCATCCTTTACATGCATCTAATGATATCCTGACTGCAAGTCGATCTTTGAGAACCAACTTTCACCCTTCAGTTGATTAAATAAATCATCAATCCACAGAATAGGATAGTGATTCTTTATTTTCATTTTGTTTAAGAGATGATAATCGACACAAAAACGCAAACTACCATCAGCCTTTTTCACGAACAAAACTGGTGCACCCCACAGTGACACACTTGTCCAAACAAAACCTCACTGTAATAGACCATCAAGCTATATACATAGCTCTCGTAACTCATAAGGGAACATTATATATGGATACATAGAAATAGGAGACGCTCCTGGTTGTAGCTTGATCCCAAACTCGATCTCTCGTCGATGGGGTAATGCTACAACCTCTTCTGGAAAGACATCAGGGTACTCTTCTATGACCCTAGGAAACACCAAATATTGAACCTCTAAATAACTCAACATCATCTCATCCATTATGGATGATAAGGACGGAATGTGCCTATGACCCATCCGAGGATCTCACTTGCCAACAAACACCACCAGCTCTACATCCGCACTTAAGAAAACGACCTTCTTCTTGAATCAATCCACGATATCCTGCACTGAATACAACCAATCCATTATGATGATGACATCATATGGTTGTATTCGTAAACATAGGAAATCTCCCCAAGAGTGGTGCTTCCCCAACACTAGCTCATAGTTTCTACATACTTCAAACAAGTTAGCTCGACCTCCAACTGGCATAGTCAACACCAAGGGCACTGGAATCCTCTCTACCTCAAGTACCAAAGTATGGACAAGGGTAGGTGATATGAAGGATTTTGTCTCTCATGAATCAAACAAGGCATACACCAAGGTATAAAACAATCAAAGGGTACCTCGAACAACGTCTGGCTCGCCTGGAGTTGGCAATGCTAGAGCATGAAGCTGACTACGACCTCCTCCACGGACTCTCTAACCCTGATAACGACCACGACCATGGTTTCACTCTACTCTCTGAGGATGGGGAGCATCATGGGGCTATCCTCTACCTACCCCATCTACCCTCTACTGATTTAAAGCTGGTGCAACCTGCTACTACTTCCTCAGCTAGAACTGCCTCAATGGAGGAACCTGGAGCGTAGCACCTGGTGCACGATGACTGCTCTGAAAGGTTGGGCACTCCCGCTACTGATGACCACGACCACCATAAGAAAAAAAATCACATGATCCCTTGGAATAGTCCTGAGAGTTGCTGCCTATGAAGAAATGAGATGTGAAGGGTCGAGACCTACCCCCGACTGAACAGAAACTCTTCTGCCCTAAAAATCGGGAACCCTAGACTACAACACTGCTTTGGAGGAATCATGAAAATTCCCCTATCATGATGATCTGGTCCTGTACAAAGTCCTCTCAACAACCTATGCCCTCGCTAGCACCTCAAGATATGTTTTCACCATAAATGGGGTGACCTGGCACTGGATCTCAAGATGCAAAGCCTCCTCAAAATTCCTCGCCTTGGTCTCCTCATCTGGAAGCAGGTCCGAAGCATATCGTAAAAGGTTATAGAAACATATTCCAAACTCTCGAACACTGGAGATCCCCTGTCGAAGGGTAAGAAGCTCCTGGCAACTAGACGCCTTCGTAGTCGAAGAAATAAACTCGACTCTAAACTTGTCTAGGAACTCTTCCAATGAGATCGCAGACTCCTTACGATCCCCGAGGAACAAGAACCACCACTGCCTCGCTGCTCCTTACAGCATCGTCACAACCAAGGACACCTAGTTCTCCTTCCAAGCACGGATCGAACTAAATCCTATCTCAACCTCCTCCAACTAGTATTCTGTGACTGCATCTAAAACGGATCCCTCGTACTTATGCAGACTCAGGTGCTAAAACTCTCGGAGTTTCTTCCTCCAAGTGTTGTCATCGTCAACCTCAACCCTACGACGATCTGCTGGAATAGCCTGATGGACATTTTCTGTGCAAACCTGATGAGGACGTCGACCTGGAGCCATACCTGTAAAATAAAAAATCGTTAGAGCTCCTAAACATAGAATATAGAAGACTCAACATTAATTAATTAATTGTTTTCTTTCATTGATTTTAGGTTAACCTATCCCAAGTTCTACCCATTCAAACATAGGCATAAAGAATAATGATGCATTATCTTTTCATAGGTCTCTACCCTGCAACTAATATCACCTTGTTTAGTATCCATTGTAAACTTAAAGGTCTGTACATCATATCATAGTGGGCCCTAAATGCTTATGTATCATATGGTTTCTAGTGTTTACATCACTTTCTAAACATGAATGACACGGTTTCTCTACTAACCCATGCAACCTCACCTGTTCCTAACTCCAAACTTCATCCTATCCCTCAACCAGAGCTCTGATACCAATCTTTCACGACCCCCTCCCCACAAATAGTACCCCTCCTGGGCCGACAATGTGAGAAGGGAGATAATGACACCGGAGTCCTGCCTCCAGTAGGCCCTGGGTTGGCGACTAGCACCAAGGGTATATAAAACACACAAATAAAAGGCATTACCCTCTAAAAGAACACATGCGGAAGAGAGAGATAAGATAGACACCAACCAACTCCAAATCAACCAGTAAGATAAAATAAATCCCAACTAAACATATGAAATTTCCTGCAAAACTACTACAACTGAAAGGGGAAAAACTACAGGTACCCAAAAGAAAGTAAAATAGCAGCAACCACAAGCTCAAACAGCTCCTACAACCACAAGCTAGTAGTAACCAGTCTGATCTCCAATCTACCCTAGGTGACCTGAAAAATGGTTTATATAAACATGGGGTGAGTATAACAGTATACTCAGTAGGATCCTCCCTGAAGCCTCTCGTGAAAAAGTAAATAAATCATGCTAAATAACGGTGAACAACAAGTAAAACTAACTCATCATATAAACTAGTATACTAAGTCCCCAACCTCACCATGGATACTCTCACCAAGTAACACATATAAGAATAAATCATATAATAAAGAATATCAAGGGTACCCCGCTACTACTTCCCCACTGGTTTTCCACTTTTCCCCAATGCCACACGTCCTGAGCATCTCTCTCCAAAAAGGCTTGCCCACAGACACCTGAGTGAAGCACCACAATATGTACCTTCTACAAAAAAACCACCATAACCATGCAAGAAAGTAACCAGGTAGTTTCTAGGAGCCACCATATCTCTCATAACATGTATCATACGTCAGGTATTATACCTCAAGACATTACATCCCATACACCGAGTAAGGATCCTCAAGCCATCACATCCTATACACATTACACCTATAGTAGTCCATAGGAAACTATATCCAGAATATATGTGTGTGAATAACCACAAGACATTACATACCTATACACACATATATGGGGAAAACTAACTGTTGTGCCTACCATCACAAGTAACTACCAAGAGAAGAGAGTGGAGCCAAAGGGGGTTGTTAGCCATTCATCCTCCCACTATAATTTTGGGGAAAACACCCCCCCCCCCAGGGCTCAGAATCCCTGGGGTGTCTGTTTCCCTTACTAATAAGATGGAGTAGCGTATAGAAGCACAAAAAGTATAGAATATACTATACCTCACAACCACACTATGGTTATAACCTAGTCTTAGACTCAACTGCAGCTAATGTCTCTTGTACTCTGGGCTGCTACTTATAAGACTAGGTATCCTATAAGCACACAACCATTTAAATAGATTTAATACATTATTTCATTCCCTTATTATCAGTTTCACTTTACGTTAATTAATTATTTAAACATTAATTAACCAATAAAAATTCCACATTAAATTTCATTCGCATCACACCCAAAGTCTATTGTCCCTTTAAAATTACAACCTCATCATTATGTTCCAGCAAACTCCAACCCCATGGGTTAACATTATTTATTCAATTATTCATTATAGAATAACTTTCCCACATTCTCATTCATTCTAGAAAAACATTCTATGCTACTAAACACAAGGGGTCTCAACACGATGAGTAGATGTACTACCCATCAAGTCTTTTCTGCCTATAGCAAGAGTGTAGACCCATCCTCCATTGAGAAGATAAACACGGAAAGCACGTGGCATACCCCATGCGTCTTCGCCTCTTTCGGAAGAAGGGTAAGCAAGACTAGATGCCTTAGGTAGTGGGGAAAAGTAAAATAGATAATCAACTAAAAAGAAACAGAAAGCATCCAATAATCACATCCATCCCATTCCATCATCCCTGGTGTCCTCCCTGACACCCACATATATAAAATAATGCATCTCGCCACCCTAGGCATCATCTTCTACCACAACCAATGGTCTCCATGCCCCCACATATCACAATAGCCCTCCATGCTCACATCACAACACAAGCAGCATGAAAACAAACATCTTAACAATTGGATATTGGCCATTAAACAAGTAAGATGGTAAATCAAAACCCTTCAAGGATTTATCAAGAAAAATATGTTTTGAATTAACTGATTTATTATACGTAGGTTCCACATTCAGAAAACCTAAACAGTAAGCTATCACTAATAAATTAAACATGCTTACTGCCCCATTTTTATTAACATAAAAATTACAACAAGAAGAACCAGATTCATTTACATGCCTTTTTATATATATCCAAACAATTATCAATTAATTATGGTTTATGTTCTTTTCCAATTTCCATTAAGAACGAACAGCTATACGAAGCAAGCATAGATATCACACTATCTAGAAAAACAAGAGGCAATAACATACAATCGATATCAATTTATTTATCTAGTTCAAATATTTATTATGTCAATTCCATTGTCATCCAGTAGGATAAAACATGATAAAAATACAGTTGCACATAAAAGAAAAGAGAAGCAGCAAATCTCCTACCTCAAACAGTTCTTTACATTCTTTTATATGAGAATGGGACACACAACAGGTTATGATCTCCTCACCCTGTGACAACTGTATCCACCCAAGGATGCAGAGACACCACCACATCAGTCAAAAAACAAGAAAATAACATTAGGAACATGGGGGTAAAATTCCATAAAAGGGTGAGGAGAAACAGAAGGAGATGAACCCAAAAGAACAATGATAAAATATACCTTATATCAAATATTGATCGATACAGCTTGGTTGCATCAGAACAGAGAAGAACCAATCCGAGGAGGAAATTTTGATTTTGAAACTCCTATGAGAATAGAATTAAAGGTTTTAGCGTCTCATAGCTGATAACATAGAGGAAGAATTAGGGAGGAAGATATCTCGTCCCTTTAGAATATTTAACGGTGCGGTAGTTTAAGATACGCTTGATTTCCCATTAAAAGTGGATCACATTAAACCATGTGGTTTGACCAAGTAAAAACATCTCTATCCTTATGAATAATTAATATAGGAGTTATGTCCTTTGAATCGGCCTTATATTCCTTAAACTGAGGCTTTAAATTCATTTTACGTGAAAGGAAAATGAAAAAGGGGTGAAACTGTAGGAAGCTGGAAACATTATTCATGAACTCAAAATTTGGTAAAGGAAAAACATTGGTCATAAACCTCACTGTTAGAACCTCACCGATAGAACATTGTTCATGAACCTCACCGATAGAACATTGTTCATGAACCACACCGTTATATCACTATTCATGAACCTCACTATTAGAACCTCACCGATAGAACACTATACACCTACCGTTCTGGAAACATTGTACACCTACCGTTATGGAAACATTGTACACCTACTGTTATGGAAACACTGTACACCTACCGTTATGAAAACACTGTACACCTACCATTATGGAAACACTATACACCTACTGTTCTGGAAACACTATTCACAGAACTCAAAATTTGGCAAAGGAAAAAAAGGTTATCGTTAGAGGTTACTGATAGAACTGTTCACTGATAAAACTATTCATGGAATTGGAAATTTGTCAAAGGAAAGAGAGGTTACCGTTAGAGGTCACTGATAGAACTATTCACTGATAGAACTATTCATGGAATTAGAAATTTGGAAAAGGAAATATAGGTTACCATTAGAGATTACTGATAGAACTTTTCACCGATAGAACTATTCATAGAATTGGAAATTTGGAAAAGGAAATAGAGGTTACCAATAGAACTGTTCACCGATAGAACTGTTCATAGAATTGGAAATTTGTCAAAGGAAAATAGAGGTTACTGATAGAGGTTACCAATAGAATTGTTCACAGATAGAACTGGTCATAGAATTGGAAATTTGGAAAAGTAAAGAGAGGTTACCATTAGAGGTTACCGATAGAACTGTACACTGATAGAACTATTTATAGAAAGTTACCGATGACTCTGTTCACCAAGGGTCACCGATGACACTGTTAACCTAAGGTCACTGATGACACTGTTCACCTAAGGTCACGGATGCACTGTTCACAACTATCTACCGTTGGAACTTTTCACTGAACTGGAGAAAAAAAATTGGAAAGTGTTGGGGATAAGTCACCTTGACCTCCCAAATCACCTCATACACCTGATTTTTGAAAAGGAATGGACCAAAGAGGTCTGGTCCATTACACATACCCTTTAAAAATATTCATATACCATTCAATGGGGTAAATCTATCTATAGTGTACAAGACCACATAGTTGAATCTCTCTCACCAAGTGAACCATAAAATGAACCATCATATCAAAGAATGTTGGTGGGAATATCATTTCCAATTCACATAATATGATAGCAATTTATCTTTCCATACTCAGCAATTTATCTAGGTCTATAACTTTGCTGCATATAGATTTGAAGAATAAATAAAGCTTAGTTAACGTATAATGGACATTCTTGGGAAAAATAAAACGTAAAGCTATAGAAATTAGATCTTGCATCAAAACATTGCACTCATGTGATTTTAGACCCTTTAACTTTAAATCGGTCATTGAAACAATGTTCTTGATATTCTATGAATACCCCTCTAGAAACTTTACATCATTAAATAAGTTTCAAAATTGATATCTCACCTACCTAGAAAGATTTTAAGCAGTTAGAGGAAGAAAGGTTCATTTTTCACCCTTCATTGGCACCAAATCTTCTCGTATTCCCATTTCAACCATGTCCAAACTAGCCTTAATTTCATCCTTTGTTTTTCCAGGTGCATTTTTCAATGTGTTGATGAAAATATCACATACATTTTTTAACATGCATAACATCAAGAAATTTTCTGATTTATAGACAATTATAGTATGGTAATTCAAAAAAAATGGATCTCTTCTTCCAACTGATTTTCATAAGGTTTTTTGAAAATGGTTTACCAAAAGTAGTGTCCACATCTTTTACTTTCTCAAACAGTTTATTACCAGTTAGTGGAGATAGTGTTATATGATCTTCTGAACTTCCATTGAATTATGTTGTCCAAGATCGGTACTTATGTCATCAGGGTAAAAATATTTGATGTCCTAGAAACACAGTTTTCAATGAATGTTTCAACCTAATTTATTGTGTACCTTGTTCGAAGATGGGACACTCATAACTTCCTTTAATGTTATATCTTGACAAATTACCATAATTAGGAAAGTCATTTATCATCTTGTACAACATGACTCTCAATGTGAAATATTCATTTCTATAAGAATCATAGAACATAACATCTTAATCCCACAATAATTTCAAATCCTCGATCAATGGAGCCAAATAAACATCAATATCATTACCCGATTGTTTCGGTCATGATATAAGCATAGATAAAATGATGTGTTTTCATTTCATGCATAACCATAGTGGAAATTTATAATTTACCAACATAATTGTCCATGTACTGTGAGTGATGCTTTTAAAACAAATAGGATTCACTCTATCTATAGATAATGTAAGACGAAGTTTTATCGGCTCGTTTCCAAAATCAGGATACTCATGATAGATTCTCTTCCACTGAGGAGAGTGTTCCAGGTGATGTAGTTTCCCATCTTTATTTCTTCTATCTCCATGCCACGTTAATTACCTTGTGGTATCCTCTCTTCTATATAGGTGCCTAAACCTTGGAATGATTGGAAAGTACCATACAAATTTTGTACGACCTGATTCATCTTTCTTGTATCAAGAAGCACCACACTTTGCGCATTATCTAAGTGATTTGTGGTCCTTGTGAAATAGTATACAGTAATTCAGTTAGGCATGTATTCATTCAAAGATAATACCCATCAAATTTAGCATTCTTTTGGCGCTGTATGTTTGGCTCAGGAGATCATTATCTTCTATGGTCATGTCATTAAAGAGAGAAAGTAATTTTGTAAAACTGGAATCACTCCATCCATTTCCTACTTTCAAATTATACATCTTCATTATGGATGATAATGATATATATTTAGTACAACCACCATAAAAAGGAGTCTTTTCACATCTCTTTAACTGCTCAAACAATTCTGGACAATCACGAAGTTCATCTTCAACTATCCTTATCATTTCTTCAATATGATCTTCATCATCATTCACATATGTAATCACATCCTCAATACGGTATTCTTTATTTTCCACACTTGTAATCATATTATATTATCCATAAAATGCGCTATTATCCCAGCCACTAGCTACATTCACTTTTTCTCTATTTTTATTCCAACATTTATAACTTTGATCTATTCCATGACAGATCAAGTGTTCTTCCAACCCCTATGAACTAACTTGTCTTGAATAACAATATCGTAAACATGGACAAAGTATTTGAGAAGGATCATATACATGATATTTTGAAAACTTGATGAAATCTATCAATCCATCTTCATACTCTCTTTTAAAAAAATTGGCATCCATCCAGTCTTTATTCATATCCATCCTATTTGATTTGGTGATATTAATATTTAAAAATAAATAAATAGACAAAACATTGATATAAAAATTAACCAAGGCTAAAAATAGTTATAGACTTTAAGTATCCCTTGAAAACTGTGTATAAAATCATATTTGAAATTCCATTAAAAAACAACCATTTACACAAATTCCTCTTTAAAATAACACACCCTTTTTAAAATAAACCAATCAGTTTTATCCACTCTTTCTCAAAACCCCAATTCCTTTTTTATAAAGTATTCAAGGAAACTTCATGACCCAATAATGTTAATAATTTAAAATGAGAAAAAACCCTATATATTTTATAAATTTTTATTTAAAACTTCACACACCCCTTGTTAAAATGGAACCAGCATTATATACACTTTCAAAACATTCACACCCCTTTATGAAATCTAATTGGGTGAGTTGAGAAACACTTCGCATGCAACCTAAGTCCATGAAAAGTGTTTAAATCATTTTAAAGTTATTTAAAACCAAAAAAAGTTATGTTGAACAGATTTTTTAAACATTTTTTAGTGTATTCTCATAACACCTCAGGGAAAGCACCACTATTTACAAATCTAGGAAACAAGCCAAATGAACCCGTACCCAAGTGGTAAGGGCTCCTTCTTGGCATCGAAGAGACCCAGGTTCAAAACCAGGTGGAGGAAAATTTCTAAGGTACTGTAGAAGTACTGTAGCAGTCACTGTAGCAGTACTATAGCAATTATTGTAGAATCCGGAACTATTCACCCGATTTGGGCCTTCAGGCCACCGGTTTGGGCCTACGGGTCTCAAGGGCCTATGGGTCTCAAGGGCCTTCAGGCAATAAAAGGCTTTTAGGACACAGGGCCTTTAGGCCAAAAAGACCATGGAGTAGCCTAGGTCATACAGAACAGGCCCCAGAAGAGGATCAGAGCAACAAGAGTAGCATCCACCAGAAGTAGAGCTAACCGGATTGGAATAATGAGAGGGTATGGAAACTACCATCAGGACTAGGAACTGTGCAGCTTTGTATGGGGCAATGCTAGTTGATCATCAATGCAAGGTGGGGAGCTAGGTTATCAAGGATGTAGAATCTGGGGAGGGTTAGTTTTAGTGGGTTGGGCCTACGGGTCATGTAATGGGCATAGTATGCCTCTAGACATTCGAGTCATGTATTGTGGGTCAATTAGGCCTTGTGTATTGGGTCTACGGGTCATGTACGGGTTCCCCTTCAACTCTTAAAAGGGGTATTATCCATAATAAAATAAAAAATAATGCCTTAGGGCCATTCGGGCCAAATCTAGGAAAGGATTTGGGAAGTTTCTCTTATGTGTTCTTTACTATCTAGACCCATAAGCAACCACATGACCATCATGGACTGAAACTGTTCAAATCATGACTCCTGATACATCACAATATAATCCATACTCATTACGCAGCTCATTTATGGTTAAGATTGGTGTTTTCATTAATCTCCCATTAAGATCTTAGAAGGATCACTCATGAACATCTAAATACTCCTATTGAGCTACACAACTTAGGTGAGGTCTCATATAATAACATGCCTATTTCAATGGTATTATCATAGATGGAAATTGGAAGTTAGTAGTTCATCCCTATATCATATAATTCAAATATCATCTTAAAATCCTCCACCATATCACAAAGAGTCTTATCTACTACCATTCCATATTCGGACCATCAATGTAGAGAGTATAACTAGCCTATAGAAACTTAATCGTCATTACAAAGGGTAGTGATTAAGAGCCCACTCTAGACCAATCACTTGATTCCTAAAAAAATAATAACTCGTTCTTACTAAAACATCCTAAAAGGAAATTTAAAAGGGAATAAAAACACGAATAACTCCAACATAAACACTTGTAACCCCTGGTAACTCATCACATCCCATCGTCCAACCATGGACCAATCTGAGCATCAATAACAAAACAAAATAGGGCACTAAAAAAGGAGATATAAGAGCATTATACACTCCCATCCACCAGTTCATATGTAGGGTTTTAGCTAAAAATTATTTGTATAATATCATAAAGAATTGTCTTTGAATCCCTTCATAATATAGTTCATAAAGTTCTAGTTTGAACATAAGGTATAAAATATATTTTCACATGAATTATAAAAGAAGTGTAAAAAAAATAAACTTACATATTTTTAAACAACCACCATTTTTTAATATAAAAAAAGGATGACTAAAAATTTGAAATAAGTATATCAAAAAATGGAAAGAGGGCCTTTAAAACCATATAAGACATGTCAGATCATAGTTTATCCCTCTTTTAGAACATTTTTTGAAAATGTATTTTTCATAAATAACCACAATAAAAATCCATTTTCTTAAAACTCATTTAACAAATAACCAATTTTTTTCTTTTTAAATAAAACTTTTTAACCATTTAAATCAATCTATTTGAAAGTAGGAAAATGCACACTCGAAGTGAAAAAATGATCATACATTTCACTATAGAAACAAGTAAACATAATCCAAAAAACAACCAAACGATGGTTCCATATAATGAAAAAAAACTAGGGGAATACAATCCATCCAAGAAAATAAATCCTCTAAAGTTTCCTGAGAATGATATAACCATCATGTGGAACTTCCTAAGACTCACGTATTTGGATCCTGGACTGGAGATGAGGAACCAAGGTCGATACTATTTAACTTATCATATCCAAGTAGTCCTATAGAACTCACTAGGATCTATCATGATTAGGGTATAAAAAGAAACTCTGGTCCCTTCCAGTGTATTCTAGGGACACTGAAACATCTCAAAAACTCACTCAATCTAATTGGGTCTTTACACTAGGTAGCGCACTCCACACTAAGGATTTCACTTATCTGGATCCCTACCAGTCTCTTAAGATGCCCATGACATTTCAATGGTAAAAGTGAGAAACCAATGAAAAATAATAGATCATCACATAAATATAATTTTAATAATTTGAAATTTAACCTCACCCCACCTCCTACACTCTCACAAGAAACAACCCATTTCACATCCTTTTATAAGCTTCATAATAATTATAAGAATATAAAGAATCCCCCATGGGGTCACGAGCTACAATAGGAATAATAAATGCATGGAGATCAATTGAGGGTCTCTCATATTTATAAAATAACTTCCTTTAAATTACCAAATAGGATTTTACAAATGTGCTTGATAATCCAATCCATTTTCACCCCATTTGAGAACAACATTTCAAATTTCATCCAAAAACCATTTATCAAAATGCACTAGAAATACCATTTGGAAACCCAACCATTTTCTATACATAAATTTTTAAAATAATAAACCCTTTTATTTTTTAGGGAAATATATGCTAAGAACTATTTTATTAAACTTCAATATCATTTTGAAAACATCTTAATCCACCATGAGAGTTAAGGGTTTCAAAACCATTTAAATAGGTTGAAGGCCAATTCAATTAGTTTTGTAAAATATGACTTTAAAATATCGCATATTCACTTTAAAGAAAAAAAATTATGACCAAACCTTCAAAATATTTAAATTTCTTTAAAAAATCCACTCGGGCCTTTTACAAAACACTTGGCATGTGACATAAGTCTATGCAAACTCTTTAAACCATTTTCCAGCCAATTGAAACCCAAAAAAGTCATAACATAGGATTATAATTTCATAAGAAATATTTTTAAAACATCCAAGAAATTTATAAAATGTATTACAAGGGAGTTCAAAGAAACACCTACCTCACTCAAGCAAAATTGAAGCTAAAACTTGTCGATATTAATGGAGAACACATAAATATATCAAGTGACATACTACTCAACCCCTAAGGACATAAATCCCCATCATTAAAAATCAATTACACTATGCTCTAGTGGAATCACACTTCAAATTCATAACTGAGTCATAAAAAATCAAAGCAAAAAATATGAAGAGGAACACCAACCAACGTGAAATTCATTTAGTGCACAAACAAGGACCACCAACAGCCACAATTTTCAGAGGGGTGTTTAGCCCTTAAAATTCACAATATACCATCAATATCAAACTATAAGTACAAGAGAACAAGACGAAATAGATGACAAAGAGGAGAAAACTCACCGGAAAAGGAGAGGCACATGGCGGAGGAGAGGTGCACGACGACTGGTTCACACGGCTGGTAGAGGAGACACACGACGGCTGGTAGAGGAGATGCACGGCGGTGTGGTGTACAACGGAGGTGATGGCGCAGAGTGGAGGTGTAGTTCATGGTTGAGGAGAGGCGGCAGGAGAGGAGGAGGAGGAGGAGGATTCGCGGTGCAGGGGTCAGCTTCCGCGAGAACTTCAGGGGTGTGAGAATGAAGGAGATTTTTTGGGTTTTTTTATAAAACTCGGTGAACCTTTTATCAGTACTAACTAAAAAACGTTGATAAAGGTATGTTTTATCAGCACTAAATTTATAGTTTTGATAGAGACACCTTTTATCAGCGCTTTTTTAGCGCTCATAAAGGCTCATCTTTATCAGCGTTAAAAAAGCGTTAATAAAGATATTATGTTAAGAATTTATTTATAGTAGTATATATATTTATAAAATTATATATATGATAAATATTTATTTATTTATTTATAATTATAACTATAAATATATATATATATATTTATAAAATTATAATTTAAATAATTATAAAATTATAATAAATATACTTATTATATTTATAATCTTAGAATATATATAATAAATATATTAATTATATATATTTATAAGATTATAGATATATACAACTATATTTCTTCTAATTTTATAATTATTTATAGAAATATATATTTATTTATTATATGAATATATATTTATTTATTATATGAATATATGTATTTATAATTATAATTATAAATGAATATTTATTTATTTATTTAAATAATTATAAAATTTTAAAAAATTAATATTTATAATTTTATTAATTTTATTAATTTATATTTAATATATTTATAATAATTTTATAATTATTTAAAAATATATGTATTTATTTATAACTATAAATATAAGTGTTTGTATTTAATTATCAATATTTCTATATATTTATTTAATTATATATAACATTATATATGAAGATAATAAATATATTTTTGATAAATTAATAATTATTTAAATAAATAAATATTTATTTATATTTATAACTAATAAATATATATTTATTTATTTGTAATTAAAAATTATAATAAATAAATATTTATATATAGTTGTAATTATAAATATATATATGTATATGTATATGTATAATTATAAAATAAAAAATATATTTAAATTTTTATAAATATATATAATTATTTTTATTATAATTTTTTAATTATTTAAATATATATACATTTATTTATAATTATATTTATAACTATTTGTATTTATTTATAAATATTTTTATATAAAAATATATAATTAATATATTTATTATAATTATTTAATTATTTAAATATATCTATATTCATTTAAGAATTGTAATTATAAATATTTTTATTTCTTTAAATATTTGTATATATTTATAAATATATTTATTTAATTATATTATAACTTTATAAGTAGTATAATAAATATATTTATTATAATTTTATAATTATTTACATATGTATAGTTATTTATAGTTATAAATTATAAGTATAAATAAATATATTTATAAATATTTGTATATAATTATAAATATATATATATATATATAATTATAACATATGTATTTATTTTAATTTTATAATTATTTAAATATATATATAGTTTTAATTATAATTACAAAATAATATATTTAAAAAGTATTTATATATATATAATTAAAATTTAATAATTATAAATGTAATAAGTATATTTATTATTTAAATATACTTAATGTAATTTTATAAGTATTTTTGAGAACATAATAGTTTATATGGGTAACATTGTAAGAACCTGGATCTTCATTTTCAGGTATGTCTTTCCTTTTCCTGGAGTTTTTGAGAAAAGAATAAAATCTAGAAAATTTTGAAGTACACACCGTGTACTTTGATGTCGCACCAGGCCGTGTATTGGCTGTGTCTGGGCCACACACACGGTGTGTAGGGGTGATGTGGAGGCCGCTTAAAGCGGAGTACGGAATGGCCTAGTACACACTGTGTACTCCATAAGTACACGCCGTGTACTTCCTTTTTTTCATTAAACGGACTGGGGTCACACCTGACGGACAGAACTCGCTTCTTCTTCAGGTTCTTTGTCTGAGAGTGACCTGTACGGCCGCGAATCTTCTCCGAGCCCCCGTGCCTCTGTCCGTTCTCCGAATCGACCGTCGTCGATTGCGTTGGAACCACAGCAGTGATTTCTTCCTTCTCCTAGAGCCTTGTTTTCCAATTACTCCTCTTCCTCAAGATATCGTGGGTTGAGAGTTTTGGACGTTTTCTCAGATCTTCGACATTCTAAGGAGAATTGATCATCGTGGTTAAAGTATATCGATCTCCTAGCATCGAGGTCGGTGGTTTGTGCCTTTCTATAAGAAGTCTTTGAATATTTTGTGCAATTCCACCAATTCCCATGAACGGGGTATTGTGTGTTTCCTATTTTTTCCCATTTGTTTTCCTGCTTTGCTTGAATGCTTAAGTAGAGGTAAATTCTTGTTAATTGGGTAATTTTTACTATTCTCTAGATGTTTTTCCATGCATATTTTACCTGTTATGAATTTTTCCAGTTTCCATGCCTAGTTTTAGGATATTGTAACTGTTGTATTGTTATGTTGTTGTGCCTTAGAATGATAGCCAAGTAGTTCTTGAGGTTTACTTGGGGCGATATGCATGCTATGCATGTTTGTTTTACACAGGGCTGAGAGAACCTAGTGTAGTCGACCATAGGGAGGATGGATGTAAGGGCTTCTCCAGAGTGTCTTTAATTTACGATGCGAGACCACAGGGGTAATTGACATTGAGTGCTTCCTTAGAGTGTCTGTAGTTCCTCGACGCGGGACACAGGGGAATAAGACGTTGAGTGCTTCCCCAGAGATCCTTTAGTATGATACGAGACTATAGGGGGAATTGATGGTGAGTGCTTCCTCAGAGAGTATATTCTTTAGCTGAACCAAAGGGGTGAGACTATGTGTGCCTCCCAGAGGGTTTCCAGTACTTTTAGGTTGAACCATAGGGGTTAGGCTGTGAGAACTACCCATAGGGTTACCTGTTTGCTCTACTTTCTTGAGTGACTTCTCACTTGTTTGTAAATTATATGCTAGAAACTGTGGATTGTAGCTGTTGTGTGCTTTCCTGTTTACTGCTTCCTATACTTCTACTTGCCATTTATTCACTGACTATTAGGCACAGATCTTTGGGTGGTTGCCTAATGTTAACTTGTCTCACACCCAGTTTGGGTCATGCTTTTGAGCCCAAACAGACTATGTTGTTGTAGGTATAGATAAGGGCAAGCTCCCTTCTACTTCAGGTACTTGACTTGCTGAGGAGATGGGGAGCATGGGACCAAGCTATGGCTTGTGATGCTGAGGAGTTTACCTATTTTATTTTGCACTTTGGTTTATTATTGTATTCAACATTGTAACTTTTTTGGTCACTTTCCTAAACATATGTATCATGCATCATTATATATATATATATATGTGTGTGTGTGAGTGTGTGCTCCAGTTGTTTACTGTTAGTCTTCCACTGTTTATCGTTTACTCTTGTATGGATGGTTACGGTTTCTACTGTTATCTATTTGTTTTTCTTCTGTTTTGTACTCTGCCAATAAGGGCATATTTTCCCCACTATCACACCCAAGGCCCTCGCTTCTAGTCGGCAGCCTATGGAATTTGGGGAAATGCGCTTGAGCCCATGTGACCCACCAGGTATGGGGCGCCTCTAGGTGGCTTCCGGAACCGGGACGTTACAAAGTGGTATCAAAGGAGTTTATTTTCTCTTGATTTACTGTTTGGAGCCTTTAGCCAGGGATATGAAGGATTCGGTACTTGGTATTAAGCTATGCTAGGGAGTAGCTAACCCGTGTACAGGGAAAAGCCAATCTACCTCGCTTATTACAGTTTTCTGGTTTTGCTATGTTACAGTTGATCTGATTTCACCTAGAGTGATTCACATGCTTTTTTTTTGTTATTTTTGTTGATATTGTGGTTCTATTTCTGTTGCAACCCGATGAGATGAGGGTATTCCATCTCATGCATCATATAGGAACCTGTTTGAAATCACATGTCATGCATTCTTGCCATGCCATCTAGGGTGCATTAGAAATTGCATGTTGTCATGGTAGATGTTGTGTAGATTATGCATGCTATTGTGATAGATGCTTGATAGAATCCATGCAGTTTGATAGAGAGGTTGTTTGTATTGTACCTTGCTTAAATGAATGCCAAATTTTGGTTCTTGAGGTGTTATGGGCCCTCATGAATCGTAACGTGGTGGATTATTGACTTGTTTCCCTTATCTATGATATGTAGGAGATGCCAAGCTTTTATTCACGAGGAGTATGGGCCCTCGCGGATCATAATTTGGAACCTTCATGTTTGTTTGTCAATGTTTTTTGGGATTCGGTGTAGTTTCAGAGATACTGCCCTTAAAAACCCAGAATACACAGCGTGTACTTTATATATACACGCCGTGTAGTTTTTAAACTGTGTCACTGACTGTGTAAGCAGAAACATGGGTTGTGAAAAATCTCCAGGAACACGCCATGTACGGTAGGTACACGCCATGTAGCAGTGAGCCGTGTACCCAGCCATTTCAGTAACAACACAGGTCGGGGAAGCTCGTGTCATACACACCGTGTTTTGTATGAACATTCCATGTAGCCTTGTTCTCGGTACCCGGTCATGTCACCAGCAACATGGGTCGGGAAAAATCTTCAAGTACACGCCGTGTTTGTTCGGAACACGCCGTGTAGTCTCAGCCATGTAACCGGTCGTGTAACTAACAACACGGGTCGTTGAAACCTTGTCTACTACACTCTGTGTCCACAGGGAACACGTCGTGTAGTCTCGGTTTAAGAAGACCGTGTGGGTTAGCCGTGCAAGGAGACTCAGGCAGGGTAATAGTGTTCAAGTACATCTCGTGTGTGTGGAAACAACACGCCATGTAGTTTGGGGTGTTACACGACCAGAGGTGGCAGGAGTACACGCCCATGTGTATGGTTTAAGCGAACATGTCGTGTAGTTTTTATACACGTCGTGTAGTCATGTTTTGTAAAACTTTAGTGTTTCCTTCTCCTGTTTCGATTTTTTTTACTCTTGTGTTCTAAGTCTTTGTTAATCCTAATATAAGGTGTGATTTTGATATTTTATAGCTATGCCTCCGAGACATCCTCCGGTTGTACGTCAGTTGCAGGGTAGTGATCAGATTCCAGATATGGCTGATCAGGGACTTCCTGCCGATCCTCCAGTCATGCCATCCTTGGCACCGGCTTTCATACCAGTTGCAGGCACTAATGCACAGTTTAGGGAAGGCTTTTTGAGGATGATGCAGACCTTTCAGGTAGCACCACCTCCTTTCATGACTATGGAAGACTTGACACGGCTTTTCTAGCAACAGAATCCTCCTACTTTCTTGGGGGAAGGAGGACCACAAGCTGTAGAGTCATGGATGTAGGCCATGCTAACTATTTTTGAGCATTTGAAAACGCCTCCAGAGAGGCGGTTCAAGCTTGCTACCTATATGTTATGAGACTCCACCAAGAGGTGGTGTGATGTGATCTCACAGGCAGTTCATCAGCATGTTATGGCTTGGGAGGAGTTCCAGCACGTGTTTTACGACTCCTTCTATCCAGAGACCCTGAGGGCTGACCGATCCTGGGAGTTCATGAACCTGGAGCAGGTTACTCTTTCTGTTATGGAGTATTCCTCTCGTTTCACCGATATTTAGCATTTCACACCCCTTAAGAGCGTAGATGGGTTGTTCATGGCAAGGAAGTTTGAGGATGGTCTCAGGAGGGAGATTCGCTCGCAGGTGAATATCTTCAAGCTGACTTCCATCACATCCATCATCAACTAGGCACTGATTGCAGAGTGCAATCTGAGAGACTCCAGAGCTTTGAGCCAGGGTGGTTCTGCTTCCAGAGCTAGTGTTCCTCTAGTTGACAGTAGGAAGCGTCGTAGGGAGTCTACGCGCGGTGATCCGAGGAGGTGAGATACATCTTTAGGTAGCCAGGTAGTATGCTACCAGTGTGGAAGGGTAGGGAACATGAGTCCGTAGTGCCAGAGAGACCCAGTGGAGTGCCGATCTTGCGTCAAGATGGGTCACCTTCCGTGTTTCTACCAAGTTTTCTCACCATTAGTTGGTGAAGGGGGTTCTTCCATGACTCCTCGTTCAGGAAAATCACCACCAGTTTATCACCAGTCAGAGAACTGGAGTTCTTCTGGCCATTCAAGCTGAGGTAGAGGTCGAGGCAGTGGCGGTCAGTCACTAGTATTTCAGCGTCAGCAGGGAGGATCATATTAGAGTAGTCAGGCAGGGTCACAGGGCTGCGAGGAAGGCCAAACTTTTACAGTGGAGAAGACCTATCAGGAGCATGATTTCGGACCTTCTACAGTTTGAGGTACGATTTTAGTAGCCTCAGTTTTATCTTCAACTATTTTTGATATTGGTGCTACGCATAGCTTTACCTGTGTTGTTATTGTGGAGATCCTTGGGCTCTGTATCTTTTCTTCTGCCGAATTGTTAACACTAGAAACACCTTTGGGGATGAGGACATCTAGTGTATGTCAGTGTAGAGAGTGACCTCTTGAGGTTGTAGGGTATCGTTTCTTATGGGATCTCTATGTCCTTGAGATGATAGGATATGATTTCATTCTCGGGATGGACTGGTTGGTTCTCTTCCAGGCAGTCGTCGACTGTTATCGCCATAGGGTGAGTTTCATTTCACCAGAGGGTGAATCTTTTCTTCATAGAGGTGAGTGGGATGTTCAGGCGAGTCGATCAGGACTCGAGCATCGTGGGATAGGAAGGGTTACGACCCAGATTTCTAGTCTTTATCTGTATGATCAAGGGACTTCACATTTGGACTTTCCTCCAGTGGTGGATCATTTCAGAGAAGTCTTTCCAGAGGACTTTTCAAGTGTACCTTCGGAGAATGAGGTAGAATTCTCTATTTATATCGTGCCAGGAGTGGCACCGGTGTCCATTCCTCCCTATAGGATGGCTACACCTGAGTTGCAAGAGCTTAAGAAGCAGTTGGAGGAGTTGCAGGCAAAGGGTTTCATTCGACCCAGTACTTCTCCTTGGGGTTCGTCTATCCTGTCTGCGAAGAAGGCAGACGGTACCCTTAAGCTCTGTGTGGATTATTGGAAGTTGAACCAATTGACATTCAAGAACCGAGATCCCTTGCTGAGGATTGATGATAATTTCGATCAGCTTTGAGGAGCCCAGGTGTTCTCAAAGATCGATTTGAAGTCTGGTTATCATCAGTTACGTGTTAGACTATCAGATATACCTATTACAGCCTTCGGGAGCAGGTATGGTCTCTACGAGTATACGGTCATGTCGTTTGGTCTCACGAATGCACCAGCAGTTTTCATGGCACTGATGAACCGAGTGTTCCATCCTTACTTGGATTCCTTCGTCGTGGTCTTCGTGGACGATATCTTGGTGTACTCTCACACTCGACATGACCATGCTACCCATATTTATATCGTTTTGAGTACACTGAGAGAGCATTGGATTTATGCTAAACTCTCGAAGTGCCACTTTTGGATGGATCAAATTCACTTCTTGGGTCACGTAATCTCAGAGGTAGGAGTATTTGTGGACCCAGAGAAAGTGAGAGTTGTAGTTTCTTGGGAGCATCCGAATAACATTTTTGAGGTACATAGTTTCCTAGGGATGGCTGGATACTATAAACGCTTCATTCAGGACTTTTCATACCTAGCAGCACCATTGACAGGTCTGACCAAGAAGGGGGAAAAGTTCTTATGGTCAGATTCTTGTGAGTTTGCCTTTCAGGAGTTGAAGGGAAGGTTGACGTCAGCACTGTTACTATTTTTTCTAGAGCCAGGCAAGAGCTATACTGTTTATTATGATGCTTCAGGTATCGGGATGGGCGTTGTGCTTATGCAGGGAGATGGAGTCGTTGCGTACGGGTCTCAACAGTTGAGGCCACATGAGAGGAACTACCCAATGCACGATCTAGAGTTTGCAGCTATTTTTCATGCCTTATGCTATTGGAGACATTACCTTTTGGGATATAACTTTGTGGTTTTCACCGACCACAAGAGTATCAAGTACATTTTCACTCAGCATAATCTGAATATGAGACAGCGTAGGTGGGTCGAGTATCTTCAGTCTTTTGATTTCGAGCTTGGCTAAACGTTGGGGAAGGGAAACGCAGTGGCAGATGCGTTGAGTAGGAGAACTCATATTCAGGTAGTTCAGGAGGCCAGCAGTGAGTGGTATCTTATGGATCTGTTCTCTAAGATGCATCTGGAGGTGCACGACAGACAGGGATAGATTTACCTATCTTCTGTAGTTGTTACCTCTACACTTCTTGATCAGGTATGGATAAGACAGCTATCAGACTCAGAAGGCTTAGTCCTGTGGGAAAGTGTGTCAGGAGAGAACCCTCTTCCTGGATGGAAAGTGTGCGAGGATGAGATCTTGCATTTCCAGGAACATGTATGGGTACCAGAAGATGTATGAGAGGAGCTGATGTGGGATTTTCATTCTTCAGTTTGGGAAGTTCATCCTAGCATCACCAAGATGTATCGAGATCTTCATCGCCAGTACTGGTCGCCAGGTATGAAGAGAGATGTTGATGGTTTTGTCTTGAGGTGTTCTACTTGTCAGCAGGTGCAGGCAGAGCATCATCGACCTGATGGCCTTTTACAGTAGTTACCCATTCCAGAGTGGAAATGGAACGATGTCGCGATGGACTTCGTGACCGGATTGCCAAGGTCGTCTCGAGGGAACGATGTTGTTTGAGTTGTCGTAGATAGGCTTACGAAGGTTGCTCACTTCTTACCGATCAAGGAGACCTTTAATGTTGATGATTTGGGACAACTATACATCTGAGAGATTGTACGTCTGCATGGAGTTCCACAATCCATTGTTTCAGACAGGGATGCACGCTTTACTTCTCAGTTCTGGCAGGGGCTTTAGAGGGCTTTAAGTACACAGGTACTTTTGAGTACAGCATACCATCCCCAGACAGATGGTCAGTCCAAGCGTACAATCTAGGTGCTTGAGTATATGCTCCGAGCTTGCATTCTAGACTTTGGCGGTTCTTGGGAGAAGCATATACCTCTTGTAGAGTTCGCCTACAACAATAGTTCCAGACGACTATTCAGATGGCACCTTACGAGGCTTTGTACGGTAGGCCATGCCGATCACCTTTATGCTGGATGGAGGCAGGAGAGGCAGTTTTAATGGGAGCTCATCTTGTTTAGGAGACCTCAGAGTAGATAGAGTTGATTCGGAAGAGGATGGACACAGCACAGTCTTGACATAAGTCTTATGCTGATCAGTGGAGACGACCTCTGGAGTTTGAGGTCAGGGATCAGGTTTTCCAGCGTGTCGCACCGAGGTTGGGACACAAGAGGATTCAGAGACAGAGTAAGATTTCATTGCGGTACATCGAGCCGTTTGAGGTATTGGATAGAGTTGGGTTGGTTGCCTATCGGTTGCAGTTACCTTAGAGATACCGGGCCATGCACGATGTCTTCCACGTTTCTCATCTCTGACGTTACTTCTCAGACCCTTCTCGTGTCTTTCAACCCAAGGAGGTTGAGCTCGAAGCGGGTGTATCGTTTGAGGAGCATCCTATCCGGATTTTCAATCGTAGTACGAAGGTTCTCCGGGGGTGGTATGTTCCTCTATTATGGGTGTTATGGCAGCACAGGCGAGTACATGACGAGACCTGGGAGAGGGAGGCCGATGTACGATCGCAGTGGCCGAAGCTATTCGGAGTTTCTTCTGCTACGCCTCGTTAGGGAAATTCGGGGACGAATTTCTTTAAGGGGGGAAGTTTGTAAGAACCCAGATCTTCATTTTCAGGTATGTCTTTCCTTTTCCTGGAGTTTTTGAGAAAATAGGAAAATATAGAAAATTTCGAAGTACACGTCATGTACTTTGATGATGCGCCAGGCCGTGTGTTGGCCGTGTCCGGGCCACACACACGGTGTGTAGGGGTGATGTGGAGGCCGCTTAAAGAGGAGTATGGAATGGACTAGTACACGTCGTGTACCCCATAAGTACACACCGTGTACTTTCTTTTTTTCATTAAACGGATCGGGGTCGCGCCTGATGAACAGAACTCGCTTCTTCTTCAGGTTCTTCATCCAAGAGCGACCCGTACGGCCACGAATCTTCTCTAAGCCCCTGTGCCTCTATCCATTCTCCGAATTGACTGCCTTTGATTGCGTTGGAACTGCAGCGGTGAGTTCTTCCTTCTCCTAGAGCCTTGTTTTCCAATTCCTCCTCTTCCTCAAGATATCGTGGGTTGAGCGTTTTGGACGTTTGATCAGATCTTCGACGTTCTGAGAATCGATCATCGTGGTTCAAGTATATTGATCTCCTTGTATCAAGGTCGGTGGTTTGTGCCTTTTTGTAGGAAGTCTTTGAATATTTTGTGCAATTCCAACAATTCCCGTGAACGGGGTATTGTGTGTTTCCAATTTTTTCCCCTGTTGTTTGCCTGCTTTGCTTCATTGCTTGAGTAGAGGTAAATACTTGTGAATTGGGTAATATTTACTGTGCTCTAGATGTTTTTCCATGCATGTTTTTCTTGTTAGGCGTTTTGACAGTTTCCATGCCTAGTTGTTGGATAGTGGAACTGTTGTACTGTTATGCTGTTGTGCCTTAGAATGATAGCCAAGTAGTTCTTGAGGTTTACTTGGGGCGATACGCGCGCTATGCATGTTTGTTTTACACAGGGCTGAGAGAACCTAGTGTAGTGGACCATAGGGAGGATGGACATAAGGGCTTCTCCAGAGTGTCTTTAATTTACAATGTGAGACCATAGGGGGAATTGATGTTGAGTGCTTCCTCAGAGTGTCTGTAGTTCCTCGACGCGGGCCACAGGGGGAATGAGGCGTTGAGTGCTTCCCCAGAGAGCCTTTAGTATGATATGAGACTATAGGGGGAATTGATGGTGAGTGCTTCCTCAGAGAGTCTATTCTTTAGCTGAACTAGAGGGGTGAGACTGTGTGTGCCTCCCAGAGGGTTGCTAGTACTTGTAGGATGAACCATATGGGTTAGGTTGTGAGAAATACCCAGAGGGTTACCTGTTTGCTCTACTTGCTTGAGTGACTGCTCACTTGTTTGTAAATTATATGCTAGAAACTGTGGATTGTAGCTGTTGTGTGTTTTCCTATTTACTGCTTCATATACTTCTACTTGTCATTTATTCACTGACTGTTAGGCACAGATCTTTAGCTGGTTGCCTACTGGGACCTTGTCTCACACCCTGTTTGGGCCAAGCTTTTGGGCCCAAACAGACTATGTTGTTGCAGGTATAGATAAGGGCAAGCGCCCTTCTACTTTATGTACTTGACTTACTGAGGAGCTGGGGAGCATGAAACCAAGCTATGGCTTGTGATGCTGAGGAGTTTACATGTTTTCTTTTGGACTTTGGTTTAGTATTGTATTCAGCATTCTGACTTGTTTGGCCGCTTTCCTAGACATATGTATCATGCATCATTATATATATATGTGTGTGTGTGTGTGTGTGTGTGTGTGTGTGTGTGAGTGTGTGCTCCAGTTTTTTAGTGTTAGTCTTCTGCTGTTTATCGTTTACTCTTGTATGGATGGTTGCGGTTTCTGTTGTTATCTATTTGTTTTTCTTCTATTGTGTACTCTGCCAATGAGGGCATAGTTTCCCCACTATCACACCCAAGGCCCTCGCTGCTAGTCGACAGCCTCTGGCATTTGGGGAAATGCGCTTGAGGCCATGTGACCCACCGGGTATGGGGCGCCTCTGGGTGGCTTCCGGAACCGGGATGTTACAAACATGAATTAATCATATACCTAATAAATATACATAATAAAAAACGAGTCATTAATGGACAACATGAATAATAAGAAAGGGGGTAATGTATATATGAACATTATGATACATAACATATGCACGCATGATCAATATATTTATTGACCAAATTCATTTGAACATATATATTTAATAATTGATATAAATATATATATTTAAAAAGGTATTTATATATATTAATTATAAATAAAATAAATATATTAAATATAACAAATATAATAAATATATTAAATATAACAAATATAATAAATAAAATAATCTTATAAATCTAATAATCTAATAAATAAATCTAATAAATATAATAAATATATTTATTATTTAATGAAATTTATTATAATCCTATAATTATTTAAATTTATTTATTTATTTATTTATTTAATTATAATCTTAGAAATACTTTTTTTTAAAACATTATATATATATATATTATTGAATTATTAATATATATATATATATATTAATTATATACATGCGTTTTTTAGTTAATGTATCCAAATAAACATTATTTTTTAATGTAAATTATTAAAAACTTTTATCAGCGCTAAATATAGCGCTGATAAAACAAAGTGCTTCCCTTGCCCCGTTTTGTGATAGTGAGTATCCAACTCATAGCATATTGGATATGGGATTTGAGGGAAACTCCTAACTTTACTACTGGAAAGGAAGGGTTTTAATAGATATGTTTCATGACATGAAAATCCATAGAACTTCTGGGTTAGTTCACAGAGTTCCATACCGACTATTTCTAGTAAGAAGATAGAGGTGGATTCTCATTCTTCATTACTTTTATTGATAACATCAGTAAGATGTTGATATATCTAATTGATGAGGCATAAATCATATTTATTTAAGATATATTAAGGAATATAAAATTAAAGTAGAGAATCAACATCACAAGAAGATAAAGAAACTCTGATCAGGGTGATATAGAGAATATCCTAACCAAGACCCCATTAATTTTGATCCATGAAATTCCTCCATAATCCTTTTATGAACATGCATGAAAAAAATGACATATACACTTAACCAAATGTGCCAACAAAGGTGATAAATAGGATCGCATATGAGTCATAAGTATAGAAATAATACTTGGGTTATCGCATATACATGTATAAGGATGAAAACTGTTTGTTAAGACTATTCATAGAAACAAACTTAGATAACAGAAAATTAAGTGTATATTTTAATTATCCTAGGGTATATCATATATTCAAAAGAGATAGTGGGGTCAAGATATGATTCAATGAAGTTGTGTCTCAAGATACACAAGAGGTGACGTAGTAATTAATAATATGATTAATAATACCAATTTACAGTATTAATAATTTTAATTAATACTGTTTAAAAATAACAATTAATAATATGATTGATAATAGAAACTAATTTGATTAATATAACAAAACCCCCAACTGGGGCTTATTCTTTGTGCCCACATGTCAGGCGATCAAGTCCCTAACTGCACAAAATTACCCCAATTAAATTGTGGGGTGGGTCTTTGTCTCACACACTTGTTCGACGTCGTGATGCTGGAGGGTCCTGGAAATATGTGGCGATTCTAGATGGTGGGGGGTGTCGTTTGTCCACAAAATGTGAGGTGAGACGCCACTGGGTGGTAGCTGCAGGGTGGTTTTTAAGCCCTCGCATAAATGTCATCTTATATCGGCTACGTAAGGGTTAGGGCAGGTTTTTACACTACAGGTTGAGGGTATATAAGGGCCCGCATCATGGTAGGTTCTAGTTGTTCATGAGGGTAGAGCAATCTGTGGAAAGTTCAATATGAATTTTCAAGCCTACGTAAGGCTGGTTCACTTCTTACGCAAGGGTACAATGAGAATCCCCAAGCTCATATACAGTTCTTTGGTTTTGGAGCTGCGTAAGGGTAGTTTCAACTTTCTCCTATGCAGTGCATATATCTATGTAAAGGTGGTAATTTATATTGAGAATTTGGATTTTATGATTCCATGTTTATTATGAATCACAAATTTTCCTAATTTAATGGAAATAATGAGTTAAAAGTAAGGATTTAAGATACCCTTTTGACTCGTTTAAATTGTGTCTAAAGTTTATAAGATTTAAATGGGAATAAAATCAAATAGAATTTAATGTGAATTTAAATATGGAATGTTTGGTGAGACTTTTAGAAACCCGTGTGAAATTGAATCTAAATATCTTAAAATCAATTTCTTTCCTCCATTCGAGACTCTTGGCTTCTTCTTCGAGTATGGGAGACCCAATCTTCACCATTCAAATCTAGAGTGTCTCCTGTGATCATTCGATTCCTTCATTGTATTCCAGACCAAGTTGTGAAATTATCATCCCCTCCTCTGTCTTTTCCTTTGGTCTAATAGGTAGGGGACCTATAAATATCTCTTTTATTTTGTGAAAGTTTGAATCAATCATTCTTTAGATACATTGTTTAAATAGATTAGATTATCCTTAAACAAGATAATAATCGAAAATTATCACTGCATATGTACTCTTGTTTTAAACTTGGAAGGAATAGAAAAAAATGAAGTTGTTATCATATGAGAATTATTAATATTTTCATAATATAGAGATCAAAGAATTTAAATAGGAAGAATAATTATTAGCAGTAAGTCAATACAAAACTAAAAAATCAGTTATTTTCGATGGGTTAAGTGTAATGGGATTCTGTCACAAATAGTCAATTGCGATGGGATCCCGTCGCAATTAATCCATGGCTGAAAATGATATCGAAAAAAAATTATTTTGTGGTGGGTCGTCAAAAAAACTTTTTTGATGGGTACATGTCCCATCACAAAGAGTTTTCCACCAAATATAGTAGGGGACATATTTTCAATGGAATACTAATTCCATCAAAATAAGTTTTTTTGTGACAAAATGTATTTTCTGTTGCAATAGATTATTTGTGATAGAATACTAATTAAACCTCAAATAATATATTGGGATGGAGAATATATTCCATCATAAATAATTGAAAAAAATAAAAAAAAATCAAAAATTAAAAAAAATCAAAAAAACATCAAAAAATTTAAAAAAAGAAATATATAAAATTGTGTATAGGTGAATTAATAACAATATTACACATAATATGTTTATTTAAATCTCATAGTGATATGTTTATCAAAAAATATAGCAATCAATGTAGTGGTGGTGGGTCATTCGAAGGACCGGGTCGAGGCAACTTCATCCCTATACCCTACACTAGTCGTGGCATGTACACTTCATCATATTCTTGTACTAGTATTGCTCCTGCCATCGACACTTCTACTCCTACAATTCCTTCTAGTGTCGACGAAGCTCCTCTCACTCCTTATTAATGATCTCTATAACCTCATTCTAACTTGAAGCTTCTCCTAATCAAACTAATTCACCCTCTCTATGGGTTTGATCCCAAACTTGTCTAATACTACGTTTTAATTAATCAAGTAGCATAGTTTGGGTTTTATAAATTTGTTTTTCCATAGTACCATAGGGAATTAACGATTCCCTATGGGGCTATCAAATTGACATTGTTTTTGAGGATGGTAGCCTTTTAGATTTTAGGATTTCAATTTTCAATTTTTATTTTATTTCAATTCCACTTTTTATGCTTGGTGTGTTCGTGCTGTGAGTTTCATATTTTTAAAGCACAACTACAACATTCGAGCAAAGGGAAAAGACACCATCAATTAAAAACATCATTATAAACCAAGCCTAGATTGCAAGGAAGAAATAACAATGGCAAGGGCTGAGAAAAATCCTGCTGGAGTTGTACAAATAGATCAGGGGTTGCAGATGCTCACTGACTATGGGCGCCCATCAAACACGGGATTGCAACCAAGCATCCTGACACCCCCTATCACTACAAATCACTTCGAGATCAAGCCATCCATAATTTCAACGATCACAAACACTGCAATTCACCAGACTTCCACATGAAGATCCAAACAAGCATTTGGGAGATTTCCTCGAGCTCTGCGACACATTTCAATTCCAGAATGTCTCAAGTGATGCGGTAAGACTTCATATTTTTTTATTTTCCTTACGAGATCATGATCAAGATTGGTTTCAGAGTCTTCTCACACATTCCATCACTACATGGGATGAGCTTTCTAGGAACTTCCTCACTCGATTCTTTTCACCTTCTAAATCAATGGATATACGGGTAAACATTCTGAACTTATCTTAATTTGAGGATGAATCATTACACTTTGCATGGGAATGGTATAAGGACATGACTATAAAATGCCCTCATCATGGAATAGAGCTATGGATGTTAATCCAAACTTTCTATAAGGGTTTGTCATAGGAAAACATTTCAATCCTTGATGTTGCGGCTGGAGGATCATTAATGAGAAATTTGCCTGAAGTGATCTACAACCTATTGGATGAGATGGTATGCAATAATTTCTAGTGGCAAGAAGAAGGGACACAGCAGAAAGGAGTTCATGTCATAAACAATAATGATTGGATGACAGAACAACTAGAGTCGTTGACCAAGAAAATGGACATTATGATGGGCTAGTAGAAAACCCCTCAAGGTATGTGTGTAGAATATGAAAATTATACTAATTAAAATCATGGTAATCAATTTTGGGGATGAAAGCCTCAACAAAAACAACAAGGAAAATAGTTTCAACCAAGACCACAAGAGAACCAACAATAATCACCTCAATGTCACACACTGACAAGCCAGGTCCATTCCCTAGAGGAGACACTGGAAACATTCATAATTGCTTCTAGGGTTGCACTCAATGAAATAAAAGAAGAAGCATCATACCAAAAGGCCACATTTTAGAATATTGAGTGTCAAGTTGTCCAAATCGCCAATAAACTTAGAGAGAGAAAAGGAGGAGAGCTTCCATGATTCACTGAAGAATGCCCATGTGAATATTTGAAAGCTATGGATCTCAGAAGTGGAAGGAAAACTAAAGTAAGTGGAATAGAGTTTTCAGGATGACCATTAGTGGAAGAAAGATAAGAGGAAGTTGAAACAAACAAGGAACAAGTAGCTGAAGAAGAAGAAGAACCACCTCAGTACAAGACAAATATGTCTTTTCCAGAGCGAATAGTGAAAACAAAGAACACCATGCAAATAGGTAAGTTTCTTGAACACTTTAACAAATTAAATATTAATATACCTTTTGTAGAGGATCTCACAAACATGCCAACATATGCAAAATTCATGAAATAGAAAGTAACAAACAAGAAGAAGGTGGAAGAGATTGGAACCATTCCTCTCACACGAGAGTGTTTAGTAGTGGTTTCAAATAACCTGCCTAAGAAGCAAAGATATCCAGATAGTTTTTCAATCCCTATATTTATCAGAGCTAACAAATCTGGGAAGGCTTTGTGTAACTTAGGTGTGAGTTTCAATATCATGTCGTACACAACATTCAAGATTTTGGGACTATATGGACGAAAGCCTACAAGGGTACTTATTCAACTAGCAGATTCAATTGTGAAATCCCCAATTGGAGTCATCGAGGACATCCTGATTAGAGTTGACAAATTCTACTTCCCCGTCGACTTTTTAGTGTTGGATATGGAAGAGGAGAGGAATCCACTCATTCTGGGAAGACCATTTTTAGCCACAGGGTGTGCACTGATTGATGTTTAGAGTGGAGAACTTTGTCTAAGAGTTGGAAGCGATCAAGTGAGTTTTAAAATCCATAAATCAATAAAGAACTACAATGTGAAAGAGGAAAATGAGTTTGGAGAAAGAGAAACAGCTGAAGTTGAGGATGTCACTGAGATTGAAGAGTTACATGAGTTAAATGATGTTATGTAAGAAAATAATCAACTAAAGATGGAAGAGAAGTTAATGACCAAGATGGTTACCATAAGAGGACCGACCAACTCCACCACATTTGATAAAGGACAACAGGTATGGATGATACATGAACTTCCATTTAGTTCATTAGTATTGAAGAAGAAATGGTGGATCAATCCAATGGAGATCAAGCAAGTACTGCCATCTGGAAGAATTGAGTTATTTAGAGAAGAAGGATAGGGGCCAACCTATGTGGATAGGACACAATTGAGATCATTCATGGACCCCAAGGATGTACAAAATTTTCAATCATCTTTTATGTAAGTTGAAGATGAAGGGGGTAAGGTCGAGCCAACGATGGTAAACAAAAGCGCTTCCAGGAGGCAACCCGAGTTTTTTTTTGTTTTTCTTTATTTTCTGTTTTTATAGGCATGCATTCTCTCATTACAAATATTTCAAAATTCATTGACAATAGTCTGAGCTCTCATTTTTTTATTTTTTATTTTTAGGGCTATCAAGACCTAAGGCGACAGCAAGCATCAAGAACATGTACAACCCAACTTTGGACAACCAATTGCAAGGGGAGTAAGAGTTTAAAATCTATATTTTCTACTGTACTCCTTACATTTAAAGCATTAACCACCAATTACATGCCCACACTTGATTCATTATTCAATAAATTGATCTAGGATACATTAACTTCCTAGAAAAATTATCATTCCATATATTTAGATTTCTTTGTCAATAAATTTGAATGAGAAAAATGGGAAAAAGAATTAGTAGAGATAACCATTTGGAATATGATTTGATAAATCATGATTTAGAGAACATTTTGATCATTGTAAATAAAAATTTTCTGAGATTTATCCATGTTTTTAATTTCTGATGTTTTCATTAATTGATTTAATCATTCGTATGCATTTTCATTAGTGATTGTCCCAACCATTCATCTCTTTCCTAAAACATCCACTGAGCCTGAATTTTCTATTCTTTCTATAGTGAATTTCTTGAGAAGCTCGGTCATGTTTTCTTCTAGAACATTTTTTCATCTTATCAAAGATATGACTGAATAGAATCACTTTTAAAATGATTGAGGCGTTATTTTTTTAACTCGTATCCTTTTACTCGTCTTTCATTAATCCTTTTAAAGCTTGTAGAAGCCATGAACTGCCTTGTTAGGAAATGAGTCGTGTTACAAGCCTATTTTATCCACTCCTACCTTCCTCTAAATGTTTTTTCATGATATTTAAAAGATTAAGTGTGGGGTAGGAACTTTTTTGGGTGTAGCAGGATATATTGTATTGTGGATATTTTTATATGGGATTTTCTATTATGATATTGGGAAAGTCCATGTATCTTTCATTTTATTATATTGTTCACCTATCTTGTAAAAAAATTGAGTTGTGTCTTAGGAAGATTAAAAATCACCATTTTCCAGACTGACGATTTTTTGATCGTATGTGGTTAGGTGATGGATGTGAGATTTTTCCTATGTATAGCTTCCAAAAAAGAAAAAAATAGAAAAGAAAAAAAAAATAAATAGAGGTTGAGTCATTCATTGCACTTACATGTATCATGGGCCCACTTTGAGATTTTAAGGTAAAGAGAGAGAGATGATATTTGAAAAGGGATACATTCATTGATCTTATCTTCTAAAATTATGAATAATTCCTTAGAGTTGAGCCTCCTTTTGAGCCTTAATTTTTATTTTATTTACCTACCTACCCTAAAGCCTCATAGTCATTTGAACCTTGATGGTGAATCCCTCATGATTAACTGTGATCTCTGTCTTTAGCGGTAGAGATGTTAGATGCCTTGTATGAATATGGTAAGTTACATGTTCTTAAAGTATGTCCATCACTCTATTTACATTTTTACCTAGATGATGAGTGGAAAAATTCATTTGAGGTATATTTCAAGTGGAAATTATACTAATAATTAATTGAAAAATAAAAAAGGATGATTGAAAAGGCATTTTTATTTCAAAGGAGAAAAGTAAAATACTTGGTTAGCTTGTTTCTTTGAAAAGTGAGGCATTAAATAATTTTCTATATGTGATACTTGAATATTTAATTTTCCATTTGATCAATTTCTTTTATTGAAATTGAATTTGAATCATGGTATGGTGAAAGTAATTTATAGTATTTTGAGATTCCATCCTTGAGGACAAGGTTGAATTAAAATGTGGGGGGATTTGATAATTGTATTTCATGCATACATTTTAGAGTGTTTTAGTATATTAATTTTTGGATTTAATTGAATATTCTTTCCAATCTATGATTTATTTGAGTTGTTTTATGTTTTATGGTAGGAAATGATGAATCTTTGGAAAAGGAATTAAAAGGGCACGCCATCAGATTTTGGAGGATGAAAAGGAGATGGAAAATAAAGCAACATTATTACACAACATGTAATCTAAGTACACATATTGACTTCATCCAAGGAAACCACCACCATTGGACAATTCATGACATGAAAACATGTTGTGAATGACAAGTACACATCGTGTAACCTCATTACACGATGTGGAATCTTTTGGGACTTGTTTTTAGAGAATATTTCGATGAGATCTATGATGACTGAATATAGAGCACTTACACATCGTGAGTCCCCAATACATGATGTAACAACAGTCAAAATTAAAATTTATGAACACGATACACAAAAAAAATTCATGTGGACATGAAGGCAACATGGATAAGGAGTAAATGACGTGTATCCCAAGTACATGTCATGTAAGGGGTCAAATTTCCAAAATCTCATCCGAGATCTGCACACATGTCACATGGATTCAAAAACCACATATATAACTTGCATGACATGTAATTCAGGTACATTTCATAAATGGGGTCCGGTAGATTTCATCTGATGCATATAAATAGAGGGAATGCCTACAACCGTTGGGCATTCGAATTTGGTCAGAGGCCAAATCCTAGAGCGAAGTTTTTGTGCCCTCCACAAATTATTTCTTTCTTTTATTTATGAATTTACTTTATTTTATCCTTCCCTCGTATTCTCTCATTTCTAGGATGAGGGGTAAACTCACCATATCCTAGGGTGATGTAACTGAAGGGGGAAGGTTTGTTGGATTTAACTCTTTTTAATTATTCATGTCTTGGGTTTGTGCAATTTATATTTCAACTTCCAATCCCTTTATTTTTATTTTATCATGAACATTTATAATTTAATCAAAAATTAACATTTTAATTGCACAACTGACTACCCTAAAGATGAAATGACCATTATCAAATTTAAAGGAAATTAGGTTTAAAAATGGTATCGAGAAAAACTTGATTCGACAACACCGTAAACTACCAGACCAAGGGAAATAGGGTATTTTTTCATTGAGTAGGGGATACCATGACCATTGGATCTACCTCATCACATTTTATGAATATAGAATGAAAATGAAGCAACAGATGTATTGGTTTGTTCTCAAATCATGAAAGTGTGTCGGGGATTTGTAATTTACAGGTTCAAGTGCAATTGGATATAATAAAATAATTTTATTCATGATTGTTTTCAGAGTCAAGATGTGGTAGATACAATTCTCATGGTATCCCCTCCTCAATGCGACATTACACTATTTCCTTTGGTCCGATAGTTTATGGTGTTATCAAATCAAGTTTTTTCCGATACCATTTTTAAACCTAATTTCCCATAAATCCGACAATGGTCATGTTGTCTTTAGGGTAGCCAGTTGCACAATTAAAATGTTTATTTTTTTATTAAATTATCAATGGTCATGATAAAATAAAAATAAAGGGATTGGAATTTGAAATATAAATTGCACAAACCCAAGACATCAAGAATTAAAAAGATTTAAATCCAATGCACATTCCCCCTTTGGTTACATCACCCTAGCATATAGTGGGTTTACCCCCTTATCCTAGAGATGAGATAATAAGAGGGAAGGAGAAAATAAAAGAAATTCATAAAGAAAAGAAAGAAATAATTTGTGTAGGGCACAGTAGCTTTGCTCCAAACATTGGTCTCTGGATGAATTTGAATTCCCAACAGCTGCAGGCAAGCCCTCTATTTATAGGCATCGAATGAAATCTGCCTGACCCCATTCATGATGTATACTTTAATTGCATGTTGTGTAAGTTCTCTATTTGGTTTGTGAATCCACGTGATGTGTGCATGGATCTCGATTGAGATTTTGGAAATTTGAACCCTTACACAACATGTACTTGGGATACACATCGTGTAATCCTTATCTGTGTTTCCTCCACTTCCAAGTTAATTTTGCGCATATCGTGTTCATAAATTTGAAGTTTGACTACTGTCACATCATGTATTAGGGACTCATTAAGTGTAAGTGCTCAATCTCCAATCATCATAGATCTCTTCAAAATATTCTCTTAAAACATGTCCTGAAATATGTCACATAGTGTAATGAGGTTACACAACATGTACTGGTCATTCACATCATGTTTTCATGTCACGACTTGTCTAGTGGTGGTGGTTTCCTTTGATGAAGTCACAATGTGTACTTAGATTACACATCATGTAATAGTGTTTCTTCATTTTCTAGCTTCTTTTTATCCTCCAAAATCCTATGTCACACCACTTCGCTTCGCCAGCGGCGCGAAGTGTCTTTTTGCTCATATTTTCACCCCTTTTTGTTCCTTTTCCAAATAATCATCATTTCCAACCATAAAACATAAAACAACTCAAATCAATCAAAAATTGGAAATAATATTCAATTAAATCCACAAATTAATATACTAAAACACTCTAAAATGTATTCTTGAAATACACTTATCAAATCTTTGATAAGTGTATTTCATGCATATATTTTAGAGTATTTTATGGTATTGATTTTTGTATTTAATTGAACAATATTTCTAATTTTGGAACTAATTGACTTGTTTTATTATTTAATGCAGGAAACAATAAATATTTGAAAATTTAATGAAAATGGGATGGAAATGGAGCTAAAAGATACTTCACGTCGTGAGGGAAGCGAATCCGGGAGACAACAGATTTTTGAAGATGAAGAGGAGATCGAAAATGAAGAAACACTATTACACGACATGTAATTTGATTACACATAATGACTTCATCTGAGAGTAAGGTAGTTGCCAGTACTAGTCATGAATCCATTACAATCCATGAAACACAAGTACACGTCGTGAATTCACATTTCATGATGTGACATTTTTCAGACATGTTTTTGAAGAAGAAATACATTGAGATTCACGGGAGATGAAGATTTAAAGTTTACACATCGTAAGTCCCTGTTTCACGTTGTGAGTGCAGTCAAAGTTCCAAATTTATGAACGTGATACACACAAGATTCACACGGACACAGAGGCAACGCGGACCAGGATTACACAATGTGTAATCACATTACACATCGTGAATGCGTTGGGAAGATCTCTTCCAGTACCTATAAATACAGCCCCTGGATGCACTATTTGAAGCATTTTGAAGCTTGATAAGGATCCACTACTTGGGACGCACACCACCATAGAGTCCTACTTCACCACTTTTTGTAGTATTTTTATTTATTTATTTTCTACACTCACTCGTGGTTAGCATGAGCGGGTGATTTATTTATGCTGGTGCATGCGTGATGAAGGGGAATTGATTGTATGAGGTATTTTATATTTTAATTTTAATTTATATTGGTATTTCATATTTGTTCATCAATTCTATCATTTTCCTAATTTCTTATTTCATGACCATTGTGAGAAGGGTTTGGGAATGGGTTTAATTTCTTTCTTTGCATATGACCATTTCCTAAATTGAATACATTTTTTTAATATGTGATCTAGGGACTAAACTTCCACCATGTCCATTGGGTTTGTCTTTTCCCTATGTTTAGACTAGGTCTCGGTTTACCCATTCTTTTTAATCCAAAGTACATTACCATGAGAAAATTAGAACTTATAATAGAGGGTGTTTTGCATGACCATTTTACTTTCTAGGACCTGATTCCAATGACTGCATGATTGTTAATTAATTATTTCATACCTTGTCAATCCATGAACCTAGATTCATTACTGCCTGGCACCCATTTTTCTTCCCTATTATTCAATAATCACATTCTCAGTATTTTAGATTTATTTTCTACAAATATAAATTAGTTTAGGTCTTTGTTATTTAATTAATATTTTCTCCAACCCTGTCTCTATGGGTTCGACCTCAGACTTGCATATCCTATACTACCCTATAGTTTAGTGTTCTGTTTGTTTTGTGTTTTAAATTTCTAAATTCGGTAACTCAGTGAGAATTAAGTACACCTGTAGGGGTATCAATTTTTTGTGCCATTGTCAGGGATAAGAGCGTAGAATTTATTAGTTGATCAATTTAGACGAAATCTTTTCTCGCCTTTTATATTTCCTGATTTTATACTAGTATTTTTATTATTTTTATTACTTTTTACCGCATGGGGTATTTTTAGTTGTGATGGAAGGACTACAAAGTGAAATGACCACTAAGGAGAGGTTCTCCTACCTATTAGATGATATGGCATAACTACTCATCAATATTAAAGTAGTGAAAATTCAACCCTATGAGTACCCAAAACTATAACCATGCACTAATTTCACCACACCCCATAGTCTAGAGAAAAAATCTATGAGGAGCATCCCAAACAAAGAAGCATGAACAACAAAGTAGAGTTAAGTACTACTTCAGATGCTTATTTCTATTCTAATCAAGATGTCGTTGATTTATCAGGATTAGAAGACGATGAAGAGGGTGACTTTGTTATAGAACTTGAATGGTATGAAGAAAATTTCAAAAAACAACTGCAAAAAGAAGAGAGCAATAAAGGAGAGGAATAAGAAGAAAAAGGAACCTCAGCTGCTGAGATGCTACAAAGCCTCCTCAAAAAACTAGGACCGTAGCTAAAGGAAGAAAATTATGAAGAAGATGAATAATAAGAGGAATAGGGAGAGACACCTTCCACATTTATTACAAATTTTCTAAACAATTTATGTGCACCGCAAGAAGAAGAAGAGGAAGAATAACTGACTACACCCTACATTGACTATGTAGAGGAACAAATTGAAGCAACAACAGAAGAATTTAAAGAGATAGAGGATGAAAATGAAGAAATAATTTAAGAAACTCAACAAACACATCTTGTAATTGAAGAAGAATAATTTTACCGATTCTAGATCAATGATGAGATCTTGTTAGCAATACTCATATTGTTCAAACCCTGGTCACTACCTCCGAGGTCCATGCCAATTCTATTGAAGATAATTCAAACTGAGATGGGAGGTTTTCAAATTCAATATTGGATAAATAAAATATGGTTATCTCTATATCACACTCTAATCAGTTAACTCAGGTATGGTTAAGCTAAATGACCATTAAAAAAAGCAGCTTACGGGAGGCGACCTAAGTTTTTTATCACTTTCTAGGAATTTAGATTTATTTCTTTCTTAGAATTTAATTTTATATTATTATATAGTTTCAATAACCTTATAATTTTCAAGCATATTGCAAAGGAAATGTACTTTCACTTGTTTATATTAATTTTCAGGTCTATAAAAGGCACAAGTGGTGGTTATAAGCAAGCATCAAGAATAAGATAAACCATAAATTTCAAGGGGAGTAAGAGTTTTAATTTTGTAATTTTATTTTGTATTCCCCGCATTTTAATTGTTTTTAAAGCTTTAAATGGAAATTGTATGCCCCGAATTTGATTTATTCATTACTCAACTAAACTAGAAGACAAAAACTACTTAGAACTATTACCATGCCATGTATTTAAATTTATTTTTCAATAAATTTTAATGTGAAAAATGAAGAAAATAATTAGTACAGATAAGCATGTGGATTAGGATTTGACAAATCATGGTTTAAGGGAGCATGTTGATCATTGTAAATGAAATTTTTCTGAGATTTGTCTATGCTTTGAATTTTTAAAATTTGAATTAATTGATTTAATTATTAGTATGAATTTCCATGAGTAATTGACCAAACCATTCATCTCATTCCTGAGACATCCACTAAGCCCAATACTTTCCATTATCTCCATAGTATATTTATTGAGAAACTTGGGCATGTTTTCTTCTATAATTTTCTTTTTATCTTATCAAATATCTGACTAAATAGAATCACTTTTAAAATGATTAAGGAATTTTTTTGTTAATCCATTATCCTGAGACCCACCATGCATTAATCCTTTTTAAGCCTGTATAATCCATGAATTGCCTTGCTAAGAAATGATCCATGTTACAAGACTATTTTATCCATTCCTACCTTCCTATAAATGTTTTTCATGATATTAAAAAGAACAAGTGTGGGGGAGGAACATTATCGGGTGTATTAGGATATAGATTATTGTGGATATTTTTCTGGGGGATTTTCTATTGTGATTTTAGAGAGGCCATTAAATAATTTATTTTATTTTAATTTTCACCCCTCTTTCTAAAAAAATACAATTGAAAAAAAAAAGAAAAAAGAAAAAATTTGGGTTGTGTTTTGGAAGGATAAAAAATCACCATTTTCCAGACCAATGATTTTTTGATCATATGTGGTTAGGTGATGGATTTTATATTTATCCCGAGCATAACTTTAAAAAATAAAATATATATATAGAAAAAGAAAATAAAGAACAAGAGAGGTTGATTTATTCATTGTGATTACATGTATCATGATCCCACTTTGAGATTTTTAGGTAAGGAAGAGATTCCATTTGAAAAAGGAGACTTTTATTGAGCTACTTCAGAATATCATGAAAAATTATTTAGATTTGAACCTCCTTTTTTATCCTTACTTTTTATATCATTTACCTACCTACCCTGAAGCCTCAGAGTAATTTGATCCATAATGGTGAAGCCCTCATGATTAATTGTGATATCTATCTTTATGTGGTGGAGATGTTAGATGCCTTGAAATCTGGTCTCGCCTAAATTTACATAAGATTTTAGGGTTAAGCGTCCGCTTGTAGTTTAGCTTGGGTTGTCGAATCCTCAGAGACCTAAGAGGTAACCTATATACACGTACATTCTATGGATTGTTTCTCAATATGAAGTGGACAAATTGGGTTGATTTTATATGTATTTAAGTGAAATCTAAGATACTTATGTTAATTCAATTTAAAATAATGATTTGATCCTTGGTTATCACTTGGGGTGGATTGGATGAAATTATTTTTTAATAATTTAAATTTCTTATATTCGAGATGGGTTTATTCAAGAAGAACAAACAACTTCATCACTTACTATTTTAATACCAACACACCATAATACTGATCACCTATACACTTTTAGGATAAAATTCATGCGTACTCCAAGGTAAAGGTTTGTATTAGCACTTGAAGTATGTGGCCTTAAAATTCAACAAGGACGAAGAAGTTTTAAAATCATCAAATAAAAATCTCAATTAAAAAAGTGATTAGACATTGATGGGGTGATAAATAACATACAATTCATCCCCTTGATACTCCCTTGCATCAACCCATAAGAGTTTTAGTCCTCCATTGATGCTATGGTTTCAATGGAAGTGGGAAGTAGACTCATGAAGGAGTAAATAGAGAAGTAAAAAAGAAAACAATGAAATAATGATCACTCCATTGTGGTGTGATAATTTCACAAGGTTTGGTGTGAATAAATTCACACCTTGAGCCAAAATTATAAATGTGATATGGATAATAACATAATAATATGAAAGAAAGAACTTTTATTAAGAAACTAAGGTGAATTTAACAACTTACATGAGGAAGAAATGTGATTACAAACACAAAGTGACAACATAACACTATAATGAAACAAAGCACAAAAGATCCATAAATAATCCAACACCACTGCCTTAAATAGGAATTTTATGAGACTTGGGTCGAACCTCCAATAGTTAAAGTCATCCCACTTGAGTATGGTAGGCTTAGGGTGGTGGAAAGCTTGTGGAACTTAGACTTTTCCACCCTTGACCCGAAGTGGAAGGCATCTTGCATTCACTGAATAGACGTGTCAAAATGACCTTCTAGATGGCCAAATTAGAGTGGAAAATATAATAATAAAATGGAGATACGGATTTTTCCTAACCTCCTGTAAAATTTCATCATAAATAGAATTTTGTTTTGTGAGATATTATCGAAATAGTGGGATGTTTTTCTGGACCGTAGAATTCGGCCCAGAATTTTATCTCCAAATTGGGATGCCTGTAAATCAATTAAAACAATAGAATTAGATCTTTTCACTATTTTATGAAATGTTCCCCATGATTTACTCTATTTTCAGTTCAATTTTAAGAATTATTTGTCTTGGATATTGGCTTATACAGTAGTTTTATTGGGCTGTTGTCCAGTTTACTTCACTCAAAATTTTGTTTGTTCAAGGCCAACTTTGGTGGTCTTCCAATATGAATCTTCAAGTACTCCAAAAGTATTAATTGTTACCAATGTAATGAGAAACCTGAAAATTAAATATGAAAATAAAATCAAGATCATTTGTTACTCTAATTGATGTTAAAATATGTACCATATAATAGTGCATTTTAAGAAGGAATTACAATTATAATATGAAATAATGTTCAAAGTGTAAAATGAACTAAAATGGTGTTTATGAATAATAAATCACTAGAATATTATATATATTAACAATGAATATTATCCTAATTAAGTGGATAATCATAAGCCTATGGTAAGTTACATTTTTTGAGGTATGTTCTAAATTCTATATACAATTATACCCTGATAATGAGTGGAAAAATTAATGTGAGGTAAATTGAAAGTGGTATGCATATTGATAATGGATTGAAAAATGAAAATGGATGATTAAAATGTCTTGGATATTTCAAAAGAGAAAAAATTAAAATACATGGTTGATTTGTTTCTTTTAAAAGTGAGTCATTGATGAATTTTCCTATGTGATACTTAAAATTTTAATTTTCCATTTGATCAATTGTTATTATTGAAATTGAATTTGAAGAATGGTAAGGTGAAAGTCCTTTATAGTATGTTGAGATTCCATCCTTGAGGACAAGACTTAATTCAAGTGTGGGTGTATTTGATAAGTGTATTTCATGTATATATTTAAAGTATTTTATGGTATTTATTTTTTATATTTAATTAAATAATCTTTCTAATTTTGGAACTAATTGACTTGTTTTATTATTTATGGTTGGAAATAATAGATATTTGAAAAAGTGATGAAAGGAGGAGGAAAATGGAGATAAAATACACTTCACGCAATAAGGTAAGTGAAGCGGCATGACATTAGATTTTTGAAGATGAAGAGGAGCTAAAAAATGAAGAAACGCTATTATGCGATGTGTAATTTCATTACATGTCGTGACTTCATCTGAGAGGAAGGCCGATTCCAGGAAAATTCATGACTCCATTACAAGCCATGAAACAAAAGTACATGTCGTGAATTACTATTTCATGATGTGACATTTTTTAGACACATTTTTGAAGAAGAAATACATCGAGATTCGTAGGATTTGAAGATTTAATGTTTACACGTCATGAGTCCATATTTCACAATGTGAGTGCAGTAAAAGTTCTAAATTTATGAATGCGATATGTGCAAGATTCATGCGAATAAGGAGGAAACATAGACTAGGATTACACGATGTGTAATCACATTACACTTCATGAATGCATCGGGAAGATCTCTTCTAGTACCTATAAATATAGCCCCTAACCACACCATTTGAAGCATTCTGGATCTCGACAAGAAGACTTTGGGATTGGGTTTAATTTCTTTCTTTTCACATGACTATTTCCTAGATTAAATAAAAAAAATTAATATGTGATCTAAAGACTATACTTCCACCATGTTCATTGGGTTTGTCTTTTATTTATGTTTAAAATAGGTTTCGGGTTACCCATTCTTTGTAACCCTAAGTACCTGACCATGAGAAAATGATAACTTAGAATGGAGAGCATTTTTCATGACCATTGTACTTGCTAGGACCCGATTCTGATGACTGCATGATTGTTAATTAATTATTTCATACCTTGTCAATCAATGAGCCTAGATTAATTGTTGCTCAGCACCCATTTTATACATTCTTCTCACCCATTATTCAACAATCACATGCTCATTATTTTAGATTTATTTTCTAAAAATTGAAATTAGTTTAGGCCTTTGTTATTTAATTAATATTTTCTCCAACCCTGTCTTTATGGGTTTGACCTTAGACTTTCATATCCTATACTACCATGTAGTTTAGTGGTCTGTTTGTTTCGTGTTATAAATTTCTAAATTTGGTAACACAACGGGAATTAACGACGCCCGTAGGGGTATCACTCTTCATGAGATCCCCTCGATATGGATGATGATCACGCAGCAGTATCATAATAATTAGCATGTTTCAATTGAGAATTGATACCCACCACTTGGCCTTTCTTGAGAACATAATGAGTTGCCTACATCTGTATTGCCTCATCATATTCTGATGTATTGGTGGTATAACCCTTAGTCTTATCCTGAATCTCATCGTGTGTGTGAGAATTTTTGAACTCATATGCCTCCTTCAAATGAAATTTTAAATTAAAATATTTAAAATATTATTTTCAGTTAATTTTAAAATATATATATATATATATATATATATATATATATATATATTGATGAAAATATGATGTTTTCAGCCAACAGTAATCACTCCAGGGGAAGGAACAACATACATCCTCTTAAAAATATTGAACTCTATAATACGAGGATGTTCAATTTTCTATATGAATATAAAATAAACATTTTAAATTTAAAGTATATATAAATTATTAAATAAAATTACTTATTGTATGTCATCGATGAGTACAAAATGTATGACTACCAAATCTATGTGTGACCCCATGCCTCCCTTGAAACTACTATCCTGGTGATGTTCTTATCTAAAAACTATATCCCATCTAGTAGGATCACAATCTAACTCAAACATGAGATGAGATATAATCGGGTCAATGTTTTCAACTAGACTGATAAAAAATTGTGGATCCATCATTATCCATCAATCTCTTTCTTAGATTGTGTAAAAAATGACAAAAAAATCATGCATGCAGATCTCACAAGACTCCTAGATAGAGGCTCTCATGCTATCTTTGATGGGATACCATAAACCCTACAAATAATTAATAATATCAAGTTAATAATTAAATAAATTTAAAAATAAGTATTATTTATTTACATACCATCCAATGATCAAACATGTGATGATGAACATCAAGGGTAATTTTATCCCACATCACCCATGGTCCATAAAAATAATTATGTAGAATCACACCACCATTTTCAATAGCTATATGTGAAAAACTATAGGAAAAAATAACAAAAAATCAAAAAATTAGTACATAAATAAATTAATGGACATTAATGATAATTAATGAAAATTAACTAAAATTAATAACTAAAAATACCATCTCATACATATATTGAAATCAAGATATGGACGTTACTCAAGAATAGGGTTAATAATCATCAATCTTTCTAAACCATGACCCCTCTGAGTCAACAATGAACTTGCAGCAACTTGTGGGTTGGATGATGAGTATCAGTCTGATAACTAGGAATCATAATATCTTTGATTCTACAAAATAGATCATCAAAATCATCACCATCCATATGAAAAACGAAAACAATTTTTTCTAAAAATAATTTAAAACAATAATTATATATTAATTATGACTATTACCATCATGTAATTGTGTCATTATTCATTTTCATCCTCATATTCATATTTAACAATGTGAATATCTTCATCTTCCTCCTCAGTATCATCAATTTCCATAGGATATTCAACTTAATCATCTCTTTCTATTTCAAATTCATTTGTTACATCATCAACATCATCACCACCATCATCCTGTAACTATGGGTTTTCATCATCAATATTTGAGTCTCTTCATGTAAAATATGTATTTGTAATTTTCTCATGAGAAATTTCAATTCATTTCACTTAAACAAAATCACTTTCACTTTACATAAATTTATTTTCATGATATTTATTTTTTATAATGTTCTACCAGTCAATTAAATCTCTTGAAGTATTACAATAATTTGTATAATAACTTTAATGTGATTTATGAACTAGTATAAATGGATTTTTTACTATAATAAGGATTTTATATTTAATTTCAACTATTCCATGATGTGGATAAACATGAAATCCTCTATCAGTATCAAACCAATATAATTTAAACATTGTTACATAATTATGTCCTAAATAACATAGCTCAAGAATTTCATCTAACATTCCATAAAATTCAACTTCACTTTATCTATGATAATATCCTTTCAAAAAAATAGCATTGTCAATTTTTTTTATTCACTATATGTATGTGTATGTAATAAAAACCATTCACTAGATATGTATTATATGATTTAACTAATTTAAATGGAGGGTTACTCAATACACATAATTGATTATAAATTTTATTTACATGTTATGATACCTAAAAATTTTAAAAACAATTATAAATATAAAAAATAATAAATTTATTTCATATATTCAACCATAAAATATTTACTTTACCATTCTCTGAAACCAATAGAAAAATTACGTTGTCTGCATTCTTCAAGAGCATCTGGTGTAATTTGTGGAAACTATTTCTTGAAATTATCATCATATAATATAAAAATAAAATAATACTGATTTACTTTTCAAAAATATATAAATAATATGTGAAAGTGTCACTCACTGTAAAAATCATGTTATTCCTTAAAAATTTATCAAAACATATGTATGAGCCTTATGATGTTCATCATCTGAAATCCATAGTTTATGAACTCCACTAAAGTCAAGTTCAAGTTACTTAAAATTGATAATTGATGGTTCATTTCATCATCAAAATTTTCCTAATTATGACCCATTCGGTTGTTTTTTGAATAATATTCAGTTTAAAAATAATGAGACTAGAAAAATGAAATTTTCTCTTGAAAATAAGCTTCTTAAATTGATCCTTCAAATGATGCTTTTCTATATACATTTTTCTTCAATTTCTACATGCATATCTCATATGGGTACATCAATCGGAACTTTATTATTCCTCCACATTTTTTATTATGCGTAAAATGTAATGTTAAATGTTCCATTGAATCAAATAAATTTGTTAGAATTTTTTTCCAATTTATATAAATTTAAACAACATCTTCTTGTAGCCTACTGAATTCTTTATAGTCTTTTTTTTTTCTACACAAATGTATCCAAAAAATATGAAATTCCTATCAGTTCATCCCAAATCAAAAAATTAAATAAACCTCTAAGACCAATTAGTAATAGTTTTTTCATTATAACATGACAATCATGAATTTTTAATTTGGTAATGTGACCATTTCTGACATATCAATATAAATTGGAAACATAACCATCTAGTAACCTCACATACACAATCCAATGATATAATAATAAATTATATTTTATAGAAACTGTATAATCTTTTTTTCTTAATTAACTTCTATGATCTTTAATTTTTAAAAAACTCAAGTTATGGACACCTATAAATTTGGAAAAGATCTAATCATGATTTTACATTATATTTAGTCTTACCAGGTGTGTCCAAAACTATATAATATATGTTATCAAAACAGTTCTAAATATTCATGAAATCTAACATGTCATAGACCAAAAAATCATACTAATATAGAAAATCCCAAAAAATACTCCATTTTATCAATTTGTGGTCTTTCCTAAATCCATCTATTTTTATTGGTTTATATATGATCCAAATGTTAATGGGAGTTAATTAATAGATAATATATTTTAAATAAATACCTAAGATCATTATTTATGGTTTATCTCTTTCAATTGTACCTTTTCTGAAATTATTCATGTTTCTTTAGAAAGGATGGTCTGTAGGAAGAAATATATGATGATAGAAAAAAAATAAGGTTTTTTTCTATTGAAAAGAATAAATGATTTTTTTTCACTCATACAGTATGGACATGATTTTGATCTATGTGTACATCATCCAAATAACATGTCATACACTGGGAAGTCACTAATTGTCAACATTAATGCAGATTTCATTATGAAATTTTATTTTTCAACAACACAATAGGTACTAACACCATTACTCCACAAAAAAATTTAATTCATCAGTAAATGGATTCAAATAAAAATCAATATTCTTTTTGGGATGTCCAATAATTAGTAATATTAAAAATATATATGGTTTATTGATCAACATTCAAGGAGATAAGTTTTACAAAGTTATAAAGATAGGCTAATAAGAATATTGACAATAGTAAGATCCAAATGGACAGAAACTATCATTAGAAATACTTAATCGCATGTTATAGTCTTATGAAGAAAAATAAGGATTCACTTGATCGAAATGTTTATATGAATCACTTTCGCAAGGAAGATTTAAGATTTTACCAGTGGAAATATATTATTTTTCCCATTACATCAATGAAGATGTGTTACAATACATAAAAAACATTTCAATCTATATATAAGCGAGAAATTACTCAACTGTTTAATAGGAACCAATACAGACTTCCTTTGTTGTTCCTCTTTGTACCTTGATTTTCTACGTGTTGGATAATTAACTAATGAATTGTTTTCAACATAACATAGGATTCAATCATTTGAACATGCATGGATATTTTGATAACCAAGACCCAAATTATAAACCAGCCTCTTTCTTTCATAGAAATTTGTTGGAAACACATTTTCCTCAAGTAACATTGATTTAACCAAAGAGAATATCTAATCAAAACAACTATTTAAAATTCCATTATCAGATTTAATATCCATAAATTTAGTAACATATTAAAATTTTCTTATCTTTCAATTGGGATATAAGGCATCCTCAACAA